>CM053786.1:444859298-446168048 GCA_028749045.1 Cupressus sempervirens
TGAGGGAAGGGGAGGATATGCCTGAAGTGGTTTGTTTTCAGTCCAAACTTGGCACTCATATCTAGTAGTTGGACTTTGAAAGTGTTCCTTTTGGGTGTTTTCATTGTCTAAAAACTAGTCACAAGGCATTTCAGTGCCCAAAATCTAAGATGGCCAGAAAGAAGAATCCCCCTTCTTCTTCTCAATTGAGGATGAAGAAAGTTTGGAAAAAGAAGAGCACTGCACAAGGCCAAAAGGATCGATCTACGGAGACCCAGAATGTAGTAGAAGCCCACAAGAGGACAAACCAAGAGCTTTAGGGAATGACAAGTAAAGAAGGAGAGTTACTCAAGTTAGGACCCAATTCCTCTCTACCTTTAACCAAACCCCAACTGTTAGGGGATGAACTAGTCAAGGAAAGGACCCTCAACCCTGGAGAAGAGGAAGGTAAGGATGTCTTGCAAAAAGGTTTTCAAGAGGCTGGTTTGGACCTTTTCCCCAGCGAGGAATAGCTAGTTCTAGGCTCCACGGATGAGATCAAGGAAAGAGACAATAAGGAAATTATCATCTTCCAAGACCTAGAGGAAAACTTGGTCTCCACTAGAGAAATAGTGACCAAAATAGGAATTAATGAGGACTTGGTGAAAGATCAGGACCAAAGGGTTGATCTTCACAGCACCCCAAGGAATGCTAATAAGGCTTCTAGATCCCTAAAGTTCAAAAAGAAGGGAGAGATACCTAGGAAGAATCAAATCAGAGATCCGTCCAAGGATTCTCTGGTGGCAACCAAGAGCAGTTGCAAATCAAATGTGGGCTCTACAACTAAAGCAGGCAGGAAATCAGAAAGAGAGTCTAGAGAAGAGGAGACCAGAAGGTGTTTGGCGAATGGGTGTCAAAGCACCCTGAAGGACTTTTCCAAGAGTAAAAAATGAAGATCATCTCATGGAATATTAGGGGCCTAAATGGTGCCCATAAATAGGAAATCATTAGGAATTTGATTAGAGACCAAAGACTAGATATGTTGATGATCCAAGAAACAAAAATGAAAAAGGATTCTTTAAGAAACATAGAGTTCAATAACATGATGAGCGGTGAGGCTTCGGACTCTAATGGAGCCTCTGGGGGCCTGCTAACTTTATACAAGTCAAAATTTTAGGGTGGAATCGGTTTCCAATGTAGGTAACATTCTTTTTTGTAAAGTGTACATTATCCATTCCAATGAATTTTGGTTCTTTCTCAACATTTATGCCCCCAACAACAAGAGAGAAAGAAAATCCTATTGGTCCAGAGCAGAAGGGCTAGTATAGAATAGTAACTTGAAAAAAGGCATCATTATGGGAGATTTCAATACCCCTCTTCTGGATAAGGAGAAGAAGGGTGGTCTGCCTCAGGACTGGGATAGCAAGCATGATCTTTCTAACTTCATCAATGATTTGGCTTTTTTGGATCTAGACCTTATGAGTGGTGACTTTACTTGATCCAATAAATGCTTAGGCAAGGAGTGTATTCAGGTTAGACTAGATAGAACCCTCATTTCTCCTGAACGGCTACAGTCCTCTTCTTGCAAATTAGCTCTTTTGCCTAGAATTTGTTTCGACCACTCCCCCATCTCCATCTCAATTATTCCTTTTTACCCCTGTAGACCTCCTCCCTTCCATTTTGAGAAAATGTGGACCTCCCACCCTAACCTTCTAGAGAGAATTAAGGGCTAGTGGAGCATAGATGTGGAAGGCACTACTATGTTCAGGGTAGCTAGAAAACTCAGTAATGTTAAAAGGATGGTAAAAGCTTGGAATAAGTCAAATTTTGGTCATTTATTCTCTATGAAAGAGGATCTCTCTACTAATCTCACAACCATCTGAGCCTCCATTCAGGAAAATGGGTATGATGCCTCAAGTAGAGAAGAAGAGTTGTCCATCCTATCTGATTTACATGACATCATTAGTAAAGAGGAAAATTTCTGGAGGCAAAGATCTAGAATCAATTGGCTCAAGCAAGGAGACCAGAACACAAAGTTCTTTCATTTATCCACTCTTAAACATAGAGCTAACAATAGGATTTCTAGCCTAAAGAAAGATCAGGGTGGGCTGACTAAGGAAGAAGATATTTCACTTGAAGCTATCTCTTTCTTCTCCTCCCTTCTTTATTGGGATCCTTTTCTCTCTAAGGTGGACCAGGATGACATTGTCTCTTGTATCCCTCGGATCCTCCAACCGCACTATAATAATTTTCTCCAGGCCATTCCTTCTGATTCTGAACTGAGAGAAGCTCTTTTTTCTCTTCTGGTAGATAAATTTCCTAGACTTGATGGTTTTCCTACCTTCTTTTTCCAAATGTACTAGCCTATTGTTATGAAGGATGTTGTTAAGTTAGTTCAAGAGTTCTTTGGAGCTAGAAGTATTCTAAAGGAAATCAATTCCACTTTCTTAGTTCTTATTCCCAAAGTACTAGGTGCTGACACTCTGATAAGTTCAAACCCATTAGCTTATGCAACTCATTTTATAAGATCATCTCAAAGGTGCTCACTTTGAGGTTGCTTAAGCTCCTTCCCCTGATTATCTCTCAACAACAATCTAGTTTTATCTTGGGCAGATAGATTTTAGATTTTATTATCATGGTGCATGAAGTGATTCAGTCTATGGAAGCTGGTAAGAGAGAAGGGATGTTACTCAAAATTGACATGTCTAAAGCTTACGATTAGGTGGATTGGTATTTTTTGGAGTTGGTGTTGAAGGCTTTTGGCTTTGATGTCAAATCTTGCAAGCTAATCTCCCAGCTGGTCACCACCCCTTCTCTAGTTGTTTTAGTGAATGGATCCCCCTCTGATTTCTTCAAACCTACTAGAGGCCTTCATTAGGGGGATCCTCTATCACCTATTCTCTTCATCATCTTGGTGGAATGTATTTGCAGACTCATGGAGAAGAAAAAGAAAGAAGGAAGGATCAAAGGCTTGAAACCATCTTCCAAATGCACCCCCTTCATGCATTAACAATTTTTTGATGACACCATAATGGGAGAAGAGGCCTCGGTCAAGGAGGCCAAGGCTTTGAAAGACACTTTGGACACCTATTCCAGAGGGTTAGGGTAACTCATCAATTCGGACAAAAGCTCAATTTTCTTTATCAACACTCCAGAGGGAAGACAACAGAGAATCTCCAAAATCTTGGGATGTCAAGTGGGGAAGCTTTCTTCTACCTACTTTGGTCTCCCCTTGGGCACGTCCCCCTCTGATTCCTTCTAGAACAACATCTTGGATAGGTTTAGTAAGAAGCTAGCTGGCTGGAAAGGAGCCATTCTCAACCAAGCTAGAAAATGTCAACTAGTTAAATCCATCCTTCAAAACTTGCCAATATATGCTCTGAGCCTTTTCACCATACCCGAGAAATACGCTGAGAGGATGGAGAAAATCCAAAGGGAATTTTTATGGATGGGAAATGAAAGGAATAAAAGGTACCCCCTTGTTGCTTGGGACAAAGTTTGTCTCCCTAAAAAGAATGGAGGTCTGGGAATTAGGAAGCTCACTCATATCAACAAGGCCCTCCTGGCAAAGAAAATCTGGTGCATCTTTAGTAGCACGGGGGAATGGAGAGACATTGTGGTGAACAAGTATATAAAAAGGCCCTCTTTTTACTTCACTCTTTTTAGTGAGGATATCCCTAGAGGCTCAGTTGTTTGGAATGGCTTCTTAAAACCTAGGGATTTGGCTAACTCTAAGGTCTCCTGGAAGCTGGGAAATGAGGAGAACATTCTATTCTGGTCAGACTACTGGCTTTCTCAGGCCCCCCTCATTAATAACCCTATCTATGGTGTTTGGGCTAATGATTGCATCAACCTTTTCGGGCACAAAGTTAGCAATTACAGGACTAAATAGGGATGGAAGGACATTTCTATTATCTTAGTGGACCTTAAACCAGTTATGATTATGCTTAATTCCTTATCCCTCAGCATCAACAAGGATGAATTGGTTTGGAGGGATAATGCCAATGGACTCTATTCGATTGCCTCTGGGTACTCTACTTTATGGAGTACAAAAGTGTCCCCCCCTTGGTTGAGGGCCTGGCTCCTGGGCCTAATACCAAAAGTCAACATGTTTTCTTGGTTGGCTCTTAAGGACAAAAATATCACCTAGGAAAATCTCATTAAAAGAGGTCATATCATGCCTAGCAGATGTGTTTTATGCAAAGAAGAGTCAGAGACAAGTAATCATTTTTTCGTTCTTTGCTCTTACTCCAAGATAGTTTGGGACTTCCTCACGTAGGACCTTGGCCACAGCTGGTGCATTCCTTCCAACCTTATAGAATGTTTCTACCAATGGCAAGGTATGTTCAACAAGTCTGCCTTGCAAGAAATCAGCTCCTGGCTCCTACCCCATTTTTGTTGGAGTATATGGAAGGAGAGAAACAATCAGATTTTTAAGACAGGGAGGAGCTGGCTTCGGCTTTTGGAAGGAAGATCTTCAGTAACATAAAGGAAAACTTTTTTTTGAGGAAGGGGGGAGCTTTTGAGATAGGAGGCAGGAAAAAGGAGAAGGTAAAAGACAAAATGAGGAAAAGATAGGAAGCCAAGTGGTTCCTCCCCCCTGAAGGTTGGCACAAAGCCAACTTTGACGGAGCCTCCAAGAGCAACCCTAGATCATCAATTAGTGGTGTGGTTAGAAATGAAAATGGATATAGTATTGTGGCTTTCACTCTCCTATTGGGTTTCCAAACAAATCATTTTGTGGAAGCCAATGCAGTGTGCAATGCTGTTAAACTGGCTTTTGAAATTGGGGTCACCAATTTATGCCTTGAAGGGACTTGAATAACATTATTAAGTGCATCAATGGCAATTTTTATCCATCTTGGATGATTGAAAATATCATTAATGAGACTAGAGAGACCCTTTCCAAATTCAATAAACTCCACATCACCCATACATTCTGGGAAGCAAACCCAGTTGCTGACAAGTTGACAAATATAGGGGTCGACACAGACCAAAAAATGACTTGGCTTCCCGAAACTTGTTTGCCGACAAATGTCAAGTGTTAGATCAACTTGGATAAAATCCAAGGAAGTACGAAGGATATCAAGTTGTAATTATGAATATGAAAGGGTTAAGATATAAGGTACTTTTCATAATAGAAGCTTGGGAATTCATAAATGCAGATATCCTTTATTGATTAATTGCCACACTTTGTGGGTTATTTATTGCAATCATTTTAGGAGCAACAGTAGATTTATTTTTCTTTACTCTTTTCTTACTCTCAGTGGTCCATTCCAGTGTCAAAGTGAAGAGCACATGAGTAAAGTGGGTGCACAGTATGCAGAGATGGTGGTCGAGAGATACAGAAAGGAGTTGGTGGGGGACTTTGAGAAATGGAGAAGTAGGATGAAAGTATGGGAAAAGCTTGAAGAGCTTGGGGTAACCAAGTATTTCATGAAGTTGCACAGTTTTGATTAGGAGGTGACCAATAGTATGGTGGGATCCTGGAAGGATGGCAGGGTTAAGGTGAATGGCATCAACTTTTGGATAACAGAAGAGGTGATTGCGACTATCACCAAGATCCCTATCGAGGGTTTCAAATTCTTCAGGGATAAGAAGCTCTCAGCCAATGTGGCTAGGGACTTTATGGAGAGTGATAAGGAATTAAAGGCGTTGAAAAAAATTGACACCTACTATGTCCCCAACTCCATGAAGAAGCAATGGAGGTATGTTCTAAAAGTTGTTATCAAGTACATCACTTTGGACCCAAGGTTTGATAGAGCCCAAACCCACCACTTTGTTATTTTAAATCATTTCTAGAAGAAAGCCAGAATTTCTTTCCCTTTTTATCTGTTAACCTCTATGAGTAAGGCGATGGATAGTTTCAAAAAGAAGCCCATTGCTAACCTAGCTCTGTATGAGGGGTTGTTGCTACTTATCCATGAGCACTTCAAAGCTCAGAATATTAGCAATACCCCCCCTCAGATAGAGATTATGGAGTCTGGAAGTTCCAGTTACTCCTCTAACTTGGATGATATTCAGATCCTCAGTTCTAAGAAAGGCAAGATCTCTTCTCCAGGGAAAGTAGCAACTTACCATGCTAAAAAATCCCCCCCCCCCCCCCCGCCCTTGATAACCCCAAGCAAAAAAAGCCCTAGGGATCTCGAGCAGAAGTAGGCTGAGAAGGCTGAGGAGGGAGGTAGCGACGATGAGGAGGATCCAGAGTCTGAGGAGGTGGTTGAGGAGATGCAAGAGGAAACAAAGGAAGAAAGTGGAAGTAAAAAGCACAAGAGGGAGAGTCTGGAGGATGTGCACTCTCAATTTGAGGAGGCATCTGTGTTGCCCCTTTCTCTTGTCCATCTCCACCCTGAGGAGTAGAAAGAGGAGAAAGCTGGGTATGCGAAAGGGGAAGTGTAGACCAATGACAGGAGGAAAGCATGGATCAACTTCAATGTCAAAACCAACAAAATGGGAATCTTTAGGGAGGCCATGAATCCCCAAATCCCCATCGATAATCAAGAAGAGTAGCGGCTGGAAGAATTAATTGATCCAGCGATTGTGGCTATTTCAGACAGAGCCAAGGAGACAAGGATGAACCTTTTTAAATAATGCTTGCAATAGCATGATTGATAATTTTAGATCAATCAAATGGCTTTTCCATGAGCTTGAGGAGGTTAAGATCAGGTGAAACGTATTGAGGCAGCAAGGAAAGGAATGGATGCGAACAGGAGGATGAATTCGGCTGATAGGCTCAGTATGGCAGAACAGAGGATACACAACCTGGAAAACTACAATCACAACCTTGCAAATCAAATTTTTCCTTGTTAAGCTCCATCAACAACAACATCATCTCTCTCATGGGCTAGATCAAAGATAGAGAAATGCATGATGATGAGGATGGTAATGACAAGGATGAGGCCAGAACAGAGGATGACCCTATAAAGGACAAATCCACTCCTACTCAGGACCAAGGGAATCAAAGGGTGCAACAAATGGAAATAGAGGAGAATCAATTGGTCTTTGAAGCTGCTCAGGTGATGCATGATCTAGAGTGAAAGAATGAGGAATACATCTCACCTATTCTTTTGTTTATCACTATCTTTTGGCTTTTTATTCTAGCTTTAGGCCATGGCTTTGCTTGTTTCCTTTCTTGGTCTTTTCTCAGAACTCTTTCCTTTGGCTAGGCTTAATGCTTATTATCAGCCTTTGAACTTATACTTTTTGTGTTGGGCTATCATGCTTATTATCAGCCTTCTTATGTACTAACTTTCGGGTTTCAAGTTCCTTATAAAACCTGTTTATCTAATCAAAATTAACTATAAAAAACTACAAAAATCTATATTAAAAATTATGTCTACTTGTAGAAGTTGTAAATTTCTACTTGTAGCTCGAAATCATGAACTGTTAGAATTTCTAGAAACATCTTGTAAAGTTCTACATTTAGTGTCCAAAGCCAATGAATTTTTGGCCCTATTAAAGCCTAGAAATACCCTAGATGCCTCCAAAAATAAAAAATACTAGAACATAGAAAATACCAAAAAAATAGATTTTAGTATTTTTCTATTTTTGCTTGTTTCAACCTTTGCATCTTTCTAGACTATGTTTTTATCATATCTTCCTCCTTGAGAGGAAATGGACCCCATTTCATCCACACTTTACATCAGATGTGGAAAAAGATGCTAGATTTGTTCATGTGTAAGCTACTTTCCTTGTTGAAAATATTGTCCTACTTTTACCACTCGGTATAAATAGATTGTATGGTTCCTCAATTTCTTCATGAAAACCTCTACAATTTGGTCACTTTGAAGTTGATTAATAGATTTTGGATTCAACTCTATATGCCTCATTTCTTTAGTAGCATTTGTAATGTCTAGTAAAGGAGGGAAATATGGCTTCAATAGTTCTACATTGAAGATTGGGTGAACACCCAAAAATGGAGGCAAGTTGAGTTCAAATGCATTTTCACCAAATTTCTTGATGATCTTATAGGGATCATAGCAAAGAGGATGAAGCTTCCTATGAGGGCCTTACAAGCATTCCTTCTTGAAATGCAACCATACCTTATCCCCAACTTGAAAATTATGAGGAATTTAATGTTGATCATGCCTATATTTATACTTCTTAGTGATTGATCCAAAATTTCATGAACTCACTGCTACAAATGATGAAATTTATCAATGAATTTCATATAGTTTTCCTTCTCCTTATCCAAGCATGGTACAAGGTCAGTTTGCATAAATGGGATAGAAACATTAATTAGTGCTAAGGGCTAATATTTGAGACAAACTTCATATGGACTATGGCCAGTTGAACTATGAATTGTCCTATTGTAGCTATGTTGTACATATAGAAGGTTCTTATCCCATATACAAGTATGTTTAGAGTGGTACATACTCAGGATTTGAATAATCATTCGATTAACAACCTTTGTTTGACCATCTATTTGAGGATAGAATGTAGTAGACATTTTCAATTTTTGTGTGCATCATTTCCAAAAATGAAGACCAAAATTTACCATGAAACGGATTATTCCTATTTGAAATAATGTTTTTTGGTAGCCCAAAATGAACCCAAACATTCTCAAAAAGAGTTCTGCTATTTCTTCTGCAAAGATTGCCTTTTGTAGGCCACCAAGAATGCCATTTTTAAAAATCTATCTACTAAAACATATACACAGTCATGCCCATGTTTAGTGTCAAAAAGACCAAACATAAAATCCATTAAAATTGAATACCAAGGTTTGTCTAGAATAAGAAGTGGTAAATATAAACCCATCTTATGATTTGTAGGTTTTGTAATGAGAAATGTTGTGTATGCTTGATTGTATTTGATCATGTCATTTTTCATTTTTAGCCACTAAAAATATTTTTATACTATATCAGTAGTCTTACCTATTCTAATATGACCAACAACCTTACTGTAGTGAGCTTCCCCTATTAACTTCTTGTGTTCTTCCCTAGGAACAAAAATATGGCCAAAGTGGCAAAGCATTCCATCTTGCAATTAATAATATTTCACATGTTTACCTTCCATGAGCTGAGTATTAAAATTAGAGAATTCATTATCATGTCAATACAAGTGGATCCAATTTTCTATTTGGTGACCACATAATTCTAATACCATAGTTATTCTTGCAATTAGTGGACTACTCAGACAATCTACTACCTTGTTTGTGTTTCCTTTTTTATGAATAATGTTGAGATGAGATTGTTGAAGATAAGATGTGTTGGATACAATTTTCTAATTGTATGTTGTCTTTGATGTCACACAAATGTCATACCAATTATCTGTTAGTGTCTATCGAGCTTAGTTGGTCAGAAAGATAATTTTCAGTGTCTACCAAGCTTAGTTGGTCAATAAGGCAATTTTCAGTGTCTACTAAAAATTCCTAGACATTACTCTACATAGACAATGTTTACCGAGCTCACTCAAGCATCGAAGGAAAATGTGGTAGAAAGTAGTGTTACCTAAGTTTTCATGGTTAACAAAGGAAATTTAGTGTTTACTGAGTTCACTCAGTCTTTAAAAGATTTTACAGGGTTCGCAGTGTTAATCGAGCTTCTAATGGTTAACATAGGAAATCTTTACAGGATTAGTGTTTACCAAGCAGGGTTAACCAATGAAGGATTTTGTTAATTTGAGGAATAAATCTTAATTTTTTTAAGTATTAATTCCAAGTGACTAAGGTAATGATTATTGGTGATTGTAACTTGTAAATGAGCCAACTTGATAATCTGAATTGTATATATGAAAGGTCAAGTTGAGATTTCTAAGTGTGTGTATGAGCAAGCATGCAAAAGAATTGATTGTTTGAGAAGAAAAGTGTGAGAAAAATTTGAAGGATGGTTAGATATCCTTGAGAATTAGTAAAGCTATATTTGATCAAGAAGGATCTAGTGAAGTAGAACAGAGATTTGTAATCAGAAAACATAGTTGCATCTCATTCAGGTCATTTCATTGTTACTTTCTTATCATTGTAGCAATGATTCCAAAATGTATTAGTAGAGCTGGTTTAATAGCCATTTGTAAATCCTCTAACAAGGTGATAGTTCTATTGAATTATTCTAAAGACCTCTAACAAGGCCACTCCTAACAATGTGATTAAATCCTCTAATAGGGTCACACCTAATAGTGTGTTTTGTAACCTTTAACAAGATTGGCTCCTAATAGGGCTCACTTCAAAAGAGTGAAAATTAGTAGCTAGTTACATTGGTGGTTTTTCCCATATTCAATTTCCATGTTAGATCTAGTGTCTCATTTGTTCATGCTATTTCTTTTATGCTTGCATGTTGATCACTATGACTATTTAAAATATATTAAAGTTAACATACACTGCATTTACTGAGCTACAACATTTTATGTATGTTTATTGAGTGATAGCAGTAAATAGTTTTATCAGTCATCTAAGGGATCTATGGATTTTTTTTGTGGTAACTAATTCACCTCCTCCCCCCCCCAGTTACTCCATCTATATTTAAAATAATTGGTATCAAATCTTTTGGTGCTTGTAGGAAGGGTTTCAAGGACCTAAGTTAAAGATCAGGATGTCTTACAAGAGAGAAATTCCAAGGCATAAGAGAGATAACTTTTCAGCATGGCAGGCACTTATGAGACTGCATCTGGCTTCTATTGGTGATTTAGGATGCAAATATCTTGATGAAGAATATATAGCTCCTATTGGCACATTATCTATTGGAGTGATTGCAGAGAAAAAACCATAACACCATGATGATAGACATTCCATTAGCCCTTAGCTAGGAAGAATTTGATGAGATCAAAGATTGCAAAAATGCTCATGAAATGTGGAACAAGCTAAAGGAAATCTATGGTGGTGATGACAATGTGAGGAGAGCCAAAGCAAAAAGCCTAAGAGGACAATTTGATCAGATGAAAATGAGAGAGGATGAAAACATTGCCAAATATGTTGAAAGGATCAAAGCGAGTGTTAGTGCAATCAGAGCTTCTAGAGGAGAAATCAAAGAAGAAACTGTTATAAGTAAAGTTCTCAGAACATTACTTCCTATTTATGCAATTAGAGTATCTACTATTCAAGAAAGAAGATGTGAGGAAAATCACAAGATAACTTTGGATCCCATAGTGGAAAGACTGGCAACTTTTGAGCTAGAAATTGAATCTGTATTTGAGGCCAAACTTTCACTTAAGGAGAAAGACAAGAAAATAAAGGACATATAGTCAAAAAGTGAAGAAGAACAAGAAGAAAGTTTTGATAGTGATCTTGAAGTTGTTGAAGCATTACTTGCAAGAAAATATTCTAGAGGTAGAGAAAAATACAAAGGTAAAGTTCCCTTAATCTATTTTTCATGTGAAGAAATTGGTCATATTGTAGCTAGGTGTAGTGCCTAGCCTCATTTATATTCTTCTAGATACATTTTTTCTATCATGGCTGAACTCTGTTGGACTAGTCTTGTGTTGATGGTTAGTAGAATTATTTTGAGACTATCAGATATTATGCTATGGATTCAGTTGATATTGATGAGATTACTTAGACTCTACATTTCATATATGCATGATGATTATTACATTATTTCTAGTTATTGATGATGATTAGTTAGATGGTTTATTATCACATGTGTTTTCTAATGGATACTTACCCCATACTTGCATGTGTATGGTGTGCATGTCTGTTTTCTTTATCTATGGCATTTCTGATGTGGTTAAGGAAGGGAGTCATAGTCACCTACTAGTCAGGATCTACATGATGCACCACTTCCTGTCATTGCCTATTTAGCTTAGCATATATATATATATATATATATATATATAGTATGTACATGCATGGATTTTATGCAAGTTATAGGTATCGGTTATCAACTTTCCTAAATTGCCAGGATGAGTGTACCCTATCACACTATCTCAATGGTAAGAGAGGGGAGATAAATTTTCAAGTCCAAATCCTAAACCCTTAAAACATTTGTCCTAGAGATGTAGGACAAGTATTTGAGATGTTTTACCTACCGAATGTGCTGGATGACATAATGCGTGATTTTAACCCTTTAGACTAATTTTGTGTGGATTGTTCTATGATGGGTTTTCATATTTTATTTTGGAGGTCTTTGGATAATATTCTATTAATTAAGTCTAAAATTAAAAGATTTAATTAATAATTTAATTGTTTTGCAAAAAATTAATATAATTTTATGATATTTTGATATTTTGATTTTAATTAATTAATTGAGTAAAAGGATTAAATGAAAGAAATTAAAATTAATAATAATAATAATAATAATAAAATAATATTAATAATATTAATAAAAGAATTAAAATAAAAGTTATAAGTCTATCTAGGAGTAAGCACCTCCCTTGATTGCACATATGTCAACAACACAAGAGTTAGCACACAAAATTAATCACATGGTGTCTACACCATTGTGACTCATCTAGAAGGTTGGAAAAAGCTCGTGCTTAGTTGTCAATGCTTATCTCATCTTCTGGTTGTTTCTAGAGACATTCTAGGTACTTCCTGAGAGTTCTTTATATTCAAGCACTTCTACAATCTTGGGGAGTGTGTTTGGAGGACCTGGGAATGTTGGAGAAGGAAGGAACTTGCTCTACAGATTCTGAGGAGAAGTGATTTAGCATCAGTGTCAAGGTAGACACTCATGATATTTGCATATGATATTTCGCTTCTTGCACTTCTTGTCTTCTTTGTGTCTTTTGAATGCTTTCTGAGGATTCCATGCATGAACATTTTTCCTATATTTAGTCTCGTTCTGAATATTTAAATTCCTGTATGAGAAACCCCCAAATGCGTACATCTGAGGAATCTATCAAACTAGGGGTTAAAATATTTATAGAAAAATCTATTAGAAGGAATAAATAGATTTAAATTTTTTTTTAAAATGGTACATTGTATTCATATCTCAGATTTGAGCTTGATCTAAATATGTATATATATAAATCCTTTATAAAAAAATTTCCCTATGCAATTTTGTAATTTAAATTACAAAAGAGTTTATATAACATTTGTAAAAATTTTAATTAAAATATTTGAGAGGGACGAACTCGTACCCCAATGACCTCATGCATGGTAGAAGGAATAAATTTGCAGTGTACTTGCGAATGGGAATCATTGTTTGTTTTTTAAAAAAAAAGTTTAAAAAAATGTTAAAATAAGGATGGGAGGGGGGGTTTACCCAACCCTGTCCCCTTTTTTTTAAGGCTATTGGCAGCCACAAGCCTACTATCATAGGTACTGTGATTGTCATCACAGGCCCTACGACAGAGGCAGGCTGCATGGCACTGCCATAATAATGGTAGCACAAGTATAATTAATCTCTCTTTTTTTTTGGTTGTTTATATATATATGTTGCTATGAATTGATAATTGATAATTCATTTTTATTAATAATTTATATTGTTATATATATATATTAATAATTTTTATACATTAATTGTTATATATTTATTAATAATTTTTATATATTAACTGTTATATATATTAATAATTATTAAATATTATTATAATTATTATAAAGGGAATCTTATTACTTCTTTTAACAATTAAATATCTAAGATCCACTAATGGATAGTTTAATAATATAAATTTAACTTAGTTATTTAGACATTAATATAAGTTAAATTTAAATAAATAAAGGTAATTTACTCAAGGATGGAAGATAGATAATGGTGAGAAAATGTTGTATTCATCCATGTTATATTTTCAATGTGTCCTATTGAGACATGATGGGGTTCGTTACTTAAATAATGTATAGAACATTTAGAAAATTGAATTCTAAGAGTTATAGGGAGAAACTTTTATCTATCAAAAAAAACAAGTACATGGGTTAAAGAAAAAATGTATAAATGTTCCCTCACTTGATATCTAAATCTAAAATGAAACTTGGAACCCCATATTTCATTCAACTAAGTTATTTCAAACAAACCAAAACATGTGCTTACATTTTGTGTTTTCTTTATGCTTCTTGTTTTGGGTTTTTTTGGGTTGACTAGATTGTTGACCAGTTCTAGGATGTCTACCAGAGGCTCGGGGGTTATGAGATGTGATGTCATGCTAATATTGATTTGATCTCAATCTTTTTTAAAACCCAACCATGATTATGTGATGGATGCTCTATGGCGTGTGTGTGGTTTACTGATTGATATTGTTTCCAGTCTTCATGTGTGAAGCTAAGATGTACATGTATGAGACACTTGACCTAATCATTTTTGAGTCATCGATTAGTTATACTTGGTTTACTTTCCATTCACCTTGATGGGATTGAATTGTTTATCTGATGTTGATGATGTCATGTTGTGATATGTTTTGACTCGACCATTTTGGAGTCTTCGATCAGTTTTATTATTTTCTTGATATGCCTTTTGGTTGCTTGTTGAGAACCAAAGGATATTGTGATTTTCATTGATACCTTTAGTTGCCAATAGAGAACTGTTGTGGTCATGATTATCTATGGATGTATTTCCATTGCTCATGGAGATTTGATGCTCTTATTGTGGATTATCTTTTGGTATTTTCTTAGTCGCCTGTATAGGACTATGATGATTTTGTGATTTATGATTCCATGAGCTTAGGGTAGGTTATCTACTTGTAGTGTCAGGAAGTGGCTTGAAATGGGGGCCAAGGCCCTAAGAGGCTACCAAGGTAATCATTGTAAGTTTTTTTAATAAGTAAAAACATTAGACCTAATACTAACTTAAATGAACCTAATAAGATAATTGTTTGTTCTCGCCCATGCCTCAAGTGCTAGTATAGAATAGGATGGGAGTAAAGAGAATGCTTAGTTGTGACCTTGCATTCTATAGTATGCCTCATCAATATGAGAGGATACTAGTGGCCACATAGGGATCACTAAGGGGTTGGGGTCTATAGAGAGACTACTAGAGTAACTCTAGCGTGATCTGCGTGATGAAACTTTCCCGCTTGCATAGTAGGTTTCCTACATGTCTTTGTTGTACCTCTAGGATTAGATGTTGGTTTTGATTGGAACCTTTGAGTTAGTAAAATTTTAGGATTCTTGGACTTAGAAAGTATTTGTGCTATGTGATTTGATAACCTATTTGGGACTTGAGATTATCTCCTTAGCGTGGTGGAAGTGGACCATTTAGGTTCCACACGATCGAGTGGTAGTGCTTTTTCACTGTTACCATTTGAGATCCATCTGAGACACTGTGGTTGATGCATTCTTAGTTTATGATGATGGAAATGTATCCTTATATTGATGATTATCATATGATAGATGATTTTATTTACTTATCTTATGCTTTAATTTGCATGATTAGATTTCTTTCTACATATGATGTAGTATGTTTTAGGAGTGACATTCCTACTATGATAATACCAATGATCTCTTTGATGATTTGGAATGTTATGCATGGAGGGATGGCTAGGACCCATGATGGTCTAATGATGCTATTTATGGTTGGGAGGAACCGTGCACTTAGATAATTATGTTTGATGACTTATGGTTATCTTTTATGATGGATGTTTATATCTTCAATGATGATGTATCATGTATGGTATTTGGTTTCATTTACTTTATTGCTTTTGCATCATGGATTAGAATGGGATGATGTACTTTATTTACACACATGTATATTCTTTTAAGCCTTCATACCCTGTGGCATGTACAGTGGATGAATGAGCATTCTAAAATGTAATTTACTAAGGGACATTTGGAAAAAAAGTATATTGTTTAAGAATGTTAGAATTTTTATTATTATTTCATGTGGATGTGGTATTAGATGGAATTAATATTAGTAGATATAATTTTTATTCAACATTAAGGGATCCTTAAAGAATGTAACCTGTTATGTATGTTTATGCACACTTTTAGTTAAATGTTGTTATTGCTTCTGTTACTATGTGTATGGTTAACTTTCATGTTTTAAAAAAAAAAATGCTACCAAACTTAGTGAAACTTTAGGTTAATTTTATTGGATCCCTTGGTGGGGCATTACATTTGGTATTAGAGCCCGAGTTTCTACATTGGGAGCTCTGGTTATTTTGGAACAAAACAAGAAAATTGATCTATTATGTGTATCTCTTTCAAACTTGAAACTAGGTGAACTAAAACAAAATCTAAAAACTATTACTTACATATGTATCACACTACAACACTTAGCTTCCAAAATTGAAAAATTCTACTTAAACTTAAACATAGGGAAAACTAAAATTGAACTTAGTCTATTTGTAAAACATGTGCCCTTTTAGACTATACAGTAGCATGCTTTATGGTTGTAATAGTACTTTGTATCTTGGATATTGTTGTAGGATGGTATTTTTGGAATTATGATATATTTTTCATTAGTTACAATACTTATTTGATTCTAAATGCTTACCGAGCTCATACCAAGCATTCCTTTGGAAACTAAGCTTATGGGCAGTTCAGTAGTGTTTACCAAGTTCTCAGTGCTCACATAGTCATCAGTTGAAATCAGTGTCTACTGAGTGATCAAGGTAAATGAAGGACTTAGTGTTTACCGAGTGATCAAGGTAAACGAAAGACTTAGTGTTTACCGAGTGATCAAGGTAAACAAAGAAATTAGTGTTTACCAAGTGATAAAGGTAAATGAAAGACTTAGTGTTTACCAAGTGATCAAGGTAAAAAAAGAACTTAGTGTTTACCAAGTGATCAAGGTAAATGAAAGAATCAGTATTTACCAAGTGAAGAAGGTTGTCAATGGATTGAATTTTTACCGAGTAACACAATATTCACCGAGTCACCAATGGTTACTGAGTTCCAAGCTACTCAGAATGGTCAGTATGAATGGTGCCTTTACTCTTACTGAGTGCATGATGATGTGGTGTATTGTAGTGGATGCTGAGTATCAGAAGGTCACCGAGTCTGCTACAGTATCAAAAGGTCACCGAGTCAGTTTGAGGAACCCGAGTTTTCTACCATCTGGCCGACTCAGTAATGTTTTGTTCACTTGTGTTTGGCCGACCTTGTTAAGTAAATACTGGAATGGTATATATGTGATGTATTATATCATTTGTATAGATAAGGAAATTGGATGGGATTTTGCATTGCAATATTTTGAGAAGAGGGAAAGCGAATCAGCAGTAGAACAGAGGAATACAGCAAGGTCAACATAGATGCAAAAAAGTTATATCTATCACATCAGGTGATCAAAGCATAAAAGATCTTATCAGCAATCAGTTGTAACTAGATCCACTGCTTCATTCTAATAGGTGAATCAGTTTGTAAATCCTTTAATAGGGTAGACTTAACAGTCTTGTGTAAATCTCCTAACAGAGTGCATACTTCATTATATGTTTGTAAATCCTCTAACAAGGTGGATCTAGCAATCCTACTTGCTCCTAACAGGGCAGATCAACAAAAGTGATCATTGTAAGCCTTAATAGGCCAACTTTATACTGCAGTATTGAAGTTTTGTGGGCATCATCCCCACCCCAGTTTTACTTTCTAATTGGAAGGTTTTTGGGTCACCAAATCCATGTGTTCGTGTGTTATAAATGTTTATCTTTTCATGCATACAGTAGATTAGATGGATGAATGGTGAATATGTTATTATGCAGAACTAATTTAAAGTTTTAGAGTTACTGATTGACCCCTCCCCTCTCAGTAACCTATTTAGTCTTGATTATTTCCAACAATTGGTATCAAAGCATTGTGGTTCTCAAGATAAAGTTTGACAGCTTGAGCAAAGATCAAGGACAATGGAGATATTCAGACTTGACAAATCTATTGAGAATGAAAAGCTAGATCTAGAAATGGCCATGGCTCAACTCAAAGAAGCAAAAGAGCATCTTTCACAATCTCTGAAAAGAAGGAAGGAACTTGCAAGACAAATGAATGATCATCAGTATATTGAAGAAAATATTGAAGACCTTTTACCATCAAGCAGTTCAAATGAAGCTAATGAAGCAATCAAGGAACTCCTAGCAAAGAATGGTTCACTACAGAAAGAAGTAAGAAAGCTTAGAAGAGAACAAGAAATCCAATCCATCAGGCTATGTGAAATTTTGGAACAGAGAAACAAGGCAAATGAAAACTTAGAGGTAAGAAATAATCAATCCTTTCAACATGAAGATCTTGTAGGTCAACTATCTAATGCAAATGAAGAAATTATGAATCTAAGATCTGAGAATGAAAGTTTGAGAAATGATTTAATCACTGAAAGACAAATCAATACAAGCTTACAAAGTGATCTGAGATCTGAAAGACAAATCAATGGAAGTTTGGAAAATGACTTAAATGTTGAAAAGCAAGTCAATAAAAGAATGATAAAATCTCAAACAGATATGGATCAATTGAATCAACAAAATGAGCAGAATCTTCATAGACAAAAACGTAAAGCAGGCCTTGGATACAATGAACAAGGTGAATCTTCCAAACAGGGTACCCAAAAGAATCAAAGACCTACTTGCAATCACTGTGGTAAGTTAGGTCATACATCTAATAGATACTGGAGCAATGGTAAAGAAAAATTCAACGGTAAATGCTATAATTGCAATTAGCATGGTCACAAAGCCAATGAATGCAAAGAGAAACCAAAATTTGAAGGAAAATATCACAAATACAAGAAACAAGGTCACAAGGCATCTGAGTGTAGATCTAAATCATTCAATCAATTAGAACAAATTGTCGATGCATTATTTTCTTGGGACTACAATACTTGGTGCAGATGTCACTATTGTCGAGAATATGGACACATTGGAATAAACTATGCAAGGCATCACCTAAGGAAGAAAGATACTACTATAAGATGTTATACATGTACTAAAATTGGTCATATATCCAAGAATTGCATGAACATAGGAAGAATTGAAGATGAAAAGAAAGCCAGAGCTGACAGCATTCAAAAATAAATGAGACAACAGTGGATTCCTAAATCTACCGAGTCAGAAAGTTCAAATGATGGCAATGTCACTCAAGAAGTGAGTGACTCCACCATTTCTAATTAAGACTCATCAAGAAAAAGTAGGGACTACATCTTCAAGCAATATCCTAAAAAAATTTAAAATGAAGGAGTGCAAATGGCAAATCAGTATTCCAGATATAAGACATAGTTCACTATGATGCATCTATTGAGAAAGGTTGGTTTCAGACTGATGCATGATGCTCCCTTGAGAAGTGGAAGATCAAGGAGTAGCTCAAGTAGGAGAAAGTGAAGAGGGAGTTTTCCTGAGTCTATGGATAGAGCGCTGAATGTGAGGCATTTACAGCAGGATTATGGTGGAGTTGTGAGTGTAGACAGAGAGCCAAATGTGAGGTAGTTTACACTTGGATGGGATTTGATTCTACCACAGGCAAAGTTTGCTTATAATAACTCTGTAAATAGGAGTACTGGAAAATCACCATTTCAAATTGTATATGGGAATAGCCCAAGGACTGCACCAAAATTGAGGAAGATAGAACAAGGGGAGAGGACAAGTGTTGAACCTGAGGAATTTGTTGAACACATCAAGTGTCTACATGAGGAGGTTCAAGCACACATTATCAAGATGAATCAAGAGTATAAAGCTAGGGCTAATCAAAGGAGAAGACATAAGGAATTCCAAGTAGGGGATCTAGTCATGGTGCACTTATGAAAAGAAAGATTTCTAGTTGGTACTTACAACAAGCTGAAAATGAAGAAATTTGGCCCCTGCAAAGTTTTGAAGAAACATAACTTAGGAAATGCATATGAGGTGGAGCTGCCAGATGGTATTCACATTTCTCCCATTTTCAACATTGTAGATTTAAAAGAGTATCATGATGATGGTGCAGATGAGGAGCTGGTTTTAGAGCCATGTCCAATTTGTGCTTCTAAGAAGGAGGAGATAGAAGACATTCTAGATCATCGTGTGGGTAGGAGTAGTAGAAACAGGCAATATGAAGAGTATTTGGTCAAATGGAAAGGACGGGGAATCGAGGACTCAACTTGGATTTCAATAGCTAAGGTTTCCCATTTGGGATTTCCTCTACCATCCATAAAGTGACAGGGTCACTTTTCAATCTACCCTGGGTGATGCAGGAGCATCCAGAGGTATAAGGGCAATCTTGTGTCACCAAAAAAAAAAAAATGTATTTAGACTTAGTTTCTATTTCATGTCTTTACATTTTTGGATACCCATTTGGCTCAACTAAAGGTTCCAACTCTCATAGTTCAGCTATCAGTGCGTTTGAAAATCTCAAAAAAATAGGAGCATGTATTTGGGCCATCATTTTGGTAAACTAGAAGGTGTGAATTGGCCAGATGAATGTAATCATGATTTAGAGCATTCCAAAAAAAGAATCAGGTCAATAGGCCCCACGGTTTTAAAGTTATTGTAGTTTTTCGAGTTTTGGAGACCTCCTAAAAATGCTTCAAAGTCAGGTTTGGGGCATTAAATGACCTTGAAAAGGGTCAAAAAATGGGGGATGAGCAAAGCTGTCCATAGGACTATAGAGCACTTCGAGAGCTTTCCAAAAATGTAAACGGTTCGTCAATCAAAACTACAGTTCAAAAGTTATGCCTCCCAGAAGTTCGGCTACCATTTCTGGATTCTTCTAGATTTGCACCGACTTCTAACGCAGCTTCTGGAACCTTCTATTTTGTCGGTGGATGTCTACTAGCACTTTCTAGAATGTACTCCTAGTCCTTAACCCTCTGGGGTCTATTTAAGGAAATTTTTGGCATTGTAAAAGGCAATTCGGATTGGAGCTTGAGAGGAGGTGCTAAAAGGAGAAATATTCTCTAGATTTATGCTATTGTAAGCCCGTAGGGCATGTTTTGAAGTTTATTTTCTCTGACTATTTGTACTAGCTTATCTTCTTAGTTAATATAATTTCCCTTTTCTATTGTGCCCATTCTATTGTTGGGTTGTGTCCCCATCAAGTGGTATTAGAGCGGGAGTTCCTGAGCATGTGGACAGATCGCCGAATGTGAGGCAGATTGCACCAGGACCTTGAGTTGGGTGAAGTTTTTCAAGAAGTTCTTGATTGTGTAGACAGATCGTCGACTGTGAGGCAGTTTGCATGAGGTTCTTGTGTTGCACTAGAATTTTCTTCTAAAGACTTGATTATGGAGAAGAGAAAGAAGAAGATGACTTTTGTGATTGGATGGATTCTAAGGATTCCTCAACTTGAGAAATTTAGAACAAGAAATCAACAATCATTGCTAGTTGATTTGCAAAAGCAAGTGAATGAATTAGAAGCTAAGTTGCAGAAACAAAGAGCATGTCACCAGAAAAGAGATGTTGATAATTCCTTGGATGTGGAAAGGGAAGATGATCTATTGGAAGAGCAAGTAGATGAAGAGAAAATTATTTGCGAACCAGAAGTTGAAGAATATGAAAGAGAAGAGGAAGAGCATGAAGATAACCAAATTTGTATGCCAAAAGTAGGTGAAGGTGATTGGAAGACTAAAACAATGGAGGAAGAGTATAGTGCCTTAGTTGGAGATCAAGCAAGTGGAGTAGTTACATGCATTGTTGACGACATGAAAGAGGCAAGCGAAGATGAAGATGTCAAACAGGTAAATTCTTATGAATCATGGGATGTTGTCTTTGATATGAGTTTAAAAGATATTGATGATGGTTTGCATGAGAATCTTGTTAGTCATGTGTGGTATGCAAAGGAAGATTGGTATGGTGTTGCTGGGTTTATTACAGGTGTGATTAATTCAACAAAATTGGATGAGGATGAGAGTTATACTTGGATAGAGTTCATTGCGAAGGATTATTTTCAGCAACAAACACTTGTTCCAGCTAGTTGTTGGAAAAGAAGAAAGAAGGAAATATATCGGCATCGGATACTTGTTCCAGCTATGTGTTCGAGGAAGAGAAAAAAAATCTGTCAACAGTGGCTACTTCATTTTGTGAATCCATATTCACAAATTTTTTCCTACCATGGGAGTCGGATGCAGGAGCATCATGCATCAGCAAAAAAAATGTGTGGAAGATTTGCATGTTGGTTTTCTTGTCCCTATTGAGGTGGAAGCTTGTGGTGAAGATGAAGATGGCTCTATATCTCTCTTTTGACATCAAAGTGTGGGACACACTTTTCTATCTACCAAGGGAGTCTGATGCAGGAGCATCTTGCATGGGAAAATTAAATTATTAGGAGAAAAAAAAAAGAGAAAAAAAAAAAAAGGGAAAAAGGAAAAAAAAAAAAAAAAAAAATTGTGGAGGAGAGAGAAAGTGACGAAAATGGAAGGAAAATAATAAAAAATTAAAAAATTGGAAAAAAGGAGAAAAGAGGACTTTCTATTTTTCAAGGTGCATAGGTGGCGTAAATAGAAAAATAATAAAAATAGTTGTTATTCCATTAATCGAGGTGTGTAGATGGCATCTTAGAAGTTTGTGGAAAGTTCCTTGAATCATGCATTTAATATTTGTTGTGAAGGAAATGTAATTTTCTAATTGGGCCACATGGTGGTGCTTAGTTGTATTTAGGTGGAAATTCTAGAAAGTTGTAGATATTGTAGAAGGTTGTAGGTGAAATTCTAGAAGGTTGTGGATATTCTAGAATGTTGTGGATAAATCATCCATTGGGTAGTAAGTGCCTATTTAAAGAAGGCTTATGTTCATTTGTGATTAAGCTCTTCGAATGTAATCTCTCTTAAGGAAGCTTGAGAAGTAGAAGTTGGAGAAATAGAAGCTCTTCAAGTAGAAGCTCTTTGTATGTAATCTCTTGTAATGGATTTCAAGTATTAATGGATGCATTATGAAGCATTTTTTTCATCTCTCTATCTCCATATTGTGTTGCATTTTTGGTTGTGAGTTGGTATGGGTAGTGTGGCCCCCCATCAGTGGTATCAGAGCGTACCTTTGTCAGTGGTAGCAGAGTCGTATGCCATCACAGACTTAACCGAGCTAGGTTGGTAATATGAAAGGTTTTGTTTGTTTACTGAGTTGCAAGGTTTATCGAGTAAGTCGGTGACTAGCTGACAAACCCTAGGTCATCTTAGCTACCTTTGTACCTGAGTATTAATGGCAGATTTTTCATCAAAAAGGCAAAATTTGTTCTCATTTTTCACTGTGAATTAAAAATATACAGAGCAAAGAAATTTCCAAGAGCATGCAAGTGAGTTCAAGCGATTTGAAGTGATTTTCTAGCAAAGAATTTGTTTTACAAAATCATTCACTCACCGAGCAGCAATGGCATCTGCAAGCACTAATAGCAGCAAGGCAAAGAGAGGCTCTAAAATGCTTGTGAAGGGAGTGGAATGAGTGGAATGGAAAGCACCTAGCTTCAAGCTCGTTCTTGCCATAGCTGAATCGCTCAACCCGCATGGAGCCCAATCACAGATTCCACCAAAGGTACTACTTATAAATGACATTCATACTCATTTCAAATGCACTATTCAAGATATAGGGACACTAGATATGGACACTGCCCTAGCCAAGTTATGTGTGGATGAAACCCTCAAACCCAAGCACAAGCATCTAGAAACCAAGGGTTTGACTCATATCACGCATATGCCTAGAAACTTCCAAACCAAATGGATTAAGTATATCCTGAGTCGGGTGCATAATGGTCAATTGTGGTTGGAGCAACCCGTAGTGATAACAAAGAAGATGATTCACAAAATCACGGGTCTTCCTATGCTCAGCAAAACCAAAACCACCAAAACCCTAGGTCAAGAAGAGCTACAAAAAAAAATCCTAGCCAAGTGGGACAGTAGAGGTTTAAAGGTAAACATTGTACCTGATGTGGAATTAAGATTTGGCATTCATATTATTGCATATAAATTATATAGTTCCAGTAGATTAAATAGTGTACCTTGTGAAGCTATGGATTTGGCCCTCAAGATTGTAAAGAAAAACCTTGAATTTGATCTGTTGAAAGTAATGTTAAGATAGATAAATAAAAATATGGATAGCATAAGGACTTCAAAGAATAACCCCTATAAATTTGGATCTCTATTAATATGTTTATTTTTCTATGTACAAAAATTCTTTCCATCAAAAGGAACAGTAGAATGGAGAAAAGACATTCCAATTTTGTATCAAATAAATGAGTTTGTAGTAGAGATTGGTGAGAATTTTGATAGTATTATGGATAATTATTTTGAAGACTTCAAGGAAAGGATGAATAAGAGATTCATAATTCCTCCTAAGCTTGTTGAAGATTATAAGGATGATGTATGCTTCATGGTTGACTATGACAAGGTATACATTCAGGCAGTCAAACCTCGAGTTGTATGGGTGAAACCTCTTCCCTATGAGGTAAATATTGATGAAGCTAGAGATATCATAGAAGCATTGGTAAATGAGCCAGTAGACCCAAGGCAACAAATTTTTGGAACCTATGAAGAAGCTAAGGCCAGAATTGAGCTTGAAATCAAGCTACCACAGGCCATAAGCAAATGCAAGAGGAAAATAGCCAAATTGAAAACTACAACCAATCCTCTTATGCTCACCGAGGGAAAAGATGAAGAAGAAGAAGGTGAAGAAGAAGGAGGAGAAGAAGAAGGAGAAGAAGAATCTACAGAAGAACAGCCTATGAAGAAGAAAGGTAAGGTAATCATTACCAAACCTAAGAAGAAGCCTACTACAGTATTTACTAGAAGAACCAGAAAAGGTATGTAGGGACCTATACTAGTTAGGCTTGCACCCACATTCGAGCAAAGGCTCAAACTATTGGAAGAAGGAGCTGGCATCAAAAATTTCAAGGCATTGAAATTTGAAACTAGAATTGATGCTGAGAAAATGCAGATTAAGGAACTGGTACTCAGTAAGATGGGTAAATGGAAATACTCCCCAGACCAGATTGCCCCTCAAATCTTAAAGGAACTACTAGAGAGATTGCAACTGAGATAGGAGTCAGCCACCCAAACAGTAAAAGATATTTAAGAGCAATCCCTTAAGAATCTTCGACCAAGTCTCACTGGAGCAGAAGTAAAAATTGAAATGAAAATATATGACGGTAAAATGATGATTAGATTCCACACCTATTTGATTTTGATCAAAGACATTGAGCATGTTGTAAATGATTTTACAAACATGTGGAAAAATATCTATCATCTACATAAGCCCAGTGAAGACCTAGTAGAAATCAAAGATGATGACAGAAGAAATGATGATGAGTTTGATAGCACTCCATCCATCACAGTCTCACCAGGAGAGCTGCATGCACTGATGGAAGATAAAGAGGAAGAAGACGAGGAAGAAGCTAAAGAGGAAGATAAGGAGGAAGATGATTTGGTGAAAATTGCAGCAGCAGTTATTGCATCCCTTCCTCACTCTCCACCTAAAACTGTGACATCATTAAGGTTCGACTTAGCTTTAGCAGGTTTGATAACATCTACATCAAATTTATCATTTGCACCTGCCATATCTCAGCTCTAGGTATCATCAATGGAAGTGTCTACCACTTCATCTACCGAGCTGCATCCCTCTTCTTCAGCTATCGAGGTAGCCTCCTCAACTCCATCATCATCAGTCGCTATAGCAGTAAGTCCACAATTTTGTCAATTCCAGTTTGTTCTATAATTTTGTCAACATTATCTGCATCTACTTCAAACATAGTTAGTTCAAATACTGCATTACCGAGTGTATCACCATTTTGGAAAGTACTCCAATTTTTGATCTGGTATATACTCCTATTGGCACTCAACCCTCAAGCATCCCAATTTTCATTGCTAGTCCTTCCATCTCTACTATTGTGTCTATTCCTAAGGTCAAACCAGTCATCACAGAAGTCAAACAAAAGCAACCATTAAGACTTATGATCACTGGAAAAGAAATTCCTAAACATATTGACTTAGACACAGAGATAGTAATCCCAAAGATTGACTATGAAAATGCTACCATTGAAGAAATGAGGTTTGCTAGTCAACTAATTGAGATGAAGGCTACACATAAGCAGTTAAGGTCTGAAAGGGATAAGGAATATAGAATAATTGAGAATGCTCAAAATATAATTACTGAGGCTATAGGTGTTGATGTTGATACTTCTCAACACATTTCGATACAATTAGAAGAGGTAGTCAATAAATTCAATGAGGATACCTCCGATCAAGAAAAGTTGATCTAGCAAGGTGGATCTAGCAATCCTACTTGCTCCTAATAGGGTAGATCATCAGAAGTGATCATTGTAAGCCTTAACAGGCCAACTTTATACTACAATATTGAAGTTTTGTGAGCATCATCCCCACCCCAGTTTTACTTTCTCATTGGAAGGTTTCTAGGTCACCAAATCTATGTGTTCATGTGTTATAAATGTTTATCTTTTCATGCATACAGTAGATTAGATGGATGAATGGTGAATATGTTATTATGCAGAATTAATTTAAAGTTTTAGAGTTACTGATTCACCCTTCCCCTCTCAGTATCCTTGTTAGTCTTGATTATTTCCAACAGGTATCTGGGACAAGGTCTTCTATTAGAGGTCATGGTAGAGGCCGTGGAAGAGGCCATGGACATGGCAAAGCTATCAGTGTTCATGAGTTTGTCTATGGATGGCCTGCTCATGAAGAAAGTGGAGGAGAGCACGTTAGTGAGCAGAAAGAAGAGAGCCATAGGGGTGACCAAGCTGAGTCTGAGGAGGTTAACTTGAGATATATGATGTAGACCATTCTTTGTAAGGAAACTTGGCAATAAAGAATATAACCATTTCCACATAACCCATAATAGATCTAAAATAAATATGAAACTAAAATCCACATGCAAGAGAATAGAAAACATACCCACAAAATTGTGACACAAGATATACCTTGGGAAACCCTCATTGAGGGAAAAAACCCAGCCTCCAAAAGCATCCATCACCATGTATTATTCAGCAAAAATACCATTGCCATACAACCATGGAAGCCTTCATGGCCATAGCCACAACCGAGAAAACTATGTGAACAAGCATGAATCCACACATCCCAAGCCATGCTTTCAACCTTCACAAATGCTCCCTTGGCTAACTTATCAAACCTTGTCCCACTTGACTCTTGCCTTTCTCACTCTTACTCTCTCTACAAAAACTACCCTTGTGGCTACTTATATAATAGCAAGTCCCACAAAACCACCAAGTGGTATTACATAAACCATGTGCTACCTAACCCACTGACCCCACATTTAATATTGGGCATTTAATTATTTTCCCCAATATTAAATAATTACATGAAATATTTTCACAATGTTACAATACAACTCATCAAGAATATTCCATGGGAATCTTTACATGTTGCATGTCCACCTAGGTACAACATTACATAATAAAATAAAATAATAAAATAACAATATTATGCAATGTGTGCAACACCCATTATCTCAACATTCTTGATTTCCTACCTCTTGTTCATGATTAGCATAAAGCACATTAGTCAAAACATAAGCATAGATTCAGGTCTAGGATCCCTTGAAAGGATCAACAGAGATCCATTGTATCTACTCAAATGAAGGACCTTTTGAGATCCAAGGTCAAGCCCTTTAATAGGTAGGGTTCTAGATATGTGGCCGAATAGTGGCTTATTGCCCTTGATAGGATTTTTGCCACATGCAAGACTTTGATAGTAATGTTAAAGTGAGATTTTCTATTACCAACCTAGAGAATTTTGGGGCCACTTGGTGGACAATTGAGGAAAAGAAGTTGGGCATAGATATGAATAGTGTCACTTGGGAGCTATTCTTAGAGATTTTTCATGAGTGATTCCTATGAGAGGAATGAAAGTAGTAAAGAATAGATGAGTTCCATAACCTTAGGCAGTATTCTATGACTATGACAGAGTATGAGCACAAATTCTACAAGCTCATGTACTTTTCAAGATTCAGTGACAACTCAGCTTAGTTGACTCAACACTTCATTAGAGGTTTGAACAATCATATAATTTGGGGTGTCAAGGTATTTGAGCCTAAAACCCTCAAAGATATGGTACAAAGAGCCATTCTTGTAGAACAAAGTGTCAACCTTGGTCAAGGAGGTTTTGTGGGAGCACCTACAACATCAAGATCTAAGGGCAACTACAACTCAGGTGGAAATAGGAAGCCTCCTTTTTCTAAGGGGAAATAGTATCAGCAATAGTCTCAACAAACACAATAGTAGAAGGGATCATACCCTTAGGCTCAAGGTGGTGGCAGAGGTTCTTGTACACTCGAAAGTGTCCCACTCTAAACCCTTCTATCCAAACGATTCCATGAGTTGGAATGTTCAAATGCCGGCTTAGAGCTCCCTATCCACGGAGTGCAAGAGAGTGTATTTCAAGTTCAAGGGCTCTCAAATGAGCCTTAGAGATACTCTTCTTGCTAGTAAACCATGCAATGGGAGGTTCCAAAGACAAGATGCAAGATGCAAATGTCCCAAGGAGTTCCTCAAGAATGCAATGCAAATGAAGATTAAGCTAGGATGAGAATGCCAAATGCAGCTATGCTACAACATGTATGAGAGTGTTACAATCCAAATATTAAGCTATGTGAGAGATTATTACAAAATAGAAGTTAAACTAACATGCAACATGAATCTAAGCTAAAATGCCATGATGCCATGGATGAGAGAATGTAGACAAGAAAGAGAAGTTCTCCACAAAACTCCAAAGAAACCTGTTAGAAAACCTACAGCATAACAATATTCAAAATGAGGATTATGGATGGGGAAAGCTCTCTCCCTTTTAAAGATGTATGGACAGTGGAGATCAAGATGAAGATAGTGGATGATCAACGGTGGAATTCGAAAATAGGAGTGATCCATGTGCACACACAAATCAACCAATAGAATATAAGTTGACTTGTCATATAAGACAAAAGTCACAAAGCCTTTTCTTTTAATTGCAAAATAGAAAAAGGACTTTATGTGTGCACTTTAAGTGGGTTATAAGAATGGGGTCTTTTATTTAATTAAAAGGGGACATGTTCTTTTAATCAAATAATGAACTTTGGATAGCATAGTCAAACTATAGGTTATAATCAAATAAATTGATTATTAGCAATTTGGCTTAAGTAAGTGATTAAATTAATTTAGCCAAAATGTTGAAAAGGGGGCTAATAGTCTAGATGACCATTTTTAGATGATTACATTTGCCCCTCTTTGACTAATGCGTGATCGATCTGGAAACACATTATGTCAAAGAAAATAGAAGCCAAGTAGGCAGTGGTAGATATAGATGTCTGATTTCGAAGAGTGAAATACAAAAATAGATAGCAAGTCCTGAATGTACAGCCTGATAGTGGTAGTACTGAACACTAGGAAAAGATGATGTCATAATTCAAGAAGAATGCTAACACTTAGAAAAGTGGATAGAGTGAGAGCAAGTGAGAAGATCAAACAAATGCTCCTAAGCAGTGATAGAGTATTTATGCCCCCTCGAGATCGAAATTGAAATGAGGTAAGGGGATGCAAAAATTGGCTAGAAATGAGAAAAATAGAATATAGCAATGTCCAAGATGACAGATAGATTATTAGAAACCAAGAATGACTATATATAAAAAAAAATTGATAAAATGCCCCAGTTTGACTAGAGTTGACCTTGAAGGATATAGAATAAAAATAAGGTCGAAATGAGTAGAAAGGTGATTTTAGACATGAAACAGTGAATTTAAGTAGATATGAAGTATGGAAATGATGAAGACATGAAGAAATGAAGATGCCCCAGTGATGATTCGAAGATTAGACCTCAAAAGGTCAGCTAACTGCTTAGAAGAAAGTAGAATTTTAAAAGGCAATTTTGACCATCAAGATGAACTCGAATTTGGATTTCGATCCCAAAAATGAATCTAGTACGTCGAATTATTTAAGAGGTCAAAACTTTATATAATGTGATGATAAGATAGAAAAGAGATGAAGTGAAAGATTAAAAAGGTGAAAAGACATGAACAAGAAGAAAGTAAAGAAATATATGAAAGGAGTTAGCTGATATGTCCACAAAAAGATTAAGAGAGAGCTCTCCCCATATGCAAGAATACAAGATTAAGCTAGAAAAATGAACCTAAAATGCAAGCTAATATGCAAAGTGGTTTACCAGCAAGAAGTGCATAACATTTAGACTCTTAATTTTATCATTGAGCATTTATTAGGGACATCATGAGATCATACAACCATCACTAGTATAACTATGAGGATATGAATATGATCGATATTAGATAGGTATGTGGAAATCCAATCTAAGCATTAGAGACATGTAAGTCAAGATAACTACACGATTAGATTCCCTAAGTTTAATTTAGCAAGATTACACCTGTATCAAGGCATAAGCGCCAGGATAAACCCTGAGTGCGGTCTTGCAAAATAGTCAAGGATGATACATTTATAAGTCAAAGTGTTGAATAGGACAAGCATGAATGCTTACAACACTATAGACAAACAAAAGTATACCCACAAGCAGAAATCAAGAAAATATGTCCCATGCCCCCAGTCTTCTAGTCAATGACATCCTTGAAAGACTATTAGGGAGGGAATACATGGCAAAGAAATCATCATAGACAACACACAAAGTAGATAAATGTCAGCATAGCTCAGTCGTTAAAGTGTGTGTGTGTAAGTCACTTGGCCATTTCTTCTAGACTTGATTCTGATAGTGAGATATCGCGACATCGGAGACCGTAGGTAAACTATCTGAAAAGTGTTGAAAAACACTTGATGTCAAGGTGGGGGAAGTGTTGAGAAACACTATTTTGTGAGTTGTCAAAGAAACCCTAATCCACAAGAATACCTCAATAGGCTAAGTAGCTATGCCCCCAAGATGAGGACAAGAAACAATTCCAAGCCAGGAAATGTGTAGCGAAGTGGATGATTGAGACTGATAGACATAGGTGCAAGGGTTTCAAGTAGCACCTGTTTCCAGGTTTTCACCACTTTGACAGATTTTCTCAGGACTTTTTTCATTTTTTTTGATACACCAAAGTGCCTATTGCTAGGTTTTCACTAAGATGATCATTTTTTCAGGACATTTTCTAATTTTTAGGATTTTTTCAGCATCGTATATGATTTTTTGGATTTTTTAGAAGGTTTTAGAGATTGCTAGTTCTCAAGCAAGATCACATCATATTCGCCCAATGTCTAGCAAGGTATAGGATATGATGGAGCAACAAGATAGTCGATAAGCAAAGATGGATGAAAAAAGAGTATGAAACAAGTGAAAGTGATCCTCAAGGACTGACTCCTCAAGAGTACCCAAGCTAGGGAAAGAGGTGAAATAGTCATATGAAGCATGTTTTGGATAAGCAATGGAAGTAATGAGAAAGATAGTATGTAGGATAAGCAATGAAGCCAACAAGTGAGATAGCATGAAGTGTGTAGTCCAAAAGAGTAGCCATGTCAAGAGACCTATGAGAACCATGTTTCATTTATTATGATCAAGACCAAGGGGTCAACTAGATAGTATAGCAATGGGATAGAGCAATAAGAATAAAGCTCAAGATAGAGGCTATGAGGGAATTAGAAATTAGAGGCTATGAGGGAATGAGAAAGCACAAATAGAGAATCTAATGGATAAGATAGCCAATATGCAAAGATAGGTCAACATTGTCAAGATCAAAGAGAGAAGAAGGGACAGATGGATGATGGAAGAATTACGCATGATGCCTGTTTGCCAAGTTTTCATCATGGTACTTATCCAAGGTGCCACAAGAAGTAGTTTTCACCATAGGATAAATTTATTTCTCTTTACTTTTGCTAGCAAGGTGCCACAAGAAGTGGTTTTCACCAAGGCAGATTTTCATTTTTTCATTTTTTTTTGAATTTTTTATTTTTTGAATTTTTAGAAAGAGCTCAAGCTTTTTGAATTTAGATAATGCTCCTATAGGAAAGATAAGCCATGATAAGCCAAGACCATAAAAAGGTATGCTCAAAGATGTTGATAGGGTGATGAAAGAGAAATGGTAGTAGGAAGAGTATATGGAGGATAATAGTTCATGTATAGAAAGTTAATGTAAGCTTTAGAGGATTTCATGAGGGTAGTTGAAATATTGTACAAGATCAACGTTGACACACACCTTGAAGGGTATTGGAATGATGGAGGAATCATGGATGAAATAGCTTGAGATTTAGATGTATGAGCTGGTAGAAGAGATTTGGGAAAAAGTGGAGTGGAAGGCTTTGGAATATTTATAGAAATATTTTTAGAAGAAGATGGAATGGAAGCCTTTGGAAGCTTGAATGTCAACTTTGATTTGTTTTCAATATTCAAGTCCTTCAAAAATGACTTGGGAATCCATATAGCTTTTGATTTTTCATTAGATGCTTTGGAACGCATTTCTTCAAGAACAGATTTAAGAACCCACATTGTTTTTGGTTGAGCTCTTTGAATAGTGGACCTTTGTGGTATCTTTTTTCTTTTTTCCTTCTTAGCATTCACATGTCGATTAGATGGGACATAGTGATCTTAATTTTTCAATGGATTCTTATCTTTATTATCACTTCCAAAGGACTCGGGATTTGTGGATGAATAAGGTTGATATGACAGGTTTAGATGTATAGATGGGTGAAAATTCATCAAGGATGAGCGTCTTTGTTGATCTTGAGGTAATATAGGAGAGCTAGGGAATGAGCTAGGAGTGAATGTAGGAGATGGAGGAACATAAGGCCCCAATATGGATGGAAGGTTTGAATGCTTTAGCTTAGATGGATAAGGACCAAGGATAGATTTAGAAGATGCAAAGGGATAGCAGGAAGGGATATCAACATCTTTAGAGTGAGCAACATGGTCTAAGCCATCAATAGACTCATAAGTACCTTTGATAGGAACAACATTTTTAATAGAATCACTTGAATCTTGAGCAAAATTTTGAAATGGATGTGGAGAAGTAGAACATGAGGGGATGCTTTGATCTTGACAAGTAGCTTTGGATAGCATAGGAAGAGAACTTTTCTCATAATTTTCAGTAAGCTCAAGGAAAATAGTGGAAGTAGTGCATTCATCATACTTAGGAGGTGGATAAGACATAGGATATGGAGGAGTGACATTTTGAAGGAGATGAAAGGGTGCTTGATCTTGTTCTTTCTTAACATTTATAGCTTTTTCATTTTGAGAGCCCTCTTGACATGGAGCCACTTCTAAGGACAAGGGAGAATAAAGAGTGAATGGAGTAGTGCTTAGATTAGGCATTGTAGTGCATGAAGGTTGAGGATGTTTAGGATTAGTAGCATAGACAAGGTTTGTAGCCAAGTGAAGGTTAGCTTGAGTTTCTTTTAGAGGTAGCCTTTGAGGATACATGTAGTCAATGTGGAAAGCATTAGGTTCTTTATTTGATGGAGGCATGTTGGAAAGTTTTGAAGTGTTGGGAGATGCATGAGTGTTGGAAGAAGTGGAAGATGTAATAGAGCTTCTACTAGACATAGGTTCATTAATGTAATATTTCTCAAGAAAAGCATCCTCGTCGCATGAATCATTAGAGGTATCAATAATTCCATTATCAATAAGATCTTGGATTTTATTTTTTAGCTCAATGCAATTTGAAGTACTATGCTCATTATGTTGATGATAAGCACAATAGATATCCAAGAATGGGTTTCCATATGAGCTAGACTTTGGTAACAGGATGATCTTATTGCTAAGAAGTTTTTGCAAAGTGTCATCATAAGAATCTTCCAAGGGAGCAAAAGTTCTGTTAGAAGTATGTCTAGGATCTTCTTGTTGTTTCTCAAGTGAATAGAATGCATTCATGTCTTCATCATTATCTTGGTCAAAGATAGGTCCATCATGAAATTTTGGAATAGGCTCAAAGTAGGTATCACTTGCTTGTCCTCTAAAGAGGTCTTTAGATCTAGAAGATGAAGACATTTGATGTCTTGAAGTAGAGCATGTAGACCTAGAAGAAGAGGATGACCTCAAAGAAGGTGACTCACATGCATGAAAAGACCTTAAGGAAGATTCATGTAATGATACAATCTTCTCCTCTAACCTTTTCTCAAGTTTAGACTTCATTTCTGTCATGCTCCTAGAGAGATGAAGGTAAGAAAGATCATTTGTCTCTTCTAGTTCTTTGTATTGTGCATATAGATCTTGAAACTCTTTAGTGACATGGAGGATATCATGATCATCTAGATTTGGTTGAAGTTTGGTAGCACAAGGTTTAGATCCCATAGTTTTAGATGCAAAGCCAAGCATAAAAGAGCCTAGAGGATAACTTGATGTTGAAACTATAGGAGGTAGAGTTTTCACTTGCCAAGATATTAGAGAGAGATTAAAGCGACTTGTCAAACAATATGTCCAAGAAACTTACAACATGAATGACTCAAGTCAATAGCTAGGAAAGATGCCCAAATAGCCAAATAGATAGAGCAAGTAGGGTGACAAGTGAACAACTCTCCAACCCAAGAGTGTAGTCAAGAAATCAAGGCAACCATTTCAGCAAAAAGATAACTAGCAAGTGGACATAGACCATTAAGATAGAAAGACCAAGAGAACAAAGACCAAAGAGCCACTTTAAGCATGTTCAAAAACTAGAGACATAGCAAATCAAAGTCAAATAATGAGACTCCCCTTAACAAGAAACACAAAAAAAAAAGTTAAGACTTGATGCTTTGAATTGGTTGACAAAGTTTCACAATAGTTGATAGCATAGCAAGTTTGATGTTCAAAAATAATTTGTTTCCAAGCAAGATAGTGACACATGAAGTAGTCTTCAAACAATCAAGCAAGGGACAAAGCAACCTTGCATGATACACGCATATGTGAGGTCTTAAAAGAAATCCCTAGAACTATCGTCATGTGTATGTTCAAATATTTTCACAGGTCTAGCACATTCAAGAACACATCAAGCAATATCTACCTAGAAGTCACGATTCATTACTCAAAAACTTGGCCCACACTTGATGATCCTTTGCCTCACACCAAGTGGTTTCCCACAAGAGATATTGGCTTTGTCATGGAAGTTCCATAAGCACAACCAAGGGAACACATATGGTGAGTGTAAAATCTTGGGGTGATCCGGGTAGTCCACTAGGATCGATCCTTGCACCAAGAAGTTGAGCAGCTAAAAAAGGGTAGTTACTAACTTAGAGTGTTTAGATAGGGTTTTCGTTCATAGTGTTCCTCTTGCTCCCAATTATGGGACACCTCACCTTGCGATGAGTAACCGATCTCGTGACCACAAGAGTACCTTAAGCATTCTTGCCTAGTGATCTCCCTATGGTCGAAATCCCATAAGCGATCACACTAGGAAAAGATAAACACTATGTCTACCAAGGTTTTGTGTCCTTGATAGTCTTGAGTTTATAGTGGGTTGGAAGAGCCGGGTAATTTTCTTGTCCCCACTTGGGTCATTCCTCTCAGGTTGTCCGAGAGCAGGCCCTCTAAAGGATTCTAAACTACACAAAGAGTGGATCAACTTTTGGAAGTCAAGATTTTTGATTCACCACAAGGGTGAAGAGCATACTCTCCTATTCCAATCATTTTCTCCCAAACACACCAAGAAGATTTAGTTGCCTCTTACTCTTGAAACCAAATGGTAAGTCAAGATTTCTGATTCACCACAAGGGTGAAGAGCATACTCTCCTATCACCAAAAGATCCTAATTGTAAGTTTTAATGTGCTTAAAAATAAACAACTAGTATATGCCGCACATGTAAAAGTAAAGAACAAGAAAAATTAGGTTTTTATGTATTGGGCAGCCCTACAAACAATCGTTAGTAGCCCTTGTATATTTGAAGCTTTGACATGCGTTCTTTTTATGCAATGTTTCAATTTTTTTGATAAGGATGGAAACCTGTAATCACAACTTGTTAGCACCAAAAGTTAGTGTTAAATAACATAAAAATATGCAATAAAAAGTGGTGAGTTGCCTCAAAAATCCAATTTATCTTCCAACCAAGTGCATGCAAAGAAAGTGCAAGTTAATCGCAAATGCTCTCATTTTTACTCTTTGATTTTGACCTAGTCAACAAGATTGGACTTGTTTACTATGATTTTGTATCCAAAAATGAAAATAAAAAGAAGAGACCCCTGTTAAAAATCAGAGAGCTTTCCAAAAATGCAAGAAATTTTAAAAAATCTATTCATTTGCGCTCTAGAGATCAATTTTGTCAAAACAGGCCAAATTTATCAAATCGAGTTTTTGATCTTTAATATGACCTAAAAATTCAAAACACAAAAAAAGAACCCCCATTAGAATTCAAAACTCTTTCTGGAAATGTAATTTTTTTAAAAAAATTCGCTAATTTGCGATCAGAAACAGCTTTTTATGAAAAACAAAGAAAAACTCATAACTCCCAAAAATCATGTCAAAATGTTCTAAAAATCGGACTGAGACATTTTGAGCATATACCCAACCTGTTAAAAAAATGTTAGAACCAAAATCCAAGCGGTTTAAAAGATATGATCAAATCTTTAAACCAACTAAGTTTTTGGCCTTCAAACCAATTTACTTATGGGTTGGCCTTAAAACCAAAGTGATAATTCTACAAAAGCATTTGATTAGATCTAATATGCTACTGTAAAAAATCAGAGATGAAAAATAAAAGCAAATGGAGCTAGAAACTTGATTCAAGCCTCACGGTGGGCGCCAAAAATGTACACTCGAAAGTGTCCCACTCTAAACCCTTCTATCCAAACGATTCCATGAGTTGGAATGTTCAAATGCCGGCTTAGAGCTCCCTATCCACGGAGTGCAAGAGAGTGTATTTTAAGTTCAAGGGCTCTCAAATGAGCTTTAGAGATACTCTTCTTGCTAGTAAACCTACAACATAACAATATTCAAAATGAGGATTATGGATCGGGAAAGCTCTCTCCCTTTTAAAGATGTATGGACGGTGGAGATCAAGATGAAGATAGTGGATGATCAACGGTGGAATTCAAAAATAGGAGTGATCCATGTGCACACACAAATCAACCAATAGAATATAAGTTGACTTGTCATATAAGACAAAAGTCACAAAGCCTTTTCTTTTAATTGCAAAATAGAAAAAGGACTTTATGTGTGCACTTTAAGTGGGTTATAAGAATGGGGTCTTTTATTTAATTAAAAGGGGACATGTTCTTTTAATCAAATAATGAACTTAGGATAGCATAGTCAAACTATAGGTTATAATCAAATAAATTGATTATTAGCAATTTGGCTTAAGTAAGTGATTAAATTAATTTAGCCAAAATGTTGAAAAGGGGGCTAATAGTCTAGATGACCATTTTTAGATGATTATAGTTCTAACTTCAAGAACAACTGCAATGCTCAACGTAATAAATGGAATGAGCACAATCAGCCTGCACAGAGTAGTTAGTCTTTTGTTAGCAAGGATAGTTGTAAGTAGTCAAATGCACCACCTATAGGGAGAGGATCTGGCAGAAGTACAAGATGTTTTGCATGTGGGCAGGGGACATTTTGTAGCCCACTATCCACAGTGAGCACCTCAATATTCATGACCTAAGACAATAGCATCAGAGCCTATATTTGGAGATGCAGGTAGAGCTCATAGAGTTTTTGTAGTGGTAGATCACCGTCAGGCAGACCATTAGGGAATAGTGGTTGAAACCAGAGGAGCTATTCGAGGTACACCTCTTTCAGTGTTGTTTGACTCAGGTGCTACAGATTCTTTTATTTCTCCATCTATAATTGCTAAGTGTAAGTTGGATGCAGTGAAGCAAGATCATGGTTGACAAGTGGAACTAGCCTCAGGCATTAAGGTCTCCACAGATTCCATAGTTCATAAGTGTGGACTTAGCATAGGAGGATTCGATATTGTAGTTGACCTTCAGGTTATATCTCTTGGTTCCTATGATGTGGTTTTGGGTATGGACTGGCTTGGATCTCATAGAGCTAGTATAGAATGTAGGAAGAAGATTATTATGTTCCAAGATGACCAAGGGAATGATATTATTTACTTATCTTATGCTTTAATTTTCATGATTAGATTTTTTTCTTCATATGATGTAGTATGTTTTAGGAGTGACATTCCTACTATGATAATACCAATGATCTCTTTGGTGATTTGGAATTTTATGCACAGAGGGATGGCTAGGACTCATGATGGTCTAATGATGGTTGGGAGGAATCGTGCACTTAGATAATTATGTTTGATGATTTATGGTTATCTTTTATGATGGATGTTTATATCTTCAATGATGATGTATCATGTATTGTATTTGGTTTCATTTACTTTATTGCTTTTGCATCATGGATTAGAATGGGATGATGTACTTTATTTACACACATGTATATTTTTTTAAGCCTTCATACCCTGTGGCATGTACAGTGGATGAATGAGCATTCTGAAATGTAATTTATTAAGAAAAATTTGGAAACAAAGTATATTGTTGAAGAACATTGGACTTTTTATTATTATTTCATGTGGATGTGGTATTAGATGGAATTAATATTAGTAGATATAATTGTGATTCAACGTTAAGGGATCCTTAAAGAATGTAATTTTTTATGTATGTTTATGCACACTTTCAATTAAATGTTGTTATTGCTTCTGTTACTATGTGTATGTTAACTTTCATATTTTTTTTAAAAAAATGCTACCAAACGTAGTGAAACTTTAGGTTAATTCTTTTGGATCCCTTTGTGGGGTGTTACACTAGTTGCCCAAACAAGCAAAACAAGGATGAGAAGAAAGGTCACAAGTACAATGGCAAGAAGGATTTCAAAAATCACAAATCATTCAAGGATAAAGGTAAGAAAGCCTATTTTATGGCTAAAGATTCTGATAATAGTGAACATGAAATTGTTCACATTGTTGTGAGAGATGAATCTAATGATGAAGAAGAAGATAAGATGGCACTTATCTCTCATGTGAGAAAAAATAATACATGGATCATAGACAGTGGATGTTCACATCATATGACTGGTGACAAAAAAAAGTTTGAACACTTTGAAGACTATGATGTTGGTAGTGTAAGATTTGGAAAAAATGAACCTTGTTGTATAAAAGGAATAGGTAGAATCTCATTAACCAAAGAACTTGTATGTGATAATGAATATTGGGATGAAGGACTAAAACATAATCTATTGAGTGTAGCACAACTAATCAACATTGGATTCAAGGTTGAATTCATGCATGACAAAGCAAGACTACTAGATGACAAAGAAAAACTGATTGGATCAGGCAATCAAACAAAAAGTAACTTGTGTCATCTTGATCTTGGTGAGTGCTCATGTTTTATTGCTCAAATTGAAGAAAGTTGGTTATGGCATAGAAGGTTATGTCATGTAAATTTTGATAACATGGTGAAAATAATAAAATTCAAGAAAGTAAGAGGCATTCCTAATTTGAAGAAACTTGATGTTGGTCTATGCAAGAATCGTCAGATTGGTAAAATGCAAAAGACTAGCTTTAAAAGTAAAAAATATTAGTTTGAAGATATTTTGAAAATTGTGCATACTGATTTGTGTGGACCTATTGGAGTAGAAAGCTATATTGGAGAAAATTTTTGTATTCTTTTGGTTGATGACTACTCTAGAATGATGACTATTATGTATCTAAGAGAGAAGTTAGAAGTATTTGAGATATTGAAATGGTATTTAGCAAGACTAGAAAAGGAAATGGGGAAAAGATTCGAATGCGTGAGATCAGACAAAGGTGGTGAATTCATCTCCCATAAATTCAATAACTTTTGCATTGAAAGAGGAATCAAAAGACAAGTATTAGCTCCTAGAACTCCCAAGTAGAATGGAATAGCTAAAATCACTAGTACATTTGACCCCATTTTTAGACCAAAATTTTAGACCATCTAAAAAATGGGGTCAAATTGGTCGTTTTATGCAGGCAATGTATACAATTTTTTTAACTAGAACCCCGTGTTGGTCTTGGTCAAAATTTCGACCAACACGAACTTACACTTTACCGAAATTAAAAACAAGGTCTTTGCCGTGCCAATGTATATAAATTTTTTAACTAGAAGCCCGTGTTGGTTGAAATTTTGAGCAACATGGACTTACACTTTCCCAAAGTTAAAAAGAAGTGTTTGTCGTGCCCTAATTTTAGTCTTGCGTGACCAGAAGAAAGGCTATGTGGTTAATGTTGGTCGGACACTACATTTTGTGGTGCCATTACATGCAGAGGAAGGGTTTGAAGATTACATGCCATGTTTGGCAGCTTCATTGCAACCTCTGCCGGAATAGTAAGGTTCTATCTCTATTATATCTCCTCTTTTTCGTTGTTCAGCAGATCATCTTCAATGTGATTGGAATTCCTAACATATAATTTTCCTCAGCGGCTCCCACCTTACATGCCATGCGTGGATGTTCTATTTATTGGTTTGGGAGTTTTCTTTTCACTTCTAGACACCTCTATTTTAAGTTGTGATCTTCTAGCCATTGGCTAGCTTCATGGTGGATTCCCCAACTGCGGGTTTGATGCTTTGGATTGGCATGAAAGGTTTTGCTAGATTTGATGGTGGATTCCCCAACTAAGGGTTTGATGCTTTGGATTAGCAAAACTTGGAGAAGAATAACTTGAGACTCATTTTTTTGGCACTATTTTTCTAAGTGCATATTTTTCAAAAATAATCTTGCTTTTGGTAAATAATACATATTTTGCATTTGCGTAAACGCAATCTCTAAGAAAGTATAAAGATTACAAAATTGGTGTGGCCACAGGAAGATAAAATTGGCCATGACCAATTCCTATAACAATACAGCTAGATTAACATCTATAGTATTTCTAATAATAAGTTGTCTATGATTGAGGTTTATTCCAACCATTGTTCTTGTCCGGTCTACCGAAAAAAAACCATTACCACAAAAGCCTTATTTTGACTATTCCTTTCTACTCAGTGATGCGGGAGCATACAGATCAATAAGTGATCCCACATCAACCAAGAAAATATATTGGTAATTTTATCTCAGTTTTGTATTCTTGCCATTTCTCAGCATCAGGTAATCTTTGATTTTATCATAAATGAATAAAATAGACTTTCTATCTTAATGCAATTTTTTATGCTTCACAAGTAGTTTTTGCAGAGACTTTAGAAAATGTATGAGGATAGGTTAAAATATTTTATATGGATATTCTTGAATAATGTGGAAAAGGTTTGAAGCCATATCTCACCATTTGGGAGAACTTAAAGCTAGTAGTTCGTGCCAACAATTTTACAAGAATTTTAAAATTCAAAATTAATAAAAGGCTGGCGTAAAAACCATTTGAGGGAAGCATGATGATGTTATTTCACTTATCTTGGCCAGTTTTTAGTTTTCAGAAAAGCAGAGCTTTCAAGAAAAAAATGCATCAAAAATTACTTTCTGACATGTAATTGTACAATTCCAAAACACCAATTTGATCAAATTATTCTGGTATGATAATAAAAAGATTGTAGCAATTAAATCATTGGATCTTACTCCTTTATGCATCATATTTACATTGCATAAAGACATTTGGGTGATTGAATTTGACAATGGTCCAAAATTTACTTTGAGAGCCCATAAATGAGTTAAATCATCCTTTCAAAAAATTAACTCATTTCAGAAATGTGTTGCTTATTATTATCTTCAAACATCAAATTGTATATAATTGAAAAAGTTAAACATAGAATTCTTTAAAAGGGAAAGAAGCTAAGGGAAAGGAAGGTGACAAGTCGAAAATAAAAGTATGGGAGCAATTCTTAAAATCTATTCATTAAAACATCAATAAAATATTAATTAGAATGCCAACATAGAGGGAGAGACAATGCAGATTTGTAGGAAGATGGTTGTATACAGTTCGGAAGAAAATGAAGAGAAATACACAAATTGTGAGAGGACCATGTGAGGCTAAATTTTTAATTTTATTGCAGATTTATAAGCTATTATTTGACGCAACTGATTTGCAAGATTTTTATCAATAAAATGAAATGTATGTTTAATTTGCATTTAGGTTTTGGTGCGAGAAACAAATCTCTTGCATCACTCAATCACTAGTTGAGGGTAAGGGTACCCACAAGTCAACTACTACACCATTGCTGATCAGCAAGGTTGTAATTGGGATGGCAAAGCCATTTCTAGGAGTGCATCAATCAATATCTGGTCTAGCCCTCCCAAAAAAGCCATTTAATAAATTACTTTCCCCAGGGTTTTATTGATATCTTTATAATCATCTAGATCTAGCAAAAGAGCAATTAAACAATTGAGCTTATCTCAGCCTTGTATCAATGTTAACTTGATTCCTCTATGAGTTTTTGAGAATTCATTCCATACAACCATCATCATGGCATATATAAAAACTCCACATTCTGTCTTGAAGACCTTTATGTGTTGATCTGAGATGTTACCTAAAGAAAATGCACTTTTTTGTGACCAATCCAACATTGAAATCCATGTTTCAAATATCATAGTAGCCTTTGTGGTGAGATGCAAGGGAGACATAAGAATGTTGTCAAATCAACTAGCATATAGATAAGTAGGAAATATTTTCCACAGCAAGTCAAATTGTGATATTGCTATTAGGATTCAACATTGCAGTTTTCAAGTCAAACTCATTGACCATGTTTCATGAGTAGTGGTTCACAAGAACCCATCTCTCATGTGAATGAAATGAATGCTCAACAGTAGCACTCATTGCATCTAGGTGATGCTCACAAGGGTGAAGCACCAAACCTCACCCAGGAAGGCCAAATGCTTCACCCCAATGAGAATCACCTAGATAAAATAGGGTGAGTGTTCCACTCATTCTCTTGAGAGATGGGTTCTTGTGAACCATTATTCATGAAACATGGGTCAATGAGTTTGACTCAAAAAACTACACAATTGAATACAGATATTGTTAAAATGGGATAGTTAATTAAGATGATAAGTATTGTTCTACAATATGATGATCTTCGAACTATAGGAAGTATATCACATTTATTGATTTCAATGTGTATCTTCCCATCACCGAAAGCTATATATATATATATATATTCAATAGAAACTTTAGGATCGGTCATGACTCTTAATAGTGAAAGGTCACGATTAGCTAGTGTTCACTAACTAACTCAAGCCAATATAATCGATCCATATATAAGATATTGAATGTAATGCAAAAAGCTATTGAGATAGCTGATAATGGATTCTTTGCTTCTCACAATTACATAATAATTTCTATTCAACACTTATCCATAAAATGAGAATCTGCCAGTTTGAACAAGCCTTCAAGCAATTGTGATACTGGTGGCCCCACTATATTGGCTTCTCTTTTGACTATAGCTCCTCAATTATTCAGTGCCACTTTTCCCTATGTTTCGCTTTTAATTGTTTTCATAAAAATTAAGCTTGTAGAGTCTTCAAGAAACCATTTAGCCAATGGGTGAAAGAATGGAAAAATTATAGAAAAGAGACAGTTCAAAATAATTCAGACAATTAAAACTATGCTAGAGTTTGTGTAAACTGATACAACAATTATGTACCCCATTTTCTTCAATACAGATTCTATTCACAAATAAAACTTATCTACATAAATTGTACCCTTGTTTATCCAATGTGCTCACAAGTTTGAACCTCTTCACATTGATGCTGGTGGCATTCATGCCAGATCACTTAATGTTGATAAAGTTACAAACCCTTGCCAGTGTAGTCATGGGTTTTGTCTCTTTTAATATATGTAGAGAATCCTCTTTCATTAGATAACAACACTCTTATGATCTCAAATCAACCTAGACTACTATTGTTCCCAAATTGGGACTATTTAAATCCGATGTAGAACTAAAACCAAATCTTGAAAAAGAAATCGGTATCATAAAGCATACCCCAATTTCATATTCAAACATTTAACTTCTTGAAACCAATAACCGATACCAAGAATTGACTTGGAGCAAAACAAAATTGAGATCTTTGAAATTGTATTGTAATTGGTGATGACTTCAATCACAACTCTCTTTTAAACTATTGTTAAACCATTTCATACTCATCGTGACCAGCCACCAAGGTAAGAACGGAGAAATTATAGATAGCTTTAGTATCTTCAAACCAAATAGCAATTAGCGCAAGTTTTGAATACAATATAGTTCCATAAAATTTGTTTACTCCATTTATGATGATTCAAAAATTTAAGAACATAGAAATGTGCATAAGAACAATGAAGAAACAAAAGATCTGAACAGAATTAAATTCTACCATTATTCCACTCCTGATTACATTGTTTCTCCACTTTCCTTGATTCTCAAATCTTCTCATACTACTACTATTCAAAAAAATTATATATATTCCTCTCGGGTTTCTTTAATTACATATATCTAAAGATATTCAAAGGAAGGTAATCCAATAACTAATTCTTAAAATTGACTTTTAACTTCCCACACCCGACTCATTATAATTCTAAATATATTAAAGATACTAGTAAAGTATCTTGGAGTTTATTCAAAACTCTTAACTTATAACCCCAAATTACATCATTAAATTAACTATATAAAACTAAGACTCATCCCAACATTATTAAAATAATCATTTAAAGTGCATTAGAATCCCAAATCTTGAAAATAATTGGAATCTCTGGATGCCCCTGTATCATTATGCCTTTGCCTTCTTCCTTGTAGCTCTTGTAGGTCCCTATTTAGCTAGTTTTTCTAGCTTAGCAGTAGGAGGAGTCCGATCTCCTTGTAACCTTGTGAGGTTGAGGAGTAACCTCAACTTTTTTTGCCAAAATATCAAGTGTGTCTACCACCTCTACACTCTTATTGAAAAACATGTGTAGATGACAATATAAGATTAGGTCTCATTTTGAAGGACATGTGTAGATGAGAGATGGATTGGTGTGAAATCAAAAAGGAAATCATCAAGCATGACCATTCATTTTGGTATGATCAGCACTTCTTAAGAAAAGTGAAGAAAGTTTTTGTGGATATAAGTCCTTGACAACATATATATAGTGCTAGTTACAAGATTTCAACTACTATTTATGTTTCTCTGTGTATATTTTTGAAGTTGGTATTTGAATTGAGGTTGGTGTCTCATGTGGTTGAAGATGGTGTTCAAAGAGGGTTCGTTATCTCTAGGAGTTGGTACTCTTGGTGAGTTGGTGCTAAATTTTGTACTGTTCATATAGCACATTCTATACCATCCACTGTACACCAATCTGCATACCCAGACATGAATCATTTATAGTTTGAATCAGCTTACCAATGCAAATTCAATTCCTTGAGTTCTTTTTCACATAAAACAACTTAATTGTTTGTTAAGTCTGAAAATGGATAAGAAAACCTCAAATAAAATTAGATAATGCAGAGCTTGATGATCTTCTTTTAATACCAAATATTCTTGCATTTAAAGTTTAATGAAACTTACATCATCACATACCATTTATTCTCTACTTAACAACATTAAATCTGCACATTTCATGGCTTCCAAATAGCCCGCTAATATTATGATGGATGGGATTTAAAATCAACTCAATTAAACCATCTTAGAGCTGCCCAAAGTAACTTTTTATAATTCATAGAGGATCAGCTTATAGAGCCCAAAACAAAGCTTAAATAATAGTTTCAATGATCTTAAATAATAGGGCTTTAGATAGTTATTAAAAAACATATCTTCTTTTCAAGCTCTCTATTATTCTGATGATGGATTCTCAATTTATGCCAGTGCAATACAAGCATCTGATTTGAAATGTCAATGCAAAAAAAATCTTCTCCCTTAACTCTCTATTATACTAATGACAAAATGGGATTTGAAATGTTGATGTTAAAAAATTCTTCTATTCTAACTCTGTATCTTGATGATAGAATCTAAGACAACGAATTACACATTACTTCATTTTATGTTGCATGAAAGTTGGCCCTACATAAGTGCATTTAGAACTTTTCTGTGATACTGTACAAAATCTGCAATATAGTTACTCCTCTATTTGAGAAGTATTTTCAGAAATCAAAGGTGTTGTTGATGTGGTGACTATGATGAGGGTGCAATAATAATGTGTGGAGCTTGACCAAAGACCAATTTTGCATATAATAATATGAACCATCATCTTCTATTATTTAAGCAGTGTCGAAGGCCAAGCTTAGAGGGATTTATGTTGCTTCACTAATGTTAGAGTAGAATGAGAGTTCTAAAGAAGTATTAGCCATAGATCAAGTTGATAGTGCTAACAGATTTACAACAGTTATTCCAAAAAACAAAATTTTGGAAGCTACAGTTAGTTCATATTTAAATCTCCAGATCTCCCCAAGCTCATCAAGCTCATTAAAAATAAGAGTATATGGATATCGTGTCTCACCACTACAAACCATTATAATTCTACCATTGTACATTAAAATTCCCAAGATCTGATGCAGTTTACCTTGCACCCTCGGTAGAACCCAGAGATACTTGATATTGCCATCTCTATTCAAATCACAGACAAAGACATATGTCCCATCTTTAGAAACCCAATAGATTTTCTAGTTCTACATGAAAATACTTGTAAAAAGCCAATTGGCATATAGTCATAAGACCTTCTTTTCTTGAAGGGAGCATCTCTTATTTCCCTTCTCTTATTCACAGATTTATAAATCAGAACAACAAATTTCTTACTTCTGACAAGGTAAAGATTTCCAATTATAAGGGTTACCTGATAGGTTTTTGTCTTGGGATCACAGTTGAGATGAACATCCACATCATCATTATAATCTTTTATGTAATATGAAAGTTTGGTTTCTTTGTTTAGTCTTACATCTTCAATATAATGGGACTGCATAGTCAGTGGATTGACCACTTGAAGGTTCCCATTTCTCTTACAGCTATACACCAAGAGGCCTCCATCCCCAACTCTTAGACACCATTGCAAGCCACTACATCTCTAGTCTTCATTAAATATCTTCTTGTACCTTCATCTTCTATTGACATCATAGAAAACAAGATCTTTGGAAGATCCAATGGTTTTGTCATAAAGTTCCATCACCAGCCACCTTTGTGCATTGCCCTGCTCCCATAGATTATGAAAGTAAGCAGATCCAAAAATAGTACGTTGCTATGAAGTAGAAACTATTTGCATTTGGAACAGTGTGGAGAGGAAGTTTGCAAAATATCAAGGTCAAGATTTCCTCTAGAATATGACATGGAAAAAAAATTCTTCCCTTCCTTCTGCTCTTTTGTTTGATCCATCATCACTGCTTGATGAAGCCTCCCCTCTATTTTCTATAGCATTGGCCTAATCTATGAAATTTGTATGCTTACTGGTTCCATATTCAATGTATGAGCCTTCTTCAAGGGTAAGCCAATTGGCATATGGTTCAGTTGATCCAAAGTCACCTTCATTTGGTGTAGCCATTGCCTTACCTTTGTTGTATGGATACTTGCTTAAGCCTTCACCACTCCCCTCATTCTCTTAACTCGAAATGTTATCCAAGCAGATTTTCTTCTTCTTAATATTTTGGATGAACCTTGAATCATCAAGTTCTTCCTTTGAAGCCATCTTTTCAATCAATACCCTAACAAAGTGGTAAATGGACTTTATGAGGCATTTATGTTATAGTGATATCATTTCACTTAAATGACAAAATTTTCATTCTTTTATTTATTTTTGTACAAATATTTGTTTTAGAGGACATTTTTCAAACTTCATTTGAGGTTCAATGTGAGATTTTTGGGGAAGAAGCTATGTTAAAATGTTTTCTCAATGCTTCCACATCGTTCCATCATTTTTTTCATAATAACAATCGTGGATCTTAGGTTCATACAAAATTTCTAGATTCAAAAGAGGATGCATGGCAACATATTTGTTTGTGTCTTGGTAGACCTGGAAGCACCTACTAGGATGTCAAGGTAAATGATGAACACCAAAGGCCTACTCTAAAAGTGGATCTCTCCTCTTTAAGAGTGGTCTTAGTCAATAATTCCATATGAATATGTTTTATTTGATTGAATTAATTTATCACTAGTATCAACATGATACCTTCATATCATTTGACTTCTTAATGCGATTCCTTATCTTCTAATTCCTCATATTGGTGCACATCAAACTACAATATTTGCCAATATCTTTCTTAATATAGTAATGGATGACTAAGATCCCAGATAGCAATGGATGACCAAGTTGTTATAGCGAGTATCCACCAATTAGTGCCAAGACTTTTGAGTTCTCTTAAAGGATTTTGATGTGCCTTGTTCTTGCTGACTTGCTATGCCCAATTCAGGCAATATGATTGACATAAGAAAGTAATGCCTAGCTTAAGATGGCTAGAAGTAAAAGCTACATAGCTATTTATACCATCAACTGAACATGTGGAAATTATACATACCAAACATCTACGCCTTCTAGAAATTATAGGATCATTTTAGTTACATTTGAAAACATTACTCAAGAAAAACCATATGTGCAGATATAAACATTAATCACAACATGCCCAATTTATTTGCAGATATATTTTCTTTTGAAGAAAGACCACGCTTGACAATATGAACGTTGAAAAAAATGAGACAATGGCTACATTGTGGGCTCAGTTTTGAAGAAAACCTAATAAATGTTATTGTCCTTGCAAGAAGTGTAAAGGCTTAAAGACTCGAAGAATTCTAATCACAACAGCCCAGAGTCATTATAGGCAACATGGTCATGTTGAAGGGGGCCATGATTTTTGTCCATTTTTGGATGTGGATTTCATACTGGAGGAACATGGAGGTGTGAATATCCAAGCTGAGGATAACACTCTCATGGAAGAAGATGATAATGTGCTAGAGGACATGATTGAAGAAGATGGTATTGGGGCAGGTGATGAAGAGGCTCACAATGATGGTACTAGAAAATCTGATAATGATGATGAAGATGGTCTTGATATACCTTTACTTGAGAAGGCACACAAGCCCTTATACGAAGGCTCCCAAACAACTCTACTCTTGGCTATAGTGTTCTTGGTGAACTTAAAGGTTATGAATGGTATATCCAATGTAGCACTGTCACATATGCTAAGGTATGCCATTTTTGTCATCTTCAATATTAGCATACAATTACTATTCATTATATTAACAATGCATATTTGTTGTTGTAGGTTGATTAGTGAGTTTTTGTCAGCACCATCAAACATTTTGCCTCGTTCGTACCGAGAATTATCTAACATTATGGATCAGATTGGAATGAAGTATCAAACAATACATGCATGTCCCAGTGATCACATTCTATATCATAAACAATATGAATTTACAGTAGAATGCCCTGATTGTCATAGCAGTAGATATCGGTCAGATCAAATTAAAAAAAAAGTGCCTCACAAGGTTCTTCGGTACATTCCCATTATTCCATGTCTTCAACGGTTATTCAGGTGCACTACCTTGGCACAATTTATGGATTACCATGCATGCAATAGAAGTCAGGATGACATTATGCGAATGCCTGCCGATGGTTTTGCATTTAAAGAGATAGAAGAAACATGGTCACACTTTAAAGAAGAACCTCATAATTTGAACCTTTCATTGGCAGGGGACGGTGTCAATCCATATGGAGATATGAGATCTGTTTACTCAGTGTGGCCTATTTTTGTTATTAATAATAACATTCCTCCTTGGATGTCCATAAAGAGGGAGCACATAATGTTGTCAATGATTGTGCCAGGTATTTTTATCATTTTATAGTTATCTAAATTAATTTATAAATAGTGCATGAAAATGGTCATAATAATAATGTAATGTTTATGTTCATTCAATTGCTAGGTAAATACCAAGTGAAAGATATGAACGTGTATATTGAGCCCCTAATTGACGAGTTGTTGAAGTTATGGAATGGCATCACTATGTATGACATCTCTAGATCGATAGAACATCGACAATTTCAATTCCATGCAATCCTTGTATGGACAATACATGATGCCCCTGGGTTAACTCATTTTTGTGGTATGTTATATTGTTAATATCACATATTTTTGGTCTGTTCTAGTGCTTACACATTACTATCAAATGCTTAAGTTGTGCATGATAATTGTACATGATCGACACTTCTACATGATCTTGTAGGTCTTTAGACAAAGGGAAAATTCGCATGTCCAGTTTGTGGTCCGAAGATGAAATCTTGTCATTCGAGAACTTTAAGAAAGCAGGTGTTTGATGATTTTAGACACTTTCTCCACAATAATCATAGGTATCAAATTGCCAAAAAACATCTTTTCAATGGAAAAGAAGAGACATCATCAAGGCCACAAAGAATGACACCTCATTTATGAAAGTTGGAATATGATCGACTAAATTGTCGAGGTAATATCCAATTTGTCGTCTGAAGTTTAAAATTTGTATTTTGATATTGTCTTATATTTACTAACGTTGTAATTGATGCTTGTGAAGGTCGTCAAGTCATCAATGACCAACTTCCTAGAGGAATGAAAAGTTATCCTACTCAATTTAGTAGGTTACCGTACTACAACGATCTCCCAATTGTGCATTTGTTTGATGCTATGCATATTGGAAAGAATGTAACAGAGACACTATGGAAAATGTTGGATGGAAGGTGTGATACAGAAAAAATTTCCAAAATTTGTACTGACATTCATGAATCCAATTGTGCACTAAAAGCTTCCATTGAATCAAATAGCAATGGAGACTGCATAAATACAAGCGCCCTTCCTTGGTTATTAACGGAGCAACAGAGTGATGCATTAAAAGAAGTCATAAAAAAAACAAAATTTCCAACAAGATTTGCTGCAAATATAAGCACTCTTCTATCAAAGAAAGGTGATTTTTGGCCTGGGTTGAAAACACATGATTGGCATACCTTCGTCAAGGTAAGTCATGTTCTCTATTTACAGTGTATTTGTAAGATTGAATGTACTACCTATTGCATTATTTAATAATATATTGAAATGATCATTTTTAATGATTGCAGTTCATCCTACCTCTATCCCTTCTACAACAGTTTGACAATAGTATTAAACAATTTATATATGATCTTGGAAAATACACGAGGTTAGAAGTGTTTTTTCTTAGATTTGTAGCTTTCTCTTAAATCTATTGTATAATTTTATTTGAAATTTCATTTATGTGGTTTTGTGTGTTGAATCTCTTTTAGGTGGTTATCATCTAAAGAAATTGATAAAAAAGATATAAAATATTGGAAGAGAAAAATTCCATAGCTTATGTGTGAAATGCAAAAGTGTTTACCTCCAACCTTTTTCAATGCTCAAGAACACTACCTCATACATCAAGTTGAGGAGATTGAATTGTGTGGACCTGTACAAGCTAGATCAATGTGGATGGTTGAGAGGCACTTGAAATTTATGAAGGGCTTGGTTTGACAAAGAGCATGTCCTAAGGGTTCTATGATAGAGGGATATATGATATACCAGACCATGGTGTACATTACTGAATATCTTCCAAAGTTTGCAGCAGACATCCATGTAGATCGCATTTGGGATCCCAACTCTAATGACAAATTCGAAGGGGAGTACCTGAGGGGGAAAGGTATATTGAGGAGGGTGAGAGGTAATTATAAGTTTTTTTTTTTTAGTTTAATAATTAGTATTCATCATCAATATATATAAGTTGTTTCTAACTAGTGTAATTGTCTTCTTTATAGTTGGTCGTGAGTGGGATGCACTACACTTGTATATTGCAAACAATCTTGATTGGATGACGGTATGGACTGAGCAATCTTAAGAAAATGGTCACTCATTAAGATGGGATGGTGTTGTATCGTTCATTAAAGAAGCTCATCGTAATGGAGATCCCAATGTTACACAAATGGTACTTGATCTAATATATGGCTTAAGAGATACAAAGGTATGCATAAGATTACTAATCATCACACATAAGTTTAATATCAACTCATAGATCGATGCAAATAATCTTGATATGTTTGAATAATTGCAGGTCAAACACCACAAAGCTAGGTACTACCATGGCTATAAATTCTGCACAAAAAAGTCAGATGAAATGAAGAAAACATGTGATTTTGAGATAAGTGTTGTCTTCACGGTCACCAATATTTCATCTAGAACTGACATACATCCTCAACAATCTGAAAATTGATACTATGGAATTTTGGATGATATACTTGAGTGTGACTTTAATTCATTCAAAATAGTTCTATTTGTCGTCAAATGGTTCAAGTTACGACTGAATCGAAATGATCCTGATAGGATTGTTATTGAACATGATAGTGGATTTACTATGATTAATACAAGGTCATTTGAGCCAGTCGGAGATGAGCCCTATGTTCTTCCAAGCCAGTGCGAGCAAGTGTTTTATTTTGGTGTTCCACAAAAACCAGGTTGGTCATTTGTTGTTAGACATGACCCAAGAGGAAGGCCTGTAAAGTATAATGTGATTGAAGAAGAAGAAATTGAAGAAGCAGAAGAGGAAGTAAATGATTATCAAGAACAACAGTTACCCAGTGGTGAAGATGAAGAAGATGGTGATGATTTTGGTCATGCTGACGATAATGGTGATAATGATGATGATGATGTTGATGACGATCATGATCATGGCGATTATGGTCATGATGATGATGGTGATGAAGATGATGATGATGGCGATGAAGATGGTGATGATGGCGAAGAAGATGGTGGTGGTGACGATGATGATCAAAGTGTCAAGTACAATGATGGTGATGATGATGATGATGATGACATGGATGAAGATCATGATGATCAATGAAATTTCTAGCTAGGATCAATGTCAACTATGATGGGGTCTTGTATGACCAAACTTTTTTTTCTAAACCATATGTGCACATATAAACATTAAGTAGAACATGTCAATTTTTTTTTAGATATACACATTAGTTACACTAAATATTTAACTTAAGAAAAATGATTTACATATACAATCTACTTTATTATTATTTTTTTTTTTTGGTAAGTCTATTACTTTAATTTCGCTGCTGATTTCTAAGACTTACTAAATTTTTTCACAAGGCGATATGGATGCACCATCTCAGACACCTTCAGTAGAGGTAAACATTAATTATTGTAAATTTTAATGTTAATACAGAAACAGATGTCGTATTATTATGTTCTTTTCTTTGTGGCTTTGGAGTTTTTTTGATGAAATTTTACTAATATTTAATGTCACAAATGATAGGAAAAAGCTAGAATGACCGCTGATCAAATGCGATCTGAAATACGGGCTTCATATCTACATAACATCGCCCTTAGTACTGACCCTGTGTTCATCACCCAAAAAATCAAGCAAAGATACACTGATGAACTTGTTAACATTATCATTGAGGGTGACTAAAGTGAGGAGAAAGAGGCACTGAGAACAGAATTGGGCCGTAGAATCCAATCTTTGCAGGTAAGCAGTAATTCGATTAAAGCAATAATAGAAGTTCAATAGATATGAATATTTTATACTATCTTATGGATCTTGATCTCTAATTTTATGTGTACTTGTATAGACATTTGTGCCATTTGTGACATCACATGGTGAACATGGTGATGGTTGTTGCGCCCAACCTTCGTGTCAGTAGCACTTTGTTTGTTTTCATCAACATTGTAACAATTACTTTTTTTTGTGGACATTTCTAGCTAGTATCCCATTTGATCTTTATCCATTGCAAATGTCTTTGATAACAATATTGTATTCCTCAGCTCATGATGACGTGCGGACTCCTCCTTCGGTTGTCGGTCCACTATTGCCTACTGCATTGTCGGCAATAAGGGCCAGGCAAACATCCTCATCTATACCCACTAGAACTAGTAAAACCTTGTTTTGCTAGATTTTGTAATGTATTTGTACAAGTTGATGAACAACGAAGTAGCATATCAGTGCTTCAATGATGTCTACAGAAGCCTACATACACATAAACACATGCATACATACACCACGCATACATACATACATACATACATATATTGTACTATGTAGGCAAGATTTTGTGCTACTTTTTGAATTAATGTCAAATCAAAGCTAAAAAACTTATGAAAACACCCCTGCAACTAAGCCACACACTTAGCAATCATAATAGTACCGTACGAAACCATACAACCCACTATAACAGCAAAATTACCAGTAAATCAGAGGTTTTTTATTCTTTTTGTCCAAGCATTGACTACAACTTGATCTCCCTTGCCTTCTGAGATCACACATGATATATATAGAGGCCTATAGGACCGTTGGAACAACCAAGTAGCCATTTCCCAACTTAAAACAAACAATAACAACTTTTAAACAATACCGAGCAACATTTTTAAAAGTTGTCAGCAACTTGTATATGCAACTTTATGCATTTTTGCAAATCTGACTACCTAATGGAAAAACATTTTTGCTAGTCAATTTCTTCAATTTGATTATATCCATAAGTATGCTTTATTTCATTTGGTGTCTACTTTAATTGTCACAATGTTTCAGTTGACAGACTAGTAGAGAGAAGTACTGCTGAAGTTGATCCATTTCCTGGAGCAGTTTGTGTGATTAGTACTGGTTCATATGAAGGGACATTATTGCTGAATAAGAAAACTATGTTTCTGTTAAAAGAACGAAAGCTTCCAAGTGCTTTAAAATTGTTTTTATTTAAAGTGTAAATTTAATTTATTTTTATATTACTCATTTTGGACTGATAAATCCTTTATGTTTTAGTAGGTAATAATGTTTTCTTTGATCATCTTTTTTATATGACATTGAGACTATTCGGACCCACCATACGTAAAAGGTACGTAGTTTCATATCATTTCTACATAATCTTTCTTTTCTTTCATTTACTGTAATATATTAAAGCTATTGATCTAACAATCTATTTGTTTTAAAAAAGGTGGAATTTACAAACCGTGGAATTAAAAAATCAGCTCATTGCATCTTTTGACGAGAAATTTGGAAAAGACATGTTTGACAATGGCCTACTTCTCAAAAGAGCAGCAAAGAATTTAAAGACTGTGAGGGATCAATATAGAAGGGATCTTAAGGATAACCCAAAGTACGATCGTCCAGCTATGATTCCACCAATGGAGTGGAATGAAATAGTAGAAGATGCAAAGGAGAAAAGGCTATGTGAAGATAGAGGTAATGAAGCAGCACAGGGCAAAAAGAGGTATGTCATGATAGTATTAAGTACATTGTAATCATGCACTAATTATTCATATTTGTAAATATATAATCTAAGATGTTTGAAATTGTTCATAGATTGGAGGACACATCCGTGGCTACAAAAGCGAAACTAGAAAAGTTTGGCCAACACAAACTTGGCTCTGGTGGCTATATGAATCTCCAGTCTCGAGTTGTAAGTAGGAGCAATGATATGAAATAATTTTTTTAAATATAATGTTGCAAACAATTTTGTTTAGTGAAACCATACATACAAAACTGATGATATTAAGCAAAAAATGCAGGGCACAGAATTCAATGTGGAGGTCATAGATGAAGATAGAAAACTTGCCTTGAAGGAAGGCTATAAAGTAGTAGCTGCATGCCTACGCGAAGAATCTATAAGCCTTGCCCAAGAATCCAGTTCACCAAATGCTATCTCACAGGTAAATTGGTTAGATGAAAAGTAAATGAAATTGAATAGTTGATCCTTTTCTTTTTTGGTATTAGTTTTGAACGTAAATTGACTACATAACAATGTGCATAACATTTTATTGCATCCTTCATATCCTACCACAGAACTTGCTCGTGAAGAAGGCCATAATGTGCATTATAGTGGTGGAGGTATTAATTTGCTATTGGAAATTAATTATGCAATCAGAAATATGAAATGTTCTCCTTCCATTTATTCTAACAAATCTCATAGAGTAAATATTGTGATATTGCTATCATGATTTAACTGTGTCATATTTGAGTCAAATTTATTGACTCATATTTCATGTGCAGTGCTCAAAATGAATCCATCACTCATGATAACATTTTTTTGAATATTTTAGAGCATGTTAAACATCATGTCGAAGGAGTGGAACATGTTCCAAGTGTTCAACATGTTGATGTGGCGGCGGATCAAAATGTTAATGTACATGATGTGGCATTGTCAGGTAAGGAAAATGCATGTTATGTTGTACTAGTACTTAATTATAGACTGGTAACAGTTAAAAAAAGAAAAAGAGTATGCCAATTTATCACATTCACTTGTTCTTGCAACAGAGCCCCCTTTAGTGCAGCAGCCTCCTACTCCTGCAAAGAGAAGGAGCCATTGTAATTTGACATTACACGTGCTAGAAGAGGAGGAGAATGATGTAGATATGGATGCTCCTATGAGCACTTTTCTTAAAAGAGCTCATAAAAACAAAAAGAAGAAATGATGTTTTAAAAATCTTCTTTGATAAACCTTGTTGGATAATGAAAGAACTTTGTTTTAAGTAATTATATATGAATGATCCGTATTAATACTGATTTTTATCTTATGTTACTGAATATTATTATGTCTTAATGAAGTTTTGATTAGTATTGTGTATTAATGAATTTTATATCATATTAATGAATGTTATGTGATTGTATTGATTGAATGTTATGGTTCATAAATGGATGAATGAATCAATGAAGTATGTAATTAGATGATAATGGGTACTTTAGATTGATGTTAGGGGGAGGGGGGTGAGGCTAGATGAGCTTCCACCTTCACGTGGTTGGCCTTGTTAAGTGGAGAATATTATAGTATTCTTGAAACCAAGTGAAGCTCAAACTAACATAAAATGGACACTTCGCATGTGGTAGATCTAAAATGATTCACGACTACTGCTACCCATAACATGAATACAACTAATCTCTTACCCAACATTCATATCTAGCCTTAAAGCTAGTAGCCCTCACCAGTCACTAATTTGGATTTCTCTCCAATAGTTCCCAAACAACTACGGAAACTAAAACCTGATTAAGATACCCTTTTGGGATCTATACATCCTCCCTAAGTTTCAATATCAACTCTTTTGGACCATACACAAGATCCGATACCCCTAGCCTATCCACACTAGGCCTAATTCTCTAATTTTACATAGCAACCCACAACTCCACTGAACCCTACGATTCCAAAGGGTGAAACAATCCTTCTAGGGGTTGAGAAACAATAGATTTTGAAGACTTTAATGTTCTACCATTTACACAACACATTTGCCACCAAACCCTTGGTTTTGGGGTCATTAATCTAGGGCCTGTTCAACAAGACCTCTAACCATATCACCATAACAAAATAATTGCATAAACAATTCATAATTGATCCTCCATACGCATTTGATCTAATAGGCAGCTTGTTCTCAAAATAATAGGCATGAATATGCTAGAGTTCAGATGTCATTACTTAGAGCTCATATATGTGACAATATGGATTCCAATGCTCTTTTTTTCTTTGATTTTATGCTTTGGTCTAGATAAATGACATGTTTTTTCTGTTTTCTACTAGTAACATTTATCCAGATTGATCTAGAAGGAAAGTTGTCATGGGTTATCGAAAGGCTTCTGATACTATATTAAACCAAGTTGGCTTTCCTGCTTATTGGACTTGCAAAGTAATGAAATGTGAAGTTATGTCATATTTCTTGTCTTAAGTTTGACTGGGTTATATGTTCATTATACAATTTAATCTTTCATATTATTATTTTGTGTGCTTTATTGATTATTACAATAGAATTTGGGTGCTTTTCCAATATTTTTGTTAGAAGAGTAGAGCACATAACAATTTGCTTGATGCATTGATGTCCTCTTTTCTTATTTTAGGAAGTTCAACCATCAACATCAGGAATTGGGCCATTTTTCAGTAGCGCCCTTAACTCTGCAAGTACATAATTTTTTTTAGGCTATACACTTCCTTCAGTTAGTGTAAAAGAAGAATCATTTGCAGAGCCTTTGACAGGTCAAGTCAATACTCCAAGCACAAGCTTTAGTTGGTATAAAAGTGACAAAGCTGGAGGCAAATCCAAAGATAGTTCAAGTCAATCCTTGTTGACACCAGAAAAGAAAAAAAGTTGCAATCTTTGTTCCAAGAATAAGAGACTTTGCATGGAGAATGTTGATGCATTTGAATTGAAGTTGGCATGGGAAGAAGCTCAGGATTTGCTTCATCCTGCTCCAAAAGTTGTACCTAGCATTGTCATGATTGAAGGGCATGAGTTTGAAGAATATGAGGTATGGAGGCTCAACTAGGATGGGTTTTTAATTTCATTAAACATAGGACGAGAAATTGTATGGACACTCTTGTCAAATCCTTTTATAAATTACTTCAAATTATTCAATAGAAATAAGTAGAGCTGACTTACTTAGATTCCTTAACATTTCAAACATGTAAATATTTGATTTCAAACACCCTTGCAATTGCTAAATCTTAAAATCCAAATATAAGCCAACGAAAAAGCTATGAATTCATCTAATGGGGCATCCCTTCTATGTGAAATCATAATTTTAATCTGCCTCTATATTTCTTGTTTTCTGCCTAATATAGGTGCAACTTTTAAATATAGAGTAATGAGCTGCAACTGCAAGTATTGATCAATGCTTTTATAATAATTTTAAGACTAGAATAAGATGTTTTTATTTAAATTATCAATTCTATTGCGTAGTTTTGATTTAGAATAACTAAGATTCCTGATAACAACAATGATTTGAGCATAGGAGAACTTGGTATATGCCTGGTATGTACGTTAGTGTATAGGAGAACTTGGTGCTTGTTTTGGGAAATCCTTTATAGCAACACATTCTCCTGATTTGTCAATGTTTTCTTTATGTCTAAGGTCGTCTGCCACATTCCAAGTTTCAAGCACCAAGATCGTTCTGACCCCTAACTATGGCCGACCAAAATATTTTATTCGAGAATATATCAAATGTATTTTTAGGAAGTTGGCTTGGCATGAGACATAGTGCAGAGAGAATTTTCTAATTTTGTCCTCTCAATCTATGCATTCTTTTATTTGTTGTAAAGCCAATGTAATTTTGTCCTTGAATCTCCAATGTGCCCCTGATGAGCATGGGATGCTCTTGCATCACAAAGAACTTACGAGCTCTTCAATCTTGAAAGGTTTCTTTTCAAGATAAAATTTTCTATCTTCAATTTCATCCATGTCAAGCACATCATTCAATATATAAATCATGCAAGATGATGAAGCATCCATCATCTAGCCAATACCCAGCACTCTTATTAAAAGGTACTCTTATTTCATGAAAACTGAAATTTAAAAATTGCTTAACGTGATCTATCTTCTGTGGGTGTTTGGCCTTGTTTTGTTGAAAAGTTTGAATTGCTACACTCTCTCTCAATCTACATTTTGAAAGAGACTCTTCCTGATGCAGAGATACTTCACACAACCTTAAAAAAACTATTTCCATGACAAGGAGCAACTAATAACTTAATTGAATCTACAAATTGGAGACTTCCCACATGCTAGCTTCTATGCACAGTTCTGAAAACTCAAGTCGATTAATGACCAAACACATTCCAAATTTTCCTTGTATTATCATTAGATGGGTTTATCATAACCACAATCCTATCTTTACCCTACTGTCAAATCTGGACATCGACTCTATGCATAAATCTTTGTTGCAAAACTTTACTTTGCACATTTTGATATATTAAAATTCAATAGCAACTTTATAAACTTACCTTGGAGATTCCTATACTTCTTCAATTTCATTCCCTATTCATTCTTGGAGGACCTTCACAACAACTTATATATTGAGGGAAAACTCAACACGTAGAAAATTTAAGGCAATTAAAAATAACTCATTCATCTTGTACTTTGGCAAATAGTTTGTCACCGAGCTCCTACATCCCATTCAAAGATACATCAATCTGCATGCTCAATAACAAATCTTTTTCATCAAACCCTCAAACAATGTCTTTGAGTTCCATGTAGAAAAATCTAACCATTATCCATTTGGTCAATCTGCACAAACTTGACACTAATGATATCTAGCCTCGAAACTTGGATTATCTTTTCCAATATGGAAATCTAAGGCAATTAGTTATCTCGACCCTTGATTGAACTTTGGAGTACAATCTCCTTCAAAATGCATTTTTGTTTGTAATGACACCATGATTTGACTGCATTTAACTATGTATTTTTTGATCTTGAAATGAGATGAACACGATTGTGTAGATGACTTGATTATTTATAAATTTGCTAGATTTGATACACACTCTTTGTTGGATTGCAGGAAGCAAAATGGTTTCAAGAAATCTGAGATTGGTCCAATGGAAAGTCAATTGAAGGAAGAAAAATAAAGTGGAATTCCTTGTGTCGTGGTGGGATCTACAGCTCGGACTCTTAGTTAATCAGTTTTCATTGATTTTCTTGTCAAAAAATTTAGATTTCAGGTAGAGAATCTGTAATCTCAAACATAAATTTGAGTGTTATAAAAAATAGTTGTGGAAAGAGTAACTTCAACAATTAGAACCATTTATAGCTTTCTTCATTCGTTTTGGGTAATATAGTTGATGAGGATATAACCTCTTTTTGTGCTTAATGAGGGGATGCATATGCATGTTATTTATTGTGATAGGCAGAGAGCGTTTTCTTTGCTCTTTTTTTGCAGTGGAGAACGAACCATTTACTAAACTTCTAGTGGCAAATTTTCATTCCTAGCCTCAGCATGTTCATGAGAAGAATATTCAAATTGGTCTTGCTCTAGCTGCTATAGTTAGGATACACAAACAAACAAATGATACCTTGAAGCCTCAAAATGGTCTATCTATATATCCTCTTTGGCCCATAGGTAACTGGCCCACTAGAATAGATCCAATTGGATTTCCACTTACATTAACTCCAGCCAAGGATAGAGAAGCAATGATTAAACCAGTAATTGCAACACCATCTTGAAAACACAATAAACATATTCAAAGGTTAATTCATTTAATATTCTCACAAAGATTCAGGCTATTATAATAATTATTGGTTGATGTATCAAAAATAATCTCTTAGTTAGAAACTCTTAGAACAAAGCAAGGAACCATTATTTTATTTCTAATCTCATTGTGGCATTCTTTTCTGACTGATCTAATACCTCCATCATTACTGCCACATTGAAACTGGTTCTTTTCCAACTAATCTAACGTCCTTGTGGCTTTGAATATGTTAGGAATTCTCATCTACTCTCAACAAGTATTTGAAGGATGTATGAATTTGATGTAATCATCTAAATATATGTCCTTTATATTGATTCTTATACACTTGTGTGTATGCCAACTATATTGATCAACATGAAGGGATCTTGCAGATCAATTTGGTAATATGTCAGAGATTCAACACTCTTTATGCAATATTTAATAATGTTCCTGATTTTCATCACTGCTATGAATAGTATTGTTCTATCTATGGTTGATAGAATACCTCCTTTAGTTGGTGGTTGTTTGATCTCCGATAGTGAATATTCTTCTAAATATAATTGCTAGATATATTCAAATGTCTATAATCTAATCATATACAAGTGTTGTACCTTATCTTCTTCTCTGTCTTTGTCAACAGTTGACTTTGATTGCTATTGATTTATTTTCTTTTAATTTTGTCATGATTTCTCCTCTTGTCTAAACATATCTTAGAATCTATGACCTTTTTTTGTACTTCTTCCTTGTCTAAATATTCAACAGTTAAAGTCAAATGGCTAATTGTTAAAATACACAGATCTAATGAATAAAGGGGGACCGAGGTCTAATCTCATATCCTCTCCAAAATGAGATTGAGAAGCTTTATATCTAGTCAATATGGAATGATGAGTCATGTTTCGCATTGATAAGTAGGAGATATTTTCCATAGCAAGTCAAATTGTGATATTGCTATCATGATTTAACTCATGAAGCACAGGTCAATGAGTTTGACTAAAAAAAAATTACACAGTTAAATTCTGAAGATGGGGTTAATGATGTAACTGCATTTCATGTTTCAAATCAACTAAAATTTATTTCAGAATGGGAGAGAAACTCAGATTTGAGAGTAGCTTTAGAAGAGAAGAATTCTCACACACACATGCACTTTTCTTCACCACTTAAACCCATTCCTCTTTTTGGGATAACAAGATACAGTCTTCCGCCATCTCTACCTATGTCTTTTAGTGATGAGGAGGATTTTTTAGCTCTTCAAAGTGCAAGACTTCAATAAATGATGCAGGACCTCTATCACCTTCTCATTTGCCACAAGATATTAAGCATTTTATGTGTGGTGGAAAGAAAGCATCTCAATTTATAGATTTAGTAAGGGCTACAAAGCTTGACGATGAATCCAAAAGCTCCACAGATCATGCAGAGGACTGCGCATAGTCATCTGGAAGGATAGCTTTGCATATCAATGAGGAAGTGAAGAAGCCACATGTATTAAGTGGCCATTCAGAAGAGAGTGAGCATCCACTTGACTATACTAACCATCCAAGTCCTAAAAAATATGATGCAAGTGACAGTGAACAAGTAGGCTACATGTAAATTTACATGATGGAAGAGAACTTCTTGAGTTTTGATAGCCATTGCAAGCATCCTAGGTCACTTCATGAAAATGTTAGAAAAATGTACAGATCATTACATGTACCAATTCCTCAGCCCCTTTTGTCATTATTGGACCTTGCAATTATCACCAAGCAACCTAAAATCCAAAACTCTCAAAGTTAATTAGATGAAAAGAAATCACTGTGGCTTCTCATTCATACTCCTTTCCTGTTCATTTGCTAGATAAAAATTGGAGTCTAGATTAAGATAGTAGAATTTCATTCTATTATTCATTATTATAATGATTTTGTAAATTACCTCATTCTATGTACTATGATAATTATATTTTCTTATCAAGAAGGTATTCGTGACACTCAATTGCTTCAGCTCAGTGGGGTTGGTTGTATACTAGTTGAAACATTATGTGACACACAACTACAGCAAGAAGTCTACTGTTGCCATCTAGACACAACTATTGTTGTAATTTTCAATGACCACAGCTACAAAGGATCAGTTATGTATTTATGTTTGGTCTCCTTTTGTGTTCTCTAAAATGTTGTCTGTTATGAGCAAAGTAATTCTCTTCAATGTTATCTAAATACGTAGCTATCTTTTGGCATGGAAATAAGAAGCTTACTATGTCTAGCTGAAAAAATTCCTTATCAATCACCTTTATGATGGCAAAACTTTATAAAAGTTTTAGTACTAAAGCAAAAGAGGAGCCATTCAAAGTTGGGCTTCTTAATTCATGTTGCTTTTGTAGTGCACAATTCATATCATCTGTACTTTATGCATTTTATTATTTAACAACAACTGATCCTAATCATGTGCCATGCACATCATTACTTAAAAGGAACCAATCTGAATACTTGTAATTGACAACTTCCCCAATTAAATGCATTTTAGCACAACTGCAATGCAATAATTTGGGGACAAATTGTGTCTGAATTCTAGCTAATTGGAAATGCATAGATTGCTAATGATTTGTATGATACTTTGTCTAATACAAGTTGGTTGATGTTCAATCCTATAAATTCTTATGTTTTTTGATTTCCCAAAATAAAGCATGTTCCCCATCTTAATCAGGACCATTGAAATGGTTAGTGCTACTACACAATTGAGGTCAAAACTTGAAATATTTATACAAATATTCTTGAAATTGAATTTGACATTACTAGATCCAAAGTAGCTTTTTTTCCATGAGAAAATTTGTACTTCCCTCATGTTTATGATCTAAAATTTGAATATTCTCATTCAAATGATGAATTGGCAATACAATCTAGGGTGATACTTCATCATGTATATTCTCATTAATCATGTATCATTATATTCTATTTTTTTATTTTTAGCTTCAATTTAATACCTTTTTTTCTCTCTCTGAAGCTCTTTTTTTCTTTCCTGTAAAAAGACGGTCTTGTAATTTTTAAACGTAAAGAATTAGTTTTTGGCTAGATTGTTATTCATGATCTTTGCCTTTCCACTAGTCTATTGGTAGTTGCTTTGCTAACGTGCTACTTCAGTGCTTGATATACACAAAACCTTTTGCAGCCTATCTACTCCATGGATCGCATTCTCAAAAATGTACGTTATCATTTCTTAGTAGATTTATCCTTAGACACAGGCATTGCAATATTAGTTGTGGCTTGCAAAAACAATAACCTATACTATTTGTTGGGTCTACTCAGGTCAGAAGAAAGACTGGTGCTTCATGTGTGAGCTTGAGTTTCTTGTCTTGAGGGTGAGAGGAGGAGATGGTGCCTTATCACCAATTAGAATACTTTCTAGAATTAAAAACATTGGCAATCACCTTGGATATGGAAAACAAGAAGATACTCATGAGTTTTTAAGGTAACATGAATTGCAAAGTGCTTAGAGTCTTTCAATTTTTAAATCATACCGACATATATCAAGATACAAATGCTCATAGAAAGTAGTATTTAAGGATATGCTACAAATTATGTGCACACAAAAATTAATCTCCATTGATGTTCTTAAACATACTTACATGGCACACGCATGCATGCTCGTGAGTGTGCGCGCACACACACAGATTGATATCTTATTTTTCTTTTCCCTTTTAGATTTTTAGTTGATACTATGCAGTCAATATGCCTTGGTGAGCTGACTGAAAGAGTCAACTCATTGAGATGACTGGGTGGGAGTGACTTGGCGAGCTGACCTGGAGAGTTGACCTAGGGGATGGACTTGGTGAGAAAACTTAAAGAGTTGACTTGGTGAGAGCACTTGAATTGTTGGCTTGGCGAGCAGACTTGGGGGAGTTGGTGGGACATGTGGGCGAGCCAACTTGGTGGGCTGGCTTGGCGAGCTGACCTTAAAGAGTCAACTTTGTGAGTGTACTCAAACAATCAACTTGGTGACATGACTTGGTGGGCTTGGCGAGCTGACCTGGTGTGCATACTTGAATAGTAGACTTGGTGAGTTGACTTAAAGAGTCAACTCATTGAGGTGACTTGGTGGGGGTGACTTGGTGGGCTGACCTAGAGAGTTGACCTAGGGGAAAAACTTGGTGAGTGAACTTAAAGAGTTGACTTGGTGAGCGTACTTGAATTGCCAGCTAACTATGGGATTTAGCCTGGCAAGCTGATATGGCGAGTTGACTTAAAGTGGCGACTTGGTGGTGCAAGTTGGTGAGCTGACTTATCAAGGTCACTTGGTGAGGTGACTTAATGAAGTGACTTGGTGAGCCAACCTACTAAGTGTACTTAAAGACTGACCTTGATGAGGTGCTTTGGTTGGGTGACTTGATGAGAAAACTTAAAGTGTCAACTTGGCGTGCTGACCAAGTGAGTTTACATGGTGAGCGAGCTTACAAAAGCAACTCTATGTGGCAAGGTGGTAAAACCACTGGGTGAGTCAACTTCGTGAGCTGACTTAATGAGTTAACTCGTTAAAGGTGACTGGGTGGGGGTGACTTGGTGAGCTGACCTGGAGAGTTGGCCTAGGGGGCAGACTTGGTGAGCGAACTTAGAGAGTCAACTTGGTGAGCATACTTCAATTGTCAACTTGGTGAACTGACTTGGGGAGTCGGCCTGGCGATCTAACATGGTGAGTGGGCTTAAAGTGGCAACTTGGTGGGGCAAGTTGGCGAGCCGACTTAGTGAGGCCACTTAGAGACGTCACATGGTGAGCTAACTTGGTGAGCAAGCTTGATGAGCAAACCTAAAGATTGACCTTGATGAGGCACTTTGGTGGGGTGACTTGATGACTGAACTCAAAGAGTCAACTTGGCGAGCATACTTGCAGTAGTGCATTTGGGTTCATTTTTTGACTTTCATTGATCAAATTTTTGACCAAATTTGACCAACTCACTGGTACATGATCTGTCTCAATCATATAACTAATTATATATTTTTCATATTAGTTAGTGTCAGCATTTTTCAGGCATTCTATAAAACAGTTCACATGCCTTGCGTATGATATGACATTTTGCATGCATCCTGCACTCTCTCTCATCTGGCTAATGATGGATTATGTAGAGTGATCTGAAACCATGATGCTAAAAAACACACAATCAAATCCAAAATGAACCTGCACTACAAATGGATTGTGGAAATCTGATATTGGTAAAATTGCATGCATGTCTACCAGGATAATCACAACTTAAACATATATTTTTCCTGGTAGACATGCATGCAAAATTAACAATATCAGATTTCCACAATCCATTTGTAATGCAAGTTCGTTTTGGATTTGACTGTGTGTGTTTTTTAGCATCATGGTTTTAGATCACTCTCCGTAATCCATCATCAGCCAGATGAGAGAGTGCAGGATGCATGCAAAATGTCATATCATACACAAGGCATGTGACTATTTTATAGAATGCCTGAAAAAAAATTTACAACTACCTGTTGGTAGAAATTTTGACCTTCATTGGTCAAATTTTTTGACCTTCATTGGTCAAAATTTCTACCTTTATTGGTCGAAAGTTTTGACCTTCATTGGTTGAAATTTCTACCTTTATTGGCCGAATTTTTTTTCCATCATTGGTCGAAATTTCTACCTTTATTGGTCAAAATTTCACAAAATTTTTGACCTTCATTGGTAGAAATTTCTACCTTTATTGCTCAAATTTTTTTCCCATCATTGGTCAAAATTTCTACCTTTATTGGTCAAAATTTTCTGCCTTCATTGGTCAAAATTTTGACCAATTCATGGCAGAACTTCCAACATGCCTATAGAAGGTTTTCGACCAATATGTTGGTCGAAATTTCAACCAACCAGAAGGTTGGTTGAAATTTTGACCGAAAAAATTTTGACCAATTGGTTGGTCGAATTTGGTCGAAGTTTGGTCAAAATTTGGGTCAAAATTTGGACCAACAATGGTCAAAAAATGGTCTCAAATGTACTAGTGAATGAGAAATAGATCTCTCATGGATTGTGCAAGGACTCTAATGATTGAAAAGAACATTGCTATCAAATACTAGAAGGAAGCTATTAGTACTGCAGTTCATACATTAAACCAAGTGTAGTTGAAGAAGGGCTCATTTAAAATCCCCTATGAGTTATGGTATGGCTATAAACCTAATGTAAGTTACTTGAAAATATTTGGAAGAAAATATTACATCTTGAAAGAATCTAGAAAAGGAAAATTTGATGTAAAAGGTGATGAAGGAATATTTTTAGGATATTCTAGCAAGAGTAAGGCATATAGATGTTTGAATTTGTCTACTCACAAATTCATAAAAAGTGCATATGTGAAATTTGATGAGTTTTCAGAAAAGACTGAAGAAGAAATAAAAAAGGAACCAAAAGATTACAAGAGATTTTTTTTCATTGATACATTGCTAGACACATCTATCAATAAGAAGACTGCATCTACTAATCCCAGTATAGTTATCGAGTTGCAAGAAGTTCAAACTAGGTCACAAGGACCCAAGTCTCAGACTAAAAATACCAAGCCAATGCCTACTGAGTCTAAGCAACCAAAACTTGAAGCTGAAGTTTAAGAGGATGACAATGCAATTCATTTAAGAGGCAAGGAACTTGTATTGGCCAAGTATTTCAGGAAGCACCATGCACTAGATCAGATTATTAGAGATAAATCAGAAGGTACTGTGACAAGAAGTAAGCTAAAAGGTACATGTTTGCTTGCTGATTTTGAACTTAGAAATGTCAAAGATGCATTGGAAAATGAAATTTAGTTTGAGGCTATGAATGAATAAATAGAGAATATAGAGAAGAACAAAACCTAGACTCTTGTACCTAGGTCCAAAGATAAAAATGTGATTGGAACAAAATGGGTATTTAGGAATAAGTTGAATGAAGATCGTAAGGTATCAAGAAAAAAAGCTAGATTGATATGTAAATGATACATTAAGAAGAAGGCATAGATTATGGTGAGACTTTTGCTCTTTTTGCAAGATTGGAAGGTTTCAGGACCTTATTTGCATATGGAGCACATAAAGTATATCAGATGTATGTCAAATCTGCATTTCTTAGTGGTATTCTTGATGAAGAAGTCTATATTGAGAAACCTAAAGGTTTTATTGATCCAGACAAAAGGGATATGGTCTAAAAATTACACAAAGCATTGTATGGTCTAAAACAAGCCCCTAGAGCATGGTATGAGAGATTGTATATCTAGCTTATTCAGATTAGTTTTCAAAGAACTAATGATAATAGTAGTTTGTACATCAAGGAAGGATCATATAACAAGATTGTTTTAGTAGAAATATTTGCAGATGATACTTTTTTTGTAGGGAATGGTGATCAATGCAAATTTTATTTAGAGAAAATGAACAAAGAATTTGAAATGTCTATGTTTAGTGAGATTAAGTTCTTTGTTAGTCTTCATATTCAACAAAGCAAGAATGGTATCTACATCACTCAGTTTAAGTACATAAAGGAGATACTCAAGAAGTTTGGTATGGAAGATTCTGAACCAATTAGAACCCCCATGTGTACCAAACTAAAGCTTACCAAAGATGATTCAAAAGAGGTGGATCAGACCTTATGTAGATTAATGATTGGAAAATTGTAGTATGTAGTTCATACAAGGCCTAATATTACTTTAGCAAAAGGCATAGTAGAAAGATTCTCGGTAAAATCTAGAGAAAATCATATGATGGCAATCAAAAGAATCTTGAGATACTTGGAAGGAACTAAATATTATGGCTTATGGTATAAACTTGGAGGAAATTTGAACTTAAAAGTGTTTACTAATGTTGATTAGGAAAGAAACATTGATGACAAAAAAAGTACAAGTGGTGGAACATTCTTTCTTGGCAAAAGATTGGTATCTTGGACAAGTAAAAAGAAAAATTGCACATCCCAATATATAGCAGAACTAGAGTATGTTACTGCAGCAATGAACTATTCAAATATTGTTTGGTTTAAATAGTTGTTGGAAGGAATGAAATTTGAGATCAAAGAACCATTTTTCGTGTTTTGTGATAATACAAATGCAATTAACATTTCAAAGAATCTAGTGATGCATTCCAAAACTAAGCACATTGCTATAAAATATAACTTTGTTAGGGAATTGGTGCAGGATAAGGAAATTAAATTGGAATATGTTCATACAAAAGAATAGATTGCTGATATATTCACCAAGCCATTACCTAAGGATGCATTCTTGTATCTAATAGGTAAGTTAGGGGTCATTCCCCTATTTCAAGCTCACTAAAATAAAGTTTTATTGATGCATCAATAAGAACCAAGTTGAAGATCTATCAGTTGATGCAACATAGTCAAGGAATCATTGTATATGAATCATTACTCAAGGTAATTGATACTCATTCAGTATCTATTTTCTTTGGCATGTTTTTTCAAAGAGGGAGAGTTTACTCTCATATCTTTCTGAAATTTGTTTGAAGGAATGAGGGAGAGTTTACTGTCATATCTTTTATATATTTTTGAAATTTGTTTTAAGAAAAGTTTACTATTTGAAGAATGCAATTCCTTCATAGAGGGAGATTATTGTAGATCAAAAAAGCTTGTGGTGTAAAATCTAAGAGGGAGAAACTTTCTATCAGAGAAAGTCTTATTTTCAAATTTTATTGTGCTATGACATATTGTGTTGCCATCAATGCCAAAGAGGGAGATTGTTAGATACAATTGTCTAATTGTGTGTTGTCTTTGATGTCACACAAATGTCATACCAATTATCTATCAGTGTCTACTGAGCTTAGTTGGTTGGGAAGATGATTTTTGGTGTCTACCAAGCTCAGTTGGTCAGTAAGTTAATTTTTAGCGTCTGTCAAGCATTCTTGGACATTACTCTATGTAGATAGTGTTTAACGAGCTCACTTAGGTATCAAAGGAAAATGTGGTAGAAAGTAGCATTAACGAATCTTTTGTGGTTAACAAAGGAAAGTTAGTGTTTACCAAGTTCACTTCGTCTCCAAATAATTTTGTAGGGTTTGCAGTGTTAACCGAGCTTCTGATGGTTAACACGGGAAATCTTTTCAAGATTAGTGTTTATCAAGTAGGGTCCACCAATGAAGGATTTTGTTAATTTGAGGAATAAAGCTTAATTGTTTGAAGTATTAATTCCATCCAACTAAGGTAATGATTATTGGTGATTATAACTTGTGAATGAACTAAATTGATAATTTTAATGGTTTATATGAAAGGTCAAGTTGAGAATTCTAAGTGTGTGTATAAGCAAGCATGCAAAAGAATTGATTATTTAAGAAGGAAAGTGTGAGAGAAATTTGAACGATGGTTAGATATCCTTGAGAAGCAACATAGCTATATTTGATCAAGAAGGATCTAGTGAAGTAGAATAGAGATCTATAATCAGAAAATATAGTTGCAACTCATTCAAGTAATTTCATTGTTACTTTCTTATCATTGTAGCAGTGATTCCAAAATCTCTTAGTAGAGTTGGTTTAACAACCATTTGTAAATCCTCTAATAAGGTGATAGTTCTATTAAATTGTTCTAAAGACCTCTAACAAGGCCACTCCTAATAGGTGATTAAATCCTCTAATGGGGTCACACCTAATAGTGTGTTTTGTAACTTTAAACAAGGTTGGCTCCTAATAGGGCTCATTTCAGAAGAGTGAAAATTAGTAGCTAGTTACATTGGTGGTTTTTACCATATGGGGTTTCCATGTTAAATCTGGTGTCTCGTCTGTTCATGCTATTTCTTTTATGCTTTCCTATTGATCACTATGAATGTTTAAGATATATTAAAGTTAATTTACACTAGATTTATTAAAGAGAACAAATTTCCACAATCCATTCTATTGTACTGATATGTTTCTGGATTTGATTGTGTGAAGATTTTTGCCATCAACGTTTTGAATCACACTACGTGATCCATGATCAGGATGAAGAGCAAGAGATGATGGATCACGTAGTGTGATTCGAAACATTGATGGAAAAAATCTTCACACAATCGAATCCAGAAACATATAAGTACATTACACTAGATTTACCGTGTTACAACATTTTATGTATGTTTACTGAGTGACAGTAGTAAATAGTTTTATTAGTCATCTAAGGGATATGTGGATTTATTTTTATGGTAACTAATTCACCCTCCCTCCCCTCTCTCAATTACTCCATCTATATTTCCAACAAAGTTGACCATCTTTGGTTCCTGTCTTTCCATAATTTTCCTTGTTTTTGCAAAAATTGAAGGGGTTTCTGATCTTTGTGGATGATAGTCTCCTTTCCTGATATGTAATATTTTCATTGCTTACAAGATCAAACAATAGCATATAATTATTTATCATAGGTTGGATATCTATGCACTATATCAAAGAAAGTGTTAATATGGTAGGCAATTGGATTTCCATGTTGCATGAGGACTACTCCCAAGAAATATTCTAAAGCATCAATTTGTATTTCAAAAGACTATTGTAAATCAGGAAGAGATAAAATTTGTGTATAACATAACCTTTATTTTAACTCAAATACTTTTTTTTGACCACTTATCCACTTGAATTTTTTTCATACCTCCTTATAATGATTGATTCAATGGCCAAGACAAATGTAAAAAATTCAAACACAAATCTAAAAAAATTTAGCTAACCCCAAGAAGCTATGCAACTCTATGAGATTCCTTGGAGTAGGTCAACCTTTAATTACTTAGATCTTTTTAGAATCAACATGGAAACCTTTACTATCAATAACATATCCCCAAGTACTTAATACTTTACATACCGTAATTACATTTTTTCTTATTTGCATAAAGTCCATTATCCTACAATGTGAAAAATATTTGTTCTATATGTTACAAATGGTCTTCCTAATTTTTATTAAAAATTAGAATATCATCTAGATATACAATTATAAAAGAATTAGTGAATAGCCTAAGCACATCATTCATCATCCTCATAAATGTGGTTTGAGAATTTTTGAGTCCAAAAGGTATCACAAACCTTTCAAATATTACCTCTTTAGATTTAAAAGTAGTCTTCCATACATCTATTGGATCAATTATTACTTGATGGTATCTAGATTTCAAGTCAATTTTAGTGAATAATTTTTTCCCTTCTAAGTTGGTCTAAGAGATCATCTATCCAAGGAATTGGATATATATTTTTTATAGTGATCTTTTTAAATGATCTACAATCAATATCGAGCCTCCATATACTGTCCTTTTTCTTTGAGACAATAATTGGGCTGCCATATGGAGATGCACTTGAGTGGATATGTCCTTTATGAATCAATTCTTGTATCTTTCTTTTTATCGCATCATCTTCTAGAACTGACCTCCTATATATTGACTCATTAGGCAATGGGGTTCCTAGTATCAAATCAATAGAGTTTCTAACTTGGCAATGTGAGTGTACCCCTTTTGGTAACTTAAATACATTCTGATATTTAAAAAAAATCTGATCCATTAATCTTTGTTGGTTCGTTGTGATGAATACCATGGAATGGGAATTGCACACATTTTTCTTTTGTTCCTTAGGATGAATCATTAATAACACAAATGTAGATCAGTTTGGTATATTATGTTGGATACAATTGTTTAATTGTTATTTATCTTTGATGTTACACCAATGTAATATCAGTTGACAGTCAGTGCTTATCAAGCTCACTTGGTCAGCAAGAAAGTTTTTCCTTGTCTACCAATCATTCGTAAGTGTAGATTCCTAAGTGTAGACGCTTAAAATCATCCCTAAACACTATATTAATTTTAATATTGTCCATGACGTTGTAATTAATTATTAATTAATTAATTATATTAGTTACATTCCTCTACTTATTTAATTTAATTAATTAATTAAATGAATTCATTCTCTTAAGTATTTAAATCTAATTTAAATACATCTAGCCTTAATGTGTTAAATTAATTTAACACATGATCCTCTATCTTTCCCCCTTTTAAAATAAATTTTATTTATTTAAACCCTCGCATCCCATTAATTCTTCTAAACCCATGATTAAATTAAATCTCATTTAATTTAATCTTAAGCCTAACCTAGAGCCTAGCCTATAACCATCATTTTCATCCTCTTAAGCCTATTTCTCTAATCTCACTTAATCATTCATAATCATCCTTCTAATCCCCCTTATTAGCCTAAAAGTGTGCTCACACATGTGTGAGATGGCATGCCTACACACTCTTGTCTCCCACTTTTCTTCTCAAATTTGCTCACACACGTGTGAGAAAACTTTGAATTCTTGACCATTTGCATAGCTTGCATGTCACCTTATGTGGCATCTACATGGATTCCACCTCACTAAGCCCTCCCTCAAGCCTATAAATAGAGGGCTTGTCTCAAGCATTTGCATCTTCCATTATTGTATTGTTACCATGCCATTTTGAGTTTTGAGTTCTCATGCTAAGAGTTTGCATTGTAGTTTGATTTTCATAGAGATTTCTAAGATCATACTAACTATTTGGTAACTAATTTAGTTTGCCTCATGCATTGTTAGTCTAGTTTCTTCATGTATTAGCATCTCCATTTCATTTACTTCTTAGTTTAGCTTGCACATCTCATTAGTTTCTTAGTTTCATTCCATAGTTTCATCCTTGAATACCTTTAAGTATGGCTTTCTCCATAGCCATTTCTTGAGGTGTTCTTTATTTCATCTAGCATAGGTTCATATTTTATTTTCACTCACACTTGCACATCCACTCAAGAGATTCTCTCCATTATTGTGTTTTGGAGAGCACACCAAACATACCCCCCTCCCCCCAAATCTTAACACACCAACAAGGCCTTTTATGGGTGGCCTAGTTGAGCTGTAGAGGTGGCTAGAAGATTGAGTTTGTTAGCTGCTTAGAGTTGCAAAACCCAAGCAAGCATTAGTTAGTGTTTGTTTCTTTCATTTTGATGAATCTTTGATACACTTTCAAGATTTTTAGCTAATGTTTTTTTGTTAACTCATGCTCCTAACAGGTCACACTTTCTAGCACATATTTTGGCACGCCTAGTGGGACCCATGTCCCTGGTTTCATTTCAAAAAATTTCAAGCAACCCTAGTTCAGTCGTAAAACATCGCATTTTCATCTATGCAAACTGTAGCGTCATCTGTGATTATCGTCTACACAGACCAATGTCTCCACAAACCACCGTCTCTGCTCTTTAGCGTCTCTACAATATTTCAAACCATACTTGCATTTCTGCTTAAACCATTCTGTCATCTACATTTTTAATCTATCATCTCTGAAGTCTCTCCTGTCATCTCTGAAGTTTAATCTATCGTCTGTGAACTTAGTTCAGTCATCTGCAAAGTTTAGTTTATCATCTGTGAGGTATACTTTGTCGTCTATGAATTCATTCTGTCATCTACATTGTGTGTGGCCCTTATTTTGTCATCTCTAACTTTCGACATGTCTGCATTTCACATTGTTGGCTACGTTTGAAAACCATATAGTTTGTCTAAAAATTCACAAAGTGTCTTCTTTTGTCTTCAAATTTTAGTGTCTTCATGGTTTGGCATCTTTTCTTTTTGTCATCTGCGTAGATTAGCGTCTGTGCCTATATTTTGGCATCTCTGCATTTTAGCAGAATTATGTAATTTTTAATAATAATTTTTGCTAACTGGTTCACTTACAAGTTTTTACTAATGGTTTTGATACAGAGAATTAACCTTAAAAATCTAAAAAGAAAAATCACTAGTGATTTTTATCACTAAAAGAGATTTTTAGTGATTTTTATCACTTAAACCTTAAGGGGCTTATGAACTTGTATAGATTAAACACTTTCATTTGAATGCATGAATTTTTAGGTTAGCCCACATTTAGACTTGGTGGTTAAAATTGACATCAATGTGTAGAGTAGCAAACATTTAGACTTTGGTGCTTAAAATGGACATGAATGTTTAGGATAGAAGACACATTTGGACTTGATGCTTAAAAAGAATTCACACCATCTTGAATTTTTTAAAAGATAATGGACATGTATGCCTAGGCTAGACAACATTTAGAATTGGTTCTTACAATGGACATGTATGTCTAAGCTAGATCACATTTGAATTTGGTGCTTAAAATGAAGTCATACACTCTTGAATTTCTTAAAGTAAATTGAATTTATTTTTTGCATTTTTATTTTTAGCATTTTTCTTTCATGCACTCGCTTTACTTTCTTGTTGATGAATCTGCATTTTTATTTACGTTGGTGCTATTTCAAGTTGGAAATAACCTTGTATGTTGTAATCACAAGTGTTTTCAAGTAGATAGAAAACTTAAAGCTTCATTGGGAAAGAACAAGTATCTTTTAAACCCAAAGACCACTTATGTATTCTCTCCTCTCATGCCTTCGGGTGAACTTGGGTGCACAAGAAATAAGTGGTTTTATTTTTCTTTTTTTAGGAGGCCTACTTGGGGATTTTATCACCCCTTGGGATGACCTCAACTCCAAAATTTTGGTAGAGTATAAAAATTAGAAGGTGAATCAAAAGACACCTCTCTTAAAAGTGGAATATTATCACTCTTGGCTAAGCCCCAAAGAACTTTATACCTTTGGGAAGTGAAGGAGGAGATTTGGGTTATCGTCTCCCCCTGGCTATGTGGCAGTATTTCCTTTCATCTATAGATTTGGACCTCATGTACCTTGTGTATATCAAGGATGCCCTTTATATAAGCCTTTTTCATCCTAGAGATAGCCTTATTAGGGTTGTTGGCATGTTCAACATGCTTGTTCAAACATTCAAAAACCAAAGCCAAAATATCAAACAAGTTCTAAAATGAGTGAAATTGTGAGGTAACCTTTCATTGAGTGAGATAGGTTAAGTGAGGTCTTCTTGACTCATGGTTACTATTGGTATTTTGCATTTTGAAATTGATTGAGTCTAGTCACATATTTTTGCAAAGTTTTTGGGTACTTGAAATTTGGGTATTGTCTTATTCCTGCCATGACCGATAAAGTCAACCAAGTTAAACATAAGAAAGTGAAGTTGTCCAAACCACCCAACTACAAGGAAAGGAAGAACCTAGTACACAGTGACAAATAATTCCGATACACAATCAAAGACATTCAAAAGGAAGAAGTTGGACAAGACCACTATGATAGAATTGAATACAATGAAAAACTTTGAAACTGGTTTGCTTTCCTAGGAGTGAACCCATGGTTTTTATTTCCAGTGAATGAGGATTGAGTTAATTGAATTAGTGACCACAACACTTTCATCTTTTCATATCTACCTTCATCTTTCCAAACTCCTAGTCTTCCATTTTCAAATTTTCTTCTAGAGAGCTTAAACTTTAAAACATCTTTTGACATTGCAACATTAGACCTTTCATCCATAAGCAAACATTTATCCTAATCACACTTACTTATTTGGGATCACAATTCCATCTCCAAATAATGAGCAATCAACTTGGTGTCTATCTTGCCTCAATATCACTTGACTATCTTGGGTAGGAGAAAGATACTATTATCCTCTAATCACACTTTGTTTACTAAACCAAGGTCTTTTGTTCACAGTTGGGTAGTTGACCCTTTAATCACATAAGGTTAATAACTCTCATCCTCATTTTTCTTTTCTTCCATAATCTTCCACCCATTGGCTTGGTGACTCTTGTATGGTACACACACAATTAGGAAGGTTCATGTTTAATCACATGTCACGTTTGTGCAAATCATTGAGGCAATTAGAGATGGATAATCCTTTTCCTCCATTCACAACTTCATTAGGGAACACAATTCCCTCTAGTTCGAACCTTGGTATGCTTAACTCAACATCCACATGAGAAGTAGAAGATCCCTTCCATAACACAACTTTGGGGGATAATGATGAAGAAGTATACCAAGATGAATATCCTATTAACCCTAACGATGTACCTAGTGATGCCAGGACATTCCTTGTAGACCCCTACAATGTGGAAATGATGGAAAAATCCATTAGGGCAAACAAAATTGAGATATTCCTAAATTTGGTCAAGGATGGTATTAATGTTCCCCCAAGCTTTGATGGGAAACTTTTCTTAGACAAATTACAAAAGGTGGTGCTCTCGTATTGCCCACTTCAAATGCAACTCTGACTTCTAGTAAAGGGAAAGAAACCATGGTAACAACTAGTGCTATGCCTACATCGAACACTTCAACACAACCCACATTTCAATTGAGTGCAAAACATATTCAACAAATCATTAGTGCCATGCCCAATGTTACCACACATGCTAGTATTCCACAATCTACCTTAACAACCTCAATTTTGGGATGCTTAGGCATTGGACAAGTGCCTACTCAACCAATGGCAATTCTGACACAACCAATGCACTCCTCTTATTTACAAGTGCCAACCACTATGGTAAAGACATCTATGCCAATTCCAACAATTGCATATCAATACATTGGCCAAAGTGGAGTACCTCCACCACCTCACACTACATTCAAGGCTCCCTATAATATAGGAGGTGGATTTGTGAACTCCTAACAATCACAAGTGCAACTTAATCAAGATTTGGCTCAACAAATCCAACAATTACGAAGTTTGGTCCTTAACATGAACAATAAAGGGGTGAAGGATGTCTCTTTTGAGGAAATTTTCCCTTTTCCATTTGATAAATCCATTAATATGGTGTCATTTCCACCCATTTTTGAAATTCCTAACTTTGAAAAGTATACGAGAGAGGCATGCCCCTTCACCCATCTCAAGGAATTTTCTATTTTGTGCCAAGAAGTAGCCTACAGTGATGACTATCTTAAGAGGCTCTTTGCACGAAGTCTTGGAGGCCCTGCACTTGAGTGGTTAATGAATTTACCTAAGGGCTCTTTTAATTCTTTCAATGATTTAACAATCAATTTTATAGCACAATACCCTTACAAAATTGAACATCATGCCTCATTGAGTGACTTGTGCAACACAAAACAATGAAATGGAGAAACATTTGCCAACTTCCTACAAAGGTGGAGACATCTTGCTAATCGTATGCCATATAAAATTGAAGATTCTCATCTTGTGGATATATTTATCAAGAACTTGATACCTGAAATGTCTTTCCATATGAAAATGGCTAGCCCCAAAGACTTTTCCACTTTAGTAAAAAAGGGCAAGAATATTGAAAATGGACTTTTGGAAAAGGGTACCATTAAACATTATAGTTCATCATCCTCCAACAATGAGTCAAAAAACAATAGAAAACCCAAATTCTGGTCCAAGAATAAGGGTGTTACACATGATGGTGTTACTAATGTCAAAAATCTTCAAGGAGGGAACAACAACAACTACCACAATCAAAACAACAACCATTTGAATCATGACAATCAAGGCAATCAACAATCCCGTAATCAAGAGCAATTTTTTCCATGCAACAATTACAACCGTGACTATGATTGCAATAGAAAATTCACTAACTTTCATGAACCTTTGGAGGCCATCTTTCAAAAATTAGTGGATCACAACTTGATGGCATTTCCTAACAAATATCCTTTTGATGAAAATCAACCAAAGTCAAAGTGGTATAGGGAAAAAAAATATTGTAAATACCACTGTATCAAAGGACATGACACCAACAAATGTATCAAGCTCAAAGTTTTTATCCAAAATCTTGTTGATGATGGGGAAATTGAAGTAGAAGGAGGTCCAACCTCTAAAAATGCTAAATTGAAGATATTTCAAAAACCATTTCCTGATCACAACAATGATAATAACAATACCAACAATGCAAATCAAGCTTCCACATCAAATGCATTACCTTATGATTATTCTAGTAACCACATATCAAGATTTGAATCCTTGTGTGCTAAGATAGAAACCAACGATATATGTGGATTTGACTCCTTGTGTGGTCACATTGAAGAGGTAGACACTCATGTGAATACCCTTTTCTTACAAGCAGCTAATTGTGATGCCACCACTCAATGAGGAAGACTCACTTTGCAAGCTGCCACTCCTAATAACACTAATCCATCAATGCCACATGTGCCTACTGTGCCATCCACCTCGCAAAGGCCTGCCTCTTGCTATGATGTGTTGTCCTAGCTAGGTAAGATTCCTGCACAAATATCCATTCTTGAGCTTCTTACCACATTAATCATCCATAAAGAGATCTTAGAGAAGGCTCTTTTAGAGTCTCATGTTCCTAAAAACGTTAATGCTTCTCAATTCACTACTATGATTGGGAATCTTGCCGCCCAACAACACCTTGTCTTCACAAATAAAGATTTCCAAGGTCTTGATCCCCACCATAATTTGTCACTCCACATTGAAGTCCTTATAGAGTGACATAAGATTAGAAGAGTCCTTATAGACAATGGATCCAGTTTGAACCTTTGTAAATTGAAAATGATTCGCTTCTTAGGACTACTAGAGGATCTTCTATATATTAATAAAAGGATCACAATAAAAGCATATGATGAAAGGGAAAGAGAATCAAAAGGATTCATCATGTTGCCTCTAAAAGTTGGACTAGCCATCATAAATACTGAATGTCATGTCCTAGACTTAGATTTTCCATATTACATCTTTCTTGGTAGATCATGGATACATACACTAAAGGTGGTCCCATCTACCTACCATCAATGCTTGAAATTCCCTCAACAAGGAAGAGATGTCACAATTCCAGGGGATCCCACTCCTTTTACATTTTGTAAAAGATTGGAAGGTGAACCAGTAAATGTGTGTCCAATAAGTGAGTTTTCCAAAATTATACCTAAGTCTCTCACCATAATAGAACCACCTTCCACAACAATACCAGAATTAGCTAATGAGGATTCAAATTCCCGAAATGAAAAAGAGAAGGTTCAAGATACTAAAATTAACACCAAAGGGAAGAAGGTTACTTTTTCTGATTTAGGAATGGGAGAGTATAAGTTTGAAAATGCCTTGTGTGTTGGACAACTACCACTCTCCCCTCATTCCTTTGGAAAACCTTCTGAATTATCACCTTCTACTAATAAGGAAACCACGCAAGTTAGAAAGACAACATTTGAGCATTAGAGTTCACTTAGTGATGAGAACATGGAAGATAATATCCTAGATTGGCTATATTATGATGGAAAAGATGAACTTGTGGAGTTTCCTAAGGATAAATATGTTAAGGCACCTCCAATTATTGAAAACATGGGATATCATGGTATCAGCCTTGGACTGAAAGAAGATGGAATTAGAAAACCCTTAGAAGCTAATAGCTATCCTAAAGGACTTGGATTGGGCTCCATTAAACCTAAGGTATCCTTTGCTAACAACTATTGTACGATTGAACCTGATTTTGAGGCTAAAGAGGAGGAATTCTTCGAAGTACCTTTCCAATACATTGAAGATGACCTAGATAACTATGTCCATGCTATTACCATAGATGACCTTTCATCCATTAACCTACCTCTCACCAATCCTAACATGATAGCCTGGGACCTTCAAGATACACCACTAGCTCTTGACATTTGTAAAATTGATGAAGCAGTGATGGCACTTTTTGGCCTTAAGAATCTCCAAGATTACAAACATGAGATCCAGTACAATAAGGAAGCCTACTTTGGTAGCCAAGTCGACTCTCTTAGTCACAAAAGTGAAAAAGAAAATAAAAATGAAAAAAAAAAAAGAAACATCCTCTAGTGAAAACTCCTCTGGGGCACTTTTGGATGAAGAAAAAGATAAAATAAAGGATGCATCTTTTGGTGAAAACCTCTTAGAGGTGCCAGAAGAGGGAGAGCTTGACTTGCCATTTAGATCCTTGCCACCAGAAAAGTCACCTATTTTGAATGAAGACACAATTCCAGTCAATTTAGGAATAGAGGATAATCCATGAATCACCTACATTGTTGCTACCTTAAGTCTTGAGGAACAAAAAGCCATGACTGAATTCTTAAAAAAGGAAAAAATTAATTTTGCATGGACATACCTTAGACGCAGATTTGGTTATGCATCACTTGATAGTTGATCCCAAGATTAAACCAGTGAAGCAAAAGTTGTGCAAAATGCACCCTAAGGTAGCACTCCTAGTCAAAGAAGAGTTGTAGAAAATGTTAGAGGTAAAGTTCATCCTTAATATCGACTATCTTGAGTGGGTCTCCAACATTTTTCCTGTAGGGAAAGCATCTGCGGGCATCTATATTTGTTCAAATTTTTGAGATTTAAACCTTGCATGTCCTAAGGATGATTTTCCACTTCCTAACATAGATATCATAGTGGATTTGACTGATGGACATGAGATGTTGTCTTTGATGGATGGATTTTTTGGATATAACCAAATCAAAATTGTAGAAGAGGATCAACATAAAATGAAATTCACCACCCCATGGAGAACCTTTTGTTATCAAGTCATGCCTTTTGGCTTGAAAAATGTCAGTGCCACGTATTAATGTGCAATGACTACCATATTCCATGATCTTCTACATGTCATAATGGAGGACTATGTTGATGATATTCTAGGAAAATCCAAGACAAGAGAATCCCATATTGATGTCCTTACCACTATTTTTGATAGGTTGGAGAAATAAAAAGTGTGTCTTAATCCTAAGAAGTGTGTATTTGGGGTCAAATCAAGCAAATTATTAGGCTACATTATGTCAAGAAGAGGTATTGAGGTAGATCCAGCAAAAGTGAAGGCCATCATGGATATGCCTCCACCTACCACATTGAAATAACTCCACAATTTTCAAGGAAAGTTACAATCTATTAGGAGATTTGTGTCACAACTATCAGATAAAGTCCATCCACTTCAGAATTTTCTTCGCAAGGGAAAAAAAATTTAATGGGATTGTCTATGCCAAAAAACATTTGAACAAATTAAGACATATTTGGCTAATCCTCCTGTTTTAGTACCTCCAGTTATAGGATGACCATTGATTCTATACATTTTAGCCACTTTAGTTGCCTTAGGAGCACTTTTGGTACAATTAGATGATAAGGGGAATGAGCAAGCCATATATTACCTCAATTGAACACTAGCTGGCTATGAGTTAAACTACACTACTATTGAGAGAGCATGTTTGGCTGTAGTCTTTTGTACGCAAAAATTACATCATTATATGCTTAATCATACTACATATCTCATTGCCAAGATAGATCCACTCAAGTATTTGTTATCAAAAGCCACCCTCACTGGTCGAGCAGCAAAATGGGTCTTAATATTAAGTGAATTTGACATTGTTCATAAGGATCATAAGGCCATTAAAGGACACGTAATTGCAGATCAGCTTGCTGAAGCTCATCTTCAAGGGGACCATCCCATTGTAGCCGATTTTCTAGATGACATAATTATGACCCTAGCCCCTACTACACCATGGAAATTATTTTTTGTGGATCCTTTACACAAAAGGGATTAGGGGTAAGAATTTTGTTTGTGACACCACAAGGGGAGCTCATTCCTAAGTCTTATAAAATCTCATTCCCTTGCACAAATAATATAGCTGAGTATGAAGGTTTAGTCATAGGACTATGTCAAGCTATCAAATGGAATATCAAAAACCTTCTTGTCTTTGGAGACTCACAATTGGTCATTAAACAAGTCACAGATGAATACCACACCAAGGATGAGAAATTATTGCCCTATCATAGAATAGTTGAAGATCTTAAGTAGTATTTTACAGAGATTTTTATTCAGAAAACTCAAAGGGCTAATAATAAAGCAACAGATGCCATGGCTACTATTGCCTCTATGATTGCCATGCCAGAATATAGTCCTAAATGTGAGTTTCTCGTTGAGAATCTTTTCACTCTTGCTTATGAGAAAACTAATTTAGAGTTTGTGTGTGAGATTTTTGGTCCTAAGTCTCCATGGTACGCTGACATCTTTGCCTATTTACATCACAAAACCATTCCCATAGCCCTCACCCCAAATAACAGCAAAACCTTCATCTGCCAAACCACCTGATATACCATCCTAGGGGACACACTTTTTTGAAAACACTTTGATGGAACCCTTCTTCGATGTATCAATTTAGATGAAGCCTGAACGAAATTAGAAGAGGTTCACAAAGGGATTTGTAGTGCCCACTCTAGTGGCCTTACATCAGCCAAAAAGCTTCTAAGGATAGGTTACTATTGGCCAACTATGGAAGTAGATGCATATCAATTTTTGAAAAGATGAGTTCCATGTCAGTAGAATGGTGATTTGATACATGCTCCCACCCAAGACCTTTAGCCCACCATCACCCCATGGCCCTTTTCTTGCTAGGGATTCGATCTTGTTGGTCAAGTATACCCAAATTCCTCAAATGGCCACAAGTACATTATTGCTGCCACTGAGTACTTCACAAAGTGGGTCGAGGCTATTCCCTTAACCTACATCATCAAAAAACAAATTTTGAAGTTCATCTTGAACTACATTATAATTCATTTCGGTATACCTCAAGATATTGTGATTGATAATGGAACCCCTTTCAAAAATTAGGAAGTTGCGACATTGTGTAGGAAATTCAAAATTACCCAACACTTTTCCACGAGATACTACCCCCAAGGTAATGGCCAAGTTGAAGCTACCAATAAAATCATTTTGAAAATTGTAAAGAAAACCATTGATGTAGCTAGCCATGATTGGCACATCCAAATTGCTCCCACCCTTTGGGCCTACCGTACCTCCATCCACACCCCCGCAAGAGCCACCCCATTTTTCCTTATTTATGGTTTTGAAGCCATCTTGCCGATAAAAATTGAGCTCCCTTCCCTCAAAATCTCTCTCAAGAATTTGATATTAGAAGAAGAATACCAAGTTGCTTTCTTGCAAGAGTTGGCACTCCTTGATGAGAGATGAATCAATATCCTAAACCACCTCCACATGTATCAAAATTGCCTTCAACTTCAGTATCACAAGAAAGTCAAGCCCCAAGATTTTGAAGTGGGTGACTTAGTTTTGCAGCATAATATGAAGAACCTCTAAAATCGTGAAAAGAAAGGAAAATTTGGGGCAAATTGGCTAGGTCTGTTTATCATTATAGCCAAATATGGTTCTGGGGCATATCAGATTGCTACTCTAGAGGGAGATCCACTCCCTAAACTTGTAAATATCTAGCATCTCAAGCAGTTCTATGCTTGAGCCTTTGTAGTTCTTGTACAATGTTTATAGTCCAGTAAAAATCCAATAAAATTCATAAAATGTTCCTGAAGAAAGTATGGTTTTATCATTGTCTCTAAGGCTCATTTCGCTTCACTCCATTCCACCATTCCACTTCCCTTGTGCAAAATCTTATTTAGCCTTTTGTGTTTCATGCATCCAATAAAAGACCTCTTGTCTGTGAGGCTTCACTTCACTTCCATCTTTGAAAGACCTCTAGCCCACAAGGCATTTTTTCGTTGAGTGATTGTCAATCCCATTACATTGAGCTTTTTCACAAAAGGGACCACACTTGGAATTACACAAAATCACCATTTGAGACTTAAAGATTCAAGAAACTTTTTTGCTTCATAGCCCTTTCCAGAAATGCACAATTATATGATCATTGACATTTCGAATGGACACACTTTTATAGGATGAATCCTTCCTATAGGCGACATTGTGACATTCACTTCTAAACATAAGGTTCTTGGCAGGAACTGTGGATTGAATAACTACTTGGTCATGAGGTCTCTTTTTGGTTGATTTTATTTGTTGTGTGTTAGTGAAAGCCTTTTATGGTGCACCTTGATCTTCCATATTTTGATCGTACCTAAATGGCTATCATTGACTACACATTATTTTTATGGTATGATATATTTTTGAGGCTTTATTTCATATGTGTTATTTTTAGGTTATGTTAATGCATTGCATAATGGGGGCAACAGGTTAGCACACATCCCACCAAAGATCCCTAAAAGACTTTGGGTGTGCCCAGACATTTGATCCATCATGACTATGCAAACTACACCTATCGTCCTAAAGTCTCTATGGTTTTGTATGTCTAGTCCATGCAAAAGAGTCATGTCATTTGTGCTTCTATAGCATATAATGCATAAACTCATTTACAAAATTAACTTAAGGTGTGCTCTCCATATTAACACAATAGAATCTCTTGATATCATGTAGTTAGGATGCATGTAGTATAGGGTTTCATTCGAGTTGTGCTTGAGACAAGGTTCTATTTATTCCCCCCCCTACTATGCTACACTACTGGGTTTCTATGAGTGACAATTATGATAGATATTCATGCATTAGTTCATTTCCATTAGATTGCATTAACTTCCCATTTTTTCATTCATTCATTTTCAATTGCATTAGTGTTCATTTGATTCATCTCATTTAGTGTTCATTAGGCATTTTTAGTTCATTTTATTAAATTGCATTAGATCATTCCATTAGTTGCATACATTCATCACATCTAGGGGCATATACATCATAATCACATCTCACATATATATAGTGCAACCATTTAAAATAAAAAAATGCATACATCTCATAATTGCCCACAAATTTGCATCACACACATGTTAGGCAACATGTACATATGCATACATCATAAGAAACATCATATAGCATCACATCCTACATCACAAACATCAGTATCCACATCATAAACATCATATGCATCACATAAATCCATACACATATAGAGTCATCGAATCATGTCATATATATATCAAAAAAATAGTGTCTGTACAATCCATATACAAATCATGTAGAATCATATAGTTCAAATGCATCATCAAAAACTCGATGTATCTGCACATATCTATCAAAAAAATAATCACTATATAACATTAAGCCACTGGCTATGAGGGCCCTGCCCCCACTGAATCCCCCCCTCGAGGAGGTCTCTACTATCCTATAGACTACTCTGATCTAGCTCTACTGCCTGAAATTCATGAGCTAGCTTCCCTCTCAAAATTCAGCTATCATCACTTAGCAGGCATGACCTCAATATAAAGCAACCTATAATAGGCTACCTCTCATATGGCCCATGTCTCTACTTGGCTAGCTGTGAGGGCCTTCTGCATGATTGAGATAGTTGCCCTAGGTTGTACCATCTATATGGCTATGTCCCTCTACCTGTAGTATCCATCCAGTTGCACCTAATGGGTGGCATGCTTGGCCTATAATGCAGCTACCTCTGCTCGAAGCCTCTCTAGCTCTGCCTGCTCCTCTACCCTTGTGTGGGTGCCCATCCCTACAAACTCCCTACCATCCACCCATGCCTATAAGGTCGCTAAGGCCTCCTATGCACTATCCCCCCTGGCCCTCTGCACCTGTAGCTCTAATTGTATGGCCCCCATAGCTTGCTCTGAGGTGTCTACTCATGCCTACTACTCCTGTGCTACCCCCTGTAGGTGGGTTACCTCTGTCTGCAAGCTATCCCACTCAGCCCTGACCATGTCTGGGTCATCTCCCTGTACTTTTCCCTATGGAGGTTCCCGCAGTGGTGCATGCAGCGGTGCCTATGGTGGTGCCTTGGGCTATGCCTGTACTTGTGCCTAGGGTGCTATCTATGGTGGCCCCTATACTGATGCTGGCCCTAGCCCTCTCCTCACTCAAACTCAATGCTTGTGTGGTCCCTCTTGTGCCCCCTATGCTAGTGGTGGCATAATAGCTACCTACCCACCATCCCTTGCTCCATCCCCCTCCCCCTATGCCTACTCTACCGATGGAGGTGCCCCTAGCACCGTAAGCCTGACCTACTGGTGGGCTGCCCACCAGTGTGCGTACATCAGTGTCATACCTACGTCTCCCCTATCCTGACCATGCACCCATGGCACTGCAACCATCCCCAACCAAGAAGTTTAAGCCAATCATATGGTGGTCCTGTGTCCCCATAGCCAACCATACTCTCGCAAAACTATAGGGTATAAGAATCTATTTGGTACTGTGTCTTGTGTCCTACCAAACTATCGTTGCACTCGAGAGGGCATGTAGCACATGATCACATGCATGGATTGATCAATGATCTAGTAGTTAGTCTATGTGTACGAGAGGTACATCTGATCCTCTATGTCATCCTCGCCACCTGCTGCTAGTGTTTGCCCCCACCACTCTACCCCATCATAGGGAGTCCACTCAAACATGATGATCACATCTATGCACCAACGCCATAATCCCATAGACTCTATCGATGTATACTGGATGGGGGGCCAGTATCTGTAAGCGAATGGCTCTCCAAGCTACCTAGTCTCCTACCGAGTGATAGGCCATGTGACTCCAATATGCTCCCATGACCAGACCCTCAATATTTTCAGTTCTGGTCCCGTAGTGTACTAGGTCTGATATGTACACATGTGCAAATTGTGATATAGCTAAGCTAGGATGATGGGGGACACAACCCAACAACCAGAATAGACACAATAGAAAGGGGAAATTATATTAACTGAGAAAATAAGTTGGTACAAATAGTGCAGAGAAAATAAACTCAAAACATGCCCTGCGGGCTTACAATAGCATAAATCTGGAGAATATTTCTCCTTTTAGCACCTCCTCTCAAGCTCCAATCCGAACTGCCTTTTACAATGCCAAAAATCTCCTTAAATAGACCCCGGAGGGTTAAGGACTAGGAGTACATTCTAGAAAGTGCTAGTAGGCATCCACCGACAAAATAGAAGGTTCCGGAAGCTGCGTTAGAAGTCGGTGCAATTCTAGAAAAATCCAGAAACGGTAGCCAAACTTCCGGGAGGCATAACTTTTGAACTGTAACTCCGATTGACGAACCGTTTACATTTTCGGAAAGCTCTCGAAGCGCTCTATAGCCCTATGGACAAGCTTAGCTCATCCCCCATTTTTTGACCCTTTTCGAGGTCATTTAATGCCCCAAACCTGACTTTGAAGCATTCTTAGGGGGTCTCCAAAACCTGAAAAACTGCAATAACTTTCAAACTGTGGGGCCTTTTGACCTGATTCTTTTTCTGGAATGCTCTAAATCTCAATTACATTCATCTGGCCAATTTGCACCTTCTAGGTCACCAAAATGATGGTCAAATTGCATGCTCCTATTTTTTCAGAATTTTCAAATGCACTGATAGTTGAACTATGAGAGTTGGAACCTTTATTTGAGGCAAATGGGTATCCAAAAATGTAAAGACATAAAAGAGAAACTAAGTCTAAGTACATTTTTTTGGGTGACACAGGATTGCCCTTATACCTCTGGATGCTCCTGCATCAGACACCCAGGGTAGATTGAAAAGTGACCCTGTCACTTTATGGATGGTAGAGGAAATCCCAAATGGGAAACCTCAGATGCTAAAATCCAAGTTGAGTCCTCGATTGGCCGTCCTTTCTATCTTCCTCAATTCTGGTGCAGTCCTTGGGTTATTTCCATATACAATTTGAAATGGTGATTTTCCAGTACTCCTATTTACAGAGTTATTATAAGCAAACTCTACCTATGGTAGAATCAAATCCCATCCCTTGGGCTTATCTCCAACTAAACATCTCAGCAAATTGCCCAGACTTCTATTTACCACTTCTATTTGGCCATCAGTCTGTGGGTGATGCGTGGAACTGAATTTCAAGTCTGTTCTCAACTTCTTCCACAATGTCCTCCAGAAATACCCCACAAATTTAGTATCTCGGTCAGAAACTATACTCCTTGGAAGACCATGTAGTCTTACCACCTCTTTGAAAAACAAGTCTGCAATATGGACAGCATCATGAGTTTTGTGGCATGGAATGAAATGTGCCATTTTGGAGAACCTATCAACCACCACGAATACTGAGTCATTACCCCTTTGTGTCCTTGGCAATCTAAGAACAAAATCCATACTTATGTCCTCCCATGGCCTTGATGGAACAGGCAATGGATGATATAGGCCAGTATTTTGACTAAACCCCTTGGCAACTTGACAAACCTGGCAACTCTGTACAAACTTCTTCACATCCTGTGTAATTTGAGGCCAAAAATAATGTTCTCTAAGAATGGCAATGGTCTTATCCCAACCAAAATGTCCTGCCATCCCTCCACTATGTTTCTCCTTAATCAGATTTTCCCTCATGGAACTCCTTGGAATGCACAATTGACTACCTTTGAACAACATGCCATCCTGAATCAAATAGTCTAACCACTTGGTTCTATCTACAGCAACAGGTTCTTTACAAGATTTCCATGCTTCAGCAAAATCAGGATCCTCGGGGTACAAATTCTTGAGTTCATCAAACCCAACTACTTCAACCTGCATTGTTGTAAGCAACAACTATCTCCTACTTAATGCATCTGCAACCCTGTTAGATTTTCCACTTCTATTCTTTAACACAAATGTATAACTCTGCAAGAATTCTACCCACTTCATATGCCTCTGATTCAATTTACCTTGGCTATTTAGGTACTGTAATGCCTGATGATCAGTATACAAAACAAATTCCTTTGGCAGCAAATAATGCCTCCATTTCTTTAAGGCCTGAACTATCGCATAGAACTCTTGATCATAAACAGAATACTTCTTCTTTGCATCATTCAATTTTTCACTAAAATATGCAATAGGCTTACCTTCTTGGCTTAATACAGCCCCAATAGCGCTACCACTAGCATCATAGTCCACCTGGAATACTTTTTTGAAATCTGGAAGTGCCAACACAGGCTATTCAGTCACCTTCTTCTTCAGCAATTCAAAACTTCTCGCAGCTGCTGCAGTCCATTTGAACTCTTTTCTATCCCCTCTTATTGTATCAGTTAGGGGTGCACATATGCCACTGAAATTCTTAATAAACTTCTTGTAAAAACTAACCAGACCATGAAATGATCTTACCTCAGTAGCAGACCTTGGAGTAGGCCATTCCAAGATGGCTTTTACCTTCTCTGGATCCATTTTGAGACCTTCAGGTGATATAACAAATCCCAAATAGACTAACTCCCTTTTTGCAAAGACACACTTCTTTAGATTAATTAACAGTTTCTCTTCCCTTAGCCTTTCAAGGACACTACGAATATGCAGTAAATGTTCTTCCAAAGTCTTGCTAAAAATTAAAATATCATCCAAATAGACAATAACAAATTTTCCCAAGAACTTCTTAAGTACCTCATTCATGAGCCGCATGAAGGTGCTTGGGGCATTCGTCAATCCAAAGGGCATGACTAACCACTCATAAAGACCCTCCTTGGTCTTGAAGGCTGTTTTCCACTCATCTCCTTCTCGAATCCGTATCTGATGATAGCCACTCTTCAGATCTATCTTTGTGAAGTACTCAGCTCCACTCAAGCAGTCCATAAGATCATCCATCCTTGGCAAAGGAAATCGGTACTTGATGGTTATCCTATTTATAGCTTGGGAATCTGTACACATCCTCCACTCTCCATCCTTTTTTGGTGCGAGTACTACAGGTATTGCACATGGACTTAGGCTCTCTCGAATCAAGCCCTTCCTCAACAGCTCCTGAACCTGTCTATTTAGCTCCTCTGTTTCAGTAGGAGTCATCCTGTGAGCAGCCTTGTTAGGCAAACTAGCTCCTGGAATCAGATCTATTTGATGACTGATTTGCCTTACTGGTGGCAATCCATCTGGAACATTATCAGAGATAATATCTCCAAATTCTCCCAGTAAATCTGAAACTTCAAATGGTATTTCACTACTACCTTCTTTATCTTTTCTAGGAATCAAAGCATAGCACATGCGCTGATGTTTCATGCCATCTAAAAACTTCCTTCCATCAACAAGACAAATCCTAGGACTGCTACATACCTTTTCACCTTCCTTTTTCATGGGCTTCAATTTGTGGCGAACTCCATCCTTTGTCAGAGAGTATGTGTTTGCATGTCCATCATGTATTGCATGTCTATCAAACTGCCATGGTCTACCCAACAATAGATGGCAAACATCCATCGAAATAACATCACAAAGAACTTCATCATGGTAACTCCCAATTTTGAATTTTACTAAACATTGTTCACTTACTAGGACCTTATGATCATCTTTTACCCAAGAAATCCGATAGGGCTGGGGATGTTTCTCCCTCTTGAGCTTCAGCTTAGAGACCATCTCTTCGGATACCAAGTTATCAGTGCTACCACCATCAATGATCACATCACAACATTTATCCTCACACTTGCATCTGGTACGGAACAAACTCCTCCATTGTCCTGGTTCATTTTCACCGCTTAGTAGGACTCTTTCATTTACCAAGGTCTCTCCTCTTTCTGCATCCTCTGAATGTGATGATTGTGCATCCTCATCCACATGAGCAACCCTAGCTTGGCCCTCAGCTCTCCTATCTGTCCTTCCTTGTCGTTGAGGGCATTCAAAGGCACGATGACCTTCTTCATTGCAATGGAAATAGGTACCACGGAAGCCTCCTCTTCCTTGCCCACGTCCTCTACCTCTTCCTCTTTGATTTCCAAAGTCTTGATCGCGAGAGCGGTTGAAACCCTCATTCCTCTGGTTCCTGCTAGTACTCTCATCTTCATTTTTCTTTTGAGTTTCATTGTGGCCTCCAGATGATCTACCACTTCCCCTTCCTCCTTGACCGCACCCTCTTTGTCTTCTTTCAAACCTTTTACTCAGCTTCTCTTCAACTCGTAGGGCAAACTGGTATGCTTCTTCAACGCTAGTCATTCTTACCAGACTTAATTCCTCCTGGATGCTAGGTCGCAACCCACTGATATAATGAGCAACCTTCTCCTTATTTGCTTTTGCATGCCCCGCTCTAATTAGGAGTCGGTAAAACTCCTCTGTATATTCTTGGACTGATCTTCCTGCTTGCTTTAACCCATGCATCTTCTTAAACAGATCAAGCTCGTAGTCCACAGGAATGAATTGCTTCTTCAATTTGTCCACCATGCGATCCCATCTTGTGATCTTCTCCTTTCCTCTTCTAAGTCTTTCCAGTTGAATCTCTTTCCACCAGATTTTGGCATGGCCTTTTAGTTTGGCCTTTGCAAACTTAACCCTATCTGGGTCCCTTATATCCTCATACTCAAAGTATTCGTCCAGTTCATTGATCCAATCGATCAACTCATCTGGTTTCAAATTTCCCAAAAATATACCCACTTCAATTGTAGGTCTTTTCCCAAACCTAGAAATGGCCCTAAAAAGCCTTTCCTCTATAGGATTCAGAACTTCCCCCTCAACTTCCATTACTTCCTCTTCATTGTCATCCTCACTATTGTCATCTGCGGCAATATTTGCTCCTCTACGAAGCTCCTCTTGCAATGCTTGTACCTGTCTCTGGAGGGCTCTAACCTCCTCAGGATCAACAGCTCTGGCCCTTCCACCACGCTCTCTTCGTGGAGGCATCTTCTAACTCAAACTCACAACCACACAGTCCTGGTGCAAACTGCCTCACAGTCGGCGCTCTGTCTACACACTCAGGAAAACCCGCTCTGATACCACTTGATGGGGGACACAACCCAACAACCAGAATAGACACAATAAAAAGGGGAAATTATATTAACTGAGAAAATAAGTTGGTACAAACAGTGCAGAGAAAATAAACTCAAAACATGCCTTGCGTGCTTACAATAGCATAAATCTGGAGAATATTTCTCCTTTTAGCACCTCCTCTCAAGCTCCAATCCGAACTGCCTTTTACAATGCCAGAAATCTCCTTAAATAGACCTCAGAGGGTTAAGGACTAGGAGTACATTCTAGAAAGTGCTAGTAGGCATCCACCGACAAAATAGAAGGTTCCGGAAGCTGCATTAGAAGTCGGTGCAATTCTAGAACAATCCAGAAACGGTAGCCGAACTTCCGGGAGGCATAACTTTTGAACCGTAACTCCGATTGACGAACCGTTTACATTTTCGGAAAGCTCTCGAAGCGCTCTATAGCCCTATGTACAAGCTTTGCTCGTCCCCCATTTTTTGACCCTTTTCGAGGTCATTTAATGCCCCAAACCTGACTTTGAAGCATTCTTAGGGGGTCTCCAAAACCCGAAAAACTGCAATAACTTTCAAACCGTGGGGCCTTTTGACCTGATTCTTTTTATGGAATGCTCTAAATCTCAATTACATTCATCTGGCCAATTCGCACCTTCTAGGTCACCAAAATGATGGTCAAATTGCATGCTCCTATTTTTTCGGGATTTTCAAATGCACTGATAGTTGAACTATGAGAGTTGGAACCTTTATTTGAGCCAAATGGGTATCCAAAAATGTAAAGACATAAAAGAGAAACTAATTCTAAGTACATTTTTTTGGGTGACACAGGATTGCCCTTATACCTCTGGATGCTCCTGCATCATAGGATCATCTATCCCTAGCAATAGGCTACTCCCTCCTCTTGTAGTAGGGTGCTTAGCACTCGCACCCAACTAATTGGCCACTCGTGTCTTGCATGATGTGGTAGCATCTACCATATAAATGAGGCTAGGTATACAGCCAACCTCGGTAGCCTCTACTCTAGTGCACCCTACCACAACAACCATGACCTCTAGATGGGTAGTCGCTATCACCGTCTACTGAAGCACTTCCTTAAGAAAGGATCAGAACCCTCCAATACATACTTTGGGTATGCACCTCTGATAGGTACTCATAGGATCTGCCACACATCCAGGAGGGTGACTATAGCCTCCCTCATTAGCAGATGGAAGCTCCCTATAGGCATATGCCATTTCTCTATGAGAGTAGATAACTACGCTAAATGGGCCCTTGGATTTGGCCACTTGTGTATGTGCTCCAAGCTGCACAGTCGCATGTGTCCCCAATCCACATTTGTGAGTCTCTCTTGTATCGCCATGGTTGGAGGATAGTTCTCCCTCAACCTAAACACCATCGTGTCCTCCTATAGCATAGATATGTAGAGTGTCAGTTTTGCTAGCCTATGATGTCCCTAGAGTGGGGCATCTTCCCTTGCCTCCTAGTATAACCTAATTGGCACAGCCGTTAATTAGTGTAGACCCCGATATATGTAGACATTGATCATTGAAAATGCTGATCCACAAAGATGCCATTACCTGCAAACGATAACTTTCTATCATCTTCAGAGATGACGAAATGTTCTTCGTTGTCTCTACTACCCCTTGTCATCTACAAAGATGACAGGGTGAACCCTGTCATCTCTACATTGTCTTTTCCCCCTTTTGGCGTCTGCACAGATGATAGGATGGATCTTGTCATCTTTGCGGATGCTGAGATCCCCATTTTGTCATCTTCACAAATGACAAGGTGGAGAGTGTCATCTCCGCTCAAACCCCTTTTTCAGTGCATTTATGGCATAATAAATGCACCTAGCCTAGCCTAGTCTACCAAACCACAAAGAGGATCTGATGACTTATCGATGGGCCCATCTTGGCTGCTCGCTGGTACTCTTGAATGCACTCACCAAGCTACAAATGATCAATTGGGTCCATGTCTTCTCTAGATGCTCTACTTGCGTTGTGAAAATAACCTTCTTTGGGCCCCTCGAAAGCTTATATAAGCCCCCCCGCGGACCCCATTTGAGCCCCTGCTTTCTTGGAGCCATGCTCGTTCCCTGTTTACCTGCAAGTCATGCAAATTTTGTCATTTATTCCCGTTTTATCTCCTTTTTCTTCTTTCTTAAGATCTTTTTGCAAAAATTGCCCAAAATTTATCTTTTGTGCAATTTTTGCGAGGGGGCACCCTCCTCCTTTGTCGTCGCCATAGGACTCCCACCTTCTTTGGGCCAATATATATTTTCTTTTCTTTGATATGATGTCATTTTGACATCACATCAAAGGGGGGAAAAATATAGATGCTTAAAATCGTCCCTAAACACTATATTAATTTTAATATTGCCTGTGACATTGTAATTAATTATATTGGTCACATTCCTCTACTTATTTAATTAAATTCATTAATTAAATGAGTTCATTCTCTTAAGTATTTAAATCTAATTTAAATACTTCTAGCCTTAATGGGTTAAATTGATTTAACACATGATCCTCCATCTTTCCCCCTTTTTAAATAAATTGTATTTATTTAAACCCTCACATCCCATTAATTCCTCTAAACCCATGATTAAATTAAATCTCATTTAATTTAATCTTAAGCCTAACCTAGAGCCTAGCCTATAACCATCATTTTCATCATCTTAAGCCTACTTCTAGTCTAATCTCACTTAATCATTCCTAATCATCTTCCTAATCCCCCTCATTAGCCTAAGAGTATGCTCACACATGTGAGATGGCATGCCTATACACTCTTGTCTCTCACTCTTCTTCTCAAATTTTCTCACACATGTGTGAGAAAACTTTGAATTCTTGACCATTTGCATGGCTTGCATGTCACCTTATGTGGCATCTACATGGATGCCACCTCGCTAAGCCCTCCCTCAAGCCTATAAATAGAGGGCTTGTCTCAAGAATTTTCATCTCCCATTATTTCATTGTTACCATGCCATTTTGAGTTTTGAGTTCTCATGTTAAGAGTTTGCATTGTAGTTTGATTTTCATAGAGATTTCTAGGATCATACTAACTATTTGGTAGCTGATTTAGTTTGCCTCATGCATTGTTAGTCTAGTTTCTTTGTGTATTAGCATCTCCATGTTATTTACATCTTAGTTTAGCTTGCACATTTCATTATTTTCTTAGTTGCATTCCATAGTTTCATCCTTGAATACCTTCAAGTATGGCTTTCTCCATAGTCATTTCTTGAAGTGTTCTTCATTTCATGTAGCCTAGGTTCATATTTTATTTTCACTCACACTTGCACATCCACTCAAGAGATTTACTCCATTGTTGTGTTTGGGAGAGCACACCAAACATACCCCCCCATCTTAGCACACCAACAAGGCCTCTTATGGGTGCCCTTGTTGAGCTGTAGAGGTGACTAGAAGATTGTGTTTGTTAGCTACTTAGGGTTGCAAAACCCAAGCAAGCATTAGTTAGTGTTTGTTCCTTTCATTTTGATGAATCTTGTATACTACTTTCAAGGTTTTTAACTAATGTTTGTTTGTTAACTCATGCTCCTAATAGGTCACATTTTCTTGCACGCACTAAGTTTATTTTATGAAGACAATATTAACCAAGCTTACTTGGTTATCGAAGGAAAGTTGAATAGAGTTAGTGCTAACTAAGTTCACTCAGTTACCAGAGGATTTTTGCAAGTTTATAGTATTAACTGAGCTTTTGTTGGTTAACATAGGAAGTCATCTCAGAACCATTGTTTACCAAGAAAGGTTAGCTAATGAATGCTTTTGTTGTTTTTGCATATGAAGCTTAATTATTTTAAGCATTGGTTCTAGTTGACTATGGTGATGAATATTAGTTATTCTAATTTGTATTTGAGCCAACTTGACAATTTGGAAGGTATAAATAAATGGTCAAGTTGAGATTTCAATTGTGTGTGCAAGTGCATTGATTGAATTGAAAAAAGAAAGAGTGAAAATGAACTTGAAGGATAAGAAGATATCCTTGTGGAGTAGAAAAGTAATATTCGATTAGGAAGGATCAAGTTTAAGTAGAATAGAGATTTGGACTCAGCAATTTAGTTGCATCCCAATCCACAGTAGAAGAAGAATATGTTGCAGTACTAGTAAATTGTTCTAACACTATTTGGTTTAAACAATTGTTTGAAGGTATGAAGATTGAAATTGAAGAATCTAGTGATGCATTCCAAAACAAAACACATTGCTATTAAATATCACTTTGTTAGAGAATTGGAGTAGGACAAAGAAATCAAATTGGAATATGTCCATACAAAAGAATAGATTGCAAACATATTCACCAAGCCATTACCTAAAAATGCATTTTTGTATCTAAGAGGTAAGTCAAGGATCATTCCCCTATCTAATGCTCACTAGATAAAGTTTAGTGATGCATCAACAAGAACAAAGTTGTAAATCAATTAGTTGGTGTAGCCTAGTCAAGAGAATATTGCATATGAATTAGTAATCAAGGTACATTGATACAAATTTGGCATGTGTTGTGAAAGAGGGAGAAGTATACTGTCATATCTTTCTTGAATTTATTTTTTTTCATTCCAACTAGGAGAAGCTATGTAATTCCTTCACAGAGGGATATTACTACATAAAGGAGAAGTCTTGGTGTAAAATCTAAGAGGGAGAAAAGCTCCAATTAGAGAAAGTCTTGTTCTCAAATTTTATTGTCCTATGACATGTTGTGTTGTCATCAATTCCAAAGAGGGAGATTGTTGGATACAATTATTTAGTTGTGTGTTGTATTTGATATTACAAAAATGTCATATCAGTTGATAGTCGGTGTGTACCAAGCTCACTTGGTCATCAAGATAGTTTTTCTTTGTCTACCGAGCATTCTTAAGTTTATTTTGCAAAGATAGTGTTAACTGAGCTCACTTGGTTATTGAAGGAAAGTTGAAAAAAGTTAGTACTAACCAAATTTTCTTAGTTACCAAAGGATTTTTGCAAGTTCATAGTGTTAAGCAAGCTTCTATTGGTTAATACAAGAAATCATCTCAGAACCTGTGTTTACCGAGCAAGGTCAACTAATGAAGGATTTGGTTGTTTTGGCATATGAAGCTTAATTATTTTAAGTATTGGTTCTATCCAACTATGGTTATGAATATTAGTTATTCTAATTTGTATTTGATTTGAATTGATAATCTAGAAGGTATAAATAAAAGGTCAAGTTGAGATTTCAAGTGTGTTTGCAAGTGCATCAATTGAATTGAAAAAAGAAACAGTGGAAGCAAACTTGAAGGATAAGTAGATATCCTTGTGGAGCAAAAAAGTAATATTCAATCAGGAAGGATCAAGTTTAAGTAGAATAGAGATCTAGATTTAGTAATTTAGTTACATCACAATTAGGTCATTTCATTGTTGCTCTCTAGCCATTGTAGCAGTGATCTAAAATCTCCTAATAGAGTTGGTTTAATAGCCAGTTGTAAATCCTCTAACAAGGTGGCAGTTCTATTGAATTGCTTTAAGACCTTTTACAAGGCCACTCCTAATAGGGTGATTAAATCCTCTAACAAGGTCACACCTAACAGTGTGTTCTGTAACCTTTAATAAGGTTGGCTCCTTATAGGGCTCACTTCAGAAGATTAATAAAATAGTAACTAGTTACATTGGTAGTTTTTCCCATACTGGGTTTCCACATTAAATTTGGGTGTCTCTTATGTTCATGTTGTTCTTCAATGCTTGCAAGTTAACTACTGATAATCTTTAAGATCTGCTAAAGTAACACACACTTTGTATTTACCAAGTTACAACAATTTCTATTTGTTTACTGAGCATCAGCAACATTTAGTTTTATTAGTCTAAATTTTATTGTTGACATCTAAGGGATCTGGGATTTATTTTGGTGGTAACTAATTCACCCCCTCCCCCCCCCCCCCCCGCCCGCCCCCACTCCCCCACCCCTCTCAGTTACCCCTTCTATATTTCCAACATATTAGTCTTCTACATTTTTTTGTACTAATAAAAGATATGAAGTGTGCAAGACTTAACTCTAAAATCTAGTACTTTTGTTCACCTAATTTGATTTTCACACTTTGTGGCCTAGAATCATACATCCCATGATGTTGATACATGTATGTCTTCCCTAACAAAGTATACACACATCAAGAGGTGCTACATCATAGATCACCTCATCTTTGAATGGTTTAATGAAATATGGTAGACAATGTTTCTCATTTACTTCAATATATCACCCTTGGCTCACCCACCCCATAGAATATAGTTGTAGGTGTGATGTTATCTTCAGATTCAATCTTTTTATAGTCTTAGTAGATATCAAATTCTTTTCAATACTACTATCAACTATAAAATGCAAAGCTTTTCCTCCTACCCACATTTGTGAATGAAATCATCTCTCTTCACTATTATAGGAAAATATATTTTTAAGTGCCACTGTGGTATATGGGCTAGCCTCAATGATTTGTTCATCCTCTTTTTGTTTTCCAAAATTTGTCACCTAGGGCTCAATATCTTCTTCATGGGTTTCCAACATTAAATCATTTATAGTTCTACAATATTTAGTGTTATGAGAGGAACTTTATGGACTTGACACCACATACCCGAGTCTTGCCCTATTTTCTTTATGCCCCCATGTCTTCTTTGTTGGTGAGTTTGGAGATGGTTCCTTGGCTATTTTTTCCTATTGTCTTATTACCTTCATGTTTCCATTTGTTATTCAATGGATTTTCCCTCCTCCCTTTTTGTTTGAACTTCTCCTCAATTTTTGATGCATATTTGAAAGCCCTAGACAATGTTTCTATATTCAAGAAATACATTTTAATCTGAATATGTCTATGCAAAACACTCTTATACTTTTAGAACTTGATTTTTTTCTCAGTCTTTGATGCCAAGCTTTGTAAAGAGAGCATGAAATATGTTGGTATACTATTGAATTGATTGATCTTTTTTTTTTTAGAGTAATTGCCATTGCATATATTTTTGTTCATAGGTATCCTTAGGGTAATATTCTTGTTTTATATGATCTACAAATTCTTTCTGTATGGGTTTTCCATCAAATATCATATAAAATTCAGGTCCATCATGAACCTCTTGTTTTTCTTTGATTGTTAAGTGAACCTCCCATGCCAACTTCACATGATTCTCATCTATGAGGAGGGAAAATGTTATGTTTTGAATGTTTGAGAAATTATTAACACAAAAGTACCACTCCAATTTGGACAACCAATCATCAACAACATCTACATCAATTTTTCCTTGAAAAGTTACAATATCAAAATTTACCTTCACCTTGAATGGGGTTTTCCTAGCAAATTTTGATTTGCTTAGATTGGCCTATCCCTCTTGTTTCCCAAGCATCTGTAAAAAATTCTTGCATCATTTCTTCATGTTATTTATTTAATGCCTCTTCCACTAGTGTTTTGAAGGACTCATCCATCCCCTCTGGTTGGTGTTTTTCCATCTACAACCATGTGTGTCTCAAAGGAAGATAATCTAAGAGATCTCTTGTGCCCAATCACAACCTTCAATAAGATGGCCATGTATGATGGAACATACATGAGTGAACAATCTCTCATACCACTGATGATCTAAATTTAGAATTTAGATTACAATACCTGGTGTAGAACCTGTGATATTATGATTTAATTGGAAGCCATTAAAATGCCACAATACGTGTTTTTGCAAGCCAAAAAGTGATCCATTGAATTTGAAAATCTTGGAGTTGATGAAATCCAACTCCGAAGATGCCCAAGATCACCTGCATGCAATAACCTATCAAATGGAAGCCAAGGAGAGAAAAGCACGGAGCAAGGGAAAAACTCTAAATAGACATGAGAGAGAACACGATATTGCAACACAAGAAAATATGTATTTACAATATGCAAAAGATGTTATAAAAATACAAAGAGGGAGCTCGAATATAAAGAGCTCAATGAATCTCTTAAAACAAGCTAGAAGATGCTAGGAGATAAGTGTGACAACTAAGCATACATCCACATGAGATGGAAAGTCCTTGAACAAAGTGAGAGGATAAGTATGACTTAGGAGAGAACAAACTCCCATATTGTCAACAACTTATAACTAACTCCTAGACTACAACTAATAAATGAAATGCATTTACCTAAGTAAGCTTGAGTAAATAGAATAAATTATTAATTATTAATTATTTACTCTAACACCCCCCCTTAAGTGCAACTTAGGGAAATGCCTCAATCTCACAAAACTAAGAAATGCAGAAATGCAAAATGGGTCCTAGCAACAAGGCCTTGTTAGGTACCCATGTACAATGCAAAGAAATGCAACCTCTGAAAGTGGGAAAAGAGAGAAAACCACATGGGAAAAACCCTCCCCCTAAAAAAGGTAAGAACCTAGTGAAGAACTGAAGAAGCCTCCAACTAGGAATGTCCCCTAAAACAGGAACAAGGAGTGATAATGAAGAGCATCATTGAAGCATGAAGAAGCTGCAAAATCTACCATCTGAAAGAAAAATGTTAATTTAAAGAACCTCCATAGAAGAAGAAGGCACAAACCGACCATGTTTATATGGTAGATGATCCATCCCACTAAAATGCATAGGTAGCCAGCTACTACAATCGCCTTGTATATAGGATCAACCACTAAAAACATAGTTGACACTATCGAACCATCAAATCATGGATGCATTCTAGAGCAACAACATAACCCCCCCTTAATGTAGATGGGGTGAGATGATATGCAACTAAGAAGGTGGGCCAAAGTCTCCTATAGATGAACCAAGAACAACAAGGGAGGAAGAGCTACAAACACCTATAAAGACACAGTCACAATGATGCTACATGGGGCTAATGTCATGGAAGGGACACTCAGTTGACAAAGGGAGAATTCCTAAAATAGCAAACAACTATCTCCCCCATGGTGCTTTACAAAAATAGTGCATGTACAACTGACTCAAAAATAACATTCATGACCCCCAGAATGCAAGAGTAACACTTTATCTTAGTGTGTATACAAAAGTGCTTACACATGATGTCTATAATGATTAGAACAAAGAAAAAGCTGACACAAAAGAAAGTACAGCCTAAAACAAAAGAAATCATGCCAAGAAAATGATCCTCGGACCTAAAACATTCAAGATATCCACCATATAGAAAAAATTCCAAAAACATGATTGAAAGAGCATGGGCCAAAATCTAAAGAAAATGACTAAATTTCTAAAAAGACGACAAAACCAGCTTTCCAAAAATATAATATTTTCAAAAAACTAACATGGGACACAAAAGATATGCATGTCGGAGTCAAAAATAGAAATTCAAATTTCAACTGAAAAAATGAGCAATAAAACTATATCAAAACCTAAAAATACTTACATCAATGTCTCTGACTCAGAACCAACTTTTCAGTGCTTCTTTCAGATCAAAAAAATACCTCTATATGCTCAAGTTATGGGCAAAAAATTGAAGGTATGTCCAAAATGACCTTGAAGGAGAGGTGCAAGAAGTGGATGATGCAGTGTTAATGTCATGCTGATGCCAGCATTTTACGACATTAAATTTGACAGCTTAAAGGCCATTGCCATAAAAAAAGATGCCACATGGTATGTCCACATGGAAGCCATTTGGCAGTGATCCTATAAGTGGCATGATGGTGGCCACAGGGTGGTGTGGTTGGTGGCGGCCCGAATTAATAAAAAAAAAATTGCTGAAAATGTCTGTACGACCCTACGGAGAGCCCTAGGCCTAAAAAAAATTTGTCTTCTAGAGCCCTATCTCCAAAATTGAAAAGTTTTATATGAATCCTAACTGAAAACGGCCTTCTAGATCCAATGGCAGCATTTATTTGGGTCCAAAGTGCTCTAAAAAAATTTTTCTCCTAATTTGAAGAAAAATGCACAAACAAACTAGGGTTTGTGACTTCAAATCATGGCTTCAAAAAACCTTCAACCAAACAATAGTAGGAAGGCTCTGATACCATGTTGGATTTGATGAAATCCAACTTTGAAGACACCCAAGATCACCTGCATGCAATAACCTATCAAAGAGAAGCCAAGGAGAGAAGAGCGTGGAGCAAGGGAAAAACCCTAAATGGACATGAGAGAGAACATGATATTGCAACACAAGAAAATATGTATTTACAATATGCAAAAGATGTTATAAAAAGACAAAGAGGGAGCTCGAATATAAAGAGCTCGAGAAATCTCCTAGAACAAGCTAGAAGATGCTAGGAGATAAGTGTGACAACTAAGCATACATCCACATGAGGTGGAAAGTCCTCAAATAAAGTGAGAGGATAAGTATGACTTAGGAGAGAACAAACTCCCATATTGTCAACTACTTATAACTAACTCCTAGACTACAACTAATAAATGAAATGAATTTACCTAAGTAAGCTTAAGTAAATAGAATAAATAATTAATAATTATTTATTTATTCTAATAGAAAATAGAGTTTATACAAATCTAATGGATCCCAAGGGTCATCACCATCCATTGGAAATGAAAATTATGAGTCCATAAGATAAAAAATTACAAAATAAACTCTAACTATAAAAACTACAAATTCTATATTAAAAATGACATTCTATTTGTAGAAGTCATTACTTTCTACTCGTAGCTCAAAATCATGAATTGTCAAAATTTATGGAAAGATTGTCTAAAGTTCTACATTTAATGGGAAAAGTGATAAGAAAAATACTAGAACATATAAATTGCCAAAAAAATAGATTTCAATATTTTCCCATTTTTACTTGTGCCAATATCCTTTGCATCTTCCTAGACCATGTTTTGATTAGGAGGGCTTGTTAGGGTAATTAGAAATTTAATAATTAATTCCATTCTACTTAAGAAAATTTTTAAGCATCTAGTAGTTAATTCTTTTGTTAATTACTATTATAAAACCTAGCTTAGATTCCTATTAGGGTTTTGATCTCCTTTATAAGGATGATCTCTCTTTGTAATCTTATTACACATTAATTCACTTTTTTTTATCAATGGAAACTTATTTTTCTCATCAAGAATGTATCATATGTTGATCTTGTTGATCTCATTTTTGTTTTGACAAGAAAGTGACAAAACACTTAAGTCATTATCTAGCAAAGAATAGTGCAATCCAAGTGCATAGTTCATGCAAAGGATAAGTTCCCAAACAATACATGTTGAGTGATATGATAGTTAGTGCCGAGCACTAGTAGGTTCCAAGAAGTCAGTATGTGATGAGTCACTCATGGTGTTAAGAAAATAGAAGGTGCTAAGAAAATAGTGTGTACTATGCCATGTAGGAGATGAGTATCAATAGAAAGAGCATAGTGAAGGTTGAGGATCAAAAGCCTACTGATGTTGAGTAAACAATAAATGACATAGATGTTTGTTATGGCACAATCTTCTATGTAAACCATTTTTGGTTGACATTAACATGAATTTTCAATATTAGGAGATAACGATCAAGTCATATGACACATCCCAAGGTATTACATGCAACCACTCAGAAAAAGGAAGCAATTAGGCAGAAATAAGGATCAACCACAGTCATAGATTATGACCCAACCATCTCCACTATCTATTTAAGGAGATAATCCCTAAGGAGGAGTACCATGCACAAAGGAGATGAATTCTAAGAATATGGAGGGAATTCATAGTGGAGAAGATGGATAAGACAGAGATATGTAATGCATAATCAATTTGAGAAGAATAGAGACAAGGAGTGAAATTTTAGAGAAGATAGATCTGATTAGGAGGATCAAGAGATAAATAGTAAAGAGGAGGTCTAGCATCAAGCATCAAGGTGCTAACCAAAGGATCAGATGTTGAATCATTTTAATAGGTGATATAGAGAAAATCTCTTAACAAAATAGTCTTAACAAGCTTTTTAAAATATCCTAACAGAGTTCTTACTTAATTATGAGTTTAAATCCTTTAATCAAGGTGAGAATTAACCATTGTGTAAGCCCTTAATAGAGAATACCTTTCACCATGTAGATCATAGTTTATGATCAAAACTTTGTAGCCATAATTGGCCACATTTTATTATTGTAGTAATGAAGAGTTGTGAGTGTCATCATGACCCCATTTTTACCTTCTCATTGGAGGGTTTCTAGGTAACCAAATCAATTTTATTGTTTTGATTTACATTATGCTATGGATGTGATGCATGGTTACTTATTTTAGTTTACATGTTAAGTTATGAGATGGATGTATAGTGAATTATTTTAAAGGTAAATATTTTAAGTGTTGATTCACTCCTCCCCACTCTCAGAACTTACTTTCCCATTTATATTTCCAACAATTGGTATTAGAGCTAAGTTCTCTTTAAAAAAGTTTGATAGCTTGAGAGGTAAGATCTTGAAAGAGGGAAGTCTACAAAATGGGAAAGACTATTGAGAATTAGAAGAATGAAATGAAGCTTATTCCACATCACTTGAATGAAGCAAGGGATTAACTACAATAGTCATTAATGTATAGAAAGGAAATAGATATGAAAAATAATAATACCCAATATCAAGAAATTGACACTACTAGATTGTTTGAGAATAGAAACTAAGGAGAATTTAATGCAACAATTTCAGATCTCATGGAAAAGAATGGTGCCATAAATGAATAAGAAGCTCAATCAATATTCTTGTGTGAGACAATTAAACTGAAAAAGATAGTTCAAGAAGATAAAGTCATGAATGAAGAAGAGAAAATATTACTGGTAAATAGACTTGAGGAGAAGATTTTAGGTGTGTACAAACTAGCAAACATGCAACTAGATGCAATGAATCAACTGATGCTTCCAAACTAAGAATTGAATAGGAAAGACATTGAGATCACAACTTTGAAATTATAGAATGACCTACTGCAAAATAAATTAAATGTGGATAAAGAAGATATTACAAAGCCTAGTGAAGTCATAAAGTATCTTGAGAAATTGATGGAAGCATCAATAGTTATACTATTGGATTGGGATATTCTACTACTGATAAAGGAGAATCATCTAGAAGTGGTGAGAAAAGGAGTAAAAAAGGAAAGAACATAAACCCACATGTCATAATTGTGGAAAATTGAGTCACACAAAAAATGTCTATAGGAGTAAAACTAGTAATCAAAACCCTAAGCAAAAATGCTGAGGATACTACTACAACTAAAATAAGAAAGGAAAATGAGCATATGAATGTAGGACTAAGAACATCAACAATCATAGATTTGAAGGATATTGTTACAAATTTCATAAGTATAGACACAAAGCTTATGAATGTAGATCCAAACCTAAGTGGATATCAAACAAGAAAACAAAGGTGCAACATCATGGAAATTCTTACAATTGGGGTCATAATACAAAGTATAGTTGCCACTATAGTCAAGGATATGGGCATGTTCCTGAAGAGTGGATAAGGACACATTTTAGAGGAAATTACAATAGATGGTTGAATGAGATTATATTCTTCAATTGCCTAAAGGTTGGTTATGTAAGCAGAAATTGCCCAACTCGGTCACCTATACTAAGCAATGAATTCAACAAAGGTAAAGAAAAGGTAGATTTTGAGAAGGTGAACATGTAGATGAATAAGAAATGGAAAAAGAAGGAATATTGTAGCACATAAATTTCAAATGAGGTCACTTCATCCAATGGATTAGGTGATCACATCACCCCCTGTTGGAAATAATCAGGACTAACAAGGTTATTAAGAGGGAAGGGGTGAATCAATAACTTTAAAACTTTAAATCAATTTAGCATAATAACATTTTCACCATTCATTCATCTAATCTACTATATGCATGAAAAGATAAACATTCATAACACATGAACACACTGATTTGGTGACCCAGAAACCTTCCAATTAGAAAGTAAAACTCGGGTGGGGATGATGCCCACAAAACTTCAATACTGTAGTATAAATTTGGCCTGTTAAGGCTTACAATGATCACTTCTAGTGATTTTCCCTATTAGGAGCAAGTAGGATTGCTAGATCCACCTTGTTAGAGGATTTACACACATACAATGAAGTATGCACTCTGTTAGGAGATTTACAAAAGACTGTTAAGTCTACCTTGTTAAAGGATTTACAAATGGATTCACCTGTTAGGATGAAGCAATGGATCTGGTTACAATTAATTGTTGATAAGATCCTTTATGTACTGATCACCTGATGTGATAGATATAACTTTTCTGCATCTATGTTGACCTTGCTGTATTCCTTTGTTCTGTTGCTGATTCGCTTTCACTCTTCTTAAAATATTGCAATACAACACCATACAATGATATACAATATTTTCTCATATTTTAAAAATGATATAATACATTACATATATACCATTCCAATATTTACACTGGCAAGGTCGGCCAAACACAAGTGAACAAAACATTACTAAGTTGGCCAGATAGTAGAAAACTCGAGTTCCTCAAACTAACTCGGTGACCTTCTGATACTCGACATCCACTAAAATACACTGCATCATCATGCACTCGGTAAGAGTAGAGGCACAATCCATACTAATCACTCTAAGTAGCTTGGAACTTGGTAACCATTGGTGACTTGGTGAATATTGTGTCACTCAGTAAAAATTGAATCCATTGATAACCTTCTTCTCTTGGTAAACATTGGTTCCTTCATTTACCTTGTTCACTCGGTAAACACTAAGTCCTTCGTTAACCTTGATCACTCGGTAAACACTAAGTCCTTCATTTACCTTGATCACTCGGTAAACACTGATTTCAACTGATGACTCGGTGAACACTGAGAACTTGGTAAACACTGCTGAACTTCCCATTTGCTCGGTGACCACTGTTCAGCATGGTATGAACTGTTCTACTCGATAACCACTATTGAATGCTCGGTATGAACTTTAGACTGAGTGATGAGCTCGGTAAGCATTTAGAATCGAATAAGTGTTGTAACTAATGACAAATATATCATAATTCCAACAATCTCCCCCTTTGGCATTAGTGACAAAAACACTTATGAGCCAAAACTTATATACAACATCTAACATACTGACGTCTGATTCTGCTAAATATACATGGCTTCCTTACATATAACTCCCACATGCAATATACACAAGGTATTTACATGATTTATATGACTTTTATTCACATTATCTCTTTGTCCCTTTTGTACATTTATCTCACCAATATCTCTTTCTGAGTATCTCTTTCTCCCCCTTTTTGACACTAATGCCAAAGAATAAAATAATGTATTTACATAGAGACACCAAAATGTGAGATAAACTTAGAATGTACCTTGAGAATGAGTTGCAGAGTCTTATCCCAATTCTCTTTCAAGATTTTGCATGTTGATAAAGCTACTTGAACTTCTACAAAAAGTCCAATCACATGGTTTGCAACAGAGAAATTATTGTCATGGATCAATGTTTTGGAGTATGCAATATGTTTCTACATTGTGTCCATGATAGGAAGAATTGTGTTTTGGATATCTAGCAGTGTAGACCAAATCCTTACTTCTTCTCTAAGTAACTCTGCCTACTTCTTTGACAAAAATTTGACCCCGAGGTGATGAGATGAGCTTGAACTAGGGTCAAGCTTCAGCTTTTGTGTACTTGCCTTCAGATCCTCATCTATCTTATTCAATTTCTCTCTTATCTCCTTAGTATACTCGGTAACATCACAAAGCTTAGCAAAAAGAGATGTTACATTATTAAAAGAATTTTCAATTTTGGCCAAAATTGTGGTTAATTCAACCTTTTTTATTGCTATATGCTGAGCAATATGCTCAAGCACCTTATTATCAAACTTCTTTTCTGCCTTCTCCATCAACTTTTCTTGACCAGAGATATCCTCATTGAATTTATTAGTTGCCTCTTCTAATTGTAACAAAATGTGTTGAGAAGTATCAACATCAACACCTATAGCCTCAGTAATAATATTCTTCACTCCTTCAATAATATTAAACTCTCTATCTCTCTCATTCCTTAGTTGTTTCTGTTTTGCCTTTAGATCTATACGCTAACTGAGCAGTCTTAGTTCATCAACTGAAGTAGTATCCAGATCTATCTTGGGAATGAAAATTTCACTATCCAAGTCTACATCCTCATCCACTGTCTTGCCTATAAGTAGAAATTTTAATGGAATCTTTGGTTTTTCTACTATGCTAACATCTTTTCCTTTGAAAGCAGAGACAATGGTTGATGAGGCTGGACTGGCTGTCAAAATTGGAATAGGACCAACTAAAGGAAGACTGAGAGAAGTGCTAACTATGGGAAAAATTGATGTTCCCATATCCAAAACTAATGTACAAATTGGAATATTTGTAGTAGAAGAGCTGACTCGAGCAAAAATTGGACCCAATGTGGCTGGGGATGACAAAATTGAAGTGAAAACTGGAAAACTTACTGTACATACTGCAGGAGGAATTGATACACCTGATGTAGTGACTACTGCAGTGGATGACTCAGTGACTAAAGATATTGCCTGATGCTCCGTAGACGAAGAAGTGATCTTCAGCTCTGATACCAATTGTTGGAAATAATCAAGACTAACAAGGTTACTGAGAGGGGAGGGGTGAATCAATAACTTTAAAACTTTAAATCAATTCAGCATAATAACATTTTCACCATTCATTCATCTAATCTACTGTATGCATTAAAAGATAAACATTCATAACACATGAACACACCGATTTGGTGACCCAGAAACCTTCCAATTAGAAAGTAAAACTGGGGTAGGGATGATGCCCACAAAACTTCAATACTGCAGTATAAAGTTGGCCTGTTAAGGCTTACAATGATCACTTCTGGTGATCTGCACTTTAGGAGCAAGTAGGATTGCTAGATCCACCTTGTTAGAAGATTTACAAACATACAATGAAGTATGCACTCTGTTAGGATATTTACAAAAGACTGTTAAGTCTACCTTGTTAAAGGATTTACAAATTGATTCACCTGTTAGGATGAAGTAGTGGATCTGGTTACAACTGATTACTGATAAGATCCTTTATTTACTAATCACCTGATGTGATAGATATAACTTTTCTGCATCTATGTTGATCTTGTTGTATTCCTTTGTTCTGCTGCTGATTCGCTTTCACTCTTCTAAAAATATTGTAATACAACACCATATAATGATATACAATATTTTATCATATTTTACAAATGATATAATAAATTACATATATACCATTCCAATATTTACACTGGCAAGTTTAGCCAAACATAAGTGAACAAAACATTACTGAGTCAGCTAGATAGTAGAAAACTCGGATTCCTCAAACTGACTTGGTGACCTTCTAATACTTGGCATCCACTACAATACACTGCATCATCATGCACTCGGTAAGAGTAGAGGCATGGTCCATACTAATCACTCTAAGTAGCTTGGAACTCGGTAACCATTGGTGACTTAGTGAATGTGTCACTCGATAAAAATTGAATCCATTGATAACCTTCTTCACTTGGTAAACATTGATTCCTTCATTTACCTTGTTCACTTGGTAAACACTAAATCCTTTGTTTACCTTGATCACTCAATAAACACTAATTTCAATTGATGACTCGGTGAACACTGAGAACTTGGGAAATGTTGCTGAACTTCCCATTTGCTCGGTGACCACTGTTCAACATGGTATGAACTGTTCTACTTGGTAACCACTACCGAACACTCAGTATGAACTATAGACTGAGTGATGAGCTCGGTAAGCATTTAGAATCGAATAAGTGTTGTAACTAATGACAAATATATCATAATTCCAACACCCCCAACTAGGAAATCAAAGGTATGTGTGGAACTGACACTTGAAATGATATATTATGCATTAGGTCCAAGCATTGAAGTAATGAAAAGGTTTTATCAGCATGTATCAAGATGAAATGGAGTAATTAGAAGTATTAGTCATTCTATCATTATGTTGTTGTAGTGCCTACCCCTAGATTACATTTTGTTATTATTGCTGAGCTCTTTTAGGCTAGTTTATGCTTGATGGTTAGTAGCATTATCTTTTAGATTATCAGATATTGTTTCATATTCAATTGATTTTATTATGAGACTACTTGGTACTATTTACTTCATGTATGCATGATTATACCTTGATGATGATTAGTATAGTGATTTTAGTATCTAATATTGTTAGTTGGATTATTATATGTGTTTTCTTATGGGTACTTATCCCATACTGCATGTGTATGGTGTGCATGTATGTTTTCTTTATGAATGGCATTTCTATTGTTGTTAAGGAAGGGAATTGTAGTCACCTGCTAGTCAAGATCTACATTAAGCACCACTTCCTACCATTGCCTATTTAGTTTAGAATATATGTGTGTGTACATGCATAGATTTTATGTATATTACAAGTAGAGTATATTGACTTCCCTAAATTGCCAGGATGAGTATACCCTATCGCAATATCTCAATGGTAAGAGATAGGAGATAAATTCTTGAGTCCAAATCCTAACCTTTAAACCCATTTGTCCTAGAAAATTAGGTCAAGTATTTGAGATGTTTACCCTTTTGAATGCCTCGTATGATATAAATTCATGATTATAACCCTTGAGTTTGATCTTTTATGTGGTATTATATGATGAGTTTTCGTATTTCGTCTTATAGGTCTTTGCTAATTTTTCTATTAATTTAGTCAAAATTACATGATTAAATTAATGATTTAATTTAATGGAAAATCATTATGATATTTTTAATATTTAATTATATTTAAGTAATTAGGAAACTAATTAAATAAAAGCAATAAATTTAACAAGAAATTTATAGTTTAATTTTAGAGAGTAATAATATTAATTTAATTAATAATAATATATTTAGTAGATCATTTTTAAATAAATGCTAAATATTATTATTACTTAAGTCAATAAATATTTATCAATTTCCATTTCAAAAATAAATTAAAGAGTAAAAAAGAAATTAATTTATTAAAGGTATTTAAAATTGTATAAAATATGCATGAAGTTTCAAAAAAGATAATAAAGAGTAAAAAAGTTGTGATCAAGGAGTTCCCTCGGCTGATCACACAATTAGTGCCCCAAATTTAGGAGAGAACTCCTTATCAGCAATTTAGAGTTCATTTTTATAAAAAAATGAAAGTTTTGGGAGAACCAGGAATTTTCAAAGAGAAGGTTTTTAGAGAAGATATTTCTCTCACAATCTTTGGGGTGTTTGCAAATTTAACATTAGAACCAAGTAGATCCTTGTGTTTTGATCACCCAAATAATTATGTAATTTAGTATTCTTGTCTTCTTCATGATTATTAAGATCTATTTTCCAAATTTTATTTATATGAATCTTTCAATCTTTCAGTCTAAATCCATTGATATTTGTATCGAATTCCATCTATATATCAGGATTGAAAAAGAAATTAGAAACCCTCATTCTTTAGATGAAAGAAATTAGATTTTGATTAGGAAAAATTTGAAATGAATACAAATGAAATTTGGAAAAAGGATTTCAACAATCACAAAAAGAGATAGGAATAATAAATAAGATAATTATTTGGGTGATAAAAACACAAGGATCTACCTGGTTCTTATGTTAAATTCACAAACACCCCAAAGATTGTGAGAGAAATCTCTTCTCTCAAAACCTTCTCTTTGAAAATTCCTTCTCTGAAATTCCTGGTTCTCCTGAAACTTTCAATTTTTTTGTAAAATGAACTCTAAATTGCTAATAAGAAGTTCTCTAATAAATTCGGGGCACTGATTGTGCGATCACCTGAGGGAACTCCTTGATCACAACTTTATAACTCTTTATTATCTTTTTCAAATCTTCATGCATACTTTATGCAATTTTAAATATCTTTAATAAATTAATTTCTTTTTCACTCTTTAATTTATTTTCGAAGTGTAAATTGATAAATTATTTATTAACTTAAGTAATAATAATATTTAGCATTTATTTAAAAATTATCTGCTAAATATAGTATTATTAAATTAAATATATATTATTATGCTCTAAAATAAAACTATAAATTTCTTGATAAATTTAATTCTTTTGTTTAATTAATTTTCCAATTAATTAAATATAATTAAATATTAAAAGTATCATAATGATTTTCCATTAAATTAAATGATTAATTAAATCATTTAATTTGACTTAACTAATAGAAAAATCACCAAAGACCTATAAGATGAAATACAAAAACCCATCATATAATACCACATACAAGATTAAACTCAAGGGCTATAATAAAAAATTTATGTCATACGATGCATTCGAAAGGGTAATTTTAGAATATAAATTTGATGGGTTTGTTGTAGTTTCCCTATCAGGCTAAATTGGCAAATGTTTATTAAAAAATATTTATTAAAAAAATAGAGGGGGGAACTGGTTTGTTTTATTTCTTTTAAATTTTTTTTTTTTAAATGTTTAGAAAACTTAGTAAAACTTTAGGTCAGTTCTTTTGTGTCTCTTGGAAGAGCATTACAGTTGTTTTGTGTTTTTCTTTCAAGCATTAGAAGTATTTTAGGTATTGTCAAGTAATGAAGGAATGACAGTGATAGCCGAGCATACTAAAAACCCTATAGCAATTGAGTTAACATTTGTATAAGCACTGAGCATTAAATGTAAGGTTTTCAAGGCTATTTAATCAACTTAGGAGTCATTTACAACTACTAGAAGATTTAAGAGTACAAAGGTGTTTTGCAAATGATCTCTACATTTGCAAACAAGTTTCAACTACTACTTGACACTACTCATCTGATTGAAAGGTATTCTACTTGTGTCAAGTTACATTGTTCTATGTTTTGCAAACCTTAGTAAGTTAAAATGGAAACAAGTTCTTTGACAATAGTGATGAAGGAAGGAAGATAAGTTTTCAATTTCCAATTGATAAGAAATGTTGTAAGAAAACCCTCATTTTGTCCTATTCATGAGAGCGCATATAAAGGAGACCCATCAGGTGTGCTATCAATGATACCACCAAAGGTTTTAATGATTCAGGATGTAATATGTTGTTATACATGCAAGGTAGGATAAGTAGGAGATATGGAGATAAGGAAATTCTACTAGAAATTGTGTAAGAATAGATTCTTGAAGAAAGAAAGCAAGATCATACAATGTAAAGTGTTAATGCATGCCCTAGATTTTTCCCAAGTATTCAAAGTAGAATGGATAAAGATAGTTTTGAGAAAAATCCACAATAATAAAATATGGTTGGAGAATGGTCCTATTAGAATATCAAAGAGAATCATTCATAGAGTGATAGGGTATCCTACCCTAAACAAACCTAAGAGCATGAGGAGTGATTTAAAAGAAGCAATCGAGAAGAATATTAGAGTAGTATGGAATAAAAGAGGAATTTCAATAGACACTATCATAGACCCCATTATAGTGTTTGCAGTGAATGCGATAGCACATAGATTCTTCTAGTATATTTGACTTAATAGTGTGCCATATATCCATTGACCTAGGTTACAAGATTATAAAGAGAGATCGCAACTATGACCTAGCTGAGCTACAAATTCAACAATTTTCAAAAAACCTGGAACCTATTAGAAAATAAAAGAGTGCCTCATGTAAGTTTAGTTCACTTTTCATTTTCATATTATTTCATGTGAAAAATACATTTCCTACATTTGTCAAGGTAGTATGGAAGGAAAATAAATCTTTTATTCAACAGATAGGTGAGTTTATTGAGCAACTAGGAGAGAATTTTGATTTAGTGATGACTAGTTATTTTGAAGACTTTAAGCAATCTACAAAAAAATATCAAGGATTCCTATGTCTCTAGTGGAGTAACATTACAATTATTATTTTTCCTAGTGACTACACATATGTATAGGTAGTAATTCCAAGGGTAAGATGGTTGAGACCTTTATCATATGAGATAAATGTTGATGAGGCATCAGTAACCATTACAACACCGTTGGTAGAAAATATTGACAAGGATGCCACATCCTTTGGAGACTATGAGGAAGCCAAGTCAAGAATCACCATTGATTTGAAAATTTTCATAGTTATCAGAAAGAAGAATAAGATGGTAAGGAAACTAAAAGAGAAATTTGGTGAAGGAGGAGGAGGAGGAGCAGGAGGAGAGGAAGAAGGTCAAGGACGTTTGGAACTAACATAACGTCTAGGTGAAGACCTATAGAATGTTGATGAAGAGGATGTTGAGGAAGCCCCCAAAGAAACTAAAAAGAAGAGGAATTCATAGAGGAAGGTAGTGTAGAAGCCTAGGAAAGTAGCAAAGAATATTGAAAAGAAGCCAATTTCACCTTTGACAAGGTCAAACAAAAGGGTTACTACTGCACAAGCTAAAGAGACTAAATCCAAAGGCAAAAGGGTGACTGTTACTACAAAGTCAAGCTAGCCTACTAAAAAATAGAGGAGAAAGTAAAAATCACAATGAGACTTAGATGATGAGAAGATATAATTAGATAACTTAAGTCAATTCAAAGTGGTAACCCACAATCCTTCATCTGACAAATTGACAACTTATGTGAAAATGTAAAGACCAATACATATTTATCCAATTTTACACATATTGATTTTGATAAGTTAGGAAGTGGAGATAAGAGTAATATAGAAGAAGCTATTTATGATAATTTTACACCATTAGAAATTTATAACTCTATTTCCAAAATCTTATATGAGAGAGTTGAGCAAAAGTGGAAGTTTAGTTTGACAACTAAAACCCAGATTAGGGAGGCTTCTTTAGCCCAAGTTATTCCTACTTTGGATAAGAATATGATAGAGAAAGTAGTAGAGAATTATTAAGGGGGATTCTTTCACATTTTGAAAAAATAAGTTGAAGAGGTGGTAATCCAGAGTACCTTACAATGGAAATCTATCTATGGGTTGACCACAATAGTTGTTGAAGAGAAAGGAAAACAAGAGAAGGATGAAATAGCTAAGGAAGGTATAGTAGAAGAAAAGGATGAAATAGTTGAAGAAGGTACACATGGTTCACAAGGTGTTCATATGCCGAGCACTAGTCGTTCACATGGAGAGAAAGAGGGTCAACATGACTCTGTGACTATTGAGGATATACTTGTAAATCCACTGAGTGACAAGGATATAAAGAAATTGTAATAGGAATCCACCAATAAAAAAATTCCATGTACAAACCCTATATTTTCAAGGATTGATAAATCTTAAAAATTTGAGATTGCATCCACTTGGATAGAACATAAAGAAACATTGATAGTGCCACCTAATGTTGTTGAAGTTAAGGAGAAATAACTAGATGAGCTAACAATAGATCAAGGTGTAATCTTGGAATGAACTTACAAATTTACCATCTATAATTCCTACAATATCCATTGAAATGAAAGATAAAGAGGCAAAAACACTAGCTACATCACTGCCTAGTCTACAAAGCTTAGGTTTACCAAAATTTGTGATAATAGTTAAAAAGGATAAAGAAGAGAATCCTACACTCACCTCATTAAAATAAATTAAAAATGAGAAGGAGGGTATACAAAGAGAAGAGGATAAGATGACTCTTGAGATAGAGGAATATGTATCCATGTAGACAACAGTCACTTTACCAGTCACTAAACCTCTTCCCAAAAGCTAAGCTCTTAAGAGGCCGGGTACCCAAGATACACCATTGAAGATATAAAGGCTAAGTATTGGCACACCTAAGAGTGTTCAAACTACATCATTTAAGGATGTGAGTTTAGATTAAGTGATTGTTATACCAAAGTTTTTATCTAACAAATATCATACTTGAAGAATTGAGTGTTCTTCAAGAGCCTCTACATAGGAAGAAAAGGCAAGAAATCTTGAGGAGGAAGCATAAGAAAAAACATGGTTTACATGATATTAAGGATATTTTTGTAGATTATTTTGATATTCCAGGTTCATTTTCCAATAATCCTATTAGAGAAACTTGTACATATAGTTGATAAGATAAAGGATAAGGACATAGAGTCAAATGTTAAATTATTGGAGTGGTTTAAGAAGAGATTTCACACTAAGGTTATGAACAAAATATCTAGTGTCATTGCATTAAGACAAGTTGATTTATCAACTAAGATGGAGAGTGTCAAGAAAGTTTTGGATAACATTTTCTCTCTATATAGTAAATTTGTAATCTTGATATCTTTACCAAAGAAACTCAATAGCCAATTGACCAACTACATGGAGATTTACAATTACTAGGTACTACATTAAGGAAATCTCCTGGCACTAGTCAAGTTCATTTTCAAAGATTATTGCTAACACAGAGTAGGCTTACTAAGTTTCAATAAAATGATGCAAACATAAAATATACATTGATTAGTATATAGTCCATGTTGCCCCTCACGTGGAATTTTTGTAGAAAGAACTAGCCTTTGTAGAAACATTGATCAAGAAAGATTCTCATCATTCTACATAAAAAAGTCTAGTGGATATGGTAGCAAATCTAGAAATACAGATTCAATCTTTAGATGTAACTAGTGATAATTGGGATTCTACATTGGGAATCATAATTTAAATACATAAGCCATTTTTTGAATAGATACACTTTAAGTGTACTACCCAAATGACATATGTATATAAAAAAAGGGGGATTTTTAAGATTTTGTAAATTTTTGGTGAAATTTTGTCAAGGCAGATATCTACTTAGAAGGAGTTACAGAAATGAAATGAAGTATTTACTTTGGGGGGTAACATAGCAAGGAAATGACAACATTTTTTGTAAATTTTGAATATTTTGAAATTCGATATAGAAGTTGAGCAGAGACAAGAGTTTTCCTTACTTTTTCCATGAAACAAGTTAGTATATGCCATGAAAAAGTTCTTTTTCCACTTATGTTAAAGGGGGATATTGTTGTTATCATTTTGGTTTTGACAAGGCAATGACAAAAGACTTAAGTCATTATCTATCAAAGAATAGTATAAGACAAGTTCATAGTGCATGCCAAGCATAAATTCCCAAACAATACATGCCGAGTGATATGATAGTTACTACCAAGCACTAGTAGGTGTCAAATAGTCAGTGTGTGCCGAGTCGCTCAAAGCATCGAAAACCTATTAATCTTTAGTAACCATTCAATGACATAGATGTTTTTTATGGCACAAAATTCTATGTAAACCATTTTTGGCCAACATGAACTTGAATTTTTTATATTAAGAGATAAGGATCAAGTCATATCACACATCCCAAGGTATTACATGTAGGATAAACCACAACCGTTGATTATGACCTAGCTCATATCCACAATGCCTATTTAAGGAAGAGTACCATACATGAAGGAGACAAATGCTAAGAATAAAGAGGGTGTTCATGGTAGAGAAGATGGCTAAGACAAAGATATGTAATACATAATTAGTTTGAGAAGAATCAAGACAAGTAGTGAAAGGTTAGAGAAGATAGATTTGATTAGGAGGATCAAGAGATAAATAGTAAAGAGGAGATATGACATCAAGAAATAAGGTGCTAACTAAAGGATTAGGTGTTGGATCATTTTAACGGGTGATACAGAGTAAATTTCTTAATAGAGTAGTCTTGATAGGCTTTTGTAAATATCCTAATAGGGTGCTTACTTAATTAAGAGTTTAAATCCTTTAATCAAGGTGAGATCTAAAATTCATGCAAGCATTTAGTAGAGTAGACCTTTCATAGGGTAGATCATAGTTTATGATAAAAAATTTGTAACCATAATCAGCCACACTTTATTACTGCAATAGTGAAGGGTTGTGGGCATCATCCCCACCCAAGTTTTACCTTCTCATTGGAGGGTTTTTGCTTAACCAAATCATTTGTGTTATGTGTTGATTTACATTATGCTATGGATGTAATGCATGGTTACTTATTTTAATTTACATGTTACGTTATGAGATGGATGGATGTATGTTCAATTATTTTAGAGGTAACTGTTTTAAGTGTTGATTCACCCCCTGCCCCTCTCAGAACTTACTTTCCCATTTATATTTCAGAAAAATCTTGGAATTCTAGCCTCCATAGCATTTTATACTCTCTTTCTATAATAGATGTTTGCATGCAAGTGATTCTTAGGAGTTGTGAGGTTGACCTTTCATCAACTTCAAGACTATTAACTAAATGACCACTATTAACTCATGTCAACACACTAAATTAACTTTAAAAAAATTCATAAATTCTAATTCAAACTCATTGCAATTCCCACCCATAGTTTCCAACACTAACTGAAGCACAAGGATGCTTCAAATCCATCTAGCAATAATATTCCTTTAAAATTAGAAGTTAGAATCATGGAATTTGATGAATTGTTTATATCATTTCATTCTAATTTTGAGAGGATTCAATTTTAATATTTAGGAAAAAAAAATTAAAATATTTATTTTTTCTCGTAAGAAATTTGAAAATTTATTTAAAATTAATGCATTGTATGAATAGATATTCATAAAAAAACCTTAAGTATTCAATATCAAATGTTGAAAAAAATACAAACAAAAATTGAATAAGGAAAAGTAAAAAGAATACAAATAGATCTCAAAACACCCCACATGCTATTAGATGAACAAGAAAATTTATAAATTATAAGAATTACATTTCTATCTCATTACCTACAACCACAATGCAGGAACATTATATGCATGATTAATGTTATATTTTATGCATACAAATGTGTCTGAATTGATCTTGTAAAATACCTCACTCATTAAATATTTATTGAAGACATATTGAATTCATGATGTTCACTCCATGGAAAAAAGAAAAAAAAGAAAATCACCATATAAATTAGAACCCATAAAATGGAACTAATTTTCGTATATTATATTTTCAAAGAGTGGTTTCCAAATATGTCCTAGCCATTACCATGAATTATGGGTTTTTCGAATGGGAAGTAAAAAAGCCATCATTGCTAAGCTCTTGGAACTCTAAAAAGAAAGCTTAGGGGATTTTGAAAGACTTGCACCCTTTTACAATTTTTTCTTTGTAAATTTTGCCATCCTGTCTTATTTTATATTTGAGTCAATATTTAACTCATTAATGATGTTATACTCCCTATATACACAGTTATAGGTTCCAAGTGTCATAAAAACCCTTTAAAAATGTATACCAAAGTTAGACTCATCTTTAACATTCATCATCCTATCATTTTCTAACACCATACAAGAAACTTCCTCAATTCTATTTATATCATCTCTAATTATCCCTTAATTGGAAGCACCAATTACCTTTATTGGTATCTATTTGTGCACAGAATTTTTGGTTGACTTCCTATGAGCTTGTCAACTTAATATTAAGAAACTCAACATAATTTTAGCCAAAAAAAAATATTGAACCTTAATTTTATTCAATCTCCACACCTTAGGCCCTACAAGACCTAGGTAGTTGTACCTTAAGTTGTGATGAAATCATGATTGCAATTATAGACTCAACAATACTCTTGAGTTTGAAAATTTTCTCAAGGGGAAATTTATTATAATAAGAAATATTTATAATAAAGGGGGAGGTTTTTTTTTAAAAATGTAATAGTACATGAAAGCAAGCTAATACTGATTATTTACCTTCCACAAAGTTATCCTCAAGTTTCAAATTTTGATATTACCAGTGCCTTCTGAATCAGAGAAGAGAGCTTAACAATTACTGAATAAATTGTATGTCTTGGAGATGGGCACACCACCATCAACTAATGAGTAACCAAACTGAGAGATTTTATCAAAACTTGAATAATTGTATTTAACTTCAATATGAAGACCAATTACATAATAGATACATAAGAATATGAGTTTTGTTTCCAATAGTTCTCAATTTTTTTATGAAAATAATATAAATTGAAGAGACATTTAAATTTAGAAAAATTAACAACCAATTTCCTATCTTTCATAAAAGAATGTGGTATATTTTATTGATTCAAAAATGAGGTACAATTGGGCTATAACAAGTTACATAGTATCTAACTTACATTATTCATGCATACATCTACAATATTTTTTTTTCTTCTTTTCTATTTCTGTCTATCTATATATACAAGGCCCTAGTATCCTCTCTTATAGAACATGAAAGGATGGAAAAAAATAAATAAATTAGGCCTATTCATCCTAGGTAACTACAATTTGTTATAGATTAATTACAATCATCAAGAGATTTCAAAAGAGATTTATAATTCTCTCATCATATTGACAATTTCTTCCAAGTGCTCAACCACTTCCTCATGTGGCACTCTAACAAGCATATTGTGAGGCCTCACCCCGACCCATTATAGCCTAGATGTTTTGTGTACATTTTGATATTTGAGACCCTGATCTTTTGACAGATTTAGATAGATAGTGAATTTGCCTTATCTCTGGATGTGATACTATCGTAGTGTTTCACATTGTTATGTGTATAAAGAACCTGTTATTGTATTGGAAGTATTTGAACATATTTTGGAATAGTTTTATGATATGATATTATCAGATTTTGATGCGATGTAAAATGTTAATTTTCAGTGTATGGATGAATATTAGTTTGATTATGATGCTTATGACATGCAATTTTTGATATCTCAATACTTCTAGTGGACTAATTGAAGAATTAGGAAAGGATATTTAAGCTAAATTATGTTGATATAGGTATTATTGTTATTTGCATTTACATAAAATATGCTTATTTGATTCCTTGGACTACTGATGCTCGAGTTTGATGTGTAAGAAGTGGAACCATGGAAACTTTATGGGGAAACAAGGTATAGACACATGTTAATGACTCTGCCAAGGTGAATCTTTCTAAGATTCATAAACCTCGTTGTGTCGTGCTTATTTCGTGAACGTGTCATGCATGTGTGTGGTATGTTTCTCATGTGTAGATTTTGAATGTGTTATGGGTGGCATTTTAGTGCATTTTGTGTGTGACACTTGACACTTGTGCTTGTTATGGAAATGACATGTTATTTGTCAATGGATCATGTGGCCACCTTGCTCCATGTTATATGCCTCCATTGAGAAATTTTATTATCACCTTAGGGGACAAGGTTATCACCTTTGGAAAAGAAATTTGAAATTTGAATTACCTAGCTTTAAGAGGGTCATAAAGTAACTTTAAGGCCAATTGTGAATAAAATTAACCTTACCCATGTTAGTACTATAGGTTAGGGGGTTATTAATGACCTCTATGGTGTCTAGTGGACTTAGGAGACCCCATGAAAATGACATTCTTCATTGAATCCAAAAATAAGAGGATTATAAATAGAGGCATGGCTAAACATTGAAGCTCACTTGGCAACTCTCTACTTTTAGAGACTAATAGGGTTGAAGAAAGAAGAGGGAGCTCTACTACTATAAGTATTCATTGCCTTGCTTGGAGGAAGTTTGGTAACATGATCCATGAAGTCTCTTCATTTTTTCATGTAAGTTAGAAATGGTGTTTTCATTTCATGATGGGATTGTGGTGTCTTGTGGTGTATTTGTGAATGGATCTTGTTGAATGTTGCGTGTGGGTAGAGTCATTCTTGAATTTGTTGTTTCATGTTATATGTCTTGTGAATTGGGTGTCAGACATCACTCACCCTTGGGAGGGAAGAGATGCCTAGGGTGAAGGGGTTAGTTGGGCTCACACATGGAGTTGAGGAGTTCTCCCTTGTGTGGAGATAGGTGAATATGTTTTACAACATGCAAATTATCTTGCTCACTTGCATCTTGGGAGGTGCAAGGAGGTATGAAGAAGGGAAGATGTTGATTGCCCCGAAAGAGCATTTTGATATTAAAAAGATGTGCAAATTGTCAATGAAGGCTATGCAATCCTCCTCATGATGAGAGCCCACCTTCACCCGTTTCTTGATTCATTTGTTGAATCTTTGTGCATAAACTTGGAAGGGATGTGTTGTGATGTGTTGTGTTAAATCTGATTTTATTGTGGTGTATTTGCATGGGATGGGAATGTGATGAATGCAACCATTTATATCTTGTTTCCCCGAGCTCGATGGGTGGCCGCCTTGAGGCCTAGGTTGGGAGGTGAGCCCCCATGGTTCCATTTTGTTGTTTTGTTTGCAGGTAGACACCTTGAAGAATTTGGAAGTTGATGTTCAAGTGGAAAAGAGAACTCCATTTTATGATGAGAATTCTTTGTGAATGTTGTGTATTTTGTGAGTAAAGTCTCCACCACCTTGAGATTAGTTGAAGCTGTATTGAAGTTGTTCTATTATTGTGTAAATCAGTATGTGTAAGTAAAGAATTTGTATCATGAATATCATGGAGAATGGATTGAGTCTTCCTTTTGATAACTTAATCTTCTCAGAATTGTATAGGGATAAAATTAGTGGTAGATGTTCACTTTTGAAAATAAAATTTAAATGTGAGTTATGCTTTGATATAGTGGAATTGTAGATAATATATTGTGGAGATTGGATGATTCTAAAGTTTTCATAATAGATATTTGAAGCTCTGAAAATTAGTTCCAAGAAATGGAGTGCTTCTTGTGTAAATTTGATTATGATGGTAGTATAATAGTTACTTTATGTTCAATTGTTATTTAGAGTAGAATAAGTTAACGTAGAGAGTAACAATGGCTTACCACCAATTCAATCTTGATAGTTTTAAAAAAAGAATTGCATGCAAAAAAGAAAAGAAAAAAACTAGACATATTGGCTAAGTTCAAATGAGAACTGTAGGTGTAAATTTAGGCTCTGGAAAATGTACGGCAAATCAAATAATGCTCATTGTATTATGTACGATGAGTTAGGAAGGGAAAAGGGTCATTGCAAAAAAATGGAAACTTCCATTTAATAATGTCAAATGGGGACTTAAAGGAGGATGACCTCAACCTATGATAAGACCCACGCAAAAGTATACATATAAACCAAAAAAAAAACAAAAGGAACATCCACGTAATGTTATGGAGGAAAAGTGTTATCAAGGATGGAACATTAATGAGTGAATGACAAACCCATTATTTTAATTCCATCTAAACTAATTCGCCTGCCCACGTACCTTCCTCTCTTCCCAAGTAAGACCAAAAGCATTATCTACATTCCAAGCATTTAAAACAATAATAAAGAAAGAATGTTCTCCTAGGCGGCCAAGTAGGAGATGTGTTGAAAATGCATGTAAATAATTAATAAGGGCTCTGACTCAAGTCAGATTTTCCCATCCTTGGAGCAAACATGAAGGGAAATGCAATATTATTCCCAAGTCAAAGTAAGCAAAACACGTGGACAGCAAAAAGTAGGGAGGGAAACCTTGCATTAAGGAGGGAAAAAGCTAAATGTTTGAGGAAGTAGGCCTAAAGTTTTCAAAAAAAACCATGCCTCTCCTCCTCATAGGTGCCTAGACCTAGGCATGGGAGTATAAAACAAATTGTTTATTCTATTTCCTCACTCACGCCTAAGGGAAGGGGCCTGGCACGTGCAGCAAGGAGGACAAATGTTTTGTAAATCTTAAATGAAATAAGGGGGGTTCCCAAGTTATGACCTAGGGAATAGTATAGAATTAGGGGAGTAGTCATGATAGCTAATTTCGTTAACATGTAGCCGCTACATGGGATGTCGTAAGATTTTCATTTTTTTTTTGAAATGTAAAATGGACATTGAACTACCTACAACTAAGGTTTGAAGGTGTGACTCATCACCCAACTCGTTAAAATAGTGCACCTAGTGAAATGTGTCTAAAAAATGACTTTTTGAACATTCGACCAAAGCTTAATCTAAAAATCTCTACTAATTGAATTTAAAATTATCACTTCTTGTTAATAGAATATTGTATAACTATATGAAATATAACATATATGCAACTTAAATGGACCAAATAGTTATTATTAATCATAAATATTTGTTATATATAACTTTTATAAATAACACAAAAAGACACATACTTTAACACAAAAAAATTATTTGTTGTTATAAAAATAACACATTATTATATAAAATACAACATATATCCAACACAAAGGGACCATTAGTTGAACACTAATTTTTAATCACAATCTCACACATTTCATAAGAAAATACAAGGCATTTATTGGTATTCACCTTTTATATTTGTGATGATACATATTATTGATATGGTTTACTTTATGCATATACATTTCTACCCCAATAGTTGTACACATAAGAATAGTGTGTCTACACTAAGATATCAATATTTATTTAAGTGAGCATATTATGTTTTAAGTGACACACACATATTAGATAGCTATGATATTTTGTTTGAAACAAAAAGTTATTTATTTCACTCATTAATGAATTCATTTATTTATTTTTTCTATAACATTTATAAGTTTTCATGTGTTCAAATATTGGTATATTTTTTATCAACATTTCGAATTTTTTATATTTACAAATAGATCAATTAATTACAATATATAGTAAAAATATGTTGGAAGATTGGACTCTATGTTCACAATAGGGTGATCGACTATTGGACCCTGCTCAACTATTGGGTCCTCTCCCCTTGTGATTGTGTATAAATAATTTAACAAGTTAAAAGGGAATCTTTATTTAATCTCAAGTAAAAAGAGACTACTAGCTTAAGTTAATGAAATGTGAACTTGTTAGAATATAAGTTAATTATGGAAATTGCATATTCAGCCTTTTTGATGGGTAATGTTTAAGAACTAATTAAATAATGTAAGTAAATCATGCCCTTCCCATGCTAATTAGGAAGTAGTGCTTTTAGGATAGAGTTTAGTTTTTTTTTTTTAAATAATGGTAAATATTTAAGTCACTTAGGTAGTTTTCCTAGACATTAGGATTGTAATACTTATTTATGGGGTAATAGGATTTTTTTTTTAGGTAGCACATTTTGATTAAACTTGCAATTTAAATTAGATGGCAGTTTTCTAAGATATTTCAATTTTGCTATTGAGTGTAGCATAGGTAAACTCTAAGTTCGTTGACATTTCATAATTAGTCAGATATGTTTGCAATACATTAATATTAGGTGTTTTCATGTGATAGCAATGCTAATCAATGAATAAAGAATGCAAAGTAAATAGTTGGTAAGGACCTGTTCTCAATGATTTTTGGGAAAAAAATTTTTAAAAAAATTGTCGTATGTTGCCATTCAAAATAGTGGCATGACACATATTCAAAACTACCCCTTTTTCCTCTTCCATCAAGATATCATGATAGTAACTTTGGTACCAAGTATATGTTGTCTATAAATCTCATGTATTTTCATACTTGTTGATGACATCAAATTGGTATTCTTTAGTTGGTGCTAACCTAGGTTGCATGACTGGGTGAGGTACTTCATTCTCATCACATGATTGTATTGGTAAACCCATATCTTCTTCCCTACAAAAAAAAAAACATAAAATTGTACAAGAATGTTGTGAACTATAAAAGAATAAATTAACAAAAGTCTTATATCTATGACCAAGGAATGATGCATCTAATGACCATATTTCCTTCAAATCCTTAGTACAAGCCATCCTCGATTAATGTCATACTTGAGAGAAACTAGACAAATGAAAAAAAATCCTTGACATAACCTCTTCTACTAATTAATTAATGAAATAAATTCTCCTTCATAATTCTAAAAACTATAGAATGTCAAAGAATCATTGGTATCAAATTCACAAAATTAGAGACCAAAGAGATCTTCCTCTTGGAATTCATGAAATAGAAGCACAACTGAAAGTTCAGTTCCAAAATTGTGAAATTGGAGTTTAATAATTTCATATATCCCAAAGTTGTAAAACTGAAATGGTGTTTAGGGCTAGATCTTGATTTTGCAAAATTTGACAAGAGCAATCAAATTTTGAGTTTCCATTAGTGGCTCTTTTTGGATAAACTTATTTCTCTGGGATTTGGTGAGAATCTTGTTATCTCTAGGATAAAAATAAAAAATAAATAAAACAATATCGGGTAAGTGCACAAAGTTGTGGTGCCAAAAGGGGGGTATAAGTGGACACCTTTTTCTTGAAATTAGCAAATTCTGGACTTCAACAAGAATTTGAAGATAGTTACGCTCAAAATTTTAAGATATGACAAAAACAAAAGTCGTAGTCCTTTGAATCTAGTTTCGAAACTACTAATTTTTTTTCAAAATGGTTTAGTTTTAAGTCCTCAAAAAAGGGGGCCACAGAAACTGGTACTGTTTATTCCAAAAAAACATAACATAGTACAAAGTGTGGCCCCCCTAAAATTTTTACTTTTTTTTTGAAATTCTTTAATCGCTCCAGTCAAAAGTTACCTAACACTATGGAGTTTATCCCAGATTTTTTGGGTAATTTTATAATGTGTATTTTTTTTTAATGAATTTTTTAATTAGACCCATCCCAAAAATGTGAAATATCTGACTGCTCCCCCTAGAAATGATTGAAAACTAATCTAAAATCAAAACTTATTTTTTTCAAAGCGTGTAGAATGGAGTCTAGTTTTTAAAAAACTAAGTTGTTACAAAATTTGATGAATGAGCTAAAATCTATAGCCCAATTAGTACATGGTGGTTTTTGACAAAAAATGAACATACATTCAAAAGAAATTATAGATGAAAGACTTAAAATAGTTCAAATTAAAAATAAATTATATGGTTAGATAGCTAACATAGAGACCTATAATGTTATGTAACCTGATCTTATTGATACCCAACCACGAGGAATCTTGAAGGGGAGCACACAAGAAAAATCAATCATTTTTTGTATGTTTGTTGGAAAACACGTCTCAGACTTGTTTATAAACTCCAAACCTTTGGGTTGGATCTCCAAGGCAAAACCAAGCCTTAGGCTTGATTTTAATACAAAGCTTTGAATAGCGCGTGCGCCCTATAGCGCGTACGCGCTATTAAAATGCTATTGCATTCGAGGTAGTGTGCACGCGTTGTTGAGACCTAAATTGCAAACCAAAACCAAGAGAGAGCTAGGGGGGGTGGGGCGAGGGAATGGCTATTTGTGTGTGAGAGAGAGATAGAGAGAAAGTAGGGGATGGGAGAGGGGAGAGAGGAAGTGAGAAAGAGTAGGGGTGGCAGAGAGAGTATAGGATGGGAGATAGAGGAAATGTGAGAGAGTAGGGGTGGCAAAGAGAGTACAAGATGCAAGAGAGAGGAAGTGAGAGAGAGAGAGTAGAGGTGTCAAAGAGAGAGTACGGGATGGGGGAGAGAGATTGAAAGTAGGGGATGGGAGAGAGAGGAAGTGTGAGAGAGAGTACAAGTTGGGAGAGAGAGATTGAGAGTAGGGGATGGGGGAGAGAGAGAGTAGGTGGTGGGAGACAGAGTGGGAGAGGAAGAGTGAGAGAGAGGAGGATGGGAGTGCATGTGTGTGAAAGAGAGAGAGTAGGAAATGGGAGAGGGGGAAGATAGAGTAGCTTGAGAGAGAGTAGGGGATGGAAGAGAGAGTAGGCGATGGGAGAGGGAGTGGGAGAGGGAGAGAGAGAGGGGGGATGGAAATGTGTGTAAGAGAGAAAGAGAGAGAGTGCGAAAATGTGAGAGAGGGTAGGGGGTAGCAGAGAGAGAGTAGAGAGGGAGAGAGTGAGAGTGAGAGAGAGAGAGAGAGAGAGAGAGAGAGAGAGAGAGAGTAGGCAGTGGGAGAGGGAGAGCGAGTGAGAGAAAAAGTAGAGGATGGGAGAGGAGAGAGGGGGGATGGGTGTGTGTGAAAGAGAGAGTAGGGAATGAGAGAGGGGAGAGAGAGATAGAGAGACTAGGGAATGGGATAGAAAGAGAGTAGGCAATGGCAAAGGGAGTGGGAGAGGGAGAGAGAGGGTGGATGGAAGAGAAAGAGATTAGGCAATGGCAGAGGGAGTGGGAGAGGGAGAGAGAGGGGAGATGGAAGTGTGTGTAAGAGAGAAAGTAGGGAATGGGAGAGAGTGTGAGAGTGTGAGAGAGAGTAGGGGTGGCAAAGAGAGAGAGTGAGAGTAGGGGATGGGAGAGAGAGGGAGAGAGTGAGAGAGAAAGAGATAGTAGGCGATGGGAAAGGGAGTGGGAGGGAGAGAGAGAGGGGGAATGGAAGTGTGTAAGAGAGATAGTGTTGGGGATGGGAGAGAGTAGGCAATGAGAGAGGGAGTGTGAGAGAGAGAGAGGGGGGGAATGGGAATGTGTATAAGAGAGATAGAGTAGGGGATGGGAGAGAGTGTGAGAGTTTTAGAGAGAGTAGGGGGTGGTAGAGAGAGCTTGTACAGGATGGGTGAGAGAGAGAGAGAGAGAGAGAGAGAGAGAGAGAGAGAGAGAGAGAGAGAGAGAGAGAGAGAGAGAGAGAGAGAGAGAGAGTAGGGGATGGGAGAGAGTGTAAGAGAGAGTAGGGGATGGAAGAGAGAGTGAGAGTAGGGGATGGGAGAGAGAAAGTAAAGAGGGAAAGAGAGTACTTGAGAGAGAGAGATAGTAGGTGGTGCAAGAGGGAGTGGGAGAGGGAGAGAGAGGGGGGATGGGAGTGTGTGTGACAAATCTAGAGAGTAGGGGATGGGAGAGGAGAGAGAGAGGGGGGGATGGGAGTTTGTGTCTATGAAAGAGAGAGAGTAGGGGATGGGAGAGGGGAGAGAGAGTAGGGGATGGGGGAGAGAAAGTAGGCAGTGGGAGAGGGAGTGGGAGAGGGAGAGAGAGAGAGGGGGAATGGGAATGTGTGTAAGAGAGACAGAGTAGGGGATGGGAGAGAGTGTGAGAGAGAGTAGGTGGTGGCGGAGAGAGCTCGTATGGGATGGGAGAGAGAGAGTGAGATTAGGGGATGGGAGTGTGAGAGAGAGTAGGGGATGGGAGAGAGAGAGAGTGAGAGTAAGGGATGGGATGGGAGAGAGAGAGAGTAGAGAGGGAGAGAAAGAACTTGAGAGAGAGAGATCTAGTAGGCAGTAGGAGAGGGAGAGGGAGAGAGATAGGGGGGATGGGAGTGTGCGTGACAGATGTAGAGAGTAGGGGATGGGAGAGAGTGTGAGAGTGTGAGAGAGAGTGGGGGTGGCAGAGAGAGAGTACGAGATGGGAGAGACAGAGTGAAAGGATTGGAGAGATAGAGTGAAAGGATGGGAGAGAGTGAGAGAGAGAGTAGTGGGCGGCAAAGAGAGAGAGAGAGTACGGGATGGGAGAGACAGAGTGAAAGGATGGGAGAGAGTGTGAGAGAGAGTAGGGATGGGAGAGAGTGTGAGAGAGAGTTGGGAATGGGAGAGAGAGAGAGAGTAAGAGTAGGGGATGGGAGAGAGAGAACTTGAGAGAGAGAGAGATAGTAGGTGACCTGGGAGAGGGAATGGGAGAGGAGGAGAGAGAGGGATGGGAGTGCATGTGACAAATCTAGAGAGTAGGGGATGGGAGAGAAGAGAGAGGGGCGATGGGAGTGTGAGTGTGTGTGTGTGTGTGTATCTATGAAAGAGAGAGAGTAGGGGATAGGAGAGAGTGTGAGAGTGTGAGAGAGAGTAGGGGGTGGCAAAGAGAGAGTACGAGATGGGAGAGACAGAGTGAAAGGATGGGAAAGAGTGTGAGAGAGAGTAGGAGGTGGCAGAGAGAGAGAGGGTACTAGATGAGAGAGACAGAGTGAAAGGATGAGAGAGAGTGTCAGAGAGAGTAGGGGATGGGAGAGAGTGTGAGAGAGAGTTGGGGATTGGAGAGAGAGAGAGAGAGAGTAAGAATAGGGGATGGGAGAGAGAGAGATAGTAGAGAGGGAGAGAGAGAACTTGAGAGAGAGAGAGAGAGAGAGAGAGAGAGAGATAGTAGGTGGTGGGAGAGGGAGTGGGAGAGGAGGAGAGAGAGGGATGGGAGTGCATGTGAGCGATCTAGAGAGTAAGGGATGGGAGAGGGGAGAGAGAGAGGGGGATGGGAGTGTGTATCTGCAAAAGAGAGAGTTTAGGGGATGGGAGAGGGGAGAGAGAGAGTAGCCCAAGAGAGAGAGAGAGTAGGGGATGGGAGAGAGTGTGAGAGAGAGTAGGAGGTGGCAGAGAGAGAGAGAATGGGATGGGGGAGAGAGAGAGAGTGAGAGTAGGGGATGGGAGAGAGTGTGAGAGAGAGAGTAGGGGATGGGAGAGAGTGTGAGAGAGTAGGGAGAGGGAGATAGAGAGAGGGGGATAGGAGTGCATGTGACAAATCTAGAAGGTAGGGGATGGGAGAGAAGAGAGAGGGGGGATGGGAGTGTGTGTGTGTGTGTGTGTGTGTGTGTGTGTGTGTGTGTCTATGAAAGAGAGAGAGTAGGGGATGGGAGAGAGTGCGAGAGTGTGAGAGAGAGTAGGGGTGGCAAAGAGAGAGTACAAGATGGGAGAGACAGAGTGAAAGGATGGAAAAGAGTGAGAGAGAGTAGGAGGTGGCAGAGAGAGAGAGAGAGAGTATGAGATGAGAGAGACAGAGTGAAAGGATGAGAGAGAGTGTGAGAGAGAGTTGGGGATGGGAGAGAGTGTGAGAGAGAGTTGGGGATTGGAGAGAGAGAGAGTAAGAGTAGGAGATGGGAGAGAGAGTAGAGAGGGGGAGAGAGAGAGATAGTAGGTGGTAGGAGAGGGGAGAGAGAGAGAGAGAGCATCCCAAGAGAGAGAGAGAGAGTAGCGGATGGGAGAGAGAGGCATATGGGAGTGTGTGTAAGAGAGAGTAGGGGATGGGAGAGAGTGTGAAAGAGAGTAGGAGGTGGCAGAGAGAGAGTGAGAGTAGGGGATGGGAGAGAGTGTGTGAGAGAGAGTAGGGGATGGGAGAGAGAGAGAGTAGAGAGTAGGGGATGGGAGAGGAGAGAGAGGGGGATGAGAGTGTGTATCTATAAAAGAGAGAGTTTAGGGGATGGGAGAGAGAGTGTAGCATATGTGAGAGTGTGAGAGAGAGTAGGGAGATGGGGGAGAGAGAGAGAGAGAGAGTAAGAAGTGGGAGAGGGAGGATGGGAGTGTGTGTGAGAGATCTAAAGAGTAGGGGATGGGAGAGGAGAGAGGGTGAGAGAGATAGAGAGAGTAGGCGGTGGGAGAGGGAGAGTGAGAGAGAGTAAAGGATGGGAGAGGGGAGAGAGAGAGAGTGTAGGGGATGGGAGAGGGGAGAGAGAATAGGAAGAGAGAGAGAGTAGGGAGAGAGAGTAGGGAGGGTGGAGAGTGATGTGTTCTCACATAGTGCGTACGTGCTATAGCACGTACACACTATGTGAAATCACCTAAAAATGGTCAAAAAGCAACTTTGGGGTCCATTTCATTCATTCTCTACTTTTGTTCTGTTCTACACTCTGTTATCCTGACAGAAATTGCGGGTTTCAACACAACAAACACTCTTTCAAGGTCGCAAACACTATTTCAAGCTAACAAACACTATTTCAAGGTGGAAAACACTTTTGGAAGCTAGCAAACACCAAATTCAATCATTGGATACACGATTTGAAGACTTTTTGAACATTCCTTGTATAGAAAAGTTTAGTGCAATCTATTTTAACTATTGTTTGTTGATATATAGATACAAATTTGATTATAATTTGACATGTTGTTTAATATATAGTGAATTCATTAAAATTTGTATGTTTCAATGAAATGTTATTTTGAAATGGTTAGAAATTTGACAAGTCATTTTATATATATTGTGTATTCATTCAAATAATTATAATTTTTATATGTATTTGAATAATTTGTAATTTACACATTTTAAGTAATTCAAATGTTTGAATAATTTGACATGTAGAAATCATCATCATGCCAAGGAAGAAACCAAAAAATCAAACAAATGAAGATAGGGAGAGAGATTTGGCAATTAAAAGAGATAAAATGAAATTACTACATGAGCAAAGAAAATTGCAAAGCAATAATGAAGAATTGACTTTCGAAGAGGATCAAGAACCACTGGTACCAAGAAACAAAGAGGAAGAATTGGAAAGACAAAGAGAATGAATGAGACTGTTATGCTCAAGAAGACAATTGAATTGTGAAGCTACACCATCTTCTAATGTTGGAGTCATATCGTCCACTACACCATCTTCCAATGTTGAAGTCATATCGTCCTCTCATGTTGAAGAGACATCGATTTTTAGATCCGACGATATACACACTCCATCATGTCATGTTGAAGGCACAACATCAACACATCAAGTAGGTGATATTCCATCTTTTGCATCTTATTGCCAAGGCACATCATCTTCGGTTCAAGGTATGCAATAAACTCAACCTTATGTTGATGTTCAAAATGTTGAGAGAATTGAAGAGATTATAACACCTTCTAGAATTCGTTTTAGAAGACCAAAATACTTGATTGATATTGATAGTAACATTTTGAAATCAATGCCTGACAAGATTAGCAAGCGTACTTGTCAAAGAAAAGTTAATCGTATGTGGAGATTATTTTTTGATGAATTAAATATTACAGGTCAATGCCAATTATTTTTTGAAATGATGAGTAATTTAAAATTTAGGCCTATCATGAAGATTCTTGGGCTAAGAACGATGGATGATTCAAATGAAAAAAACATTGTAAAGAATCTAATGAATGCTTATGACAAAGTGGGTTCTAAATCATGCACCAAAGATAGTAATATTGCAAGATGAGTACTTACATCGACAATAGTAAGTAGCCAAATGAAGAAAGCTCGACTCATGAGAAAGACAAGAAAAACATTAAAAATTGGTAGAGGTACTCTAAGGAGAGCCATGCTAAGGCGTGAGAGATTGGAAGATCCAAAAAAAAATGAGTTATGGACATTTAGCAGTAGACTACCATGAAAGGATAAAAAAATTAGTGAAGCCTTGAAATCACTGATCGAAGATTTTTGGAAAAATAACACACGTGTTTCTCCTAATCAAAGAGATGTTGTAAGAAGGAGGATTGGTAGCCAAAATCGCAAGCCACATGCGAAACATTTTTTGGACACAACTCAGACACAATTTTTTGTAAAATCCTCAAATTCGAAAAGTCAAAGATTTTTTGAGATGGGTAAACCTTTTTATGTGACAATAAATCACACAAGCACAACTTGTTGTAGGATACATATTGAATTTTCTAACCATTTTAATGTTTTTAGGCATATATGTGTAATTTTGCATTCTCAGTTTGTTTTGCAGGATTGTGACATAAATGAGCCACCAAGATCTTCAAGGGAATTCATATCCAACATTTTATGTGAAATAAGGGATGGCCAACAATTTTACAAACATCATACTTGGATGGTACGTGCTTATTTTGTGGTTCTTTGCAACTTTTATCAACTTGTCAACATATGGATAGTACACATGCAATTGGAAATGAAATAGTAGATTATGGAAAATTTAAGACAGTGACATATGCTCTAAAAGATGGGAAACATGGTAAAAGATGTGATTTAGTCATTGAAAATATTCTAGTGTATGAGTTCATGAAGATTTTTTGTGAAAACATTATTTATGAGTATGCAAGGCATACCCATAGAGCTCAATGGCTGGATTTGCAATTCAAGTTGTGCAAGGATACATTTCCACTAGATACCATTGCTTCGGTTGTAGATTTTGCAGAGAAATACACACTACAACCACAAAATGAGGTGTAAGCAAAGTATTATACTTCTCAACAGGTTTCCATATTTGTTCACATAACATTCATGCATTCACCTACAAGTATAGAGGATGATAGGAAGATTTTGAGGGAGTACCATTTTTACATCACCGATGATCGATCACATTCTACGGAGTTCGTACATGGTTGTTTTCAACTATTTTATGAAGATTTGGCTAACAGGGGCATCACATATTGTCAGCACATTATTTGGTCAGAAAATTGTGCATCTCAATTCAAGAATGCACGGATGTTCTATTGGTTGAGCAGGATGCACAAATTGTGTAGAATTCAATACATGTGGAATTTCACAGAGGCTGGTCATGGAAAGGGAGAGCACAATGGTGTAGGCGCATGCATCAAAAGAGCCTTAGCTCGTGAAGAACTAAAGTAAAAAGATGGAGCAATATTGACAGATGCAAAATCCATCGTCCAATGGTGTAACGCTACAATGGGTCCAGGTAAGGAAGGTGAGTCTATGGTTCATAGATTTTTTTGGTTGATAGATAATACTAACATTGCACCATATCAGGATTGTTGCACACTAACAGGATCTAGTGAGTTGCACTCTTTTAGAAGCTCTGATGCAGGTTCATGGAGTATCCACCCATGAAAAATGGCATGCTATTGTCCATAATGTGCAAAGGAAAATTGGGATGACTGTGAGTCGACTGAATGGGTGGACAAATGGGATATACAGGTTTTGGACCCAATTGACACCTATCATCCGCCACAAGCACTGGAAATGGTACAGATGGAATCATCTATTGACTTTGACCGCTTGTCTAATCTAGTGCAACCTGGTAATATATATATTTATATATCTTTGTAATTTCAATATGTAACTTTATAACTTTTACGCAAGTATTTTCTGAATTAATGATTGCATTTTGTACATTTGTCACTCTAGGCCATGTTTTTGCTATTATTGCACCTGAAGATAATGAAGAAGGGATAGATTATTATCGCTTCAAAAAAATCACAAAACTTTATCGCTTCAAAAAAATTGGAATTTCTCCCATCTACTTGAGTTCTCATCAATTGTCCATAAAACTAAGAAAGGGAATAGGTGCTATGCTTCCAATCCCAACATCCTCCTGTCCACTACTAGGAGATGTGTGTAATGTAGGATTCAACTCCATCAACTTAGTCATTTTTTTCACTAGTTGATTGGGACTCTCACCATTTGTTTCCAACTATGGTGACAATGCTTGGGGTTACACTTATTAAGTAAGAATATTTCTTAATCTAGGGATTAGAGCATTGAACATATCAGAATGTGATTTATGCTATGGGAGAAGACGTATGTTGGGCATACTAATTGATTCTAGGGCTAGTGCAATTACATCTCCTTCCACTAGTGTTGTAAATATAATTTCTATAGTTGTTGAAGGTGCACCTCCAATATTTGGTCTATATCTCTTTCAAACATTTAGATTATCCTCTCTTTCTTTCCTCTTTTATTCCTTTAGTGCAACCTTCTCTGCAACTCATTTCCCCCTCTCTATAGCATCTAAGATCTCATTTCTTGCAATCTTTTCCTCTCTCCCATATTTCCTATCCCTGATCTTCTCCTTCATGTAAAGTGCATTAGCCTCAAATAAATTCTTAGTCTCTCTTGTTCCTTAGAATTTTGTATCCTTTTCTTTGGTAGCTATAGGAATCTACTAGGTAAACCACTATGTTGTTTTCTGTCTAGTGGCATGTAACGTATAAAATCAACATCTCCATCATAGTCATTTAGGGCCTGGGTATCAAAAAATTGTTAACTATTTATTTTATCATGGTTGCCACCATTTGCAAAGCATTATATGACGTCCTTGGGGTCAACATGTGGTGGGGATGGAATTAAAAGGGAAACATTTTCATCCCCACAAGTATTTGGTTACCCAAGGTTTGTGACAACCTCCTACAACCAATCTAGTTGTGAATCTTGCATTAGCAAGCTTAATCTAATATCAATGTTTGTTGTATGCTCAAGGTTTTATCTCCTATAATAGTCCATTGGCTGGTTTAGGTTTTCTGGTTGGGTATTTTTAGGTGCAATTGTACCTAGTCCCTTCATATTTTGTCCATAACTCCTCAACAAAGTGTTAATTGGTTCATCTAATAAGCCATTGATTTTTAGGAAGGATTCAATAGTGATTTCCTCCCCCTTGCTTTACAACTCATCAATATTTGCATCATCTACAGTAGTTGTTTCTTCTGATCCACTACTTGTGGGTTGTGGTTTAAATCCCTATTTTCCATCCTCATCAACAATGAAGCACTTTCTTAGGCCTATATCATTCACTAAAACCTCCCTATTCAAAGACCATATCCCTATCCTATGGAAACCACTCATTATATTATCGGGTGTAAGTGCCAAATTGGAGGCTTTGCTAGATAACATTCCTAACTCCTCACGACCAATATTGATTTGAGGGTTCCTAGCCAACCACACATTCCAAATATGTTTTAAGTAAGATTTTAATGGTAAGAAAAAACTAACATCCAATGATTGACACCTATAGATGGTATACGCTACAAGTGACACACAATCTATGCCCAACTTCTTTGCTTTATCAATTATTTTCCATGTCATATGGATTCCATGATCATCAAATACTAGAAGACACCTTTTTGAGAGAAACACCCCACATGGAATTGTTCTTACAAAGTGGTCTAGCCAATTCAAGAATAATTATTTAATCATCCATCCATGTACTTGGACTGCCATGCAGGCCTTGAGATCATAATTGAAAATGTAGTTTTTTATATGTCTCTTAGCCTTGAACAAATAAAAATTGGAATTCTCTAACCAACAGTAATGTAAGGAGACCCACCCTGCTAGTTTAGGCCACTATGCGCAAACTAACCAATGACTTCTTCTGATCCTATAGGGTTTCTTCCTGACCCTATTCCCAAGAGGATATCTCCCAACTATCCCCTTCCCTAGGATCTATGCACACCAATTGACTATGTCAACTTCAATCACCCCAATATTCAAATGAAGGCATTTTCTCTCTACTAGGAAAATTTGCGCACAAACCCCAATGCAATATCTAGGGTTATTATATGGTCCTCAACTTGATATTTCCAAACTCTCCTAATCATCACAAGACTCCACTCACCAACCCAAATCATAGATGTCTTTTTCTTTCTTACTTGACCTACTAGGTCTAGAGCCCCAATTAGGCCAAAATTTTCAAACTCACTAGGTGCTCTTGCAGCATTCTCCCCATGTGACAAAGAACTCATGGTGGATAAATCTGAAGGAATTTCGTAGGAATACCTTTCTTTCCAAAATCACTCTCATCTATCCATGTTACTTCAGATTCTGGTTGATCTTTCCATTTGATAAGATGCTCCATATAGGTGCCATGACAAGTCTTCTTCCTGATTCTTGAATCCATAACCTTTTCAGCTTTTGGCTGAGATTATAATGGGATACTGACTTCTTCAACCTTTGATTTTGTTTGTCCTTCTATGAATGTAGGCTCTTTATATTGAACTTAGTCCTTGACATTAAAGATAAGGTAAATTTCCAAGTTTGGTGGGAGTTCTATTTTGTCGGCATTAGAACCATAATTTGCAAGTACCTTACAAGGTCCTATCCTATGCATTTGTAGCTTGGTTGGAACACCCTATGCAAGTACCAAAACTCGTCCTTGGCATCATATCATGGCCTCAACACCTTGGATCATCTCAAAACATCTCATCTAACATGTTCCAACTCCTTGCACACTCTCAGCAACTCATCTCTTACACTTTCTCAATTTTGCCTCTTCTAGGCTTGTTCCAACTAGCCCTTGCCAGTCACTAATTTGTTGTTTTCTCCAAAATTTTCCACAGAACTTCCTAAACTATTGGGTGATTAAAATGCCATTTTCCTCACTCTAAAATATACTCCAAAACCAACTACACTTGTTTTGTAAAATATCTCTCAAAACTGGCTATTTCAGTCTACCAACTAGGCCTAGTTTGAGGCCATTTACAAAGCAACTCACAATCCCTTGACTTTTGGAACTCCCATGACCCAAAAAATTCTTAAGACACGACTCAAATGAAAGGATTCTTCTATTTTTTTGGTCTTATGATCAACTTTACAATGGTTTTTACAAAACCCTCCTTTCTAGCCCCTTTACCCTAGGGCTTTCTAGAACTCTTACTTTGTGACATCTCTAGAACCCCAAAATGGTTTAAAAAGGTTCACTTTGGTTATATTAGATGACTTCAAACATAAAATGCAACTCTTGTTTGGAGAAAACACTAAATCCACCTTGGGAGCAATCACATACCCCTTTTTATGCACTCAAATTTTAGGGAAAACTATGCAAATACTTCTTAAATGGTTTCAACACTCAACTTTTCAGATGGAAATGGTTATTATAGACTCAAACCAACAAGAAAAATCCCAAACTTGAGGTTTCTCAACACTCAACAATCAAATTTCAAAACTGTTACCAACACTTACTACTAGGACAATTTCTAGTTTTAACAGTCAAACTCCCAAACCATACAAAGGACCCCCCACTATTTTTACATTTTTAAACACTCTTTTTGGAGACCTACAATAACCTCTCTCACTTTTTGGAGATCACGCTCCGTTTTCATTTTACGACGACATCTCGGGTGATGTTGAAACTTGCAATGTCAGCTAGTACAAAGTTGCCAACTACCAAATCTCTCTCACCTTTCCTCGTGGGATCAAACTGTCTGCTCTATTAGCTTCACGTGGCCGGGTAAACCCTATCCCCAATTTTGTCCTATCCCCTTCAGTGCTCAAACGTTCTCAGGCACGCCAATCCAGAATGTCCCCAAGGGTCACTAAATGCCATAGGGCTGTGATCTTTGACGGGGCATATCTCAGAGCTTGTGCAAGGTATGGATGCAATTCCAATTCCTATAGGACTGTGTTGTGGATACCTACAATAAACTCTCTTAGTTTTTGGAGATCACACTCCGTTTTTGTTTTACAATGCCATATCGAGTGATGCTGAAACTTGCAGTGTGGGCCAGTACAAAGTTGCCAACTGCCAAATCTCTCTCACCTTTCGTTGTGGGATCGAACTGTCTACTCCGTTAGCTCTGGATGGCTGAGTAAACCTTATCCCCAACCTCATCCTATCTCCTTCAGTGCTCAAACATTCTTAGGCACGCCAATCCGGAATGTCCACAAGGGTTACTAAATGCCATAGGGCTATGATCTTTGATGTGGCATATCTCAAACCTCATGCGAGGTATGGATGTGATTCTAGTTCCTACAGGACCGTGTTGCAGAGACTTACAATAACCTCTCTCACTTTTTGGAGATCACATTTTGATTTCATTTTACAACGCCATCTCGGCTGATGCTGAAACTTGTAGTATTGGCCAGTACAAAGTTGCCAACTGCCAAATCTCTATCATCTTTTGTCGTGGGATCAAACTGTCTGCTCCATTAGCTCCAGGTGGCCAGGTAAACCCTATCCTCAACCTTTTCTTGTCCCCTTTAGTGCTTGAACGTTCTCAGGCACGCCGAACCCGAATGTCCCTAAGGGTCACTAAATGCCACAGGGCTGCGATCTTTGACGGGGCATATCTCAAAGATCGTGCGAGATATGGATGAGATTCCAATTCCTACAGGACTATGTTGCAGAGACCTACAATAACCTCTCTCACTTTTTGGAGATCACATTCCATTTTCATTCTACAATGCCATCTCGGGTGATGCTGAAACTTGTAGTGTTGACCAGTACAAAGTTGTCAACTGCCAAATCTCTCTCATCTTTCATCATGGGATCAAACTGTCTGCTCCATTAGCTTCGGGTGGCTGGGTAAAACCTATCCCCAACCTCTTCCTGTCCCCTTCAATGCTCGAACATTCTCAGGCACGCTGAACCAGAATGTCCCTAAGGGTCACTAAATGCCATAGGGCTGCAATCTTTGATGGGGCATATCTTGGAGCTTGTACGAGGTATGGATGTGATTCTAGTTCCTACAGGACTGTGTTGCAGAGACCTACAATAACCTCTCTCAATTTTTGGAGATCACATTCCGTTTTCATTTTACAACGCCATCTCAGGTGATGCTGAAACTTGTAGTGTTGGCCAGTACAAAGTTGCCAACTACCAAATCTCTCTCATCTTTCGTCGTGGGATCAAATTGTCTACTCCATTAGCTCCAGGTGGTCAGGTAAACCCTATCCCCAACCTTGTCTTATCCCCTTCAGTGCTCGAACATTCTCACGCATGCCGAACCAGAATGTCCCTAAGGGTCACTAAATGCCATAGGGCTGCGATCTTTGACGGGGCATATCTCGGAGCTTGTGTGAGATATGGATGAGATTCCAATTCCTACAGGACTATGTTTCAGAGACCTAAAATAACCTCTCTCTCTTTTTAGAGATCACATTTCATTTTCATTCTACAATGCCATCTCGGGTGATGCTGAAACTTATACTGTTGGCCAGTACAAAGTTGCCAACTGCCAAATCTCTCTCATCTTTTGTCGTGGGATCATACTGTCTACTCCATTAGCTCTGGGTGGCCGGGTAAACCCTATCCCCAACCTCTTCCTATCCCCTTCAGTGCTCAAACGTTCTCAGGCATGTTGAACCAGAATGTCCCTAAGGGTCACTAAATGCCATAGGGTTGCGATCTTTGACGGGGCATATCTATGGCCTGTCAATACTTCGACTATACTTGAAGTCAATGATTATCAATATGTGAAAAAATGGAACTCGTTGTATTTTGAAGTACTGAGAAGATGGCCTTGCCCTTCCCCAGGAGTTTCAAGAATGGGAGACATTAGGTAAGAGAGTGAAAATTTTACTATCGCTTCAATACACATGACACAATTGGAAATGAAAATTTTGATGGTAATCATTTTTTGATAAGGGAGAGACTAGGGATGATCATTGTTACTATCTCTTTAGTAGTGGAATTTTGTTTTCTCTTGAATTTGGTGGTGGGGGATCAGTGGTAAGTCTCCTTGGATATTCCTTCTTATGATGTTAGTGACAAGTGTTGCTCTTTGAAAACACTTGTACAATCTTTTTTAAATTATTAGATAAAAAAAGAGAATTGTAAGTATTAAACATGATTAACCTTTAGTTCCTAGAAGATCTTTATTTCCCCATCAATGCATTTAGAAAGTTAAGTTTTAAGAAGATCATAAATAGAAAAAATTAGAGAAGCGATTTAAACATTTATATTGATTGGAAACACATGAGTCTTGAGTTTCCTCTACCTTTTAAAGAACATTCGTTAGCTAGCAGACCTAATTCCACATTCCATAAGACTGTCATTGCGTTAAAGATTTAGGAAACCAACTGCTCTAAGATAAAGCTTCCCAGTCAATAATAATCTAGCCTATTGAGGTACATAATACTTCTCAATTAAACTTGTGTTAATTCAGTATTAATTTTGTAATTAACTACAATTTCAGTATCTGTGTATAGGGGATGACTGAGAAAACTATTTAAGGTCCAATTTGAAAATATATTTGTAAGGATCTCGACCAAGGTTCACAACTTCGATGATTAATACATTCATTTAGGCCATAACCTCACTACAAAAAAATAATATATAAAAAAGGTAGTGAATAATGTCATGTCTAGATCCAAATCAACCAATGAAAGTCAAAATAGCATAATGTGGAACAACAATATATGCATTGAGTGGGTTGTCATAAAAAAGCTTCATAATAAAATTCATGTCTAGAATTAAAAGACCTTAAAGAAAATTTATGCTTGTAACACAAATGGCCATTCAAAACTGAATATGATTACAATATGTGAAATAACATTACAAGAACTTGTAATTCTCTTGTGAACATCATGTTAATTCTTGTAAGAATCCCTAAGATGCTTGTTATACTCAAAATTTTGTTGAAATTTAATTAATTTTTATCCTGTCGGTTAATTGGCTTAGGGTGATATATGCTTCTTGGATGGAATAATGAGTTTGTGATTAACTCTGTATTAAGATTCATAGCATCTTCTAGTTATTTGCAAAGGAAATTTATAAATTACTTGCTAATGTCATATGGCTTTCTTGAGAAAGATGTCTGTGTTCTTATTGATGGGTACTAATGACTATCCACATTTAGTTCTTCAATATCCTATTTGACAAGCTTTCCATAGACATTTCTTTGCCATACTAAGTATTTTTGAAAACATATTTGAGTAGGACTACAGTAGATACTACATGATGTTTTAACAAATAAAGTAATGGGTTAAAGACTATTATTTCCAAGGTATTATGTCATAGTATTTTAATTGTAATGATCTTAGACTAATGATATTCTTGAAGGTAACTTCAACATGTAGCAAGAAAGACAACCTATAGCCAAGGCTATATTGTGCCTACAACCAAAGACATAAATGGTCACAGCCAAAGCCACTAGTGCACATAGCCAAAGCCATGGATGCTTATGGCCAAAGTTACAAGTGTTCGCAGCCAAAGCCATGAGTACATGAAGTCGATGATCACAATTGTTTACAACTATTCACCAGAAACAACTTCTTTGCAATTTTTGAGAAATACTAATAAAGCAAAAAAGAACATCTACTAGTTGGTAGACATAATGGAAACTCTCTAGCAATTGAATTTAATTTCATACATGCACATATCTAATTTAATGTGATACATGAACATATCTAATTTAATGTCATACATGAACAAACATATAATATAAAATGATAACCAATAATGTCATATACATTAACAAACACATAATATATTATGATAACCAATAATGTTGTATATGAACAAACATATCATATATTGACCAATAATGTCATACATCAAATATAGAATTTCATATGTACATCAAATGTGTATCGAATATGTCTCTCAGATGCCTATATATATATACATGGGGAAGGAAACAAGTCTCTCTATATATATATATGTATCAAATATCTCAACTACATCTTTTCCTTTCGATGAGGGGAAGGAAACAAGTCTTTCGACATCCTCTGCTATCATGTGGAGGGAGACAGTGGAGATGACGGGGCCCTCCTGACATGCTCACTTGACCTCTTGTTGAGGCTCTTCTCCAGGTCCAACTGATACAAAGAAAGTAGATATGAATCAATATTTATTATACGTTGAAATCAAATAAATGTACTCACAAAATCAATTATTTTCTTACCGCCAACAAATAGTCACTCTGTAAGTCCACCTCAAATGCTCGTGGATGATCAGGCATGACAAGACCCTACAACAATTCAATAAATATAATCACTTATAAATAACATTAGAAATTTTGAGATTAACTATTATAAACAACAACTAAAATGAAGAAAATTCTTTCATACCTCCGTCAGTGGCTGTGAGCTAGCCACAGCTACGGCCACTCCACTATCAATAGACTATCGTAGATGAGGAGGTGTGTCCGACATCATGAGCTGCATGTCATACAATACACGTTATATCTAACATGAAACATGGAATAAATATAATCAAATGAATTAAATTAACATGAAACAACTATACCTGTGTGAAGCTAATATGATGTCTCTGCTATGCGTCTGTGGTAAAGGTTGAGGGTCCTATGGAGAACTAATGCACATGCATATTTTTTTTGGTCAATCCTTAATATGATTACGTAATAAATATATGTATTAATTAAAATGATTAAATTGATACATACCTCAAGACTCATCGAAGGGACAAAAAATGGGCCTGGAGGATCGCTACTAGGCCTAGGAACACTTTGACCCTAAATTTTGAACAATGTCAATAAATCCTAATTAATTAATCATTCACTATACGTATGAATGTGATCAAATTAGTAATTTACCTGTGTGTTAATGCCAAATGTCTCAATTAGGAACTGATCGGTGACAAGTCCATCATCTACACCATCTCCGACATGAGTGCCAAATGTGCATAGGGATCCGCATGAAGTGTACATGTGACCACAATGTATAGAAGGCTCCCCCTCAACTAATGGGCTCGTGGAATGGATGAGGGTTTGCGTCAAAGAATTAATGGTCCCTAGAGTGCTGGCCTCTACATGTTCCTTCACAACTGAAGGAATAATCACATGCTTGCATTGTGGATGGACCACGGCTGCCCTAACTACATTAGGGTCACGACGTGCTCTTGGCCTCTCAGATGATGACCCCCCACCTCTACCCTAGGAGTCTAACATATCAAAATAATGGGGGATCTCCCCAAGGACAAACTCACAATATAATTTCTTCAAAAAATACATGGGGACCTCGTGATTGTTGAAAGGAGGGGCATCAAAAACCATCCACCATCTATCCCAAAAATTATTTCTAATAGCATCATGTATGCACCAATGGATGGGGAATCATTTAGTACCCTCTCTAACAGTATTTTGCTCACCGGGTTTTCTAAATAATGCACATATACTACCTTTTGGTATTTCCTTTTTCCTAACATCTTCATATGACAATTTATTTGCATAAAATCTTTTTTGTTCATCCCTCTTAGCCCACCAAATATCTAACTGACCACTAACTGAGGCTATCTGAGTGTTAATGGATTCGAGGGATGATGCCAATTGAGCCCTCATTGGATTGGTTTGTCCAAATTCTTTCAACCGAGCAATGATTCCTTCTAATTTAGTTTTGCCTCTCTCTATTTCATTTCTTATATTTTCTTGTGTGCCTGGTGGAGGTCTTGCAATTGGTTCGGGTTGTGGAATTTGTTCTTCTTCTTGAGGAGGGTTTTGGTTTTGAGTTTCTTGAGGGTTTTGATGTTCTTGTGGATTTTCTGGTTGATTATGAACATTTCTTGATAAAAAATCAATTGAAATTCAAATAAATAAACAAATCAAAATGAAATTTGTAAAAACCCTACAAAAGAATATGAAAAACTTACAAAACAATATGAAAAATATATCAAACAATGCAAAGTTAGGTTTATATCACTTACGGCATTGTCGTGGGTGTGCTTGTGGTCTTGGATTTCGTCGACGAGGAGACATTTTGGCAAATGGTGGTGCAAATGTTGAGTCTTCAACTCGTGTACGCGCTGCTCGCTGTAGGAGTAGAAGAAAATGCTGATGAAAATGATGGGCTGTGGGTTTGCAGCCCATCATATATACTTTTTATTTTTTTAAAGCGCGCATACGCTATAGTGTGTATGCACTATAACGCATACACGCTTTTTAAAATACGAAAAAACAAATTTCTTGTCACCTTTTTGGCACCACAACTCGATGCATATGCCCTATCATTCCTACTTAATAAGGAATAATAAATAATAAATTAACTAAGAGAAAAAAAAAGGTTTTGGATATTGTCCACGAACAGGAAACTCTAATATGTGCCCATTTGCTTCTTAAGGAAGAAAGAAAATTTATCCAACTATATCAAATATCATATAAGGTCCTAACTATAAGGGATAAAAAAATTATGCTTTCCCTTATCTTGGTCTTTAACATTCCATTTTAACAACCAATCTCCCACATTAAATATTCTTTTAGAAGCTTTTTTCTCATGTAAGTATTTCATAATGTTTTGTCTTTTAAGGTTGTGCTGCAATGTTCCTCTTCATTTTTTATATCCATAAAATCATTATTCTCAAGCTTCTCAGTTTTGATGAATATATATACTAATTATTAGTTACTTTCAAAAATTCTTGCTTCTTGACCATATACAAGTTCAAAAGTTGAGAATCTAGTTGACTTCATTTTTGTTATTCTATCCACCCAGATAGCAAAATGTAATTTTGAGTCCCAAAATATTTTATTTCTATCCAAGATCCTTTTCATAATTTTAAAGATACTCTTATTAGTTGATTTTGCTTGACCATTTCCCTGTGGATGGTAAGAGGATGAGTATGATATTGTTATCCCATATTTAGTGATGTAAATTATTCTTATCTAAAACACATCCCATTATCAACAATTTTTTTTATTGGAACACCAGATCTTGTTAATATATTATTCATTAGAAATTATGTAACAATAGTACTAGTAGATCTTCTAGTCTAGATAACTTCAACCCATTTAGTGAATTGGTCTGTAGTAACTAAAACTCAACTAAATCCACTGCTTAACTAACTACTAATCTCACCTATGAAGTCTATTCCCCATATATGAAATGTTTATTGTGCTTGTAATTTCAAGGGTAAAAGATCCATCATATTTTAATTTACCTGAAAACCTTTGACATGCTTTACATTTTCTCACATAGTTACAATAGTCTCTAAAGAGATGAGGCCAATAATATATTTATGTCAAAATCTTGTTTGTAGTAGTTTGGGCAAAAAATTTCCCTCCATAGAATCCTTCGTGTAATTATTTTAGAGTAATAGGTTCTTGATGAGTATCAAAAAATAAATCTAATATTTCATCTCCACTTTTCCAATATAAATCTCCTTCAATAAGAATATGTTTTGCTACATGTAACTCAATTGTCCTTTTTTTTTTCACTCCATTTGTCATGAATTTTCATGGTTCTTAAATAATAAATAACATTAGCATACCAAGGACATTTTTCTATGCTTAGCATGTTATTATTTGCTCCCACCTAATTGATTTGTGATGCTTCTAGGTTAGCATTTGTCATAAGTTTTTCCAATCCATAACCTTGGACCAATTTGGTTATTTGAATATCAGTGCTAAACTCTTGGATTTGATTAATCCATCTACATCTTCTTCGAGTAGTTTTAGTCTATTTGAATATGTGTGTCATGAGCCCAAGTTAAAAGGATATATATGAATTTTCAAATAACATATTCTACAATGATAAAAACTAAGAATGATAATATCATAATCTATTATATAATAGTGATATATTTGACAATATAAAAATCAAACAATATATAAGATTATAGCATAATTGTAATATAAAATATTATATAATAATTATAATATTAATGAGTTAAATAAATTAAATAATAAGTAAATACTTTGATTATAAATGATATCAAATACCAATAATAACTTTATAATGTACCCACATGGGTTATATTATGAAATGGACTTATTCAAGGATAATATTATAATATAATTGAGAATTATAAATAATATATAAAGAAAATATACTACGTAATAGTATTAAGAATAATGATATTAATAATAATATTATTAATATAATATATAATATGTTATAATTACATTATAAATCAATAAGATAATAACATATCTAACTATTATCATATTTGGATATAAATACTATTGATAACTAAAGGTAATGAATTGATTAATTAATCAATATAATATTACATCTAATATGGTACAACCATTAATATAAAAGATAGTACAATATGAATATATAAATATAAAAGTAAATAGTCTAATATTATGTAATTTTATCATTAATATAATAGTATGACATAGAATTAATAATACAATAAATAAATACAATTAATTATTAATACTAATAACATAATATTGATGTAGGGTAAGCTATATTATTCTTATAATGTTAATATAAAATCAATTAAGACATGCGGTAGATACCAATGTAATCTAAGCAGCATTAGTTAATGATAATAATTATTATGAACGGTACCATTGATGGTATAAGTTCTCTTTATGAATGAAGAGCTAATAATGAAATTGAAATGCAAGAAAAGTGACAAAGTTAATCTAGAAACATTGAGTAAGAGAGAAGATCAATGTAATTAGAAGATTACAAACTTTGATATCAATAGCTTAATCATCCATGCTAAGTGCATCACATAATACCATCAAACTAATATATTGAATTGTTAAAGATAAAGGTTAATATATGAGGGTCAGTGATTATAATTATTAAATTAAATATTACAAACTTTACAAATACTGACATAAGCTATCCAAAATCATTGGAAAAGGATGTGACCAGTCAAGAAAGGACATTTGACATTACATATATATTGCATGTTAGAACATTCAAATGGGATGGATGGGAGAAAAAAGAAAAAAAACAAAGAAATCATGAACTCCTCTATCGAACCATACCCAGGTGAACACTGAAGATGTCAATAGAAGGAGTGTACGTTTCTATGTAGTTAGTGGAATCACAACCTATCACCACTGACATAGATAGAAAATCTGACAAAGCACACAAGTGTGTGACAAGGTGATATTAATATCATAAATAGGGGCAGAAGCTATGTGGGAAGTAAGATCACAAAGATACGAAAGAATATATTATCAAGATCAGAGACCTCTGCATATGGATATTCTATATTGTCCACACTCAGTATTAAGAATCTGACCACAATATTAAAGTGTTGAATAAATAAGATAATTTGATGTTCAGCCAGATGAACATGAAGGATAAAGTCACATGGTTTAACATAAGGTGGATTTGATATATTGTGTGGAATGAAATATTATTTCAGATCATATTTTCTTGAATATTATTATGTGGATGAAGACCAATCACCATGGATACATTATGGAAGGATTTCCATACTTATACAACCTGCCACCATCGTAGAAGTCTAACCAAGTAAAGTAAGGAAGGGTACTAATTATTAGATATAGCAGCGATCTACCATCCAGGGAGAAAATATTGAAAATGCATACAGATAAACAAAAAAAAGATACAAAAAAGGGAAAATTTGGAAATAAACAATGACCAACAATGACCCCCAAAATGGGTTCATTACAATGTGTTTAACTTCTATGTTAGGAAAATAAGAAATAATGCTTGTGCCTACTAAATATGGGTGAAAATATGTGACTGCCTTAGCCAAAGCATAAGCTTTCTTCTCATTTATATCATAGTTTAGCTAAAAAATTTGTAGATTCTACTAAAGAGGGCAATAGGTTATTCATGCCCTTCTTCATTATTTTGGAGTGTAACAACAAGAATTGTATGATAAGATGCAAAAGAAAAAACCTAAAAGGGTTTACTAAAATCTGCAGCTTTAAGGACAAGTGCTTCTTTGATAACTCTTTTTCATATTTACAAAGGCTTTTATAGCCTCATCATCCCAAACTAAATCAGCCCCCATTTTCAACATCTTTTACTTTGGCTTAATAATTTTAGCAAAATTAGATAAAAATCCTTTGACAAAGTTAATCTGACCAAAGAATGACTATATTTCTTTGGTTGTCTTTGGAATTTTTATATTATCAATGACTTTTACTCTATCAAGGTCTATTCTGACACCTTACTTGGAAACTATGTGGCCTATTAATTTTCCCTCTTTTACTCCAAATTGACACTTCTTTGGATTGAGAGATACTCCACATTCAAGAGGTCTCTTGAAGATTTTTTCGAAATGATTGCAATGATCTCTTGCTTCCTTTGAATAAGTTGTCAAATCATCTTGATAAATAGTTAAAATGTGATCAAACAGACATCAAATCCAACTTCCACGGCCTTGAAATTTTTCCTTGACAATAGTCAGGCTGAAAGGAATCCTAGAATATGTATATGTTCCCCAAGGAGTAATAAATTTTATTTCATATTATTTAGCCTTTTTAAATTTTACTTGATTATAGCCAGAGAAATTGATGACAGCTATGTATGACTTATTTTATACCATATTTTAATCCATTTTATGTACCATCACACCCACTTTCATCTTCCATTTCTATTCTATTTCACACCATTTTCCTCTTTCATATTATTCCATATGGATTAAACTATGTAAGTGATATTTAATCAATTTTTTAAATTAAAATAATGTATAAATGATATTCATTGTATTTACTAATATATATATATACATATATATACATATATATATATATAGATATATATACATATATATACATACATATATATATATATACATATATATACATATACATATATATACATATATATATATATATATACATACATATATATATACATATAAATATATATACATATAAATATATATACATATACATATATACATACATATATATATACATATATATACATATATATACATATATATATATACATACATATATATACATACATACATACATACATACATATATATATATATATGTATGTATGTATGTATATATATGTATGTATATATATATACATACATATATGTATATATATATACATACATATATATACATACATACATACATACATACATATATATATATATGTATGTATGTATGTATATATATATGTATGTATATATATATACATACATATATGTATATATGTATATATGTATATATGTATACATATATATATATAAATATATATACATATATATATATATATGTATATATATCTATATATACATATATACATATATACATATATATACATACATATATATACATATATACATATATATACATACATATATATATATATACATACATATATATATACACACATATATATATGTGTGTATATATATATGTATGTGTGTGTATATATATGTGTATACACACACACACACACACACACACACACACACACATATATATATTCACATGCTTCCTCATGTATTATTCAACATGTTAAAGAATATTAAGCATGCCATTTATATCATGTTATTGGTCTATCAAGGAAACATTCTCCAACACTGCAAAATAATGACTAGTAAGGGAAATATATATCTTATGATGGAATCAATGGAGGAGAACCATTCAATAATATTTTTATATGAAATGACTCAAGGAGGATGTGACAATATGCAAGCATTTTCAATGATAAATTATTGTCATTGAATTCAACCAAATCCATTGGGTTTATTGTCACAATCTCATTTGAGAAGATATGTTAGTTGGTGAGAATATGGGCAATAAATATGTAACTAACCTATTTCATGTTTTTAGAAGTTGTTATAATTGAGGAGGACTATATTGGGACACATGTAATATAATCTACATGGAGTCTAAACTGCCCAATATCTACCTTTTATTATGTTTCCATGATATGCTAATCAAAATTTGATTTTAGAAGAATTTTATGCTAAAAGAGATCTTCTCTATATGGTTCAAGATCATCATATGCCAAAGAAAAACATGTCTATATTTTCTTAGTAAAGAAATTAAACCTATTTTAACTTTCTTTGATAATTTTCTACCAATAAATACCTCTCTTGGTGAACATTCATTCCCTAAATTAATTTTTTCAACTTGATATTCTATCACAGAAGGGGTTTGTGTCATGATCATTTCATGTTCATTAAAAACCATTTCTAATGTGACCAATCCTTTAGGTATTTTGTTAGATTTAAGCTAAATTATTTCATTACCCAAAATAATGTCCTTTCCATCCTGACTTTCCACTAATCCATTCAAGTTAATTCTAGTATCTCGATAATTTTCCTGACATGTCAAAAAATTTAAAACATCCTTGTCATCTTCAAAAATCTACCAATTATGAATATTATCTTGTATAGATGGCCTATTTTTTATTTCTAGGGATCAAACTTGTAGTGATATATCAATTTGTTTAACAACTATATTAGCCATTAAATCAGCCAAAGAATTATCACTCCTATATATCCAAGTGTTCGTAAAGGTGTCAAAATGTTCAATTTAATCCCATATATAATTTCAGTATTTTTTAATCTAGAACGTTCAGTTAAAAATTTGTTCCTTATTTGGTAGACAATTAGTTCAAAACTATCAAATATTGATAGCAATTTGAGTTCCTAACAATAGCATTATTGGTACATTCAAAGTCAAGATGGAATGTGTAATTAAGGATTTTACCTAAAGGGTTTGTCAAGATTATTCCAATGCCATTTCCTTCCTTAATGTATACTTCATCAAAATGCAAATATCATATTCCTTAATTTTCCTGCTACATGAGAATACTAGAGTGCCCTATATTGTGGAAAGGTTTATTAAAATTTATTTAAAAATTAGCTATATCCATTTGACAAAAAATAATTGTCATGTTAGGGTGAAAATGTTCAACGATATATTCAAATTTAGGTTCTTTATCAATTCTTATATCCTTACCATTTATGGGAATTGTTGCATAAGATAAATCCAATTTTATATGTCCCCCAATAGATTTGACCATTGTCTTGAGAGTAACATGCTATAGGAATCCAGGGCATCAACCAAAGCTATGTAAGTCTTATATGAAACACAAGGACAAGAAAGGAACTTGAAGTAAACATTATTAATAAATCTAGTTAATGAGATGGGCCTATTATCCATCACATAACACTTTCCATTAGGTATGTCTACTTCTAATTGTAATGCCCTGCTCGGAGATCCTTGGAAACAAGGATGAAATACAAGCCACATTTTTTTTTTACAAGTATGAATGGACATGAAAACATCACACAAGGATCAAAAAGATCACAACAGAAGACTTCACCATAATCTTGGCAATCAGTGAATCTTTGAATGCCACTACCAAACTAACACACACAAACAAAAGCCAACAACAACCACGCACATGATGACGCCTCAAGAAATGACCACTCAACAACAAAACACTAAGTTGGGGTAGAATGCAAAAACCTAAAATTTGGCTAAGTCTTAAATCCTAAAGCCCTAAAAATTGGCTAAGTCTGGATTTCTGAAGCCCTAAAATTTCCTAGAATCTTTATTTCATCTTTGAGAGGTCTGAAACCTATCTCAAAAGATTTGTCGCATATATTAAATATAACTTAAGTATAATTCAACTTATATTTAAATGATATATTTTAAACCCCTTAGGAAATCTATTTTGAACTAGGAAGGTGTAAAACCCAAAAGGGTGTCCAAAACCAACTTCCAAACTTTCATCTGACAAGCCTAGATAGCCCATATTTCTTGTGTGAGAAAGTACACTGGTCTCAAGTTTTGTGCAAAACTTTTCAATGCTTCATGCGAGAAAGTGCATGGCTTCACATGAGGAATCATTGCACACCACATGAGGACTTTCATTCTCGTGTGAGGACTTGCATTCTCACATGAGGATTCCATGTGCACTGCATGAGGATTTGCATTCTCACGCCAGGACTTGCATGGTCTCGGGCGAGGAAATCCATTTCCATGCGAGAAAAAAAATGAAAACAAAATGCAAACAAAAAGCATAAAAACATGGAAACCTCCACACCGAGGAGTATTGGATCCATGTAAATTAAGGAATGAACACTCAAGTGCATAAACAACAAGGAAAGAGGAACATCTACCATCTAAACCATAGCAGTAAAGAACATATTAAATGCAACATCGTAGTGAACAAAAGTAACATTGCAATGTATAGAAATAACATCACAAAAATTGAACAACCAAGTATGCAGTTCCTCCAAACCATCAATAGCATCATAAGACCATCATGGATCCTAGCCATCCCTCACATGTAACATCCCAAGCCACCAATATGATCATCGATATTTTCGTAATAGGGACATCACTATTAAACATGCTACCAACATAAGCATAAGGAAATCTAACATGCTAGTAGTAAAGCATCAGATAATCCTACAAGTAGATAACATCACCTATTACATGCAGAACATCATAATAAGAAAATCTAACTATATCACATAGCTTAGTAGTGCAAATTTAAAACTAACTATTAAATGAAATTTTTAACCATACTAAACAAGCTAACACTTAAGATAGGACCAAAGAAAACCATATGGAGGAAAGTAGACCAAGAATGGTAAACTCCTCAAATGCTTCTCATGGTGATGAAGCTATGTCCCTGATGAGAGGGGATGTATTCTCACATTGTGCTCAAGCTTCCAATGGATGGGGGTTTCTACCAAGTGTGTATATGGATGGGGGTTTTAACAATGGAGTCATGGAGATATTTTAGCATTATAATGGTATTTTGGTAGTTTATGAGCTCTCAAAATATCATTATAACTTTGCATGGAAGGTGCATCCTTTTGTGAAGGGAGGAGGTTCAATTTATAGGCAAAGGGTTGGAGGAATGGAGGGTCAAGATGCAAAGATGATGAGATGGTGAGGGAGGGTTAGGATGCACTCAAAAGGGAGCACAAGGATTGTGCTAGTTTAGCACCAATGGGGCGATGACACTTGTCACAAGGAGGATGAGTGTGAGAGGATAGGATAAGGGTTGGTCAAAGGCTTGATGAGGGTGGTTGAGTATGTAAGAGTCATGTAAGAGATGTAAGAGACGATGGGAGAGGTGTAAGAGTCATAAATGTTAGAGGGTGAGGGGAGAAGATATTTGTTGACTTTGGCTTGGGTTAGCAAGTCTTAACGCATGTTTATGATTGTGCACATGATTAGAAGAGGATTAGGATTAGCTTAGAAGGGGGGTTAGGGGTAAGTGATTTAGCTTTTATGGGATGGTTTAGTTAGGAGGCTAAGTGAGGTTAGTATGGGTGAATGGGTTGGATGACGCGTTAGGATAGGGTTTAGGAAGGCTTTTTGGATTTTAGATATTTTATTAAAATGTTTTATTCAATAAAATGAGAGTATGAGATTAAATTGAATAGATTTGAGGATTTATTCAATTTAATAGAGGAATAGGGATTTAATTGATAAATTAATTTTGGGTGATCATTTGATTTTATCAATTGGACTATAGTTAATTAAATAAATTAATTAACTAGGGGATGACGATTAATTAATTAAATAGTAAATATTTAATCAATAATGTCCTGGGAGATGACTAAATATGATTACCTATTGATGTAATCCGATTTAGGTGTCTACATTTTGCCCCTCTTTGACATAGTGTTGAAACAACAATATTTCAAAGAAGTTCAAACATAAATGACATGAAGAAGACTTTTTAAAGCAACATAGTTGCGCTAGTTTTGAGTAGAAGAGGAGAGAATGGACTGCATGATGCCCCCTCAAGAAGGTGGTGGGGAGAGAAGGTGAGGCCCAAAAGCTTCTTGAAAAGTACAAGAAATGAGGGTGAGTAGAAGGACAGAGAGTGGCTAAGAGATGGGGTTAAGGAAGCTCATACTCTCACTAGGGGATAATGATACAAAGGAAAACCTTGTGCACAAGGACAAGTGATGGTTAAGGACAAGGGTTAAGGGAGAGGGGGGAGGGTGATTGTTTGTTTGAAATTAAGCCCAAGGAAGTGATGTAGAAGATGGTAAGGTTCGGGAGATTAGGATTCTAGGATTAGGATTGATGATGACTAAGGTTATGATTGATGCAAGAGCTATGATTATGATTGATGCAAGAGATATGATTATGATTGATGTAGGAGATATGATTATGATTGATGCAGGAGCAATGATTATGATTAAGGCAAGAGATATGATTATGATTGATGCAGGAGCTATGATTATGATTGATGCAAGATTAGATACAATGGGATTGATAGATTGGCTAGATCATGATGGTAGGATTGATTGGATGGGATGCTTGGATAGGATATAAAACTTTGATAGGATGGGGTTCTTGGATAGGGTGGGATTCTTGGATAAGATGGGATGCGTGGAAAAGGATGGGATGTTTGGATAGGATATGAGGCTTTGATAAGATGGGATGTTTGGATAGGATATGATGCTTTGATAGGATGAGAGTGCTTTGATAGGATGGAAGTGTGAAGTAATCCATTTAAGCTTGAGCATGGGGGTGTTCCAAAGGGGAGCACCACCATGTAGTTGAGCATTTATTTTGATATAGGAATATTAGGTATATGCCAAGGTTATGAAGAACATCAAGGCCTTTGTACCAATATTACATAGGATTGACACAAAAAAAGCATGCAACGATTGCCCCAGCATCCCACATGAATCTTGGGAGAATTAGAGTGGGAATGATACTGGGTAACCCACAAGTAGAAAAAAAAGAAAAGATGAAAGACCTAATCAAGACCTTGCACTCGAATCGCCCCATTCATAGTACACCAAGATATAAAAGATCATGGTGACTTTGAGGAGGGAACAACCCAAATCGCTTGGCAGAGATACTTTAAGAACCAAATTTGGAATCCTAAAAAGAGAACAAATCGAAAGAAAATTTAAATCCATAAAAAAGTTAACCTTTTGCCAAAGAGATCAATAGGAATAAATACTGACGAGCCAAGATTAGATGAGAGGAAGGAGGCATCCTGCAAGGATCTATTGGTAATATTGAGGACTAGGATGAGCTAGGCAATCAGAACTATTTAGGAAAACATTTTGATGACAAGGGATCTCGTATGAGGATTCACTAAAGCACCTAACCAAGAGAACTACAAGTTATGATCAAGCATGAATGGACACAAGGAGATGAGGGATATACAATGGTAGCAAGTTAAGGATTGATGCACAAGGAAGATATAGTTGATAGACCAAAAGTATGTACAAGGGATTACCATACAAAAACTCAGCATGGTAGGCTAGTGGTGAGAAAGATAAAGATGAGAAGATAGTGGATAAAAATCTTGAGATGGGGAGATAGAGGAAAAGCATGGGATAAGGAGATAGAGGGGATGAAAATATTGGGATGGGAAGATAGCAGATAAAAAGCTTGTGATGAGGAGATAGGGGAAAAGCATGGGATAAGGAGATAGAGGGGATGAAAATCTTGGGATGGGAAGATGGCAGATGAAAAGTGTAAGATGAGGAAATAATAGATGAAAAGCTTGGGATGAGAAGATAGTGTGTGAAAAGCTTAAGATAGCAGGAGTAAAAGACTTAGGATGAGGAGATAGTGGATGAAAAGCTCAGGATGGGAGGATAGCAAATGGAGGCTCGGGATGAGGCAATAGTGGATGGAAAGCATAGGATGAGGGATAGTTGAGGGCTAGGTACCAATGAAAAGGGATGTACCAGGCAATGGAAAGAGGGAGGTAATACTGGGAGATGCAAGGATAGATGAAAAAGGGTACGATGGATAGGAGGATTTGGGTAGAGGAATGCAAAAAGATAGGGATGAATGAAAAGATGGACACAACATGGTCTCCAAGGAATATAGTGTCCCCAATGATAATATGTTATTCAAGAGGAGTTTTAATAAGGGGTGTGATAGGATGGAATATTGATCAACAAGAGGATGAGGGAGATAGATGGAAGTGAGGATGTGAAAAGTTAATGAGGTAGAGGGTAAGTAGGATGGGTGGATAAAGGATGGGTGCATAAAAGATAGGTGGATACAAAATTTGATGGGAAATGGATGTCAAAAGGATGACCAAAAGCATGTATCTAGAGGTGGACTTTATTTCTATCAAGATCCAAAGGAGGATAGTGGATGAAATGGATAGGATGTGGTTGGTAGGGTGGGATGAGATGGGTATGGTGGGTGATGGAAAATGCCCCCAAGTGTGTAGAGAATTTGGATGGAGGGATTACACATGATGCTTGTTTGTCAAGTTCTCATCATGGTACTTATCCATGGCACTTGAATTGCCAAGTTTTCACTAGTGGATGATTTTTTTATTTTTATTTCTATTTTTATTTGATTTTTTTGATGCATTTTTACTCATAGATGTTGGTATGATGGATGGAAAAGGATTGGATTGAACAAGTGGAATGGTGGGGGGGAGTTCAATAGATAATGGATGGGAAGACATAAGGCTTGTGGGTAAATGGATGAGGAAAATGAAAATGTCATCATTGACACACACCGTGAGAGGTGATGAAGTAGTGGGAAAGATGGTATTGAGTGAGGTTGAGGAGAAAATGGAGGTAGAGAAAGATAAGGACTAAAAGTAGAGTTGGAAGATGGAGGATGGGAAATTTAGGATAAGAAGCATATGGACTAACAGTGGATTGGGGGGATGAAGGATGGATATATGGGGATTTGGATAAAGGATGGATGGATGAGGCTTTTTGAGTAGTAGGAATGGATGTCGATTGAGATTTTTCTTGGAGATGCATTTCTTTTATGAGCACCCTAGGTATCCACATGATTTTTGACTTTTTTAGCTTGGGCTTTTGTGGCCTCTTGACCTTTTCTTTGATTTGGATCAAATGCTTCTCTTCTTGAACATGTTGTTTAGAAGGGACATGTCGACACTTGAATTTTTGTGGATTTTTGGATTTATACTTTTTTATTTTGGCTTCCAATATGCTTTTATTAGCCATGGTATGGGAACAAGAGCATGGATGAGATGGAGGGATAATGGATGGAGTGATAGGGTTTAAAGGTTGGAAGGGATTGAAGGGTGAGTGCCTTTGATGATCTAGTTGGTGGAATTGAAGGGATGGAGTGATGGATTGGAATATAAGATATGGATGGATAGAATTGCCCAAAATGGATGGAGGGAATGAAGGATATGGGCCTAAAATAGATGGAAATGAGGAAGGTGTAGGTCCCTAAATAGATGGAGGAGATAAAAGATTCATATTAGGTATATAAGGACCCAAAATGGATTGAGAGGGTGGGGGATTTAGATAAGGGATATATGGACCCAAAATGAAGGGTTGGAGATAAGGAGTAGGATAAGGGCCCAAAATAGATGTAGAAAAAGATGGATGGGAACTTTGGGTGAAGATGGAAGGACTTGAGATGAGGCAAGGATAGAGGGGATACCAACATCTAGAGGTATACTTTTCTTTCCTTCTTCAATGTGATGTTTGTTATTTAAAACACAAGATGTGAGTCCATTACTAGCTGAAGGAGTTGAAGCTTTAGATATGATATTTAGTTCTTCTTCTATGGATCTATCATCATGGATTATGGGAGATGTATGATCATAAAGTAGAGGGTATGGAAGGATAGGATCTTGAGTTGGATGAGTTGATGCAAATGGATCTTGAGATGGAGTAGGTGTGATGGTAGGATTTAGATATGGATGGGATGGTAAAAGTGGATCATGTAGGAGAATAAGTGGGATGGCAGGATCTTCTATTGTGTTGAGGGATATTTCAACATGCTTTTGGACAAGATCTTGATAGGAATTGGTGGGAGTGGATGGTATGATAGGAGAAGTATCGATGGTCTTTTAATGTGAGGTAGATGGATGGGTAGGAGGTTCTACAATGGGGATGGGTTGATGGGGAATGGACACAATAGGTTTGTTACATGGGATTGGCATAATGCTAGGAGGACAAGATGTAGATGGGATTTGGAGGGATTCAATGAATGGGAAGTAAGGGATGAAAGTGGTTTGATAAGTGGGGTGGATGAGATAGGGATGGTAGCGACAGGACGATATAAGAGGAGTGATGGGGGTGGCAGATGGAATTTCTTTGGGTTTCCTTGTAAAATTCCTTGGAGATGAGTGTGTTGGACTAGGAGTAATGGGATTGGGGTGATATGTTGTACGACTAGGATTGATTGGAGGATTTGGAAAGGGGTTTGGAAGAGATTGGGATGGTGGATTTGGACTAGGGATGTAGCTACTAGAATTGTTTTGGAATGGTGGAGACTGGGAGATGAAGGTAGAGTAAGATGGAGATATGACTGATGTATAAGAGGAATATGTGGGCACAATATAGGAAGGTAGTAAAGATGAGGATAGTAATGGATTTCCCTTGTCAAAGGTATGGTACAGAGTACTAGTAGGTATGTATAGAGGAAGGATGGAGCAGTTTGGAGGAATGTTTGGATTTTGGGGGACGTTTGGAGGAATATCTCTAAGGCTTTCATTATACCCATCATAGTCGACAAGATCATCATCATCATTGGAATAGGATGAGGTGGGAGAAAAGGTGGGATTTCAAAACACATCATAATAGGATTGTGACATGATGTTTTGGGGATGAAGGATGAATATGGAAATGCAAATTAGGATAAGTTGGGAGGCTCAGATTTGGATTTGGATGATGAGTTGGGTAGGGATGGGATGTTACTATTTAAGACATGGAGAGAAGAGGAAGACTCTATGGAAGACCTCAGGAATGATGGTACTAGAGGAAGGCTTGGAAGCATGGATGAATCTTGGATGAGGTAGTAACTATGCCAAGTATGCCCTTCATTGGGGTTGAATGATTGACCAATGGTTGGGTTGTTGCGAATGGACTTGCTAACAACCATTTCAAAGGATAGACAAGTGATCTCTTTAGCAAAAAGATTTGATTTTTTTCTAAAACATGGGAAGGGTTTTGAACACTCAAGCATATCAAACACACCAATAGCCCTATAAGATGTTTGCTAGGATATACAAGATTAGCTAGAGGTGTCCTCAATATACACAAGGTATGTGAGGCCCAAATATATAGATGAAAGAAAATAATGCCACTCAGTTGAGAGGAGACAATAATCCAAATCTCCACCTTCACTTCTTAAAGGTATAAAGTTCTTTGGGGCTTAGCCAAAAGTGACAAGATTATGCTTCCAAGAAAGGTGTCTTTCGATTCACCTCCCAATGTTTATACTCTATCAAAACACAAGAGTTGACATCATCCCAAGGGGTGATGAAATCCCCAAGTAGGCCTCATAAAAAGTGTAAAACAAGACCACATACATGATCTTGGGTTTAAAAGACACGCATTCATTCCAATTGATGATTTAGATTTTGTAAGCTATGATTGAAGACACTTGTAATTGTGACATACAATGTTCATTCCAACTTGACAACATCATCAACATAATGAAAATCGAGCGATTGTTAACATAAAAAATTTGAGCATCATTGAAATGTGTTAAAACCATGTAATGTTCATTGATTTTAAGGCATTCAAGATTGAGTTAAAGTGTTTTATGCCCAAATTTGAAGTGTAAGATATTGCAATGATTATTTGATCCTTTGCATTCAAGATTGTGTTTGTTGTTTTAAGCATGCATTCCAATAAAAAGTTGATTTTAATTCATGGCATTCAAGATTGATTTAAGTGACATTCATTCAATGAGAGATGTGTTTAAACATGCAAGTTCATTCTAAGAAAAACCTGCAAAACAAAAAATGATTACGTTTGTAAGATGCTCCAACCTGCAATGCTACAAAAAATCAATTTGATTAGTCACCCAAAAATCTCCAAAATCAAAGCTTAACTATGGGAAAAATATTTTTAACTTTTTTTGTTATTTTTGATATGCGTAAATCAACTCAAAATAGTCCATATCCTACGAGACCACTAAAAGTCAAATGTTGATTTATACTTTTATTTTTATTTTTATAATAATAAATTATGATTATGATTTGATTATGAGCTTAAAGATATGATGATAATACCTACAAAAAAAAAGTTAGAATAAAAAGAGTCAAAATTGTGAGCAAATTAGCTAATAGTGCAAACTCATGGGTTAAGGTAGCAATCTTGCAAGCGCAAGAATGCGGGACAAAAGTAGTGAAAAATAATGAAAATTTTAGGCTATGGGTTCAAATAGCACAGTGCGATCCCACGAGAAAGCGATCTAGTAGGAAAATTTATTAGCATTCTTGCAGGAGAATTCTTTAGCGGGTTTAAGAGGTTAAGGATAGGAATGAGTTTGAAAGCTTGACTGGTTGAAGGTCGCATTCCTGCAAGCAAATGTTAGTGATCCCGCAGGTGATTATAGCATTCCCGCAGAAGAAGAACTGGTGGGGATGAAGGACTGCTTTGTAACACGTGGCAACAACTAGTTGGGGATGAACTGTGAACTTGCAGTCATTGGTTTGTGTTCCCATCGGTAAATAGCCGCGTTATCACGATCGCAGGATCGCCTTCCTGGGGTCATAGGATCGCAAAACAAGCTAATTTTTAGGTGTTCAAAAATGAAAAATAGTTAGATGGTTGGGAGCACAATTTCCAAAGGATGACCTACGTACCTACAATAAGATCAACAAACTTATCACAAAAACACACAAGCAAACAAGGTTAATTTGGTTAGTTAACACAAAAAATCAAAAAATCAATTAGATTGACCTAAATGTGGGGTCCCACTGGGCATGCCAAAATGTATCACCTAGTTTAGTAGTGCAAATTTACAACTAACTATTAAATGAAAGCTTTAACCATACTAAACAAGCTAACACTTAAGATAGGACCAAAGAAAACCATATGGAGGAAAGTAAACCAATAATGGTAAACTCTTCAAATGCTTCTCATGATGACAAAGCTATGTCCCTAATGAGAGGGGATGTATGCTCATGTTGTGCTCAAGCTTCCAATGGATGAGGGTTTTAACAATGGAGTCATGGAGGTATTTTAACATTATAATGATATTTTGGTAGTTTATGAGCTCTCAAAATAGCATTATAACTTTGCATGGAAGGTGGATCATTTTGTGAAGGGAGGAGGTTCAATTTATAGGCCAAGGGTTGGAGGAATGGAGGGTCAAGATGCAAAGATGATGAGATGGTGAGGGAGGGTCAGGATGCACTCAAAAGGGAGCACAAGGATTGTGCTAGTTTAACACCATTGGGGAGGTGACACTTGTCACAAGGAGGATGAGTGTGAGAGGATATGATAAGGGTTAGTCAAAGGCTTGATGAGGGTGGTTGAGTATGTAAGAGTCATTTAAGAGATGTAAGAGAGGATGGGAAAGGTGCAAGAGTCATAAATGTTGGAGGGTGAGGGGAGAAGATATTTTTTGACTTTGGTTTGGGTTAGCAAGTCTTAACCCATGTTTATGATTGTGCACATGATTAGAAGAGGATTAGGATTAGCTTAGAAGGGGGGTTAGGAGGTAAGTGATTAAGATTTTATGGGATGGTTTAGTTAGGAGGCTAAGTGAGGTTAGTATGGGTGAATGGGTTGGATTAGGGGTTAGGATAGGATTTAGAAAGGCTTTTTGGATTTTAGATATTTTATTAAAATGTTTTATTCAATAAAATAGGAGTATGGGATTAAATTGAATAGATTTGGGGATTTATTCAATTTAATAGAGGCATAGGAATTTAATTGATAAATTGATTTTGGGTGATCATTTGATTTTATCAATTGGACTATAGTTAATTAAATTAATTAATTAACTAGGGGATGATGATTAATTAATTAAATAGTAAATATTTAATCAATAATGTCCTAAGAGATGACTAAATATTATTACCTATTGATGTAATTAGATTTAGGTGTCTACACTAACATGCTAAGCCAATAAGCAATAGATAATCTAATACAACAATACACATCATCTAGTCATATGCTAAACATCATAATATGAGAATGCATTAAATAAACTAACATCATCTAAACATGATACCCAAACATTCCAATGAAACCATAAATCACAAGAAAGCATACTCCGAAACCTAAAGTACCAAGTGAAAACATCCAGCAATGGTCGCACTAGGATAAGAGACCATCTCTGTACACCAGTCCCTAGTAGTGGTGAAGGTAGCTATGCCTCCCAACCCCATAGAAATCATAGGTCCACACCCGCTGTGCTGAAGGTGATAAAGATCCAACCAAAAAAACACATAAAATACAACATCCAAGGCTAACACTCACACCAAACAATATGATGGTTGTAACCAAGAACCTAAGACAATGCAAAGAGTATAGGTCCTGATCAAACACTCAAAAGGCTACTAAGTAGGGGCTAACATCATGGAGAGTCACTTGGCATTGAAAATCCCAAGCTCGGATCATGCAGATTCAACATCCCTCAACACAATGGCTTGGCACAACATTTTATTATCTTAACTTTTATTACCACTCCCAAAGTTTATTTAGTTATCACTTATTTAAAAAAATGCTTTATTCAAATAGGAAATGGACACCAAAATGCACAACAGAAGCCCCCTCCATATGCTACCCTACCCTAGCCATGCTTATCCTATGATAAGTGCACGTGGGCATGCATATTCTCAACCTAACCCCAATGATCATAACTTCCAAAAAAAACCACGAAAGATTAGGCCTTGCAAGTCACCCAACAAATGTACACACATGTACTTGTGTGTGGTGCACCATCATCATGAAGATCATAACACAAGGAAAAAATGAGAACACAATGCAAAGAAAAACATTCAACCGAAAGCAACACGGGAAGGATGGATTCTACATGAATCTCAAAGCCAACAAAATCGTACATCATGAAATCACTCAACAGAGCTCAATCAGGGAGTATGGATTCTACACAAATTCTAATGATGTAACAAGACCAAAAGTTATGAACTCACTCCACCAACCTAAATCTAAGAGTATGGATCCTACATGAATCCTAGTGTCCGTGAAACAAAAACAAAGGTCCAAAAGAAACCATAACAACAGGTATGAAAATCACTCAACCGAACACAAAGTCAAAAGTACAGATGTGACATGCATCCCAATGCAATAAAAAGGTGCAATAGTGGTCTGACTGATGTCCAAATAGATCATCCAAGTCCATGACCCACATTGTGCCAAGAAAACCTAAGAAAACAAGGTGACATGCAAAATGAGTTAAAAACCCCAAATTTTGAAAAACTTACAAAATTAAAACCCATTTGACCTTTGGGTAAAAAAATCCCAAAAATCTAAAAATAAATGGAATCAGAAACCATATGCAAAAATGGCCAGCATAATAGTGCAAAATCTCAAACCCTTATCCTGAAAAATAGGGAAATTTTCATACCTGCCCAACCGAGTAGAACTAACATACAGAAGTGGATGGGAACACTAGTTCTCAGCCTTCAAACAAATGGCTACCAAAAATAGAAGCAGAAATGGAGCAGAAATAATAAAATGGGAAAGCCCTACCTCACAACAAAAAGGGCAAAAGGAGAATCTGAACTAGAAAATAAAACGTCTGCAGAAGTGGCTGAAAATTATGGCAATCCAAGGTTTCTTTGAGCTGGATCCAACGAGCTCAACCTCACGATGATACCATGCCCATAGCTCTCACAATGAACAAAACAGTAAATCCTCATGAAGAGGATTTTGGGTTTTACTCTCAAAATTTTTAATTCAAAAGTGAGAAGTGAGGAATTAAATTCATTTTTGGATATTTATTCACTTTTTGAGTGAATAATCAATTAGGGAAAATAACCAGCCAACCTAGTTAAACCTCGAATCAACCCAAAGGAAAAAAGGCTATTCCTATAAATAGGAATTCATCTATGGAAAAGCTGCCAGAAATTAAAATAAATCAATTAAAAAGCCTAAAAACCCAAAAACACATAAATCTCCTTAATAACTTTCGCGACAATGCAAACCTCTAAATGCACAAACATGCTTACTAGTCTAATCACATAATGCAAATGAGTTCGGATTTAATAATCACCAAAAGGTTTAATAAAACAATTAAAATAAGGATACATCGACAATACAAGGATGACATTGGTAAAATATGAATGGTTGAATCACTAACTCCATGCGCCACTACCAGGGATATAAATCCTACACACTAAATAACATGATCAAGTGCAATTGCATATAATAACATAGCCAAAGCAATAAATGTGTTAAATCACCTAAGTTAATCATTTATTATTTTATATTAAATTAATCTATTTACATCACTCACATTCACATAAAGCATAATAGCGTAGGAATGAAGTAAATAACCATAGCATTAAATCCATCACCTAACATAATTAGAGGTATGTACAAATACCAGATAACCATATATCATCATAAAACACACCGTCATCTCAAAATGGCATCGTCATGCAATATGATGAACTAAATAGCATAGCAGTCTAACATCTATGATACTGAAATGAAACTATAACATCTGACCCTCAGGTCCTCTCAAATGTAAAACATCATATAAGTAACACATAATCAAATAATCCAACATGAACAATCCATTTCTAATTGCTTAAGCATTTAATAATGATTGATAAAAGAACAACAAAAAGGCACTTAAAACACATAAGCGAACATAGTCATAAACATGACTAACCATTGCTACAGGAACCTAGTCCAGTGTAGCATGGCAATAGTACATAGTGCAATCTCTACACACATCTCAAGGTAATCATGGAACAACCTCATGTTACCACATCGATCCTGGTAAGCACTGGCACAAACCTCAGTGAACCATAAATCATAACATAATCTCATAAATCAATCAAAGCATAATCAAAGCAACTCATATAGAAACATAAATCCAAACACCTCAACGGTGTAGACCACTCATGGTCACAATCATGATCCATCACCACAAAAGATCAACAAGGTTGCATCCAACAAGATGACTTATGGAAGCCAAATGGGAGAGGCACTACACTAATCCTAATGTGATCATAACTTCAGCAGGTATAATATTCATAGCATCTCCTAAATCTATCATACAATTCCTAAACAACTTGTTATTTATAAGAAGAGTCAAATAAAAAGGGTCAAATTGAGGAATGGTTTCATTTACATTTGTCCCTAAATAAATAACTGGTGTGGTTCCTTCATCAAGATTCTTCTCATGACTTTTATTAGTTTCTAATATAATATTTAGAACTTCCTTTTCCATATTCAGGAGTTTTTACCATTTCCAAGAATATGATAGAAACCTTTAATTAAGAGAGAGCATTAGAAATAAAATAGTTATCCACCTATGACTTACCTGGTACCTATTGATCTATTTATGATGTCCACTATAAGGTGTTCTGAGAAGCCTTATCTGATACAATCTCTTTGTTCAAAGCGTGTTTATGATCTCTTTTTGAGTCTTGATTAATCATCCTATTCCTCAATTTGTAGCTATTCTTAGCCTTTTCAACTATTATAATTGTGAGAGCTTTTCTTTCTTCAAATTTTTAACTCTTCTAATTGGTTCTTCATATAAGAGAACTTGTTGATACAAGTATCTCATCTTTTGTGCATCAACATTAGACACATACTCATCTTTTGAGGAATCTTCACCTTGAAAGGTTTCTGATGACAAATTTTTTATTTATGCTTCATGTTCAAAATGAAGGTTTTCATCACAGACACTCCTAGCCACTAAACATTATTCTAGAGAATGTGGCATTCTACATACTTCAGCCCATGTACCATTCTCAACATAGTGATTATTTATTTGAAATGGATCAAGAGAATCCCTATTCTTGATAGGTTTACCATCTTTCCATGATTTAGTATATGGCGTTTTCAACATCCTATATCCTTCCTTATTATAAGGTTTGTTGTTTTTCATTCCCTCATGCTTGCCCTTCCCATGCAAATATTTAATCATCTTGAGGATCTTGTTGATCTTATCTTCTTCCTTATGTTTCTTAGGTTATTTGTGATCAAACAAACTAGGATCTTCTCTTTTTCAAACCCTACCTATGGCCCTTTTATCATTTTCAATTGTCATAGCCATTTTAAAGGCTTTTTACAATGTATTAGGTTTGTGAGACCTTATCTCATAATGTATCTTACTTTCAAAGGCGCTTGAGTAAAAATTTATGCAAAAGGAGTCAATGGGCCTAATGTCTTAAGGTATGATATTTAAGACTTTATTGAATCTTTTATTAAACTCAAAAATAGTCCCAGTGGAATCCTTCTTCATATTGATTAATTCATGAGACACAAAATAAGTGTTGGTATGGTTCCCAAACTGATCAAGGAACAAGTCTAAAAAATCCTGCCAACTACTTATATAATTTTTTAGGCAACCCTCTATACCATTCTACAATGCCATTGATTAGAGACTAAACAAATAATTTCATGAATACATCTTAGTTATGTTCTTATAACTATTCAATGGTACTTTTAATATTATTGGCATGGATTTCTATAGATTGATCTCTTTTCATAGAGAATTTAGGTATAGTATTTCTTAGATCATTGGATATAGGATTAGGATAACCTACTATTCCAAAGAAAAATAGTTGTGTTTATCATTCTATATTCATAGGGGCTCTCACTCATTGGTTATTTTTATTAAAATTAAACCTCCTCATAATTTTTGATTGTTAACAATATTATTCCTCCACTTGTTCCCAACTCTATCTACCTCAATTTTTATTTTGGCCAACAAAATTATTATTTTCTTCATTGTTATACAATGGATTTTTATGCATAGTATTGAAAGTGGAATTTTTATTTTTATGGGGAGGGGTGTATTTGAACGAATTACCTTTTTCTTTATTTTCTTTCTCTCTAGTGTGCTTCAGTTTGTAAAAACATCTTTGCTCAAGCCAAATCTTTCTAGTAATTCATTGAGAACTCCTCTTAGTGTCTTTGTAGCCCTTCTTGAAGACTATACAATTTCTAATGCCATTGTAATATTTTGAGAATCCTCATTTTTTATTTCATCATTTTCTCCTTTATATCATTCATCGACAATTTGGTGGGCTCCAAATCACCTTGAGTTTAATTTTAAAAATGAATTTTCTTCATGTTGAGTGTGTGTACAAAAATTGTCACACTTCTATAAACCATTATTCTTGAGAATGCCCATGAAAGAGAGCATGTTAAGAAGTGGCTTATAGCTCTCTCTATCTATGACATAAAAATGCTATGAGATGGTGGAGTTCAAATGAACTAAAACTGTATAACCCTTACAAGATGCACCATAGAATGAGAGATTCAAAGAGGCAATGAGTGCCAATATTGAAGAATCCTCAAATGGGTATGCAATACAAATTCAAAGTAAAATAAATGAGATTCAAAATAAAAGCTAAGAAGTATGAAAGATTAAAAAATCCCTATTTAGACTGGGTGAGATAATCTAAATAGATAAAGGAAGAAAATAAAATACAGATGCCATGATACAAGAATGAGAAAGAAAATATGAGATGCAAATGCAAGAGTACTTCAAGTTCTTAAAAGTTTTGAAAGTCATAATGAAAACCTAAAACATAACATTAGCATGCAATTCTTACAATTTTGAATGAGGAGGGAGCACTCCCTTTGAAAACAAAATGGATGGTTGAGATTAAGACGAAAAAGAGGCATAATCAAGGGAGGATAATGCATCTTGAGTGATCCATGTGCACAAGCATCTCAAAAAATAAGAAAAAATAGTTGACTTTTAAATGGAAAAAAATGTGTCGAGAGTTAAATTTATTATAAAAATAGAAAATTCCTCTCACATAGAAAATTGTGCATTCATGTGTAGACAAAAATGTATTTTCCTCTTATTTTTAAAATACGAATATAATGCTTTATGTGTGCAAACATAGGATAAGTGGGAAGTGGGGAATTTTATTTAATTAAAAGGGAGCATGTTCTTTTAATTAAATAAGAGATTTAGTATAAAGTGGTCAAACCATACATTATATTAAAATAAATATATTTTTGAGGATTTGATTAAGAATAAGCAATTAAGAAATTAAGGAAAATTTCTAGAAAGGGGGCTAATAGTCTAGATGATATTTTTGCGTGATTACATTTGCCTCTCTTTGAATAATGTGTGATCAATTTGGTAACACACTAAGTCAAAGAATAGGAAAGCTAATCAAGTAGCAAAGAGAGAAATATGACTCCAAAGAATGAAACATAGAGAGACAACAGATCCTAAATGCACAATCTGTTAACAATACAACTTTACATTGGGAGAGAGAGGAATAGACAATACCAATACCAAAGATGAGAACTCATATGTCAAAAAAAAAAAATAGATAGATTAAGAGAAAATAGATAGTGATAGAAGAAAAGTATTTTCCAACAGGTGACAAAGCATTTCTATCCCCTTAGGAATGAAATTGAAATGAGGTAGATAAAATGCATAAATGAGTGAAACAAGATCAAATTGAGATAAAGAAAGGCCTATGATGACATATAAGTGATTAAAACCCAAGAGTGAACATCAAACAATGAGGATATGCTCTAGTTTAGTTGAATTTTACTAGTAAGATAAAGCATCATAATTAGGTCAAATCATGAATAAGAAGAGAAAAAGGGAATAGAAATGATGAAGAAATGAAGAATTGATGATTTACCCAACAAGATTTGAAGATTAAGCCTTAGAAAGTCAACTAATTGCATAGAAGAAGGAAGAATTTTCAAAATGCAATATTGACCTTCAAGATGAACCCAAATTTTGATTTCAATCCTAGAAAAGGATCCAAGATGTAAACATTAACTAATTTCAAAAAGGATAAATAAGAGATCCAAAAGGTTAGATATATTTGATAATAAGATTAACCCCTTGTGATGATAGGATAGCAAAGGGATGAGTGAAATCTAGGATAAGATAGCAAGATATGAACAAGAAAAAGAAAGATAAGATGAATGTAGATAGTAAAACATTCATGAAAAATATAGAAGACTCTCTCAAAGTTCAAAAATAAAACAGTAAAATAAAATAAACCATAAAATACAAGCTAGTATGAAAAAGGTACAATTGCAAGGGTTATATAGATAGGTCCTAGTTTTTTTTATTTCCAAGCCTTATTAGGGACATTAGAAGATCATACAATCATCACTAGTTAAGCTATGAGGATATGAATATGATCTATATCGAATAGAATGTTAGAATCCAACATATGCATTAAAGACATAAAGGTCAAGATGATAGTGTAGTTAGATTCCCTAAGTTTTATGTAGCAATATTATGGTTACATTGAGACATGAAATCTGGAGATAGCCATAAGCACACACTTGCAGGACAAACAAGGATGATACATTGTAGACTATAAGTATCAAGTAGGAAAAGCATGAAGGCTTATGACACTTAAGATCGATAAAGTATACCCAAAAGAAAAAGAAAAAGAAAAAATATGCCCCATGCCCCCAATCCTCTAGTCTAGGACATCCTTGAGAGACTATTAGGGAGGAAACACTTAGTAAGAAACCATCATAGATAACACACAATGAATATAAGCCAAAAAAGTCTCAATCAATTTTAGTTTAAGCGTGTGTGTGAAAGTCACATGACCATTTCATTAAGAATCACATATGATAGTGAGAAATATCATAGCATCCTAGACTGAACCTAAGGTATTTGAAAAGTGTTGAGACACAGTCGATGTTAAGGGGATGAGTGTTGAGAAAAATTATTGGTCAAGTTTCTAAACGTGTACCAACACACATAGAGACCCTCATAATCTAAATGGTTGCCCCCCCTAGACCTAGATGCAAGAGTAAGTTCTAAGCTAGGTAATGCAAAATGAAGAAAGTGAATGCAAAGTAGGATTGATAGATATAGGTGCAAGGGTCACAAGTAGCACATGTTTCTAGGTTTTCACAACTTGGCAGATTTTTTTTAGGATATTTTATGATATATTTTTTATTTTAAGATTTTTTAAATTTTTTTGGTGATACACCAAAGTATCCATTTCTAGGTTTTCACTAAGATGACAATTTTTTAGGGCATTTTCTATTTTTTAGGATTTTTTCAACATCATATATGATTTTTTTGGATTATTTAGAATTATTTAGAGATTACTAGCTCTCAAGAAAGATCACATCATTTGTGCCAATGTCTAGAAATGTGTAGGAGATGATGAGCAACAAATTGGTGGATAAGAAAGGGGTATAAAGCAAGTGAAAGTGATCCTTAAGTACTGACTCCTCAAGAGTACCCAAGCTAGGGAAAGAATAAAATTGTTGGCATTATATTGTATTTGTCATTAGTAACAACACTTATTTGACTTTGAATGATTACCAAGCTCATCACTTAGTTTACAGTGTATACTAAGCATTCAGTGGTTATCTTATAGGTTCATTACTTAACACTAAGCATTCCTGAAGCTACCAAGTGAGTGTGTAGTCTAGCAGTATCTACCGAGCTTACAATATTCACCAAGCTTCACAGTGTTTACTGAGTGATGGAAGAAAGTGATTACTAAATGATGGAAGTGTAGTGTTTACCGAGTGAAATCAAGGTAAATGAAGGATTCAATTTTTACCAAGTGACACTATGTCTACTGAGTCTCCAATGGTTACCGAGTTCCAAGCTATGTTGTTTGGTTAGTATGGACTGAGCTTCTACTTCTACTGAGTGCATGATGATCCTGAGTAATGCAGTGGATGCTGAGTATCAGAAGGTCACCAAGTTAGCTTGAAGAACCTAAGTTTTCTATTGTTTGGTTGACTCAGTAATATTTTGTTCACTTGTGTTTTGGCCAACCTTGTAATTGTAATAATTGAAATGGTATATATGTAATGTATTATATCATTTTCAATGTGTGTGTGTGTGTGATATGTATGTATCAAGGAATGTACATGTAATGCTTTGAGAAGAATAAATGAGAATCAAAAGCAGAGCAAAGTATTCAGCAAGGTCTACAAGGAGAAGTAAAGATTCATCAGTCATAAGAGGTGATTTGTACTTCAAGGATCTAATTAGAAATCAAGTTGTAAGTAGATCCACTATTTCATCTTAATAGGTGAATCAGTTTTGTAAATCCTTTAACAAGGTAGACTTAACAGTCTTTATTTAAATATCCTAATAGAGTGCATACTTCATTGTATGTTTATAAATCCTCTAACAAGGTGGATCTAGTAGTCCAAATTGCTCTTAATAAGGAAGATCATCAAAAGTGATCAATGTAAGCCCTAACAGGCTAACTTCATACTATAGTAATTAAGTTTTGTGGGTATCATCCCCACCCTAGTTTTACTTTCTATTTGGAAGGTTTTCGAGTCACCAAAATTCTATGTACATGTGTTGTGAATGTTTGATCTCTCATACAAGCAGTAGATTAGATGAATGAATGGTGAATAGTATTTATGGTTAAAGTGCTAAAATTGTTTTAAAGTTTTTGAAGTTACTCATTCACCCCTCCCCTCTCAGTAACTTGTCATATCTTGAATATTTCCAAAAATTGGTATCAGATTTTTTGTGGTTCTCAGGATAAAGTTTGACAGTTTGAGAAAATATCTAAAGGATAAATGAGGATATTCAGACTTGACAAGGCAATTGAAAATGAAAAGCTAGATTTGGAAATGGCCATGGTTCAACTCAAAGAAGCAAAGGAGCATCTTTCCCAATCCCTAAAAAGAAGGAAGGAGCTTGCAAGACAAATGAATGACCATCAGTATGTTGAAGAAAATATTGAAGACTTGTTTCCATCAAGTAGTTCAGATGAAGCTAATGAGATAATCAAGGAACTCCTAGCAAAGAATGGCTCTCTACGGGAAGAAGTAAGAATGCTAAGAAGAAAATAAGAAATTCAGTTAGCAAGGTTATGTGAAATCTTGGAACAAAGAAAAAAATTTTAAAATGAGATAAATAAAAGGATCAATGCAAAGAAAAGTCTTATCAGTCAACTATCCAATGCAAATGAAGAAATCATGAATCTAAGATATGAAAATGAAAGCCTAAGGATTGATTTAAACACTAAAAGACAAATCAGTGAAAGTTTGGAAAATGACCTAAATGCTGAAAACAAATTCAATGAGAGGATGATGAAATTTCAAGAAGATATGGATCAATTAAACCAACAAAATGAGTAGAATCTTCATAGACAAAAGGTAAAGCAGGACTTGGATATAATGAAGAAGGTGAATCTTCCAAACAAGGTGCTTAAAGGAATCAAAAACCTACTTGCAATCACTATGGTAAGTTAGGTCATACATAAAACAAATGTTGAAGTAATGGAAAAGTAAAATTTAATGGAAAATGCTACAACTACAATCAGCATGGTCACAAAGCTAATGAATGCAAGGAAAAACCAAAATTTGAAGGGAAATGTCACAAATGCAAGAAGCATTGTCACAAGGCATTCCAATGCAGATCAAAATCATTCAATCTAGCTGAACAACTTGTTAAGGCAATATTTGGATGGGATTACAATACCTAGTGCAGACGTCATTATTGTGGAGAATATGGACACATTGGCAAACACTACTCAAGGCATCACTTGTGAAAAAGAGATACAACAGTAATATGTTATACATTTACTAAAATCAGTCATATAGCCAAGAATTGCATGAATATAGGAAGAATTGAAGATGAAAAGAAAGTTAAAGTTGATAACATTCAAAAATAGATGAGAGAATAGTGGATTCCTAAATCTACCGAGAAAAATAGTTCAAATGATGGCCACGTCAATCAAGAAGTGAGTGACTCCGCCATTTCCAATTAGATTCATGAAGGAGGATATGGATCTGCATCATCAAGCTATATCTAGAGTAGTTCCAAATGAAAGAAAGCAAAAGATCCAATCAGTATTTTAGATACAAAGGGTCACAAGAAATTAGGTCATACCAAGCAAAGTCAGTCTCAGACTCAACCTACCTAGATTGTGAGTAACAAAATTTTTGTTCATTCATCGAGTCTCAAGCTTCTACCAAGCAAGTGAATGAATGACAACCTGTCAAGCACTATGTCATCTCAACTACTTTCATATCGAGCATTAATGGAAAAAATTTTGTCAAAAAGATAGAACTTGATTTCATTCTTCATCGCAATTTCAGAGCTAAGAGATTTCTAGGTGCACTCAAGCAATTCCAGGGAATTTCAAGCAATTTTCTAGCGAAGAATTTGTTCAATTTTTTTTTTTTACACCTACTAAGCAGCGATGCCATCCAAGAGTAGCAGCAGTAGCAAGGCAAAGATGGGTTTGGAGATGCTGGTAAAGGGTGTAGAATGGAAAGCGCCTAACTTCAAAATTGTTTTGGCCATTGTAGAATCAATTGACCCTAATGGAGCTCACTCACAAATTCCACCAAAGCTACTCTTTATCAATGATAATTGTACTCATTTCAAATGTTCTGTTCAAGAGATTGGAAACCTAGAAGTGGACAATGCCCTAGAAGAAATGAGTTTTGATGGCTCTTTAAACCCAAGCATAAGCATCTAGAGACCAAATGATTAATCCATATCTCACATATGCCAAGAAGTTTCTAGATTAAGTGGATTAGGTACATCTTGAGTCATGTGCACAATGGTCAACTATGGTTAGAGCAGCTAGTATTAATCACCAAGAAGATGATTCATAAGATTACAAGTCTCCCCATACTCAGCAAAACCAAAACCGCAAAAACCCTAGGTTGGGACAAACTTTAGAAGAAAACCCTAGCTAAATGGGATGGTAGAGGTTTGAAGGTTAGCACTATTTTTGATGTTGAGTTAAGGTTTGGCATTCATGTCATTGCTCACAAGATTTGTAGCTCTAGTTGTTTGAATAGTGTGCCCTGTGAGGCCATGGATTTGGCATTCAAGGTTGTGAAGAAAAATCTAGAATTTGATCTATCAGAATTATTGTTGAAACAATTGAACAAGAACATGGATAGAATAAGGACCTCAAAGAATAATCCTTGTAAATTTGGCTCTCTGTTAACTTGTTTATTCTTCTATGTACAAAAATTCTTTCCATCAAAAGAATATGTTGTGTGGAGAAAAGATATTCCTATCCTATATCAAATAAATGAGTTTGTAGCATAAATGGGTAAAAAATTTGAGAAGGTTATGGATAATTATTTTGAAGATTTCAAGGAAAGAATGAATAATTGGTTCCAAATTCCACCAAAATTGGTTGAAGGCTACAAAGATGATGTATGCTTCATGGTTGACTATGATAGAGTATACATTCAGGTAGTTAGAGCCCAAGTTGCATGGGTGAAACCTCTTCCTTATGAGGTCAATATTGATGAAACTAGGGACATTATTAAAGCACTGGTAAATGGGGCTATAGATCCTAAGCTTCCTACCTTTGGCACTTATGATGAAGCAAAGGCTAGAATTGAGCTTGAAATCAAGCTACCTCAGGCTATAAGCAAAGGCAAGAGGAAGATAGAAAAATTGAGAACTACAACTGGCCCTCTAATGCTTACTGAAGGTAAAGGAGAGGATGAAGAAGATGAAGAAGAAGGTGAAGAAAGAGAAGAACATGAATCTAGAAAAGAAGAAGAACCACCAAAGAAGAAAGGAAAGGTGTTTATCACCAAACCTCATAAGTAGCCAACTGCAGTATTCACAAGGAGAACCAGGAAAGGAAAGAATGAAACTGTACTTGTCAGGCCTCCAGTCACATTTGAGGAAAGGATAAAATAGTTAAGGATTTGAGTATGCATCAACAATTTTAAAGCTCTCAAATATGAAACTTGGATTCCTGTAGAGAAAAAGGAGATTGAAGACTTGGTAATGGAAAAGTTAGAAACTTGGAAATTCTCTCCTAATCAATTTGCATCTCAAATTCCACTAGTACTTCTTGACAAAATAAAAGTTAGATGGGAGAATATGATACAAACTATCAAAGATATATTTGAGAAAAAATTGAAGGAATTAGTACCTAGTCTAATAGATGCAGAAGTCGAAAAGGCATTGAAAGATCATGAAGGAAGAATGAATAAGAGATTCAATACTTGCCTCATATTATTAAAAGACATTGACTCAATTGTCAAAAATGCTACAGATGTTTGGAATGATGCATATCATCTCAGAAAGCCATCATATGATCCTATTGAAATTAAGGATGATGATAGTAGTGACAATGATGATTTTGATAACACTCCATCTATCATAGTTACACCAGGAGAGTTGCATGTACTAATGGAAGAAAAAGATAAAGATGACCTGAAAAGAATTGCAGTGGCAGTTATTGCATCCCTTCCTCACTCTCCACCAAGAATTGTTAAATCTACTATGGAGACAACTTTTGCAAGTGAAATTGTGAGCACAATAGCCACTTCAATTGCTCAATCTTCACCAGCCACCTCCCAGCTCTAGGTATCTAAAATAGAAGTGCCAAGTACTTTATCTACCAACCTACCTATCACTTCTTTAGCTATTGAGTTAGCTTCCTTAGCTCCTTCACCATCAATAAGTACAACAATAAGTTCTACAATTTTGTCTTTGTCAATTCCAGTAAGTTTTACAATTTTTCTTTCATCAACATTATCTGTATCCACTTCAACTCCAATTAGTTCAAATATTGCTATGGCTACTCTATTGAGTGTGACACCATTTTTAGGAAGTGTTTCAATTTTTGATCTGGTTAATACTTCTTTTGGCATTCAATCCTTGAGTCCTATCCTAGTTTTCACTGCTAGCCCTTCTATCTCCACTATTGTGTCTGTTCCAAAGGTCAAACTAGTAATCACAGAAGTCAAACAAAAGCATCCATTAAAACTTATGATCACTAGAAAGGAAATTGAAGAAGACATTGACTTAGATACAAAGATAGTAATACCAAAGATTGACTATGACATTGCTACCATTGAAGAGATGAGGTTAGCCAGTCCACTCATAGAGATGAAAGCTACGTACAAGCAGTTAAGGTCTAAAAGGGATAAGGAGTATAGAATAATTGAGAATGCAAAGGATATAATTACAGAAGCTATAGGTGTTGAAGTAGATTCCACTCAACACATTTTGATTCAATTAGAAGAGGGAGTACAAAAATTTAATGAAGATCCTTCCAAACAAGAGAAATTAATTGAAAAGTCTGAAAGGAAATTTGATGACAAGGTGCTAGAGCATATTGCTCAATAGATAGCAATCAAGCAAGTTGAATTGTCCACACTTTTGGGTAATTTTGAATTTTTTTTTAATAATGCAGCATCACTTTTTGCCAAACTTTTTGATGTTTCTATTTTTACTAAAAAAGTAAAGGATAAGCTAAATAAGATTGACATTGATATGCAATCAAGTGCATCTAAGTTAAAGTTGGACTCCTCCTCCAAAATCTCCCATCACACCAAAATTAGATATATGGTAGATGTTCATGCAGAACTATTGAGAGAGGAACAAGGATTTGGTCTACACTAATAGATATCTAGAATATGATCCTTCCTATCATGGATACAATGTAGAGACATATTTATCATTGAAAAACATTGATCCAAGATCAAAACTTCTCAGTGGCTGATCACATGATTCAATTATCAACAAAAGTTCAAATTGCTCTCTCCACCTGTCAAATTTTGTAGCAGACTTGGGATAATACTTTTGCCACCATCCTTAAGGTACATCAAGATTTTCTATCTCACTTTGGTGTAACCATATAAACTATATATATAGTCCTTTGGCATTATTGTCAAAAAGGGGGAGAGATTCGGCATAATAAATGGGGAGAGTTATCAATATAAGTGAAAGGGGGAGTTAGCACTCAATAGATTTAGCATGTCTACATAAGTATCTTTGTATATACATTATAAGTCATCAAGAAGATATATGTAGAAATTTATATGTAGCAGTTCTACAAAGATCAATTTTGAAAAACCAAAATTCAGTGAGTCAGGTTATGTACATATGTTTTGGCTTATAAGTGTTTTGTCACTAATGCCAAAGGGGGAGATTGTTGTTATTATATTGTATTTGTCATTAGTAACAACACGTATTCGACTCTAAATGATTGCTGAGCTCATTACTCAGTTTATAGTGTATACTAAGCATTCAATGGTTATCTTATAGGTTCATCACTTAAGCAATTCACACTAAGCATTCCTGAAGCTACCAAGTGAGTGTGCAGTCCAGTAGTATCTATCGAGCCTATAGTATTCACCGAGCTTCATAGTTTTTACCAAGTGATGGAAGCTAGTTTTTACCGAGTGATGGAAGTGTAGTGTTTACCAAGTGAAATCAAGGTAAACAAAGGATTCAATTTTTACCGAGTGACACTATGTCTACCGAGTCTCCAATGGTTATCGAGTTCCAAGCAATGTTGTGTGGTTAGTATGGAACGAGCTTCTACTTCCACTAAGTGCACGATGATCTCAAGTAATGCAGTGGATGTCGAGTATTAGAAGGTCACCAAGTCAGCTTGAAGAACCCAAGTTTTCTATTGTTTGGTGGACACAGTTATATTTTTTTCACTTGTGTTTTGGTTGACCTTGCAATTATAATTATTGAAATGGTATATATGTAATGTATTGTATCATTTGCAATGTGTGTGAGCATGATATGTATGTATCAAGGAATGGACATGTAATTCTTTGAAAAGAATAAATGCAAATCAGTAGCAGAGCAGAGTATTCAGTAAGATCTACAAGGAGTAGTAAAGATTCATCAGTTACAAGAGGTGATCTGTACTTCAAGGATCTAATCAACAATCAAGTTGTAAGTAGATTAACTATTTTATCCTAACATGTGAATTAGTTTTGTAAATACTTTAACAAGGTAGACTTAACAGTCTCTATATAAATCTCCTAACAGAGTGCATACTTCATTGTATGTTTGTAAATCCTCTTACAAGGTGGATCTAGAAGTCCAAATTTCTCTTAATAGGGCAGATCATCAGAAGTGATCAATGTAAGCCCTAATAGGCTAACTTCATACTGCAGTAATGAAATTTTGTGGGTATCATCCCCACCCTAGTTTTAATTTCTATTTGGAAGGTTTTTGGGTCACCAAAATTTTGTGTACATGTGTTATGACTATTTGATCTCTCATACAAGCAGTAGATTAGATGAATGAATGGTGAATAATATATGGTTAAAGTGCTGAAATTGTTTTAAACTTTTTGAAGTTACTAATTCATCCCTCCCCTCTCAATAACTTGTCATATCTTAAATATTTCCAAAAAAAAATCCATATGAAGTAGGCTTAAAATAATCGAAGAAAATAATGAAATGAGATAATATATAGGATAAGAAGTTAAAGCCAATAAGGGAGATAAAATATGGAATAAGAAGTGGAAGCCACTAAGAAAGATAACATAAAATCATGTAATCCAAAAGGGTAGACATGTCAAGATGCCTAAGGACCATGTTTTTCTTTGTATGATCAAGAACAATGGGTCAATTAGATAGGATACTAATAGGATAGAGAAATAAGAATGAAGGAAAATATGTAGGATATGAGAGGATGAGAAAGTACAATTGGAAAGTTGATGGATAAGACCACCAATATGTAACGATAACTCAACATTGTCAAGATCAAACAAGAAAGAGGAGATAGATAGAAGATGGACGAATTAGGCATGACACCTATTTGCTATGTTTTCATCATGGTGCTTATCCAAGGTGCCACAAGAAGTGTTCTTCACCATAGTATGGATCTCATTTTCTTTACTTTTTCTACCAAGGTGCCTATTTACCAGGTTTTCATCGAGGCACTTCTCATTTCTTTTTCTTTTTTTTTTTAATTTTTCCATTATTTTTGAATATTTAGAAAGAGTTCAAGATTTTTCAATTTGGGTAGCACTCCTATATGAAGGATAAGACAAGACCATAGATGAGTATGCTTAAATATGTTGATAGGGTGATGGAAGGGAGATGATAGTAGGAAGAGAGGATAATAGTTCATGTCTTGAAAGGATAGTAGGAATATGGATAGTAAGTAAGTGTATCATTGAAAAGATTGTATAAGGGTAGGTGAAAAAGAAGGGAAGATCAACATTTATGCACACCTTGGAGTTTTTTGGAATGATGAAGGAATGATGGAGTAAATAGATTAAGGTTTAGAAGTATGAGGTGGTAGGAGAATTTTAGAAAAAGATGGAGTGGAAGCCTTCAAAAGATTTTGAGGAAGATGTTTGGAAGAAAATGGAGTGGAAGCCTTTCGAATCTTGAATATTAACTTAGATTTATGTTCAATATTCAAGTCTTTCAAAAGAGACTTGGGAGTCCATATAGCTATAGATTTTCCTTTGGAAACTTTAGAACACATTTCTTCAATAATGGTTTTAGGAACACATATTTTCTTTGATTTATCTCTTTGGGTAGTGGACTCTTGTGATCTATTGATTTTTTTTCTTTGTCACCATTCACATGTAAATTAGATGGGGCATAGTGATCTCCATTTTTCAATAGATTCTTGTATTTTTTTATGTTGAGAATCTAAGTTGCTCCCAAAAGACTTGGGACTTATGGATGTATAAGTCATATGACTGGTTTAGAGGGTTGTGTGGACATATATTTTTCAAGTTTGAATGTCTTTGTTGACCTTGAGGTACAATAGGATAGATATAAGTGGAAAGTGTAGGAGATGAAGGAACATAAGGAAAAAATGTGGATAGAAGGTTTGAATACTTTAGCTTAGATTTGTAATGACCAAGGATAGATTTAGAAGATGAAAATGGATAGTGAATAGGGATATTAGCATCTTTAGAGTGAGTACCATAGCCAATAACATCAATAGAATCATGAGTATTTATGATAGGAGAAACACCTTTGATAAGAGAATTTGGAGCTTGAACATAGTTTTGAAATAATCATGGAGAAGTAGAACAAGAGGAGATACTTTGATCTTAACAAGTTTCTTTGGATATCATAGGCATATAACTTTTCTCATGATTTTTTGTAAGCTCAATGGGGATAGTGGAAGTGGTGCCTTCATAAAACTTAGGATGTGGGTAAGACATAAGATATGGAGGGGAAAATCTTGAAAGAGATGAAATGGTGCTTCATCTTGATCTTTCTTGATATTTATATCTTTTTCTTTTTGAGAGTCCTCTTGACATGGAGCCACTTCTAAGGACAAATGGGCTTGTGTGGTTTACATGATAGAATCTTGAAGAGGTAATCAAGGAATAGTTGGAGTGGACACAGTGGGCATAGAATCACATTAAGGTTGAGCATATTTAGTTCTAGTAGCATGGAAAAGGTTTGCATCCAAATGCAAATTATCTTGAGTTTCTTTTAGAGGTACCCCTTTAGGATACACATAGTCAATATAGATAGAATTAAGATATTTGTTTCGTAGAAGCATGTTGGAAATATTTGATATTTTGGGAGCTAAATGAGTGTTGGAAGAAAGAGATATGTCAAGAAGACTATGAATAGACATAGGATCATCAATATGATCTTTCTCAAGAAATGTTTCCTCATAACATGAGTCATTAGGTGTTCCAACATCAATGATCCCACTATCAATAACATATTGAATTTTATTTTTAAACTCAATGCAATCTTTAGTTTTATGACCTTTGTTTCAATGGTAATGACAATAGTGATCATATCCCCACCATGGAGGTTTAATTTTAGTTTCATAAGGTCTAGAGTTGTGTGGTAATTTAACGAACTCTACTATTGATATTTTAGACTCTCAACTCTGCTCTAGTGGTTTGGGCAGTCCAGTGGATAGAATGAGCAGCAATTTCTCAAATCTATCACTTGAATCTATAAAGAAGAGGGACACAAATGGAAATAAAACTTCTTTAGACTCAATCCCTCCACCTCTTAGATGCCCTCTCATATGGATTGACTTGGAAATGACAGGTTTGGATGTTGAGAAGGACAAAATTTTGGAGATTGCTTGTATCATTACCAATGGAAAGCTTTTTGAAATGGTTGAGGGTCTAGATCTAATAACAAATCAGCCTGAGGAATATTTGGCAAATATGGGTGAATGGTGTCAAGAGCACCATAGTGCAAGTGGACTTGTTGAAGAGGTCTAGAAAAATGAAGTGACAGAAAAGGATGCTAAGCAATAGGTTTTGGAATTCGTTAAGAAGCACACAGGTCATGTACAACCACTTATTGCTAGGAAGTTATTCTATATGAATTTCATGTTCCTTAGGAAGTACATGCAACTCTTAGCTGAAGTATTTTTGCATGTGCTTGTTGATGTTAGTAGTATCAAGGCACTATGCTATTGCTGGTATCCAAAAGATGTAGGAAGAGATCCTACTAAGAAAAACACATCAAGCCTGTGAAGATATTAAAGAAAGAATAACTGAGCTCAAGTATTTGAAGAAAACCTTTTTCAAGTCCTCCAAAAGATGATTGAAAAAAAAATTCATTTGTTACAAAGATATCAAATTATCTTGCAATGCCAAAAGTAGGCACTTTGAAATTCCTAGCAATCTTCAATTCTGGTTGATTGGTTATTGGTGAATGAGGGGTATTAAAGTTTCTTATAAATATTTCTATTTTGAACCTGATGTAATCAATTCTCAACAACAATATGGAATCTCCTAGCATCTTTGTGTTGGGTGACAATTTCAGGTTCTTTCTCGAATGAACCCTTGAACCTATTTTTATTTTAATATTATATATAGTGGCTCCATCCATTTTTATTTTTATTTTATTTTTAAATAATTAATGAACTTATTATCAAAAACTATTTTCAAGATGACATCATAAGAATCTTCCAAGTGAGTAAAGTTTCTCTCAAGAGTATGTCTAGGATATTCTTGTTATTCATCAAGTAAATATCATGCATATACGGCTTCATCATATTTTTTAAAGATAGGCTTTTTCATGAAAGTTTGGCATATTAAACCGAAGGAGTTTTTACTTATTAGCTCTCTAAGGAGGTCTTTATATTTGGTAGATAAAGACAATTGATTTCTTGGAGTAGAGTGCATAGACCTAGAAGAGTGGAATACCCATTACCAAGTATCACATTATACATGAAGATGGTTAGAATTGGGAAGTGTAAGGAGATGAGATATCATGTCTTTGTCTCTCATGCATGGTATGTGCGTTATAGATTGTTACCATACAACTTAGGATAGAATGATGATAAGTAGGTCCCAAGATTTAGGAATTTCATGATTGGAATCCTTCTTATTGATATTGGACTTGAGATATTAATTAAGACTAATATACATTGTAGTCATTATTGTCATAAGTCTTGTATTCAAAATTTTATTAGGTTGGTAAGCTAAGACCCTATGGAATGAAGACTCGAGATGTTATAACTTAGAAACTATGCCAATAGGTTCATAACATGTTACGATCTATCATGATAGTTGTTTTAGGTGGCCATCATGAAAAGATGACTTAACACCTACCCTTATGAGCACTAATAATAATTATAGACATAAATTATTATCAATTTAGATAAAGGCCTACATAGTAGAGCTTGACATGATGTAAATATAATAAGTCAATTATTGTACAAGTAGTATTATGGGGATAAGCTAAAGTGAATGATGATTAAGATGAAGATATAATATATTGACTAACATATATAATCGGTTTACCTAATGACTAATTTTGAACCTATGCAGACATGATTATGAAAACATCTTGATTTCCTACCATGAGTGATTTTAGAAACATATGCCTTATAATGTAATATCTCATAATGATAATGAGATAGTATTAGTAATCAAACTATATGTAATTGAATCAAAGAATACTAGTCGAAATGATTACATTTTGGTGGTTTTTCCCTAAGGTATGTAATCAGAACTAATTTTCATGTTGGTTGATTTAGCAATATAGATCCAACATTAAGAAATGGATTAGGATGTGGTTTAGAATGTTTTTGGATGATTTGATTAGAAAATTAATGTTGATATGCAGATTCTAAAATTTTAACATTTAAAAAACTTTATATGGAAATGATTGAGAAATAAAAGTTGATTATGACAATTGAGTATACTAAAATTGATTATGGTGATTTATGATTAAATGTGATATGTAGACTAATGTTAATTTGATTTTGATGACTTATGATATGAAAAATTTGATTTTTCAACATTTTGAATAATTTATTTGAAATGATTAGAAATGGAAATTCAATTGAATTATGTTAATATGGTGTATGTAATGTTTAAAATTTTATGCATTTATGATATATATTTTATATGACCTCCTCGAAATACTGATGCTCAAGTTTAATGTGTAGGAAGTGGAACCATGGAAATTTTTAGGGGAAACAAGTTCCAAACTTATGTGAACATAGTATAACCAAGGTCAATCTTTGGAAGATTCAAATGTCTCATTGTGATGTATTTTATTTTGTAAATGTAAGCTTGCTTGTGTGTGAAATTGTTAATCTTGCAGATGCATTAGGGACATGTCATGATGATGTAGAATGTGATTTCATGTGCCATTTGAAAGTTGTGGATTTTTGTAAGTTAATGATATGTCACCTAGGGTTTTGGTCATGGTAGCATTTTACCCTAAAATTAATTATCTTGTTAATGACTAAGTAAACCCACTTGATAAGGGATAGGGTCACAATCAATGGAAATTTGAAATTAAACTTGACTAGAGTTTTGAAGGGGCATTAGGTTGTCCCAAAGTGCCTTTGGTGTGAAAATAAGCTACCTATATTATAGTATAACATGTTAGGGACCTACTTTTGATCATGTAGATGCGTAGGTAGCCTAGGGGGCCCCTTTACCCATGCATTGTTCCACCAATTCGAAAATGGAGTTGTCACATGAGTTCCTTTCCATGTTCCCACTAAGTCAAATATAGAAAACTTAAGGGGAGACAAGTTTGTAAGAGGGAGTGTCTTGGTGTTTTTGACAAAATAGTTAGTGGGAAACCATTTTTAGAGAATCTTAGACAAACTAGTGGGGTGTTCACCCACTCTCTATGTTTATAGATGTTAGAGTAAATAATTGTTTATTTATTATTTGTTCAATTTACTTAGGCTTACTTAGGTTAATGCATTTATTTAATATTTAGCATTTAATTGTTGTAGTGATGAGTTGTTCACAACGCAGGAGTTTTTTCCCTTCTAGCATGTTCCACCTTTTTGTGGATGCTTAATTGCTAACCTTATTTTCTACCACTTTCTATCTTGTTCTACAAGCTTGCATGAGGCCTTTATATTCAGGCTCTCTCATTGTATTTTCTCATTCCATTTTCATTGTAAATACATTTTCATTGTTTTGTAATATGTTCTCTCTCATGTCCGTTTAGGGTTTTTCCAAGCTGCACCTCTTCCTTCTTGGTTTCCCTTCAATAGGTTATTTGCATGCAGGTAATTTTGGTGAGCTGTGGAGTTGGATTTCATCAACTCCTACATGGTATTAGATATTATGCTATTTTTCTAATGCATCCTTTGTTTGATGGTTTAATAGTGTGAAATATGTATTCAGTGGTTGATCCTATATATGAGGTGATTGCAATGGTTGGCTACCTATGCATTTCAGTGAGATGGATCATCTACCATGTAGAAATGCTTTGTTCATTCCTTCTTCTTCCATGGAGGTTCTTTAGATCAAAAATCTCTTTCTAATGGAAAATTTTTTAGCTTCTTCATGCTTCAATGATGCTCTTCATGATCACTCTTTGTTACTATTTTTGGGGACATTTTTCTAGTTGGAGGCTTCTTCAGTCCTTCACTATGTTACCTCTTTTTGAGGGAGGGTTTTTCCCACATGGTTTTCTCTCTTTCCCCATTTTCAAAGGTTGCATTTCCTTGCATTATACATGGGTACCTAACATGGCCTTGTTGGTCAGACCCATCCTACATTTTCATCTTAGTTTTGTGAGCTTAAGGCATTCCCATAAGTTGCACTTAAGGGGGGGTGTTAGAGTAAATACATAAATAATTATTTATTAATTATTTATTCTATTTACTTAAGCTTATTTAAGTTAATGCATTTATTTAATATTTAGCATTTAATTGTTGTACTGATGAGTTGTTGACAATATGAGAGTTTTTTCCCTTCTAGCATGTTCAACTTTTTTGTGGATGCATAGTTGTCAACCTTATCTTCTACCACTTTCCATCTTGTTCTACAAGCTTCCATGAGGCCTTTATATTTTGACTCTCTCATTGTAAATACATTTTCATTGTTTTGTAATATGTTCTCTCTCATGTCCATTTAGGATTTTTTCAAACTCCACCTCTTCCTTCTTGGTTTCCCTTCGATAGGTTGTTTGCATGTATTTGATCTTGGTGAGCTGTGGAGTTGGATTTCATCAACTCCTACAAGAGATAGTTAGTTTTTGGAGGAAGACTAAGGGACCTCTACAACAACTATCATTTCCTTTAGCTTGAACCAAGGTTGGTGTTCAAACCATGGTCATTTCCTTTCTTTTAGTATTGCATAATGAATCTACAAGCATGGAGTATTGATTATGCGATCATGCATTGTATTATGAATTTTGGTATTGTGTTGTGATGGTGTGAATGTGCATTGTGTTCATGTAATTTTCTTGGATTTCTTTCTTGATCTTCTTGTTTTGATTTGGATGTAAAATTTTAATGGGTGTGAAGGCTTCACTCACCCTTGGGAGGGAAGAGAATTCTTGGCTAAATGGGTTAGTTGGGTTGAACATTGAAGTTGAGAGATTTTTCTCTTGGAGAGGGCTTTGTTATTTATGGAGTATGGGCTCCATTGAAGTGATATGCCTTTTTTGATAGCCTTGAAGAGGCATTTGTATTATGGGAGGTATAAGCTTATTGATGTGATGAGAAGGATGTGTTTGACAACATTGAAGATGCATTATGCAATTGGAAATGTTTATGTGTATATGGATATGGTATTCAGCTCTTTGGAGAGCCCACCTTTACCCATTGTTTCATGATTCTAAACATGAATTATTGTGTTAAACCTTGGAAGGCTTTGTAAATGTATTATGAGATTGATTTTTGCAAGCATGACATGTTTGAGTGTAAACTGATTGAGTCTTATTTCCCCTACTTGGTGGGTGGCTTCATAGAAGCCTAGGATGGGAGGTGAAACTCCATGGTTCTTAGATTGTGCATGTTTGTAGGTTTTGTGAAGATCGATTCCTTGAAGATATTAGGGTTTCACCCTTGGCTATGTGATGCAGGAGCATCCAGAGGTATAAGAGCAATCCTGTGTCACCCAAAAAAAATGTACTTAGACTTAGTTTCTGTTTCATGTGTTTTTATTTTTGGACACCCATTTGGGTCAAATAAAGGTTCCAGCTCTCATAGTTCAACTATTAGTGTGCTAGAAAATCTCGAAAAAATAGGAGCATGCAATTTGGCCATCATTTTGGTGACCTAGAAGGTGTGAATTGGCTAGATGAATGTAATTGTGATTTAGAGCATTCCAAAAAAAGAATCAGGTCAAAAGGCCCCATGGTTTGAAAGTTATTGCAGTTTTTCAAGTTTTGCAGACCTCCTAAGAATGCTTCAAAGTCAGGTTAGGGGCATTAAATGACCTCAAAAAGGGCCAAAAAATGGTGTACAAGCGAAGTTGGTCCATAGGGCTATAGAGCGCTTCGAGAGCTTTTCGAAAATGTAAACGGTTCGTCAATCGGAGCTACAGTTCAAAAGTTATGCCTCCCGGAAGTTTGGTTACCGTTTCTGGATTCTTCTAGATTTGCACCGACTTCTAATGTAGCTTCTGGAACCTTCTATTTGGTTGTTGGATGCCTACTAGCACTTTCTAGAATGTACTCCTATTCCTTAACCCTCTCCAAGGTCTATTTAAGGAGATTTCTAGCATTGTAAAAGGCAGTTCAGAGTGGAGTTTGAGAGGAGGTACTGAAAGGAGACATTATCTCCAAATTTATGCTATTGTAAGCCTTTAGGGAATGTATTGAAGTTTATTTTCTCTGTACTATTTGTACTAGATTATTTTCTCATTTAATGCAATTTCCCTTTTCTGTTGTGTCCATTCTATTCTTGGGTTGTGTCCCCATCAAGTGGTATCAGAGAAGGTTTCCCTGAGTGTGTAGACAGAGCGACGACTGTGAGGCAGTTTGCACCAAAATTGTATGGTTGTGGGATCGAGTTAGAAGATGCCTCCATGAAGAGAGCATGGTGTAAGGGCCAGAGCTATTAATCCTAAGGAGGTTAGAGCCCTCCAAAGGCAGGTGCAGGCATTGCAAGAGGAGCTCCGTAGGGGAGCAAATGTTGCCGCAGGTGATGGCAGTGAGGATGATAATGAAGAAGAAGTAATGGAACCAGAAGGGGAATTTGATGGGGAAGTTTTGAATCATGAAGAGGAAAGGATTTTTAGGGCCATTACTAAGTTTGGGAAAAGACCTACAATTGAAGTGGGTGTATTTTCAGGAAATCTAAAACCAGATGAGTTGATCGATTCGATCAATGAATTGGAAGAATACTTTGAGTATGAGGATATAAGGGACCCAGATAGAGTTAAGTTTGCAAAGGCCAAACTGAAAGGCCATGCCAAAATCTGGTGGCAAGAGGTTCAATTGGAAAGAAACAGAATAGGAAAGGAGAAGATCACAAGATGGGATCACATGGTGGACAAATTGAAGAAGAAGTTCATTCCTGTGGATTACGAGCTTGATTTGTTTAAGAAGATGCATGGGTTAAAGCAAGTAGGAAGATCAGTCCAAGAATATACAAAAGAATTTTATCGACTCTTGATTAGAGCAGGGCATGTAGAAGCAAATAAGGAGAATGTTGCTCATTATATCAGTGGGTTGCGACCTAGCATCCAGGAGGAATTAAGTTTGGTAAGAATGACCAGCATTGAAGAGGCATACCAGTTTTCCCTACGAGTTGAAGAGAAGTTAAATAAAAGGTTTGGAGGAAGACAAAGAGGGCGTGGTCAAGGAGGAAGGGGAAGCGGTAGGTCATTTGGAGGCCACAATGAAACCCAAAAGAAAAATGAAGATGTGGGTACTAGCAGGAACCAGAGGAGTGAGGGTTTCAACTGCTCACATGATCAAGACTTTGGAAATCAAAGAGGAAGAGGTAGAGGACATGGACAAGGAAGAGGAGGCTTTCATGGTACCTATTTCCATTGCAATGAAGAAGGTCATCGTGCCTTTGAATGCCCTCAACGATAAGGAAGGACAAATAGGAGAGCTAAGGGCCAAGCTAGGGTTGCTCATGTGGATGAGGATGCACAATCATCACATTTAGAGGATGCAAAAAGAGGAGAGACCTTGGTAAATGAAAGAGTCCTACTAAGTGGTGAGATTGAACCAGGACAATGGAGGACTTTGTTCCGTACCAGATGCAAGTGTGAGGATAAATGTTGTGACGTGATCATTGATGGTGGTAGCACTGATAACTTGGTATAAGAAGAGATGGTCTCTAAGCTAAAGCTCAAGAGGGAGAAACATCCCCAGCACTATCAGATTGCTTGGGTAAAAGATGATCATAAGGTCCTGGTAAGTGAACAATGTTTAGTAAAATTCAAAATTGGGAGTTACCATGATGAAGTTCTTTGTGATGTTATTTCGATGGATGTTTGCCATCTATTGTTGGGTAGACCATGGCAGTTTGATAGACATGCAGTACATGATGGACATGCAAACACATACTCTCTGACAAAGGATGGAGTTCACCACAAATTGAAGCCCATGAAAAAGGAAGGTGAAAAGGTATGTAGCAGTGCTAGGATTTGTCTTGTTGATGGAAGGAAGTTTTTAGATGGCATGAAACATCATCATATGTGCTATGCTTTGATTCCTAGGAAAGATAAAGAAGGTAGTAGTGAAATACGACTTGAAGTTTCATATTTACTAGGGGAGTTTGGAGATATTATCTCTGATAATGTTCCAGATGGATTGCCACCAATAAGGCAAATTAGTCATCAGATAGATCTGATTCCAGGAGCTAGTTTTCCTAACAAGGCTGCTCACAAGATGACTCGTACTAAAATAGAGGAGCTAAATAGATAGGTTCAAGAGCTATTGAGGAAGGGCTTGATTCGAGAGAGCCTGAGTCCATGTGCAGTACCTATAGTACTTGCACCAAAGAAGGATGGAGAGTGGAGAACGTGTACAGATTCTTGAGCTATAAATAGGATAACCATCAAGTACCAATTTCCTTTGCCAAGGATGGATGATCTTATGGACTGCTTGAGTGGAGCTCAGTACTTTACAAAGATAGATCTCAAGAGTGGCTATCATCAGATACAGATTTGAGAAGGAGATGAGTGGAAAATAGCCTTCAAAACCAAAGAGGTTCTTTATGAGTGGTTAGTCATGCCTTTTGGATTGACGAATGCCCCAAGCACCTTCATGCGGCTCATGAATGAGGTACTTAAGAAGTTCTTGGGAAAATTTGTTATTGTCTATTTGGATGATATTTTAATTTTCAGCAAGATTTTGGAAGAACATTTATTGCATATTTGTAGTGTCCTTGAAGGGCTAAGGGAAGAGAAACTATTATTAATTTGAAGAAATGTATCTTTGCAAAAAGGGAGTTAGTCTATTTGGGGTTTGTTATATCACCTGAAGGTCTCAAAATGGATCTAGAGAAGGTAAAAGCCATCTTGGAATGGCCTACTCAAGGGTCTGCTACTAAGGTAAGATCATTTCATGGTCTGGTTAGTTTTTACAGGAAGTTTATTAAGAATTTCAGTGGCATATGTGCATCCCTAATTGATACAATAAGAGGGGATAGAAAAGAGTTCAAATGGACTGTAGCAGCTGCGAGAAGTTTTGAATTGCTGAAGAAGAAGGTAACAGAATAGCCTGTGCTGGCACTTCTAGATTTTAGAAAGGTTTTCTAGGTAGATTGTGATGCCAGTGGCAGCACTATTGGGGTTTTATTAAGCCAAGAAGGTAAGCCTATTGCATATTTTAGTGAAAAATTGAACGATGCAAAGAAGAAGTATTTTGTTTATGATCAAGAGTTCTATGAAATAGTTCAGGCCTTAAAGAAATGGAGGCATTATTTATTGCCAAAATAATTTGTTTTGTATACTGATCATTAGGCATTACAGTACCTAAATAGCCAAGGTAAATTGAATTAGAGGCATATGAAGTGGGTAGAGTTCTTGCAGAGTTATACATTTGTGTTGAAGCATAGAAGTGGAAAATCTAACAGTGTTACAGATGCACTAAGTAGGAGATAGTTGTTCTTTATAGTAATGTAGGTTGAAGTAGTTGGGTTTGATGAACTCAAGAATTTTTACCCCAAGGATCCTAATTTTGCTGAAGCATGGAAATCTTGTAAAGAACCTGTTGCTGCAGATAGAACCAAGTGGTTAGACTATTTGATTTAGGATGGCATGTTGTTCAAGGGTAGTCAATTGTGCATTCCAAGAAGTTCCATGAGGGAAAATCTGATTAAGGAGAAACATAGTGGAGGGATGGCAGGAAATTTTAGTTGAGATAAGACCATTTCCATTCTTAGAGAACATTATATTTAGCCTCAAATTTCACAGGATGTGAAAAAGTTTGTACAGAGTTGCCAGGTTTGTCAAGTTGCCAAGGGGTTTAGTCACAATACTGGCCTATATCAGCCATTTCCTATTCCATCAAGGCCATGGGAGGACATAAGTATGGATTTTGTTCTTGGATTGCCAAGGACACAAAGGGGTAATGACTCAGTATTCGTGGTGTTTGATAGGTTCTCCAAAATGGCACATTTCATTCCACGCCACAAAACTCATGATGTTGTCCATATTGCAAAATTGTTTTTCAAAGAGGTGGTAAGACTACATGGTCTTCCAAGGAACATAGTTTCTGACAGAGATACTAAATTTGTGGGGTATTTCTAGAGGACATTGTGGAAAAAGTTAAGAATCGACTTGAAATTTAGTTCCACGCATCACCCACAAACTGATGGCCAAACAGAAGTCTGGGCAATTTGCTGAGATGTTTAGTTGGGGATAAGCCCAAGGGATGGGATTTGATTCTACCACAGGCAGAGTTTTCTTATAATAACTCTATAAATAGGAGTACTGGAAAATCACCATTCCAAATTGTACATGGGAGTAGCCCAAGGATTTCACTAGAGCTGAGGAAGATAGAACAAGGGGAGAGGACAAGTGCTAAAGTTGAGGAATTTGCTGAACATATCAAGCATCTATATGAGGAGGTTCAAGCACACATTACCAAGATGAATCAAGAGTATAAAGCTAGGGCTGATTAAAGGAGAAGACATAAGGAATTCCAAGTAGGAGATTTAGTCATGGTGCACTTACGAAAAGAAAGATTTCTAGCCGGTACTTACAACAAGCTGAAAATGAAGAAATTTGGCCCCTACAAAATTTTGAAGAAACATGACTCAGGAAATGCATATGAAGTGGAGATTCTAGATGGTATTCAGATTTCTCCCATTTTCAACATTGTAGATTTAACAGAGTATCATGATGATGGTGCAGATGAGGAGCTGGTGTTAGAGCCATGTCCGATTCCTACTTCTAAGAAGGAGGAGATAGAAGACATTCTAGATCATCATGTGGGTAGGAGTACTAGAAATAGGCAGTATGAAGAGTATTTGGTGAAGTGGAAAGGACAGCCGATCGAGGACTCAATTTGGATTTCAGCAGCTAAGGTTTCCCATTTGGGATTTCTTCTACCATTCATAAAGTGACAAGGTCACTTTTCAATCTACCCTGGGTGTCTGATGCAGGAGCATCCAGAGGTATAAGGGCAATCCTGTGTCACCCAAAAAAAATGTACTTAGACTTAGTTTCTGTTTCATGTGTTTTTATTTTTGGACACCTATTTGGGTCAAATAAAGGTTCCAACTCTCACAGTTCAACTATCAGTGTGCTAGAAAATCCTGAAAAAATAGGAGCATGCAATTTGGCCATCATTTTGGTGACCTAGAAGGTGTGAATTGGCCAGATGAATGTAATTGTGATTTAGAGCATTCCAGAAAAAGAATAAGGTCAAAAGGCCCCACGGTTTGAAAGTTATTGTAGTTTTTCAGGTTTTGGAGACCTCCTAAGAATGCTTCAAAGTCAGGTTAGGGGCATTAAATGACCTCAAAAAGGGCCAAAAAATGGGGGACGGGTGAAGCTGGTCCATAAGGCTATAGAGCGCTTCAAGAGCTTTCCGAAAATGTAAACGGTTTGTCAACCGGAGCTACGATTCAAAAGTTATGCCTCCTGAAAGTTCGGTTACTGTTTTTGGATTCTTCTAGATTTGCACTGACTTCTAACACAACTTTTGGAACCTTCTATTTGGTCGGTGGATGCCTACTAGCACTTTGTAGAATGTACTCCTAGTCCTTAACCCTCCAGAGTCTATTTAAGGAGATTTATGGCATTGTAAAAGGCAGTTCGGAGTGGAGTTTGAGAGGAGGTACTGAAAGGAGAAATTATCTCCAGATTTATGCTATTGTAAGCCCTTAGGGCATGTCTTGAAGTTTATTTTCTCTGTACTGTTTGTACTAGCTTATTTTCTCAGTTAATGCAATTTCCCTTTTCTATTGTGTCCATTCTGTTCTTGGGTTGTGTCCCCATCACTATGTTGGAGAACCAAGTGTTTGTGAAGAGATAGATCTTTCCCATGTCATCTCATATTGTATTATGATGTTAAGTTTCCATTGTTGTGTTGCTGAAAAGTGGAAGGGGATTCACTACTATTATAGATTGTTGCAGATGTGTAAAGTAAAAAATGAGATCTTGCATATAATGGTCTTTACAAGAGAAATATTTTATTTTTATCATAGTTAAGTAAAAAGAAGAGGAAATATCATTTCAAGTAAAAGATGAATTAATATTGTAGAGACTCCATTGTATTTGATGATTTTTGGAGATTAGCAAGTATATGTGGTCTTATATTCATTTTCAATCCATGAGATACTAAGAAGGGATTGTGTTTTGTTTTCAAAATTATGTTGATCATGCAAAGAAATTTTGTATTATGTAATGAGTTGAAGGAGAGGAACCATTTTAAAATTTTCTTTCATTGTAGAACAAAAGAATTGGAATTGGTAGTTTTCTTTGATAGACTTTATTTGATCTAAGTATTCATACTTGATGTTATTCCAAAAGCATTATCTATAATAAATCCTAGCCTTAAAATAAAGTTGATAGATTCCATTGATCTGTACAAATATGTTAGCATGTTAGGATATCAAACTAATACCAGAAATAAGATTAATGTCATAACTTTTGAGTAGTGGTGAATAACCAAATAGAAATTCAGCACTAAGAAAATGCACAAGGAAACAAGCCTATAGGTAGTAATTAATTCTCTATAATTTGTATGAGGAATGGTGAAAATCCATTTTCTATTACAGTTTAATATTATATTCAGAGAGAATATACTAAGAATCTTGTGGATAAAATATCAATGTTTTATATGTGTTTAAACTGAGGCCATGTCAAGTCTAGTAATGGAAGGCCTAGGCGTCTATTCCTTAGACCTAGGTAGTACCCCACATTAGCATCCAATAAAAAGAAAATTTAACAAAAAAAACAAACAAATTGAAATAAAAGAAAATCACAATCTTGGTGCCTTTAATTCCTAAGGAGGACAAAAGATCAAATTTATAAACAAATGGGGGGAAGCAATGGTCCCTACATTCTCACAAGTGCACTATACTCCTTGGAAAAAGTCCTTGGGTGAAAAGTTATAAGATGTTGATCTAACATGGGCAGTGTTGCTTTCCTTGGGTGTCCCATCCTTGGGAAGAGGTGATGCACTTTCCTAGGAGAATTAAGCACCTAGGGGGATGGGGTAGGCCATAGGTTGGGAAAAGGGTAGGTGTTGGTGAAAATATTTAGTAATAAATCATGTTTGTTGGATTATTTTATTTAAATATTTTAGTTTTGAAACACCTGTATGGGGGAAGTGGGTAGAGGGGAAGGGTAGGATGGTAGAGTTAGTCTTTAGGAAAATTTCTAGGGTTAAGACTAGTAAAGTAGGAATGAAATTAAATAGAGTTAGTACAAGGATGATTGTTAGTAATGGATACTTATGCTAAATACTAGACAGGTTGATTGAAAACACCTTAGGGCTTGGGTAAATTTTGAGATCATGGAAAAATTAGTTAGTAGGAATATAATTAAATTTTAGGTTTAGGGAATATGGTGCACATTACCCTTATAATTATTTTCTTTTATATAAATAATATACTAAATTTAAGAGGCAATGGGAACTTTTATAAAACTATATATTAAATAAGGTATTATACTTTATCTTTCCCACAAACTTCAACCAATGAATGTAGTAATGTGATATTGGAGTTATATGTGAATGCAAAATTTGACATTAAAAAAAATTTAAAATAATAATAATAATAATATGTTAGTATGACATATGAAAGTATTAATATGAACATTTCTTTGAAGATATATATAAAGATATATATGTAATTAGAGTGACTCTTAGATGGGGCATGGGGATTGTTAGGGTATCTTTAGTTATAGCCTTTTTGGAAATTATCAAATTTAGTAATTAAAATGGGAATATTAATTATGGATAAGTGGGTATTAGAAGATAACATTATAGGGAAATTTGGAGAATAAATAATTAAGAATGCCTAGGCAGAAAACATCAATTTAGTTGAAACTTATAATGGATAAAATGTAAGTATCTCATTAAATAAATACTAGTCATACCATAATAGTGTTGCACATGGATCATATTGAGTACAGTTATATGCCTTAAAGCCTGAACATCTAGGACAATTGAAAACATAGTCACATTCACAATGATGGAGTTATTGCTTCCTCGGTTGGATGGGGATTCAAAATGAAAGTATATCATCTAGTCTTTATATTGTAACTTAGACTTCCAATGTATATTTGAAATCAAATGGGTCTCCTATGGAAACATGAAGTACTAAACTTGAAATGAGAACAAATTCTTCCACAACAGCTAAAAATTAATTCTCTCCAAATTATGACTAATTAAAGTAACCTTCCAATATTTTCAAGGGATATGAGTTCTTTATTCCTAGCACCCTGTAGTTGGATAGAACATTCATAACTAATAGTAGGTCTACACATACTATCTTTCATTCACCTTTACAAAAATCAAAATCAAAATAAAATAATTATAAAAAATTTATATTTGGTTGTGTTTTGCCTTGTAAATTTGAGCATGAAAAAGAGAATAACACATGTATATTGAGAGCTTAAGGGAAGATCATATGATGATTCCATTATTTTTTCTAACCATTTCTTAATTTTAGACTCCATTTCTATCATATGCCTAGTGCAATAAAGGTACACAAACTCATTTTTTTCTTCTAGTTCTTTGTATCGAGCATATAGGACTTGAAACTCTTTTGTGGAATGGAATAGCTCATGGTAATTTAGACTTGGTTGAGGTTTAAATCTCACAGAGGCAGATAGAAAATCAAGCATGAAGTAGACTAGAAGAAGATAATAAGGTGCCACCAAAAAACTAGATGTCCAAATTGGAGAGGTAGAGTGTTCACTCATGAAAGTAATGAAAGAGTGATATGTCAAGAAAAGTGTCCAAGAAATTTATGATACTAGTGACTCAAGTCAAGATCTAGACAAGGAACCCAAATAGAAAAGTAGATAGATCAAGAGAGATGACAAGCGGACAATTTTCCCAATCAAAGAGTGTAGTCAAGAGTTCAAGGTAACCATTTCAAAAAATGAAATTCTTAGTATGCTAGCATAGACCATGAAGATGGAAAAGACCAAGAGCACTAAGACCAAAGAGCCACTTTAAGCATGTTTAAGCACTAGATACATAACAAATCAAATCCAAACAATGAGACTCCACTTAGCCAAAAATATAAGAAAATGTTTACACTTGATGTTTTGACTTGGTTGACAAGAGTTGATAGCACAACAAGGTTGATGTTCAAAAGAAAGGTTTTTCCAAGCAAGATAGTGACACATAGAATAGTCTTCAAGAAATAAAGCAAGGGGCAAAGAAACCTTTCATGATACAAGCATATGTGATCTCTAAAAATGAAAACCCTAGAACAACCATCATGTGTATGTTCAAAATATTTCCATGTGTCTAGGAAATTCAAGAACACGTCAAACAATATCTATCTAAAGGACACAAATCATTACTCAATACATTAGCCCACAACTTGATTCTCCCTTTCCTCACATAGAGTGCTTTCCCACAATATATATTGGTGTTTTCATAGATGGGTTACCACATCTAAATGAACACATATGGAAAGTCAAATCTTGTGGTGATTTAGGTAGCCCACTAGGATTGATCCTTGCACCAAGATATTGAGTGTTAAAATAGGGTAACATCTATCCTAAGTTATTAGTAAGGGCTTCCATTTATATCACTCCTCTTTCTCCTGATATAGGACATCTTATCATATGATAAGTAATGGACCTCATGGCCATAAGAGTACCTTAAGCATTCTTACTTAGTTATTTTCTCATGGTCACAATCCCATAAGTGCTTCTACTAGATGAAGAAAAGTAATATGTCTAACAAGGTTTTGTATCCTTGATAGCCTTTAGTTTATAGTGGATTGGAAGAGTTAGGTTCTCTTGTCCTCACTTGGGTCATTCCTCTTGATCTCTCAAGAGAAGGCCCACTAAAGGTACTATCCCTACAACAAAATGGATCAACTCTTGAAGGTCAAGATTTTTGAGTCACCTCAAGGGTGAAGAGCATACTTTCCTATTTTAATTGGTTTCCCCAAATACACCAAGAAGTATTCATGTAGCCCTTACTTCACCATGGCATATCAAATGGGTCAAGATTTCTAATTCACCTAAAGATGAGAAGCATACTCTCCTATCAAGTGACAACCTTTAGTAAAGAAAGTAATTATGTGCCTATGAAAAAATGAAGTATAGATTAAACTAGGCAAGCACAATAGACACAAGAAAGGGTGAATTTTTTTTTTTTTAAATGATTTTTTTAAAGCTAGGTCACCCTTGCAAACAAATGTTACTTGTCCTTTTAGCAAGCAGGGTCTTTGACATGCATTCTTTTCTTTTGTTTTGGAAAGAAAATGTGAAACCCCTACAAAATAATAAGTTAGGGAATTTAAGAAAAAGGTAAAACCAGCAACACAAAGTGGTTATTTGTCTCAAAAATCCAAGTCTTCTTCCAATCAAGCATAAGAAAAAAATAGTGCAAAAGTTAGTCACAAATGCTCTTTTTTACTTTTTCTTTTGACCTAGTCAACAAGATTTGATTATTTTTCTATTATTTTGGCTCCAAAAATAGAAATGTAAAGAAGATACCTTTTCTAAAAATTAGAGAGCTTTCAAAAAATGTAAGAAATTCAGAAATATCTCTTCATTTGTGCCCTGGGAGCCCATTTTCCCAAAATAGACCATTTTTTTCAAATAGAGTTATTAAGCTCTAATATGACCTCTACATTAAAAATACAAATAACTAATCCCCTATGCAATTTAAAGACCTTTTCAAAAATTATGTAATTTGTTTTCAATTTTTTTTTTGATTTGCAACCATAAATATTTTTTTAATGAAACGAAAAGAAAAACTTATAACAAATGTAAATCAATTCAAAAAAATCTTAAAATTGGACTAAGATAACTTTGATCCATCCCTAATTTGCAAAAAAATTTGTTAACATCCAATTTGAATTCCAAGTAGTTTAGAAGAGATGATCAAATCTTTAAAAACCTAGGGATTTTTCCTTCAAATAACTCTACAAAAGGGTTTGCCTTAAAACCAAAGTGGAAAACCTGAAAAACTAGTTGATTAGATCCAATAAGTTTTTGTAAAAATCTCAAAAAATAGAATGCATGAAATAAAATAGACCTATAAAATTGGTTCTATCCCCACACTGGGCATAAAAATTATGTACACAAAGAGTGTCACAATTTTATAAACCATTATTCTTGAGATTTCCCATGAAAGAGAGCATCTCAAGAGGAGGCTTATAGCTTTGTATCTATAATATGCAAAGGATGTGAGATGTTGGCATTCAAAATGAACCAAAACTATGCAACCCTTGCAAGGTGCACCATAGAATGAGAGATTCAAAGAGTAGAGGCAATGATTGCCAATATCTAAGAATCCTCAAATGGTATACAATGAAAATGAAAAGTAAACTAAATGAGATGCAAAATACAAGCTAATAAGTATGAAAGATTAAAAACCCTTATGTAGACTAGGTGAGCTGATCTAAAGCAATAAAAGAAAAACAAAACTAAAGATACCATGATGTAAGAATGAAAAAGAAAATATGAGGTGCAAATGCAAGAGTGCTTCAAGTCCTTCAAAGTTCCAAAATTAACCAAGAGAACCTCCACCATAAGACCTCCAGCATAAGATTAGCATGAGAGTCTTACAATTTTTTAATGAGGAGAGATCCCTCCCATTTTAAGAAAAATAGATGGTTCAGATTAAGAGAAAAAAGAGGCAAAATTATGGGAGGAAAATGCATCTTGAGTGATCCATGTCCACAAGAATCTCAACCAATAAGAAACAACTATTGACTTTTGAGAGAAAAAGAAATGTGTTGAGAAGAATTAAAGTTATTTTAAAAATAGAATATTATTCTCGCATAGAAAATTGTTTATTCATGTGTAGACAAAAATATATTTTCCTGTTATTTTTTAAAAAGGAATAATAAATTATGTGCACACACTGAGGATAAGTGGGAAGTGGTGACTTTTATTTAATTAAAAGGGAGTGTGTTCTTTTTATTGGAAACATAACAAGAATAACTGAGAGAGGAGGTGTGAATTAGTTACCACTAAAATAAATTCCAAATCCCTTAGATGTCAATACAAATCAAAACCAAACTTTATTGAAATTGAAAATACTATTGTAACTTGGTTAGTATTGAATCACTTGGCAAACACTAAGAATATTGATTACTTATCAATCACTAAAATAAATTATTCTTAAGATGTTTAATGTATTAACCACAATTAAGTTAGTTACATAAATAAAAAGAAAATAACATGAACACATATGACACTAGGATTTAACATGGAAACCTAATTTGGGAAAAACCATCAATTGCATCTAGTTACTATTTTTCACTCTTCTAAAGTGAGCCCTATTAGGAGCCAACCCTGTTAAAGGTTACAAAACACATTTTCAAGTGTGACCCTATGAAATTATTTAATCACCTTGTTATGAGTGGCCTTGTTAGAGGTTTTTAGACACTTCAATCTAGAAATGCCACCTTGTTACAGAATTTGGAAAATATCTATTAAGCTAACTCTATTAAGAGATTTGATACAGTGCTATAATTATTAGAGAGTAAAAATGATATGAACTGATTGTTGATGTAACTATATTGTTAATTTCAAATCTTTGTTCTCACTTGAATACATGATCCTCCTTGATTAGATAAAACTTTTCAGCTTAGTCAACTCAGGATACTCTACTATCCTTCCAATCAATTTCCTTGGTTTATCTTTTCAATCCCATGCTTCTCTCATTCAATCCCAAAACTTGAACTTATATCTTTTGTCTTGTCAAGTTGGATTGAATACACTTATAGATATTCAATATTCATCCCTTAATTTAGCTAGAGTTAACATATAAATTCATCATTTCAAGAAAATTCTTAATTAGCTGACCCAACTTGGTCAACACTAACTTAGAAAATACTTTCTTTAGACTTCTTTTTTTAATTACATGAACTCAGTTAACACTGCATCCTAAACTGAATTTCCTTTAGTAACTGAGTGAGGTTGGTTAACACTAGTTTCATGCCAACTTCTCTTTGGTGCCTAAGTGAACTCAACAGACACTAAATTTTTGCAAACTTCCTTTGGTGCCTGAGTGAGCTAGACATGTACTATTTTTGAATTTGTTTATTGTTGACACAAAAGTTTGCACCCTTGTCCAATTTTGTTACCTACGAAAAACCTTGTGAAACATGGAAACAACCTCCAAGCTATGGGACTTGAACCATGAGGCTGAGTCTCTAGAGAAGGTTGGATTCCTTTGCTATCAGGATGCACCTAACTACTTTTGGGGAGGAAAAGGAAGGAGGAATTCATAGAATCAAACTACCTAATCTATTCTAATGGGGTGATGCACCAAAATGGAGTGTTTAAACAAATTTCTGCCCATACATGCACATTTGAACTATTATGATATCAAAGATATATAGATTCAAACTTATTTAGATCCAATAATCACATGTAGATCAGATAACCAAAATGGATAATAGAAGGAAGAAGAGAATTCACACATATATTATTCATAGGCCAAAAGGAGATACAATCATGCAAATTATAGACAACCACAAAACATTGAAGAAAAGCAAATAGATCTTGCACAGTCATCAATAGCTGAAGGAGATAAGGTATGATGTCATTAGGCCTAGAGGCAAAGGGAATTTATAGTGAACTTGCAGAGCAATATCAGAGAGATGGAGAAGGGTCAACCCTAAGAATGAGTTACAACTTTTATTTTATAGTTCAAGCATAATTGAGATATTTTTAACTAAAATTACTCCACAACCATTTCCATTAAGTGCTCAATGAATAATCAATATAATACAAATAATACATTTGATTTGGTACGTTTGCAAAGGCATGAAAATCATGGAAACCCTAGCTAGAGTAAACCCTAAAGTGATGGAAATGGTGCCAATCAATGCATAGTTGGGTAAATGGATAGTCAGATGATGAATGCATGCTCCTTTTGCATTTACTAGGCACGGGGATGTTGAAAGTAATCTACAAATGATCAAAAATCCGATCCACCATTAAAGAGTCACTTTCCTTTTTGCTATCAACATGCCAAGTCAGATATATCAGCAGGTCAATAATATTCAAAATTCATCTTCTACCTTTCTTGAAATTCTATTTGTTGAATATCCTTTTCCTTTTTAGCTTGGACATGTGAACACCTTTATTGTAGTCAACTCAAGGTTCTACAGTCATATGATCGTCAACCTATCTTATGGTCAAAGGCACCCTCAACAATCTCTATAATCTTACAATAGTAAACTATTCATAGCATCGTGTCTCCCTTGAAGTTTCTTTATGATCTTATGATCATCACAATGTTAAAACAATTCCTTTATCTTCTTGCCTTTGGAATACCTTCGTAGCTGTACTTATGATCTTACAACAACCACATATCATAAGATCATAACCCTTCTTACCATCTCCTATGATCATATGCTTTTAGGATGTTATGATAGCTGAATATCATAACATCAATGGCTTTGTTTATTAACTTCACAATATTATGCTAGATTGTAAGATCATAACATGAAACATATTTTTATTATGTAGCCCTAACCTTTCACCATTCACAATGTAAAGAAATAGGGGCCCACCAAACTACCCATGTTAGACACTTGACCAATGAAATGCCCACCATACGCTATCTCAGTCCAACTCATCACCTTGTCACATTTTGTGGCCCATACAATAAAATCCTACCCATAAATCCACATGGGAGAAAGTCACTTTCTTTCATCGTACAATATTTTGACAAGAAATAAAATGTGGGAAAGCAATGGCCAATGAAAATCCATCTATATGCCAACTTAGATATGCCACCTCAGCTAGAAATAGGGTGGCACACAAACAAGAAATAAGGCCCCATCTTGGACACATGTCATGTTAACACTTCCCCACATTGCATAAAGGACTGGCATCTTGAAAATGTAGGAAAGTGAGAGTCATAGATTACCTAATATTTGATAGTGAGGCAAGTTGCAAGGTTGGGGAAATAACTTTAGGAAATAAGGAAATATAACAAGGTTTTATTTTATTATTTCATATTTCCTTGGGTATTATTTACCATTAAAGATGGGACATGACTATTGGGTGGGCTCAAGCATTTAAATTTAGTTTTTTTGTTAGAAAGCACTTTTTGGCCAACATTTATCTTCGAAATGCTCGATAGATACTAGAAACTATCTTCATTTTACAAGTGAGCCTTGTAGACATTGTTTGGCAAAGACTTGATAGTTTGTGTGACATCATTTAGAGAATATAGAATTGAACTATTGTTATCAACAATCTCCATCTTTGGGATTGATGGCAACACAACATGTCATAATACAATGAAATTTTAGAGAAAAATAAAAGTAAGGATAATATCCTTAGTTTCATTCCAATTCTCATCCATGAGAAATCCCTCTATCAATGTGAACTCCCTCTAACATCAATTTCTAATTACTATGACTATAATATCAAACTCTCCCTATTTGATATTAACTCAAGTTAATTCTCCCTCTTTGACATCTCTAACATATATAAAGAATATCTATGATATATGATAGAAAACTCTATCTATCAGACATAAAACTTCTTTGATGTATGAAAAAATCCTCCCTCTTTGACATCTCATGCAAAATATAGATTTTAGTGAATTTACATGTGCTTGATGTACTAATACGTATGCAATATACCCTTTTCAATACTACATCAACTTGACTGATGTTCAACATGTTTGGTTGATGCATCATTAAAATCTGGTTAGTGAGCTTCAAATAGATGAATGGCCCCTAACTTACCTCTTAGATACAAAAATTAATCCTTAGGAAATTGTTTGGTGAATATGTCTACAATCTATTCTTTTGTATTCACATATTCCAATCTTACTTCCTTGTCTTACACCAATTCTCTTAAGAAATGATACTTATTTACAATGTTCTTGGTTCTAGTATGCATCTCAAGATTCTTGGAAATGTTAATTGCACTGGTGTTATCACATAAAATAACAATTGGACCCTTAATCTCTTCCTTTGTACCTATCAACCATTATTTGAACCAAAAAATATTTGAATAATTGAGTGCTGCAGCAACATATTATTCTTTTGTTGTTGATTGGGAGATAGTTTTTTGCCTCTTTCTTGTCCAAGATACTAACTCTTTCCAAGAAATAATGTTCCACCACTAGTGTTATTTCTATCATCAATGCTTCATGTCCAATCAGCATCAATGAATGCTTTCAATTCAAAATTTCCTCCTTTCTTATACCACAAACCATAATCTTTAGTACCCTTTAGGTAATTCATGATTATTTTGATTTCCATCATATGATTTTCTCTTGGATTAGTAGATAATCTTGCCACCATTCCAACTCATAATGCTATATCAGGTATTATATGCACTACATGCTGAACTTTTCCAATCATTATATGTATGTAGTCTAGTCTACCTCTTTTGAATCATCATCTTTGGAAAGACTATGTCTAGTAGACATAGGTGTTCCAACTAGCCTAGAATCCTCCATTCCAAACTTCTTCAATATCTCCTTGATGTATTTAGATTGATTAATATTGATACCATCATTCTTCTATTGAATTTGCAAGCCAAAAAAGAATTTGATCTCTCCAAACATTGAGATCTCAAATTCCTTACTCATTTCTTTAGAAAATGATTTGCACAAATCATCATTTCTAGTAAACAATGTATCATCCAAAAAGATTTCTGCCAACACAATCTTTTGATCTAGTCCTTATTTGATGTATATATTGTTGTTATCATTAGTTCTTTAAAAACCAATCTTTATGAGATACTTGTGCAATCTCTCATACCATGCTCTAGGGGCTTGTTTGAGTCAATACCTTCTTCTTGAGCACATACCTTGCAAACTAGCCTTGAATTGTTTCTTGACACTTCTCTATTCTCATTGAATTTATTTTTGAATACCCATTTTGTGGAAATTGGATTTTTATCCTTGGGTTAGAAGAAGAGTCCAAGCCTTATCCTTTTCAATCTAATCAATTTCTTTATTCATTGCTTCGATCCAACTTTCATTCTCTAATGCATCTTTTATAGATCTAGGTTCAAATTTAGTATGAAAACATGTACCTTTTAATTTGTTCCTTGTCATTGTGCCAACTAACTAGTCTCCAATGATTTTTTTGGGTGCAGTATGCCTTTTGACATCTCCATCAAGTTTGGGCTCCTTCTTTTTGAAATCACTAGTTCACCATGATCTTTTGAATCATGCTCAGGTACTATTGTCTGTGACTTGATTTCCTCTTTCTAAACTTGGGTCCTTCTAACGATTTGGGTTTTACTTGTTGCAACTTAGGTTGAACTTGTAATTTTGGGGACTTGAGTGGTGAAGGTTGTTGATTGTCACTTTCTTGAAAAGTAGGAACTATATTAGGCCCATACTAAACAAAATTTATATAGTCTTCAAGTTCCATATTTCTTTATTCTATGCTTTCTTCTCCAAACTCGTCAATCTTTAGATGTGTACTTTCTATAACTTTATGAGTAGATAGGTTCAAAAATTTATATGCTTTGCTCTTATTAGAATATCCCATAAACATGCCTTAATCACTTTTGACATCAAATTTTCCTTTTCTAGATTCCTTCAAAATATAACATTTATTACCAAATACTTTCATGTAAACCACATTAGGTTTATAGCCATGCTATAATTCAAAAGGTGTTTGATTTGAATCCTTTATCAACTAAACTTGGTTCATGGTATGAACTATAGTGCTGATTTCTTGCTTCTAGTATTTGATAGAAACATTATTTTCTATCATCAGGGTCCATGCATAATCCATGATTGATCTATTCCTTCTATTATCAATGTCATTGTGTTAAGATGTACCAGGTGTAAACACTTTCCTTTTGATTTCTCTTCAATTAAAGAGTTCATTGAATTCATTAGAAATGAATTCTCCTCCTCTTTCTAATCTTAAACATTTATGCTTCTTTCCTATTTCTTTCTCCACTCTAGCCAAATACCATTTGAACTTTTAAAAATCTTCTGATGTATCCTTAAAATATATAACAACCATCATTCTAGAATAATTATCAACAAAAAAATTTAAGCACTTATCTCCTCTATATCTCTTTGTGCCAAGAGGTCCAAAAAGTTCTATATGAACAAACTCCAACACTTCCTCAGAATGATAGTTTTTTCTTTTAAAACTTCTCTTGCCCATCTTACCAATTTGACAATTCTTGCACATGCCCATCTAGGTTTCTTCAAGCTTGGAATGCCTCTAACCCTTTTGTTCTTGCTTATTTTTACCAAGTTATCAAAATTCATATGACATAACCTCTTATGCCATAACCAACTTTCTTCTACTTGAGCAATGAAACATGAACTTCCATTAAGATCTAGGTAGATTAGATTACCTTATGTTTGCTTGCCACTCCCAATCATGTTTCCTTTCTCATCTAGAAAATTGGCCTTTGCATTCATGAATTCTACATTGAATCCAATGTCATTCAATTGAGCCACACTACTGAGTAGATTATTCTTTAGCCATTTAACCCAATAATAATTATCATATTTGAGATCATTGGTTAGTGCAATAAAATATTTACCTTTCACATAACATGGTTCATCATTGTAAGAATTTTCCTTAGGGAAAAATCACCCCAAGATCAAGGAACTCAAGCACTAGCACATAATGGAACAACAAAGTATGATCAGAATAACAATATGATATTCAATTGATATACATACACACTAGTAGTGCCTGAATATAAAGGCCTCTAGAATGCTTCTAGAATGTCTAGGAGTTACCAATATGATAAGCCTCACAACTAAGCACATGTCCACCAAGTGTGGATTATCCTCTATTAAGTACAAGAGTTAGTGTGTTGATGAGAGGATAAGCCTACATAAGTGGGTCATGTAAAATGATATTGTAGACACCATGTGCTTAATTAAGAGTGTGAACTACTATGTTGTCTACATGACAACTCAGTTAATTATGCAAACTCTAGTGTTGTAGACACCATGTGCTAAATTATAGTTGCTTACTTTTGTGTTTTCAACATAACAACTCATAATAGTACACAAACTCCTAGGTATCTAACCTAATAAAAAATAAAATAATGCATTGACCTAAGTAAACTTAAGTAAAGTGTAATAAAAAAATACTTATTTACACCAACACCCCCCTTAAGTGCAACTTAGGGGAATGCACTTAAGCTCACAAAAGCTAGGATGAAAATGCATGTTTGGTCTCGGCTATTAGGTCAAAGTACCCATGTACAAATGCAATGCAATCTCTCATAAAGAAAAGAAATAGAGAAAACCTTGTGGGAAAAACCCTCCCCCAAAAAGAGAGATTAAAAAAAGATGCATGGATGGATGGAGTAATCAAGACCCCCCATTATAATATACATCAAGTATATACAATAGAGAAGTATGTGAATAACACAATCCCAGAAGAGGAAAAGGCCCCCGCCCCCCCCATAAAAGAGAAGTAGAAGAAAGGAGACAAGGTAGCCCCCCCCGCCCCCCCCCCCCGCCAATGTAGAATGTTGATCAATGATAGCTACTCCAATGTAGAAGTTGATCCATGACCACTGAATAATATTCCTACTCTTGGGAAGAAATAATATCATAGGTACATATGAGATTCTTTCCCAATGTGTAGAAAGAATCTAGAAGATGAATGGAGTCTCTGAAACTTGCTCAACTATCCCTATGTCGATATTGACTATCACCCCTTCCAATACTACTGAAAAGAAAAATGTCAGATCTAATAAGGATGGATGTAGAACATATCCTAAAGAACTAACAATGTCCTCAAATGATAAAGAGACCTCCTACAACTATTTCACATAAGGATCCACAATCATATCAACCTGGATAGAATGATTCTGTAGAGAATGGATAGGAGGGCTAGAGTGAGCCCTTGAAACAATTGAAGAAGGATATTCTTAATCAAAGAGAAGATGTATATAATTAATGATGTCTCCCAAATTTTATATACATGACTCCACAAACAAACCTGAAATATCCGTTATGTAGTCATCCACTGATGCTAGAACTAGAAGACAAGGTGTACCCAACTATACTGAATTGTATGGTACTATCACTATAGCAATGTGTGCATGTGGAATGTGTTGATGTTGTAACCTTGTTATGTATCTATCAATAGGATCCCACATATCCAAATTTGTTGAATCACTACCATTTTTGTCACTATTAGTTTCCACAATGTATGGAGTACAGAGAGGACTAGAGAATAGGCTAGGTGAACTTTTTAAAAAGTGAACATTCCTCTCTATAAAGATTTCATGAGTCTCAGGATCCATAAGTCTATATGAATTAACACTTTTTTTGTATCAAATGAAAGTACAAGGCCTTGGTGGTGGTGCCTTGCATTCCCTGGAAGATATGTTTGCCTATGCTAGACAACCAAAAACTTAGAACTATTTCACAACTAGTTTTCTACTACACCATGCCTCAAAAGGAATCTTTACATCTAAGACATAATGAGAAGACCTATTAAGTATGTGATTGTCTCTCCTTATAGCTTTGGCTTCAAGTGATGGATCAAGAGACTTATATTGAATCATGCAACTTGCCATAGACTTAAGAGTTCTAATCCTCATTGCTTCAACATTTTTCTTTTGTGGACTAAATGCTACTGGATTCTAAAGATCAATACCCTCAAGTTCACAAAAGTCTCTAAGTCTTGAGTTCACATATCTACTTTCATTTTCCATGCAAAGAACCTTGATGGCTTTCCTTGATTTCTTTTCAACATGACTCTTGAAGGCTATAAACTCATCAAAAACTTCATTCTTGTGATAAAAAAAGTAGACCTAGGCTATAACAACCCTAGCTAACTAATGTCACTGCAAAAAGACTTGCTAGAATTTTGTGAACCAACTCAAGAACAATTGATGCTCTCCAAGACCTCTCTTTGAAATAATTTTCTTTTAGATGCATATCCATAAAACAAGTTGAACATTCACCCTTATAAAATTTGATTATAGGTAGACCTTTGACCATATTGTTCAAGAAAAGTTGATGAAGATAGTGGAAGGCAAGATGTCCATACCACTTGTTGGTGTTTGAAAATGCTAGAGGGTTTTCAATTATCCCCATGAGAATATGACACATCTAGGGGCAGCTAACTCTCATTATCAACATATCATTTTAGACACAGGGCCAACTATAAGGCACGACCCTTCTTCTACTTCAGGCTCTGCAAAACCTAGGTGGGTGAACCTCTTTAGATTTGACATATGGAACTAGTGTAATAAACATAATTAGGATCTATGATAGCAAATGAAAACCCTAATATCTCCTAATGGCTTATGAAACAACACATATTCTACAATAGCTAGGTGCAAACCTATATTATTCATAAAATGAGTGAGGGTTTAAACTTTTATGTCCACTTCAACATGAAGGGAAAAAAGATTGATTTATATTGAGAAAAGACAACATGTCCAATATGTAGCAAAACTTAATGATCCTACAAAAGACCAGTGCCTTATCCATTAGGGCAATCCTATACTTCAGAATTACGCATCTTTGAACATCAATCAACATATGGCATATGTTGAGACATTCATGTTCAGTCTGTTCACCTTATGAGTTAGACAAATATATCCAATATAACCCCATATTTTGACACATCCTTCTTAATGAATCTGTAACCTTGTCTGAAACCACAAGCAATTATATGACTCCTTGAGTCAAAGGCAAGTGAACCTCAAACATACAACTAGGCAATAGCAAATAGGTTCAAGCTCTTTATTCTTGAATATATAAAATTACAAATTCAACAAGCAAGGAGACATAATTATATTGAAATTCAAAACCTTCTGCACATTGTATTTATCTCCTTGAAATAAGTACATTAGGAATGCATAAAACAAGATACAAGATCACACTACTGTATCAAAACTCTCTATGAAATCCACATGTTGTTCATACAAGATATGCTGGGTGTGTGGCTTTCATAGCCTGAGCAAAGCTCCAAGAACTGGAAAATAGAAAACCAACCAAAAACCTATAATAGAGAAAGAAAAGAAAGATATAGCAAAGAAAGAATTCCTGGATTCATTATACAGCTGACATGTGTCCCTTTAGAATTCCTTCCCTTGGCAACTGAACAACCTCTTTCTTCCATCTCCCTTTGATCTGATTTTTGCTTTGTCGTTATTGTAATTGATTTGAGAAATATCTCAGTTGAAACAATGAAACCTTTGAGTCATCAAAATATTTGATTGCCCCATGAAAATACTACTGAAAACTTCATTTTTTACTAAGTGAATGTGACCCCAACTGCATTTTCACTGTCTCTTTAACCCTTTCAAGTCATTACTTCGTTAGAATTCAATTTTGAACTTTCATAACTGAAAATAGTTACCACTTGGTTATCTGATAGAAAACCTCACATTTCTCGAACAGACTGATACCTATGCAAAAATTGACTTCGAAATCAGAAAGTTTGTCTTTTCTCGATTTCGGCGATATATAATAAGGCATACTTCAACTTCCAGAAACCCATTAAATCTTAATTTGAAAAAATAGTCCCCCTTTCCTAAAAGACTCAGCCAAGTCTGCAACTATAAATTTAAATTTCAAAAAATTTAAAAAATGTCTAAGGTCAGAACTTTAGAGAATGACCTCTTTTGAAATTAAAAAGTTTGAACATCACCCCCTTTTTGGTTTGAAATACAACTGAACACACATTCCTTTTAGAAATTTTTTTTTTATTTTTTTTATCTCTTCTTATTTTTTCCAGCCTTAAGACATAGGTTGCCTTTTCAAATCGCTGCCTTTTTCCTTAAACTGGGATGTGGCTTCTTTCATATGAGACGTGAATCTCCATTGTTTGCGGCCTATGTCCTAGACGTCTCTATTTTCAAAACGTAGCCTCTCCTGCAAATTAGGCACGTGGACTCCCTTGTCTGGTTGGAATCTCTCTTGCTTGCTTGGTGGATTCTCCTTCTTAGCGGCTAAGTGTTCTGCTTTTATGATTTTGAGCAGAATGAGGATCTCATTTTTTATGATCTGGTTCTACATCAAACATACCAAGATCATCAAACATCTTTTGCAAACCTTGAGTCATCAAAATGCTTTGGAAGCATTCCTACAGAAGGTTTGTAGCTCTTTATTAAACCATTCACTTTCAAATTCATTGAATAAATCTTGTTTCTCTTTATTGCTATTTGTTTCTTCTACATTTGGTGCCATATCTATGTTGTTTCCTAGTTCTTGTACTTGCTCTGCAATGTCTATATTCATGCTATTGCCACACTCCTCTACTTCTTTTAAGATATCTCCCAGATCCTAATTGTCTGGATCTATATTATCCTCTCAAAAGAGAATATCTTCCTCAATTTCATAGCCATTAACATTCTCCACTCTATACAACACATCCTCAATTCCACCAGCCTTTGTTATACCCATCAGACATCAAATTAGTCCGTCATTTTGAAGCAATTAGTCAGATCATAAAATGGGTCTGGCTAAAAAAAATTTTGTTTCCAAACACCTGAACCATCAAATTAATCTACTGATCATCTTGAACAAAATAGAATCACATTTGATCACTGACTAATCATTAAAAAAATTAATTTATCACTTTTTGGTAATTGTCAATTTGATGTCAAGAAGTCTGTTGATTGCCTTTGAGAACTGATCCAAACCTTTGACCAGGCCCTGAAAACTAGCACACTAAATCTTTGTTCTGCATATTTTCACCCCATCAAATCTCGTCTCATGAAAAATTTTGGGTCAAAAGATATTTGCTGTCGAAGTTGACCTCTCAGAATTGCCTGCAAGAAAACATGTTAGAAAACAATAAACTGGATTTGGATTTGGCTCAAAAAACTAGGCAAATGAGTACATGGGGAAATGAAAACTGGGACATTGGTACTCTGTCATGAGGTAAGTATATATCTAGGATTTTGGCTCATGAAAAACAACAGGACACAAATGGCGAATGTTCAAAGTAGGCTACTCAAAATTTTGCAACTAGGAACATTGACTGAAAAGTGATTTTGGCAAACAAAATTGACCTAGAAAAGTGTGCATATGGATTCATCATAACTTAAAAACTGACACACTTGGAGTATTTTCAAAGTATAAGATAGGGGAACAAACCATTCGATCTTTCCAATCACGAATTTCAAATTATAATGCCACGAATAGGGGTACTGACAAATCTGCAATTGCTGACACCAGTAAAAAGATAGAAATTGCATTTGGAATCTCATTTGAAAATTTATCAAACGGATTTTACAAGAGCTAAAACTTGAAACATAACAAGCCTCTGACCTTTACAATGTAACACAAAAAGAAATTTAGCATTTTGGTCAACTGGGTCAAAATTATAACTCATCAAATAGGGCCTCCCAAAATTAGGTGCAAAGTGTAAAAGTATGAAAATAGTAATTAACCAACTTTGAGGGATTCAAAACCTAGTCAAACAGACTCAAAACAACTTGAAATCTGAAACATAGGTTCTCAGGTATGGACACTAGATACTCCCAAAGCGGCGAGTTTTGAAACATTTATGGGTGCAAGATATTCAATGGCAAACACAGCTTCCTATTGTTAGACACTTGGGTAAAAATGCAGACTTGATATTGGCTCAAAACAAGACTTTTCCAAATGACTCAGAATGACAACTTATCATTGTGGAATGCTTAGACAGGCTGAATGTAGGTTGTTAGAAACATTGAACACCACTAGGGCCTTATAGGTACAACCAGGTACGTTTGCATTTATAGGGCTTGATTTGACTCAAAATTTGAAATGGGACTAAAAATGAAGCATGCAATTTTTTGTCCCAACAGTGGCTCTGTCTGGGGATGCATGTCCCTTGTGGGCATGGCAAGATCTCAGATCTCTAGGAGAAGCAAACCACACACCTGACAGCAAAAACTTCCCCTCGAACAACTTTATTGAAAGTAAAGAACAACCACTATCAAACTTCAACAAAATTGTTTACCTCTATCATAAACATAATTCTCATTTGAACTTTCATGAGGTAAACTAAAATTTCTTCTCCTATCAGTTTCACCAATCATATTATCATCATATAACAAATCACTCGGCAAAACAAAATCATCACTCTTACTTTCATAATGCATATAAAAAATTACTTCATCTTCAACCGTTAGCTCATTATGAAAATATTGATTAACATGCTTAAACACATCAGACTAAAACTAAAAACTCTCTTCATTTAATGGCTCACGCATGCTATCATTCTTGAATATGAAGGCTTCATATTCAACTTGGGGAAAAAGACCACTCATACCTTCAAAATGTGTATCCTTTTGTATAACCAGATAGGAATCAAATGAACAATCTGACTGATACTCACATATGTCATCCATGTCAGAATCTGAAACTAATTTGAGATGTTCAAATGATTCTCTGAAATCAGCAAGTGGATTAGTCATCACATTAAAATATTCATCATAAAAATCATTGCAAGGTATAGGAAAATTTTCAATAACCGTCTCATCAAACACCTTGTTATCATAATCAGATGCAATATCATGATCATATTCACTCTCATATTTGGAAGAAGAACATTCTAACCTCTTACAACAGTAATAAAAAGTATCATCATTAAACTTATTCTTTGCTAAATCTGAATTTTCCATGTGCTCTTCAAACAAAGGATTGATAACTCCATGCAATGACCCTCTTTGAACGTTTTGACAAAAAATGGGTTGATCATTATCACAATCTTCATCATACAAAACATTAGTATATACTTTAAATTAACTACCCATTTCATCTTCACAAAAACTTTCAGCATGTGAAGAAAAATCAGAATCATCACCTGAAGAAAAACCATTAATTCCATCAACAAAGGATGCAAAATATGAATCAATATCATTTGCATAGTCTCTATCAAGGTGATTTAGATGTCTTGCAAACAAATCATCTTTAGGTGCCGATGCATTAACCTCAAAATCTTTTCTATACTATTGATTACTATTGCATGTATCTTCAAGACATTCATCTACACAACTAACCAATTCCTCTTTATAAATAATCCTTTTATCCTCATATTGTGTAGACAACTCTTCTTCACAACTTTCAACCTCAAACTGATTTGCACAATTTTGAACTAGAGATTCACTTTTAGATTTAAGAGAAGAATTCATACCTTTACTGACATAAGAGTACTCACTTCCGTCATTGCTCTCTTCTTCCCAATCAACATCTAATTCACACAAAGACACATATGTACTATCACAATCCTCTTCTTGACTTGAGCAAAAAGTCTCACCATTGTCTTCACATGATGCTTCTTCACAATATGTCGGATCAGCAATTTCATCTTTATCACTTGATACATCACTTCCAGGTTCTTCATCCTCATACTGAGATAAATACCTTTACTCTTCCTAATTTATTATGCTTTCAACACAATGAAAATCATCAATGGGAAAATGAATGACCAGATTTATATCTTGCATGCATAACTCATCAAGTGAATCAACTATATCATTCGTTGTTGTAACACCATAAACATGTGCATTCAATTCAGCATGAATGGAATCATTTCTTTTTTGCAACAAAGAGATTTCATGTTCACATGTTTTTTATTTCTAAATCTTCAGCAAAACTATTTACAATAGCAGGGGTGCCTATTTGCTGATCTAAAATCAAACACTCCTCATGACATTGACTTGTGCTTTACACCTCATCTTGTCGAAAAATATTTCTAGAGAAGTGATTCCTGGTTAAGCCATATTTTATAATGTTTTCAATCTCTATTGCTGTCATGAATGCCTAATGCAAAGTCTTAGGTTCTTTGTCTCTCGACAGATAGCTCATCTTCTTGTCAAATGCACCGAGATAAACCACTAAGCACATTTGATCATTCGGCTTGTAACTTTTAGGAATTTCATTAAAAACCTTTGCAAATATGATATTAAATTTAGGAAATAACTCACCATTCCTGACTTGGATATTCAAAAACTTATCAAAATAATCAAAGATGCTTACTCTTTCCCCAAACTGCATCATGAAGGCTGACAACAATTTATCCCAAGATGAAATTGAACATGTTGGTAAAAATGAAAACTAGTCCCTAGCATCATTTTCTAAAGTCTAAACAAACAACTTCATCTGAACGTCTTCATGAGCAATTTCAAAATCACGAACCAAATCACTAAACAACTGAACATGATGACTGGCTAAATTCTCATGGTTTCCACTAAACTTAGGTAAATACTTTTTGAGATCATAAGGCATAGTATTCGGGAAACCATGAATACCATTAAAATTCAATGGCATATACTGCTTGGTAGAGATGGATCTGGAAACTTTACTAACCAGCCGCATACTAGGTGAAATAAAACTCGACATTCTTCAAAAATATGAAACTTATTCACCCATAATAAATTCTGATCTATAACTTGCAGCAAGCTTACACAACTTTCTACCAAATGAATGCTTCGAATACACTTCACAAATTTAAAACAACAATAGCTAAAACTCAACCCGATGAAGTGTATGAAACCTTTAAAAAACTATTCTCCTCTACTTAGTGCTAAATTTCACTTGATCGAGAATACACTTTTTACAATTGATTTTCATGAAAAGAAAATACATGAGAATGAGAATACCTCAAGATCTAGATGGTTGAAAGTTCTCTGTCCACCTTTTATAATAGCAGACCCAAAATTTTATCGAATCCTTACTGAACCTTTTGAATCAACACACCACAAATCTTGCCACCATTAAGAAATGTCAACCACTTTGAGTTTTCTCTTCTCCTGTAGCAACTAACCACAATTCATGCATATAATTGCACTGGTACATAGATTAATTTTGAGTCACCACTCACACTAAGTGAGACATGAATTGCATTAGATTTGAACAGAACTATAAACTGGTTTGAAACAACAACAGGTAGAAGAAACCTCTTCAGATTTATCTCAAATTTGAAATCTCTAAACAAAACTGAAACATAACTCTTCCACACTATCAGATCCAAACTACACTTCTCTTCTCAACCCAAAATTTAACAACAAATCTAGATCTGCCCAACAATGTACTGAAAGCCCTCATCAAAATACACTAATAATTACAAAACACTGGTTGTAGAGATAGAGTCGCCACTCACAATTGTGAGAAAATATTTTGAAACATAGATTATTATTGATCTACTTATGAACCAGACTCTCAGCATGAAATAACTTGCAGATCCTCAAACATTTTGAAAAGAGAACAAGATACTCTTCATTTTTAGATTCTGGACTCTAATTTTTACAAAAACAACTCACAAAATTGAACTAATAGAAGGTATAATCATTTCTCAACACAATTTACATTCAATTTTAGAATTACTGCTGTAAGAGAATAAAGCTTACTGGGGAACATGAAAATCAACAAGGATATGAACAACACCTCACAACCCTACTGCTATAGCAACACTTTCCTAATGTATTGAGTCTTATTTTTAAATTCTCAAGGTTTGTCCATTATACAGATTCAATACAATCCCTAGTAGAGTGACCATTTTGTTGGTGTTTGAAAATGCAAGAGGGTTTTCAATTATCCCCGTGAGAATATGACACATCTAGGGGCAGCTAACTCCCATTATCAACATATCATTTCAAACATAGGGCCAACTATAAGTCATGACCCTTCTTCTACTTCAAGCTCTGCAAAACCTAAGTGGGTGAACCTCTTTAGATCTGACATATGGAACCAGTGTAATAAACATAATCAGGATCTATGATAGCAGATGAAACCCCTAATATCTCCTAATGGCTTATGAAACAACACAGATTCTACAATAGCTAGGTGCAAACCTATATTATTCATAAATTGAGTGAGGGTTTAAACTGTTATGTCCACTTCAACATGAAGGGAAACAAGATTGATTTATATTGAGAAAAGACAACATGTCCAATATGCAACAAAACTTAATGATCCTACAAATGACCAATACCTTATCCATTAGGGTAATCCTATACTTCAGAATTACGCATCTTTGAACATCAATCGACATATGGCATATGTTGAGACATTCATGTTCAGTCTGTTCACCTTATGAATTAGACAACAATATCCAATATAACCCCATATTTTCACACATCCTTCTTAATGAATCTGCAACCTTCTCTGAAACCACAAGCAATTATATGACTCCTTGAGTCAAAGGCAAGAAAACCTCAAACATACAATTGGGCAATTACAAATAGGTTCAAGCTCTTTATTCTTGAATATATAAAATTACAAATTCAACAAGCAAGGAGATAGAATTATATTGAAATTCAAAACCTTCTACACATTGTATTTATCTCCTTGAAATAAGTACATTAGGAATGCATAAAACAAGATACAAGATCACACTACTATATCAGAACTCTCTATGAAATCCACATGCTGTTCATACAAGATATGTTGGGTGTGTGGCTTTCACAGCCTAAGAAAAGCTCCAAGAACTGGAAAATAGAAAACCAACCAAAAACCTACAACAGAGAAATAAAAGAAAGATATAGCAAAGAAAGAATTCCCAGATTCATTATACGGCTGACATGTGTCCCTTTAGAATTCCTTCCCTTGGCAACTGAACAACCTCTTTCTTCCATCTCCCTCTGATTTGATTTTTGCTTTGTCATTACTATAACTGATTTGAGAAATATCTCCATTGAAATGATGAAAACTTTGAGTCATCAAAATATTTGATTGCCCCATGAAAATACTAGTGAAAACTTCATTTTTTACTGATTGAATGTGACCCCAACTGCATTTTCACTGTCTCTTTAACCCTTTCAAGTCATTACTTCGTTAGAATTCAATTATGAACTTTCATCATTGAAAATAGTTACCACTTGGTTATCTAATAGAAAACCTCACATTGCTCGAACAGACTGATACCTGTGCAAAAATTGACTCCGAAATCAAAAAGTTCATCTTTTCCCAATTTTGACGATATATAATAGGGCATACTTCAGCTTCTAGAAACCCATTAAATCTTAATTTGAAAAAATAGTCCCCCTTTCCCAGAAGACTTAGCCAAGTCTGCAACTATAAATTTAAATTTCAAAAAATTTAAAAAATGTCTAAGGTCAGAACTATAGAGAATGACCTCTTTTGAAATTAAAAAGTTTGAACATGACCCCCTTTTTGGTTCGAAATACAACTGAACGCGCATTCGTTTTAGAAAATAATAAAAAATTATTATTTTTTATCACTTCTTATTTTTTCTAGCCTCTTTAATTTCAGATCAAACCTCTCTCTGATCGGGTGCCACATGTCACCTCCTGATTTTCCAATCTGTTGCATTCTGCCACCTCATCAGTGGGCGAGCCCACTGCGACATGGCAGTCACTCGCATTCCTGCATTTCTTAATGGGTGTGCATCTCTAAAATGCGAGCATGTGCTCACCACTAGATCGTGACACGTGTCAAGATCTGGTGCATCCTCTCAAAATGCTCATTGATCTCCATGTCAGCATCGACTGGGACCCATTGCCACATGTCATTATTCTGCTTTCCCAAAAAATTTATCCTCCTTGCAACTTTATAATGTAGGTGTACGCTATTCGTTCGATGCTCCATGTGTTAGCATCTGGATGCCTGCCTCCACATCAGCACACATGCATCTTTGTTCAAAATTTGCATTGAGTTGGCTCCAGCTGGCATCCAGATCACTAAGTTACCTACAGGGGACCCCACGCATTCTTCATACTTTTCAAAAGGCTATGTCTTTTGAGACACCATGAGCTTGCAATAACTTGTATTTAAAGTTTAAAAGTGCATTTCGAGTCCACAATGTGGGACTAATGGTGTGGGTTTTTACTTTGTTAACTTGTGTTTGACCTGCATGTTCTGCCTTGGCGACTATGAGTTTTTTATTGATGCATGAATCTCTTTTAATAGCAACTTGTGATTGACTATGCCTTCACTTTGACAACCTGGCTATATCCTTAAAACATCGAGCCTTCTTTTACACAAGCCGTGGGGTCCTTTTTCTTGCATTTTATCATGATGACGGTTTTACTTTTTTTATATAGAGGCTCGTTTGTTTCATTTTGGCATTTTCTTCTTAATGCTTGTTCTAATGACTCAACTTCCTTGACTCTATTCATCTATGGCTTGATGCCTTTGCCTTGTGGGTTGATTTTTGGTGAGTTGTTTTGACAAAGAAACTTCTCTGCCTATGTTTTGTTTAAAACCTCTTCTTCACGGGTGGACTCCTTTTAATATTTGGCAGAATTTGATGTTGACCTCATTTTGCTTAATCATAGGAGCTCTTTTTACATGCTTTGTCCATAGTTCTCCAAACTGCCATGTGGCTCATGTATGGATTTACCTTGTTACATGGTGCTGATTATTCTTAGCTCAATGTGGGCCTTTTTAATCTTTGACAGGCAGACCAGACTTTTGAATGTGAGGACTTGTTTTAATGGTTGCTGTTACTTCTTGGTTATTGCCGAGTTTCTCCTTTTTGTTACGCCATGAGCTTATATTGAAGCTGCAGGGTGCATTCAAAATAGGGCGCCTTAAGACATAGGTTGCCTTTTCAAATCGCTGCCTCCTAGTTTCATTAATATCTGCTATGTCGACACTAGAATTGCTTCGTTTTCATGCCTAGCCTGCTTTAAAAATCAACTTCCCTTAGCTTATATGCCTTTTTCCTTAAAATGGGATCCGACTTCTTTCATATGAGATGTGAATCTCCATTATTTGCGACCTATGCCCTAGACATCTCTATTTTCAAAACGTAGCCTCTCCTGCAAATTAGGCACATGGACTCCCCTGTCTGGTTGGAATCTCTCTTACTTGCTTGGTGGATTCTCCTTCTTAGCGGCTGAGTGTTCTGCTTTTATGATTTCAAGCAGAATGATGATCTCATTTTTTATGATAAGGTTCTACATCAAACATACCAAGATCATCAAACATCTTTTGCAAACCTTGAGTCATCAAAATGCTTTGGAAGCATTCCTACAAAAGGTTTGTAGCTCTTTATTAAACCATTCACTTTCAAATTCATTGAATAAGTTTTGTTTCTCTTTATTGCTATTTGTTTCTTCTACATCTGGTGCCATATCTATGTTTTTTCCTAGTTCTTGTACTTGTTCCACAATGTCTATATTCATGCTATTGCCACACTTCTCTATTTCTTTTATGATATCTCCCAGATCCCAATTGTCTGGATCTATATTATCCTCTCGAAAGAGAATATCTTCCTCAATTTCATAGCCATTAGCATTCTCCACTCTATATAGCATATCCTCAATTCCACCAGCCTCTGTTCTACCCATCAGACTTCAAATTAGTCCATCATTCTGATACAATTAGTTAGACCGCAAAATGGGTCTGGCTAAATTTTTTTTTGTTTCCAAACACCTGCACCATTAACTTAATCTAGTGATCATCTTGAACAAAATAGAGTCACATTTGATCACTGAGTGATCATTAAAAAACTTAATTTATCACTTTCTGGTAATTGACAATTTGATGTCAGGAAGTCTGTTGACTGCCTTTGAAACTGATCCAAACCTCTGACTAGGCCCTGAAAACTGGCACACTGAATCTTTGTTCTGCATAATTTCACCCCATTGAATCTTGTCTCATGATGAATTTGGGGTCAAAAGATATTCACTGTCGAAGTTGACCTCTCAGAATTGCCTGCAAGAAAACATGTTAGAAAACAATAAACTAGGTTTGGATTAGGCTCGAAAAACTAGGCAAATGAGCACATGGGGAAACAAAAACTAGGACCATGGTACTCTGTCATGAGGTGAATATATATCTAGGATTTGGGCTCATGATGAACGATAAGACACAAATGGCGAATGTTCAAAGTAGGCTACTCAAAATTTTGTAACTAGGAACACTAACTAAAAAGTGATTTTGGCAAACGGAATTGACCTGGAAAAGTGTGCATATGGATTCGTCATAACTTAAAAAATGACACACTTCGAGTATTTTTAGAGTACAACATAGGGGAACAAACCATTTGATCTTTCCAATCACAAATTTCAAGTTATAATGCCACGAACAGGGGTACTGATAAATCTGCAAGTGCTGACACTAGTAAAAAGACAGAAATTGCGTTTCAAATCGCGTTTGAAAACTGATCAAACGGATTCACCAAGAGCTGAAACTTGAAAGATAACAAGTCTCTGACCTTTAAAATGTAACGCAAAAGGAAATTTAGCATTTTGGTCAACTGGGTCAAAATTATAACTCGTTAAACAGGGCCTCCCAGAATTAGGTGCAAAGTGTTAAGTATGAAAACAGTAACTGACCAACTTTGAGGGATTCAAAACCTAGTCAAATGGATTTGAAACAACTCAAAATTTTAAAAATAGGTTCTTAGGTATGGACACTAGATACTCCCAGAGCGGCGAGTCTTGAAACATTTCTTGGTGCGAGATATTCAATGACAAACATAGCCTCCTGTCATTGTTTGACATGGGTAAAAATGTAGATTTGATATTTGCTCAAAACAAGACTTTGCCAATTGACTCGGAATGACAGCTTATAATCATGGAACGCTTAGACAGGCTGAATGTAGGGTGTTAGAAACATTGAACACCACTGGGGCCTTATAGGTATAGCCAGGTACATTTTCATTTATAGGGCTTGATTTGACTCAATTTGAAATGGGACTAAAACTGAAGCATGCAATTTTTCATCCCAACACCACTCATGCCATAATTTTATTTGTGATTGAGATTGAGTCAACAAGGCATGTGAAGGAGACTTAGGCACAAAGTGGGAGAAGAAATAAAGCCTTGTGTCATGATTGACTTTACCCACAACAACCAATGAATCATCTTTAAAATTGCACACCATTACTAAATTAGGAAGGAACTCAACTTTATTGCCATCTCCATAGAGAGTGATTTGGTACATTAAAAGGAGATTAGAGCTAAGGTTAGGAATGTAGAGAATGTCTTCAAACTCTCCATTTTCCATCTCAACTTGTTGTTTCCCTTCAACTTTCATTTTTGTATCATCCCCTAGAAAGATGTGGGATACCTTAGAATGCTTTGATAAAGAAAAGTGTCCTTTTGAAGAAATCATATGATACGAGGCACCTAAGTCAAGAATCTATTCCCCTAAAGAACTTGAACCTGCCATAAGTGCTTGCCCTTTTTCCTTTGAAGTGGATGGATTTGAATTGTTGGAAGCATTTGACACATTGATTTTGTTCTTCCTAAGTAGGTTTTCCAACTCATCTATTCTCTTCATCTTGCAATGATGCTTATCATGATTCAATTTCTTCCAATTTGCATAGAATAGTTTTGCCTTCTAGTTGTTGTTTTCCTTCTTGTTGGAAGAAGAATTGGCCTACTATAATGAGGAAGATTGTTGTGTTTGTAATTGTGATTTTTTTTTCCACCAGTTTTTCTTGTTGTTGGTAAAACTTTTGCCACTTTGATTTGATTGGTTCTTATTAGTAGCCACCAATGCTTTGGTCTTTGATGACTTGAGAATTTCCATATCTATCAAATTGGATTGTTCCAACATCAACATTTCTACAAATGCATCGAATGTAGGCTTAGTGAAGGCATTCCCATGTTCAACCTATGAGTATTGTAACTCGAAAAAAAAGATGCATACTCTAAAGGTAGCCTCTTCAAGATGTGACAAATCAATCTATCATCCTTCATCGGATTACCACAATCCTTAAGTAGTGCTCTCAATTCATTGGCTTTTTTGATATAGTATTGAATTGTGTCAAAAAATTTAGGATCCAAGAGAAGTAGATCATCCTCAATTTGGAATCCCTTTTACTTATCCACCTTACCATACAACCCTTCAAGTTTTTCCCAAGCACCTTGGCTTCCATAAAGCTAGAAATGTGGAAAGAAGAGATCTCTATGAACACAACTCTAAATGATTCCTAAAGCCTAATTATGTTTAATTTTCTAATCAAATAGGTTTGTAGCATTAGTAGGTTTGGTAATTGTACCATCTACATATAGATTTAAACCTTTTCCCATTAATCTACTCCATACAATATATTTCCATGTAGTATTGTGTCAAGTTAGAAGTGGAGTTTTAGGTGAACCCATGATGCAAAAAAGTAAAAGAGCACAAAAGAGAGACACAAGAACATAAGACACACCCCCCAAAAATGATGCTTTTGGCACTTTATATGTAGTGCATTTACAATTAGCCACTTGTTAAAATAGACAAAAGTGGGCTTCTAATTTTGGTATTTACAACAACCTTTTGAGGTTCAAATTTGGTATTAAGCACTATAGCTTAGATGCACAACAATTTTGAAGAGTAATCAAAGCAATATAATGCAAAAAAGGACCTAATTCTAAAAGTGATATTTTGTTCCACCCAAGCCTATAATCTAATTGTAGATCTAAAAATGAGACAAAAAACTAAGTACTTTCAAAATAAACAAAACCTAAAAATGTGTCCAGATGGGCTCGTATGGAGCATTTGAAGTTCCAAAATGTAGGATTAGACATGTATAGTTGCCAAAAAAATAATTTCTAACAAATCCATGCACCAAAATTGGAAAAAAATAGCACCACTAAAAAGTTCAAGAAATTCTACAAAATAAAAATAAAATTTGCACCTAATTCAGAGTTCGGATGACTGAGTTATGGCCTCCCAAAATTGAATTGTCAAATTAAAACTGAATTTGAAGATGGATCTGGGCAAAAAATTGTAAGGTTAAATTTGATGTCTAGAAGACCATGAAAATAGTTTATTCTAGCCTACGGATTACTGTTACATGGCTGTAAATTTTAATATAGTGAAATGTTAACATCAACAAAAATCTACCCTCCATGGATGACATGGCCAATGATATTAGTTGTGCAGTACTATATGGCCAAGGATGACATGTCTCTTTCAACATGTAAATGGGCTGATGTCATTGTGTGACATGGCTAGTCTGCATGTTAGCTTGCATGGCAGTTTTGTATGCTTACTGGGATGGTTGACCTACGTGGATCCACCATGGCTGATGTGTGTCATGGTCGCTAAAAACTTTGATTGGTGAGGATTTGTGCTACTAAAGAATTAAATGTAGTAGGTGCCAAAATGAAATCTTAGGTGCCCATAGTTTTGTATCTCTGATGATCAGTAGCAAGGCTAGAATCTTTAATGCATAGTGCTAGACAATTTAAGAAAGCCAGCGATAACTGTCTTTATAATAGGTGGGAACAGTTGTATTAGTCCCACATTGCCAAAAAAAGGACCTTTGGTAGTGTATAAAAGATGAAGCCTACAAAAGGTATAATGAAGTTGGCCATTAGTTCTTGAGCCAGATTTACAGTCCTGTGGTATATGATATTGGCCCAGAAAATGTATGAGTTGGTCATTGTGTTAGCCGTGATCGGTATTGTAGCCAAATTTGTTGTAAATTCCAACGTAGTTTTAAAATTTTTGGATTTTAATGATGCTAGAATTAGAGAATGCTCCACCTATAGGGGCCAAGGTTTCACCACCCAATTATGGAAAAATTTTATTTCTCTCCAAGCATAGTAGGCCTGGAAAATGCAGGAAAAATATGACAAAAATCATAGAGAAAATAACATTGATCTGAAAATAAATTAAGATTTTTTGCATTAAATTTGACTATGGCCTAGGGTAGGCAAATTTATAGTCAAATTTCACCGATCAATGTTCTATGACGCAATGGTGAGGTTCACTTTGGGTTTAGATGCTCCCAATGACCACATTACTCTATATCTAGGTTAAGGTCCTCCAAGAGGTGAACCAAGAAAATGGTTTCCAATGGCTATGTGAGGAGAAATTCCCTCAGCTCTAATACCATGTAAGAATTTTCCTTAGGACAAAATCACCCAAGATCAAGGAACTCAAGCACTAGTACAGAATGGACCAACAAAGTATGATCATAATAATAATATTATATTCAATTGATATATATACACACTAAGAGTGTCTCAATGTAAAGGCCTCTAGAATGCTTCTAGAATATCTAGGAGTTACCAATATGATAAGCCTCACAAATAAGCACATGTCCACCAAGTGTGGATTATCCTCTAGTAAGCATATGAGTTAGTGTATTGATGAGAGGATAAGCCTACATAGGTGGGTCATGTAAAATTATGTTGTAGATACTATGTGCTTAACTAAGAGTGTGAACTATTGTGTTGTCTACATCAAAACTCAGTTAATTATGCAAACTCTAGTATTATAGACACCATGTGCTAAATTAGAGTTGCTTACTTCTGTGTTGTCAACATGGAAACTCATAAGAGTATGCAAACTCCTAGGTGTCTAACCTAATAAATAATAAAATAATTCATTGGCCTAAGTAAAATTAAGTAAAGTGTAATAAGTAAATGCATATTTATACCAACAATCATTGTCAAATCTAAAATTTCCACTATCATAGTGTACCAAGTTCTCAAATTTAGATTTTTCACTAGTCATATGGTGAGAACAACCACTATCAAGAATTAATGTATCTATCTTACTAATATGTGAGATAAGTGAGATCTTATTATTGTCATCATCTAATCCATCCTTAACAATAATATAGACCATTTCATCTTCTTCTTCACCACTTTAAGAATCTTTAGCAATGTAACAACTTTTCTTACCTTTGTCTTTGTAGTCCTTGTAGCTTTTGAAGTCCTTCTTGCCCTTGTACTTGTCATTGTTCTTTTTTTCTTTTCCTTCTCTATTTAGAAACCTTGTAGCAATGTGACCAATTTCTTCACAAGAAAAGCATATCAAAGGAATTTTCCCTTTGTAATTTCTGTTGGCGCTCAAAATTGTAGGCCAAATTTTGTGCACCATTGAGTGAATTGAGCCCTATGAACGCTTTTAAGTGAATGTGTATCCAACTATCAGTTTGAGGCCTAAGAGGTGTTTAATGCTTCTAGCACCTTCCATTTAGCCCACCTACATGTTCCATGATGTTAAACTAACATTTTGAGCCATTTTTTGAAGTCTCGTTTTGAGCATCCATCAAATCTGCATTTTACCCTAGATGTCAAACAATGATAGGAGGCTGTGTTTGCAATTGAATATCTTACACCCAAAAATGTTTCATGACTTATTACTTTGATAATGCCTAGTTTCCATGGCCAATAACCTATGTTTCAAATTTTGAGTTGTTTCGAGTCCGTTTGACTAGGTTTTAAATCCCTCAAAGTTGGTCATTTAAATTTGTCATGTTGATGCGCATTGCACATAATTCTAGAAAGCCCTATTTGATGAGCTATAACTTTTGACCAGTTAACCAAAATATTAAAATTTCTTTTGTGTTACATTGTAGACGTCAGAGAATTGTCACGTTTAAAGTTTCAACTCTTGATGAATCCATTTGATTAGTTTTCAAATGTGATTCCAAATAGAAGTTCTAAAGTTTTATTGGTGTTAGCAAATGTAGATTGATTGGAACCCCTATTCATGACATTATAACTCAAAATTTGTGATTGGCTAGACCAAATGGATTGTACCACTGTGTTGTCCTCTAAAAATACTTTAAGTGTGCTAGTTTTCAAGTCATGATGAATCCATATGCGCACTTTTCCAAGTCCATTCCATTTGCAAAAAATGTTTTCTGTCAGTGGTTCCAGTTGTCAAATCTAGGTAGCTCACTTTGACTGATTGCCATTTTTTCCCTGTTATTCATCATGAGCCCAAATTGAAAATTCATAATTTCCTCATGAAAGAGAACCAGTGTCCCAAGTTTCATTTTCCCATGTGCTCATTTGTCCAATTTTCCAAGCCATTTCCAAACACACTTTCTAGTTTTCTAACATGTTTATCTGCAGGTGAATTTAAGTTGGCAACTTCAAAGGTCAATATCTTTTTAACCCTGATGTCATCATGCAACAAGATCTGACAGGCCTGTTGAACATGTCAGAGAGAACAAAGATCCTAAGTTTCAGAGCTTGGTCAAGTGTTTATATTAGTTTTTAAAGTCGGGCAACAGGCCTCCTGACAAAGATTTCATAGTGGTGTGGAAATGATTGAAATAAGTTTTTAACGGTCAATCAGTGGTCAAAATGGATTCCAGTTAGTTCGAGATAATCAATGGACCAGTTTGCCATATTAGTTTTTCGATAACAAATTTATTTTTTTAGTCTGGCCCACTTTGGGGACCGACTAATTACATTATATCGACAGTGGATTGAATTTGTTCAAATTGCAAATCATTCACATACAGGGTCCCCATGTTTTCATTCATAAGTTGATGCTCAAGCTAATTAAGGGGTCATATGAAATGTTATTCGTTAAGATGTTCAAGGAGTGTGTTTTTGGTTATATCAAATGAACTTGAGCATCTTTAGGGCTTTAACATATTTGCTAATGAAGGTATGGGAAGAACACATCGTGTGAAGGCCACATTTCTAAGATTGGGAGAACCTCTTGGTTATGTGCCTAAAAAAGATATCATGTATGCAGTGAAAGCCATTAAACCCACACAATAAGACTATCGCAGATGTGATGTAAAACAAGGAAGTGTAAAATGACCAAGTTGCATCAAAGAAGTCTAAAGATAAGTAGCCAGTGATGATATTAGAAAAACACTCATATCCATACAAGGGGACATCTTTAATGTTTGCATTGGTGTTCGGTTGTAAAGATGCGCTTGTTGCTAAGTGTATCGAGTTGTGTCTTTTTGCAGGAGAGATCTATCTCTTTGGTTCATTCCATCATTGCATTTTTATTTTCCTAGGTGGCAACAAGAAAAAATAATGATTTTGCAGAATAGGAAAGAGCAGATTGGCATTCGATGTTTGAAGTGATCTGGGAACTCATGAGTGGAAGGCACGAGCTTTTAAAGATGATGTCTTTACATCATGGTAGAGAATGTGGTAGAATTAGCCCACAACAAAGAGGGAGGTTCATGCCATTTTCAATATGGGAGGTGGCAGAATAGTCTACATTTCTAAAGTAAATGTCACAGCTTTGAAGGGAAAGATCTATGTTTTAATATAGAGAAACATCAAAAATAGCAGCCCCACATTTTAATAAGAGTAGTTCATGGTATATAACAGGAAAAACTAGCATTCACACTAGGAAAGCTGCATGATATAAAGGACATCCATTCATGCCAGGCAGAGGCAAATGAAAAGGAGCTCACACAAGGAAAATAGGGGAATCGACTTAAACAGAAGCTCATTCATAGAGATAAGTAGCTCCATGCATGAATAGAGGCCCCATTCAAGATGGGCACCCACAGTGAATAGGAACTCCCATGCTGGAAATGGGATCAACCCATGCAATAGAAAATCTAGCGCTAAAAAATGGCCGCCTAGTATTAAAGGAGCCCATGCCAGAAGGGTAGTAGGGAGCCGACATGTTTAAAAGAGAGATCCTATGCATAAAAGGAGCATCCACTTCTGTAGGCAACACCACAAGCCAGGTTTAGAGATGCCCATGCAATGGAGAATTCGCCAGATGTCAAATTTGAATGTGTTGGGGTAGTTGAGCATAAAGAGACCATGCTAAAACATTGAAAGATAGTGCCATACAAATGAGCCACATTTTAAAAAGAAAACCCAAGGCGACAATGTAAAGAGGAGAACCCATGCAATATATAAGATAAGTCATGCCTAAAAATGAAGAGTGAACAGGTAGTTTTTTTCTGGTTACTAGTCAACAGGTTGCGCAAAACATCACAGAGGAAAGCAAAAGGAAGACATTAGTCCCATATCACTTGCGCAAGAAACCTTTTAAATGTTTAAATACAGTAATGCTTGCTAGGTGTTGTGTTTTAAGAAATGGGCCTTTTAGAAGTCACTAGTGGTTTAGTGGGGCCCGTGAGTGGTCAGATTGGTGTAGTCAAAGACAAAATTTTAAACAAACACACTCCTAGAGAGATGTTGACATGGATCAGGGCTACGAGATAGTGCCACTTGGATGATTTGACTGTCGTCACTATCTCGCCAAGTGGAAGATGCATGAGAGTTAACATGGTGAGATAGCGATGCTGATGTGGTAGGGATGATTTAGATTTCCTTAAAAATCACAAGGTCCCATGTGGCATGCATTTTGAGGTAAGGTGATGTGGTGTGCAGGTCTAGAGATGCACTAGATCATGCCACGTGGCAGATCTGAGGGTTCTCGTTAACTCGCTATAAGAAAGATGCAGGGAAGATAACATGGCGAAGTAGCGACAAGATGTCACATGGCATTGATGAGAATGTCTAGTCAAAATGTGACACGTGGTGCTACTCAGGTCCAAGCCAATCAAAAGATGACACGTGTCAAGCTCGGTCAAACCTAGTTTGACCTGAATTGGAAAAGGGTAGAAAATTGCAAAGGTTCAAATATAAAGCTCATTTTTATTTTCCTTTTAGAAGTCACTAGTGGTTTAGTGGGGCCAGTGAGTGGTCAGATTGGCATAGGCAAAGACAAAATTTTAAACAAACACACTTCCAGAGAGATGTTGATGTGGATTCCAAGCTACGAGATGGTGCCATGTGGATGATCCGATTGTCATCGCTATCTTGCCAAAAAGAAGATGCACGAGAGTTAACATGGCGAGAGAGTGATGCTGATGTGGTAGGGATGATGTGGATTTCTTCACAAATCACAAGGTGCCACATGGCATAGATTTTGAGGTAAGGTGATGTGGCACGCAGGTCTAGAGATGCACCAGATCATGCCACATGGTAGATTTGAGGGTTCTCATTAACTCACTATAAGAAAGATGCAGGGAAGATAACATGGTGAAGTAGCAAGAAGATGACATGTGGCACTGATGAGGATGTCCAGTCAAAATGTGACATGTGGCATTGCTCAAGTTTGAGCCAATCAAAAGATGATAGGTGTCAAGCTTGGTCAAACCTAGTTTGACCTAAATTGGAAAAGGGCAGAAAATTGCAAAGGCTCAAATATAAAACTCATTTTTATTTTCCTTCTCGAATCACATGCAGACCTTTTAAATAAAGTTTTGGAATTTTTTTGCATAGTCCAAACTTTATACAAGGAATAAAATTTTACAATTTTAATTGAAAATTTGTGAATGGAACCCTGAACTTCCGAAGGCCATATCAGGGGCATTTAGCAAAGTATGCCTTATCATATACCATCAAAATCATGAGAAACTTAATTTTTTGATTTTGGGGTTGGTTTTTCCATAGAATGCTGCTGATTCATTCTACATGAGGTTTTCTATTAGGTTCCATTTTTGCAACTATATTCGGGTATGGAGGTTCAGAATTGATTCCTAGCATGATGATGACCTGGGAATGGTTAAAAGGAAGTGGAAATGCAGTTAGGGTTGAATTTGTTTAGATTCATTTAGTAAAAGCTCAAACTTTACCTAGCATTTTAGTAAGTAATCTGATATTTTGATGACTCATCAAGGTTTTATCATTTCAATGAAAATATTTCTCAGATCAACAATAGTAATGATAAAAAAACTAGATAAAATCAAGATGGAATAGAGAAGAAAGAGGTTGTTCAATTGCTAAGAGAGGGAATTTCAAGTGGATAGGTGGTAGTTGTATAACAGATCTAAGAATTCTTTCTTTTCTATATCTTTCTATCTTTCATTCATTGTAAGGGTTCCAGTTTTTGGGAAGTTCCAATTCTTTGGAGAAAATTTGCTCATTACTGTGATACCAGAGTTTGGATCTAGTTTTTTTATGTATTCCCAATACTGAGAAACCATTTCTTTCAGCATAATTCCCTCATGTGAACAATAGTAGTGTAGATAATATAGATAGTTATGATATGTTAGGTTGTTTCATTTTTTAATTTCATGCATTTGATTGTATTGTTTCAAGGAAATGAATACATATGAGCAAGCATTTCATTAGTTTCATTCTGGTTCTCGTCTCTTATCTTAGTAATATATAGTCTTATGTGGTCTTGGTACAAAGAGTTGAGATCCATTTGCTTCCCCTTTAGGTCATATTTCTGATATATTTTGTTGTTGGAACAAAGTGCCAAGTAAATCCTTGATGTGTTTGACAGGGTTACTAGTTATGTTGAGAAGGATATTTTGTGAGAATGAGATCTGGATGAACACTGATGTCTGAATCAAAAGATGATTAGATAGATTTGATGTCAGGGTATACAAAATATGTCCTAATGTCATAGATGTATGTTTTGAATTCATGGAATTTCCCAATGGATTAGGCACTGATCAGTTATAGGATCACTTGTTATATTGCTACATGTTTGAGGATTTGTTGAAAATCAAGATCAATAATCAATTGTATTTCCCTTTCATGTTGAAGAGCTTAAATATGATGCCCTCACTTAGCTTCTGAGATTCATAGATCTACATTTAGCTACTATAGATTGATGTCATTTCATGAGTTATTAGGAGAAATAAGGGTTTTATCTACTTTACATTAGATTCAGTGTATGCTTTGATAACTCGTACTATATCAAGAATCTATAGGTCCACCAGCCTAGGTTTTGTAGAGCCTGAAGTGCAGAAGGAGTGTAGCCTTATAGTTGGCTTGGTGTTTTAATGGGCATGTTGAAAATGGGAGTTAGTTGCCCCTAGATGTGTTTTGTTCTCATCAGGGTAATTGGAAATTGGTAACATTTTCAAACACCAACACTTTCCTTTTCCCTTGGGAAATCTTCTTGCAAGTAATCCTCCAATGACTTCAAGATCTTCATCAGAACCATCTTCATCCTTACTATTAGATTTCCTTTTAGATTTTGTTGCTTTCTTCTTGAGTGATATCTTGGCTTGTAATGTAGACTCAAGGTTGCTAGAGTTAGGAAAATAGTTATCATAGTTATCTAACTCAAATGCTATCAACCTTCCCACCACTACATCCAATGTTATATTGTTCTTGGGATTGCATCTCATCTCTTGAATTTTTGAAACTCTAATTTCATATATAGGAAGAACTATTTTAAGAACCTCTATTACCACTGCCTAATCTTCTATCTTTCCTCCTGAGGCTCTAATTACACACACACTTGCTTTGATTGTATGACTAAATTTTGCAATGTTCTCATCTTCTCTCATCCTCATTTGATCAAAGTAACCTCTAAGACCTTCTTCCTTAGCTCTTGTTACATTATCATCTCCTCTATTTATGGCTTTCCACTTGACACACATCTCATGAGTAGTATCATAACCTTTGACTTCATCAAATTCACTATAGCTAAAAGTTGAGGTAGTATCAATCATCATAATGTTATAATTATTCTATTCTATAATTTCTTCAACAGACATAGTCGCAAAAGGTGTCACATTCTTGGTGTCTATGTACTTTAGGCCTAAGTCTCCAGTGGTTTCCAAATGTAATCTCATGAGTTCCTAACATGCCCTAAAGTTATCTTTGTTCAACTTAGGGATCTCCCTTCTATAAGCCATCTTGATCTTTAGCTTAGGTACTTGAAACCTTCTCTACAAAAACAAAAAGCTTTGATACCAATTATTGGAAATATGAGAGGAGTAACTAAGAGGGAAGGGGTGAATTAGTTACCACTAGAATAAATCTCAGATCCCTTAGATGTTAATACAAATCAAAACCAAACTCTATTGGAACTGAAAGTACTATTGTAACTCAATTAGCATTGAATCAATTGGCAACACTAAGAATCTATGTTACTTGGCAATCACTGAAATAAATGCTTCTTAAGATGTTTAATTTTATTAAGCATAATTAAATTAGTTTCATTAATAGAAAAATAATAATATGAACAAGTATGACAATAGGATTTAATGTGGAAACACAATTTGAGAAAAACCACCAATTGCAACTAGTTAATATATTCCACTCTTCTAAAGTGAGCCCTGGTAGGAGCCAACTCTATTAAAGGTTACAAAACACACTATTAGGTGTGACCTTATTAAAGTATTTAATCACCCTTTTAGGAGTGGCCTTGTTAGAGGTCTTTAGATACTTCAATCAAACATGTCACCTTGTTAGAGGATTTGGAAAATAGTTGTTAAGCTAACTCTATTAAGAGATTTTATGCACTGCTACAATTATTATAGAGTAACAATGACATGACATGACTTATGATGCAACTATATTTCTGATTTTAGATCTCTATTCTAGCTTGAATACTTGATCTTCCTTGATTGGATAAAAATTTGCATCTCGGTCAACTTAGGATACTTTTCTATCCTTCCAAATTGCTTCCTTGGTTTATCTTTTGAATCCCATTCTTTCTCTCATTCAATACCACAACCTGACCTTATATTTATATCTTTTTCCTTATCATGTTAGCTTGAATAAAGGCATTTAATATTCATCCCTTAAGTTAACTAGACTTAACAAATAAATTCATCAAACTAAATATGTTGATTCAAGAAACTTCTTCATTAGTTATCCTAGCTCAGTCAACACTAACTCAGAAAAGTCTTTCTTTAGATTTCCTTTGTTAACCACATGAACTCGGTTAACACTGCATCTTGAATTGGATTTCCTTTTGTAACTAATTGAGCTCAATTAACACTGGTTCTATGCCAACTTCTCTTTGGTGCCCAAGGCAACTTGACATAAATTGACTTGCTACAAACTTCCTTTGGTTCTCGAGTGAGCTCGACAGATACTATTTCTGAAGTTGATTATCTCTAGAATGATCAACAGATACTAGAAACTATCTTCATTACACAAGTGACCTTGATAGACATTGACTAGAAAAGACTTCACATTTTGTGTGACATCAAAGATAATATACAATTGAACAATTATTATCAACACTTTTAATTAAATACGAGACTTAGGATAAAGTGGTCAAACCATAGGTTATAATAAAATAAATAGCTTTTTTGGAATTTGATTAAGAATAAGCAATTAATATATTGCAAAAAAATGATAAAAAGAGGACTCATAATCTAAATGATCATTTTTGTGTGATTACATTGAGTATTAATCTAGTTGTCATCACACAATTGTTTTTCTCTATCTACGATAGTTTTATATATCCATTTAACAACATAGTTTTTGATCAGTTATCTTTTTCCTTTTCTAGAGTATACTATAAATATTTTCCAAAATCCACAGGCCTTCTTTCCCTCATAAACTTCAGGGATAAATGTTTGTTACTTCTTCTAATCTCAAATACAAACAATTGAACACACAAAATAGTAGAGTCACTAGTTTTTCTTCAATCAACGTTTTGTACTCCAGTAGAGTGCAAAAATATTCACTTTGAGAAAACACTACTTACCAGGTTTTCTGAGTTATTGCTCCAATAAAGTCACAATTTTACTTCTCAATTTACTCATGTAAAACTAAAAATTTCTAGGTAACTGCACAATGTAAATTTTGAGTAACTCTCCCTCATAGAGTTACTAATCTAATGGTACACAAAATTGGTGGTTTAATTCCTACGAGCTTGCTAACTCAATGCTAGGAAATTCAACACAATTTCAGCCAATAAAGAAGATTGAACCTTAACTTTATTCAATATCCACACTTTATCCTTTGCAATACCTAGGTGTTTGTATCTTAACTTTTAAAGAAATAATGATTGTGATTGTAGACTTAACAATACTCTTGATTTTGAAAAATGTCTCAAGCAAAAGTTGATTATAATAACAAATATTTGTAATAAAGGGGGAGAATTTCAAGAAAAATGTAATAGTACTTGAAAGTGAGATGATACTGATTGTTTACCTTCCACAAATTCATCCTCAATTTTCAAATTTTAATATGACTAGTGTGTTCCAAAATGGACAAGAAAGTGAGCTTTAACAATTACAAGTTGGAGGTCTGGGACATTTTGTGGTGTGGAAATTTCATATGGTACATGGAAACGCTTAAAGGTAATAATTTGGAAATTACAACTAGTTCATCAAATCATGGAAGGATGGCTCTGTGATGGTTGGGAACTAGTGTATGGATGTTATCGAAGAATTTATTATGGAGGCTACAGGACCGAACATGGATGGGATTAATTTTTATTAGGAAAGGAAGCTTTCAAACAAGGCTATCGATGATTTTGTGGAGACTGAACATGAGATAAATAATTTGGTCAAAATATTTAACTCATATTATAACTTGGCCCCTATTTCTTGACCATGGCATTTTGTGCTCTTTGTGATAATGGAATATCTCACTTTAGATGGGGGATTCACTAAGCTGTATGGGTATCATTTCATGTTGGAAAATCATTTTCAACATGATGTTAGGATCAATTTTCCTTTTTATCTTTTATACTCTCTTAGTATTTCCACTCAGGCCATTTAGAAAGACCCAAATGGAGAGCATGTTTGCCATGAGGGTCTCATGGTTTTGATTATGAATTTGTTAAAGTCCAATTTTTTTGAAACCTAGGAGTTTGAAAGGGGCTGATTAGGAAACAAAAGGGAGTATCCTAGATAAGGGCTATGATTATGATACCCAAGATGAAGCTAAAGCGAGTTTGGGAAGCTTGAAAAAGGCCTTGGGTGATAGTTCAAAAAAGAAGAAAAATATTGTTGAGGATGATGACTTTGACTGAGAAAGTGTCTTCATGGAGGAAATTGTGAGGGACCATTACAATAAGAGGAGTGGAGGCAAATGAAAGAGTAAAGGCTATCAAGACGATTGGGTCTCTCCTCCTTCTAATGGTGAGCCTTTGGCTCACCAATTGGAAAGGAAAATAAAATCCTTAAGGTGACATGAGGATAGGTATAAAACAAAGAAGAATGAAGAATCGGATAATGAGGATGATGGGGAAAAGAGGCATATGTCAGATTTGGGTGATAAAGCTAAAAGTGGGCTTGGGTCTTCTAAGGGCTTATTTGGCAACCTAGGTTCAATTCTGAAGGAGATTGGTATCCTCAAGCAATAAATGTAGTTGTTGGGCAAAGAAATGGTGCAACTCAAAAAAACTTCCAAAGGGGAGTGAACATTGGGCCAACATATTGATAAACTTTCAGAGGTTATTGGGAATGTAGAAGAAGTGCAAAATATCATGCATAAGATACCACTACTTGAAACAAAACAAATGGTGATGGATAAAGAGATTAGTAGTATTCAGGGGAAAGAGTCAAAACTAGAAACAAAGCTGGGCAATTTGGATAAATTGTTCAAATAGCTGGTAGACAATGTGAGTAACCTCTTGAATAGGAATGAGATTGACAAGGGCCAAGACTCCCCTCTGAGGGTAGAGATTCAGGGACCAAGAAAATGTACCCATGCTCACTCTAAGAAAAATGAGGAAGTTAGTAAGAAGGACGAGGTGAAGGTTGCTGCTAGAAATATGTAAACTCTGGTGGATCAGTCTATTGACCTGATAAAGATTTCTTAGCTGGTTGGTTGTTGTTCTTTTGTTGTACTTTTGCTATTTTTCTTAGCTCTATCTTGTGTGACCTCATGACTATTTTTGTTGGAGGTCTGTTTCATGTTGTTCCATGCTTTTTTTCTTTGATGATCTTTTCTCTTGTTTATCTCTAAACTTCTGTTAATGTAAAGGTTTTAGGTCCTTCAAACTTATTTTTACTTAATCAAAACAATTATTGAATAAATCTTGTGTCTTGAAGACAAGCATGCCACTATCAACCAATGAGCAACCAAACCGTGAAATTTTAACAAACCCCAAATAATTGAATTTAACTTTAAGTTGAAGACCAATTAGACAAAACATACATAAGAATATGAGTTTTGTTTGCAATAGTTTGCCTCAATTTTATTCTACAAATAGTATAAATCCAAGAGAAATTTAGATTTGGAAAAATCAATGACCAATTCCCTATCTTTCATAAAAGAATACAATTTATATTATTTATTTAAAATGAAGTATAACTAGGCTGTAACATATATCCACAATGATTGCTTTTCCTTTTCTACCTCTATCTATCTATATGTACAAGGCCATGGTATCCTTTCTTATAGAACACGAAAGGATGCAAAAAAAGCTTCACGCCTATTCATTCCAACTAACTAAAAACTAAATACAACTCATTACTAATTAATTATAATCAACAAGAGATCTCAAAATAGATTTATAATTCTCTCACCATATCAATAATTTCTTGTTCTTTGCCACTTCCTCATCTAGCACTCTGACAAGAATATTTAAAGCTTCCCCTTTTTATTCTTCCATCAAGATCTCATGGTAGTCACTCTAGTAATGAGCATATATTATCTGCAAATCCCATGTAGTTGTATACATATTGTTGATGACATCAAATTGGTCTTCTTTAGTTGGTGTTGATCTAGGTTGCATGACTAGGTGAGGTACTACATTCTCATCATGTGATTGTATTTGTAAAACCATATCTTCTACTCTACAAAAAGACACATAGAATTACAAAAGAATGTTTTTCTATAAAAGAAGAAACTTACCAAATGCCCTAATATCTATGATCAAGATATCATGCATTTAATTACCACTTTTCCTTCAAATCCTTAGCATGGACTATCCTAGATGAATGTCATACTTGAGATAAAATCAGATGAATGAATATAAATCCTTGACATAACCTCTTCTGCTAGTTAAATAATGAAGTTAATGCTCCTTTGTAATTCTTGAAATTATGCAATGTTAGAGAACTATTTGTATCAAAATCACAAAATTAGAGACCAAGAATATCTTTATTGTCAAATTCACAAAATTGGAGTATAACTAAATGTCCACTTCTAAAATTGTGAAATTAGAAAATGACAAGAGACTTGGTTTTGAAATCATGAAATCAAAGTCTGAGAATTTCATTTATCTTGAAATCACGAAATCAAAATTTTGTTCAAGCTTGGATCTTGATTTTTTGAAATTTGTCAAGAGCACTCAAATTTGGAGGGTCAATCAGTATAATTGTCATGGAAAAGAAATTCTTATGGGCCCTTGAAGCATGTTTTTCCTAAGAAGAACATATGTTTGCATGTATAACACTACCTATTGCATCCATGTCTAACTTCTTCTCTGCTAATTCATGTGATTATTCCATTGCTCAATGCTATTGATTTCAAGGACTTCCCATAATAATTTCAAGGAGTCACCTGCCTTAATATATGTAAAAACATTTTCAAGATAATACTTTGAAGCATGTGATGTTATCAGGGGCTATGTAGGGATCACAATACATCATTGACCAAGATTTTTAATGAATTAAAAGTTTAAAATAACTAATTTGAAATTAATTAGATTTTTTTAAAATTTTTTTTTTTGATAAGTAAGAGGCCGAGGATATATACTAATGATTGAAAAAATTACATCCCAACTCTTGAGGCATGCAAAGGATGGAGTTGGGTGATGGTCCTTTAGTTAAGCTTAGATTTACATATAGAAACCATACATCTCATGATAAATTTTTCCCATCCTATGTTAAGTCCTTGGATTTTGTCTTTAGGAACCTGCAAGTCACAAAGTGCTAAAATAAATAAAAACATCTTTGGTTTCATAGTTAGAGACTAAAACCTTGATAACCAATGCTCATACCAAGGGTTAGTGCCACAAGTAATAGGAATAAAAAGAAAACATTTACAAGTCATCCCATCAAACTTAAAAAAGATTAGAACCCATAAGCATGAATTATTAGGAAATAACATTTTACACATTCCATTTTTTATTTTCACTACCATATTTAGTGTTATCTCTAAAAGTTGCAGCATGACTGGATCCTAAGATTCAGTCACACCGAGTAAAAAGTAAACACTCTTGAGGTAGTGGGTTTACCAAAGGTAGGAGTGAATCTCTAGGTTATAGGTAAATTCCTTATGATGCTTCATCTATTCACTCTTTGAACATGAAATTAAACTTGGGAAGGAAAGAGATAGAAGGATTATTGAAACCAAAACCTAAGGCTAAGGTGATGCACCAAACATTGAGATGAAAAAGTAGTTGAGCAGATACAAAGAAGCTTTCCTAAATTGTTAAGGTTAGCAAAATATTAATCTTAAAAGACATTGAAACATAAATATTTCACAAGAAAGATAGAATTTAGACAAGATGACAAAGGGAATGATAGCATTCACAATTTGACAACTTGAAAGAAAGCATAAGTGTCATGACTTGAAACCTACATGAAGATTCTAAACCACACTTGTAGATAAAGATTAAGATACAAACTTAGGGACTCAGACATAAATCAAAAGAGTATATCATATCAGTAGCTTATAGCACAAAAATGAACACAATAAGGGCCTTGAACTATTCCTTTATTTAAGCTTCAAAGGTAGTTTGACAATATTTCTTCCAGTGGTTACAAGTGATCTATAGGAAAGTATGAAGGACTCCTAAGAGATCATGACAAAATTACCTTTTGCAAAAAAATCCAACCCCTACTAAAAATTTATAACTACCTTTTATAGAGTTAAAATGTAACTCTAATATTACATTTAGTTCAAACTCTAACCAAGTAGAGGTGAGATTGTAGAGGAGTAATAACTGTTGAGAAGAAGAGGTCATGATAAGATGCACATCTCCATACTAGAAGATTTGACATTTTACATGCAAGTATAGTTCTAAATGATAGAAATAGTGATCATTACCATTTTTATTGGGTAGATGGATCATAAAGTGGTAGGAGGAAGAAAAGCACACTAAAAAAGAATGGAGAACACCCAAAAAGAGGTTGTAAGCAATCACATCCTATTTTCCATTAAAGAGTTGCTTGTTGTCGTGTCCTTAGCCATGCCAAGTAAGTTGTGTTTTCTTTTTGAATAATCAAGCTCACCATGTGGCCTAATAATATTTTAGCATTCTACAATTTTGGTGACCTTCCTATCCTCCTATTGACTACTGATTGTCCTTGTTCATGTCTTTGTAGCTTGATTTCTAATTTAACTATCTAGCCTTGTGAAACTGTGATCTTCCATTATTCCATACTTATCATTGTGTCACAACCTTCCTTTTCTTTATTCCCTTAATTGCAATGACCCTATGATATCATAACATTCCCTCTTCACACCCTCACAGTAGCTAAGAATTTAACATTTTACTTTTCATGTGATGCTATGAAGACTGAATCATCCCCTTTGTCTTCTTTTTGCAGCTTGGAACTAAGGTTGGCATCAAATGCATATGACCCTGTAACCATTAAGAACTTATCTACTAGCATCCCCTATTCATGTCATCATGACTTCATTATTGACTACATTCTAGATCCCTACAACTATGTGAAACCATAACCCTAATCATTGATCTCCCAATTGCAAATACAAATGACTATCTTCATTTAACCTTGCGAAGCTGTGACTACTACCTTAACAACCATTGTCTAGTCATAGCTTACATTCGGGTTGACATGAAATGTTCTTGACCCTATGATTGTTGGAACCTAACTATAGATGGAGCTCCTCACACCTTCACAACTACTAGAGCCTAATTTCCAACTAACCATATGAACCTATGAACATTTTCCTTCTAACTGTGTTGATCCATCAAAGCTACTAGCTATGAAGTATGTCATAACTTTGTGATATTTTGAACACCTAGCTTTGACTACCTTGATCACCCATCACAAAATCAAAATTGTCATCTTCCCATTCCATTTAACCCTTTTGATCTTGCAAAAACTATTACATTAATCACCATCATGCCTTCATAGTCTGTTTCCTTAACTCATCAACTAACCATGTGAATGACTAAAAAAATAAATCACACCATCACTACCTTAACCATGATTTTCCTTTGAATCCATCCAATAGTATGAACAAAGGGGACCACCTCTTCATAGCTCTAACCTAGGGTTAAACTTGATCTTTTGTGATGATGAGTTGAACCAAGTTTGACTATGGCCTATTAACTTCCATAACATCATAACTTGAAATTTGAAGCTTTTTGATGGAATTTATTGATTGAGATGAGAAACCTTCATCCAATGAAGTATACCTTATCCTTACAATGATTCAAACAAGAGGATATGTACAGGCCCACTAAGATAGATGTCAGCTCATCACATGCTCGTAGCTCAACCTTGAGTTCAACCTTTAACCCCATGACCATGTGCACAAGAGAAATTTGTGGCCTCACAACCTAAAATTCTAACCCAATTACTAATGCCATAAATGAGAAAACAAGACATTTCATTATGTCACCATTCTGACCCTAGGTTAGGCTTGATCACCTACAACTATGTAAACAAGGCATGAGGTAGACAGTAATATACAACTTCTCTTGGTTGTAGCTTGATTTTTTTTAAACATGAAGTTTCTAGTGATCATGTGACTAGACACAATCCTAACTACTCACACATTCACAACCTATCCTATAGTTAAGGCATAAACTAGAAAGACAAAGTGATGGAAGGAGGTTGCATGGTCATGGATAGAAATCTTATAAGTATGTATCATCCAATATAAAAGATTTGAAGGTTTAGGGATGTAAAGGATATGACTGTGGTTTTACATATCCCTATCATCCATGTATGGAAACTTATGAACAGATCCATGCACATTGACATGGCTAGTCAACATTTCTAACAATTTGAATAAGGAGGTGAAAATTGGTTACATTTTTGGCAATTTCTACTAGGTGAATACATGTTAGATGTTAGACTAGTAGCATTAACTATCCATTGGGCATAGAGTCAATTTAGGGGTGGAAAAATGAGGAACTATTGTTCTTAGCCTTCAAAAGCTTAGGAATCTTTATCAAGAGTAGGAAAACTAAAACTAAGGCAAGCATGTGCTAGGACAAAACTTACGTAAAACAAAACTAACCTAACCTAGACTAACTAGCAACAAGAACACTAAACAAAGCCATTCATTGGCTAGCTGAAATATTTTCCTTTCCTTCTTACCTTGCAATAGTAAACATGCATATTGGAAAATATTAAAAGATAGAAAAATAGCCAATATTTGACCATCTCATGCAACACTTCATGAAGTACAAAATTTCCAATACTTACTTCATCATGTTGCAAGAACAAATAGGCCTCTTGGATTGATTCAACATTTTGTATTTGTTCTTTTTCATCAACATCCTTAGACATGGGCATTGATATACTTGATGCTAATTCACTTGTCTCAAATTACGACAAGTATTTGACTAGGTGACCTTTTGAGAAGGTGAAACCAAAAACCTTTGTGGTGATTATTTCTCTTTCTAGCTTTGGTTCATAGTTGTCCTACATAGTCAACCCTTCCTCAATGGTCAAAGAGCCATCATTTTCTGTTAGTACAATCTCCAAATCATTATAGTATTTATTCGCAAATAGTTCCAACCCAAATGTTTCATCATTAGCATACTCCGCAGTATGACTTTCATCATCAATATGAAAGTTTTTGGGCCTTAAGTTATTTCTTGCACCAAGAAAACATTTGACAATTGAAAATCCATATTCCCACAAAAATCCTTAATGATGCTATCAAAAAGGGCCACCATAATTTGATTGGCCTCCATGTTTTTTGAAGGTACCCCCTAAGTTTTAGCTTCCTCACCTTACTCAATAAAGGATGGTAATTCATCAACCCAAGCCATGACATCCCCCTTTTTATCCTCTATTATTATAGCTAATGGGGAGTCATAACTTTCAAGGACTATCAACCTCTCACCACCTTGTTCAAGATATGTAGGGAGCATAGCCAACAAATTAGAACCAATAGCCTTAGCATCATTTTGTCTTTTCTCTTGAGCCTTCTGAATTGATTCTACCAACATAGAATCAAACAACCTACCCTCTCTTTCATCCCTCTAATCTTAAACTAGCTCATATGAGAAAACCTTAAAAATGTTTGGCATTTGAAAATTAGGAATGTTGGTCCAAGATGGCTTCCATGGTCACTTGATATTTTGATTATCAGGTTCGAGCTCAAGTTGAGGACTAAATAAGTGACTTGGATGACTTTTCTCATTTAAAGGCTCAGGCAAGGGATGCTCTATCTATTTTACCACACTATGACCCTTCAAACTTGAAATTTTCAAATTAGGAGGCTGATGACATGAAAAAATAGAAGTCCTTTTGGCCCTTTTTATGAACATTTGTCTATAACATATTGAATTTTTGATGTATAAAGTATGGACATAGGGCATAAAAATGATAATCAGAATTATATCTAAAAAGGGGGTTCATTTTATGGTAAAAATCCTTCTTCATGAATGTTTGATATGGGTAGATTTTCCTACAGCCGAAGAGATTGCAAAAACTATTAGTTGAATAATTAATGCCTTTTCTATGTAAACTAATAAATGCAAATAAATGTTTGCAGGAAGTTTTGTGTGCATTAAATGTTGTTCACAAGAATACAAACTTAGCTAGAGTTAATAAAAAAAAAATTGTGAAGGAATAGCGCTAAGGCATTGATGGTATTAATGAGAAGCATTATGACACCGTTGTAGCTGGAGACTTGGTGGTAAAGTTAGAAGGGACTTGTTTAATGAATAACAAAGAGGGACCTGATAAAGCAGCTGAGCAAGGAAGCAAGCATCAAAGTGATCGGTTAAACATGCAAAGCACAATACCTAGATTCTTGGAAGCTATTTAAAGAAATATAAAAGAGTAGACCTAGCATTTTCCATGATCTATATTTGTGGGGAATTTAAGGGATAACTAATGTCTTTACAATTGCATGCTTATAGTCTTAAGTTGTAACTAAATTTCCTTCATGAGGAAGTTGTAATTTTAGGAGTTTTTTGTTTTCATTCCTTTTAAATAAGACCTTGTCTATATCTATGAGGTTAAGTAGTGATTAGACAGATAGAGTTGATAGACATCTTGTTGTTTTCCTAAGTTATTGTAATAATGCATATCTGAATGAATACATGACTTTGTTGAGTTTCTATACTTTTATCTGAGTCGATCTTTTCCTTCATTCTTTCATGGGGGCCCACATAGAAGGTGGAGTTTACTTTAGTAAGTAGGAGTTAGACTTAGTTTTCTAGGTTAAGATTAGAACTGTCGTTCTGGCAGCCACTGGAAACAGAACCAGTCACTGTTCCTACAGTAGTAAGTGCATAGAAATATGGTTAAATAATTAGAATTCCCTTCCAAGTATTTGATAGTTGTCTTTCCTTTGGATAAATTAGATTTCCTTAATGGTTATTTCATTCAAGGTAGTAGTGACTTTTAGCAAAAACTAGAGCATATACTTTGTAGACATCATCTCAAGTTCACACTCTTAGATTGATATTTAATGAAGATTAGCATAGTAATTTGGTAGTAAGGGATGTCCAATCCTATAACTAAAAAGGTGTTATATTGGCTAGACATTTTTGGTGCCATTTCTAGGGATGGTGTTAGTCTAGTATTCACTATTGAGTCATTTAGTTTCATTTTTAGCATTTTTGCATGCATAGGAGAAGAGACCACCTTGGAAGATTTCTTCCCAACTTCAATTAGGAAGATCCTTTTTATCCTAACCCTAAAGAAAGAGAAGAGATGAAATAGAAGAAGAAGAAGAACCATTTTAGAACGTATTTGTAGAAGTACTAGAACAAGTACAATCACTAACCACATCTGAAGAATCCTTCCATTTGAATAATCTTTTTGCTGAGCTAGAATATCAAGATAATTCATTAGCTCTAGTCATTTATCAACCACCACTAGGACATCCACAAATGGTAGCAGCTTATCCTACCTTTCCCTTTCCAATTCCTCCTTAGCAGGGTAATCAAAATCTAAAAAATATACCCTCAACTGCCCTGCCTAAATTCTATGGCCTTATTACTGAAGATCCAAAAACTTTTCTCTTTGAGTTTGACATCCTTTGTCAAAGTTATGACTACACAACTGATGCCCATAAGCTGAAATTATTTCCATCAACTCTGAAAGAAGCTGCTTTAAGATGGTTCATGAGTCTAGGTGCCAATGCTATGACAAATTGGCCAACTATGAGTAAGTTGTTCCTTAATAAATACAAAAAATATTGCAGAGGCCATGATTTGAAAGGAGATCACATTTTTAAAATGTCACAAAAGGAGGATGAGACTTTGGAGGACTATGTTGTCTAGTTCATGTTTAACTTACAACAACATGTAGCATTAGCTAAACAAGGAGTCACAAAAGAATCTCTTTCTGAAAGGAGTGCATGATAGGAGTATGGAAGCTTTAGACTTAATGGTTGGAGGTAAAATTACATAGAAGATGTGGGCTGAAATCCAAAATATTTGTTTGAACTATTTTAGAGCAACAATAAAAAAAGGATGAGGTTTGAGGGACTTACTCCAAAAAACTCCTGAGGTAGGAGTATCTAAGATAGAAATATCAAACCTCTTGTCGGATTTCAAGCAAGACATCATTAATGATGTTGCTACATAATTGGACACCATGCAAGCACAAAGAAAGAAGGAGGATGTTGATATTATGTTGGTGGAATATTGCCCCCATTGCAAAGAAAAGAAACACAACTACCGACGCAAGCCTATCACTACCTTGGAATCATAGCATGTGCCTACTAATTTCAAGAAAATTGATGAAGATAGGGAAGTCCTCTATGTTTCTCAATGAAGGTCATGGGCTCCAAGATCAGGTATTCCTCAAGACCCACTCCATAATTATGGTGTTAATAGCCAATGGCAACAATAGCATGGTAATTATAATAATTGGCAGTAGCGTAACCAAGGTTGGTAGTAGCCTAACCAAGGTTGGTAGTAGCAACCTAACCAAGGTTGGAAGTAGCCTAACCAAGGATAGCAGCAACCTAACCAAGGGTTTCACCAACCCCAGCAAGGTTGGCAATTACCTCAGTAGGGTTGGTAGCAAACCTAGAATTGGCAGTAGCACCAGCATCAACTAGCCTTGACTCAACCTCCTCAACAGCAAGCCTTAATGCCTCCTGTAGCCAATACAAATTCTCCAAAAAAACCATAGTTACTTGCACAACCTATGCCTAATCCTAATAGTGCAAAACCTTTAGCCCAGCAACAAAGTTATTCCAGCACCCTGAATGATATCAATCTATGATATGGAACAACACTTGCCTCACCTTAGTAGCCCATTATAATAGAAATAGATGATACAAATGCTAATTCAGTTCAAGAAACTACCACCACTATCTCTCCTGTAGCCAAGAAACCACCATTTCCTAGTAGGTTAACAGAGCAAGTTCTACCAAATGAAAATCAAACTGCACTAGATTTTCTTGAGAAACTCAAGCAAATGATGGTAAAAATTCCCTTTCTTGATGCAATAATGGAAGTATCTATATATCCAAAAGCCATCAAAGAAGCCTATGTTGAAAATTGAGGAAGGAAAAAGAAAGACCCAAAGACTATGCATGTCCTTGGGTAGCTTTCTAATCTTATGCTTGATAACTACAAAATGCCTAAGTATGTAGACCCTAGAAGCCCAGTAGTGACTCTCACCATTCAAGGAGTGCAAGTGTAGAATGTCTTAATAGACCTAGGAGCATCCATTAATGTAATGACCAAGGAAGTAGTGTCCAAATTAAGCATCATTGGTCTTAGGAAAACACCAACAATCTTGCAGCTAGCAGATAGTTCTACCACCATTCTTGATGGTATGCTAAAAGATGTCACTATCAAATTACATTCATGGGATTATCTAGTTGATTTTGTAGTACTCTCTCCAAAAACAAGTACTGGGGAATATCCTATCATTCTAGGATGACCATGGTTAGCAAGAACAAATGCTTATATTGCATGTCGATCAAGGAAAATGACCATTTTAGATGGAACAAACACTAAAAATTTAACCTTGTATTCTCTTGCTCAGCCTTTACTATAGGATGATCAAGTTGTTTGGCCAAATATGGGTGACTTTGATATGGACATAGATTCTATTCAACAATTGATGATGATCTCACGGGACTCATTTGTAAACATTAAAGAAGAAGATGATGTCATTTCTTCTATCATATTGAATGAGTATGGAACACCACTTGAGACATCTTCTAAACAAGAGTGTGTCTTAGAAAGCATTCTGCCTTTACCCGCTGAACTTCATTATTCTGAGTTTGTACAGCTTATGCATTCACTCTTGCCACATGAGATAGATTCACAACCAATTGTGTGAATTTCAATGGCTGAAAATGTAGTCAAAACAACAATCATTCCACAAAGAGAATTAAATATAAGAAAGTCCTTATCTCAAGCACATCATAATACCCTACAGCCATTACAAAAGCACCAGGATGCTTTTTCTTGGGAGTATACAGATATGAAAGGTTTGAATCTTGTACTCTGTACCCATAGGATTTATATCAGTCTGGATTGCAAACCTGTGAGACAACCTTAGCATAGGATAAACCCTGCATTAAGGGATATTGTCAAAAATGAATTACAAAAACTACTCAATGTTGGCTTCATATATCCTATTTCAGATAGCCAATGGGTGTCACCACTGGTTATGATTCCCAAAAAAGGGAGAAAATGGCGAGTCTGCATAGATTATAGAGAACTTAACTCGGCTACCAAGAAGGATCATTTTCCATTGCCTTTTGTCGATCAAGTTCTTGACAATCTTGTAGGAAAAAATACTTTTCATTCTTGGATGGGTTCAGTGGCTACAATCAAATCAAAATAGCACTAGAGGATCAGAAGAAGACCACATTCATGTGTCCATGGGGAACATTTTCTTATGCTATCCTACCATTTAGTTTGTGCAATGCACCTGCAACTTTCCAAAGAGTTGTTATTAGCATTTTTTCTAACATATCTATAAATTATTTGGAAGTGTCTATGGATGACTTCACCACATATGGACAAACATTTGAAGAAGCCAAGGATAAATTGGACAAGGTTTTACAAAGATGCAAAGACTACAATTTATCTTTAAACAATTAAAAGTGCTTTATAATGATGCAAGAAGTAGTGGTGTTGGGACACTTTATTTCTCCCAAAGGTATTGAAGTGGATAAAAAAAAAATAGAGGTTATCCATACATTATCTGTACCAACCAAACTAAGGAAAGTCAGGAGTTTTCTAGATGCAGAGTTTGTATGAGATTTAGATTGTATAAAAGCTTTCCTGCATCTTAAGGAAGTCCTCTTAATAGTACTAGTGCTTTGAGGACCAAATTGGGAGTTACCTTTTCACATACACACAGATGATTTAGATCATGTCATTGGAGCAGTACTTGGCCAAAAGATAGATTTAGTAGAACATGCAATTTACTATATCAACAAAAATCTTCAAGGAGCCGAGTATAACTACACTGTGATAGAGAAAGAACTACTTGCTATAATTGATGCTCTGAATAAATTCAGACATTACATTATAAGATACCAAATATTTGTACATATAGATCATTCTGCTATCAAGTATCTGATGAACAAACTAGTAATCTCTAGATGATTGACTCGATGGTTGTTACTAATGCAAGAATTTGACATCACCATTATCGACAAGCCAGGTAAAGAAAATGTTGTAGCTGATTTCTTGTCTCATCTTCAAACACCTGATGATCTTGCAAACATAGAAGATAGCTTTCCTGATTAACATCTCTTTCTTTTGTTAGCACAAAACCCTTGCTATGCTAACATTGCCAACTACCTAACTACTGGCAAAACTCCCCCACATTTCTCTACAAAAGAAAAATGATTGATGGTGGAAAAGAGTTTTAACTTTTCATGGATCTACAAGTTCATGTTTTATACTAGACCAGATCAGGTAACACAAAGATGTCTTAGAGAGGATGAAACTTATGACATCCTTCATGCTTGTTATAATGAACCCTATGGTGGCCACTTTTCTAACAAGAGGTCTGCATTAAAAATTTTAAATACAGGTTATTATTGGCCCATACTTCACAAGGATGCAACCCAATATACAAAAAAATGTGATAAATGTCAAAGAATGGCTCGACCAACAAAAAATTGATGAAATGCCCCTACAGCCATAGATAGTAATAGAACCATTTGATAAATGGAAAATTGATTTTGTTGGCCCTATTGAACCACCATCAAAAGGAAAAAGTTACATACTAGTTTGCATTGATTATGTTACTAAGTGGGCAGAAGCAAAACCCGTGAAGCATCCTCGTGACAATAATGTTGCAAAGTTTTTGTATGAATGTATCTTTACTAGATTTGGTGTTCTAATAGAGTTACAATCAGATCAAGGGCCTCAGTTTACATCTAATCTTATAGATGCACTCATGGAGGAGTAAAAAATTTGGCATGGAAAATCTTCTCCATATCATCCACAGGCCAATGGATAGGTAGAAGTGATAAATAGAGAGTTGGAACATATACTCATGAAAATAGTATCTTTTCATTGAAAAGATTGGGCAGCTAGACTTCCTGAAGCGTTATGGGCATACAAAATAGCATGGAAATCCACTTCTAGGTTTACACCTTTTCAGCTCCTATATGGGAAGACAACTATTATGCCCATTGAATTTGAACATAAAACTCTGTAGATAGCTTTGGAACTTGATATTACCCTTCTTGCAACACAACAGGATCACATTTTGCATCTCAATGAGTTGGATGAATGGCAAAAGTGAGCTCTTCATAACACATAATTAATTCAGAGTCAAAGAAAGCAATGGCATGATAAATTTATTAAAGACATAGAATTCTCTGTTGGTGATTGGGTGCTCCTGTATGATTCACAATATCAACATCACCAAGGCAAATTTTAGACTTGATGGCTTGGTCCCTATGAAATCATTGCAATTTTTAACAATGGAGCAGTTCAACTGTCAACAATTGATCTGGTCAAATTCAAACTCTTGGTTAATGGACACGCCTAAAGTTATATCATAAACCAACAACCTGGGAAGAATTTCTTCAATAGTTCAATACAATAGAAACATCTCTTCCTGTAGCCACTCCATCTAAGTCTCCCACTCAGATGCTTGCAGCCCCTTGAATTTATTTTCAAAGCCTTCATAATAAAATCTTTGCATTCATGTGAAATTCATTTCTTTTCCACCTCATTCCATCCCACCTGCTTGTCTTTCCATCATCATGCCATGTCACTTTTTTTCTCTCATATGGTACTACTTGGACCATCCTTCCTATTGCACCTCAAGTTAGTCACACTTGACCCCTTTGCATTTATTTAATTTATTATTTATTTAGAAAAGCATGTTATTTAGATTTTTTGAATTTTCAATCTTTATAGTCTAGTAGGACCTACTCTCTACTAGGTTGGGGGGAGGGAAAATCAAAATCATGAATGCAAATGCAAATCAAGGAAAACCTTAAGTTGGCATGTAGGATGTATAGGGAAGGGTCATTTCAGTAATGAGTTGGTGCTCCTTTGTACTTCTGAAATGTGTGAAATAATATAAAAAAGGCTAACCATTAAATCATGAGTTCACATAACCCCTCATTAATGTGGAATATGATTTGAGCATGATCTTTATCCTCATTATGGTTTGGTGAGTAAAATACCGTCATGAAGTACTAAAGCATGTGATGTTTGGAAAATATTGAAGTATTTAAAAAAAAAAAAAATCTTTGTTGAAACCCCTATAGCCATCTCCATCAATACTCTCAAATCACTTGCAGTGAATTTTCCAGTAATAGCATTTTTTTTAAAATTTAAAATATGGGTGGAGAACCTCAGCGGCATGAACTAGTAGACCATAGAGTTTTACTGGCAGACCCAACAACATGTTTGTTTTAACAATGAGGTTGGTTGGCTTACTGTATTAGTTTGAAGCAGTTTGATCAAAAAATGGTGCTCCAATTTCATAATACATTAAGGGATGGATATGCAACTATTAAGGGCATTTGGATAGGGTTTACAGAGGAGGTGGTGGTAGAAGTTTTTGGTTTGCCTACAAATGGAGAATGCGTAAAAATGTAATAAGAGGAATAAACACTAAGCAACTAATATCTATTCCTACATGATTATCAAACCTCAAAATATGCAAGATAACATGTAAACAAAGATAACATGAAATAAAAAGAGCAATAAACTATTGAATATAACACCAATGCAAACCTCACAAAATTACCAACTGTAGATGATTTCACATTATGGGATGTGGTTGCTCACAAATCCAGTAGCATAACAATGAGGTAGATGGTGGATTTTGGGGAATACGGACCCAAAATGGATTTGGAAAATGGAAGTGTGGATGATTTATGAATGAGGGAAGCCTTTGGATTAGCGAAATTGGATGCCTTTTGGAATCTTTCTTTGAGATTCATTGTTACATTAAGTAGCTTTGGTATCCACAAAATTTTTGCATTTTTTATTTTGATCCTTTGTAGCCTTTTGATTTCATTCTGGATCATATTTTTCTTTTTTTTAACATGTCATTTAGAATGGACATTTTGATCCTTGGGATTTTGTGGATGTTTGGCTGTATTCACTTTTTCTATAGCATTCAATTTTCTTCCATTGGCTATGGTATGGGTGCATGAAGGTAAAGGTGGTGGAGAGCGTATGGATGGTTAACATTGGAAGGAATTCAAGGATGTGTGACTTTGTTGATCTTTATTAGGAGAATGAGGGGATGAAGTGGAAAACATGGATATGGTGGATGGATGTACATAAGGACCCAAAATGGAAGGAAGGGATGAAGGGTTTGGCAGCAGAATGTAAGGACCTAAAATGGATGAAAGTGAGGAAGGAATGGGGATATGGATATAAGGTCCCAAAATGGATTTGGAATATGAATGATGGGAATTTGTAGGTTTTGAAGAAGTGGAAGGTATGCCAATATCTTGAGAAATTATTTCTTTAATGGGATACTTATTATTTTCAACACAAGAAGTGAGTCCATGTGTATGGGGTTCATGAGTGGGTTGAATAGGTGTGATAGGATCATGTGGAGGATTAGGATTGCAAGAGGGATTATTAGGGATAATAGGATCTTGGAATGGAGTGGGATCATGAAAAGAAAATGAAGGGGTGCATTGATCTTGACTTGAAAGAGGATCATAGAGTGGAATGTGTGGATCATGAGATGGAATAGAATCATTGAATGGTGGGATTTGAACTTGATATAGAGGAGTATTAGTGGATGGAGTGGAAGGAATTTCTTCATGAAGTGGAGGATTGATGGAGGCTAACTCATGAGATGGAATGGAATTGGTGGTACATGGAATGCCTTGATCTTGATTAGGAAGGGAATCATGAGGTGGACTAAGAGGGATAAATGGATCCTGAGGGATAAGGGAATGATGGGATGGAGAAGTGCTCAGATCTAGAGGAGAATAGGAATCTATAGTGACATGCTTTGGATGAAGGTCTTGAGATGGAATTGGGGGTATCACTGTGGGTGATTGGCTCACTTCATTTTGTATTTTAGCCAAGACTGATGAGAAATACCCCTTACAAGGTGGGGATGATGTTTTTGGAGGATTAGGATTGTGTGAAGGTGTAACTATGGGTAGAGGATGGCATGGAGGGTGGGGGTTGGATGGGACATGAGGACTAGGATCTTCGAAACATGGAGGAAGAGGACACATGGCATGAAAGGTGGCCTCTTTCTGTTGACTTGCTAAAAGATAATTCTTTAGTTGCTCCATTTCCTTGGCAAGGTCATTGCTATTTGAGGCATTGTGTGGGCTATGAATGGAATTGTATGTAGTGGAAGGGTAATGAGGCGGATTTCCCTTGTCAAAGGTAGAAGAATAATGCACATGAGATGGATTAGAGTTGGATATGAAGTGTTGAGGATAGATCTAATATGTAGGTTGAATGGGAGGTATAACTCCATATTGTCTTTGAAGATTCTCAACCATTTGATTAAGCAAATTTGGATCCATAGATGTCAAAAGATTTGATGATGGATGGAATATGAACTTAGGACTAGGAGCAATTTTGGACTTTGTGTTGATTTGATTTGAAATGGAATGAACTTGATATTGATTGTACTTGATTTGATTTGATTGGATGAGGGTTTCATTTGATTTGATAAAAACCCTATGATTTTGAAAACAAGTGAATGTGAGATTTGAATGAAAGTCCAATGTGTATGACTATGCTCCTATGTCCAAAGTAGAAGATTTGATGCAAAATTGAATTAGAAGGAGATGTGAATGAAATTAGAAAGATTTATTATGGAGGAGGATGTAAATGGATTTAATTAAGAATTGATTAGAAAAGAATGAATTTGACAAGGGATTGGATTAAGAATCATGAGGATGAATCATTGAATGAGGGAATTATATCTTGATGTGGATTATGAACCATGATTAGGATGAAGATTATGAATGAGATTAAATGATTAAGAAAATGAGGAAATGATTTGGATGAATAGAGATGATTAAGGTTTTGAGGAATGATTTGAATGATTAAGAAGGTGATTAAGACAAGAGATGCATGATGATGATGAGATGGATTGATAGAAGAAGTGATGGAGAAAATGACAGCTTCTTTTTGTTGTTTTTGTTGTTTTTCAAATGTTTTTAATTTTTTTTGGATTTTGGAACTTTTACAAATTTTTTTGGATTTTTAAGTTTTAAGATGCTAAATCAAACAAGGAAATATGTACAAGGAAAGTGTGTTTCAAACACTCAAGAACTTCAAACACACCAACAAACCTATAAGGTTGCAAACAGGATGTACAAGGAACAACTAGAGGGTGTCCTTGATATACACAAGGTATGTGAGGCCCAAATCTTTAGATGAAAGAAAATACTACCACACAATCGGGGGGAGATGGTAATCCAAATCTCCTCCTCCACTTCCCAAAGGTATAAATTTCTTTGGGGCTTAGCCAAGAGTGACAATATCATGCTTCCAAGAGGGTTTGGATTGGCGTATTAGTGTATCAAAGATTCAATCCAAACCTTCCCATAATATTGTCACTTAAACTAGTACACCAACCATCTTAACAAACCAACAAGGCCTCTTATGGGTGCCCTTGTTGAGCTGTAGAGGTGGCTGGAAGATTGGGTTTGTTAGCTGCTTAGGGTTGAAAAACCCAAGCAAGCATTAGTTAGTGTTTGTTCCTTTCATTTTGATGAATCTTTGATACATTTTCAAGGTTTTTAACTAATGTCTGTTTGTTAACTCATGCTCCTAACAGGTCACATTTTCTAGCACATAGGTACATTACAATTATCTTTCCCTCTACAATTCGTCCACCTTGCTGAATTTTTCATAAGGTATTTTACCTGTGAAAGAAGGTATTTCTATTTGCATGTTGTTCATTTCAAAATTTTGAGTGGTTTGTGGCATGGTGATTGTCCTATAAATCTCCCAAGTTTCCTTTACAATATTATCAAAAGGAAAGCTACCTATGTAAAGCAAGGCAAAACCTAGTCGGTATCCTACCATTGCTTGATTAAGGCTATAATTGAAAGGGAGTTGACTGAACAACACTTGGGAACATGAGAGGATTTTGTAAAACTCAAGATAGAGGGACCTAAAAGGGGTGGACCTAAAGGGCAAGGAATGGGGACAAGAGAAAACTACTATAGGAGTCAGGAAAATAGTATATAGAATGGCTCAAGAAGCTTCGGCTTCTACATCTGTACCTAAAATCGTAAAAAGGAAAATTATGCCCATAGAAGCCTCAACTCCTAGAAAGAGAAAATCACACATAGTTGCTACAGAGGAAGGTTTAGAATAAGTATCCCTAGTATCACAAGAACCTACACTCAACCTTAATAAAGGGAAATAAATTGATAAGAATAAGCAACCAATCTCTAACCCACAACAAGTAACCAGATTGTATGGGGTGGACTCAAAAAAGGAACCTGCCATTCCACCTATTGATTCAGAAGCTCCATGTCTACAGACCTCAAAACCTACAACCCGTACTCCTGAAGATGAAAATGATCTTGAGGAAATTCCCACAAAGCCAAATAGCCCTATTAATATTGATAGTGACATGGAGTCCTTAGAGAAAATAGTGTCTAGGTTTGAACAGCCAGCAGAGGAAACTGATAATCTACCACCAGAGGAATATCCATCTATTGCACAAGAAATGATTCAAGAAATAATTGAAAAATTTCAAGTTAAAATGACTCCTGCACCCTATCCTATAGTCGTTGTACCTTCAAAAAAAGTTGATAAAATTGTTGCCTATCAAAATAAAAATTTTGTTCAATGTCAACATTCTCAAGATGATAGCACTATTGACCACCATCATCTTGAGCACCACATTGAACATTATAGACTTATTGTCCATTGTCATACACCACTAGACATTTCTACTCCATTAACAACTAGCTTTAGTTTGTACCAATAGTTTCAATGGGAAAAAGAAAACTAGGACCTAGAAAGGAAGCAATTTCTTAGAACTATCAAGGAACAAGCACAACAAATTGAAGAGAAGGATAGTGAAATTATGGTCCTATAGCAACGTGTCATGAAGATTATAGAGCTCATTCTAGAGCTTGTAAATTGTAGGTCACCATCTCCAGTTTACACACTATTCATAAAGGAGAAAATGATCAATTTTCAAATGTCTTGAATTACTCATGGGTTGAACCCTTCCTTGCACACTCCCCAAGAATTTTATGTAGCATTCAAATTAGTTTTGATGGCTCTACAAAATCTCCTCTATGAGTTATATGTTCATAATCTTGCTGTTCCAGATGATAAAGATTGGAATTCATTGTTATATGTGGGAGATGTACAATTTAGGGTAGTTATGTCATGGATGTAGAATAAGATTAGTCGAGAGAACTAGGCTGCTCCTTATAGGGAAAAAGAAATGTTTGAACCATTTTACATTTGGCTAGAGGTGAAACACACTCACTGAGTATTCTTTGATTGGCTTCCTATTAATAATAATCAAAGTGTTGCTGCCAAAATTCACTCTATTCGAGAACAGACATTTTTGGATTGGGAGTAGCTTTTTTTGGCAAATGCCCCTGATTTTATACAAGCCTCCCTTCAAAGATGGATCTAATTACCAGAAGATCTAAAAACAAGGGAGTTGTACTCTCCTCAAAATCTAGAGTTGGCCATCAGCAAGATGCCTAGGTATATGATGTTAGGTAGAAGTCAAAAAAATTATTGGGTACCTTTTCATTTCCAACTACCAATACTCTTACATCCTATGCTTGGAAAGTATGATTCATTTGCTGAATATAACATGATTGTTGAAGAACAAAAATGGGAAAGGTTGAAACAAAATCATGGATATTTTAATCACAGAGTTCATGAATTAGGGGAGAAAATTGCCAATGATCTCAAGCTATGAATGAGGATCAAAAACCTATAGATGCTGAAGGGACCAGCCTCAGGATAGTTGGGGAGAAAAATGATGACATGAATAAATAAAAGTCTTTTTGGCCCTTTTTGTGAACATTTCTCTATAACATATTGAACTTTATCATCTTTTATTATAAGTGTTTTGAACTTTTCATGTATAAAGTATGGACATAGGGCATAAAAATGATAATCAAAATTATATCTAAAAAGGGGTTCATTTTGTGGTAAAAATCTTTCTTCATGAATGTTTGATATGGGTAGATTTTCCTACAGCCGAAGAGATTGCAAAAACTATTAGTTCAATAATTAATGCCTTTTCTCTATAAACTAATAACTACAAATAAATGCTTGCCGAAAGTTTTGTGTGCATTAAATGTTGATCACAAGAATACAAGCTGAGTTGGAGTTAATAAAAAACAAATTGCGAAGGAATAGTGCTAAGGCATTGATGGTATTAATGAGAAGCATTATGATACCATTGCAATTGGAGACTTGGTGGAAAAGTCAGAAGGGACCTATTTTAATGAATAACAAAGAGGGACCTGATAAAATGGTTGAGCAAGGAAGCAAGCATCAAAGCGATTGGTTAAACATACAAAGAATGATACCTACATTCCTGGAATTTGTTTAAAGTCAGATAAAAGAGTAGATCTAGCATTTTCCATGATCTATATTTGTGGGGAATTTAAGTGATAACTAATGTCTTTACAATTGCATGCTTGTAGTCTTAAGTTGTAACTGACTTTCCTTCATGAGGAAGTCATAATTTTAGGAGTTTGTTGTTTTCCTTCCTTTTAAATAAGACCTCATATGTATCTATGATGTTAAGTGGTGAGCAAACAGATAGAGTTGATAGACATCTTGTATTTTTCTCAAGTTATTGTAATACTGCATATTTGAATGAATACATGACTTTGCTAAGTTTTTATACTTTTTTCTAAGTCAATATTTTCCTTCATTCTTCCATGATGGCCCATGAAAAAGGTGGAGTTTACTTTAGTAAGTAGGAGTTAGACTTAGTTTTCTAAGTTAAGATTAGAACTGTCATTCCTGTAGCCATTGGAAATAGAACTGGTCACTATTCCTGCAGCAGTAGGTGCATACATGTATGGTTAAATAATTAGAATTCCCTTCCAAGTATTTGATAGTTGTCTTTCATTTGGATAAACTAGATTTCCTTAATGGTTATTGCATTCAAGGTAGTAGTGACTTTTAGCAAAAACTAGAGCATATACTTTGAAGACATCATCTCAAGTTCACACTCCCAGATTGACATTTAATAAAGATCAACATAGTACTTTGGTAGTAAGGGATGTCCAATCCTATAACTAAAAAGATGTTATATTGATTAGACAGAGACCTACTTGGGAGTTGTAGAGGCTCAATATGCTTGAAGCTTGGAGAGGAAGTTTGGGTAAAGTCAGTTTGCCTAAAGCTAGGAAACCATCTCTTTGAATGTTATGCCACTAAAATTTCTTGTAAGTGTTTTCCTACTTCTTTAGGGGTCTCCACACTCATGGGCTAGTTAATAGGCTCATGAGATTTAGATATGAAACTAGGGACACAAGGGGTGTGGGACTTTATCTTTTGACATTGAGAAGATAACCATCTAATATGCTCTTCTTTTGCAAAAATCTTTGTTTCAAGATATTTATCACATTTTATTTCCTAAAAATCTTTCCCTTGTTGACCTTGATCATCTTGGTAAGCCCACTCCTCTATCTACATAACATGATGTTAATGCCTATCAATACTTCTTGTCACATTTTGAACGTTAAATAAAAAGTCATCTAGACATGTGTTAGGAGCATGTCGATGTTGCTTCTAAGAATCATTATGATGACTTGGAATAAACTAACTCTCATATGGTTGTTGATGCATATTGTTAGACTACCATAAGGCTTGAGCAAGGGTGGATGAGTGGTAAACATATGGAGCCTTCTAGGTATTTGGTAGTATAGGATTCCTAAAATTTTGTTGGGTATAACTACCAGAATATGATTCTTGACATTGTTGATAGGATGTGATATGAGGATTTTCATAGAAATAAGGATGATAAGGTAAATTTTCATGAGAAGAAGACATGTTGAAACATTTAAATGATTTGGAAAATTTCTGAAATCATTGAAAACTAGAAGAGCCAAGAATGATTCTTCATATACTAGCGTATAGTCTACTTGAAACTAGTTGATCCTCCTCTAGAGTCACTAGATGTGTTAAAACCTTGCCTCAAAAGGTAGAAGATGGTCATAAAAAAATATTTAAAAGAACTCAAAAATTAGCTATTCATCCCACCAAGCATTGCTAGAATTGTTATCTCTATAAGTTGTGCCTTCATTAGATCCTAAGATTAGGTCACTTTGAGCAACATGGAAAAACTCCTAAGGTAGTGGGCGTACCAAAGGTAGAAGTGAATCTCTAGGTTATAGGCCAGTTCCTTATGATGCTTTACCTATTTTCTCTTCAAACATGAAATAAAATTTGGGAGGGAAAGGGATAAAGGAGTACTAAAACTAAAACCTAATGCTAAGATGATGCACCAAATATTATGATGAAAATACCATTGAGTAGACATGAAGACACTTTCCTAAATGTTTATGGGTTAACACATATTGATCTTATAAGAAATTCACACATAAATATTTCACAAGAAAGATAGATTTTAGACAAGATGCTAAAGGGAATGTTAGTATTCACAATTTGATAACTTGAAAGAAAGCATAAGTGTCACAACTTGCAACTTGTATTAAGATTTCAAACCTCACTTGCACATAGAGACTGAGATACAAACTCAAAGACTCAAAAATAATCACAAGAGTATATTAGATTAGTAGCTTAGACCACAAAAATTAACACAATAAGGGCCTCAAACTATTCCTTTATTTAAGCTTCTAAGGTAGTTCGATAATATTTCATCCAATTGTTACAAGTGATCTAAAGAAAAGTATGAAGAACTCCTAAGAGATCACACTGGGATTACTTTTTCCAAAAAACTCCAACCCCTACTATAGATTTACAACTAGCTTTTATAGAGTTCATGGATAACTTTGATATTACATTGAGTTCAAATTCTAACAAAGTAGAGTTGAGATTGTAGAGGAGCAATAACTACTAAGGAGAAGAGATCATAATTAGATACACATCCATACTAGAAGATTTGATCTCTTACATGCAAATCTGGTTCTAAATGATAGAAACAATAATCACTACCATTCTAATTGAATATATGGATCAACAAGCAATGGAAGGAAGAAAATGACATTAAACAAGAAATCAAGGACATGGTTTCCATTAAAGAGCTACTTGTTGGCATGTGTGTAACCATACCAAGTAAGTTGTGTCAACTTTTTAAATAATCAACCTCACCATGTGGTCCAATAATATTTTAGCATTTTTCCATCATGGTGAGCTTCCTATCCTCATGTTGACTACTAACTACCCTTTTTCATAGCTTCACAACTTGCTTTCCAATTTAACTCTTTGGCTTTGCAAAACTATGACTTCCCATTATTTTATACTTATCACTGTGTCATGACCTACCTTTCTTTTATTCCCTTAACTGAAGTGACCTTATAGCATCATAACACTTCACTTTATGCACCCTCACAATAGATAAGGTTTTAACATTTATTTTTCCAATGAATCTATGAAGACTAAATCATCCCCTTTGTTACATTTTCACAACTTGGAACTAAGGTTGGCATCAAATTCTTGTGACCTTGGGACCATTAAGAACTTATCTATTGAAATCCCCTATTTTTTCCATCATGACTTCATTATTGACTATAGTCTAGATCCCTATGATCATGAAAGACCGTAACCCTAACCATTGTTCACCAAGTTGCAACTACGAATGGCTATCTTCATTTAACCCTATGAAGTTGTGGCTACTATTTTGTCTTCCATCACCTAGTTGCAACTTACATTCTAGTTGGCATGAAATGTTCATGACCCTATAACTATTGGAACTTGACTACAAATGGATTTCTTCAAACCTTCATAACTGTTAGAGGCTAATTTTCAACTAACCATACAAAGTTGCAAACATTATCCTTCTAACCTCTTTGCCCCATTGGAACTGCTAGTTGTGAAGTATGTCCCAATAGTGGGATGTTGCAAACACCCAACTTTGACTATGTTTTTTACCCATTGCAACATCTCAATTGTTATCTTCCCTTTCCATTTAACCCTTGTGATCTTGCAAAAATTTTCAAATTAACCATGATCATGCCTCTGCAGCCTATTTCCTTAACTCATCAACTAACTTAGTGAATGAGAAAACAAAGCATTTGCAACATTGCTGCCTTAACCATGGTTTTCCTTTGACTCCATGTGATAGTGTGAATAAAGGGGGTCACCACTTGATAGTTCCAACCTAGTGTTAAACTTAATGTTTTGCAATGATGCATTGAACTAAGTTTGACTGTAGTCTATTGACTTTCACAACATTGCAACTTAAAATTTGAAGATTTTCAATGGAATCTATCAATTGAGATGAGAAGCCTTCATTCACTGAAGTATTCCTTATCCTTATGACAATGTAAAAAAGAGGCATATGAAAGGGCCCACTAACATAGATGTCAACTCATCACATGCTCTCAACTCAAACCTTGAGTTTAACATTTAACCCCATGACCATGCATACAATAGGAGTTCATGAACTTGTAGCCTAAAGTGATAACCCAATTGCTAACTCTGTGAATAAGGGAATAAGACATTTCATTGTGTCACCATTTTGATCATAGGTTAGCCTTGATCACATATGACTGCACAAATAAGAAATGAGGTAAAATGATGGAGTCAACTTTGCTTAGTCACAAGTTGAATCTATTTAAACCTAAAGTTGTCTGTGATCAAGTAACTAGCTACAATCATTACTCCTCTCAACTTGAAAACCTATCTTGTGGTTGAGGAATAAATTAGAGTGACAAAGCAATGGAAGGAAGTCACATGGTCATGGCTAGAAATATTTTAAGGATGTATCATGCAATATAAAAGTTTTGAGTTTTAAGGGATGTAAAGGATATGACCAAGGTTTTACATATCCCTATCATGCATACATGACAACTTATGAATAGATCCATGCACGTTGACATGGTTGTCACCTTTGACTTCATGAGACTAGTCAACATTTCTAAAAATTTGCACAAGGAGGTAAAAATTGGTAACACTTGGATAACAACTTGTTAGCCTATTCAAACAATATTGTCACCATTAATTCTATAAATTCTTATCTAAATTAGCCTTAGACCTATGGAAGAAAGAGAAAAAATTATTCTACAAAAAACTAAGATAAAAAATAAACTTTTTCTCTTGACACTAAAGGAGGAGATGGGGGATTATCAACCTTATCCATATCTTTGTCTTCCAATAGCGAGAGTTCTAGGCATTCTAGGCTCACTTCGTTATCATTTTCCCAAGCCCCAATATGCTCCTCAGCTACATATTATTCTAGGTAGTTTCTTTCCCTTATTCTTTTAACATGGAAGAAATAGAGAAGGAAGCATATGTTACCTTGTAATATATGGAACTATTTAATCAATCTGGCTAGATCACAAGAGGTTAAAATAGAGAAAAGTGGGAACAATTTGCTACCATGTAAGGGAATATTGTAATGGCAAGGACACCACATCATCAAATCCTAAAAGAAATTGGCTATAACCTTTTTAAAATTACCCAAGTATTTTGGTTTGAAGAGATGCCTAGTCATTGTATTGATACTTCCTCTATCAACTTGCACCAGCCTTGCCATGGCTATGAACATTATAGGTATATCAATGTGTACATGATACCAGTCGATGTTTATAATGAATTCCTTACACAGTGATCTAAAGATAGCTCATACTACTAAAAAAATTGTATTGAGGAGGACTTCTTTGATATGGATACCTTTAATAGGTTCATCAAAGGAGACTTGACTAGGTGGACCTTTGAGTTTAATAATGGTATCCATCAAGAAATTTGTCTGGAGATTATACCATAGATCTCTATTTAAAGATTAACCTCAATGATTCAATATCATCTTGTCAATTGAACTTTTCAAAGACTTTTGATTTTCCTAGTGAGGAGAAGGTAGGGGAAGGGGAGGTGACCTAGAGAAAATACATTAATCTAAGATGGGGTTTTCCTATGACTTTGAAAACCAAAGCTCAATCAGCAAGGGGTTCTACCCCTATGTTTTAGTTAATCTATCCCTAGCATTACACTATAGTACTTAGGATAAGTAGAAAGAATATCAAGTAAATCAAGGATAAGTAGAAAGAATATCAAATAAATCAAAACCATTCTCATGCTCCATATTCTGAATTACAAGAATCAACTACCAACTAGAGACATAATGATCTATGCTATTGAACAAAATTCATACTAAGCTACCGAATAGGACTAAGAAAATAGGAGCTCAAACAATCATAACTAAAGCTTGAAGTTATAATTCACTAAATACAACCATTCCCCTCTAGGACACCATCAAATTATAGTTAAGGTAACCAATTTCATGTGTAAGATAAAAATAGTAAATTTATTGATGTTCCCATAGTAATTTTCTAGAAAGCAACTCATAGAATTTTAAGAAAAGTCCTTGATAAATACTATTAGAGTAATAAAATATTTTCTTAGTAATTAAATTATTTTGATTTAATTATTAAGTCACTTATTATCTCTGGCTTACTTAAGCTAAACTTTGGGGATATAATATTTAATTTTTTTGTTAATAATTATAATGCAACCTAGGTTAGTTACGTATGAGGGGTTTGATCTCCTTTATAAGGATTGATCTCTTTGTAATAATTGATTCACTTTGGATAATAGCAATTTATTTGTTTTCTCATAAAAAAATATCTCATCTGTGGATTTGGGAATTCCATCCTCCATAGCTTTTGTTTATCTCCTTCTATGATAGGTGTTTTCATGTAGGTGATTGTCGGGAGTTGTGGGGTTTATCTTTCATCAACTTCAACATAATTTAAAAGCTTAGATCTTCATGCCTCTATTCTCTTTATGAGAAGTTTGGATTTTCTTTTAGATCTATGCTTCTTTTCCAGAGTTTTTTTGTATTGAATTTGGTGGGTCACCTTTTTTGGTACACCTTGAACCCAAATAGACATCACCATTGAGCTTAGAGTGCCAAAAAAAACCTATTTTCATATAAAATTTGTCCAATTTGGACACAATTGGAATATGAGGAAAGAAATTTTTTCCACAAGATTGGGTACATTTCTCGAGGTGATGATTTAAAGATTTTTGGATGTGAAAATCAAGTTTTTTTGGCACGAAAAATCAAGTTTTTTTGGCACGAAAAATCAAGGTTTTTGGCACAGAAATTGAGATTTTATGGATTAAGATTTTATGGCACTAAAATCAAGTTTTTTGTACAAAAAAAAGAGATTTCCTACATGCTGGCATAGAAATTGAGGTGCATTTGCATAAAAATAAATACTTTTAGCACATAAATTGAGACAATTTTGTATGCACCCATACACTTCCTGAGATAGTTTTGGTATAAAATTGGCATATTTTATAAGGTAATTTTTGTATTAGTGGGCAAAATTTGTGAGCCATTTTGGCACAGATCGTCAAGTGGTAAATGTTTTTTAATTTTCCCTTCTAGCTCTTTTTTGACCTAGATGTGGTATTTTGGCTAGAACTTACTCATCCAGACTCCATGTTTTACAAATAAGATATCCTCAAAAAGCTAGTTCTGTGCCTATTCCATTGGTGCAGGTTATTTTTCAGTTTTGGTGATTTTTTGATGGTTGTTTTTTATGTCAAATTTAGGAGTTCTCTTTTGTACTTTGAGAGACATATCTTGAGCATACAATCTCTAATTTGGGATTTATTTATATCATTGGAAAGGTCTTTGAGATCTCTTTCAAATGATGGTGGTTGTTTTTCTAGATTCTATTACATGAACATTCTCTTTAGTCTTTTCATTTTTGCATTCTAGTAGATATCTTTGTTGTTCCAAGTTTGAGGATCAATTTCATTGCTTTAGATGATTCATTGTAGGTTGTACTATATGTCATACCATGCTTATGCCTCTTATGGCCTATTTAGACATCATTTATATGCATTTTTTACAAATACACTGAGATAAAGTGTTGCTTTATTGTATTTTAGGATCTTGTGCATCTTTTTGTTTTATTGTACTTTTACATTATTAAGTGCCTTGGGGTTTTCATGTTGGCCATATTTTCCATATTTCTTTGTCAAGTAAGTGTTCCTCCTATGATATTAGCATCATGATGTATCGATGACACATGTCATTATATGTGTTTGTACTTTTGTACCCTCGATGTTCTTTTTTTTTTCTTTCTACAGGAGATATTGCATTTAGTTTTAGTGCCCATGTCTTACCGATGAACATTATAGGGGGTTATGTTTATTCTATTTCTTTCCTGGTTCAATGGAGTGAGCTATGTATTTAGTATTTGATCCGTAGTGACTAGATACCTAGACATTTGGATGAGATGGATCATTTACCATAAAGGTATTCTTTCATTAGTATTTTTGGAGGCCATGAAGATACCTTCCATCTTTGATTGATTAGTTCTTCAAACTTAGTCTTCTCTACCTAGGTCATGTTCTATATAGTGGAGGTTTTTTAGATCAGTATTTTGTCAATGTTTGTAGTTTCATGCTTTAGTGGTGTTCTTCATGATCATCTTTTGTTTCTATCTTCAGGTACATTCCCTAGTTTGGAGGCTTCTTTAGTCATTCACTAGTTATTTCAGTATTATTTCCATCTCTTTTTGGAGTAGGGTTTTTCCCATGTGGTTTTCTCTATTTCTCCTCTTTTGAGAGATTTGGTTGTGCTTGGGTAGCTCATTAGGCTTTGTTATTGACACCCAAATTTACTTTCAGTAGTAGTTTCTAGGTTTCTAGCTACTCCCCAAGTTTATCTTAAGTAAGGGTGTTACAGTAATAAAGTTTTTTCTTATTAATTAAATCATATTGATTTAATTATTAGTCACTTATTATCTCTAGTTTACTTAAGCTAAATGTTGGGCATATAATAATTATTATCATGCAACCTAGGTTAGATACCTACTAGGGTTTTGATATCCTTTATAAGGATTGATCTCTTTATAATAATTGATTCATTTTTGATAATTGAAATTTCTCTTTTTTCTCATAAAAAATGTATCATGTATGGATCTAGAAATTCTAGCCATGATATCTTTTACTTCTCTCTTTTTGTGATAGGTGTTTGCGTGCAAGTGATTCTTGGGAGCTTTGGGGTTGATCTTTCATCAACTTCAAAAGATACTAAAAGTAGAGCTATTTCCCTTAAAATTAAGAGACGTTTCATATATCACAAACTTAAACATCAAATTCCCATTATATGATCTAGTGACAGAGTCTAAAATTTTTTCAAACTAGTGTCAACAATACATAGATCTTCTGACTGCTTACAAATATTTTGGTTTGTAACTCCTTCTATACTTTTACTAATAAGAAAAAATAGACTATAATTAATAATAATTTACTATTATAGATATGAGAGGTAGGGGACATAGAAGCCTTAAAGGATGTTCAAAAAAGGCACCTATGACAAAGAATTTTGGCTTTAGTCCTTTAATAATCCTTTACCCTTCTTATCTCCCTTTCAGGTTTAGCCCACTAGTGCCTCACTTCCACATTTCTTAATTTACATCTTCCCTAGGTATTTGTCTTCCTTGGTATTATCAATTTCATCCTCTAAATCCAACAAAGTGACATTCTCATAATTTGAAATATCCTCAAAACCCTCCACACCTTATTCATTCACAAGCCAATTAGGGTCTTCTAGTTTCTTGATGTGAAATGGGGCCAGTAGAAAGTTGAGGCTCCTTATCCTCATTTTGGTTTCTTCTCTTAAATTATTCCAATCATCAATTGACAAGTTTGAACATTTAGGTATTATTTTTCCATTGACCTTATGCTTTTCATAGTTCCTAGCCATGGAGTTAGTCAAATTATTATCAACATTCCTTAATATCACCTCCATATCCACCATACATTTCTAATGGAAGAGAACTACACAATTCATTTACCACTATCTTGTCTCTTTTGAAGAATATCATCAAGGCTAAGAACATTGACCTAACATATGAATCCACCATCATCCTATTTATATTTTCTAGGTATTCTTCCCCAAACATTTATATGACTACATCCATTATCAGAGAATGAAGAAAGCATAGGACACCTCTCAATATTTCCTTTGTTACAAAATCATGCACCTTCGCTTTCTCTTTTTATCCCTCAATGACAAAATGGTATCCATCCCTTCTCTAGTTAAACTCTATTATTATCACCCTCCTCTATCCCTTGTAGTTCTCTTGATCAATATAGTAGTGTTGGTCCCATCTTGTAATGATAGCTTTGTACAACTATCATTTACCAATGTGACAACTTGCCCTTAAGCAATAATTAAGGCCTTCTTTTCTGATTCTAGTTTTCAATTCTTTCATATTTATGTCATAGATTATTAATGAAGAGGAGAGATAGTGACCATTTTCATTACTTTAAAATATTTATTAGGAGAGGAGAGGAAGTGCTAAGATACCAATCATCCCTAGCTTGGGACTAGTTATTTGTTTCCCACCCTCTATATGTGATTAAAAATATTTTTTTTGGAATTACAATAGGAAAGGTAAATTTCTAGGGGGGTGAATTAGTAGTTTAAACTTGGACCCATAAAAATTTTCACCACACATCTATCTCATACATTAAATGCGTAAATTAAAATAAAATGTAAAGTATCAACATCTAAAACATGTAAGCAAGTAAACATTCACACACATGTGACATAGATATGGGGGTGGGGATGACACCCACAAATCTTCACTACTATAGGAACAAAGTGTATCCAATGAAGGTTACAATGTTTTGACCATGAAAAATGATCTACCCTATTAAAGGCTTACAAAGACTGTTAGGTCTTGTCTTGTTAAAGTATTTCAACACCCTATTAGAAGTGTGCCTTGCTAAAGGACTTTAACTCATGACTAAGTAAGCACCTTGTTAGAGGATTTCAATACAGCCTATTAGGACTACTCTATTAATAAATTTTGATTGAAATCACCTATTAAAATGTCTCAGCATTAATCTTTCAATTAGCACATAATTATCTAAGTATAGATCACCTCTAAATTAATGTCTTCTTAATCCTTCTTGATTATATGTCTCTTTGTTGTATGCTATCTTCTTTCCTTTATTCTACTCTAATTGATTCTACAATCTAATCTCAGATCATAACTCCTCAACCACCATGAATGTTTTGTTTATGTATGCAAACTCCTCTCTTCACTCCTTCAACAAATTACACACTTGTTAGAGAGTTTAAGGTTTTTCATCCTTAAGGAGACTATGGTGACTTAGGGTTAGCTATGAATCTACACCTGAGATTCATCCATTTTTCTTCTTAAACCTTCCTTTTTTCTAATTGTCTAAATGTAATTTCTTTGGGAATTCAACTTAAGATTTGTCCTTATCTCCAAAATATCATAATTCATCCTTAAGTTAGCTCAAAAATGGTTTACATAATTTTTTGTGCCAGTACAAACAATTATTTCAAAACTATGTCACTCAGCATCTGAAGTCTCTGATGCCTAGCATATACTAATCTTTCTATTGTGACTTGGCATCTGTATCACATGACATCCACTACTTTCTCATCTCTTGTGTCACTCAACATACACTATCTTCTTGGCACTTGAGTGACTCAACACATGAGTGGCTCGACACTCATTGTGGACTTGACATGTTCTATAAAATACATCTTGTGCTTACCATGTCCTACTTGTTTAGCATGAACTAAGTTACAAACCTAAGTGTGTAGATACTCATTTGTCAAACCAATCTAAGATCAACAATATCCCCATTTGACATGAGTGTCAAAAACACCTAAGTATGGATTAATATCCTTAATCTCATGAGCATAACGTATCTATAACTCAGCTTATGTACAAAAGTTCAAAATTTAAAATTTTGTAACAACTTCTATACCTCAAAATTTGATAACTCACCCTGAGTTGATCGATCTATTCTATATCCAAGATTTTGTATGGTTGCTAAGTAAATATTCTTCAACTAATACTCTTTGACTTCATGTTGTTTTGTACTTGCTCCCCCTTAGCTTTATCTATCTTTTTCTCTTTCTTTATTACTTATCCTTTCTCATGCTCTCCTTATATCTCCTTCTCTCTTTATTATTCCTCCTTTCTCATAATCTTCTTATATCTCCCTTTTTCTTACTCTCCCCCATTATCTTATTCTCCCCCATTTTGACACTTATGTCAATGGGCTATACACTTATAGTGTGTTTTTCCAAAAAGAATTTATGGACATATAGGATAATCTTGATAACTAAATTCGAGTTCTCACATGCTACATCCAAAGACTTTATTTGGATAGCTAGCTTGGTAGCAAGGTGGACTAGACCATCTAGTGTAGAAAGGTTTAGGTCTTTCTTCATTAAGGTTTTGGCATAGCTTAGTTCCTTGTGAAAAATTTCCATATGAGGGGTTAATGTGGTCTAGATGCTAATCAATTTGGCCCTTATATTGGCCTCATTTGTTGACAATACAACTAACTGACTCTGGGTTTGAAGCAATCTTCTAAAGTAATTTTCACTCTAAGCTAGTGTCATTGGCATTTTTGCACCTAATGTACTAATTTGACTTTCCAAACTCAAAATGTGACTTCTAGCTTCTTGGGTGAAGAGTGTTAGATTACACAGTTTAGTGTACAATGAGAATATGTTCTCAAGTACCTTCTTCACATCCTCAACCTTAGTTGCCAATGCAACTTGTGTTAGTGCTATGTCACCTGATATATTTTCATTTACTTTGCTTTGGAATTTATTTTTTGACCATTCTAATAATTTAGCATTTGTATCTAGGTCAACATCACTAACCTTCTCCACTATGTTTGTCAACTATTCAATGAGTGGCTTGGTATTATCTAGATTTGGTAGACTAAATGCATCTAAAAAGACATCTTTGATGTCTTTTAATGCTTGCTTCTACCCATGCTCCCTTCTAAGAATTTCTCGATGCTTTTTCCATGCTAGGGCTTGTTGGAGTATGTCCATTTGTTCTATAGTCATTGTGTCATAATCATACTTAGGTAACACAATCTCTTCATCAAGGCTCACATCTCTTTTGGTATTTTGACCAAAGGTTGCACACATGAGTGACTTGAGGGATGATAAAAGGTGGTTCTTGTAGTTTCACCTCTACCCTTATTTTTTAATCACTGATTTATGCAATTCATCCACACTCACTAGTATAAGATTATCACAAAGTTTTGCCTATAGTGTGGATCGATCTAGTATCTTCTTGAGATCTTCCTCTATAAGGGGATTGATGTTCTGAGCTATGAAATTAGAAACATCCTTAACTATTATTGTTTTATTATTTTCACTTCTTACATGTTGAGGACTAAGAGTAGACAATTGTGTGTCTTGCACACTCTATTCTTCATGCTACTCTACCTCAGCTGTTGCCTTGTCATCTATATGGATTTTTCTTCCTCCCTCAATAGTGTCATCATTTTTATCATTTTCTTCATCATCCTTTGCTTAAATGGGTTTTGGCTCACCTTCCTTGATTGTGGTCAACCCATAAGTAAGCTTCCACATCTTTGTCGACTTCTTAACTACGTCCTCAATATTGTTTTGAAAAATGTTGAAGGCTTTGTATTTAGGTGTAAACCTAACTGCATTACTTCTTCATAGCCTTATCAATTTGACCCTTAGTTTATGAATCACTTGTGCAATTGGGGTTTCTCTTATTTTCCTCTCCAAGTTTAGACAATAGTGCCTTTTTCACTCAACTCTATCACATAAACTCTTTGGCATTGATTTGGAAATATCTAGTGGGGTAGTCTTGAATTTTTCCATCATGGCATTTATGGCCTCCTCCACTTGATTATTTTCCACTTTACCAAGATTATCAAAATTTACATGAGAAAATCCTAATACACTATTTTTTACATTTTTACAAAGGTTCTCAGGATTTGATAGGGGATTGTGACTTACCACCTTAAATTGGCTATTTTCATCTAACTCTATTTTCTCCTCATTAGATTCTTCTTGTGCCACATATTTCCTTGTTGTATTTTTTTGAACTTGACCTCCCTATTTTGTAGGTTTTTCCTTTCCTTTAGCATTTCATACAGTTGGACATGCACTAGCCCTTGTAGTAGGTGTTGTTGGTTTGTGATGACTTAGTTTGGCTACCTTCTTGACTTTTGTCGCTAGTTGGGCTTTAGCCTTCCTCTTCTTTTGCTCTATGGGAGTAGGTGCTTCCTTGGATTCTTCTCCCTTTGTACCTTCAATAACTTGAGTCTCCTCCTCTTCTTGGTCTTCATCCTCATCCTCTTCTTCTTCTTCCTACTTGGCACCCTCACCAAATTTAGCTTTTAATTTCTTCACCAACCTATCTTTCTTCTTGATAACTGAGGTAGTCTTTAGTTCCATGGTGATTTTGGACTTTTCCATTTCATAGTTTCCAAATTCCTTATCATTTTTATTGACCTCTTCTACAAGTAATGTAGTAATATCTATAGAGGCTTCATCTACATTTATTTTATATCCAAGGGGCCCACCCATCTCACCCTTGGTGTAGTAGCTTGTAAAAAAGTATAGTCAACATCTACTAGAAAATAGATATCATCATAATGTCTTTCTACTAGAGATACTTGTATTCTCAATCTCTTCTCCATTGACTATCTAAAGTCCTCAAAATAGCTTGTCATCATAGATTCAAAATTCTCATCTAATTTCTCAATGTACTCACCAATCTGTACCGTCACTAATTTTTTGGTTTTCCACGACACTGTGCCAAATTTAGGAAAAGTGTTTTGCATATAAAAGAATATGCATATCAATATAAAACCAAATTTACATTGTGCACGAGCTTATTCTTCCTTATTAATCTTGAATTCTCCATCAATTGTTTCAATTATAGCTCTACTAGATCATATGTGTGATCTTCCTTAACAAGTTTGTATACCGCATCCACAGATATATAGAGCACACTCTTTAATATACTATATTGGTAAAACTTGTGTGATATAACCCTTACAACAAAGTCTATTAGAGGATTAGTTCTTGTGTCAATTATTGCACATCTCTTTTTCCGTATAGCTCTAGTGTTTTTGTTAATCACCTCTTTTAAGTCACTTCTCAATGTCTTAGGATGATCTAGAGTTGGGTATCCAGTAACCCTATAAATTATCCTCTTAGTAATTTTGATAGGTCCATTATCCATCCATAATGAACTATCATGAATTTGGCTAAGAACTATCCTAATCCATTCTATCTTAAACACATTTGGGAAATCTAGGGCTTGTGTTAACCCTTTCCTCTCAACAATTTTGAATTCTTCTTTTAGTACACCATTATTGCAGAGTTTTTTGTATGCTTCCCTAATCTCCATGTCACCAATTCTACCAATTTTACAGTAATAATATTTTCTTACATTTTGCACCATTAAAACATTTAGTGGTATCATGGATAATGCACTAGAGGGGTCTCGCTTGTAAGAAATGTCAAGATTAGCTTTGAAAATTAGTTGCTTAACTTCATTACTTACTAATTGAACATTCAAAACCTTTTTACCCTCTAAATTCTTTGATCTAGATGCCATTTGTGTGAGACTAGGGTTTACAAAAATATAAACTGCGTAGCTCAGCTCTCAATAAATACCTTGTAAGATTTGATGAAATGATGTGGAATTGCTACTTAGATATTTTGCAATAGCTTTGGATGAGTTTTTGATTGCCTCTTTCTCTACTTGTCCTTTCTCAATTTTGAAATGTTGTGAAATGAGTCAAAAATTGATCAAATACCCTTTGAAAACCTTGCAATAAATCTTGAGTGCCTACACAATTGTAAGCTTGGCATCAACCAATTTTAGACTCACTCAGCATCAATTAACATTCCAGTCACTCAACATCCATTATGAGCTTAACATCAACTAGCTAGTTTGATAGCTCTACATCTTCTAGCATTTTACTTAGCACTCATAGGAAATATTTCTTGCTTGGCAACAACATGAAAAAATTAAAGATTCATCTAAGATTTCTAATAAAATCTTGCATCGTTATTCATGCCAATTGTAATTTTTTTAGTACTAAGTCCTTTGGAATTGATGTATGATATAACTTTTAAATATCAATTCCAAATATCTCTTGATTTCTTAGTTTGATGAGGTGTGATCAACTAATCCATTGGGTGAAGTGATCCCTTCTCTATTTGATGTGTTGCAACCATCTTTATTCTTCCATGTCTTATTCATCTCATCTTTATTGTGTTCAACATCTACCTTGCCTTTGCCTTTATCAAATCCACAACTTGGTGCCTTTGACCTAGTTGGACAATAACGACTAATGTGACCAATCCTCAAACAACTAAAACATGTGGTTTGACTCAAACACCTCTTGTAGTCACGTCTAAAGTGTGTCCTAATACACTTCTCAAGAACATGTCCATATTCTTGACAATAATGATAGTTATATCTTGTATTATAATCCCAACTATAAGAGTTTCCATTGTTCCTTACCTTTTTTTGCCTATTTGATGAATGCATGGGTTTGGATCTACACTCAAAAGCTCTATGTCCATGCTTCTGACAATTGTAGGAGTATTCTTCAAATCTTTGTGCATGCATGGTCTTGGTTCTACATTTATGTGCCTAATGACCTTGTTTGTTAGACTTATGAAAATGAACCATGCTCTTATGATTGATGTTCTAATTTGTAGTTCTACTCTTGGACACATTAGTAGTTTTCCCTTTCTTACCACAATTATGACAAGTAGGTTTGGAATCCTTGCCTTTGTCATTCCTTTTTTCAACACTTTTGGATGTCTCTCCTTCTTCAATGCCTGTGTATCCTAGTCAAGATGTGTCATTATTGGATCTAGGGGATCTCAATAGTTTCTCAAAGTATTTGATGTCTTCATTTGGTTTGTTGAAATTTTAAATATTTCCTTTTCCCTCTTTAGTTAATTTTTCATTTGTTCATTTTACAACTTCAATGTTGTTATCTCAATCTCCTTGATATTCAATTTCATGTTGGATATCTTGGTTAGTTTCATTGACTTCTTTTCCAATCTGTTGGCCAAAATTATTTTATCATCTCCAATCATGCCTTTGTCTTCCATAGCTTTCTTCTTTTTTTTAGTCACCTCACATAGTAATATGGCATAGCTTTCTTCTTCTGTTTAGTCACCTCACATAGCAATATTGCATAGCTTTCTTCTTCTATTTAGTCACCTCACATAGTAATATGGCTTGTTATTCTTTCTCTAACTTGAGATTTTTTATTTCCTTTGCTTGGGATCTATTCCTTTCCATTAAATCTACAACTAATGCATCAAATTCATTGGAGTCTCTATCTACAAATAATTTAGTAGTTTCTATATCTTTTTATTGTGTGTCATTCTTCACAAGAGAAATTTCCTTTCTTCTCTTCAAGGATTTCTTTAATTGTTCTCTTACTTCATTCAGTTGATGTAGAATGAGATGTATTTCAATCTTTTGATTCTCAATAGTGTTTCCTAACTTGTCAACTTCCATTTCAAGATATTTCATCAAAATTGCAAAGCTTATCTTTCATAGATCAAGGCTCTGATACCAATTTTTGGAATTATAATAGGAAAGGTAAACTTCTAAGGGAAGGGGGGTGGGGGGGCATGAATTAACAATTTAAACTTGGAGCCATGAAACTTTTCACCACACATCCATCGCATAAGTTCAATGTGTAAAATGGAATAACATGTAAAGCATGTACATCTAAAACACATAAGCAAGTAAACATTCACACACATATTACACCAAATATGATTACCTAGAAACCCTCCAAGTGAGAAGGTAAAATTGAGGTGGGGATGACACCCAAAAGTCTTTACTACTAAAGTGTATCCAATTAAGGTTACAAAGTTTTGACCATGAAACATGATGTACCTTGTGAAAAATCTACCCTATTAAAGGCTTACAAAGACTGTTAGGTCTCACCTTATTAAAAGATTTCAACATCCTGTTAGAAGTGTGCCTTGCTAAAGGACTTTAACTCACAACTAAGTAAGAACCTTGTTAGAGGATTTTAATATAGCCTATTAGGACTATTTTGTTAAGAGATTCTAACTAAAATTATCTATTAAAATGTCCCAGCATTGATCCTATGGTTAGCACTTAATTTCCTGATGATAGATCAAGTCTAAACTAATGTCTTCTTGATCCTTCTTGATCAAATGTCTCTTTCTTGTGTGCTATCTTCCTTCCTCTATTTTTCTCTGACTAATTCTACAATGTAATCTCAAACCACAACTCTAGAGCCACCATAAATGCTCTATGTGTGCATGTAAACTTCTCTCTTCACACCCTCAACAACTTGCACAATCACTCGAGTTTAGGGTTTGTCCTCCTTAAGAAGACTATGGTGACTTAGGGTTAGGTATGAATCTATGGCTGAGATTCATCCATTTTACTGCTTAAACCTTCCCTTTTTCTAATTAGCTACATGTAATTGCATTGGGAATCTAACTTAAGATTTTTCCTTATCTCCAAAATATTGTAATTCATCCTTAAGTTGGCTCAAAAATGGTTTACATAGTTATTTGTCCCATTACAAACAATTATGTCAAAATTGTGTGACTCGGCATCTGAAGTCTCTTATACATAGCATATACTAATCTTTCTACTATGACTTGGCATTTGTATCACTTAGTTTCCACTACTTTCTCAGCTCATGTGTCACTCAACATACACTATCCACTTGATACTTGAGTGAATCGACACATGAGTGGCTTGACACTCACTGTGGAATTGACATGCTCTATAATATATGTGTTGTGCATGGCATGTACTACTTGTTCAGCATGAACTAAGTTGCAAACTTAACTTTGTAGACAATCAATTTTCATAATCAATCTATGATAAATAGATTTTATTAAAGTATTTATAGATTTCTAAAGAAATTGAGACTTTTGTATCAATTCTCCAATTTAGGAGAGAAGCTTTACACATTACATTGATAATAAGATTTGAGTCTCTTTCAACTTCCAAATTCCCTAACTTTGTCAATTTACATAATTAGATGCCTTCAACTAAGGCTGATATTTCTACAAAATTGGTAGTCTTGCCTATAAAAGTTGATAACTTAGCTACCTCTATTCCTTGATCATTATTAATACTACATCCTAATCTTGTTGGACCTAGATTCCCTCTTGAGGCTCCATCACTATTAAGATTAAACAAACCTTCCTTCAATACTTTCTATATAGAATCCCTCCTTCTAAGTTTAATTTTGTTATCCCCTGATCCTAGGAAAAGGGAATCTTTATGCCAATCCAATTTAGCCTCATAATTTCATTCCAATGGGAAATTTCAGCATTCTTAATACTAGAGTTGAGTAGTATGTTATTACACAATTCAATAATGGCCACTTCTATTTCTATTTAAGACTCTCTACTAACATAGGTTTGTCATCAAAAATTCTTCTATTTCTCTCCTTTCATAGTTCCATAAAAATATGGAAAGAGAACTAATCCATAAATAGTGATAGATGACATTTTCTTGAAAATGGGGCAAAGAGGTAAGAATATCCTCATAAAATTTTGGAAAATCCATCTATAAGACTAATAGAGAACTAAACCATTTCTAGCATGAGGAGGACTAGGGGAAATGGAGGAAGATATGATCTATTGATTCCTCCTCTTCCTCACATAGGTGGAATCTGATCAAACTTGGGATGACCAATATCTTCAATCTTTCCATTATAAGAGCCTTTTGATGTAGGACTATCCAAGCAAAAAAGAACTGATTTTGGAAGGCAGAGTTTGTCCCTATTAAATTTGGAGGATTGTTGCAAATGTAATAGCATTGTCATTATTTTTGGTATGTGCTTTCCAATTTGTAGCAATCTCTTATTCATATGAGGAATATATGGAGAAGAGACATGTATTCTCATGGGACATGTCCATTCATTTATAATTAATATAATGAAAATCACACACACACACACACACACACACACACACACACACACACACACACACACACACACACACACACACACACACACACGCACGCACGCACGCACGCGCACACACACACACACACACACACACACACACATACACATCCTTGATCTCATAGTTTTATCCTACTGAAGCTACAAAATCATCAACACTTACTCTTAGATAGGAGGATAACCACATGACATGTATTACACTATTGGTAATATTAGGTATGAAAATTTAAAGATATCTTTGATCACAAGATATTCACTATTTTAATATTACATTTGATATCATGAGTCTTGGTCCCATAGAATATCAACATTCAATATCCATAAAGTACTCAAAATATTTTGACATCGCATCTAATATCATGAGTATTGGCCTCCCAAAATATCAATTATATTCACCAAGTACCCAAATAAGGTTTGATATCACATATGATATCAAGAGTATTGGCCTCCCATAATAAAATAATATAATCCAATTAATCAAAATATTTTGATATCAAGAGTATTAGCCTCCTAGAATATCAATGATATTCACCAATTACTCTTTAAGTAATGGCCTTCCAGAATTTTGAGATGCAAGACATTCACCATTTACTCAAAATTAGATCTCATGGTACAAGTTATTGTAAGATCATCACCTTACAGTAACTTCTACAAATACAAGTGACATAATTTGGAAGTCATCACTTCCTTATGATATACATAGGGGGTAGGCCCATTAAAATCACATACCAACACTCCTCTTGACTATGATAGTTTATAGAGGTAGAGAGGATAAGAAGGCTTAGTGAAATTCTGCAAGGACTCCAAGTATCAGTAACCTTTCTTAGAGCTATATCCCTCATATTTGATACCATATCAAATAAGAACATTATTAGCTCCTTTGAAATAGATCTTTCTTGAACTTGAGATGCTTTGGAGAATAATTTTTTCCTCTATTGGGGCATATTCTATCTTAAAGTTCCACCATTCCTAGTTGAGCCCATCACTTCCAAAGGTAATATAATCTCTAACACTTGTTCCCCACTTAGATTCTAATATGGAATTTATTTTGCTAAGTGATACTTCTCTCAAGAAGTCTATATCCTCACCATGAGTCATTCTAGAATTGGGCAAACTTCCCATCCCATAGATTCCAAGAGAGCTTGTCCTGAAATTTTTCCCTACATTTCAAAAGTAGGTTCCAAAACCCTGACCCTCTTGGATGATTATGTTCTGTAAAGATATTGAATGATTTTGGGGTAGATAGATACTTATCTAAGATAATTTTAACCCATTTAAGATTGGAAAAGAGAATAATCCTCCATAAGAATCTTTCTCCTAAGATCATCCCTTAACACCTGATGTTCTTGATCCCAACTCCACCCCAATATTTTGATATGCATACTTGATACCAAGCTACAAGAGAAATATTTCACTTATTTAAATTCCCTTGTTAGAATAAGGTCCTAACAAATCTCTAAATTTCCATTATTTTTATTTTAGTAAGATCCATGGAGGAGAGTTGGTAAATGGGAAGGTCCAACAAAACTATAGAGATCAACATTTTCTTGCTCATTGAGGACAACCATTTGCTCTTCCATCCACACACTATCTTCTTAATTTTTTCTATCAATATTTCCCATAGCTAAGAACCATTCCTATTTGATTGAAGAGGTAGACCTAGGTATCTACAAAAAAAATTCCTTTATAAATGTTATGAATATATTAGATATGTATCTCCCAAAAAGGTGTAGATTTGAAGAAGAAAATGTGAGGTTTTTCTTTGTTAGTTTCTTGTACCCAAGGATTTGGAGAAATCTAAGAGAACCCCTTGCAAGGATCCAACCTCTCTTTTAGAGCATTCCCCATATAACATTGTATCATCCACAAAGTGTTGATGAGTTGATGGGTCTACACTAGTAGTGATAGGGATGCCTTTTATCCCTCTCTTGCCCCCCCCCCCCCCCCTCTCTGGAGCTTTAGAAATTGACCCACTAAAGGCATCTTCCATTAGAATGAAGAGGAAAAATGAAATAGGATCCCCTAGTCACAATTCACAAGAGACACCTAAAAGCCCTACCAGTGAACCATTAATTAAGATAGACATCTCCAAAGTGAAAACACATTAAAAAAATAAGGTTGATCCATTAATTTGAGAAGCCATTGGCCTCCAAGAATTTACATACAAGTAGTACCAATCAACACTATCATATTCTTACTTAATGTCTCCCTTAATGAACATGTTGGGAAATTCTAAATTGAATGTATAATTGCTTCTTGGGCTATTATAAAACCATCATAAATAGATCTTCCTTGAACAAAACATGTATGTTCTTCACTATTGAGATTCAAAAGTAATCTCTATAGTCTACAAGCTAAAATATTTGTGAATACTTTTTAGAGGATGTTACATAGTTGTACAAGTCTGAAATCACCAAATGAGTTTGCATAATCCTTTTTTGGAATAAGAGCTATAAAGGTATTGTTGAATTCTCTCAACAATTTTCTAGAGTTCCTCACTCCTTCTAAGGCTTTTGTAATGTCATCACCAATAAAATCTCATCATTCAAGAAGAAAAGAGTAGGGAACCCATTAGGACTGGGAGACTTATCCAAGCTCATCTATTTGAGGGCTTCTTCTACCTATGTTTTAGTGATATTTTGTAAAAGGATTCTATTATGTTTGATATATATATTGAAATGTGGGAATATTAGAAATAAATTTCTTTTGAGCTATTTGACAAGAGCTAACTACATTATTATAAATATCTTCAAAATATTCAATGATCTCCTAATTGATACCTACTAGTTATATTTTTAGACTATCATTCCTTCTCTCACTAGTAAATTTAGCCCTAAATTTCAACAAGAAAAGGTCAAAATTTTGACTACAGTTGATCAAATAGACGACTAAAACTATCATCAATCTTTTTTAGTCAATTTTTCATCACAACCATTATTCATTGAAATTGCAACTTTAAAAAGGTTGACTTACTGATGAGAGGTTCGTCAATTTTCTTAGTCTAGCCTAAACTCTTATTTCCTCATTAGCATCCATTGTTGGTCAAAATTTTGACCTATAGCCCTTGAATTTTTTGACAGTGAAGCCAAACCTTCAACGACAAAAATGACCAACATTCATTGAAATTGCAATGAGAAAAGGTCAAAATTGTGACTAAGACCCCTTCAATATTCTATGATGGTGCCATAGCATGGACAACAAAATTGACCAACTATCATCGAAATGTGTGACCTTTGTTGGTCAAAATTTTGACCAACCCCCCTTAGTTATCTATAGTGGTACCATACATTTGACAGCAAAGGGAAGACATGTTCATCTAAATTGAGACCAATGCTTGGTAGAAATTCTGATGAGCTGTGCTAATTATTGCAAAAGCTTTGCTCTCATAGGAGCCTTCTAAACCACACAAATTTGATTCTAAAGCATAATTGCTCGGTGCAAGACTTAAGGTATCGTGCAGTTAAAAAGGCTCCTATGAGAACAAAGCTTTTACAATAATTGATAATGTTTTGTATAGTTTTTGTTCTTTCATTTTTATGGATATTCTTTATTTTCAATTGTCAATCAAAGAAGTTCTTAATTAAATTGTTATATGCCTTAGCAGAAATAGGTCTCAGTGTAGAGACTATAAAAATGTTTATAACTATTGGATTGCCTTGCATTTTGGATATGTTTTTCCAAATCTAATTTCAAAAAGACTAACAAGAGAGATTTTCAAACTAATATCTAGTGTGAAAGTTGTTTATAACCAAGTGCAAGTCTATACACAACTAGCAAAATAATCACACTTTTGTAATGCACAAGGATAACCCATATTGTGTTGATGATAGAGAAAAAATGCTTGATATGTAGACTTAGAAAGGAACATTGATAAATATATTGAATGAAGGTTCATGTGCAATTTTTTTGGGTATTCATGTATCATCAAACTCTAGTGATCTTGGGTGATGTTTAGAGAATAGAAAGTCTAGAATGATTACTATTTGAAGGGCCAGGATAGAAGAATCTAATCACAACTAGAGACAGTTCCACCATATCCAAGAACCTTTCTACTTTTCTTTACTAATTACTATTATTGGGTCATGATGATGCATTGTCCTTTTTTTAATTTTGGGAATTCAAACACACATCAATTACATGCACTATTGATGTAAATCTAGCAAAGCAAGTGCAAGCATAATGTAAAGGCCTCTCATTAGCTTTGAATGTGATAGGAATCTCATTGTATGGGGATCTTCATATGGTTTAGGAGAGCACAAAGAATAATCTTTCCAAAGGATAGGCCATATCAGATTATCACAATGTTTTCTTTTTAAATGCTTGGATACTAGTGTTTTCTTGTTAGATGATGTAATAAGGGAATATTTCTTAGATTTGGGCCCATTTCTAGATGATATAAAGATTTGTGCTGATGTATTTTTAGATGTTTGGGTTTATTTTTAGAATCTAGAATGGCATGAAGCTTTCAAGCTAAGACCTCTTGAGCTTAACTAGTAGTAATCCAAGGAGGATAGTTGCAATGTCTCATAAGAGTATCTATGAGTTGTAATTTTCTTGGCACACTAAGGAATTCGGCCTTGTATCTAGGATTCCAAGGTGATATCGTACAAAAAAAGAGGTTTCTAGTGCCTAAGAAGGAGGATTATTTTCTAGGGACACGGGGTTGCATTTTGATAAACTATTTGACAATCAAATTGTCTCTATTTGCATCGGTCCAATGGAAGAAAATTAATGATACAAGATGAATTTTCTTGAGGTGGGGGCTCTGATAGTACTCTTTTGTACAAGTGAATATTATCTTCCTCTATTTTTGAAATGAATGAAGAAACTAAAATTTCTCATGGTACTCAATTATGGCATAAAGTGAATAATAGTAAAAAAATTTAGGACCATATCTTCACCCACTCAACTCAAATATGAACACTTGGAGAGTGTGATAACACTAGTGTATTAAATTAGAGCCAAGTAATAAATAACTTAGAGAAGCTATCTTTGAGCTTATGTGAAGGGTTTAAACATCCACCCACATTCAACAATACCATGCTATAAGTGTTTTACATGGATCACTACATTGGTTTAGAGGAGTTACCCAAAAATATTTTCTAGTTTCCTTATGCCCAACTGTGATCTATTACAAACTGCCATCAAGATCATAAGTTACCATATGACCTTGGAAATCCAAGATCTCTAACAGTGTTAAGGTTGTTAGTACTTTTAGGCCTAAAATAGCTTCCATCATCAATTAGAAACCTCCCAAGGCTAGGATACGTAGACATTTCAGTATGTGTGGGTTTGAGGAAATTTCCATAGAAAATAGAACAATTTAAAAAATTGTCTGAATTCAATATGTATGAGTGTTCTCTTTTGAAAATCCTACCTAGAAGTGTTTGTGAACTAACTTTCCTAAAACATGTTACATATGATGAGAAGGATGGGATACAATGGGTGCTAGCCAAGAAGATTGTTCTCCTCAAAATTAGAGTTAAAATTATTGAAGTACGGTTTGGTTTGGATTGGCTTGATAAGTGACTTACAACATGAAATCTTTTTCTTGGAAGGGGATGCAAATATGTCAAACCTGATTCCTTTGGTCATCCAAACATCTAATCTCCTTATTGAAGATATAAATATTTTTGATATTAAGTTTGACTTCTCTATAATAATTTCTATGTAGAAGTCTTGAAGCACTCTTTGATGAACATTAAATGGTTTTTGATTTTCGGTTTAACTTCTCTAATATTCTTCTCTTAAGTCTCAAAAATATATGGAAAAGAAAAAAGGCTACATATTTTTATTCTCCTATATATATATATATATATATATATATATATATATATATATATATATATATATATATATATATATATATATATATATATATATATATATATATATATATATATATATATATATGTATGTATGTATGTATGTATGTATGTATGTATGTATGTATATATATATATATGTATGTATGTATGTATGTATATATATGTATGTATATATGTATATATATATATATATCTATATATATATATATATATATGTATATGTATGTATGTATGTATGTATGTATGTATGTATGTATGATGTGATAGAAACCAAGGATAAAAGTGAACCATTTTCTAGGTTTGAGTGCATTCTATAGTCTATACAGGTTGAGAAGTGTACATTACTATTTGGTTTAATGTATTCTATTTTGACAATTTTTTAAAAAAAGATTTCTTATGCATTGTCAAAATTAAGATAAATTATAGGTAAGACCAAACATTTGTTCCTTGAACTATTTCTTGTGAATCAAACTTCATGAGTACATAAGTCTTGAAGAATTTGATAAAAAATGTAAGAAAATGGATGCAAACATCATAGCCAAGAGTCAAATATTTCCATGGTAACCCAAAATATAGTATTAAAATCATGGCAAATTTAATCAATTAGTGAACTTTTAAGTAATTATTATAAACTTTAGTTCATTCAAACAAGAAAAATTTCATACTAAATAGCGATGTTATTATTCCAAGCCTTGGATGGACATTTCATAGTATCTAATGGTTTGATCATACTATTTCCTATCAAACTATCCTATATTTTACACAGTCACAATAAGACATGTTGCTCCTATTTCTTACAAATTACCACTATCCTATGGCTTTTTTGAGTTTTTTAAGTGCTCATACATGACCTTGCATTTCCAACTCTCCATTGATCAACATTTTCAAGTTTGATTGCCTTTACTGGAGCATCTATCTATCATGTTTATGGTCAAAACATAGATAATATGACGGGTTCTTGATTCCTTGTACATTTTAGCAACCTTGACAAGTACTAGAGCTTTTGATACGGAAGCCACAATCGTGGACATCTTAGAGTGGGTGAATGGACCAAAGGTCCAAACTTCAACCTTAGAAAAATATGTGTAATGCTTACATGCATCCGGTGTATAAGATGAGTGAGGATAGTGATGCTGAGGGTTTTGAAATCCTACAAAGTTTCAGTCACAATGTGGTACACCTAAGACTAGTAAAAATCTTCAACTAACACATGATTGATTATGCATTAGACATTTAAGTTCTGAACTAATAGATGATTGTTTTAATATGCAAATTTTTAATCAGTCCAAACATGTATGGATTCTTATTGTAAACATGATACATACTTCTAATGTCTATGAGGCTTAAGGTGTGTAATTGGTGCTAAGTAAGACCAATAGGTTAGGATGGGGTTGTAATAAGCCATAATGGAGTTTTATAACACCACATTCCTATGTGGTGTTCAATCACACCCGTAGCACACTTTCTTGATTATATTATGTTTTCATTAGGATATGTAGGTAGGATGCTAGAAATAGTTGTTGAATGTACATATACCTATGTAGACACTTATGCTTTTCCTATAGTTGAGATAATCTGTCAACTATATTTCATTGCATAATTGCATCAAATGGTTAGGTTACATCCTCTAAAGATGAAATCAATCCATTCACATGTTTCAAACATAATAGAGTCTCTTCTAACTCAAAGATGAATTTCAAAAAAATTGGAGCTTATTGAAGGTTTTGTTCATTCAAACTCTATTGAGTGTGCTCATTCTGGGAATATCCCACTAAATACTTTTGGTTTTATTCCCCTTTCAAACTTGAAATCTATTCTAGACTATAGCATGTGTGTTCTCCATAGGCCAAATTCTAAGCTGAACTCTCTTATTCATAGTCTTGCAGTGATCTTCTTCAAGGCAAGGCCGATGTAGTAAAGTTTGTTGAAAAGATAATTTTTGCATTAGACTAGATTATAAATCATTTCTTTTCACTTTGAGATGTTTCAAACATGATAGATACAATCAAGAGACAATTTTCATGGGATGATGAATTTTATAGTGATAGTAAATCATAATCTAATTGTGGAGATAGCCCAAGATTTTGGGGAGAAAATTTTTAAAGGGTTGAGAAAGCACAATTTAAAAATGAATCTATAGCTTCTACACTTGAAGTTAGAGCTTTTGAGTGAAAATTTGGTTCAAATGACTTTAATGAGTTAGAAGCAACTCAAAAAAATAAAATAAGACAAAAGAGTTTATTGAGCACCAATTTTGTGAAGAAATTAGTAAACTTTAAGTGGATCTTTCTAACCTACAATTAGAAAAACAAGATTTAGAGTGGATGCTTCAACTAGCAAATAAAAATATTGAGGCACTGAATTCTCAACTTCTAAAATAAGATTATAAAATTAATGATTTGTAGAAGTAGCTTATATAGCATATAGGAAATGAAAAGAGTCTTTGGAAAATTAGTGAGATCCAAAGAAAAATAATGCCATACATATGGATAACAAAGACGGATTCAATTACCTCACCATGTATACTTTTGTCTACATACAAGGACCATAATATATTAGTGGCCTCACCAAACCTCCACTATACATCTAAAAGCAAAGATAAAATAGTTTTCCTAAGATAGAATTAACTTAGACAAATAAGAACACTACAAATTCAGAGCTTATATTAACAGATAACACTACATTTTCTTTGTTCCATGCATAAGTGAAGAGGCTAGGTATATAGAGGGTCACAGAGTATTTGGAGCGAGTATTATGATAAAAATGCTGGAAGGAATTCCAATGGAGATGAGAGAGATGCAGTGAACAAAATGGTCTATGAAGAAAATATGAGGCATAGAGATCCAATATATGCCTCTACTAGAATCATGTGGAACATCCACCAACAGATTACCAAGTTGCACAGAGAAAAGGCCAGTCTACAAGTATAGAGATCCAATTATCATTGAGTATTTGGAAAGTAGATTGGGAATTTTTATCAATAATTATCTAATATTGTTAAAAGGTTGGTTTGAACTAACTAGCTATTTGGGGAAGATATTTTGAATGTTTAACAACTTTTTAAAAAGTTGCTCAAAAGTTATCAAGCAACTTTTTGACCAACTTTGCATTTTTGTGCATTATAATGCCCCTAGTGACCAAACCTGGTCAAAGACTCTATTTTGTGATCCCTAATGGATCTAAATATTAAAAACATGAAAAATAGCCATGCTAACACCTATTACTAAGATATGGGATGATTTATAACCAATAGCTAGCTAGGGGCTTATAAATTGCCAATCATAGAACTATGGTCTTAAAATGTGATCCAAAGAGAAAATTAATATTCCTAATCATGGTTAGAAGTCCTAATGAGCTTAGTGAACTCCTTGATTACATGATGGTGGAGTGGGTGCTCCTACACCAAGGAGTTTTGGTTGTCACGATATCATAGCCAAATATCTACTTTAGATTGGCATCGATTTAGAGTATAGCTCATATAAATCCTTCTTAAATTTTGCATGTCTACTCACACAAGGTCCACATGGAGAAAGTAAGCTCTAGAAGTTCATGAACTTTGATCTTACTTATCTCTATACTCTTAATAGAAGATGGCATTCAAATTGATAGAAAAGATGCAGCAACAAAGGGATGATTTGGAGAAACATTATGAATGGATATAGGCTATAAGCATGAATCCAAATTAAAATATCATATAATATCATATAAACAACAAAAAAACCATAAACTTGTAATCATAGCATCATGATCATACCATCATATCATCATATGCTTCAAGTTCGACATCAAAATAATAAAATGTCAAATGATAAATCATAACATCAAGTTTAAGTAAAGAAAATATAGCCTGTATAACCATATTTTTTTGTCATGTACACTTTTTTCAAGGAACTCAAAATTTATTCAAATTAAAGAAGTATGAACTTTAAGAGACTAAGAAAGAAGGCCAAGGTGTTACCTCACCAAGATGATAGTAATAATGAGACAAAGAACCATGAAGACTAAATCCAAGGAGACTAGATCTGAACATCCTGGTTCATTCAAATTCAAAAATTGGTTTGCCTTCATAGTACTATCAAGTCAACAACATGAGCATTATCTTGTGTCTAGAGTGTCATGAATGTTTTTAAATGTAGAATGAAATGGTTGTAAGTATGCATTTCTACCACATGCAAATGATTTTGAGATATAGACCTGTGCAATCTAATCTCCCAAGGAATGGATAGCACCACTTATTGCCATCTTTGCCAAAATAGGATTTGTCATAAAGTGATGTTAGAACATTTACTAAAATGATCATAAATTACATTTCTATAGTAAAAGAATACTTTGACTTAAGAAAAAAACTACATAGTATTAAAAAATGACATTGTACTTTAAAGACTAAAAAGGTACTTGTAATGAAGAACTTCATTTGGACTTGCTAATTGGTTGTCACTATTAACTATAAGCTTATGTTTAAAGTTTGAGCTTCACTTGTTTTGAGAATAGTTTAATATTCTCTACTAAACAAGGCCAACCACATGAAGGTGGAAGCTCATTTAGCTCGTCCTCCCCCCCCCCCTCCAACTTCATTCTAAATTCCCCATTAACATTTAATAAGATTCATTCATTCATCCATTTTTGAAATATAACATTCAATCATTATAATCACATGATAAAATTCATTAACACACAACTTTCATGAATAATTCATTAACACATAAAATTCATTAACACACAACAATAATTTCCTTTTGGGTTTCTTTTTTTTTTTTTTCATGAAATTTCTAAGAGGAATATCAATGCCCTTGTCATCCCCTCCTCTAGTGGTTCTAATTGCAATGCATGTCTCCTCCTCATCTATTCAGGAACACAAGGTCATGGCACCAAAGGGGGGTCCACTGCAATAACAAGTACTTCATGAGTTAAATTCACACCATTTTATATTAGTGAATTATGAGCTTTTATTTAAGTAAAAGAACTATAAATCAAAAAAATAATTTAAAAGGACAAAACATAAATTTTCTTTACCTTAATATGCAACATGATCTACTTGTTGATCAATCTGAACATCCTCTAGCACTTCTTCAACATGACATGATTCTATATCCTCTAAAATATACACAAAAAGGTTACACCAAGTTCAATTAAAGATGTTAAATTGTATTAATAATAACATAATTAGTTTTAAATAGAAAATGAGCACATCCATGGATAGTACGATGTACATTAGGGGCTTCATGATGTAGCATATGATCTATGTCACAATTAACAAGTTGCATTGCAATGTCATGCAGATTATTATCAAATAGATTGTTGCTCAAGTATTTAGTTTCTAATATATTTTTTTGCATATTTACATGTGCACATGATGTAGGAGACTGTTCATTTGGGCTAGTGGAAGCTTACTGTAGGCGTTCAACCACGGCTACATAGCCTTGCTTGAAGGCAATTCTTTTGTGTTCTTCCATGGCCTCTAGATTAAAATCAGAGCTCTAAATTTTTTTATTAATTAAGAAAATTATTTTCATTTTATAAATAAATTTTCTCTATAATTCATTTACTACTACTTACAACTCATGCTTTAATTTTAGAATATCCTCCAGAGCCAAGTTTGTGCTACCCAATATTTTCCAACTTAGCCTTTGTTTCCTTTGATGTGTCCTACAACCTATGAAACATTTGAAATATGTTAGATGATATAGATATGAAGATCAGTACTAATTAGTGCATTATTACATTAATGTACTAGTAGTTAATACTATTGCATACCTTCTCACATTTTCTGGTGTAATTCCTCTTTGAGCATCCCCTTTTTCCTTTGCATCCAAAATAAACTCATTCCATTCCCTCATTACAATAAAGGGAGGATGCTCGTACTTCAGGTTTTGGATGAGACTTTTTCTATATGAGTCCCTCACAATCTTAAGATGTTTGCAAGCTTTTTCTAAATTTTTTTTCTCAACAAAAATATTAATACCAAACTCATGCTCTAAATCTTTGATGAGCTGATCTTTTTTTTTTTTTTCTTGCAATTTCCACCTCTTAAGAAAAAACACAAAATTGTTAGATATAGCTAGTAAAAGAAAAGACCTGAATGAAAGGAAAAATATTGCACCAATTAATGATATGAAAAAAAATAGTGGGATAAAATTAGTTCACTTATGATGTTCCACCTTGTATGTATGGTGGGCCCGCATATTTGTAGTGTGAGTTCATAAAGCTTCTTATAAAATGTATCATTTCCTACAAGAAATGTCATGGGATAATCAATCTAAATCTTCTTATGAATAGGTAAATGCATATTACAATATAAAAAATAATTATTTAAAGTACTTGGAATCTTAGGACATTTTAAAGGCATCGATTCATCATTGTCAATCAACAACAACATCTACATAGCTCCTGTGCTAGAAACATGGGTAGCTCCAAGAAATGATGATGAATTATCACCAATACATGCACTATGATCTATATCTGGTGTGGTAGATGGTACATATCCTACCACAAAAATATTAATCTACTAGGTGATATGCACCCAAGATTAAAGTAAAAATCATCAACTTATAATTAACACAAAACCAAATATAGAAAAATAAGGATTTACCAGCTAGACATCCCCTTCTTGCCAAAATTGCACTTAGGAATCTCATATGGACATCCATAAACCTCCTAGGAGTCTCCTACACATGATGATCTAAATAATACATTGTTAGCAAAGACATTGTGAGATAATAAAAGTAAGAGTTAACTTAAGAAGTTTTTGATTGTTTGAAATAAAAAATTCCTTGTAACTTGTCAACTAAAAGATTATTTTACCAGTGTTAATCGAAGCTCTGCTAGTACTAGCCTCACTGCATTGTCCTTTGACTAAGTTTTGGATCAGTTGCCAAAAATTCTTGTAACAAGAAACATATTAAATATTTTACTTCACAACATAAAAGATAATAAAATATAAATCTTTATTGAACTTTTGTTATAACTAAAGTTTCATTACTGGTTACTTCAAAATGATGAGCTTGCGCTCTCAAATCAAACAACCTCTTCATTATCTCCTTGGATGGAATATTTGCTTCATCCAAAATTCTCATTATTTCTAAAAAAAAATTTAAATTTTTTTCTTCAAAATAATTGTTACATTAGGTGTTTCTATAATATCATCATCAGAAGGGGTAGCTATTCTGTACTTACTGCAGGTGCTTTTCCCTTATCTGTAACATCAAATTGTGAGAGGAATATTAGTAAAACTATCATAAAAACTCAAAAACTATAAATAAAATAACTTAATAATATAACATTTTTCAACTATCTAATTTTTACAATTTCAATAAGGTTTACCCTTGCTGAAGAATGGGTGGGAGTAGCATCCTCATGGCCTCTATCATGTGTGGGATCCATATTGTCCTATCAAAAAGATTAAACATAAAAAATTCAACTAACTGAAAGCAATAGAAAATTAAAAAAAACTTAATAATAAAATGGTATATAGTACTTACAACCCTCATGATAGTAACTTTTTTTTGTATCTATGTGATTTAAATGGTAATCTATTAGCAGTTCTTCCCCTACACTTATTGATTTTATTGCACAAACAAAAACTTCATTCCCCTCATGCGCCTCAAATATGCAATTGGGTTGCTTACTAGTTGAGGAAGTCACATACTATTTATAAAACCTACAATATTACGTGTTTCTTTTGGTCTCCCATCAATGTACATAGCAAATCTTTTACTTTGATCATTTTCTTTCCATTGTATATAATTAGCTGATAGTGCATACCTACGCATACTTTTTTTATATCGAACAATCTACATCCAATTATTGTAATTGTAACATGGATTGACATACTTGAACAATTCAACAACTTTTTTGTAACATACCTTTATCCTCTCTATGGAAAATAGACCCATACCATGTAATGAAGATGGAGCAATGCGATACATCCTCTCATTAACACAAAAATTGGTGTTAATTGGAGGTAGCTCATTGGGTACCCATTCTTTCTCAATGTGTGTGTAGCAAAAGAGCACCCTGATGTCACCTTTGGTCTTCTCATCATAAGAACATGACCCTCCATTAGCAAGGAAAAATTGCATGCATCTATTAAAAAAAAATTCTAATCTTTTGACCGAGCTAGTTGATCTCCCTATTTTAGCTGTACTACATGTAGAGCTTTCATCTACCATTTCCTCATTTCCCTCATTTGATATAGATAGATCTAAAAAGTACCTATTTGGTGGGTCCTGAAATCCATAAAATGAAAATTTGATAATATTTAAATAATATATATAGAATATTCACGTCGTGACTCATACATGCAGTTCTTCTTTCTCTATATGTGAGAGATATAAAATGTAGTAAGTTGAAAGTGATTATACAATTATATTTCTATATGGACCTTCTTTTTCTATATATACATTATATGATTATATAATATGTCTATTTATAACATATGTGCTGAATGATAAACAAGAATAACATTAGAAAATTATGTCTATTTATTGAATTATATCTATTGATCCATGTCATTGTGCACGATCCATGCCAAAGGGGTCAAATTTGCTGCATATGTTAATTACTTATCTTAAGTTAGGTAAAAATTACATGATACGTGTATGCTACAAATAACTTAGAAGACAACATGAACAATATGCAACATCATAAAGATGAACTAATTTACCTTATATATGGAATGCAAGATCATCAATAAAAGGGGTGACAATGTCTGTAGTCAATTGCTTGTTTGCAAAAAGGGTGATAATCAGACACAATATAAACATTCATGGTAATTATAAATAACATATGTTGTAATCATTAGAATTGAACACAATAAATATGTAATCATTACAATTGAAAGCAATAAACCATCTCAATCATTTCATTGATCATTTCAATTATGTCATTGATTATCTTCATCATCATCATCATCATCATTGCCATCATTGCCATCATCACCATCATCATCGCCCTCATCACCATCATCATTGCCATTATCACCATCACCATCATCATCACCACCACCACCACCACCATCATCATCACCATCAACGCCATCACCATCATCTTGATCTTCATCATCGTCATCATCTTCAATATCTTCTTCTTCCATAACAATATACTTTATATGCCTTCCTCTTGGATCATGTCTAACAAAAAATGACCAACCCTATTTATGTGGAACCTTTGAGTAAAACACTTGCTCACATTGGCTTGGAAGAACATAGGGCTCGTCTCCAACTAGCTCAAATAACCTTGTATTAATCATTGTAAATCCATTATCATGTTGAATAACTATTCTATCTGGATCATTTTGATTTAGTTGTAACCTATACCATTTGAGGATGAATAGAACTACTTTGAAGGAGTTAAAGTTGCAGTCAATTATATCATCCAAGATGCCATAGTATTGATTGTGAGATTGTTCAGGATGTATGTCATTTCTAGATTATATATTGGTGACCTCAAAAACTACAGTTATCCTAGAATCACAAGTTTTTTTTATGCCATCCAACTTTTTTATGCGAAATTTTCCACCATGATAGTACATAACTTTGTGGTGCTTAACCTGCAATTATTGAAGCATGTGTAAATTATTTGCATTGTGAGTTGACATGAAACATAAATTGAGTTATGATCATTAATAATTTTGTACATACCTCTCCACCTCTTAAACCCTTTACTAAATCAACTACCATCAGCGTAACATTGGAATCTCCATTACAATGAGCTTCTATAACCAATTAAGCAACACCTTCCTATGTTAATGAGCAACTATTTTGTTGACATCATTCAATTCATACTGTCATCCAATCAAGATTGTTTGCAATATAAAAATGTATTGCATCCCACTCTCAACCACCTGTATCAAAAAAACACACCAAATATAAATAATTTATATTGAAGATTTACAAGAATTAGTTAACCAAAATAACATCTTAGATTTACCTCTCACTATCCTCAATCTACCTTTTCCCATCAAGTACTCCCCTTCAAATTTGTTAATTGAGTTGGGATCCCAAATATGATCTACATGGATCTTTGCTACAAACTTAGGAAGATATTCACTAATGTACACCATGGTCTAGTATACTATATATCCCTCCACCATGGAACCCTTACGATGTGTTCTCTATTGAACCAAGACTTTCAAAAATTTCAAGTGTTTCTCAACCATCCACATTGACCTAGTTGGTATAGGTCGACACAATTCAATCTCCTCCACTTGATGTATGAGATAGTGTTCTTGTGCATTGAAAACATTTAGAGGTAGACACTTTTGCATTTCACACATTAGAAGAAGAATTTTTCTCTTCCAATATTTTATATCTTCTTTATTGATTTCTTTAGATGACAACCACCTCATGTATTTTCCAAGATCATATATAACTGATTTGACATTGTTGGTGAAGTGGTGTGGGAGAGATAGAGGTAGAATGTACTGCAATATTTGTAAAATGTTCTTATCAATATTTTATAAAAGAATGCAATTAAAACTACATGCAATATACAAATACATAGTGAATATAAAATAACATGAATTACCTTAATAAATGTATACTAATCATGTGTTTTCAACCCTAGCCCAAATTCACTTTTCTTTGATATGAGATTTTTTATGTTCATAGCAAATCCTGTGGGAAATCTTTTTTTTTAATGACTTCTTTTATAGCATTGCTCTACTACTCTAACAATAACCAACTAAGGGCACTTGTATCAATTTGGTCTCCATTGTTATTTGATTGAATGTCATTTTTTATTGCATGCTTGTATTCTTCAATGTCACTACAAATTTTGACAATTTGGTCTTTGTCATGCCTTCCATTCAAGATTTTCCATAATGTCTCTATTACATTCTTTCCAATATACATAGGATCAAACAAATGCACAATTGGGAGTTGCTCGTAGTATGACAACCTAGTAAATTGAATAGGATAAATTTTTAGTCCTTTTGGAAGTTGGTCGTTGATGCCTTGATGACCTTCACAAGCGTCAATTACATCATTAGTAAACAAAACACAATATCAAAATATAAATTTGATACAAAAACCATCAGATGGAATGACATTACCTCAATGATTTATTTTATTGTATGCCAACTTCCATAGGTGAGGTGTCATTCTCTATGGATTTGACGTAGTCTCTTCTTTCCCATTGAAAAGATGTTTTTTAGTAATTTTGTACTTATGATTTCTATGGAGAAAGTGTCTATTCTCATCGAACACCTACTTTCTTAAACTTTTTGAATGACGAGATTTCATCTTTGGACCACAAATTGGACATGCAAATTTTCCCTTTGTCTAGAGAACTACAAGATCATGTATAATTGGATTAAATGTGTTAACTTTGTGTTGTCACTATAACATACCAAAATAGAGGTGTTAAGAAGAGAACATACCAAAAATATGTGTTAGCCTAGGGGCATCATGTATTGTCCATACAACCATTGCATGAAATTGAAATTATCTTTGTCCTATTGGTCTAGAGATGTCATACATAGTAACCCCATTCCATAACACCATCAACTCATCGATAATGGGTTCACTATATAAATTGATATCTTTAACTCGGTACTTACTTAGTTGAATGAACACAAACATTACATAATTATTATGACCATTTTGATGGATTAGTAATAATAAATTGGTTTAGATGACCATTAAACCATGAAATACCTAGAACAACCAGTGTCAACATTATGTGCTCTCTTTATATACTACCAAGTAGGTATGTTATTGTTGATAACAAAAATAGGCCACATTGAGTAAGTAGATCTCATCTCTCCAAAAGGATTGACACAGTCTATTGCTAATGAAAGCTTGAGACCACAAGGTTCTTCTTTAAAGTGTGGTCATTTTTTCTCTATTTCCTTAAATGTCAAACCATCTGTAGGCATTCACATAATGTCATCTTGACTTCTATTGCATGCATGGTAGTCCATAAATTGTGGCCAACTATTGTACTTGAATAATCATTGCAAATGTGGAATAATGGGAATATGTTGAAGAACCTTGTGAGGCACCTTTTTTATTAATCGATCTGATTGATATCTACTAATATGACAAATAGGGCATTATGTTGCAAATTCACACTATTTATGATATATAATATGATCATTCGGACATGCATGTATTGTTTGATACTCCATTCCAATATCTTTCATGATGGCAGATAATTCTCAGTACGAGTGAGGTAGAATTTTTGATGTTGGTAACAAACACTCACCTACCAACCTATGACCAAAAATATAATTTGTTAATTTAAAGAATATTAATTGCTACACAAACTTAATGTTAATTGTTACAGAACTGTGAGTAAAATAATGAAAGAAGATGGCATACCTTAACATACGTGTCATTTCTATGTTGAATAAACCATTCATAAGCTTCAAGTTCACCAACAACAATACAATGGCAAGAAGAGTTGTTTCAAAGCCTTCATATAGGGGTTCATGTTCCATCTCAAGTATAGGTACATCAAGCTCTACATCAAAAACATCATCATCATCTTGATCATCATGATCTTCATCATCATGGTCTTCTTCCATGGTATCATTACCTTCTACTTCAATATTCACACCTCCATGTTCCCTCATTTGCAAATCTGCATTCTCCAAATTGTCATGGTCCATAACATGAAACTTAGGGATGTTGACCTTATATTAACCATAACCATGATGTCATCATCAAATAATCTCTTATGTATTTTATAAATTATTAAAATACATACCAATGGATGATATTCATTTCCCCCTTCAATGTGACCATGTTGCCTACAATGTTCCTCAACTATTTTGATTAGATATCTTCAAGTCTTTAAACACTTACAAATTTTGCAAGGATAATAACATTTTCCATCACCTTTTCTTTTTAAGCTAGACCATAGTCTAGCAATTGTCTCCCTATTTTTTTGTGCATTGATATTGTCAGACATGGTATTTCTTGAAAGGAGTGACTCATTGGTAGAAGAAGGATGATTTGTTTGCAACCTGGAGATGGAGTAGTAAGAGGAAGACACATATAGAAATGAATACTAAAGTGAGATAGATAGAAAGAGCTATAGATAGAGAGATAGATTGATAAAGAGATAAATAAATATAAAAAATGAAAAGAAATAAATACTTAGTTGACCTTCCATAACTCTACCTCTACATATTGCACTTGCTACATACAAGCACTTCCTGAGAAAATGGGCAGCAATAGCAAAGAAGGGAATATGAGAGTCCATTTGGCTCAAGAGGAGGATGCATAAAGTGACCAAGGGGCAAGAGGAAATGCTGATCTAGAGAGAGGAGAGTCTCTAATGTTCAATAGAACCCTGCTAAAGACTATCACAGAGCAAGAACCTCCCCAAAGAAAGACATTATTTAGAACTCTCTACAAGGTAAGAGGTAAGGTCTACAAAGTTATTGTAGATTTTGGTTTAACTGATAATATAGCCTCAATAGAAATGGTAGAGAAGCTTGGATTGAAGAAGTTGCCTCATCCTAACCCTTATAAGGTTTCATGGCTAAATAAGGAGCAATAGGTCATAGTAAATGAACAAGTTCATGCTCAATTTCAAACAAGGGAGTACAAAGACAAAATTGTTTGTGATGTTGCAGAAATGGATGCTTGTCACCTATTGTTAGGCTAGCCTATGCAATTTGATGTCAATTCTAAGCATGATGGAAGGAGCAATGTTTACATCATCTCCAAAAATGGGAAGGAATACATCATGAGACCACTGCCAAAAGATAGGAAGGAGATCCAACATGCATCTAGTGATGATGGTTGGAGAGAAGGAGTTTTTGAAGATCCTCAAGGTGAAAGACACCCCTTGCTTTGCCATAGTGGTAAAGCCTAAACTTGGAGAAAATAGAAAGGAAGGTAGATCCAATGAAAGGATTGTGGGACCCAAGGAAGTACGGTAACTATTGGACAAGTAAAAAGAAGTAATTTCAAATTGTACGAAGGGAAAGTACACCAAACTCATGATGAGGAAGATGGGACCTTTCAAAATTTTGCAAAAATATGGCACAAATGCATATAAACTTGAACTCCCTACTGACATTGGTTTATCCAACATTTTTAATATTGTGATTTGTATCCCTATAAGGGAACTGTTGACTATGATACAAGTCAAATAGATGGAGTGGAGGTACTTGCAAAACTACTAAAATGTCCCTTTTTCTGATTTTATATGATATTTCAAGCCTCTAATAAGATTTTTAAAATCAAATAACCAATAATACAAAGATCCATCAATTTCTCAATAAACCCCAAATTGGGTATGCCCTAAATAGTGCCAAAAACTTCACAACTTCACATATTATTAATAAATCTAAAAGTGGAAATTTTTAAAGAAATTTCAGCATAATAAAAGCCTAAAAAATGACATTTTTAGATCTCTATAACATTTATACAACAGCTCCCAAATGGAGGACAAAAATAATGCTCATCAGGCTCCCGAAAATAACACAAAATAGCTCAGAATCACCATAAAACACTAATAATCTATCACAAAATTTTAACCATGAACCAATAAATATATTCAGCTCTATTTTAAAATCTAGAAGTCTTAAATATATCAGAAACCCAAATTGATATGAAATACTCAATTAGAAACATCAAACTCTTACAAAAAAACACACCCAAAAACCCACAAATCTGCACTGTTCAACACAAGGGCAAGCTCTGCATGAGCTTGCATATGGAATGGATTTAAACTACCATCCTTAGCCTTCCTATAAACCTAAAAAATCCCATCCTTGGGTTTCCTTCTCCACAGGTTTGGCAGCCTCTGAAGAACAACAAAGCAATGAGCAAAAATCAAGTTCTGGAATGAGCCCAAAATGCCTCCAAAACCCTTAAAAGAGGGCATAACCCTAACTCACATCCAAAAGGGGTTAATAAAACATATTTTAATAATAATTTTCATTTATTAGTCCATGGGTTTCCAAATATTAGCCCCTTTTTCTGAAACTTCACCTTTTTGGGCTTGCCTGCCTTCGCAAAGATTATTATTTTTAATTATTTGAAAAGGGGACATGACAAGTCTGCCCCTCCCAAATATTGATTGTCCTCAAGCAATGAAATTTGGAATGCTCAAAAATATGTGCTCCTTCCCAAGTTGCATCCTCTAGTGGTAATCCTTTCCATTTGACCAAATGCTCTATGATACTCCTATTTCTCAATCTTTTCTCTCTTGTATCCAAAATCTTTTCTGGTATCAAAACTAATTTTCCTTCATCATCAAGAGGTGGTAATTCTATAGATACTATGGTTTTCTGGCCTAGAACCTTCTTCATGCAAGATACATGGGAAACATTATGTAATTTGTTGTTTGGTGGGAGCTCCAATTCATAAGCTACCTCTCCTACCTTCTTGGTGATCTTACAAGGCCCATAGAACCTTGGCTTGAGTTTCTCTGCCCCACTCCTCTTCAAGGTGCTTTGCTTATATGGCTGCAACCTAAAAAATACCAAATCTCCCACCTTAAAAGATCTTTTGGTCCTTTTCCTATCAACATACAACTTCTATTGGTTCTGTGCATGTTGTAGATTATCCTTGAGGGACCTTATTATGTCTTGGCTTTGCTTGAAAAAATCACTTGCTATAGGTACTCTGCTATATAAAAGTACTAGATCAACAAGGGAAAGGGCATCATAACCATAAAGAGCATGAAAAGGAGGCATACCAATAGACATGTGATGAGATGTATTGTAACAATACTCCCCTAGGTGCAACCATTTCACCCAAGCATGTTGTTGATTTGAAACATAGTTTCTCAAATATCCCTCTATCCATTTATTAACTATCTCTATTTGTCCATCTATTTGAAGGTGATAGCTAGTACTAAGAGTGAGTTCAGTTCCTGCCAAATGAAAGAGCTCCTTCCAAAAAGAGTTGAGGAATCTACTGTCTCGGTCACTGACAATGTTTCTAGGCAAGCCATGTAATCTAAAAATTTCCTTGAAGAACAAGTCGACCACTTGTGATGCCTTGAAATTAGATGTGATAGGAAAGAAATGTGTATACTTAGTTAGTCTATCTACCACCACATATATGTAATCCTTATCTTGAACCTTGGGCAATCCAATGATGAAGTCCATGGAAATACTTTCCCATTTTTTTCAGGAATAGGAAGTGGCTGCAACAACCCTGCAGGAAAATTTTGCTCACTCTTGCTTTGTTGGCATACCATACATTCCTTAATGTGTTTAAGGACATCCTCCTTCATACCCTTCCATGAAAACCACTCTCAAATTTTCTTGTATGTCTTGACGTATCCTTGATGACCAGCCAAAGGTGTGTCATGAAATGCCCTCAATATCCTCTCCTTAGTTTTTGATCCTGGCACTAAGAAGATCATGTTCTTGTAATAAATCAATTCATCAACAATATTGTACCTATTATCATCCACTAACTTATCCAAAATCTTGGTGGCAAAGGGATCTTTAGCATACTCTAAAATTATGGAGACTTTCCAATCAGCAGAGATAGATGTTAAGGAACACAGAGTGGGCTTTCCTGAGAGAGCATCAACAGCCACATTATTCTTTCCTTTCATGTATTCAATATCAAAATCATAAGCTTGCAATTTGCTTACCCATTTTTTTTGATGATCATTCAAATCCCTTTGGTTCAAGAAGAACTTGAGGCTATTATGGTCTATCTTTACAATGAATCTCTCACATACCAAATATTGTCTAAACTTATGAAGTGCATGCATGATTTCCAACATTTCCTTATCATAGATGGAGTAACCTTTCTCTGATTGATTTAGTTTTCTACTTTTAAATGCTATTGGATGTCCCCTTTGAGTTAGGACAGCCCCTATACCTTCTCCAGAAGCATCACATTCAACAACAAAAGGTAAAGAGAAATCTAGAATTGCAAGCATAGGGCATGAAATCATTACCTCCTTAAGCTTATCAAATGTTTTTTGTGCCTCTTCTGTCCAAAAAAAAGCTCCTTTCTTTGTCAAATCAGTCAAGGGGGTAGCAAGCTGATAAAATCCCTTGGCAAATCTCCTATAGTAGCTACACAACCTAAAGAAACCTCTCAACTGTGTAAGATTAGTGGGTGGAGGCCAATCCAAAATTGCCTGGATTTTTTGTTGATCAACTTGTACTCCTTTAAAACTTATAATATGTCCCAAGTATAGGATCTCTATCAACCCAAAATCACATTTAGATAGCTTAGCATAGAAGGATTGCTCCTCCAACATTCCCAAAATAGTGTCTATGTGCTTTAGATGCTATTCCCATGTTTTACTATAAATCAAGATATCATCAAAAAATACCAAATTTTTTTTTTGAAGATGCTAGCTGAATACCTTATTCATACAAGATTTGAATGTTGTAGGTGCATTAGTGAGGCCAAAAGGCATAACAAGAAATTCAAAGTGCCCATAATGACATCTGAAAGCAGTCTTTTCCACATCTTCACTCCTCATTCGGATTTGATGGTACCGTAATTTTAAGTCAATTTTTGAGTAGTATACAACACCACATAACTCATCAATGAGTTCATCTATACGTGGTATGGGATACCTATTTTTTATGGTCTTCTTGTTTAGAGCCCTGTAGTCTATACACATTCTCATTTTACCATCCTTTTTCTTGACAAGTACCATAGATGATGCAAATGGACTAGAGCTAGGCCTTATGAATCCCATGTCTAGGAGTTCCTTACTAGTTTTTTCAATTTCTTCCTTATAACCTCTTGGATGGCAGTATGGGGTTATAACTAGTTTGGCACCCTGTTCTAACTCTATAACATGCTCAAAACCTCTATTTGGTGGTAATCCTAGAGACAAGTCACTGAAAAACTATAGTATGCTTATCAAGAATATTTTGAATTTCAAAATGGAAATTACCTTGATTCTTTGGAGAGCTTGTTGGATGGATTATGACTCTAGCTACCCATGCTACTTGTCCTCTTTGAAAAGTCTTCTCCATCCTCTTTGCAGAGACTGCCTTAGGTGCTCCATTCGATAAGCCTCTCAATAAGACTTCTTTCCCATTGGAAGTAAATTTAAACTCTATAGTTTGATGATTCATGTAATAGCCTCCAATAGAGTGCAACCATTGAACACCCAATACAAGATCTGTCTCCCCAGTGCCAACAACATAGAAGTCATCACATAAGTCATAATCTCCTACGGTCATCTTGAGTTGTTTCACCACCTGTGTGCAAGGCATAGTGAATCCATCAGCTACAATAACATTGAATTCCTCAAAATCTTCTACTTTAAGCCCTCTTTTCATGACAAATCCCTCATCAATAAAATTGTGAGTTGCTCCACTATCAAGAAGAACTGTCAACCTTTGCCCTGCTAGTACCCCTCGAATTTGAAAGGGATGGTATCTTGGGACTCCTGATAATGCTGCTAAAGTGCCATCCTTGCTGATTTCTTTTTCTTTCTCTCCTTCTTCCTCCTCCTTAGTGTCATGAAATTCCTCATGCTCATCTGAATCAAATTCTGAAGCAACTTCAATATAGTGCACTTGACCTTTCCCCAAACATTTGTGTCTTGGAACCCATGGTTCTCTACAAGTGAAACATAGCTTTTTCCTTCGTAATTCACTGCTAGTCTCTTCATCTACCTTCTTTTTTACCACATTTATAACATCTTTTGGTGGTAGTGTTGGAAAAGTCTTTTTTTGAAAATTCCCCTTATGTTGCCAAAGATTTGGGGGTTTTTGATTAGTGACCGATTTCATAGGCACACAAGTTTCCAGTTGCAAGATTCTTTTGATAGCTTCCTGTAAGGTTGAGGGTGAGAAAGCCTTAATCAAACCCTTAACAAAATCTTCCAAACCATCAAGAAAAAGATAAACAATCCTCTTTTCACTCATATCAGGTACCATAACAACTACTTTTTGAAACTCTTCTATATACTCATTAACTGATTTGGTTTGCTTCAACTTTCACAATTCTTTAAAATACTCTTCATCATCCTTGAGGTCAAATCTATCTATCACTCTTTGACTAAAATCATCAAATGTAGTTACTTGATCATGACCTTGAGTAGTCATTCCATGATACCACCAATCATAGGCTGCATCTTCCAAGTGTAGACTTGCAAATTGAACAGCATCACTCTCCTTCATGGGGTTAAGTGTGAAGAAGGTCTATAATTTTTGTAGCCATGCTCTAGCTGAAATTTCATTTGTTTCATCAAAATTAGGTATTGTAAACTTGCATATTTTATTTTTGAGCTCTCTTCCACTTATGTCATGCTCCCTCCTGTACTCTTTCTTGGGCATTGATCCAATGGACAATTTTAGTGAAAATTGAAGTGTCTTCAAATCTCCATATTTTTGCACCATTAGAAAAATATCAATGTCCTGATTCCAATGCAACATGAACGGACAAAAATGGAGTCCAAATGTAGAAGTTATGCTTGGTCAAAGTTTTGGTCAACAGGCAGACAAGAGGGCTAAATAAGAGGTGAAATTAGACCATCTCAAAAGTGGTCCATAATGGATTTCAAATCAAAGATCTCGTCAAGAGCTTTCGAACAGCGTTGGTTTCATCAAAAATGGATTTCATATGTGAAAGTTATGACCGTTTGAATTTTGGAAGCAAAAAAAAAAAATTTAATGGTGACATCATCATGATGTCAGCATATTGACATGGCAATTTTGAAAATTTGGTGGCAAAAGTGTTGGTTATGAGATTCGAACTCATAACCACTCCCATCTTTATATCCCTTTGCGGTTTTTCATAAACAACTACCTGCGGTAAATTGGTTATAAAAAAGCTGACTGTGGGCTTTGAACCCGCAACCGCCGCTCCGCCAAAACCACATACCACCGGTGTGCTAGTGATGGCTTTTGGAATATGATTGGTGCTTGTTTTATTTAAACATTATCTTAACCGCCAACCTTATTAAAATAAGGTTTATTTGTTGTATGACTCCTAACCAACTAACTAAAGGGGGAAAAATGATAAAATCTATCATATTTGAATTGTTGAAAGGATGTTATGCATTTAATATTTAGTTAAGCCTATTTAGACTAATTTTTATGTATAAAATGGGGTATTAGGCCCTTTGGAAAAGCATTCAGGTGATGAGAACAGGAGAACGTTTAAGAGATTTTTGAAGACTATTTTGCATGTCAAGGGCATGTTATGTTGATGTGTTTAAGGGAATAAGTCTTGGTGCATTTGTAATTGATTTTGGAGATTAATTGGATTGGTCAAACTCTATTGGAGCTGACCCGAAGATGTAGTCACATTTGTGGCGAACTCCGAAATCAAACTTTGTTTGCATCTTCTTATCGTCTTCTCTCTCAATTCTGTTTCTCATCTTACGTTTTGATGCATAATTTCATTTATGTGTAAATGTTGTAAGACTTCCACTAATTTGATTTTATTTAAGAATTCAATATTGCAATTAGTCTAGATCTGTTCTTTAGATCAAGTGGTACATCAGAGCCCAGTTGACTATTATTGCAGTTGTTTTCTTGAATGCTAACAAGATCCAGGATTCAGAAGGGCAAAGGCAAGCTTGAAGAATTTAATCCTGAGATCGGGAAGTGAAGAACATTTCCAAAGATGTCTATTTTTGGAATGGAGGTTCCTGATGAGATCAGTGAGTAGGAATTTCGAAGAGCATTCCTCGAGATGAAGGCTAAGGTGGACATTCTTTTTCAGGAGAGACAAGAGAGAAAAGAACGTGAAGAAAAGAAAGGGAAACATCATGGAGATGGTGACAAGAAACCAGATCCACCCTCTTCTTCTTCTCCTCCCTCTTCTCCTTCTTCTCCATCTTCTCCTCATTCTACTTCTTCTAATCCTTTCAAGAGTGGGTATAAGCCCAAGATCAAACTGAATGTAAAATTTGACTTGCCTAAGTATTGTGGTGAACTTAATACAAAAAAATTGGATGATTGGATTCAACAAGTAGAAGTCTACTATAGAGTTCAGAACCTATTAGATGATGTTGATAGGATTTAATTAGCTACTCTTAGGTTAGGGGGTACAACTTTAACCTAGTGAGAGAGTAAGACTAAGGTAGAAGTTTCACAACATGGTAGAGTCAATTTAACTTGGGCAGAGTTTGTTAATGCTCTTAAGAAGCAATTTTATCCCCTAGGACATATGCAATAACTTTAATGATGGACTAGCAAATGTTTAGGCAAGGGAAAGGTCAAACTGTCCAAGAGTACAGCCATGAATTTAGAAAAAGGGCTATTGCTTTGAATGTTCCTTTGTACACCCAGGATACTTTGTTGAAGTACATAAGAGGTCTACATTCCTACCTTAGACATTCTATTTTGGTATTAAACCCTTGTAATTTGGATGAAGTGTCAGTTCAAGCTACACACTTAGAGTCAAGAGGTAAAGGATCTTTTATTGATAAGTTTGATAATGATAACTCTGTAAATAAATCTTCTAAGGTTGTAGAGACAAGGTAAGGAAAGAAGACAGCTATAGTCAAGAAGGATGATAAACTTTCTTGCACTCATTGTGATAGGAAGGGTCATGATGAAGAGCATTGTTGGCAGTTGCATCCTGAACTAAAGCCTAAGTGGGCTCAGAGATAGAATCAAAAATAGAAAGGTAAGGAGAAAGCCATGAATGTTTTTATGGATCTTGGTTCAGATTTAGATGACGAGACTAAGATAATAGCCATGGGTTTGAAAGGTAAAGCTCCTATTTCTGGTGTTTTTGTTGCTAGTTGTGCTTCTACTTCTACGGTAAATGAGTTCTCTGAAGATAAGAAAAGGAATGACTTGTTTCATTTAAGGGTTGTTGCTAAGAAAACTAAAATTGATGCACTCATAGATAGTGGTTCTCAAGTGAACTTGATTTCTGAGAATATTGTAAAGAAATTGGGATTGAAAACTACATTACATAAGAAACCTTATCCACTAGGCTGGATTTGTGAAAATGATAAATTGCAAGTAACAAGACAATGTACCTTAAGTTTTGCAATCACTAGTAAATTTGTGGATGAAGTATAGTTTGATGTGTTTCCACTAGATATCTATGGGATAGTGCTTGGTAGCCCTTATTTATATGATTGAAAAACAATTTTCTATAGGGAAAAGAATCATTATCACTTGTTTAAAGATGGCATTCAGTATATTGTACATTCTCACAGGATTAAGATTGATCATTCTTTTGCAAACATGAGGCAGTTAAAGAGGGTAATTAATGCAAGTAAAGAGTTAACTCTTATTTCTGTCAATACAGGTGGTTCTACACTTGAACTTGGAGTAGCTAACTAGGGTCAGATGTTGCAAGATGCACCCATAGTACAGCATGAGGGAATGATGATTGAAAGCATTAATGGTTCCTTGAGTAAAAATGTTCCTGTTGTGAATGATCGATATGTTGTTGACTTATTCTCTTTCATTTTTGCATTATTGTTTAGCTTGATGCTAGTCAATGTTTGTTAGTTAGTGGCTACGACAACTGATGTAGATGCTTATGGAAGTGATAGAATAATGTTTATGATCAACAATGTTGTTGCAGTCTTCATTGTGCTTGTGAGCCAAGTATTCAGATGTATAGATGATACAGGACAAGTGGGGAGGCCAAGTCCTCACTTTATGTTAGAATAAATGTCACTTTTGGAGGTCCAAAAGGTCTTCAATGGGGAGGCCTAATCCAGTGGACAATTTTAGTGAAAATTGAAGTGTCTTCAAATCTCCAAATTTTTGCACCATTAAAAAGATCTCAATGTCCTAATTCCAACGCAAATTGAACGGACAAAAACAGAGTCTGAATGTAGAAGTTACGCTTGGTCAAAGTTCTAGTCAATAGGCAGACCAGAGGGCTAAATAAGAGGTGAAATCAGACCATCTCAAAAGTTGTCCATAATGGATTTCAAATCAAAGATCTCGTCAAGAGCTTTCGAACAGCATTGGTTTCATCAAAAATGGATTTCATATGTGAAAGTTATGACCGTTTGAATTTTGGAAGCAAAAAAAAAATTTTAATGGTGACATCATCATGATGTCAGTATAGTGCCATGGCAATTTTGAAAATTGGGCGGCAAAAGCATTGGTTATGAGATTCAAACTCATAACCACTGCCATCTTTATCTCCCTTCTTTATCGCTACACCACTCACTCACGTTTGCTATAAATAGCCGGTGGTTTTTCATAAACAACTACCTGCGGTAAGTTGGTTATAGAAAAGCCGACCGTGGGCTTTGAACCCACAACCGCCACTCTACCAAAAACACATACCACTGGTGCACTAGTGATGGCTTTTGAAATATGATTGGTGCTTGTTTTATTTAAACATTATCTTAACCGCCAACCTTATTAAAATAAGGCTTATTTGTTGTATGACTCCTAACCAACTAACTAAAGGGGGAAAAATGATAAAATCTATCATATTTGAATTGTTGAAAGGATGTTATGCATTTAATATCTTGTTAAGCCTATTTAGGCTAATTTTTATGTATAAAAGGGGGTATTAGGCCCTTTGGAAAAGCATTCAGGTGATGAGAACAGGAGAACATTTAAGAGATTTTTGAAGACTATTCTGCATGTCGAGGGCATGTTATGCTGATGTGTTTAAGGGAATAAGTCTTGGTGCATTTGTAATTGATTTTGGAGATTAATTGGATTAGTCAAACTCTATTGGAGCTGACCCAAAGACGTAGTCACATTTGTGGCGAACTCTGAAATCAAACTTTGTTTGCATCTTCTTATCTTCTTCTCTCTCAATTCTGTTTCTCATCTTAAGTTTTGATGCATAATTTCATTTATGTGTAAATGTTTTAAGACTTCCACTAATTTGATTTTATTTAAGCATTCAATATTGCAATTAGTCTAGATCCATTCATCTGATCAGGCATCAAAGTGTTTATCATATCCACATATTCTCTAAAAGGAACTGAACTACGGAAGTCATCATCTAAGCCATTGTAAGTAGCTCTTAATACAATCAAGTTACCTGTAACCTCTTCCATGGGATTAAGGGCTAGAATTAGTGTTGGTGGCTCATTTATAGGCAGGAAAATAGTTTTGGTTGATTTAGAGGGTGTGGGTTTCAAATTTCTTGGCTCCTCTGAAGTGCTCCCTTTCTCATTAATAGATGCAACTCCTTGTAGTTTTTTTGTGTATATTTGCAATGCCTCTCTAGTTTCTGCCAAACTATCCACTATTTTCTTCTGAGTATTTTGGATGTCTTGGAAGAATTTCTTTGCCATCTCATTTGGATCAGCCATACTTTTTCCTTCTTTGGATTTTGTACTTTTACTTTCAATTGGAGGTTTGATCAAAATTTCTTTATTCTTTTCTCGCTGCAAATATCTCTTTTCTCTTTCACTTAGTTGCATGCAGACTTCTACAAACCCTCAGGCTGGCAAGATCATAGCTCTGATACCACTGAAATGTCCCTTCTTCTAATTTTATATGATATTTCAAGCCTCTAATCAGATTTTTAAAATCAAACAACCAATATTACAAAGATCCACCAATTTCTCAATAAACCCCAAATCAGGTATGCCCGAAATAGTGCCAAAAACTTCACAACTTCACATATTATTAATAAATATGAAAGTGAAAAATTTTACAAAAATTTCAGCAGCATAACAGCCTACAAAATGAGATTTCTAGATTTGTATAACATTTAGACAACAACTCCCAAATGGATGACAAAAATAATGCTCATCGGGCTCCCAAAAATAACACAAAATAGCCCAGAATCACCACAAAACACTAATAATCTATCACAGAAGTTTAACCATGACCCAATACATATATTCAACTCTATTTTAACATTTAGAAGTCTGAAATATAGCAGCAATCCAAACTGATATGAAATACTCAACCAGAAACATCAAACTCTTACAAAAAAACACACCCAAAAACCCACAAATCTGCACTGTTCAGCACAAGGGCAAGCTCTGCATGAGCTTGCACATGGAATGGCTTTAAACTCCCATATTTAGCCTTCCTATAAACCTACAAACTCCCATCCTTGGGTCTCCTTCTCCACAGGTTTGGCAGCCTCTGAAGAACAACAAAGCAATGAGCAAAAATCAAGTTCTGGAATGAGCCCAAAATGCCTCCAAAACCCTTAAAAGAGGGCATAACCCTAACTCACGTCCAAGAGGGGTTAATAAAACATATTTTAATAATAATTTTCATTTATTAGTCCATGGGTTTCCAAAGATTAGCCCCTTTTTCTGAAACTTCACCTTTTTGGGCCTGCCTGCCTTAGCAAAGATTTTTTTTTTAATTATTTGAAAAGGGGACATGACAACTACCCAAGTAGCCACCACAAGAGGTTGAATAACTCTTAGAAAACAAAGTGTTGAAAGTGTCTAGGAGGAAGACATATTACAAGTACCTTGTCAAGTGGAAGAAAAAGCCTATGGAGGATGCAACTTGGTTGACTGAAACTGATTTGATCAAGATGGACCTTAAAGTGGAAGATTTTCCAACTTAAGAGACTTGAGTTTTGTTGGCCTGAGAAGTATGGTGCAGTGAAACAAGGCAATTTGATAGGTCAAGGAAATTGGATAGGTCCATAGGGTAGTCAACTTAATCTGGTTTATGTATGAGGACCAATTGTGAGGTCAAGTGGATCCTTGGTGTCAATATAAACTAGGATACCACATTGAACCAAATGGTCACATTTTGAAAAATGAGTTATTTTAATGATTAATAGGGTTTTTTTCAGTCCTTAGAAGGATTTAGATATGGTTTGAACCATTAAGCAGGTGTTTAGGTGTCTAGGTGGTCAAAAATGCAAAATTGTCAAAGTTGCCAAGCAAAATTGCAAGAGTGCTAACAACATTGCAAAATAGTTGCAAAATTTAGTTGTACATTGGTATAACCATTTGAATATTGGTTATAACCATTGATAAAAAATAATATAAGCATGTAATGATCATACATGACCAAAGGGTGGTGGATGTACGAATTGGATAATATTTGAAGCAATAAAGCTTGATTTTTTGACAATTTGACTATGTTTTTGTGTTGTACAGACATGTATAGATCAACACATGTGATCAACTACCATGGTTAGATAGATATGTGAAGTAGATTCCATTTTCATTTGGTTTTGATTTTCATCTATTCATTTGATCAAGTTATAGTAGTTTTAGTGTAGGTAGCCAGATTTGGCCTGAATTCAGAGGTATAGGAAAACATATGCCTCTAACTTGCAACCCTATGGTGGGATTCTAATTCCTCTTGGGGGGAAGAAAGTTAGGGGTATGTACTTTCATATGGCAGAGTTTTAGGCCTGGAGGAGAAGGTTTCATATTTTTACCAATTGGCCCTAAGCTGAACATCTCTATGTGTTAAGCCTAAATTTGTAGAAGTGGTGATTGGACTCCCAAACAAATGGATATAACCTAGGTAAAGCATAAAATGGAGATGTGGCATGGAGAGAAGAGTTCCATGTAGTTGTGCTAGTTCTATGAACCCATTTCCTAGCACTTGCCTTGGAAACCCAACCTAATTAGGCCTATTAGGTCTATGAACCAAGTAGGAGTTAGGACATGCTAGAGTGGGGTCAGCCAAAGATATTTTGGAATATCCAAGAACCTAATATAGGGTATCTATAAAGTTGAATATTAAACAAGTATTTTTACAGCTACAAAGGAGGAATCGAGAGCATTATAAATAATGAAGAAGAAACTTAAATCCATACGGCTTCACCTCTACTTACAATTTGACCTTTCTACATGTGAAATATGACAGTATACAAAATTTCTAGTCACATTTTAACTTAGAAAAGAACACCAAATATACCTTTGGTATAATATCTTCTTCAGATTGTTCACTATTAGATTCTTCAAAACTGCAAGCTCCTATGCAAAAAAAAGATGAGATCTACTAAGTAATTTTCAATGGGAAATATTTAAACAAATCAACTATCCAAAAAACAATTTATGAAATTTAGTTTCTTTATTATGTATTGAAGACTTGGCTCAACCATGGAGTACCTCATCAGAAGACTCGTCCTCACTTGATTCTTCTTTACCATTTTTTAAAGCTGCAACTGACCCATTCTTCACAATAATTGAGTTATTCTTTCCCAAAGCACTTGGTTTTTTATGTGTTTCTTGTAATACACTTTGAATAATATTAAACACAAAGCTCTTATGTCTCTTTCAAAAAAGTACAAAAAAATTGATAAAATGAAAAATGTCATGATAGTATAGCAATATTTAAAGATAAAAACCAAATATCTATTAATATTATGCTAGAAAATTACAATGAATGTCTTCATCATTTAGAGAGCACCAATTTTTTTGTTTGATTTTCAATTTGAAATAAGACATTTCAATTAACCATTTGTTCACTATTGAACATCAAAATTCCATAATCTTGTGATTCCACTGAAACGTGATTCTGTTCTACAAATAATTATCCACAAAAAAAAGACTAACCTCCTTAGAAAAAGAATCCTCACTGCTAGAATCTTTTGTTGGCAACTTCTTTGCAATGGCAAGATTTTTGCTTATAGTATGGTTCACCTTTATCTATAGAGAATTAACACAAAAATGGGTACCATAAAGTCAAAACATATGTTATATTATTAATATAATCCCAAAAAACAAAAAAAAATAACTAGCATTCTTCAGATCTAGTATTTTTTTCAACATAAATGTTCTAGTTCACTTGTTTAAAATCTCAGTTTTGCAAGTACGCACCAATCAAAACAAGATTGATATACCAGGAAATTTTAAGCATTGACACTTTTGTAATGACTTGAACAATTGATGTTTCAATTATGGTTACCTACGTATAGCCTTTGTTTGAAGTCTTGAAAGCATTTTGCCTAATTTTCCATATTTGGCCTAGTACAGGGCAAGTGTCCCTAAAGCCAAATTGTGATCTAAGTTTTCTAAGTGTCTTAGGAGAAGACAAAGACCCTAGGAGAGTGGTTTCCACTTGGGAAGGTAGAGAGCCACATGTGGTAGTTTGGTGAACTTTGTTTCCATCTTGCAATGGGTTTGGGTGCTTCAGTTGTGTTTGATTTTGAGGTTTGTTAACAAAAATTTTTGTTTAGGGCTTGGAACTTTTCTTACTTTTGTTCAAAACTTCATTCATAGGGTTTTTCTTTTGTGTCCATATTCTTGCTCGAATCTCAAATATGTCTAACATATCTGGTAATCTTTGAGAAGTGTTGCACATGCTTTTATATATATCTTCAACTTATCTTTTTGATTAGTGAGAGAGTGCATGCATAACTCCTATGAGAGAATAAGAGTTTTGCTAATATATATGAAAATGATGTTCAAAATCAATGATAAATAAGAGTTGTAATAGTTGTTAAACAAGAAATGAGATCTTAATATATATTTCTAAAAATCTTGGGGTTTATGGGCTAAGTATTACTTGTTAATAATCCTATTTTTTATTTAGGTGCTAGATGAGGTATATAATGTTTGCCAATAAACTTACTGCATATTAAATTAGCTGTATAGCAGTTAGCATTGATTAGAATGTACCTTATTAGTTTTTTATAGGTATTTAATAAACTAATTTGTAGGGATGGGAATAGATAGTTTGCAAGATAGCGAAGGCCATTTGAATGTACCTAATTGGTGTTTTATATATATTTAAACATATATATAATTCTTGTTAGAAACATGATGTATTTTTCATCACACTTCCAATGAACACTCCTTAAAGCATCCAACAAGGATGCTAGAGTGGCGAAAATCTCTTTCATTGTAGGTTAGCATCCTTGTTTGATGCTTTGAAAGATACCTTTGTCAGAATTCCAACACATGTTTAAACTCATTGTCACTTTTAGCATCAAGTGATTTCAACATGGCTTTAATCAAAATTGTAACGTCTAGCTATTTGTCAAAACTTTAATGAAAAAATTGTGACAAGCAACATTGCCACTATTCATCGAGACTACAATGAAGGTTTGTCACAATTTTCATGACCAACTGTCAAAAATAGACCTCAAACCTACTAGTACCACTTTAGAACATGACCAACTCACACTTAATACAATTTACAAGATACTCTAGAAGGTTGCAAATGGTCCCTAAAATGTCCAAACATGACATATTTTTCCACTGGAAGATAGGAAAACAATATGACATATTTCAAACACCACCTAAGAAGTCTCTATCATGCTCTAAATTCATTTAAACCCACAATTAAACTCATTCTTAGAATTCTAACACATGTTTAAAATCATTGTCAATTTTAGCATCAAGTGATTTTGACATGGCTTTAATCAAAATTGTAACGTCTAGCTCTTTGTCAAAACTTTAATGAAAAAATTGTGACAAGCAACATTGCCACTGTTCGTCAAGACTACAATGAAGGTTTGTCACAATTTTGATGACCAACCATAAAAAATAGACCTCAAACCTTCTAGTACCACTTTAGAACATGACCAACTCACACTTAATGCAATTTACAAGATACTCTAGAAGGTTGCAAATGGTCCCTAAAATGTCCAAACATGACATATTTTTCCATTGGAAGATAGGAAAACAATGTGACAGATTTCAAACACCACCTAAGAAGTCTCTAACATGTTGTAAATTCATTTTAACCCACAATTAAGGCTCCTACATGCATTTACCTTAACCAACCAAAAGCAACTTGATCAAATAGCAACAATTGTGTGTACTCCAATGCCCAAGAATAAAAATCTATCCATATATTATGTATAAAGGTCAAATATACATGATTACAATGCTTAGCATAGGACTCAAATGTCTTTGAATTATAAATTTTCATCAATCATAAGAAAGTAGAAGCACAAGTGAAAGAAGAAACAAATGTGCACACTCAATATACTATCCACTAAACCCAAGAAATAGTTGACACACCACCCAACCACATAGAACCAAACAAACCACTCCCTCCATGCTAGGAGATAATCATCAAGTGTTGTTAAGAGACACTGCTCTTGAGGACTAATATTTTGTAATTGATGGAAACTATATGCATTCCATATGTTAGCTATATATATCTTGATCATACTAAAGGATTGAATAAAACATAGCTAAGTATGTCAAAGACAAAGCTATTGACTATGTTAAGGAAATATTTGAATGTGGACACCAAGTATTGAATCTTATGGTGCAAACATAGGTGAACCATGATAGAGTATAATCTATCTTATTCCAACATCATGGCACTCAATGTTTTCATTCGAACAAGTTATGAGGTTCATGTTATGTTTTTCTAAGTAATTTGGTTAATTCATCACACACTACTTAATATGCTCTTAAGACTAACCTAGTGGTTATCTTAATTTTTATTATTAGTATATAAGATCGAGTTGTTTAGGTGTTTTAAAAAAATGGCCAATGTTATGATTGCTATGTATTTGCAAGTTATGTGGTTAGAGCTTCAATTGACTGAAAAGGAGGGATAAGTTTTGAAGTGTGAGAAATCAATTTGAGCACCCAATTGGAAATACTAGTACATTCATAGATGTAGCACTCTAGTTCATCACTTGTGATTTGCAGTCCATATATTTTGTAAAGGCAGTAAGTCTCCCTTTTATATTTGAGTAGTGAGATTTAGGTGGCGTGCTTGAATGCATGACATTACCCCTTTTGTACTTAAATCTTTGACAAGGTTAGTACTTTTGAGAGTATTCATTTGCGAATTCCATCCCCATCATGGCTTTTCCCCTAACAGGGTTTCCATGATAAAAACCATTGTGCTATAGTGTTGTGGATTCTTGTATTTTGTTTCAATACTTTACTTTTGATTTATTTTAGCACTAATTCGCTCCTCCCCCCTCAATGTTCGTCAAAATCGACACAAAGGTCATAGACCTACATGTGCACAAAAATAATGAGAGATATAACACTCATTCAAATATGTAGAATACAAAACAATAGAACATAGAAATGCATGACATCTAATTACAATGTATCACACAACATACAAGGCCTACAATACTTGGAAATCACATAAACATTATTATCCCAACACCAAAAAAGAAGTCATGAACATTATCAAGGTGTTACTCAACTACAAGCTTAGATGTTGAACAACAAGAGAGGGTAATTTTATTGTACATGTACATCCTTGGGTTATAGGATCGCAACATATCATGATAGACAACATATTGAAATCACAAAAGAATTTGGATTGTGCACAAGCAAACACCACAATCACTAGTATCACATAACTAAACATTCTTAAGTAGTAATCCTAGACTTTTTTAAAATTTACATGTAACAGTGAAATAACCATTACAAAGCTCGTAACAAATTAGAATATTACAACATTCATCAAGTACTTATTACATTTATATGAATGTGTGGCAAGAGGAAACCCTGAGCTAGAGTTCTCCAAAAAATTCAAAAATAAAACCATGTACTCATTTAGCTAGAGATGCCATTTGCAATATGATGATATATTGTATTTTAAAAATATATTGTTCTAATACCAACTAGATTTGCAAGAGTTGAAACCCATGAAGCATCTTGGCATTTAGAATGATAGAATGAAAATAGCTTGCCATTGACTAGAAACAAATTGTCATTTTATATATAAATAATGCTTTGTTTGTTGCCCCATCACTTCAAGAATCTAGGAACTATAATTTATAAATGTGACATGTAAGTGAGCTTGTAGACACCTAAAAAACCTTTAGAAAATAAAGTATTTTTATTCTCTAAAAAATTCCTGATGACATCATCATTTATTAATTAATTAATTTATTTTTATGCCATTAAATCCCTTTATCTTAATTAAAAATATTTAATTAAGAAATCCCTCCCAAAAATGTTTAAATCTTATTTAAACATTATTTCCTTATTTATTAATTATTTAATTAATAAATTGACCAAAAATCCCAAAATAAATAATTTATTTATTTTTTTCCCAAAACTTGGCCAATTTGCTTAAGACCAATAACCTCTTCCAAAATCTTCTAATCCTTCTTTAATTTTGATTAAAGGCTAATCCCATCATTTCCTACCCCTAATCCCAACTCAAAATATTTAATCAAGATTAAATATTAATCCTCATGTTTATTAAAAAAGTTTTAATAAATATCTCCTCAACCCAAACCCTTGAAATAAATAAAACTTTATTTATTTCCTAAAGATCTAATTTATCCTCATCCTAAGAAGTTCTAGACTCTTCTAGAAAGTCTTCATCCTCATCCTAGGAAATTCTAGACTATTCTAAAAAGTCTTTATCCTCATCCAAAGTCTAGACTCTTCTAGAAGATGTCTTTAAACCTAATCCTAATCCCCTCCTAACCTTCTCACATTCCCTAAACATGGGTTAAGACTTGCTAACTCAAGCCAAAGTTAACAAATATCTCCTCCTTCACCCACCCTCATTAATTGCAATCCACTTGCCATCCACTTGCCTAGTCCTAAGCCATCTCTAACCCTTCCTCTAATCAGTTTTACAACCCTAAGCAAGCTTAAAACCTCCCTAAACCCTCAAATTCGAATTTCATGGTATCTCTCACAAATATCTTCAACCACAAAACTTTATAAAGCCCACAAAGTCATAAATGTTCTTACAAAGCACTTATGAAGGGTCTTTATGAAGATTTTATCCCTTGAGCCTCCTTTGTTGACTCATCCTTCCCCTTTCCTCCATCCTCTCAACATATGACATGTGTCACTCCTTGATTGGTTGTAAGGAAGCACAATCCATGTGCTCTCCTCTCATGCAATCTAAGCCCTCCATGAGCTTTTTCCCATCCTTGCATCTTAGCCCTCAATCCCTCAAGCCTCTTGCCTATAAATTGGATCCTTCCCCTTTGCAAAATAACACAATCGATGAAGTAAAGTTATAATGCTATTTTGAGAGCCAAATCCATACTAAAGCCATCTATCCACACCAAAAATCCACAATCATCCATTGAAGCCTTTGGAAGCATATTGAGCATACATCCTATCCATTTAGATAAAGCTACTCAACAAGAGAGCTTCTTATTGAGAGAGTCCATTAATGGCTCATATTCTCAATTGAGAGCTCATCTTAGTCTATCTTGAAGTTTATGAATTTTGTTTAGTTTGTAGAAGCTTTATTTAAATTTGGTTTCTATTAGCATACTAACATTGCTCATATACATTTTGGCACGCCCGGTGGGACCCCGCATGGGTCATCTTCATTAGCCTTTTTAGTCAAGTTTTGTATGTCATTTGCTAATTTTGGCTAATTTTGTTTGTTTTTGTGATTGGTAGGATTGTATAAATTGGTTTTGTAGGTCCACATGAGCATGAAAAAGACAAAGGAACTCATAATCTATCTCATAGTGTTTGCAGATTTTTCAAGCTTATATGTGGACAAAGAACTTGGAATTCTTCTTCCTCTTCTTGTCTATATTCTTCTTATTCCATCTACTTCTTCTTCTTCTTCTTGTGGGAGATCTTGGCCATTTTATTTTTTAAGGAAGAAAAATCATACACACTTCTTTTTAGTGCTTAAAATGAACCCCCAAATCATACTTAAATCCATTAAAAACTAAAAATTGGCAAAAAAAAAAAAGCCTTTTAACAAGTGAAACTAAACCAATCCAATCATTTGCATCCTTGCAACATCAAGGTTTTAGATGCATTCATGCAAAGTTAGGAACACTTCATTTTTGAAAATTTAAAAAGAACTTCAAGTTTCCATTTCAAAAGGTTCAAAATCAACACTAAGTGCACACTAAAATCTAAATCAAACTCAAAGCATCAATCAAGGATCAAATGAACCTCATTTGCAAATATTTTAAAGTTCTTTTAAAAATCTCATGAAAACTAAGAGTCCTAAATGGTTGCCAAAAATTGTCCTAAAAGCTTTGTTATTTGTTCCAAACAAATGTCTTGTTGCAAAATCTTGAATGTTTCTTAGGTTTTTCATGCATCAAAACAATCTAGGAATATCATTTTTGGGCTTAAAATATGCAAACTAGAACACAAAATCTTGAATGAAAACCAAAGTCCAAAGAGTCATTTTCACTTTTGAGTCCAAAAAAATCTTGAATGATCTAAGGTTAAAACAAAGCACTTCAAAGTTCTTAAAATAACACACAAAATCTCAATCTTGAATGCTCAAAGGAAAAAACTTGAATGTTTAATCACTTGTCTTTGAATGCATGTTGCTAAAATCACTCTTGAGTGCCAGGGATTAAAATCAAGTTTGTTTTTTTTATGAATGCATGATTAAAACAACAAATCCAATCTTGAATGCCATAGATCAAATAATCATCTTTTGGGGCATAAAAAGAATCCACATTTTTGAAATCTTCTAAGTTATAAAAACTAATAAAGATGCTTTGAGTAAGTTTGTAGTTGGACTCACCCTCTTTAATCACCCATCAATTTAACCATTGGTTGCAATCTCAGCGCCATCTATGGGGATGGGTCTACCTAAGAGGGTGTTAAGTACTCCACAAAGATCAAACTCCACTCACTTGGGTCTTTAGTGGTTTTTCTAAGTTATAAAATTTCTAGAATGCGCATTAATTTCTCTCACACTTCATTTGGGCATAAAAATTGGACAAATCTTGACGTGGATGGCCTCTGGGCACACGCTTGAAATCGAGTCTCACACATCTTTGCTTTGGGCTTAAAAAAAAATTACACCAACTCTTGAATGCTTTAAAGGAAATTAATCGATACTTGACGTGGAAGGCCTCCGGGCGCGCGAGTTTGCCTTTGTTGACCCTAACTCTTCTTATTTTTTGCATTCTTCGATCGATTTAATTTTGTTGGCGCTTCAAGTTGGAATTGAACATTGTCTCTTAAACATGAGTGCTTGCAAAGTCTAGATTAGCACACATAAGAGTCAGTTGGTAAAAGAACAAGCGTGTTTTTTAGCCCAAGGTCATCCAAGTCTTCTCTCCCCTTGTCGTCTTTCAAAACCATCTTGGGTGCATAAGATTAGGATCCAAAATCTTATCTTAGCTTTTTAGGAGGCATGCTTGGGTATTTCATCACCCCTTGGGACGACCTCAACTCCAGCGTTTCGGCGGAGTATAAAGATCGGGAGGTGAATCCAAAGATACCTCTCTTGGGATCAAAATTTTGTAACTCAGGCTAAGCCTCAAGGAACTTTATACCCTTGAGAAGTGAAAGAGGAGAAGTGGGTTACCACTCCTCTTGGCTGTGTGACATCTTTTTGGTTTCATCTACGGATTCGGGCCTCACGTACCTTGCTTATATCGAGGACTCCCTAGCTAAACCAAATTTCATCCTTGTAGAAAGCTTCCTAGGATGTTGGTGTGTTTGACGTGCTTGCTCCAAAATTTTGTCTGCTTGTTTGTTCATAGCTTTTGAATGAATGTTTGCCAACTTTGGTCAAAATCCCAGAAAAGCAGAAATCTCCCAGCTCAAGGCATACTTAGCGTAGTCACTGCCTTATCAAAAAATCATCCAAGCTCCCTCGCTGCAACCAAATCTATCTAGTTCTTTGCCTTAGAACAATCCCAAATCCAAAGTCCATCCAAATCATCCCCCCAGCCAGCTAGCAACCCAATCCAAAATCACCCAAGCCTTTAAAGAGTTGTTGTTACTCTGCTAGAGTTTGCTATCCAATCAATCCTACCAATCAACCAATCTCACCAAGGTTATCCTTTTGACAGAGCTTTTTCTAGGGTAATCTAGCTTTGTCACCTGTTATCCCTCATCACCTTGAGCTAAAGTTTTGGATCCACAAGTGATCAATCTTGTGTCATGCCCATAGGATCATTAGTCTATTCTTAGGTTGACACAATCTCCACCAATCCAGCGCATAGGAAAGCAAAACTCTCACTTTTTGACAACATGCCCTTTAAGTCTTCCATCCACAGGAAAGCCAAAAATCTCTAGCCAATCCTCCTTAGGTCTTTCATGCAGCTTTGACTCTCCCTAGGAAATATTTCATTAGCAAATCCAAAATCTAGGCTTAATCCAAATCCAACCATGAGCTTCCATGTTCATCCATATGCAAGACCCCATCCCCATCAAACTCATCATCAAAGCATGAAGTACCAATCCTATCATGATGTGTTTGGTCGCATTGTCCTTGCTCCTGCCACCTCCTATTCCAATGATGATGAAAATCTTGTTGACTATGACGGGTATATTAAAAGCCTTAGAAACATTCCCCCAAGCATCCGCCAAAATCCAAGAGTTATTCCAAACTATCTAGTCATGCCATCTGATATTCTAGCTTCCCCTCCATCACCCCATCAACCAAGCTTCCAATCTTCCACCCCCATCACACTAGCTATTCCTGTCAATCCACCTCCACCTTCGACACACGAGTCTCCAAGGAATCTCCTAGAGGAAATACAAGAAAAGTTGCCTCCAACAGTCGATAAGCCATGTCATCTAATCCAACCATGTGAAGTAGTCAGTGATGAAGCTCCCCCATCTATAATATCACCTCCATCTCCCATAGCTATCATCCCCATACCATCCATCAAATTACTTAAAATCCTTCCACTTCCCGCAAGCATCAAAATCTCACCACCTGTCAAATCCCTCCAAATCCTATCCACATCACCTCCAAGCATTTCCCAAATCTCTCGTAATGACCCTTATGCATCCATCTTCTACTCACCCATCTCCACTACTGAATCTCCCATCTATCCATCCACTGCCTTTGAAGAATCCATCCCTTCACCTCCTATCGCACCATCCACTCCAAACCAATCCTATCAAGATCCTGCCCAAAAGCATGTTGACATACCCCAAAGCATAAATGAAGATATCATCGTACCATGTCTTCCATCCATAGTGTAGTCACCATCTCCTCCATCTCCAAAACCTCGAGCCATATCTCCTCCACTACAAGATATCTTGTCATCCCACCAACTACATCAAGATCCTATCCTTCCATCTCCCCCGCTCCATGCTTCCATCTTACCACCTATCCAAGCTATTCCACCATCTATAATCTACCCTCTTGGTTCATTTACATTCATCCACGGTGGCCCTCTCTCAGCAGAAGAATTAAGAACAGTATCTCCCCATTGCAATACACTTAATAAATCACTTCTACCATTTTCTACAAGCAAAAAGTTTCCTCAGCTTGTTCAAATGCTCAATCGATGGCATTATCAAGGTCAAGGTTTAGGACCACAAGAGCAAGGAATCAGAGAGCCTATTATTGCACAAAAAAATCTAGGATTTCATGGTCTTGGATATGTATCCAAAGGCTCACCATCTAAAGGTGTTGGTACACCACACCCCTAAACCAAGCCTATCTCCAAGCCCACCATGCCAGCCTCCCATCACTCCTTCAAGAAATCTTATGTCATCCCCCCTCCACCATCTTTGCAACCCAAAACAACCTACCATATCCCCCCTTCATCCACTAAATCCATTTTGGGTCCCTATGTCCCAAAATCTACCATCCTCCATCCTCCTATCAGCCATCATAAAAATCCTATTCCATCCATTTCTATGCAAGATCAACAAAGGCACATATCAGGGCACATCATACATCATCATCCCCCTACATGCTCTTTCATATCCTCTCCATCTCACAAAGCTTCTCCTAACCATCTTCCCAAAGCTTACCACAGCAATGTGAATGCCAACTTCAAAATGCATAAAGCTAAAAATCCACATCCTAGGCAATCATATGTCTATTCTAAAAGACATACTCCAAAAAGGCAAAATCCAATCAAAGAATGCAAAACAATGCAAAAGCCTATGAAAAGAAAATCCAAAACCATGTGGATCCCCAAGAAAAAAGTTGAAACCCAATGCATAATGGCATCCACCATTTCTAATCCCCCATCTAGTGACTCATGTCCCCCATCTCCTAACTCCATCTTGGGTGCCTATATCCCCAAGCACGCTTCCACAAATCCTCCATCACGCCCACATCTACCATCTATCCCCCATATGCTCTTTTCACACCCGTCCCAACATGTGCCAATGTTGCTCTTGCAAGCATCCCCATCTCAAGCTCCTTTCCAACCTTTTCATCCCTCCATCTCTTACCATCAATCCCATCTAATCCAATCTATTGCATAAATCACACATCCGGTGTACCAACAACTAGCAACAAAATTGAACATTCCAACAGCTAGTGAAAAATCCCAAAAAAGCCAAAATAGCTGAAGAAAGCCAAAATCATTCCAGCTAAGTCCAAAGTCAAAAAGTCAAAAAAGAAAAGAAAAATAAAGCATCCACTAGTGAAAACTTGGCAATTCAAGTGCCTTGGACAAGTACCATGATGAAAACTTGGCAAACAAGCATCATGTGTAATCCCGCCATCCCCAGCTTAGCCTATCACCCTCATGCTTTTGGTCATCTCTTGACATCCAACTCCATCTTCCAATCTATCCACCTATCCTCCATCCTCCAGCTTCCATCTCACACCATCCACTAATCTTATGCAGCTTCAGCCAATCATCTCAGCTATCATCCATCTCCCTAGCCCCTTCAACTTTTTCCATCCTAGCTTCAATCCTATCACATCCATCATAAGACCTCCTTCTGCATGTTATCTTCTGATTGGGGGCACTATATTCCTTGTAGATCTTTTCTTTTCCATCCTCCCTTGTCATTGGTATCTAGCTCTAGGCTATCCTCATGCAAACCCAATGTCATCTCTTTATATCCATCATAATCCTAGCTATCTACCATCCTATCTAGCCATCTCATCCTGCTCCTCTAGCTATCCTTGGTCACAAAATCTCTCATCATCATTGGATGCATCCTGCCAAATCCATATCTTTCGCTATCACCCCACCCTTAGCTTTCGCATCTTGCACAACATTGAACCATCCCGCTATCCTATCATCTTGAGCTTTTGCCTGCTTGTAACTATCTTGGTTCGTTAGCTTGTACCATATCTTGATTAGCTCACTTGTAAATATCTTGGTCTGTCAGCTTGTACATCCTCTTTAGCTTAGTACCATTGCATCTATCTAGCATTCATGTCAGTTCGTCCTTGATCAGCATCTTGCACCCATCGCACATCTTGGTTAGCTATTCCAATGCATCCTTTAGCTAGATTTCCTATCACCAAAGTGTTATCTTTCTTATTTCAGCTTGCCAGACGCATCACTCATCCAAATCCACTAGCTTAGGTGCTCTCTAATAGGTCCTTGCAGGATATAGCTTTCCTCATGTCTGATCTTGGTCCGTTAGTACCTCGTCCTACCCATCTCGTTGGCAAATGGTTCTCTTTTTGATTTTTTCTTTCTTTTGATTTGGACTCTTCCCTATTGGGTCTTGAAATATCTTTTCCAAGCAATCTCCTTGTTCCCTCCTCAAGGTTTCCATGATCTTCCATATCATGGTATACTGTGAATGGGGCAATCAGAGTGTAAGGTCTTGATCATGTCTTTTGCTTGTTTTCTTTTTTGCTTGTGGGTTACCCAGTGTCGTTTCCACACTGCTTCCTCTGGGATTCATGTGTGATACTGGGGCAATCCTTGCGTGTTTGTTTTGAGTCAGTTTGTTAGTCCTCTGGACAGTTGGTGAAAAGGCCTTGATGTTCTTGGTAACCTTGGCAATTAACCAACAGTCCTATAGAAAATCTAGTGCTCAACTACGTGGTGATATTTCTCTTTGAAGTATCCCCTCGCTCAAAAAGCTTCAATGGTTTTCCTTCATCTCCATTATCCCCCATCCATATCCAGCAATCCTCTCTCCTACCCCAGCTTATGCATCAGTATCTCTTTGAATCACTCCTCACCTTTAGCTTTAGGGATCCACAATCCTAGTCTTAGGGATCCACCAATCCAAATCAATCCACCAAGCCTCATCTTTCGAGATCCACAATCCTAGTCCTAGGGATCTTCGAAACCCATCTTCTACCAATCTGACTCTTTAAAATCCTGTTGCATCAGCTTTTTTAATCCCCTCATCCATCTCCCCATCCTGGATTCCTTTTATAGCGCTCCGCTCCTTCATCCTCTGCAATCCTTGAGGTCTTAAGCTTGCTTCCTCTTGTGCCTCTGATTCTCCCTTTATCATTCTCCCGTAGTGAGAGTTTGAGCTAATTTAGCCCCTTCTCTTTGCCAATCTGAGTTTCCTTGCTCATTCAAGATTCTTGTACTTTTCAAGAAGCCATCGAGCCTCGCTTTCTCTCCCCGCCGCCTTCTTGAGGGGGCATCTCACAGTCCATTCTCTCCTCTTCTGCTCTAGCCTTGGGCATCTTATTTTCTTATCTTTGATGCCATGCCACTTGCGGCATCACATCAAAGAGGGGCAAAATGTAGACACCTAAAAAACCTTTAGAAAATAAAGTATTTTTATTTTCTAAAAAATTTCTGATGACATCATCATTTATTAATTAATTAATTATTTAATTAATTTATTTATTTTTATGCCATTAAATTCCTTTATCTTAATTAAAAATATTTAATTAAGAAATCCCTCCCAAAAATGTTTAAATCTTATTTAAACATTATTTACTTATTTATTAATTATTTAATTAATAAATTGACCAAAAATCCCAAAATAAATAATTTATTTATTTTTTTTCCAAAACTTGGCCAATTTCCTTAAGACCAATAACCTCTTCCAAAATCTTCTAATCCTTCTTTAATTTTGATTAAAGGCTAATCCCATCATTTCCTACCCCTAATCCCAACTCAAAATATTTAATCAAGATTAAATATTAATCCTCATGTTTATTAAAAAAGTTTTAATAAATATCTCCTCAACCCAAACCCTTGAAATAAATAAAACTTTATTTATTTCCTAAAAATCTAATTTATCCTCATCCTAAGAAGTTCTAGACTCTTCTAGAAAGTCTTCATCCTCATCCTAGGAAATTCTAGACTATTCTAGAAAGTCTTTATCCTCATCCAAAGTCTAGACTCTTCTAGAAGATGTCTTTAAACCTAATCCTAATCCCCTCCTAACCTTCTCACATTCCCTAAACATGGGTTAAGACTTGCTAACTCAAGCCAAAGTTAACAAATATCTCCTCCTTCACCCACCCTCATTAATTGCAATCCACTTGCCATCCACTTGCCTAGTCCTAAGCCATCTCTAACCCTTCCTCTAATCATTTTTACAACCCTAAGCAAGCTTAAAACCTCCCTAAACCCTCAAATTCAAATTTCATGGTATCTCTCACAAATATCTTCAACCACAAAACTTTATAAAGCCCACAAAGTCATAAATGTTCTTACAAAGCACTTATGAAGGGTCTTTATGAAGATTTTATCCCTTGAGCCTCCTTTGTTGACTCATCCTTCCCCTTTCCTCCATCCTCTCACCATGTGACATGTGTCACTCCTTGATTGGTTGTAAGGAAGCACAATCCATGTGCTCTCCTCTCATGCAATCTAAGCCCTCCATGAGCTTTTTCCCATCCTTGCATCTTAGCCCTCAATCTCTCAAGCCTCTTGCCTATAAATTGGATCCTTCCCCTTTGCAAAATAACACAATCCATGAAGTAAAGTTATAATGCTATTTTGAGATCCAAATCCATACTAAAGCCATCTATCCACACCAAAAATCCACAATCATCCATTGAAGCCTTTGGAAGCATATTGAGCATACATCCTATCCATTTAGATAAAGCTACTCAACAAGAGAGCTTCTTATTGAGAGAGTCCATTAATGACTCATATTCTCAATTGAGAGCTCATCTTAGTCTATCTTGAAGTTTATGAATTTTGTTTAGTTTGTAGAAGCTTTATTTAAATTTGGTTTCTATTAGCATACTAACATTGCTCATATACAGAGCTAAGATGCCATGAAATACTGAAATTGTAACTTTGAGGTGACTGAGATTTTCTACATTAAGATTGTAACCATCTCATCAATAATGACATAGTATTATCTTCTATTATTCAAATATTCTAATCTGTCCATCAATAACTCACTCACTCCTACAAAATGAGGGTTTAAACGAGGGTCATAAACATTCGGTCAAAACTCTTTATCAAATCTTCAAATGAGGGTTTAAATTTTTCTTAAATAAAGGTAATTTTGTTTTTCTCAGGTCCAAATTTCGTTTATACATTAGCAAGTATCAAATTAGGGCTTCCCTAATGATTGAATACCTTTAATAGTGTGAGTGCTACAACTAGTTGTGACAAAAATCTAGGCAAGTTTGTGCTATAGATGCAATGAAATGCTGCAATGTATGCTCGAATGATGGCTGAGAGTTCAAGTTTAGGGCTATAGTAGATGCTCACAAGGTTTCCAAATGCTCCAATGAAATGCTCGAAAGATGTAGTAGATGCAATGAAATGCTAGAAATCCACAAATGAAATCCATAAATGATGCAGTAGACACAAAGAAATACTCAAAATGCTCAATTGTCAAGGAAACGAGAGAACTACAAACCTTAGTGAAGAGGTATTATGTCTATGAATTTAAGCTTCCAACTAAAAACAAAACTGTTGATCTTTCTCTAAAGGAAGTTTTGAATTTAGTCTCAAAATTGGATTCATATGGATTCTCCTCCTTCATGGTTCATTTTTACATTTACCTAGAGCATTCTATATAGGCTCTACATCAATGTAGGCTATCAAACAAGAAGGAATTCTATAATTAGCAAACCTCAAAAATCTTAAAATTTCCCTAATTCTTCTACTAGTTGTGCAAAAAAAATGAGTTTCAGCCTAGACACATTCCTCACAGTACTTCAAAACCAAATACTCGATCAATTTTGCAATTCTAGGTAAAGATGAATCATAACTACCTTCTAAAACTCCATGCACTAAGATTTCTGACTCCACCATGCAAGAAGATCTAAGTATGGCCAGGAGGGTCTTGAAAAATAATTCCTACTAGTTGAACATGTGGTTTGAAAACCCAAGACAAAGAACATAAGTGTAGAGCACAGGGATAAAGAAAATGTTAAGAAAAAGAACAATCGATTAGACAAGTCAACATTCAGTTCAATGTAAAATATAATTTTCCCCAAACAATAGAAGATAGAAAAATAAATCACTTAAGAGAGTCGGTTCTATCTATTGTAAAGAAAACACAATACAGATTATAATGCCTCAGCTTCACAATTTAGTTCACAATCATTTCAGAACTATGGCATTAAATTGAGATTGGATATAACAAGAACCTGGTACTTGCTATTTATGCAATCCTCCTCCAGACTGGCTATGCTCCAGCTACCTTCAATCTTTCCCTTCCCTTCCTCTCCAAGTTATTTTCCAATAGATACTATATGTTTCTTTCACCAAGAACCCTTCCTACTTCCACACACCTCCATCTCTACTCCCTCCTTCCGGTTACCTTTCTCTGCCACAGATGGTTCCCCCACTTGTCTTCCATTTTTCCTAAACTTATTCCCCTTCCTCCTCTGAAGTTCAGTGCCCACATTTAGTTCTCCTCCCACACTCCCCTTCAACTACGTACCATCTTCTTCTTCATGTGCTCAACTAAATTTGCCACCTTTTTTTTAATATTTATGTTCTTGTGTTGGTCACAATTGAGACCAACACGGGCATGTATTTAAAAAAAAAAAAAGTTTCCTTTATAATGACAACAACCAAGCAATTTATGTTTAATGGTCGAATATTAAGGTCAAAATTTAGGGTTAAATGTACTAGTGCCTGAATTGAGGTGATTCAATTTACATCTCTTCTTTTTTTTGAGCTATTGTAAAAAAAAATGTATTATTATCCCCAACTTCTAGCTAGGTCTCCTTTGATTTTTACTTCTAGAACAACTCCTCATGAGCCAACACGTCCTTGTATTGTTAGATTAATATCTTCTATTCAAGGAATTGAGTCTCACTCATTCCTTTATCTATCACTTCCTTATTTGAGGATGCCAATTTGTCCTTTAAGGTTAATTTATCCTCAAATATGTTTCCAAAGAATTATGAGTTCCATTCCTTTAACTATATTTTGATAATATTAAGTTTTCTAACTATTTGATATATCCTAGAGCCTAAAATTTTAGTTTCCCACCACCACTTACTAATAAGATTAATACATTCTTCATTTTTTAGCCACATTTGTTCAAATTTAAAAGGGCAATTGTTGGTGCGTCTATCTTCCAAAATACTAAGCTCTATAGGATAGCGGTCCAAACTTGGAATATGATAAACAATGGTTTGAAATGTCAATATTACTTTGTAGAGATCACCATAACATATAAACCTATCCAATTTCTCAGCTATATTACTAAAGTCTTTCCTTATATTATTCTAGGTAAAGGTTTTATCTGATCTAGCTAATTCCAAAAGGCCTAGCCTATTAACCCAATTAGAGAAATATTTTGTTGTCATCAAGAGAGTATTTTTTTCCTCCTCTCTTCTCTAATGGTTAGAGAATAGCATTGAAATATCCTCCTAAAATTGAAAACCCTTCTCTTTCTAATAAAATCACATCTTCCAAGTCTTCTCACAACCTAGATTTATCCCTATTCTGAGTTGGACCATACACATTAAAAATCCTAAAGAGGAAATCTGATCTAATACCTTTCACTACTATACACATCCAATTTCTATGTATTTCTAAAGATGATATTGACACAAATTGATATGTTCCTGGGTTCCCAAATTATAGCTAAACCTCTTGATTCTCCTTCTTCTAAGGAAGTCTTAATTTCCCTCCAACCTAGGGATCTTCTAAACTTACCCATCTCCTGAGTACTTAGTTTTATCTCGTAAAGAAGTATAATGTATGCTTTGGTATTTGAGATGTAGTGCTATAAAAGTCACAGCTTCTTAGGGGCACTGAGGCCCCTAACATTCCATGTTAGGACATTCATGATGCCTTTGGAAGGACCTTCCCTTTCCCAACATTAAGAATATTAGTTAGTTTTGTCTACCCTTTGGCTGTGGAATCTTTCTCGTGTAACTCTTAAAGATATTTTTGACCTCTCTTCTTTAAAACTTTAGTGCAATCTAATCCTTCCTTACTAGGGATAGTGAATCCTAAACCCAAGGTTTATGCATCGTCCTTTATTAATTTTTATACCTTTGTTCTATTGCTTCTATTAATTAAATTTTTATTTCCTTTTCTAAGTTCTCTATTTCCTTAATCTTCTAGATTAGTAAAGATTTCTGTAATTTGAGCTCATCCTTATCACATATCTCATCTATGAATTGGTTCATGAGATCCTCAACCACCATATTGTTTAAGGCGTCTATTAGGGTGCCAATATCTACTTCCTTTCATTTTGGTATCTCCTATGTATTTTCTTCCACTTCCAAGATATTTACCTTGTCCCGAGCCATTGATTTGTTGGCTAAGGTTGGCATAAAGACATTTGAGGCTTCTTCCTTCTCCTTCTTCTTTGAAGTGAATATAAATGATATTAAATGGGGGAAGAAAAATCTTTTCTCCATTCCTTCTCCTACATCCCTTTGATCGATTATGAGTCCTCCTCCCTCCTTATTTAGGGTACTTTGGCTATCCTCTATTTTCCCCACAACTATTTCTCTGCTACATTCAGATAGATCCTGATTAATCCAATATAGATTGTTAGCGAAGATTGGTTTTACCAAAAAAAGATTTCTTTATGTCCTAAGATTTAGGGTTTTGAATTCAAACATATTAACATATGTTCTAACTATCATAATGGGACTCAATACAACCAAATCTAAATCTATCGTCCCTATAAAATGTTCCTAGTTTTGATCCTATCAGCTGAAGTGTCTTTGGTGCTAGGAATTCAATTGGCAGGTTTGGAAACAAAACTGCTTTTTCTACTTCAAATTTGACAGAAGTTTTAGGATCGGAAAAGGGCTCCCAATCAATAAAATTTATTATATATCGATAATACGTCCTACTGTTGCCATACAAAAGTTTCTCTTTCAAATCTATACTATCACAAGCCAAATAAAGGAATTCATTTTCCATAACCGTAATATTTACATGCATACCTAGAAAGCTCTTTAACCATCTAGCAATTAGATTGACTTCTTCCCCACGGCCTGTCCATGGAGCAAATAGACCTGGACCAAACAATGTTCTCTTGAAATAAAGGGGATCATAAACAACCTCGAATGCATCTCAAATGTAGTCCATTTCTCGTTTTTATTTATTCATTCCATTCACCCGAGTACGATCCACAATCGTTTCAGCTTTAAAATGCTCAACCAAATAAATTTCCAACTATTTGACTCTATATTGATTGAGCAACTCACCGTTATCTGTGAAAAAAGAGTCATCATCTCTGAATCGCATTTTACAAATTAAAAAATGAAAATTAATGAGGCTCGGTTTGGTGTCTGTAGTAAACTTTCCTAGCCTTTTTAAAACTCGCACAGGTGAATGATTAGAGTCCATTTTCAAAATTGAATTATAATCTGAAATAGCCAAAAAATGTTTCTTGGGTTTTTTATCCCTATATGGGATCATCCTCTCCCTATTCATATATCTATCCATTGACATTAACGTTAATCTTTAGAGCTATCTGAAGAACAACAAGCAACAACAATCAAAATTGACACACATAAGAATAAAAGTATCGACATGTTGGCCCACATATGGACCTCGATGTTTTTTTAAAACCATTCTCTAACAAAAGTTTTATCAGTGGCACCTGACAAATGGAAAATCATATAGCTAATAAGTATGGTGGAATTTATTAGTTTGTTAGTCAGAGATGAGACATGTAACGACAAGTGATCCTTGTGTTCTTATCGACAGATGGTAATGGGCGAAGCAGGAATTGATATTCAACCATTACTTTCCGCTGCAAGTGTATTAAGAAATATGCAGATTGCTCACTACAAAGGCACAAGAATCTTATATTTAAAAGGGAGTGGCTAATTTCTAGATAAAATGTACCAAAGATTAAAAAAAATTTAAAAAGTCAAACATGATTCTTTTTTAGATTCGTCAAAGCACACTGAAATTTTTTCAAAAATATGTATCAAAGATTAAAAAAAATTAAAAGTCAAACGTGATTTTTTTCAGATTCGCAAAAGCACAGTGATTTTTTTTCAAAAATTTTGTTGCTTTCGATGATATACAGATCATCATCAAGATCAAATGATGAAAATTTCAAAAAAATCATTATTCTTTCACAATATCATGGTACTTTTAAATATATTTGAGAGATAAGATGTCTTTACAAATATATATATTTCAGATAAATATTTTCAGCATATTATATTTTCAATATAAAATATAATTATCAATATAAATAATTTGACTATATTTGTTTAAATCTGTATCATATTTAAATATTTTAAAAATATTATAATTTTAGCATAGTTGTATGCAAGTGTATTGATATCTAGTTTAATAAAATATAAATTAAAGAAATATTAAATATGTTTTATCTTCATTTACATTTATATATCCATGCAACTAAAAATATGACCTTAGAATATGGGTGGTGCTTCATGTAAATAAACTCTTGTAATGGCTCAATTAAAAGTAAAATAAAATTATTGACTTTACAAACTAAAAATATTGCATATAATACCTTAGACAAAAAAATTTAAAATTTAAAATCTTAAATCTAATTGGTTGAAAGTAAACAGATTAACTAATCTATGATATTACTATCATGATTTAACTATGTAGTTTTGAGTCAAATTCATTGACCCATGTTTCATGGGTAGTGATTCACACGAATCCATCTCTCATTAGAATAAATGGAACACTTAGCACTCATTAGATATAGGTGATGGAGGTGAAGCATTGGGACTTCCTAGGAGGTCACCAAACCCAATAGTACTCCAGCTTGAGTGTACTTAACTACAAAGTTTTATATGTGGTTGAACCCACTCTACTTGCAATCTCATTTGTGAAAAAATCACCAACTATAATATTTTATAAACCATTCATGAGAAAGCCCCTTAAGCTCATCAATTGATCATAAGTAGGATATATTTTGCGCAACAAGTCAAATTGGGGTATTTCTATTTGGATTTAATTGTGTAGTTTATAAATCAAGCTCATTATGTTAGGATTAATGAGACAAAAATACCAATTGCATACAAATATAACCAATGTCAAGAAATAATAAATTACATAGAAGAAAACACAACACACAAAGATTTAACATAGTTAATCCAATCCATGGGCTACACCCACCAAATAGTGATTCCAAAATTCTTAATTTCTAGTGATTACAACCTAGTTACAATATGTAATCCCTTACATCTCAATACCGTCACAAGAAGCTACAATCTCATCATATATTAAATGAAATCCTTAACTTAAGCCATTTGATACAAGTTTTCTATTGCTTACAAACCAATCCTGGAATAAACTGACTTATAGAAAAAGAAAAAAATAATTTGACACCTTTTAAAATTGTAAAGAGAGTGGAGGGGCACTTCCTTTGACCCTACATAGGGAATTTCCTTAGGACCCTACAAGAAGCATGGTCCCTTGACCTCTAGAGCATGGGGGTGTTGTTCAAAAACCCTCATACTAAAATATAGGGGAAAATTACAGTGAATGAAGTGGAAAATAATTAACCTCTAAGTCTAATTAGGCTCCACATCACAATAATCTCCCACTTGAAGATTGATGAAACACAACAACAACAAACTCCCACTTGAAGACTAAACATAACACCAGTAAATCCGTAGCTACCAATAGAATGTAAAACCACTACAAATTCTATTGTACTTTTGGTTTATTGAATCTAGAAGACTAACCAAAGTTAAAAGAGGAGTTTAGCTTCTCCCTTGCTCCTACATCGAACTCCTCGAGTTGATAGAAAAGTATGTCCCATACTTTGGTACCTAAAGAAATATCTACTCCCATCTTCATCTTTACCAAATTCTTCCAATCCATCAAGGACTAAAAAATAAATCTAAAAATAAACCATCTATGCTTTATCTACTCAAACATGAATCTCAGGAACCTAATCAACATGCTCACTCCCAAGAACAAACTAAATATAGTGGTTCACCAATAGTCTCTCCAACTTATCACAACCAAAAATAGTAACATCGTCAAACATGAAAACCATGTCAGCAACATGATATATCTTCAAAACCAAATCAGTAACATGTAAGCCCAAATCCAAAATATGAGAAAAATGTAACTGTCTGACCATGTCAACCACTAGCAAATCAAAAACATCCTAATCCACATCAACAACATCATCCACATCCATAACAAAAGTAGCATGTGAATCATCAACTACATAAACAACTAATGTATCCACATCAACAACATGTAAATCCAACTCCACATTAGTAGCAACATCTATATCATCAACATGCAAATCCTCAACCATAACAACAACATGTGAATCTAAATCCTTATAAAAGAAAACATGTATGTCCACATTTACATCACCACCAATAACTTGTACATCCTTAATCATGTCAAGAGTATTATATGAATGCAGATCCATACCAACAACTATATGCAAATCCTCATTGCCATAAATACAAACCACGTCATTAGAAATCTCATCATCCATGTAATACGATGCTCTACAGTTTCCATGTTAGACCCGTCCTTTTTCTCAAGAAAAAAATCTCCATCCTAGTATCAAGAAGGTTAGGAACTTCTTCGATAAGATTAGCTATCTCAACAACAACCACAAGTTTCTCTAGGTTTCATATTAGAGTAAAAGTACAAAGTCGTGTCACCTTCCAGGCTAACTTATTAGAATGAATAAATTTGAGCATTTCAATCCAATTTTTTTTTTTTTGAAACATATGATCTAAGATAAATTCATCCTATCTAAGTTATGTATGGTCTCATAGTTTTCCAATTAGAAATGTCTATTAAATGCATGTTTTATACTAGTTTTTATCCAATTACCAAAAAAATGAAATTATTTCAGAAAACTAATGTTTCAATATCTCTTACTATTTTTTATGATAGATTTTGTATAAAATATAAACACCATTTTATAGAGCTCAAAGTCAACAATATTCTCATATAGAGTTTATAGTGTTTTAATTAGATATAGGCAATTATAAAATTCTACAAGCATTAATATTAACACTCGAAAAGATGTCAATTTTGAGAAATAAAAAAATAGTAAATCATATAAAAAAATAAAAAATAATATGAGATTCTAGAGGAGAGAGTCCTCTTTAAGACTGTATAATGTTTCTTCTAGTTAGAACAGATTTATTTTGAAAATGTGGTGGGAGATGGAGACTATCAACTTAAGGTGAGTTGAAATTTGAATAATTCTAATAGAGAAAATGTAGGTCTAAATCCAATTTTTATTTTTGATTTTTCTAGCTATATATGTTATCTATAGCATAGTTTGAGATCAAAGGGAAATAAGTTTATTTCCATATAGTTTTGTGGTGGGAACTAGGCCCCTAATTTTCACCAACTAAAAAATTAACTTTGAAAATTAGGGAAATATATCAATTCTTATTCTAAAAAAATATTAAAATTTATAATCTAAAAATTCATCTATTTCTATACATCTCATTAATTTACTTTATTTTCAAATATTAGATAATAATACTAGTTTTCTATCATTGAAGGTGAACAATTATACTTTCGTTAGCCTTTTCCTTTATAAAAGGGTGACACGGGTTTGTGCTTTTACCCATTAGACTTCACAAAGTGATCAACAAAAATAGCCACACATAACTCTTCAGCTTCAGTGACATTATCCTTTACCTAAATTCCTTAATAGAAAAATGTCTTCTCCACTAACCAATCCTTTTAACAGGCCATACCAATCTCTTTTTGAACAGTAGACTCCAACTCAAACTGGGCTTCAATATCCATTCAATAATTTCAATCCAAAATAAATTCCTCTCAAAGTCCAACCACCTCAGATTGACAATCTGATTGCGAGACTCTAGCTACCTCCCACTCATCAATCTATTTTCCATCTTCTCGACCTACCTTAGCTTGAAGCTCTATTCACTCAAGGAAAACTCCATCTTCTCACATTAAGGTTTCCTCAAAATGCAAAATATCCATTTATGAGTCCTATATAATTGTAGGTCAAAACTTCCATCTACTACCTCACAAAAAAGATATCTACATTTCTAGAAAGAACAATCCACCACAAGATCAACTAGCTCTAATACCACTTGATGTTGTATAGGGTAGGATATTCCCCAAAGGAGATGTTCTTCCCCTAGAAAATAATCATGCAACAAAAAAAAAAAGAGAGAGATTTAGATCCAAAATAATGCCAATTCTCATAATAAAATCATAAGATTTACATTAAACATGCTCATTTGTAAGGCCTTCTAGGTTAGAACCAAACACATCATCAATTACAATTACAATTTTGCAAAATCTCACATGATCCAAACCCCAGCTAGCCTAGATCCAAAATCTAGTAGAAACTCCAAGAAGAATCTAAAATTGTGCTTGCAAGCCACCAAGTAACCTTCTTATTTCTCAAGCCCACACTTAGCTATTAGCTCTAATAAACATCACTCCTCTGAACCACTCTATGTTGACCTTAATGTTGAATGAATATAGAAACCACAAGACCCTCTACTTATATACCAAACTAAGCCATAGGTCATCCTAGAAAATTGCATAAAATAAACATTCATATTAAATTAACCCTCAAACCACAAGTCAGTATGGAAATAAACATTAAATATATGAAATAAATAAATACTTAGGATAGGCCCCAAGTTTACAAGGCATAACTAACTCATAAGAGAAAATAAACCTATATGCTCTTAGACATGGGATCATCTATCATCCCATGATCCAAATCCAAGAGTGCATAAGACAAAGCCCTCGTATCCAAGCTCACAAATACAATCTCCAAAGTTTGTTAGTAAATTAGAAACATGTTACCAACAACCACCAAAATGGATATAACTCAAAGATGATAACTCTAATCATTATGTGCACTTAGGAAAATGTTCTCCAATGTGTCTCGAATACATCCCTAACCGCATCAATCATAGGGTCCAAAAACTCCAAGCTCAATGCTCCTGACTCATATCAAGATGTTTTATTCTTTGTAAATCTGAAGAAGGGAGTAGTACCTTCCAAAAGTTCAAAGGGAAATTGCATATTTCAATTTCAAGAAAACCCACAATTAGTAGCAGATTATGTCTTTGTGTTTGGGTAATTAAGAGTCATTTCAAAGGATTTTGCCAAAAAAACAAATATGTTTGCTAAAATAACACCGTTAGGCCTCACGGATTACTTTTATGTGAAATCTATTAGGTTTAGCTTATGGGTGATCCCACAATAGTGGATGCCACTTTTTGACCAATTTTGACATTGAAATCAACATTTTTGAAACAAACCTCACATTTGAGTGACTATATCTATAAAAATATTAATGATTTGAAGATGATGTAAACTAGTGATTTTTACTACTTTATTCCTACTTTGTAATCATATTTTTTATTTTTATTTTTTAAAATCTTTTAAGTTAAAATTTTCTTCTCCCTCAAAAAGTGGTACATATGAAAAATGAATATTTTTTAAAGAGTGATAGTCTACTTGACAAGCATTACTTTTTTTCTACAAATGATAATGAGGTAGTTATTTTGACGTTGGATTCGTAACATTAATATCTAGAGGATCCATTTGGTTTTATTCAATTTTGTTGAATATTGTATAGTTTATGAAGTTTTGAACTGACATCAATTGTAATTCAGACATACATTCATTTTGATAAGCATAACTTGAACTCAATATACCATAAATTAATTTTTATTTTTTCAATTGAAAGCTAACTTAGTAACCTATTTCCTAGGGATTTTTCATAAACTTTTTTACTTAATTTACAAATTTTCCTGAAGTGTCGAAGTCAGTTGATGTTCAATTGTTAATCAACCTATAATGAGTTAAACTCATTTGAAAGTCATAATGAATATAATACCTATTAAAATTATAGTCATTAGAAAGCTTGCTCTGAGTAACGTAGTTTGAAAGGTCATTTGATCCCTTTTTTAGGGTCAAAAGGCCATTTTTTTCTTCTTTTTTTTAGAAAAATTAGATAATTTCTTTTTTAAAATATGTTTGAGAAAACATATAATATACATTTGCGTGAACATATTTCTACAATATATATACATATATATATATAGTTGAAAAAAAAATTCATTATATATTTGCACAAAAATTAGAGTTATGTTCACATGAACACCTGATGAATTATGGTTAGCACAAACATAATTTTAATGTTCACACGAACATATAGAGCTTGCATGAATAGTCTTAATTTAATTTAATTTTTTTTAGCATTTCCAATTTCTTTCATGCCACAAAAGTGGCACCCACTATTGTGGGTTCACCCTTACACTCACAAGTATTGATTAATAGTCAAGACTCAAACCTCAAATCTACTTTAATTAGATATAAAAAATTATTTAAGAATCCTTGATGGCTGGTTTTTATAAGTAAGGTTTCAAGGGACTAAAAAATAATGGTTTTCTTTAAAATTTGGTATATTTATAATTTTGATTTAGAAGAAGATAATTAATAGTCATTAGAGTCTAATTTATATATTGAATTTCATATATTCTATGATTTGGTTGTCATTTTAAATTTTTTTTTTTCAGTATTAGCAATTTTTAAAAAAAATAATTGCTCATTCAAATTTATCAATGCTTATGTACAAGTGATGTACAAATAGACCAATAATAAAAAGATAAAGCTAAAAATGACAAGATATTTTGAGATGTGCAATTTATTAATCAATTTTTAGTTACCATTTTTTTACACATTTAAAATTAGTGATTGGGAGATTGGGTGCACAAGGAGTGCAACTATTGGAATGTTCTTAAGTACTTTAGCTTTTCTCCTAGAAACTCCATGAGTCATTTAAAAGAAACAACTTGATATAGTCTAGAAAGGGTCAAGTAACTTATTGTGTACTTTAAATGGTTGTGATAGGCATTCATTTGATATATATATATATATATATATATATATATATATATATATATATATATATATATATGGTTATTGATTTAATATTCATATTCATTGATTTAATCTCTATTTATTTTTATAAAATTATAGAAATAGTTGTGACATTAAATTTAGTACAATGATGACTATGTATAATTAAATGAAACATGCTCTTATTTGTAAAAAAAAAAAACCAATGAGATGATTTCACATCAGTTGCACGAGTATGGGTACCTTTTTTTATATGATAATTAGTGTCATTATTTATCTAGGTTGTTTTGGATGCCTTAGCAAATATTATGCCAATGACATCAAAATTGATGATGTAGACCTAAAACCTTAGTTATAATTAGATAACTTACCAAGTAAGCTACTATAAAAAAATTGAGACTAATTTAAAATTTATATGTTTGATTTTAAGAAGTGCAAAGTTAAGGTGCTCAGCTACATAGTCCTCTCTCCTATAAGTAACATGGAAGAAGTAAAATTGAGAAAGTATGTATAATGTATTTTGGAGTTTGTAAATGTTATAGTATTATGAAGTGCTTGGTTTATATGGATATTAAAACTTTTTTAGTTGTTAATTTGAAGAAATGATAGATAAATTTTTTGATTGCTAATTTGAAGAAGAAAGGAGACCATAAATTATTGGTTACTTAATTGAGTTGGACAATAGAAGATTTAAGATTCAAAAGGAATGCAGGATCAACTAGATATTATGCTAGTTAGGGGTCCCATGAGGGAGTCTTGGGTTCTATTTTTTAGGAAAGAGATGTTTCATGAGACGTTTTGCTGAAGGTTAAAGAATTTTAGCCTCCATAATAGGAACCCCTTGTTTTTGAGCCCTCTTAATTTCATGGGGGTGAAAATGGGGGTGGGCTAGAATTAGCCTTCCTAGCTTAGGAAAATTTTATGCCACGTGTCAACAAACAAAAGAAAAATTTGAAAGGAGAGAAAGTTTTTAATTTTTTTAGTTCATATTTTTAAATTTAAAATCTTCAAAACTCCCTAAAGTTTAGTCCAACTCAAACTTTTAAGTTATAATACACTTTATGATTCATGTGACCAACATTCCTAAAAATTATTTTCTCTATTCTTTAGGAAGCCCCCCTCCATGGGATTCCAACCTTAGGTCTATTTTCTATTTTTGTACTTTGTTCAATTGATATTAAGGTACCATCAAAAGATTAACGTTGTAAATGTTATTGAAAGCTTTGATTCATTCATTCATTGTCCAAAGTAGAAATTTCTATAAACATCTAAATTAAATAATAATAATGCAAATATTTAATTAATTTAGATGGAAATCATCTTTTAATTTTAATTTTTCTCAATAAACGGCCTAAGCCTTGATTAATTTTATTGCTAAAATAGATTTACAAATAATTCCCCCGTTCTGGCAGGCACGGGTAGGAAAGAACAAGAAAAGAAAACCTCCTGTCTTGCCCAGGACCTTAGTCCTATATTATACATTAGTAAAAGGGGCATACCCCAGTGATTACATCAATATGATATTCAGAGAAATACAAATGTCTTCCAAGGAGGTATCAGATTGGAGGGAAGATAATCACCATCTGTCTAAATTCACCATCATCAACAAAAGTTATGGGTTAATGAAACTTAAAATCAAAATATAATATGGAGCCAAGGGGACCTTCATCAATGATAAATTTCATGATGAAATTAATTAAGAATATTAATAAACTGAATCTATTATAATTTTAAATTGATCTTTACTTTAATTGACTAATCTGTTTGAACATTATTTTATTGATATATACTCAATTTAATAATGTTAGAGATTTGAAATGATGATGAAAGTACAAATGAAATTAGTTAATCTTCTAAAGATTATTTCTTGCATAATTAAGAGAAGTTATGTCACCAGTTAAGTTCATAAGCTGAAATCTAGGGGGGAGCAAATCAACAATCCATTAACAATATCAAAAGAGTTTCTCCAAATTTCTCAAAAACAACCTTGATGCATGAATTATGATCTGCATTGACATCTCGTTAGCTTAATACCCTAAGAAGGAGGGATTCATTAAAATTTATTCTGAATTTAAACCAAAGAAACAAAATGTGAACACCATAACCTCATACAAGAGGCTGAATTGAAGCTAATTATGATTTCTATTAATATATGATTATATGTACAGTAACCACCATATCCCATCTAATATTGAAAATATACATAAGTGAAAGGTTTTTAAGAAATAGATTTGCTCCATACTATAGCAAGAACGACTTATCTACATAGGCACCCTGATTTAAAATCGGGTGCTACAAGCCAAAATATGAGTCATAGTCATATACAAAATGACCTGAGAGGTTATTTAGTCATACTTTTTGAAGACCATTATGACTTCTGATGCTTCATGTAGAGAGCTAGCCTTAGATCCTGGGGGAAATTCATAGGTAGACCCACCCTACTGGTTTTGTCATAGTTTGGAAGACATAATTCCACCTCCTCCAAGTTGTTGAAATCCACATTCGGGTGGATATAGGCATCATATGCCCTCAGGTAGCCCATTAGCCAGTCCCTTCCTAGGTCTTCAATAATGCCCCTCCATCTTATCAGAAAATTGATGCTCATCTCCATATGTGGCCATTCGTTGAAAAACTAGATATTATCCCTGATAACCATGCAAGGACATCTCGGGCTCCTTTCTAATTCTTGACTGTTGACTTCAAATTCCATGTAAGCCTCTAGTAGAGGAATGAGGAGCCGAGAATCAATGTTTGTGACAATAATTTCCAAACCCACTAACCAGAAATGATCAAAAATATTATGGGTAATCCTGATGATATCCCATTTTTCAATCCCTACTCGAGCCAAACAACCTATCCAAAGCCCAACTATATCATTTTTAGTCCTCCATGAGTAGTCGTAATTGAAAATTCCTTCCCCTAAAGCCCACCTGACTACTATATGACTCATATCATCTATGGGCCTCAGAATCCTATTTCATCACTCTTGCGTAATCGGCCCATAGAAAGCCATGGTGCGATTTTCATGAGCATGAAATAGACTAATGTTGGAATCCATCTTACCTAGCCTATACCACTAACTATTTTATAGCTGAACTCAAACTCTGCAAGAAAGTATTGCGAAAACCCCAAAGTGACTCATAAATAGGATGAGTCAAAATTTCTAGATGCCTAATAATGGATAGGCATGCAAATGATTAATAAAGCTCCTTTCAAAATCATCATATCGAAAGGATTACAAGGCTGAAGTGAAAGATTTCCCATAAAATTGTAAGGTCCCTCCTTGCACATACTTATTAAATATGAATTTCTCTATTAAATCTGTTATAGGAGATTTGAACGGATATGAAGTAATGTTTTATGTTGTGAATGTCCTAATGAAATTAAGAGTAGTTGATACATCCATGTTTCAATACTCAGTAATTTGAGAACTACTACATTATCTTGACTAATTAAACATTAAAATTTCTCTAACTATGATATGAGGTGTTTTCACCCAATGGGAATGATGTTGATAATGGTACCTCGATGATTGGGTAATTATGCAATTTAGATGGTTAAGTATGCCCTATTGGTGATATTACGATGTCTAGGTATTTGCATGCCTAGCAATGATTATTCTAGTATTTTAATCTGAATTAATAAATAAGTTATGTTATATTGATTATGTGATTATTGATGATTAAATGTGAGAAGAAATGAATTTAAATAGTTAATTATATGAATGACTCATGTTTTGAGTTATGTAACTGTCCAAATAGGTTTTGAATAAATGTATGTGATTTTCTTGAGCTACTGATGTGTGCAATGAGTGTGCAAGATATTTTAGCTAGGGAAACCTAACGGAGAAAAAAAATTAAACCCTATGTATTGTTTGTGGAAACTAGGGTTAAAATTTATGAAAGATGCAAACCTCATTGTTCGTGTTTTATTTGTATTGTGGATTGAATGAATGTATCATTTTGTAATCTTTAAGTTTTAATGTTTTGTAACAGTGATTTTTCAGTCTCGCTTGACACTCATGAATTGTATATGCATTCCAACATGTTAGTTAGGGTTAACCAAGTAACCTAAAGATCTAAGTCAGACTAGGTTAGTGAACTTTTTGCTAATTGGTTAGTAATCAAGGTTAATTACCCTAATCAGGATTAGTGATTAATCTACTTTTTGAAGGTTGTTAGTAAGTCCTAAAATTTCCTAGCTTTTGATAGGTCCCTAATTAATTCTAAAGGCCAAAAATCATGAAATCTAAGTAGCCAAGGGGTATGGGTATGGATTGGGGGCATTTTCCACCCCCTTAGCCCCTTTTGTTGACTTTTATGGTCACTCAAAAACCCAATTTTTGGTTTATTACGAAAATTAATAGACTTCATCATGGGTTAGATAACTTTAACTCCACCTTGAGGTTAGCCTTAGGTCTAGTTAAGTTAGAAGCCTCTAGAACTTTAGGAAGGTGGGGGAATTATTGCTTTTTGGAGTGGTTGAGTTTAGGATATTATTTAGAGGCATTTTTGAGAGGGTTTGGAGGGTTACCCAATCTCTAGTTTTAGAGAGAAATTTAGAAGATTGAAGGAAGAAAGGAAAAGCTCATCTCAAACTAGTTCATTTGGCCATAACCTTGTTGTGAAGGTAGGATTCTTTAGCTCATTTGGTTTATGTTGTTCATGTTGTTCATGCTTTGTTCATGCATATGTTATTGTGTTTTCATTGGTATGCTTGTATGTATGTTGGGTATGCTTGCGAGGGAATGAAACATGTTTTCTTGAATGTGCTTCCTTCATGTTTTTCTTGATTTTCAAAAGGATTTTGTGGGTTGTTTTGGCATTACTCACCCTTGGATAGGGAAGAAGTGGCCATGTACGGGGGAAGGGCTTTAGTTGGACTCCAATAGTGTAGAGTCTCTTCTCATGACGAGAATAGGGAAAGAGGGTAGGGTGTTATGGGCCCCTACTTGTCATCACATACCATGTTTTGGAATTTTGAAAATTGAAGAAATGGAAGAATGAAAATTCTTGTATTATTGGCCTCGAAAGGGCATTTGTGGAAGAACGAAAGTTATTGAATTTTTAGCCTTGAAAGGGCTATATTGTGGTATAGTGATCAACGTCTCCAATTAGGAAAATCCACCTTCTCCCTAGTCTGGTTCAATGTTGAACCTATTGTGGAAACTGAGATGGGAATGCATGCTTGATTTGTTCTTCATGATATGTTTGATTTGTCTCACAGTTAGTTTTCATCTTCTCCATGATCATCGTAAGGTATTTCAGAATTTGTGATGGATTCCTTGTTAAGGGCCAAGAGGGAAATTCTAATTGTTATTGAAATTTAGTTATGTTGGAAGTTTTCTCCTCGGGATATTATTTTCTTCTGTAAAAATATTATATTTAAACTTATTGTTGAAATGGAAATAATGTCGAGTTTTCTTCCTAGTTCTTTCTTGACAGAGCCTTTGAATCAAGTGGTTCAATAAAAGGAAAATTGAGTAATATTCCTACTTATTACATTTCTGGTATTTCAGTTTATGCATATGTTTTCTTGAAATCAGATGTAAAGATGTTTCACCTTCCTACGACATTCTTATGTTTTCAAAATCCTATTCATTTGGTTGAAATTAATTATATAACATGGTGATTTATATTTAATAAGTTATGCAATTTAAGTTTTAAAATATATTAAGAAAATTTGCATTTGATTTGTTCTTAAATTTCATAATTATACCTAAGTTTTAGGTAGTTGAGTAATCTTATTCAAATACTTATATATTACATTTAATCCTCTTATCACTTTAAAAATTAAAAAAAATAAAATAAAAAATTATTAGTGTGTTTTTGCCCTAGATATTGGGCATGACAAAAATGGTATGTTGTCCAATACGTGTGAAATCATACTACAATATTTAAGTTGGAAAGAGAATGATTATTCCAATTTTCTTGTACGGATCTTTTAATGATTGAAAGTTAAAGAATTAATACCATCGGTACCAAAATTGGGTAATATATCGGCCTCTTTGTTGCCTTCTCTGAAGATGTGGGCATATCTTATGTCTTCAAATGTTGAAAGAGAATTTATGATTGCTTCTAGTTTATAGTTTAACACCCAGTTTGGTGTGGCTCCTTTCTGGAGAGCATTAATAATGATTTGGGAATCCCCTTCTATTATAAGTTTTTTAATATTTAATTTAATACATAGATTAATTCCTTCTTCTATAGCTTCCAATTCAGCAATATTATTAGAAACCATATCTAATGATTTTGATCTTTTAATAATCTAGTTACCTAATTCATCTCTAATGTTACATCCTATTCCTACTTTACAAAGATTTCCTCTTGATGCACCATCAAAATTCAGTTTCTTCCAACCAGGAGGGGGAGGCTCCCATTTGCACGAAGGTCTAGCAAGGTCATTCTTCTATTTATAAGTTAAGGGGGGATTAATTAATAATGGCCAAAGCTTTTTAATTTCTACATCCCAATCAGAGAAGGATCCCTCTTCTCTAGGTCTCTTTCTCAGATCACTATTCATTACTTTCCAAATTGCTACTTCTATTTTAAAAAATAGTGCTATTTCTGAGAAATATTGATCTGAGAAGATTTGACAGTTGCATTTTTTCCAAATTTCCCACATGGCTATTGCCAGAGATATGTTCCAGAGTTTACCATATATTTTCTTGGGATCCTCTTTTGGCCATCCCATCAAATGACCTTCCCAATGACTTGCTAATGGGGAGGACCAGTTGAGTTTCCTTTGTAGCCATCTCCAACATTCTTGAGAAAATTTGCATGAGAATAAGAGGTGATCTACATTCTCTTCTTCCTCTCTACAAAGGGGACATCTAGATGGCCCTTCGAATCCCATTTTTCTAATCCTATCCTCTGTTAATATTTTCTTTTGCATAGCTATCCATAGAAATATTCCTACTTTAGGAAGATTTGTTGGATCCCAACTTAGGTTCAAAGGAAGGGTATTGACTTCCCATTGCTGAGAGTTGGTTATCATCCTATAACCATCTCTGACTTTATAGGCTCCATTCTTTGATGTCGCCCAGATAAGTTTATCCTCCCGATCTTTAAATGCAATAGTTTGGGTTTTTAATAATAGTTCCAATTTATTCCTTTCCTCTGGATTAATGTCAAATTTTGAGACTAATTTCCATTTCCATGCCTTTCCCAAGTCTAATTCAAATTCCTCTAGGTAATCTTTGACTTTTGTGCCCGATAGAGTTTTTAGATGTGATATAGTTTTAGGAGAGAAGTTTGAATTAATCAAAGGAGGATTTCCATTCCAGGAATCTTCCCAAAACAAAGCTTCCTCTCCATTCCCTAAATCGCATGTAAGATATTTAGAAATTAAACTGTGATTATTCAGTAGAAAGTTCTAGCCAATAGATCCTTTGGGAGGAGAATTAATTCTAAATAGTGAGGTTTTATCTGAAGGATTAAGGTATTTATTATATAAAAAAATTTCCCATTTCCTATCACTTTCTTGATAGAGTCTCCAAACTTGCTTTGCTCTTAATGCTTCATTCTACCATTCAAGGTTTTTGATGGCTAATCCTCTATAATCTTTTGGTCTACAGATCTTGTTCCAACTAATTAATGCTACTTTTTTCTTGTCTTCTAGTCCCTTCCAGAAGAAATTTTGTAGTTTACTTTCCATTTTAGAGTTGATGTGTTTTGGAAGATAAGAACATGTCATTTGATAGGAAGGGATAGCTATCAATATTGCCTTGATTTTAGTTGCTCTTCCCACCTTCGTTAACCATCCACCTTTCCAAGATTCAGTATGGTGGTCAATTTTGCTAAGAATATGCTCCCAACTTGGATTACTTTTCTTGTTTTTATCAAGGTAAATCCCCAAATATCTGAATGGGAATTTGCCTTTTTTAAATCCTAGTTTTTGACAGATTAGGTTTTCAACTTCCATGTCAGTATTTAGAAAGAAAAATTCTTTTTTTTTTGGCATTTATCATTTTCCCAGATGCATTTGGGTAAGTGTTCAGGATGTCCTGCATGTGATCCGCCTCTTCCATGGTGCTCATTCTTGCAAGGATTATGTCATCCAAAAATTGTTGGTGGGTAGTATTTTCATCTCCATTAGTGACTTTTACCCCAAAAATTTTCCTTTCTCCTTGCGCTGCTTTAATAGCCCTTCCAAATGCGTCTGCCATGATGATAAATAGGAATGAAGATATAGGATATCCTTGTCTGATGCCTCTTGAAATATTAAAGAAACCTTTCGGGGTGACACTGATAAGATTTGAGATTTTGGGGGTTGAAATACATTGATAAATAATGTTAATCCATTGTTTGGAGAAGCCAAAGGCCTCTAAAGTTTTACAAAGAAATCTCCAATCTACCTTGTTGTATGCTTTCTAGATATCAAGTTTGAGTAGCATACAAGCTTCTTTAATTTTTAATGCTGAATGGATAGTTTTCTTAATAATTGAAATGCCATCTAGAATGGATCTGCCAGGGAAAAATCTAGTTTATTCTTCCGAGATAAGTTTAGGCAAGAATTTGAGACGATTAGCTAGGATTTTTGTAAACACTTTGTAGATAGTGTTGCATAATGCAATAGGTCTAAAATCTCTTGGTGCAACACTTTCATTCTTTTTAGGTATAAGGATTAAAAAGGTGTGATTGATTTCTGTTAAGATGGAGCCACCTTTACGAGTTGCTTCTAATGCTTTCCACAAGTCCTCTCCTAAAATATCCCAACATTTTTGGAAGAAGAAGGCTTGGAAGCCATCGGGACTCGGGGATTTGTCTAGGCTCATACTAAAGAGTGTAGTCTTCACCTTAATAAGGGAAATAGGTTCATTTAGGAATTTATTGTCTACCACTATGATCAGCTTTGGAATGTGTTTCAACATCTCCTCTTGAGCACATTTGTTTGAAAAGTCAAAGTTGTTGAGTGTATGATAAAAGTGTTCAGTAAATATTCTTGCAATTTCTATTGGATTTTCAGTTTTCTCCCCCTCTAGATTCCTAATTTTGGTTACATTAATATAATTCCTATTGTTTATGGTGTTGTTATGGAAAAATTTTGTATTACGATCTCCTTCTAGGAGCCATTTTTCTCTAGATTTTGCCTCTAGAACATTTCTTCTTTTGCTAGAATTTCTTCATGTTTTAAGAGGTATTCTTTTTTCTAATTGATATGATTCATTATTCATTCCTTCTAAAATAATTTCCTTATTAAATTTTCTCATTTTATCTTCAATGTCTAATTTTTCTTTGAATATATTTTTAAAATGTAGCTTCTTCCAATTTAGTATCTTATGCTTTAAGCTTTTTAGCTTGGAAACCAGGCAAAACATTTTTGATCCTTCAAATTGATCCTCCTGATCTTATCCACAAAGCTTTTTTCCATAAACCACATTTTCTCACATTTGAAAGGATTTCTACTTGGTTTACTTTGTTCCTTGACTTCCATTTTCACTGGAAAGTGATATGACCCTGCCATAGGTAATATTTTTGCTAATATCAAATTGACCATATTTAATTCACCCTTTAGAAGAAATTTGTCTAGTCTTTCAGCAATATAATAGAAACCTTTTATGCGATTATTCAAAGTATAAATTCCATTCTTGGTTTTTATGTCCAAGAGAGAGTCCCTCTGTATCCAACTTTTAAATTCTATCATGGCTTTATTAGTTTGGCTCATCCCTCCTTGTTTTTCTTCCATGCTTGACATCGCATTGAAATCTCCACCTATGATGGCTATTTCCAATGGCATTAAGTTAAGGAAAGCACTGATCTCATTCCAAACTATCTGTTTGTCTTCCATACAAGTCAGTCCATATAAATTGATTATAAATATTTGTACGTTTGATTTTGTGCTAATAGCTCTCATTCCCATCCAGTTTACTTGAAGGGAGAGTATTTCCAAATTAGTTTATTGGGGGTTCCAAATTATTCCTATTCCTCTTGGAGGTCCTTGAGATTGCTGAAATACTGATGTCCATTTTCCCAATTTCTGACTTAGTTTTAATCTTTCATTTTTGCTAAGTTTGGTTTCTTGCAATAATAAGATGTCTAAGTCAAATAGGGTGAGGTTACGCTTTAATAAGAATTTTTTTCTAGGGGCGTTAAGACCCCTAGCATTCCAAGTTGTTATCTTCATTTCTCCTTGGGAAGGAACTTTCCCTTCCCATTGTTTAGTATGTCAGAGATCTTTGTTTGGTCCTTAACCTGCCTTGCTGCCTCTCTAAGTTCTTTAAGTGATTTCCTTCCATGTTTCTACTTAGATTTTCCACAAATTGGTGTTTTTAATCCTTCTTGATTCATAGAAATACCCAATTTGTCAATTTTGTTCATCTAATACCTTCTCTGCTATTAAAGAGGCCTCCCCCTCCTACAAATCCTCTAAGATTATTTTTTTAATTAACATCTTACTAATTTGTTGATTCTCTCCTATTCCTATTTGGGTGCACTTTAATGGCTCATTCTCTATGTGGCCATATAGATTGATGAGGTTGTTCTATTCTTCATTTCCCCACATGGATTCTATACCTTCTAGATTTGGATTTACTTTTGTCACAGATCCATTGTCCTCTTTATCTGAAGCAAACATGTCTTTCCCATTACTAGGAGTTTTCCAAAATTTGTAACTTCTTTTCTTTCCTTTCTTTCTAATGGTTATATTGCTCCATTGCACTAAATCTGCTGGGGGAATGATAACTTCTTGCATACTATCATTGTTTAGATTAGCCATTTCTTCCAGAGTTTCTAAAGCTTGTTCTATTATGCTTTTTGACCTTTGATCTTTTAGTTTAAGTTCAATAGATCCAATGTGAATCAATTATGCCTTCATCTTAGTTCGTTGCCTCCAATTTGTACTTGTTTCTAATAAGCCTTCTGATTTGGGAGCTTGAATCTCTTTCCTTTTATGTTTCTTATGTGATTCTTTTGCTAATAGACTCTGATCAATTAAGTCATTCTATATCAGTAGAATTTCATGGTAGAGCTGATTTAATTTAACTATATTTAATTCCATTTCTTCAATATTCTATTTTTCTGTCTGACAGTCCATGCAATTCTTGAATTTGTTAAGTGAGTGTTGATAGCTAATCTACTCTTCTACTTCTATCTCCCTCAATTTATCCCCATTTCCTTCATCTATTAATGATGCAATTCTACTGTCTAGGGTTCTTTGTTCGAAAGATTTTCCTCCTTGTGAGACTATATTCATCACCAAATCCATTTCCTTGCTCCTTGTCTTCTTGCATGCATTCCTTTTAGTTTTTATATGTTCTTTGATGTTATTGATGATTTGAGATTTGGCAAAGTTAACATCTAATAATTTGTATATTTCTCCTAAATATTCTTCAAAAGTTAATTTATATATAGATCAATTTGTAATTATTTTTCTATTTATAGGTTGATTTTGATCAGATTTAACCAAAACCCTAATCCTATTTGCTTTATTTGGGTTATCTTCAAATCCGATTATATTTCCTAATGAGTTGCCAATTTTTTTAATGGTAATTTCTTCCATTAATTTTGACAGGATTCCTTTACATTCCATCCATTTAATCATTTCCAAACTTTCAATATGATTTTTATTGAAGTTAGGTTGTCATTTTAGAAAATTAATGTGATGGCCTTTGTAAAATAGGGTATCAAATTTCAAAATTTCTTCCTTTTCCTATTTAGTTCTACATAAAATAAACTAGAGTTTATCTACAAAAGAGTTAAGGGTACTTACCTTGTCGCCCCAAATCACGAAAATGATGTGTACCAACCTGGGTCTCTTCATTGGCTGACCATTCCAATACACATAGATGCCTTTATCCTCACAATCCTTCCATCTTTTTTCATTATAAGGATTGCTTATAATTATTTCTTCATTAGAGGTGTGTTGATCATTGGAGATCTGTTTAGGGCAAGCTTGAATCCTTCCTTTATGCATTAATTGATCCATTTTTCAGTGCGGAGGTATGTATACTAATTTTCTCCTATCAGTATAGTTAATTTGCTCATTTCTCCCATTGGGTTGCTTCTGTGGAGCCTTCCAGATTATGGGAAAAAAATTTGACTGTTTCCCAAGAGCGATTGCATTAACTTCTGATATCCCTTGGGGCTATTTTGGGAGCTCCATCTGGTAGGAGTTCTTCTTTGATTTAGAGCTAGGGTTGGGTTTGAATTTTGCTGTGGAATTGGATTGATAGTAGAATGGTTTTTTCTTTGGAAATTTTCCTTCCCGCTATCTAATTTTTGCTAAATTTGGGTCTAGTTTTTTCGGCTCCGTACTATTTGCCATCCATCTTTTTTTCTATGAGATTGATTTTCATAGATTTTCATGATTTGGTTGGTATGAAGTTGCACATATAATTCAAAGCTATTGTTAATTGCTTTGCCAATTTCTCCTTTCCCTGGTTTTGATTGCGAAAGAACTTCAAATTGATTTCTAGTTGCCAACGAGGGTTGAAGAGTATTCTTCTACTGGTGCGCGACCAATTTTAGGAAGGGGTGACTAAATCTGGAGTATGATTTCACTTTTTTTGTCATAATGTCAGAGCAAAAGATTTGAAACATTTTTAGATGGAACTCATTATTATCCCTCTAAAGTAACTTATAAATTTTTTTGTTGAAAATAAGTTAAATTTTAGTTTTTTTATTAAAAACATTAGTTCTCATTTTAGCATATATTCATTGTGGTGACTCTCTTGAGTTCAATAGCTTTATTTTGATGATTATTTTCATTATAAAACATGTGTTCAAGGGAACCAAGATAATTCTAGTGCATAATAAGATGTACTTGTTTTACCCTTCGAGTGTGAATCTAGAAAGTCCCTTCCTTATTTATAATAAAAGGAAACTAGTGTTCCTATGGTGGGCTTTAATTAATTAAAACCAAAATTATTTAATTGCTAAAGTAAAGTTAAAAAATAGACTTATTTTTAAATTAAATTTTAGACATAAATTGCTAAATTCTGATTGGCTAGTCTAAATAATGCCAGGGGTAAAAATAGTTTATTGATACAAAAATCAGCAAAAATTAAAATCTAGAAACTTCCTCCACGGTAATTTCCTACTTATTCATGAGAAGCCATTCTACAATAAATTTCAGACACCTCTATAAATGGTATATATTACTATTTTGAATTGTCTTCCTTCTTACCCATTTCTCGAGCCTCTTCTTTTGCTGACTTTTTTACCACTTCAAGATATTGCCTTGTTTGATTTATATCTTCTACCAATTTTCTCTCTACCAACTCTTTCATTTCTTGGGCCTTTTCTGCTAACACACAACAAGCCATAAATGGTAGTTGATAATCCATTGGAAAAACCCTCATTTTATAAAGCCTCAGGTTTGATGTTAGCCAACAACTTCTTCTTAGTTACCTTAAAAACTTTAGGGTCTAAAGATGAGTCAAAAAGGCAGATGTTGGAATTGTTTCCATCTGTTGCTTGATCAAAGAAAGTATGATTCTCATAACATGGGAAACAACCATAAAAAATCATACATGCACCAATCTCAAAGGGATAACATTTCACAATTTATTATGTTATCATTGTATAGCACTAGATATAATCATGTATTGACAGGTCATTTCTATAGTGGACAAGCACATAGAGCTTATTTGTATAGTTTCATGATGAATTTCTAGTGAAGCTTGTCAAAGATATGTTTTCGACAAGCAATGAGAAAACATTTTGTGATTTATAGTCAAAGCAATGAGATTGAAGTGTTAACTAGATTACATCCATGATCGGCCTCAACAATTTGGAGATCAACTTCTAAATGAAGAATGAAATTAGGTATGGCTGAAATTATGAGCATGTATAAGAAAAGACATTAGAGATTGGGGTTTATATTTGGGCTTTCCATGATGAAAGAATGTTGATAAATGCTCATTCAAGTTACCTTAAAATACAAAAAAATAAAGACAGTGAGCCCTTCAAAATTAAAATTCCTTTCAACTTTTCACACATTCTCCTAGCTTGTGTTGTGTCTGAAATTTAATGTGATTGGTTCGTTGCCCATGGAGCCAAACACCCACCTACCCACCTGACCCTTATTAACTCAGTAGGTGAGTTTGAAATCCAAATGAGAGGTAAAATATTTTTTAGTAAGAAAAAAAGGAATGAATTTAACTCATTCAACCAATTGGAGAGACTAGAGAGTTAGAGTAGAGGAAAAGTGAAGAGCACAAAGAAGAGATAGAAAGATAATTAACAGATCAGATCAAAGGTTAGACTATAGAAGGAATTTTTAGAAAGAAGACATTGGTTGCAGTAGCACGGGTTTTGATCTCCTTGTTCTCTATGAGTTTGTATTGTTTTGTCCTGAGAAGCAATGATTGCTCTAGGCTTGACTATATGTAGGCATTAGGGGTATAAGTTTAAATTTTATTAGTTTGAAGTTTTAGTATTTTCTAGTTGAAGCCAAATGCTCCCAAATTTTGTAATAGTTTTAACCTAGTTGAATAGAAAGCAAGCAAGAAGGCATACAAATCTTTTTTTCTCCTCTCTATTCTTCATTGCGTGGTATTTTTGAGAAGGTTTATGGTCATATTCTCTATTCTTTTAAGAGTGGAAAAGTTTAGATAGAAAGCCTATTGTTAGAATGCACTGTTGACTCTCTAACCAAGCTTTTGGTTGTGTGTTGAGCCTATCGAGCTCCACCTCCCATTGTTGACCAAGGTCACTCAGCATCTATACTGCCAAATTCACTCGACACCCTCTTGTGCCCAGTTGCCCATTTTTAATCAAGCTCACTCGGCTCCTTCATGTGTCAAGTTCACTCGACACCATCTCCTTGCCACTCAAAACCCTCTTATGCCAAGAAAAACTATCACTCAGCTTTCTTTGGTTGCCAAGAAAAAATTGTAAAGTTTGTGATTTATTTCTCACTTGGTATCAGATCTTTAAGGCCCCACATCTATAGTGAGTTACCTAGTATTTGTTTTTTCTAAGTAGATTTGACATGGTAGGAGATGCATGAAAGATATGGCAATAGCCACCCTCTTTTAATGGAAAAAATTATGATACATGGGCAAAGAAGACGAAAACCATAATGGTTACTAATGATTTGTAGGAGTTTGTAATTAATGGATTCAATGATGCTACATTCCCAACAGTGTATGCTTCCCTCACAAACCCAAAAATGACTCATATGAAAGAGTCAAGGAGAAAGGATGCAAAAGAATTATATCTGATTGAGGCAGTAATGATAGAGATAGTCTTTCCCAATATTGCAGTACTAAATTACTCAAAGGAAGAATAGGATATCCTTGAGATAAACTTCAAGGGGACTGATAAGGTTAGAGTTGTGAAGCTACAAATGTTCAGACTTAGGGATTTGAGAACCTTTAGATGAAGGACAATGAACCTATTGTAGAGTTTAGTTCATGAATCTCCGGTTTGATACACCAGCTCAAATCAAATGGAGAAGATTATGAAGAGTAGAGGATTGTGGAAAAGATATTGAGGAGTTTACCTCAGAAATATGATAACTTTGTGATGACCATTGAGGAAGAAAAGGGCCTCACCACATTAACCATGGATGAGTTGATGGGAACTCTTCAAACCCATGAGCATCAGATTAACTGATCAACAATAACTTCCCAAGAGTAGTATTTCAAGGCTCAAGAGAATTCAAGAGGTGGAGGGAGAGGAAGAAATGGCTCTAGTAGAGGCTCAAGAAGTAGAGGTGGTGGGAGGAATGTTCAAAGGAATGTTGATGTAGAAAGCTCAAGACGAGCAAGTAACTAAGAGGGAGAAAACACCTCCCAAAATAGCTCTAAAGGAGGTAAGAAGAATTACAACTCCAATAAGAGAAATGTTGAATGCTACTACTATCATAGGTAGGGATTTTTTTAGTGGTGATTAGTTGCCAATTGGTGAATATGTCCCGATCGGGCTATAGAAATTGGCAAAAAAAAACACTGTATACTAGTTAACCGGTTCGCCCAAATTTTATAAAATACTCATATAGTGGTCGAAACATTTGCCACTATTATTACATAATTTTAGTTTGGTAGTCAGGTTCTTCGCCCATATTTCTCCTTAATGTTTACTCTTATTCGCCATGGAATTAATTGAGTGTCTCTTTCGACAATCATCATTCGCCAAATTCCCATTTTCCTATGTGAAATTTTTATTTGTCCTAGAACCCAATTCGCCATGCATCACACACAATGGGGTCCCAAATTCTCGCCCTATTTTCCCACTCAATTACTTGAAATTATGCAGGCTTCGCCAAATATTAGTTCTTATTATAAGTAATGGTCGACCCATTCACCAAAATGAAAATGGTTTATTTTTAGTTGTCTATTTAAGATATATGAGTTTTATTATTGAAACATGCCGAAAGAAGGAGCCTTCTTCATAGTATTGCGATCAGTAGAGAACCGAAACAACTATGAATACAAGTCCATAGTATTTTATTGCAGCCTTAATTTGATGGAGATTTCATAGTCAAATTTAAATAGGAAGGGGAGTAGGACTAATGAAGGTGGAGATGTCTAAGAGAGGCCAACAAAATGCAAAAATATATCTTCATACTTTGGCGGGGGTAGACGCAATAGTGTTGGTCAAAGTAAGGAAGGTACATCATTAGAGGAGTCTGTACAATCTCAACCTACATAGGAGTCCATTCAAAAAATTGGGGAGCCTAATAAATCTGGTGATGAAGTTGCAGAACCTGATATCTCTAATGAAGATGACCTTAAAGAAGAATATCTAGTAAATAACCAATACCAAGATGAATCAATCGACTTTGGTGATGATGATGGTGCAATTAATAGTAACACTAAAGGGAGAGGAAAATTGAAAGAAAAAATTGATCGTCACTGGGAGATGGCCAGGAGATTGAAATTTGATTAGGCAAAAAGGTATCCATTCATTGAGCCTGTGGACAATCCAATTGTAGGTGAGCCACTAGTAGAATGCAGATGTGCAATTTGTAGTTGGAAGTATAAAAAGGAAAAGCAGTTGCAGCTTAAACTAGACACCATAGAGAAACATGTTGGTAAGATTTACGAAACCTCAACTATAGATGGTAAGGAAATAAAAGTGGTAAGATATAAAACAAAGGAGCAATGTCAACATAAAAGGAATGCTGAAGAATATTATATGTTTCAAAAATTTCAAATGAAGCCTGGTGAAGTTCAAGGTTCTATTAATGCTATTTTTGCAAAAGAAAGTGAAGTAGAAGAACATGGAAAAGTTGTTTAATTAAGTAATGTTTTCTATATTTTGAGCAGAGGGTGTCCAATGACAAACTATCCAAAAATGAGTGGTTTTTTATGCTTTTTAAAAGTTCCTAACTATCCTTTCAGTCATTGATCGATAAAAAGTGGATGGGAATGGGCAAGTTGTATTGAGTAGGTTGAAATAGAGGATGTACAAAGAGAAATAATAGAGTCAACCTTTATTGCATTGTCCTTAGATGAAGTTGCAGTAATAGATAATACATCATGGGTATGCATGCATGTTTATACTATACAAAATAATGTTAGCCAACCAAATCTACTATCTGTTGCTAAATTGAGAGACAATGCAATAGCAAAAACTTTATTTCAGTTAGTAAAGAGCAATTTAATTGAATATGGAGCTATGGATGAATTGATAATAGCAAAGAAGTTGGTTTGTGTTGGAGTGAATGGAGCTTCAGTAATGCTAGGTCAAAGGAATGGTCTTTGCACAAAGATGCAGGGTTCTTGTTCACCCTATGTTGTTGCCATTCACTGTATGGCCCATAGGATGAATCTTTCTTTTAGAGTTGTGAAGAAGTTTCCTTCAGTAAACAAGGTTGAAGATTTAGTAAGAGAGTTTTATGCATATTTTTGTCGAAGTCCCAAGCATTTTAGGGAATTTTAGCACTTTGCTAATGAAATTACCGATGGAAACAAGCTTCTAAAAGATGTTGATACCAGATGGATCTCTTTGGATGTACTAGCACATCGAATATTTTTTGAATATCAATCTTTGATTGGATTGATGTACAAAAATTGGGACAATGCAGAAAATCAGAGATGCGGCAACTTGCTTTGGAGGTTAAGCAATATAGAGACACTTTTGACTTTGGCATCTCTTCTTCCCATGCTAGAAGAAATGAGGTTAATTATGAAAAAAGCCTAGCAAAGAGCCATGTATATTGTAGAATATGCTTAGTTGCGTAAAATGTCATGCCGAGCCCTCAATAGTCTCTATTGTATTGACCTAAATTTATTCGATGATAGATTTAATCACTGGCAGAAACTAACAAATTTTGATGATCCTGATAATTATTTAAAGATCGTTAAAAATGGAGATTTATGTGTTTGTGTAAGGGGATTTCAAATACCAATGTACTATAGTTCCCCAAAGAAGCAAGCTACAAGAGTTACAAGGGAAGAGTTTACCAAGATCGTCGAGTCTATAGCATCTACTACAAGGGACATAGCCTATAGAGTTTCCTCTAAAATAATATCACGATTCCCATATGATCAACTACTTGAGCCCATGGCAATTGTGTTTCCTCAATATTGGTCCTTCAACAATAAGGAAGATTATCATAGAAGGCTATTGTTTTTGATAAATGAATTTTGCAAATCTATAGAATTCAATGGAGTGACTATCAACAGAATATTAGATGAGGGTCTTCTTAGACAGCAATCAGGCACCTTTGCAAGGACCATGAAGCATCAACATCAATTAATGTGTAACCCACATGAAGAGGGTTCAACAACAAAGCTTTGGATAGAACTAAAATAGAGCACATTGTTGTGTGAAGAAATTTTAGAGTACTTCAAGCTTGCTAATCTATGTCAAACCATGATATTGGGTTCAGTGGAGGATGAGATAGTTTTTAGTGCTTTGGACTTCCTAAAATCAAAGCTAAGAAAAAAACTAGACAAGAATTTGGAATCATGCTTGAGGGTATACACATCTAGGTATAATGTCAATGCTTTTCCTTATCAAAAAGCAAGGGAAATCTGGAAGAAAAGATGCAAAAGAAAAGGGGTGGGATTGGGAAACACCATTAACCAATCTCCTATAGTGACTCCAAGTGGGACAAGTACAGTTGGTAGTGGCACTGGCCATGGGATTGGGAGTCATAGAAGTGGAGGTCAGAGTGAACTTGAAGTTGAAGAAGAAACAAACGAAAATGAAGAGAATAATGAAGCAACTAGACTACCATAATTGGATGATGATGATGACATAGAGATGTATTGGAAAATTTAGGAAATTTTTGCTAAATTAGCAGTGGCAACCAATAGGTGTTTTTTGAGCTTATTAACTACTATATGATATCATATCATTCAATGTTCATTTTAGAAAAGCAAGAAATTAGAATGTATTATGTTCAATCATTAAAACTTGAGAACAAAGAGTATTATTACTAAAGAGTGTAGTTTATATCATGTCATCAATGATCATTCATATTTGAATTTGAAATTCCTAAATGAAATTTTGTTTTCTATTTTATTCATTTATTCAACATACATTGAATTGGAAAACATGAAAATTAGATAGAATCATAGATTCAATTCCACAATTAATAATTATTAATGGTTTTCATTTGCAATATTCAGCTAATATGCTAAAATTCTTGTAAGCTAATGACCCTAAATTCCCTTTTATAGAAACAAGGGAGCAACAACAACTTCAGGTCAATTTTCCTAATGTGAAGTCTCAAAATCTAAATCAGTAAGACATCTACAAGTCTACAACATCTCTACAACTTTAGTTGTACATTTCTACATTTGATAGGCCGGTTTAGTAAATTAGCAATTTTAGCATAGGCAATAGCATTTGCAAGACTACAACATTGATCCTGTTCAAAAAAAAAAGTTCAAACTTATTACTTTAAACTCAATTCTAGAGTCTAGACTATAGTATGTAGGATAATATGAAAGATATTCATATATAGTAAAGATATAGAGATGATTGAAACTGAAAGTACTTTCACATACAGACTATAAGTTTCTGTAGTATGCTCCATTCTTCTTCAGTTGGAAGGGAAAAAAAATTTATGTTATGGTAAATGACTTGCATTCTCGTCAGCATTCGATACTTGGAAGAACTAGTTTCAAGCAATGTTCCTTCCACTAGTGCATGCAAATTTGTGAATGTTTTGATGCACTTTGAAATGCCTTCATGAGGTCCATCCTGAGGAAGGTTGCCTAAATTAGAGGTTATTTGGTCCTCCAACTTTTTTTTGTAAACTTCTCTTCCAACAAAACTTGTTGTTGAGAAATTAGGTCGAGGACTCGATAAACCAAGAGATATCAATTTTTCTATTTTATTGTTCATCTTGGCAAGCTTTGACCCAAATAAAGAAAGAACTTCTTCTGCTTCTGTTAGTTTTTGACATTTATGAAATACAGAGGTCACCTTTATTACTGAACCAATGCGGTCCTAAATTCCCTTGCTTGCCAAATGCCTGTCAGCAGTGCTGTTGATTTCTTCCATAATCCGCTTTGTAGTTTTCTATCTCTGACCAAAAAATTTGTTCTCCTCAAGTTGCTCTTTCAGCTTCCCAAAAAAATATGTAAGAGCTTCGTAGAGTTTGAACCAATCACACAAACTATCAGCAGAAGTCTTTATTTGCCCCCAGAAGTAATTTTTTATTTTCTTTACTGTATTATTTACATGGTCATTCAAACCATTTTCATATTTTTTTAATAGTATCATTTTCCTTCTTTAGGTCTTCTTTCATTTCTGAGTACTGGTGTTCACTATGTTTTCTTATTTGCTCTGCTTTATTTTCCCACCCTTTTGCTTTCTCTTCCCACTCTTTTGTTTTTACCCTCTCATTTTCCAATTCTTTATTTAACTTATTGTTTACATTTGTAGCATTCTCCAAGTTTCTATATAACTTTGTTGAATAGTCTTTTTCATCCTGAAGTTTTTCTTTCTATTTTTTCCAAATTTTCCCTCAGAGCTTTTAGTTCTACGTCCATTTTTTTTTGTTGTTCAATTGCTTCTTTAGAGCCAGAGGATGAATTTTTAATCCTTTTCTCTAATTCTTTGCACCTATTTACTATTGCTTTCTCACTTGCCTTTACATTTGCTAGGTCTGACTTTAACTTATCTATTGTTCCCTGAAGCTTTCCTTTCTCTCTCTCCAACTTCATCATTGAACTGTAGACCACATGGTTGGTCATTTTGGACACATTTATCTTTTCCACATTTTTAATTTTGGATAAATCCATTTGGAGGGTGCTAACTTGAAATTCAGATGGATCTAACTGACTCTCTAGTGGATTGTTATCTCTAGCTGGGGGCATAACAACCATGAATTCCATCATATCTTTATCTGGGTCATATGTGGGAAATAACCTATTGGTTGTAGGTTCTACATCATGAGCTACATCAATTGCTTCCATCTGCATTGTCTTACTATTCTGTCTATTCTTGTTTTTTGATTTTTTATAGTTAGTTACAAATTCATTGTAACGAAAATCAAGATTTTGTGAGACAATTGAATGTTTGAATGATGAAATAGCAGTAGCACTTGCTCTGATGTACGAGCTTCCACCAATACCATGAGGATAACCAACACCTAGACCCATTATTGGGGTTTGTGGATTGTTCTAAGGGTTTTGTCCTAAAGGATGGGTAATTGTTGGACTCATAGTCACTATTGGCATTGTTGTACTAGAAGTACTACCAATACTTGTCATAATCTCAAACTTCTTTACACTTTCTTGATCTCCGAGACCAAATTTTTTTGCATCTATATATAATGTCCTTTTTGGACCACTAGTTGTAGTTGTACCCATGGTATCTATAGCTATGAGAGTGACAATTGATTCAGATTGAATTTGAGTGCTCTAAAGTGGAACTGTAAATGAAGCAAGAACAAATTTAATTAACTGAGATGAATCCAATGTGGATGGAATCGACTGAGTTGATGATTGATCTCCATGCCCAAGGCCTAGTTTCTTACCATGTTTTGGTGCTACAACTGGTGGTTGAGGTGGTAACCAAACCCCTTCTCCACTGGGACCCAGACCACCAGAACCTTGGTAGCCCATTTTTACTACAATTTCTGCCCCTTTGCTATCTAGAAGTTTGGTGGATGCATCAAATCCTCTCTGAATTTGTGTACTAGATGAGGGATTCAAAGAATCCTGGTCATCATAATCATCATCAGTATCATTGTGATGTGCTTCAGGTGGATGCTCCTTATTCCACAATTTGTCAAACATTGTTTCCTCTTCAACCTCATCACGATCTGCAGAGATCTTTGGCTCACCGAGATTCTTCCTCATTTCCCAAAATTGAGAATTTTTTCTTCGACTCCATCTAGCATCTATAAATTCATTCATTAGCTCTTTTGGAATAGGTTCTATAGATGGTTTATCATCTTTCTTGTAGAAATTGGACGATGTCATGCCCTGTACTTTTCCTTTATGTTTGTGTAATGCCATTATTTGTGATGACAATTCCTATATTGACATATTATTTTCAGCAGCATATTTCTCCATTTATTTTTTGACCTCCTCCCAGGAGTCCATGTTTTTAAATTTTTCAATCAAAGGCATACTTTCATGTTGATATTTTCTTGCAGAAGTCCCAATGCCCTTAAGCCTTGCTCCAATTATGTTTAGTGGATCATACTGCTAGTGACTGTCAACATCAAATCAAAAAATTGAAAAAAAGCTTTCTACTACTTTGAATCCTCTTCTCTCAAATGAGAACCCTCCAATTATCATTTTCTTTTGTTGACCATGAAAGAGTACATCTATGCTCTCCATTTGTCGTACATATTCCAATGCAAATACCCTCTCTGTTACATGTATTGGAAGTTTGTAGGTTTCTATCCATGAACCATAAAACCTTAACATAGTGTACTCTTCCATTAAGTACCAGTCAGCCAATTGTAGTTCACTTCCGAGTTGAATGCAATTTCTACAAGTAACAGGCAATCTAGGCATTGGAGTGCCTGTAATTTTATGGTACATTGGTGTCAAAAAGAAGTCTAAAAAATTGTTGTAGTTCTTTCTATTATCAATCATCCTTATCCGAGGTGTCCACTCATATATTGGATTTTTTCCTTGAGTCTGACTGCAAAGCTTGTTTGCCTCAAATAATGCACGATGCTTTGCTAGGAGAAGATAGGACAAGTAGGTTGTGAATCTAAATGTCTTCTCTGAACCTCTTTGAATCATTAGTAATTGATCTTGCATGCAGCGAACAATGTGCTCAATAAAATGATATCTTATTGGTTCTTTTTAAAAATGAATATGATAAAGCATTTCAAAAATGCTAGCATCCACTTGTTTATTACTATCCAATCCCAAACAAAATGCTAGCAAGGAAATACTATCCTGTGCCCATGGCAAAAAAAATTCAAAATCATAAGGAGGCATGTGATTTGGACTCAACCTACAACCACTTTTTATTTCTCTGATATAAGAATATCTCTATTTTGCATCTAATTTTTCATAATCATTTTCCATCTTTCCCAGGTCAATATGTACATTTGACTGTTGTTGTTGAAACCCTAGGTTCAATAGACTAGCAAATTCACTCTCAGTTATGGACAAAATTTCCTCCTAAGTAATTTTATTCACAATTGCTTTTCTATTTTCATCATAATTTTTGGCACAAAGTATAACAATTTTTGGGCAAGGGAATACTTGAGATAACGCCATGTGTGCCGACCCAGCTACCCATGGTGCAATTTTATTTGCAATTGCATTTACACTAGGGTTAAATGAACAAAATTTTGAAGCCTTATTTGGATCATTCCACTTGTTTTCAAGTGCAAATCTTATCTCCATTATACCATTATTTCCATGAATAATAGGATCATGTATATCATGGAATAAATCACTAAAACTTGGTGTTTTAATCATATTGTGGAATTCTGTTATTTTTCCCATGTTATTCTTGGTATTTGTTTTTCCCATCATGGTAAATATTTAAACATAGCTACAAGCCTACAGGGGTGATTCAAAATTAAAACCTTACAAACTAAATTTTTTTATATAATATAAACAATAAAGTTGTAAATCAAGAGGCTTGAAAAATTTAAAATGTGGGACGTAAATTTTTAGGATTTTAGTAGTTACACTTACCCATTCACGTTCACGTTGCCCTTAATTTTGATTTTTGTAGAGAGCTGAGAGACTGTAGCTTGTTACTTTCCTCGGACCACAATCCTCAACCTAGAAATTAAGAATCCATAACTTTGTTGTCCTATAACTTTGTAAATTGTAACCCCTTTCTAATTTCTAAATCTGTAGACAATGTATAATTGCAAAATTAAAGAAACTTAACGTGCCAAAATTGTACAATCTGTACTCTATAGTATATAGTCGTCACACTTGTCACACAATACACTTTCAGTTTAAATGTGAGTGGAATCATGGACCACTAGTTACTAGACACGTGTTAAGTGTTAACTAACCTGTCATAATGTATTAATGTCATTCATAACGTCACTGTTAACTGCAAGTGGAATGTGATTATGTCAATGTGTTAACTGAGCAGTGACACTTGTCATGATTTTGGGATGCATTTGAAATGACAAGGTTTCTTTTTCCTTTCAGCCCAAAACTCAACTTTGATCATTGATCTATAAACATCCAATAGCACCGGTGAATGGTGTGGTGGCCCTATGGGTTGTGGGTCCCACTCCCATTAACTAAGCTAGTCAGGTATCAGGATGACTCACATCACGAGTTAGACATGTCAGTGTCACGTTATCACCAAATTGAAATGACATTGTTATTTGTTGGTCGATCGAGGAGTTTAGTGACATGTCTCATGATTTCGAGATGCATTTGAAATGACAAGGTTTCTTTTTCCTTTCAGCCTGAAACTCAACTTTGATTGTTGATCTATAAACATCCAATGGCAATGGTGATTCGTGAATGGTGTGGTGGCCCCATGAGACTACAGAGTTGCATAATTGCATATACAGAGTAATTTAAGATAATATTACTATTTAATTTTAACTAAATATTTGGGAAAACAACTAGCTAGTACAATCAAAACTAATATTAATAGATTTTTAAGACATTATCTATACATTAATATTTTGAATTAATATTAATATTATTAATCATCTCAAAATTTAATATATAAGGGCTAATCATATAATTAACATGGGTCAATGAGTCTGCCTCAAATCCTCAAATCAAAATTACAATTTAATATATTTATTAATTTATATAAATTAAATTAAATTTTCTATATAGCTAAAATTAAATATATTTCATAAGACACAGATATATATCTAAAATTTGTATTAAAATATTAATATTATATATTCACAAATTATATCTCTAACTAATATTATTTATCTTTAGCTATAATATTTCTACTTTCTTTTCACAATAGGCAGGGACTCGTGCTCCAACAGAGCTCTTGTAGTTGTTATTATTATTATTATTTGGCAAAACTTTATTTAAAATCAAAAGAATTGGAAAATGGATCTTCTGCGCAAGCAACAAAATACATAAAATAATAAAATTTTACCTAACAATTGTAATGAAGGCAGAAATGCAATTATTTACATAATTAATCTTGGCAGTTTAACTTTACTATTTGGACATTAGTTGTTAGTGCCTACCATAGGAACTATAGGCAACAAACTTTTTTAACCAGTGTTTGAAATAAACAACTTTAACCAATCAAGTTTCACATAATTTTTTAATAATAAGTAATAATATATTTTTCTATTAGGTAAATTTTGAGGCAGGAGCTGCGTTGCTCTGCAACCTTATTTCTAGGGGAAATGTATTAGTGATTATCATTATAAATAATATTTTATATTCACATAGGCTTTTATAAAAAATTCAATAGAAAATTAAAAAATCCAAAATATTGCAATGTTGCATAAGTAAGCATAAGAAGTTTAAAAAATGAAATACAATTTTATATGGAACGGAAACTCCAAAAATTTCATTGATATTTCTTGAAATTTACAAATTTACAAAATCAGGGGAAAACCCTAGACTCTAGTACTACTATACTATTCATCATAGAAACCACCAGAATCAACCATGGTTGCAAATTCTTGTAGCTAGTGGTTGCCATCTTCCACGTCATCCAGGAAAAACTATTTTCAAAGAAAATTCAACCCAATTCTTGCCCATTTCCTATAGTGCTTCAACTGCCCAGCAATTAAGCCCAGTAAAAATGGTTGTAGGACCACATTCTAGCCAGGTTCCGAAAGCTTGTGGACTTCACCCGCCCAAGGGATCCCCACTTCTAAAATTGCATGAATGATAATTTCAATGTCATCACCCTAATATACTACTTTAAAAATCTTCCTCAGGAGCAACACAATTTTGGCCCTTGCTTCTCTGAGGTCAAGTAGGGAGGCTAGAAATTGTGACATAATGTCACTGTTGACACGATATCGGTTCTCATTCTCCAAAAACTCACGCCCCAGAACCATTTTGATAGCAATAATAAAAAACTTCACACCAGAGCATGGAACAACCTCATTGCAATTTGACAAGAGGTTTTCCTCAGGAATGTGACCTAGAAAGGCCTTTTGCTCCTCTTCCAAAGTGCATCTCAGGCAAATAGGGTTGTCCATCTTTACTGTAAAGTTCTAACAGACTAACACCAAACAAACTAGACCTATCGACTACCAAAAATGAGATGAGCAATGATGAAAGAAGTGGCTCAATCGCCTATAAATAAGCTTGGTGGGCAAGGTGCCAGGGATTATTATTTTTTTTCTAAATAAGCTTAGCCATTGAGAAATATTTCTTAAATATTTGTCCGTCTGACTACCAATTCAATTACATTAAATTAGAAAATATTCTCAAATCTTGAACATAATTGCAAGTACATGCCGAAAAGGCTAATTGTAATTAAACACTAATACTATCCATTGTCCTATAATGTGTGTGAAGCTACTTAATCGATGGAAAAGGCCAATTGTAATTAAGACTAATAGTACTACTGCTAGTGGACTGTGGCATGTCCTGTAATGCATGCAAAGTCACTTAGCCGATGGAAAAGGCCAATTGTAAATTGTAATTAACAATGAAAAGACATCAATATACTATCTCCTGCAACTTAAGTGATACATGCTGGACAGAAATGTGTCACCATTCCAAACACTTGAACAAGGTCGAGGCTTCATTCCAAATGCTTGGTCCCAAAATAAACCTTCAACCATTGATATATTATCATCGGATGGTAGTCTGAATCATGTAATTAATATTCTATATGTAATTAATGTTTATCATTTAAATAACCTAAGCTTTGTTCATTTTTACTTTTTAATTTTTGTCTATAATCTACATGTAATTAATGTTTATCATTTCAATCATCCGAGCTTTGTTCATTTTGTATTGGTAATAATAATAAGATATCTTTTTCCTTATTATATATAGTTATAGATAAACTAAACTACAATGGTATTGGTAATTATCAATAAAAAATTGTCAGAAATCAGCAGTACAATTTGGGAAGCGGTGTGTGGTTAGTGGTAGCATACTAGCGAGAGAATGTCGCTATCACTGACATGGCATTTAATTCTTTTCGGGTACACTATACTCCGCAGACAACTTACCTTGATACGTGTCAACATTCCGGTGACTACCTCGACAATTCTTCTTCCTTCAAGAAATGTTGGCCAAAATTAAACCTCAGCCATTGATGTTGGATCATCAGATGGTCTGAGTTCTCAAATAATACATTTAACATAATTACAGTGGTAGTGGCAAAGATTATGCTTCCATAATGTACGGTCAAACAACCACATCTTTAAACCATCACTTGCCAGTTGCTAGTTGCTAGTTGCCAAAAATTTAAGTAAGTTGGTATGTTAGGTTAGGCTACTTATTTCCCATCTTTTGAAAATAGCCATACAACTGTAACTTTTTGAAAACCATTCGCCATAACAAATAAATTAACTCAATTATTTGGAAAATAATTTTGCCATTTTAAAAATAATAATTTATTGGTTATTAAAATATTTTCCAACCAATATCCATATTTTAAAACATAATTCGCCATCAATATTAATAATTTTATTAAAAACAAAAATTATAATCACCATTATTTTATAAAAATTGTTTAAACTATTAAAAAAATTGCCACCAAATATCCATCAATTGATGCATAATTCGGCAACACTATTAATTTTTTTTTTTCACCCAAATGACATGTGATTCGCCACAATTTTATAAATTTTGGGAGTGGGGGGTTCCTTAAATTTATCCTTGATCATAGGTATGGGCATTATACTAGTGAATGCTAGAAGTAGGGTGATCAGTCAAAGAAAAATGCAAATGTGGCTGATGTGAACATGGGAAATACAAATAATCTCATAGCCTTCATAATGTACAACATTGGTGAAGAAGGCAACCATGAGGTATGGTACCTAGACAACAGTTGTAGAAACCACATGAGTGGTAATAAAAGTTTATTTTATTTTATTGATAAGACTTTTAAGTCTAAAATTAAGGTGGAAAATAATGGAGCCACTCCCATAGTCTGGAAAGGATCTATCATCATCCACACCAAGCAAGGTGAGAAGAAGGAGATACATAATATGTATTTTCCCCTAGTATGAAGCACAACTTCATGAGTGTTGGAAAACTCATTCAAAATGGATAAAAGGTGCTAATGGAAAATGACAACTATGTCATTCATGAGAAGGATGGGGGTAGTAGTTTACTTGTAGCAGTCCAAATGACAAAGAATCAGATGTTCCCCTTGAGGATAGAGACATGCTTCTCTTCTCAACTCAGTGTTGTACCTCCCAAGCATGCATGTAAAATAGTACATTAGCAATCATCTCTTAGGAGCATGATTGAAGACCCCTCCAAGCTTTGGCATCTCAGGTATGGGCATCTTGGCTTTGTTGGTTTAAATTTATTGTCCAAGAAAAGAATGGTAGATGGTTTTCCAAGCATTGTAGATTCATATGACAAGTCTGAGGCTTGCATTTTGGGTAAGCAACATAGGTTTCCATTTTAATTTTGGAAATTCTAGAAGGGCTAGAGCACCATTAGAATTAGTGCATTCTAATTTAGTAGGCCCTATGCAAAGTACTTCTATTGGGGGGAGTACTTATTTTATGACATTCATAGATGATTTTAGTCATAGGACATGGGTATATTTCTTGAAGAGAAAATATGAAGCATTTGATAAATTAGTTGAATTTAAAGCCAAAGCTCAAAAAGAATGTGGACACTATGCAAAATTCCTTAGATCAAAGAGAGGAGGGGAGTATACCTCCAATTTGTTTGTAAATTTTTGTAGGAAGGATCACATTAAAAAGGAACTTACAACCAGTTATAATTTGCAACAAAATGGAGTGGCTGAGAGAAAGAATAGGACCATTGTTGAAATGGCTAGAAGCATGATGAAAGAAAAAGGGCTCCCAACTATTTGATCAACAGTTAGTTCATGACAAGATTCCTCTTGAGGCTTGGTCAAGGAACAGATGGATAGTCAAACACTTGAGAGTGTTCGGATTTGTAGCATATGCACATGCGCCTAAGGAACAAGGACAAAAGCTAGATGATCAAGATGTGAAGTTTATCTTCACAGGTTATAGCTTAAATTAAAGGCTTAGAGATTGTATGATCCTATCATCGAGAAGATCATTATTTAAAGAGATGTGAAGTTTCTTGAAAATTAGTCATGGACTCGGTGGATGAATCTTCAAGCACTTCAAGTAATTTTCCTACTATTGGCGAGGAAGAGGAAGGAATTGGTGATGAGCAAGATGATGGAGCAGCAAACATAAATTGTAGACAAAGGCAGAAAGGCAAGCAACTGTTAACATGTCAAGTGACAGCACCAAGCACTTCAAGACAACCCTGAACTAGTATGAAAAATAGTAGCAACAACAATACTGAGAATTCAAACCCCACTCTCACCTCCCTATTTTCAAGAAAGACTAAGTGTCTAAGAGATATATACCAAGATGAAAGGTATGAGGAAGATTATGATGAGACTATCAATTTTGCATTATTTTCTCATAGCGATCCAATCTACTTTGAAGAAGCTATGAAGGAAGAGAAATAGTGTAATGCTATGGATGAGGAAATAGATGCCATTGAAAGAAATGAGACATGGGAGTTAACTAGTTTTCCTCACAAGAAGCAAATAATTGGAGTAAAAGGGGTTTACAAGACAAAGTGCCATGCTAAAGGAAAAATAGATAGGCATAAGGAATGTTTAGTGGTCAAGGGGTAAAAGTAGTATTATGGTAGAGATTATGATGAGAGATATGCCCTAGTTGCAAGAATGGAAACCGTGTGGGGTAAGTGCACCAAGTTGTGGTGCCAAAAGTGGGGTATAAGTGGACAACTTTTTCCTGAAATCAGCAATTTCTGGACTTCAACAAGAATTTGAAGATAGTTACGCTCAAAATTTTAAGATATGACAAAAATAAAAGTCATAGTCCTTTGAATCTAGTTTCTAAACTACTAATTTTTTTTCAAAATGGTTTAGTTTTAGGTCCTCAAAAAAGGGGGCCACAAAAAGTGGTACTTTTTATTCCATAAAAACATAACATAGTACAAAGTGTGGCCCCCCTAAAATTTTAACTTTTTTTTTTGAAAATCTTTAATCACTCCAGTCAAAAGTTACCTAACACTATGTAGTTTATCTCAATTTTTTTAGTTTATCTCAATTTTTTTGGGTAATTTTATAATGTGTATTTTTTTTTAATGAATTTTTTAATCAAACACATCCCAAAAACATGAAATATCTGTGTGCTCCCCCTAGAAATGATTGAAAACTAATCTAAAATCAAAACTTCTTTTTTTCAAAGTGTGTAGAATGGAGTCTAGTTTCTAAAAAACTAAGTTGTTGCAAAATTTGATGAACGAGCTAAAATCTACAGCCCAATTAGTACATGTTGGTTTTTGACAAAAAATGGACATACATTCAAAAGAAATTATAGATGATAGGCTTAAAATAGTTCAAATAAAAAATAAATTATATGGTTGTGTAGCTAACACAGAGACCTACCATGTCATGTAACCTAATTTTATCGATGCTCAACCATGAGGAAACTAGAAGGAGAGCACACAAGAAAAATCAATCATTTTTTGTATGTTTGCAGCAAAACACGTCTCAGACTAGTTTATAGACTCCAAAGCTTTGGGTTGAATCCCCAAGCCAAAGCCAAACATTAGGGTTGGTAGAATGTAAAGCTTTAAATAGTGCGTGCACCCTATAGTGCATGTGCGCTATAGCGCACACACACTATTTAAAGCCTTTTAAATTTACTTTTAAATAGCGTGTACGTGCTTTGTAATTTTTTTTTGAAAAGTGTGCATGCGCTTTAATGCATACACACTATAGCGCGTACGCACTATGGCTTGGCACACCCAAGCCATAGTGTGTGCGCATTATAGGCGTACGCACTATAGCACGTGCACGCTTTGCAAAACTAGAATGGGAAAAGAGGTGTCATCTTTTTGGCACCACAACTTGGTGCACTTACCCTGTGTGCTATCATAACAATTGCATCCCAACACAAATGGAAGGTATATCAAATGGATGTGAAGTCCACCTTCTTGAATGGTGTATTGAAAGAAGAAGTTTATGTAGAGTAGCCACCTAGTTATGAAGTCCCGGTTGAAGAAAAAAAATTGTATAGATTGAAGAGAGCTCTATATAAGCTTAAGCAAGCTCCATAAGCATGGTACAACAAGATTGACTCATATTTGATGGGCAATCACTTTAGCAAAAGAAATGGTGAGCCCACTCTCTACATCAAGGTAGAAAATGGTAAAGTGTTGATTGTTGTCTTGTATGTTGATGACTTAATCTTCACTAGAAATGATAATTTCCTAATTGGTGAGTACAAAGAAGCCATGAAAAATGAATTTGAAATGATAGGCCTAGGTCTTTTGAAGTACTTTCTAGGAATAGAAGTAAAAAAATGCATGATGGGATCTTCATCTCTCAAGAAAAGTATGCAAGGTAGATCTTGGAGAGATTCAAAATGCAGAATAGTAAGGCATTCCTAACACCAATAGTAGTAGGTATGAAATTGAGCAAGCAAGATTGCAGCAAAAGTGTGAATCCAACACTATCAAAGAGTATGGTTGGAAGCTTAATGTATTTGACAGCAACTCAGCCTGACATGATGCATGCAGTAAGTCTAATTTCCAAATTTATGGAAACACCAAAGGATTCCCATTGGCAAGCTAGAAAGAGGATCCTAATGTATGTGAATGGCACCAAGAAATTTGGGATTTTGTATACTGCAAATAATGATTATAAGTTGGTTGGTTACATTGATAGTGATTTGGCTAGAAGTCTAGACAATAGGAAGAGCACTTCTGGATACATGTTCCATATGGGATTGGGTGCAATTTCATGGGCATCCAAGAAGCAACCTATTGTTTGCTCAATCTACAACAAAGGTTGAATACATAGCAGTGAATGTAAGAACATGTCAAGCTATTTGGTTAAGTAGGATCTTGACAAATGTGAATTAAAGGCAAGAGGATGGAACCACAATCTTTTGTGACAACATCTCCTCAATTGCACTATCTAAGAATCCAATCTTTCATGGGAGAAGCAAGCACATTGAGATCAGATATCACTTCATCAAAGAGTTGGTGGAGGATGGAGAAATCAAAATGGAATTTTGCAAGTCTAAGCAGTAACTAGCAGACATATTCACTAAGCCTTTAGGTATTGGAACTTTCGTGCACCTAAGAAAAAGTCTTAGTGCAGTTGATTTGGATTAGGAGTGATTTTTGTTTTGTTTCTCTCAAGACAAAGGGGAAGTGTCAAAATTTTAATGCAATTGGTTTTTTGCCCCCAAAGCCAAACTCCCACCTACCCACCTAACCCTCATTAACTCAGTAGGTGAGTTTGAAATCCAAATGAGAGGGAAAACATCTTGTAGTAAGACAAAAGGAATGAATCTGACTTATTTGATTAGTTGGAAAGACCAGAGTTAGAGAAAAGGAAAAGTGTAGAGTGTGCAGAGCAGAGATAGAAAGACAATCAAAAGATCAAATCAAAGCTTAGAAAATAGAAGGAAGTTTTAGAAAGAAGATAGAGGTTGCAATAGCATGGGTCTTGATCTCCTTGGTCTCTGTGAGTTTGTATTGTTTTTTTCCTGAGAAGCAATGATTGTTCTAGGTTTGATTGTATTGGGCCATTAGAGTTGTAAGTTTATGTTTAAAGTTTTATTAGTTTGAAGTTTTAGTATTTTCTGGTTGAAGTCAAATGCTCCGAGATTTTGTAATAGTTTTAACCTAGTTGAATAGAAATCAAGCAAGCACGCATACAAATATTTTTTGTCTCCTCTTTATTCTTCATTCCATGGTCTTTTTGAGAAGGTTTATGGTTATGCTCTTTGTGTTTTTAATGGTGCAAAAGTTCATATAGAAAGTCTATTGTTAGAATGCTAGGTTCACTCTCTAACTGAGCTCACTCAGTCATTGTATGGGTTTCATATTGATCCTGTCTAGCTCCACCTCCCATTATTGACCAAGCTCACTCAACATCTATATTGTTGAGTTCACTTAGCACCCTCTTATGTCGAGATGCCCCTTTCTTATTGAGCTCACTTGGCTTCTTCATGTGCTGAGTTCACTTGACACCATCTCCCTATCACTCAACACCCTCTTGTGTCAAGAAAAACTATCACTTAGCTTCCTTTGGGTTTCAAGTGAAATTTTTTAAGTTTGTGATTTATTTCTTACATGTTGGCCTTCTTCTAGAGTTTTCCTCATTTGTTCGATAGCTTTACAAGTAAAACAAACCTACTTCTATGTGTTTTGTCCTTTGCATTCTTTGCAAATACATGAAAATTAAAAACCAGATCTTTGATTCAAACCTTGGTATGAAATACTAGGCTAATCAAATTTTCTATATTGTTGGTAGCATCATGAAAAAGGGAGGAGTGGGCATGTCCTATTAGGCACTTTAGAAGAAAGAACAAAAGAAAACTATCTATCAAAGACATTTGTGTTGAAATATAAGTCAAGTAGAGAAAAATCATTTCATAATGGTCATATGGAAGATGCTCCTCAAGTCTACAATCTTCTCAATAAATATCCTAGAGAGATGAAACACTTGCAACATGAAATCTTGATAGAAAACTAATTCCTCCGCCCAATTGGAAGAGGGTTTGAGAAAATAAGCTATGGTAATTGTAGCTATTAGATTCTTTTGATATATTATCCATTAGAAGGAGCACAATTCTACCATGGATGCTTCCATTAAATGTCCTAAAACAATATTTAAGACTTCATCTTTGGTTGTTGATTAGAGGATGATGTGTATGGTATTAAGGGTATATAGGCGCGTAAATGGGGAATAAAACTATGGGCATAGAGATGATGATGGAACGCTAGAAAAAATGCACATATAGCTTTATGTGGCTTAAGTCACAAATTTTATAGTGAAGCTTTTGGAATGCCATTGCACATATTGCTTTTATATACAAAAGTAAATTTATACCTATATTTGATTTATGAAAGCATAATTTTAGCTATGAGTCAAAAAGGAAATTATCTAGTTTTATTAAATAAAGTTGAACAAAATGTATAAATAATACAAATTAGAAATAAAATTATTAAGGAAATTGAACATATAATCTTATAATATATCAAGTAAATTTCAAACTTAAAATATATAACAAATAGGAAATTTTTAAAATTTCAAAAGGCTTATTAGATTACATTTTTTATAATTCTATAAAAAGCACTAAAATGTCTAAAAATTAATATAAAAAGATTTAATATAAATTATATTTACATAAATATTCTTTAAAATTCTCATAAATGTAGTGTGGTGTCATTTATGGGAGAATTTTTCTTTAGAAATAGCACCATACTATATGGACTATAAATTTTTTATATGATCTATCATGATGATTTTATTTTCTAGAAATAATAACATACTATATGAAATTGGAACATATTTATTTAGCAGATTATGGTAAAATTTATAGAGTATATTTTTATTTTTGGGAGAAACAACATTTATAGTGGCAATAACAAAAAATTTCCAAAAATAAAAACATACTATATGGATTACAACATATTTCTAGGTATGAATTATGACTTAATTTATATACTATGTGGCTTATAAACTACTATATTTTGTAGCTACAACATTGAAAAATTAATCTATAAATATGTGGTAAAATACTTGACAATTAATTGGGCCCTCTCATATCTTGAATTGTTTGATATTCTATACAATCCCTCTAATAATCTAGACTCCTAGATAACTCTTGTATTCTTTTCTACATGTAATCCCTCTAATAATATGGGCTCACAAATAAGTCTAATATTCTAGAATAAGTATTTTGTGCTCATAGAAAATGGTGATGGAAATATTCTTTTCTCACATAGAAAGTAAATGCAATTGTAAAAGAACTATTTCTATGCCATATTAATAGATATTTTTTTCCCTATAAAATTTTGACTTTAGCAATTTTCTTTCATTTCAAAATCAAGATTTTAAGTTAGAATTTAGAAATTGGTTGTTTTGTGGCCTTGGCTACAATTAATGAAGTGGTCATATGAATCAGACAAATCTGAGGTCAAGTTGCCAAGGCAAAGAGAAGAATGTTTGATTTGAATGGAATGGTGCACTGACACCTCTCTATATTTATGATGCATGTACTCTAATTTGCTTTCAAAGAGTCCAATTTTTCTCGTGGGAGACTTTAAGTTCAACATTTGTTATAAAAAAAATTAGAGATTGGACAAGTGACATAAGTCCAATGCTTATTTATTTACATATGTAATGTTGTTGGAAGTTGAATAATTGCACAAGAGTTATTACTTATGAAGCAAATAATGTATTATGTTTTGTCCATGTGTTTGGACAACTATTTTACAAGAATATATAATTTTAAATAAAATATTGTCTACATCTATGTAAAGTGTAATTTGATTTATAAAAACTAAAATTTTATATTGTTTGATATACAATATACAATGAACTTACCTTGTCCAAAACTTGTACCAATTTTAGTAAATCAATAATATATAGAATATAATTTTAATGATGTAATTTCTTATATATATTCATAAATGAATACATCAATGTCAATATCTTCTTGTTCAAATAATAAACTATATTAATATTATAATTAAAATAGACAAAGTTTAAAGTTTTTCCTCAATCCAATAAGCACTAGCATAAGTCGTCTTTGGTAATTACGCCGAGAGGCGTTCTATACAATGGCAGCACAAATGCCCAGCACGGGAATATGCCAAGATTCCTTGTCAATAAAAAAGAATTGGGAGCAGTTACAAACTTCCAAATTAAATATTAAAAAAGAATTCCCGAAATAATAGCTGGCCGAAATAATAGGCTCGAAAAAGTAGGGCCCGAAAAAGTAGGACCCGAAAAAATAGGGTCGAAATAATTTCAATATTATTTTTTTTTTTGTTAAATATAATTTTGCATGCACATTCATGCTTTTTTTTTGCGGGGAGTGGGAGAATTTGAAACAAATTCGTGGAATGTGAAGAGACGTCTGTTGGGGGATATGAGGAGCCTCTCAGAAGTTATAAAACCAAGGCTCCTCATTTCATTTTCATTTTATGTTTTTGCAGGAAGGAAGAGGTGGAGGTTATTGGAGGATTAGATTGGAGTTTTTGAATAGGAGTAAATTGAAGTTTTGGAGTAACATTTTTGCAGGTGAGATTTCTATTTTTTATTTACATTTTCATTTAGATTTAGATGTAGAAGTAAATTGAAATTCAAAATTAGTTATAATATTCTACTTTGATTTACATTTCAATTTTAATTAATTTCATTTAGATTTAGAATTCTATTCATATGACCGAAATTGAGGCCACTGGAGGACCTGTGCAGAGTTTTTCGTGGAGATAAGCATGTGGGTACTGAATCAAGGCACATTAGGCCTCTTGGAGATGTAATTGCGGTGACTTCCATGGCTTTTTGAATCGAATAGGGCAATCTAAACAATCTTAGATTTGAAATTCTTTTTTTCCTTTTCAGCCGAAGACAGAACAAAGATTGCTTGCAAGAAATTTTGTAGAGTTTAAGATTTGATTGCTTATGGCCGACTATTCTTGGTAACTGATATTTCTATTGTATATTCCTGTGCCCAGCACGGGAAGTTTTAATCTATACAATTTATTTTGTGCATTTAGTGCACAAACTAAAGAATGCATATGCAATCAATTTCTTTATCAATCTTTATGATAGCTTTTTTTTTAAAATAGAAAATAGAAATTATTCTTTTACGTATGTAGAAAAAAATTAGAAAGATTTTATGTATGTAAAAAATTAAAAGAATTCTATATACATCTAGATTTATTGAAAATAATTCTATTTACATCTAGATATTTTGATTGAAATAACCATAATGTAAAAACAAAATATAAAATAGAAATGTTAATATATGTATGTAGAAAAAATTAGAAAGATTGCATGCATCTAAAAAAATTCTATTTACATCTAGATTTTTTTAGAATGGAAAAATATGGATAATAGAAATATCAGTTGCATGTTTGTAGAAATAAATTAGAAAAACATGTATCTAGAAATTAAAAAGATTCTATATGTGTCTAATTTTTAGATTTTACTTTATTCTAAACTAATTATTGATGGATATATATTTTAAAAATATTTATGTAGTTTAAAGTTTAGATTTTAATTAATTTGTATGCAAATAGGAAAAAGAATAAATATTTTATATATATGTAGATTAATTTCTATTTTTAAAATTTACAAGTAAATGAGTACTTTATTCATTTAAAGTAAACAAGTTTTTAAGTAATATATTTTTATTTTAGAAATATATTAATCATAATGTTCATTTATTATTACTTATTTAATATACTTACTCTCAAATCTAAGACAATAGAAATGATATTTTATTAACTTTGAAATAGGGAAGTGTTAAGCAAGTTCGTTTAGAAAAATACCAAAAATATATTTGGTCTTTGATCAAATTGGAGTTAATATTAGAAATATAAATATGATCATTAACAACTAAGCTAAATTCAGTTCAAAACAATAATGTTATTTAAATTTAAACAATTTTTTTTGAAAAGAATTCTATTTACATCTACATATTTTGATTGAAATAACCATAATGTAAAAAAAAAATATAAAATAGAAATGTTAATATATGTATGTAGAAAAAATTAGAAAGATTGCATGCATCTAAAAAAATTCTATTTACATCTAGATTTTTTTAGAATGGAAAAAAATGGATAATAGAAATATCAGTTGCATGTTTGTAGAAATAAATTAGAAAAACATGTATATAGAAATTAAAAAGATTCTATATGTCTCTAATTTTTAGATTTTACTTTATTCTAAACTATTTATTGATGGATATATATTTTAAAAATATTTATGTAGTTTAAAGTTTAGATTTTAATTAATTTGTATGCAAATAGGAAAAAGAATAAATATTTTATATATATGTAGATTAATTTCTATTTTTAAAATTTACAAGTAAATGAGTACTTTATTCATTTAAAGTAAACAAGTTTTTAAGTAATATATTTTTATTTTAGAAATATATTAATCATAATGTTCATTTATTATTACTTATTTAATATACTTACTCTCAAATCTAAGACAATAGAAATGATATTTTATTAACTTTGAAATAGGGAAGTGTTAAGCAAGTTCGTTTACAAAAATACAAAAAATATATTTGTTCTTTGATCAAATTGGAGTTAATATTAGAAATATAAATATGATCATTAACAATTAAGCTAAATTCAATTCAAAACAATAATATTATTTAAATTTAAATAAAATAAGCCATGTTCACTTTGAAACATCAAACAACTAATTAACTAATACAATAATTAAAATAAATGAATCTATTATGACATAGAAAAATATTTTCGAAGTATAATTTCTTTGTTTTTGAATCAATATGAGTTTTTTTTTTCTACTTGAAAAGATAAACCATCCTAATTGTCATCCTTAGTTAACCCTAACAACAACCCCTACCTTAGCCCTAGCCCCAACAATGATGTACAATATAACTATAATCCAACATTAAACTATAATTATAGCACTAAAACATATCCCTATTGATATAACGAAAATCTCAGTCCAAACCATAATCTAAACCAAAAACCTACACACTAATATTGGTTATAGTCCTAACCCTAAAATCTAACCCTTAACCATAATGTAAAAAAAAACTCCAAAATATTGATCAAAATCCTAAACCTACCTATATGGATAACCATGATATTAAACTCTAAATCCAGTCCCAAGGTCCTAACCATGGTGTAAACCTATAACCGAACTCTTAAAAAATTTACTAATCCCTGATCCTAATCACATTCCCAACTTTAAACTTGAACCATAAACCATAGTTGTAACCATAATCATAAACTTAAACAAAACCCTAACCCTAAAGGTACAATCATAAAATTAATCATAGCTTAGACCCTAATCCTAGCACAAACCACAATCATGACCAAATATAAATCTTCACCTTACCCCTAATCATAATTTCAATGTTAACCCTAACATTAGTTTCAATCCTACCATGATATGAACCCTAATATAGACTTCACCTTGATCCTCACCCTAATCTTAAGTCTAATTAAACCCTGACTAAAACCTAATATAAATGATATATCTAACTATAATCCTAACTGTAATTATCATACAACCCAATGCTAACCCTCATGTATATTTAATCCCTAATCTTAACTCTAAATATTCTATAAACTCTAGAATTGACCTTGATTCTAACCATAACCCTAAAATCTAAATTGTAACCATAGCACGAAAGGTGGGGACCCCCGCTACATGGCACAATTCTGGGTCTTGGAGCCTTGCGAAAGCACTACAGAGTGAGGAAATGTCATAAAGGTGACATGTAGTAGCATGATGCAATTTTGGGCTTTAGAGCATTGTAGAAACAATGCAGCTTAAGGAGGCGCTAGAATGGAGACTCATGGAAAGAAGAGGAAAGACATTCATGTCGCTGGCAAAAAACTATGAAAAGAGATAACATGATGTCTTAACCTCCCACAAAAAATGCAAGGTTGATCCCAAGGGGGAATTTGGTTTCCCCAAAAATGAATGATGGTCATCGATGAAGGTCTTCCTCTCGAAATAGACGGCATAGATGCATCGTGAATCCTCACCAATGAAGGATTAAGTTGCAACCGTCGATGTAGATTCTCCCCTCAAAAAGGATGACTGAGATGCAACGAGGAAACTCCTCCCAATGAAGGATTAAGTCACATTCGTCGATCAAGATTGGCTTTATTTCCAATGGATGACTAAGATGTAGTGAAGAGATTCCTCCCAACAAACGAAGCAGATAGCACAAAAGGTGTGAACCCCCTCCATGTGGCACAATTTTGGGTCTTAAAGACTCATGAAAGCATTGTGGAGTGAGGAAATGTTGGAAAGGCAATGCGTGGTAGCATGATGCAATTTTGGGCTTCAGAGAATTGAAGAAACAATGTAGCATGACGATGCATCAGAATGGAGATGCATGGCAGCATCTTGTGCAATTCTAGGCTTTAGAGTGTTTCGAAAACACTAGCATATAAAGAAACGTTAGAATGGGAATGCATGGCAACATCTTGCACTTTTGGGAAGATGGGAAGATAGCTCGTGAAGAAATAAGAGTTATCGAATCTCGCAGCATGAATCAACCCGACTAAGAAAAAATGATCCAGCGTGGTCAATGAAGAAACCGAGCCAACACAAAATGTTAGCCGCCAACTTTAGCGATGTTAACCCTCTGCAAAGAACCTATCCCATTTAAGGTCTCTCCGATCAGACATCAGTGATGGGTTGAATAGGAGGAAAAAATAGCACACAATGCCCTCCTAAATGAAATTCTAAATGTAACACTAATAACCACAGTCCTACTTCTTTCCCTAACCTTATCCATGAGCGTGGGAATATACATATTATTATATAGGGCACCTTATATAATAATAAATATAATCTAAAATCCCAACCCTTACTCCCCTCCTAACTATAACTGTGACCATAAGAAAACTTCTAAATATAACCCTTCCTCTAACTCTAACCCTAACCCTAACCCTAACTATAATTGTAACCCTATCCCTACCACTAACTGTAACCCTGGATCTAACTCTACCATAATTGGACTTTAACCCTAACTATAATTATAACCCTAAACCTAACTCTAACCTTAACCGTAACCATAACCGTAACCCAAAACCTAACCCTAATCGTAGCTAGGATTCTAATACTCTGTCTACCTCTAACTCAAACTATAGCCCTAACTATACCTCAAACTCTAACCGTAACTCATATTCTAACCCTAAACCTAACCCTAACCTTGACCCTAACCCTAACCCTAAGCCTAAGCCTAACCCTTTGTCTACCCCTATCTCTAACCCTAACCCTAACCCTAACCCTACCCCTAACTCTAACCCTAAATCTAACTCTTTCTGTAAATCTAACTCTACCATAATTAGACTCTAACCCTAACCCTAACTCTAACCTTAACCCTGACTCAATCCCCTTACCCTAACCTTAACATTGATATAACTCTCTCTATATATAACCCTAACTCTAAATATAAACCTAACCCTAACCCTAACCCTAACCCTAAATCTAACTCTAACCCTAACTGTAAGCGTAACCCTACCCCTACCCATAACTCTAACTGTAAATCTAACTCTACTATAATTGGATTTTAATTTTAACCCTAACCCTAACTCTAACCCTAACCTTGACTCAAAACTCTAACCCTAACCCTAACTCTAACATTAACCCAACTGTAAAATTAACTCTATTGGTAACTCAAACCCTAAAACTAACCCTAATTTTAACCCTAACTCTAACTCTAGCTCTAGCTCTAACCCTAACTCTAACCATAACTCAAACTCAAACCCTAAACCTAACCCTAATCCTAACCCAAATTATAATGCTTTGTCTACCCCTAACTCAAACTATAACCCTAACCCTAACTCAAACTCTAACCCTAACTCAAACTCTAATCCTAAACCTGACCCTAGCCCTAACCCTAACCTAGAACCTTACCCTAACTCTAACCCTAACCCTATCTATAACCCTAATCCTAACCCTAACTCTAATCCTAATCTTAACCCTAATTCTAATCCTAACACTAACCTTAACCCTACCCCTAACTCTAACCATAAATCTAACTCTACCATAATTAGAATCTAACCCTAACCCTAACCTTAACCCTAGGTCAAACCCTTACCCTAACTTTGTCCCTAACCATATATCTACGTATGACTATAACATTTTACATTACAATATCCCAAAAATAAAATATATATTTTTATCTAAATTAAACTCCTTATATTAAATTTAAAATAATATTTGACTCAAACCTTAACCGTAACCCTAACCTTAACCATGAGCATTACTCTAACCCTAACCTTAACCATAAACATAACTCTACACCTAACTCTAACCCTAATTCTAACTCTACCATAATTGGACTCTAATCCTATCCCTAACCCTAACTATAAGCATAACTCTAACCCTAGCCTTAACCATGAGCATAACTCTAACGTTAGCCTTACTATAACCCTAACACTAACCCTAATCATAACCATAACCATAACTCTAACCCTAACCTTAACCATGACCATAACATTAACCCTAACCTTAACCATAAACATAACTCTAATCTAAACCATAACCATAACTCTAACAATAACCATAACCATAACTCTATCCCTAACCTTAACCATAGCTCAAACCCTAACCCTAACTCCAACCCTAACTCTAATGCTAACCCTAACCCTAATTCTATCCCTAAGGTTAACATTAACTATAATGGTAACTTTGTCCCTAACCATATATCTATGTATGACTATAACATTTTACATTACAATATCCCAAAAATAAAAAATATATTTTTAATCTATATTAAACTCCTTATATTAAATTTTTAAAAATATTTTGAAGCATAATTTTATACTAACTTCATACAACTCTAATTAAAAATTAATTAACAATTTTATAGTAACCTTATCAAAATAAAAAATAAAAAGTAAATATTTTTCCTATTGCGCCGCGACTGCCACTAGCTATATATACCTCTATATATATTACGCCGAGAGTAATCGTTCTCGAGGCGCCTATTTTTATTTTCATTAATTCCAACTTCGATTAAAATAACTTCAGGATTAAATAAAAATAGGCGCCTCGAGAACGATTACTCTCGGCGTAATATATATAGAGGTATATATAGCTAGTTTGGGTATAGTCAGGGATGTCGCGTAGACAGAAACACGCGAATGATGAAAGAATAAAGCAATTGAGAAAATAAACAAACAAATTAGTAAGGCAACAAACATTCTAAAACAGAATAATATAGAGCATAAACGTATTAATGAGTCACGGAAAACAAGGCAACGAAAGAAGTGGGAAAGCGGAAGTGGCAAATTGTTTGTTAGGGTTTTGCATTTTCCTTCACAACGGCCCTAAAACAAACAATTGCCTCCTTTTGTATTTCTGTAAACAAAGCACGTTTCTGTGAGAATCGAGTCTTGTTTTATTTTCTGAAATGGATAACACTACATCCTGCGCTATGGCATGAAAGATGTTCTACGATTTCTATTACTCAAAGCTTCTTCTGCTTGCACTTGTATAAGGTGAGTCGAGGAGAGTATTTATGATGAAACGCAGGTCAGCTTGTTATACCTTTTCTTTCCTATGCCGTTTCTTGTTGTAGCTTTTCTTTCATATGCCGTTTCTTGTAATTTCATATGCGTCGGCGGGGGATTTCTTGGTTGAGAATGATTATGCAAGGGCATATTATCCCTTCTTCAACGTAATAGATCTGATGATGTTGTATTTCCATTCTAGTTTTTTGTGTACTCGGAGAACAATTTTAAAATTATTTTGCACAAATGGACGATTCTATGTCATATCTGAATGAGCTCCATTTTGAAACAATTTTGCACAAATTGAGGGTTCTATGTTAATTTTGGGCGTTTAGATGATTTTCCTGTACATAACTCGTGAAAAAGTGCATAATATTTACATTTAACTTCCACGCATACAATAAATATTTAGGCAGAAACTTTTCTTTTCTGCACAGTTTGATTAGTATGGTTATAAATGGACAGCTCCACAGAAAACACTGGTTCTTCACACAATCTCTTCATTACTTCTCCTAATTCAATCCTTAACTCTTTATTGTATCGACAGGGAGAATTCAACTAATTTGACGACTTAATTTCCGTACTGCAGTTAATTTTGGAGTTTTGGGGAAAATCAAAATTGAATCACCAGTGTGGTTAATGTCATTTATCTTGGGTAAAGTTTTTGTATGAATATTTAAACCCAAGAGAATAAAATACAAAGAAAACTTAATCAGCTGATAAGCTTCTTGACTGGACTTTTCAAGCCTGACATAATTTTTCACGTTTGGTCATTTGTTCAGAATTTGTCAAGCTGTTCTAATTAATAATTGCAGTGTTGTCAGAATTTGTCAAGTTGTTTTAATAAATTGCAGTGTTGTTAAGTAGGAGATAATTTCTACAGCAATTAAAAATGTGATAGACTTTCTGAGAGGTCACCCATCCCAGTACTACTCGAGCCTGAGCACACTTAACTATGGAGTTTCTTCCACGGTTAAACCCAAAGTTTGCAACCCAATTTGCAAAACCTTCACCAAGTATTGTGCCTATGAACCATTCATTAGACAGTAAGTCAAATTGTGATATTGCTATCAGAATTTAACTGCGTGATTTTTGAGTCAAACTCATTGACCCATGTTTCAAATTCAACCTGAATCCATCTCTCTTTGAAAAAATATTTTAATTAATCAATGGGGTTGTTATTCTCTTTTTGAAGAAAATATTTCAATTAATGATCACATTACTGTTATTCTATCATTTGAAGGAGATATCTCAATTAATGATGGCATTGCTGTTATTCTCTTAGAAACTCCACATTATGGGAGCTATCACATGGAAGCAATTCAAGGTTGAGCGCTATATATATATATAATTGGATTCAATTCTTTATATTGTGACTTTCTATCAACAACTAGCTATAGTTGTTACTCTATTTTATGACTGGAAAAGTTTAAAAATAATTTTTTTTTTTTTAAACTTATTATTTTTCTTTTAAATTTAATTAAAAAAATATTATATTTATAAAATTAATAATATTCAGCAAAATAAAATATAAATTTATTTAAATAATCTAAAAGTATTCAAATTTTATTAACTATTCGTAATATTTTATATAAATTAAATATAATCACAATAATAATAGAGTATTATTAGTATATTATTGTATTAAATTTTTTTTTTACAAAATCAATAAATTTAATAAACATCATATAAAAATGTATATTTAACTTTAAAAAGTAAATATAGAAAAATAAAATCATAAAGAGATATTCACTAAATGCTTAAAAAAAAGAAAAGCATATTAATTTGACCAATATAGAAGTGGGGTATATGTCTGATTGTAAAATCGTGGAAGATAGAAAATAACTAGCATTGCAACGAGATAGAAGAATTGTAGTGTTTCTAATTTAAAAAATAAAATAAAATAAATTTTTACTTATCCCAATACCCCATACTTCTTAATATAGTCAACTAAATGAAAAAGAGGGGTGTGTGGCTAAGAAAAATTTCATATTATTATATTGAAGCTATTGTGACATATTTATTTAATCTTTATATGCATTTGCACTATCATAATCAAATTCATTCTATTAAACAAAAATAAGTACAAAACAAATAATAATTATGATTTTTTTCATTCAAATTATCTCAAACTAAATCTATTTTACACACTATTTAGGTCCATTGCTTCTAGAACCAACATGCAAAATAGAGGTAAAAATTAGAAATTTATAAATTGATAAGATTGTCAACAACAATAAAATCTCAACTTTGCACATTCTAAAATACTCCCAATATTATTTAGTATATTACATATTAACAAATATGTCCTTATTTGTCCTTATACAAATATAAATATTAAAAAATAGTACTTTTTAATTTACATAATTTTTCAATATCTATTTTAATTTATTTTAACTTAGACTCTTTTACCCAAAATGGAATTTAAATATTTATATCAATTTTTATTTTTACTCTAAAATCATTTTCGTCCCCTTTTAAAAAGAACCAATATTTATATTATCATAGTACTTATAATTAAATGTTCCAATTCTTCCTCATCCCTTAAGTACACCTAAGAATACAAAAAGTTGACCTAATCAACTCTTTATTCTCACTCTCTCCCAAGAAAAATGATTAACAATATATTATTAGGTATACATGATCATAGAAAGTGTTGCCATTGTATTAATCTATTTAATCTTCTTGATTGAATTATTGACACCATTTTTAAAAAAATCTCTCAATACCTATTTGATCCTTTACTTTATTTCTTTTCAAATGATTGCAACAATAATAGCTAGCTTTGGTTTAATTTTTTTTTAAATTTCTAATTCAAAGCCTACTTCCATATATTGAAAGAGGCATCTATAAAATCATAGAACCATTGGATATTTTCAACTAATAATTAATACGACCAAAATTCTATTTATAAGTCTAAAATAATTTTGATTATAACTCTTCCATGATTTTTTATTATATAAGAGGCATTAACAATTAATATGACCAAACTTCTATTTATAAGACTAAAATATTTTTTTATTATGATTCTTCCATGATTTGTTATTATGTAAGAGGCATAGTTTTTGAGTTATTAGATAGTAGCCAAAAGAAAGGGGGGTTGACCCCAGAGTACAAAAAGGCTGAAGGATCAGCCAAAGGTTACCTCCCACTTATCTAATAGATACCAATTTTATATTTCAAAAACTAAATAAAGACAAGCTCTAAAATAGAGCAATCCTTGCCATTAGTCCTCTTACTAACCAACAAATAAAATTAAAAAAACATACCACTAGTAAGGGGACATATATAAAAAATACTTGTAGGGCACCAACTCAAAGTGATCCAAAACATAAAAACCATAAAAACATAAACAGGGCTAGTTGCCTGCATTCTTTCCTTATTCCTCGTTCTTCTTCTCCTTAGGCCCTTCCCTATTTAAGTCCACCCCTTCCTCTTTGATAGGTTTGTCCGGGAGCATCTTTAACCAATCCTCCACTAGGAAACTATAAATGGAGCAGTTAGTCTCACTCTCCTTGCCCAAATCCTTCTCGTCCTTATTCACTTGTAGGAAATAGAGAGCAGTGGTAGACAAGTGCATGATCTTCATGGAGAATTCAGTTAATGTTCAAAATTTTGGCAATTGCCAATGTGGTTATCTACCATCTCCCTCATTGAATGCTCCAACCTCTCGAGCCAAGCCTTTCTTTGGCTCTAACCATGGTTATGTTTTCCTTTCTTCCCCCCACCTTTGGAGTGCCTTTCATGGGGAAGATGATGTCCTCCCCCCTCTTCTAGTCGGGGATGGGATGACTTCCAGGGTATCTAGGATATTTGAGGGATTAGGTGGGCTAGAGACATGCTTCTTTCCAATGTCCTAGTGTGGTCTATTCCTCTTGGTGGGCTTTTCCTCACTCTTGATAGACTTAGCAATAATGTCCAATTTCTCCATTTGAAGTCGTTTACTAGTTCTCTGGATAGTTTTCTTACTCCTCGTGTTTGTATCCAAATCAATTAGGCTTGTTTTACCTCAGAGCCAAGGTTTTTTTGAATTTTTTGTGGCTTGAGCCATGGGTAGGGTCCATGGAGATTTGAGGAGTAACAATAGCTAGTGGGTTGACTAGAAGTGGTGGGTTTAAGGCAAGGTGGTATTTGTAAAGTTTGTACATGAAACCCTAGTGAATGATATAAAAGGGTTTGTCTTCCTCTTTCTTTTTCCTAGCCTTAAAGACACAATCTTGCATGGAATACTGAATAAGGTACGTAAAAGAAATTAGTTCAAGGTTCCTAAAATGGTTGAGGATGGTGAAATGGTAGTAATACATGTGTATACTAATATGTTAGCAAGTAATACTAATCTATTAAAGGAACAAAGCATTAACTAACAAAGATTAATATAAACTTTAAGAGAGACTAAGAGGAAACAAAACTCAAATGAGAATGTGAGCCATTAAGGGGCTCTCTCAATGAGATTGTTCTCTTGATTTGGGAATGAGTCTATTTGATAGGATTTGGGATGGAGTGGTATGGACCAATGGTGGAGTGGTGGTGGCTGGATTGGCTTGCAGAAGGGAGATTTCAACTTGAGTGGAGGCTGGTATGTTTGGGTCTGTTGGATCATATGGGGTGGGTTGAGGCTCTTCTTTTGGCACATATTGAGGATAATTCGAATCATAAGAGCCTATGGGTGGTGGGAGTTGCCCAAACAACAGGCGAGATGGATCTGATAAGGGAGGAGGTCTTCCAAAGTCGAAGGCTCCGATGTTGTCCCTTCGAAAGTTAGCCATGATTGTTTCTTTGTTCTTGTCTATAATGGCGTTCACCAATACTACATTTCCTAGTTGGTTCATGAAAGCTTCAATGTCAGTAGGTGATGGTATAGTGTTCTTTGGGCTTAAGGATGGTTGACTGCTCAAGGGGAGCGATGTTGTTTGATCCAAATGATAGGGCTCCATTGTTTCTCTCTTCTTCTTGGCTAAGCGAGTGACGGGTGGCATGAAAATGCAGAATGTTCCTAGGGATGAGATGCAACAATGCTGATGGATGCAAAAGAGGAAGGCTTTTCTATGCAAATGATGTCCTAGGTTGAGACAAAGTTATATGACAAAACCTAAGGAGGATTGGCTGGGGATTTTTGGCTTTCCTGTGGATGGAATACTTCAAGGGCATGCTGTCAAAAAGTGAGAGTTTTGCTTTCCTATGCATTGGATTTTGTGGTGGCTGTGTCAACTTGAGGATAGACTAATGATCCTATGGGCATGACATGAGATTGACCACTTGTGGATCCCAACCTTTAGCTCAAGGTGATGAGGGATACAAGTGACAAAGCTAGATCTGTCAAAGGGATAACCTTGGTGAGATTGGTGGATTTGGATAGATTGATTGGATAGCAAACTCTGGCAGAGTAACAACAATTTTGAAGGCTTGGATGTGAAGTTTGGATTGCTGGCTAGATGGTTTAGAACTAAATGAGATGGATGAGCTAAAATGCTTAAGGGGAAGACTAAAGATGGCTGGCTTTCCTACAAAGATGACTTTAAAGTGAAGCTCATGCAAGAAGATGTGGAGAAACAAGGGGGTCTAATCATAGAAATCATGCCTACTTGGTAATGCATAAGCAGGGTTAACTCCTAGATGTTGGTTAAGTTGGATAGTGCGATCTAACCACGCATCTTGAAGGGCTTCATCGGCAACTTTGTCCTCTGCTTTGTGGAGTTTGGCAATTCGGGGGCTTGGTGTTATTTCTTTTCTCTTGGTTGAAAGTTCTTGGTATGCCTGAGATGGCTTGAGTTTGACTTTGTGAAACTTCTGTTTGGGTTTGGGTTGTTCTGACATGAATTTATGAATCTGCTTGGCTTTGAGAGATCTTGGTTGTTTTGCTTCGACTTGTTCAACTTTTGAAACAGGTAGTGACTACGCTAAGTATGCCCTAAGCTAGGATTGACCAAGTTTGGCAAACATTCATTCAACAAGTAAAAAATCAAGCAATAGATAGGAACAACCAGATAGAAGTTTTTGATTCTTAGAATGTGATACTTGTGCCGAGGAGTGTGTATGTTTTATAAATGTTTCGATCAGTCACTTCAAACACATTAACACCCTAGATGGTTGTCTGCAAGGCTATTAGTTGGTTTAGCGAGGGAGTCCTCGATATACCCAAGGTACGTGAGGCCCAAATCCGTAGATGAAACCAAAAAGATGTCACACAGCCGAGAGGAACGGTAACCCACTTCTCCTCTTTCACTTCTCAAGGGAATAAAGTTCCTTGAGGCTTAGCTCGAGTGACAAAATCTTGATTCCAAGAGAGGTGTCTTTGGATTCACCTCCCGATCTTTATACTCTGTCGGAACACTGGAGTTGAGGTCATCCAAGGGGTGATGAAATCCTCAAGTAAGCCTCCTAAAAAGAGAAACAAGGTTTTGGATCCTAATCTTATGCACCCAAGATGGCCTCGAAAGACGACAAGGGGAGAGAAGACTTGGATGACCTTGGGCTAAAAAAATGCGCTTGTTCTTTTACGAATTGACTCTTATGTGTGCCGATCTAGACTTTGCAAGAACTCATGTTTAAGATGCAAATGTTCAATTCCAACTTTGAAATGCACCAACAAAGCAAAATCGATCGAAGAATGCGAACAAGAAGAAGACTTAGGGCCAACAAGAAAGTAAACCCACATGCCCGGAGGCCCTCTAGGTCAAGTATCAACTAATTTCCTTTAAAGCATTCAAGAGTTGGTGTGATTTTGTTTTAAGCCCAAAACAAAGATGTGTGAAACTCGATTGTCAAGCGCGCGCCTGTAGGCACTCCACGTCAATTCGTTGTTCAGTTTTAAAATCCAAACTTGAAGTGTGATCGATTTAATCTAGATTTTTGGACATTGAAGAAATCTTATAAGTTTAAGACAAACCGTCAAAAAGCGAATTAAATAGAATCTGATTATGGAACACTTAACACTCTCTTAGGTGGACCCATCCCCATAGATGGCACTGAGATTGCAACCAATAGTTAAATTGATGGGTGAGTAAAGAGGGTGAGTCCAATGAAGAAACTACTAAATTTGATTTTTGTTGATTTGTTTTTAACTTAACAAATTTGTTAAGTGTTCAAAAATTAACTTTGCCTAAGTTGCATGTAAAAAAGAGATTTGTTTGTTTTTTTTAATGCACCAAAAATTGAAGTGTGAGATATTGCAATGGTTAGTTGATCTTTTGCATTCAAGATTGAGTTTGTTTGTTTTAAGCATGCATTCCAAAGAAAATTGATTTTAATCCATGGCATTCAAGAGTGTGTTTTGAGCAGCATTCATTCAAAGGAAAAGATGGTTAAACATTCAAGTTCATTTTAGCAACATGCGAACCTGCAAGAAACATGGTTAGTGGTTTCATATGTGCTCCAACCTGTAATAGCTACAAAAAAAAGCCAAGTTGATTAGTAACCCAAAAATCTCAAAATTTGAAACTTAACTATGGGAAAAATAAAATCAACTTTTTTTGTTCTTTTTCCTAGGCGTAAAAATGCTTTAAAAAGCCTCTACTCTATGAAACTACCAAAAGTTAAAATTTGATTTATACTCTTTTTTAAAAAATAAAAATAAAAAGTGTAGGAACTGAGATGCTAAAATAGAAATGCAACAATAACAGGCAGAGACGACAGTTCATCAGGTAGAGATGCCAAACTATGGAGACGCTGAAATGTGAAGACGCCAATCTGTGAAGATAACAGAGAAAAAAGCAGAGACGACAGGTCAGTTTGGCGGTGCAGAAAATAAGAGACAAGCGGAGACACTAATTTGTAGAGACGCTAATTTGCGGAGATGATGGTTGAGGTTGGCGACGACGGAGATGATAGTTTAGGTTGGTGGCAACAGAGACCAAAAAAGGCTAGAGGTGACAACGGAGATGTCAAACTGCAGAGACGTCAGTTTGGTTATGGAGACGACAGAGTAGCTGGCGGAGACGACAGTTTGTAGGCACAGACGCTAATCTGCGGAGATGACACTGCGCGAAAAGAATTGAAATGCATAGATTTTTTCTAGAATTTTTTAATTTTTTGGTTATTTTTGAATTTTAGAGGGTATGTCTTCTTCCCAAGTGCACCCTTCAACTTGCAAAAATAAGGAAAACACCCAACAACTCACTCAAACAACAAAAAACGTTAGATGGTTAGTTTTAAACAAAAAAACATGGATTGAAATGATCCATAGTAGGGTCCCACTGGGCGTGCCAAAAATGTATACACTAATATGTTAGCAAGAAATACTAATCTATTAAGAGAACAAAGCATTAAGTAACAAAACTAATATAACATATAAGAGAGACTAAAGAGAAAAATTTCTAATTAGGAATGTGAGCCAAATGAATGGACTCTCCCAATAGGAATTAGCTCTTTGCTTGGTAGATGAGTCTATGTGAATGATTGGTATGTATGCTCAAGGCTTCTCAAATTTGCTTCAATGGTGGGAATGGGTAATGGCAAATTGGTAGCTTTGTAAGCTCTCAATTTGGCATTATAAGGGTATGGTTTAAAAGCTTTGTTTCTCAAACTAGCATTATAACTTTAGCTCAAAGGTTGTGATGAAATGGCTTGGGAGGGGATTCAATTTATAGGCTAAGGGCTTGAGGGATGGAGGGTTAAGATGCAAGGAGAGATGAAAGCTTAAGGAGGGCTAAGATGCACTCTAAGGGGAGCACATGGATTGTGCTTGTTTAGCACCAACCAGGGAGTGACACATGTCATAGGGTGAGTGGATGGAGGAAAGGGGATGGATGAGTCAACAAATGAGGCTCAAGGGATAATATCTTCATAAAGACCCTTCATAAATGGCTTGTAAGAGCAATGAATGGGCTTTTAAGAGTTTTTATGGCCTTGTAAGAGCATTCATTATTGGGTGATTGGGATATTTTGGAGGTTGTTGACTTTGCTTGGCTTAGGAAAGTCTTAAGCTTACTTAGGGAATGTGACAAGGTTAGGGGGAGGGATTAGAGGTGATTTAGTATTAGACTAAGCTTGTTAGAGATTTGCAAGTGGATGGCATTTATGAGGGTGGGTGAGTTAGTGACTAAGCTTAGTTAGTATGGGTGGATGGGGTGGATTAGGCTAAATGAAAGGTTAGAGATAGGTTAGAGGTTTATTAGATTTGAGAGATAGATTTATCAAATAGATTTATTTAATAAATGAGGATTTTGGAATTAGATAGAAGAATAAGATTTAATTGATAAATAATAGGTTATTTGATTTATCAATTAGGACTATAGATGATTAATTAAATTAATCAGCTAGGGGATGGCAAAGGATTAAATAAATAGAAATTTAATTAATGATGCCTTTAGAGATAGCTAAATAGGATTACCAAAGTGGTGTAATCAAATTTAGGTGTCTACAATACAGTATCTAGAACCAATCGTCAAGGGTAATATATGTCATAATAGCATAACAAATCACATCCCATGGCTTTGGAAGATCTTCTTTGTAATACCTACCATGCATATGAACTGGCTCCTCATTAAATTTAAAGAACTTCCTCAAACTAGTTTCATCATTCACCCTGGTTTGCTTGTGCCAATTTGACCTCTAGGAAAAACCCTCCAACCCTAGCAATAAGCTCCTCTAAGATTTCAAATGCCATCTTATTGATGTTCACTTTCCTGTCATTCTAAGAGTTGAAGAATTACATCAATATGTGCTCATTCTAGACTTGATGTAAACCTCAACCTCAGATAAACCAAGCTCATTCTAGACTTCTCTTCAGAACTTGACCATAAGAAATTTCTTTGGAAATTTTCAAGAATGTCTCTATATCTACTTGAAAGTTTAAAGATAGACAGAAAATACATCAGAATTCCCTGCAAAGAGGATGAGAGAAGATGAAGTTTGCTTGTGCTTCTCAAGATCTTTCCTTTCCATCCCACCAACTTTTGCTGAAAGAATTCAACCAGTCCATTCCAATATTGAATGGAGACTTCTTTGATTATGAGTGAGAGGACAAGATAAGTATCCAAAAGACTTTCCTCCTAGAATTTTAGTATTCTGGTCACTGTTTCTCTAAGACTAGTGTCCATGTTGAAAAAATGCACTTTTCTTTTTTGATAGTTTATGCATTGTCCCAAAACCATTTCATACTGATTCAAAATTTCTTTCCACTCCTTGGCTTCATGGACTGAAGAGATTACAAATAAGAAGGTGTCATCAACAAATTGTTTAATAATTTGTGGTGGACATAAGGACATAGGTTTGATGCCTTTTATTTTGCCAGAGTTAGTCATGACCACTAAATTTCTACTTAGGATGTCTGCCACAATGATGAATAGGTAAGGTGATAGGGGGTCACCTTGTTCCAGACCTTGGGAGAAAGAAAATAATCTACCAAGGGCCCCATTAACAAGAACTGAAAATGCAACAATGTTCACAGTACTCCTAATAATTCTAATAACATTCTCATTAAAGCCTAAATTATTCAAGATAGAAAAAAGGAATTCCCTCTTGACCTTATCATAAGCCTTGGAAATATCAAGTTTAAGGGCCATACCTGGGTTCTTGCTCCTTTCCATGGAGTGAATTATCTCATGTGTGGTTATTACCACATCAAGGATATGTCGCCCCAACACAAAACCATTGTGGTGCGGTCCTATAAACCTATCAAGTAGGGGCTTGTTGTGGTTAACCATAATCTTGGTGAGAACTTTATAGATAATTTTGTGGAGACTAATGGGTATAAAATCTTCTAAATGTCTAGGGTCATCCATCTTGGGACCTAGAACTATGAATGCTTGGTTAGTTTCCTTCAATATCTTTCCAGTTATGATGAAGTTATTAGCCATGTGAACTATTGGATCCTAATTTAACAGTTTTGAGAATGACCAAGAAACTAGACCAATGCATCTAAGGCTAGCAAATTCCTATGAGGGACACACTAGACTGAAATCTTGGGCCAACTATAAGGCATAACTCCTTCTTCACTTTAGGCTCTGCAAGACCTAGGCGAGTTAACCTTGAAGTTCTAACATATGGTACCAGTGCAATTTAAACATAGATCTAAACCTAATAACTGCAGATGCAACCCTTATATCTCCTAATAACTCATGCAATAACACAGATCCACAGTAGCTAAATGAAAATCTATGAAATTCATACACTAAGTGAGGGTTAGACTTTTTAGCTCTTCAACATGAAAGGGAAGAACATTTGATAAATGATGTTGAATTCAACAAAACCCTAATATGCAACTGACCAGTGCCTAATCCATTGGGCAATTCTATGAATCAAATACATACATACGGGTACCTGAGACATATTCATATATTTAGATATCCAATCTATCCATTCACCTTGTAAATAGACATCTATGTTCAATCTAAATCTCATTCTTACCTAATATCCTCATCAGTGAACTTGTAACCTTGTTGATTTCTTTGAAGCATTTACATAACCCCTTGAGTTATAAGCAATAATGAAATAGCATAGAGCCTTAAGGGATTGCAACTATGACCTAGGCTCTTTGTTCAAAGATTATAAAACATTAAAAATTCACTAAGAAAGGAGACAAGATCTAAATGAAAACTGAAACACTTGTTGTTCTTTGTATTTATTTCTTTGAAATAATACATTCATATGCATGAAATCAAAACATGAAAATACCTAATAGATTTGAACTTGTTGTATATCCTTCCTACTGCTGCTCTTATAAGAGAATTATGTTGAAAGAATGGTGTCATAGTATGGGAACACATCAAAACTAGAACCAAAATCTGGTATCACAGCAGAGAGTGGTTTTTCTCCAAAGATTGGAACCCTTACAATGGATGAAATAAAGCAAGATATAGAAGAGGATGAATTGCCAGATCTGATCTATGCCTGACATGTGTCCACTTGAAATTCCATCTTCTACAACTAAGTAACCTCTCTCTTCTTTCTACCCATTTGATCTGATATAGTTTTTATCATCATCCTGTAACTGATTTGAAAATATCTCTGCTAAAATGATAAAAACTTTTGTGTCACAAAAAATCTAAACTGCATCATGAAATGCTAGTAAAAACTTTGGGTTAACTAATTTGGATGCGACCAAATTTGATCCCAACTACGTTTTCACTATCTTTTACCCACATTCAAGTCATTACCTTACTAGAAATCACAACTGAAGTTCGATACCTGAATTTGGTTGCAAGTTAGGAATCTGGGAGAAAACCTCTTATAACTCAAAGAAAATGCTTCATGTGCAAAAACTAATCCCATAATCAGAAAGTTCATCTTCTCCTGATTCTGTTGATATATAACATTGCTATATTAGCCTTCCAAACCCATGGCTTCTTTGGTCTGAAACCTATTTTATTTTAAATTTTCAAAAAATTAAAATAGTCTAAAGTCTAAACTTTAGGAAAAGGCCTTTTTGAATTTAAAATTTTGAATGTTCATATGAGAAAATATTTTTAAATTGACAATTAAAATATCTTATTTTCTCCCTCTGCCTTCAATTTTGGGATCGAACTAGGTTTGACCATCCTTTTTTCCATGTGGTACTTTGTGATTGGCTTGTCTGATTGCCACATCACTACCTAGAATGCCACATTAGTGCTTAATCAACACTGCCTCTTCACCACCACATGGTGCTTGCCTGCTTACCCACATTTCTCAACTACCTTGCAACTCTGAGAAGCGGGCATGCGCTAGCCGTCGAATCTCACCACATGGCAAAATTTGATGGCTCCATTTTGGGCGCCTACTAATCAACTACGACCTGGGCCCACTGCCACATGGAACCTAGGTTTATTCTCACTTTATTTAAACTTTATGCATCTCTACGAAGTAGGGAAGCGATGTTGTGCCACATGTCTACTGTGACACATGGCACTCCTTTGTTACTTGGGTATTTGTGTTCAAAATTTTGTTAGTAATAGGATGACCGATTTGGATCCACATGCAAGCCTTGAGTCAGATCTCAAAAGGTGTTAGCCTTTTAGACATCCATATGGCATATGCTAGTATATTTAAGATGCTCAAAATATCCCCACATCCCCAATGTGGTATAAAACATAATTTCTCTGTGTCTGTTGCAGTGCGTGTAGGGGCTATTTGCATGTCTTCACCTACCACCTTGTCTTTAATCAAATGCCTACTACTTCCTCAAAACTTTGCCAATTTCTCCTTTTAAATGTCTGCTCTCCCTTCATGTTGCTACAAGACTAGTGACTCTTCTTCTCAATGTAGAGATTGTTCACGTGTGTTGATAAATTGTGGCTATTCTAATAGTGATTGTCATTATTTTCAACAATATGTAATTGTTTCATCATGAAATCACTAGTATTCCACTGTTATTGACCATTTCTCACATCACTATCCTGATTTTGTTGATCTTGAATACACTTTCATTTTCAGTGCTTTCTAGCAAAACAGTAAGGAAATCTTCATCCTCTAAAGAATCTTCATTCAAGCCAAATTGAAGCAAATATATGTACTAGAGCTTTCAGCAACAACTCATCCAGGTTAGGCATGGTAACAGTAATTTTGTAGCCATTAGAAAGTGTCCCCATCATCAACCACAAGCTACTCCATTGCCTGCTCATGGCTTCCTCTGTGTTGGTCTTCTTTTTAACATTGACTCCTCTGCTTTGAGTTTAATTAACCTCACCTCCTCCCTATCGCTTGGTCTCCTTGCCTTTTCTGTTGGCTTTACGTACATATAAGAGTGTTTCAAACTTAACTTCCTCTCTTGATGCACTACGACTTCTCTCTTGCATGCGTTGACTTTCTCAATTGTTGATTTTGTCTTTTTCAACTATTCACATAAACATAGACATCCCCTACTCCTACTTTTAATGTGTGGGCTGCTTCCTGTTCATGTCACCTTGGCTTGAAGTTTTTATCAAAAGATTCTTGATATAGGTGTGAAGTCTCATTTAACATGGAACCAACATTCTCATTGCAGGCATCTTCTTCATTTGCAAAAGTAAATTTTGCTTGATGTCTGTAGCAACAAACTTTGAAAGGAGTGGTAGTGGAGGTAGGATAGTCGACTTAATGTTTTGAAGACACCTTTCTGCTATGTCTTGTTCTCTTTTATCAGCACTGACAAGTCTTCAATAAATTGGAGGAGCCCATATATGAGCCAAATCCTTCATCGTGCTACTTGTTTGGGCAACAAGTTTGATCATAGCCTGAAATGCTTCAACAGTTGTGGATATAGAACCCATTGGACTATCAAGTGCATGGATTGTTGCTCTTATTATGGAATGGACGCGTGAGACTATGAAGCAACTTTCAAATTGTTGAATAGAGATGCACCACATAGCTAAATTGAAAATTGCTTTTATCTTGGCCGTGGTTGCGATAACTTCCAAAAGGGATTGAAGAATGGTAGATACAAGGTTCTCCTTAAATTTTCCAAATACTTGATGTTACTATTAATTTGAGCATTACTATATGATCCATAATCTTATGATGTGATGAAGCTACAACATTTCCATCCTCATATTTCTCTATAAGGCAACAATCACACATTTCAACAACCTTGCAAATAACACTTAAAACCATTCCACATTTGAAATAACTTGGATGCCATAACAGCTTGGTGAAATTAGTCAGGCCCCAAGTGGGTCTGGCTAAAAAAATTTCGTTTTCAAACACCTGACTTCTCAAACTAGCCTATTGAACCCATCATACTGATTGGAACTAAGTTTGACCACTTATCAATCAATTGAATTTTTTTTTACAATTGATCTACAAATTGTCACTTTTGCATCAGGAGGTCCTTTGACTGGCCTTAAAAACTAACCCAAACACCTGATCGAGCTCTAGAATTTGACCCACTAATTCTCTGTTCTGTACACTTGCACCCTATCGAATCTTTTCTCATGAAAAATCCTCAATCAAAAGATATTGACAGTCAAAGTTGACCTCTTAGAACTGTTTGCAAGTAAACATGTCAAAAAAACATAATTTGCATTTAGATTTGGCTTTAAAAACTGGGTAAACGGATACGTGGGGAAAGGAAAATTGGGGCATTGGTTTACTGTCACGAGGGAAACATAAATTTGGGATTAGGGCTCATGAAAAATAATTGGGAGAAAATGGTGGGTGGTCAAAGTGGGCTACTTAGAATTTGAAAACTAGAAACATTGACAAAAAATATTTTTTGCAAATGGAATTGACTTGGAAATGTGTGTAGACAGATTCATCAAAACTTGAAAATCAGCACACTTAAAGTATTTTTGGAGTACAACATAGTGGTACAATCCATTTGATCTCATCTATCATGGATTTCAAAATATGACATCACAAACAGGGGTACTGACAAATCTGCAAGTGCTGACACTAGTAAAAAGTTAGAAATTGCATTTGGAATTGCATTTGAAAACTGATCAAATGAATTTTTCATAAGCCCAAACTTGAAACAAAACAAGTCTCTAATCTCTAAAATTCAACGCAAAAGGAATTTTCTCATTTTGGTCAATTGGGTCAAAGTTATAACATGTCAAATAGGGCTTCCTAGAATTCAGAACAAATTGCATTAGCATGACATTGATAAATGACCAATTTTGAGGGATTCAAAACCTAGTCAAATGGATTTAGAACGACCTAAAATCTAAAACATAAGCTCTAGGATATGGATACTAAACACTCCCAAAGTGGAGAGTCATGAAACATTTATGGGTGCGAGATATTCATATGCAAACATGGCCTCTTGTCACTCCTTGACACTTTAGCGAAAATGCAGATTTGACAAATGCTCTAAACAAGACTTCACGAAATGACTTAGAATGGCAGTTTAACTTCATGAAACACATAGATGCACTAGAAGGAAAGTGTTAGAAAAATTGAACACCTCATGGGCCTCAAATGGATAGCTGGGTACATATGCATTAAAGAGCACTTATAGGGCTTAATTTTCTCAATGGTGCTCAAAATCAGGGCTTAAATTTTGAGCCCCAACATGAACTATGTCCTACATAAAAATATACTAGAATTCCTAAAAAAGGGTCAGGGAAACCCATCAGATCTTGGGGCTTTGTACTGATTCATACTAAACACTACCTTTTTCACCTCCTCCTCCTTGACCTTACTAGTCATGGCCTCATTCATCTGGTTTTTCACCACTAGATTAAATGACCTTAAAATACCATTTTGTATGTTACTACTAACCTGAATGACTAGGGGGTTGTAGATTTCCTAGAAATAGTTATTGGCCTTATCTTCTATCTCCTCTACTACCATTATCTCCTAACCATTATGTTGTGGTTTCACAATACATGCCTCATTTTGCCTACAAATAGGAACCCCCTACTTTATTTTTTGGCTTTTTTCTAAGGTTTTTCCCAGTGTCTTTGATCAAATCCGAGTCTCAGTTCAAAAATCTAGATTCTAGAAATCAAAATTCTGGGGGGAGAAGTCATTTTTTGCAAAAATATGGCGCACCAGTGCACCTCCCTAGGTGCGCTAGTGTGCCAAAGCACATAGAAAAAGCATCACCCCTTGATGATGTGTAGCAACACATCTGTGCAACACCAAGGGGTGCGCTAGGGTCTTGGGTCCATAAAACCTGGGGACTTCCTTTCCTACCCATTTCATTTTTTTTCCTCTAGCTTTTTGTGTTACAGCATCGCACCTCCCAAGGTGTGCATAACCACTCCTTCCTACATGGACAAACACAAAACAACTTTTAAAACATCTATAATGGTGTGCAGTTGTGCACCTTTTTTCTTAACAAAACAATTAAAAACTTAAACAAAAAAACCTTTAGAAGACTAAAGCCTAATGAAGGTGCACAACTGCACACCTTTTTTTTGCAAAAACCTTAGAAAATTTTTAAAAACATAAGTAAAATACCAATTTAAGGTGCAAAATTTAAAGCAAAACATTTTAAAAACATAAGCAAAACACAAGCAAAATATCAATTTAATATGTATGTTAATTTATTGTTTTTTCACTTTTAATATGTACGTAAAATTGTAAATTTACATTGTTAATGAACTTAGATGTTTAAAATCTTCTGGAGTCAATTTTGGATTGGGGTTTTATTGTTTCCATGGCAGGGCCTGGGATTTCTTCTCCAACTATGCATGCAATGCGATCTGAATCGTTTTATTCAGGGGAGAGCTCCAAGCTGAAAAAAGTTAATGGTTGTTTTTCGCGTAGCCATGATCGCCCTGTTCTGGTTATTCCTCCAACGGCTGTAATGGAGGACATTGATTATTAGACCAAGCATGCTTTGATATGCAAATTTCTTGGAATCCAGATTTCCCTATCCGCTCTTGAGGCATGGATCCACCGCTCATGGCAGGTGGAAGGCGATATGGAGATTATGTTGGCGGGGAATAGTTATTTTTTTGTTGTATTCTCTTGCATGTTTGATTGGGACCGTGTTTTTGAAGGAGGCCCTTATTTCTACAACCATGTGGGGTTATTTGTCAAACCTTGGCATTCAGGTTTTAATTCTGCTGAGGATCTCCCTTCAATAGTGCCAGTTTGGGTTCGCTTACCTCGTCTTCCCTTAGAATTTTGGCATGAAGACATCCTTCGACAAATTGCTACTTTGTTGGGGAAGCTGGCTGCAATCGCACATCAATCCCTCGATAAAAAGGTTATTTCTTATGCTAGAATTTGTGTTGAAATTAATTTGAATAACCCATTACCAGATTCTTTGGAAATTTGTATGGGGGATTTTTCTTGGGTGCAACAGTTAGATTATGAATCTCTCCCTTTCTGTTGCCAGATTTGTCATGAGTATGGTCATTTACTGCATCAGTGCCCCCGTAACTCAAGTTTCAAAGGAGTGGATGGTTCTACAGCTGGCAATACTAGTGGTTTGGCAGATACTATAGGGAAAGGACAATCTTAAATGGCTAATACTACCAAGGGGATGAATCCGCAAGATGCTACAGGTAAGGGTAAGGCTCAAATGCAGGATAAAGATGGATTTACCCTTGTTTGCCTTCGAGCTAAGGGACGTGGTCAAAAGAGGCCTTTGAAAGAAAGATTATCTGATTCAAGTTTTAACCGCTTTGAGGTGCTAGATAGTATGGTTCTAGAGGAGGGTATTCCTCTTCCTATCTCTTCTGATCCAGTTTTCCCAGATGAGAGATCTGTTCCTAATGATGCTTGTGGGGCATCCCAAGTTGTAGTATATCAGAACTGTGAGGTCCCTGTAGCTCCTGTGACAGAGGCTCTGGTGACTCCTGCAGTGTTGGAGGATAATGATGTTGTTTTAGCTGACTTGGTTAAGGATGTGCTACCATCAGGTAAGGGCAAGGGTTCTCCTCTCCCCTTGGGGTTGATGTCTCGACCCTTTAAGCGGGCTTCTTCTACTCCCCCTCTAAGGAGTGGGCGCAAAACAGACCAAGAGAAGATTAAACTCACAGGAAATATATTGATGGAGTCTGGGTCAGTGAAACCTTTGGATTCTCATTTTCCTAATTCTACCCAATGATGATTATTCTCTCATGGAATGTAAGGGGGTTGAATAGCATCCCTAGACAAAAGGCTATTCATAACTTGGTGGTTGATCATAGCCCTGATGTTTTTTGTATCCAAGAGACTAAGCTCTTTGTGGAGTCTATGGTCCAACATGCCTCTAGTATTTGATCTCGTGGCCAATGCCAATGTGTTGGGGCAACAGGCAGTGTAGGTGGTTTAGCTATATTTTGGGATCCTCAAAAAATTTCTCCTCTTGGCTGGATGTCTTCTCGCTCAACTCTCTCTATGGTAGCTTCTACTCTAGACTCAGGAGAGGTAATCATGGTTACTAATGTGTATGAACCTGTTGATCTTGTGGGAAAGGAGGAACTTTGGGAACATATTCAATATGTTAGAAATTGTCATCCTTATCATCCTTGGGTGTTAGCAGGGGACTTCAATTCAGTTTTAAGTTTGGAGGAGAAGCATGGTGGTTTGGCTAGATTGGGGCCTTCTTCTGCTCTTCTTCGGCAACATATATCTCTTTTGCATCTCTCTGATGTTAAGCCTTCTAATGGTCTCTATACCTAGAATAATCACAGGACTGGTGTTGCTGCTATCTCAGAATGTCTGGATAGATTTCTTGTTTCTTGCTTCTGGGTTAGTGGCACCCTTACTATCTCTTCAAAAATCCTTGATTGGAGGGGTTCAGATCATTGGCCAATCAAATTTTCCACTATAGGGGCTTATGTTCCGAAGCATCCTCCTTTTAAGTTCCAGTTGATGTGGCTTCGGGACTCCTCTCTTCATGATTGTGTTTTCTGTTGGTGGAAAGATGGTGCTCCTGCATATGGTACTGCAATGTTCTCATTTTCTAAAAGGCTTCAATATGTTAAAAGGCAGCTCAAGATATGGAATAGGGAATGCTTTGGGAACCTTCACTTTATGAAGAGGCTTGCTCAAGAAGATCTTGATGTCATCACAAGGGAGATTAGAGATCGAGGTTTCTCAGAGGATCTTGGCAAGGCTGAATCCCTTGCTTCTAGAGCTCTAGAAGAATGGGAATTTCGAGAGGAAATTTTTTGGAAGCAAAAGGCTAGAGTTGATTGGCTCCAGGAAGGTGATCCTAACACTGCCTTTTTCCATAAAACAGTGCAATCTCGCTGGAATCAGAGCACTATCTCTTCTTTGGTTAATTCTCAAGGTATACAACTGAATTCCTTGCCAGCTTTGTTCCAGGAGGCTATTTGGTACTTCTCTACCCTCTTCTCTGAGGACTCTCCTCCTGCTGATAATGAAGAAAATCTAATTTTGTCCTGTATTCCTTCCCTTATCACTCAGGAAATGAATGATTATCTCATGCGTCCTATTTCTTTGGAAGAGCTAGAGGAGGTGGTCTTTGGCATGCCTAAGGGGAAGGCTCCTGGTCCTGATGGCTTTCCAGTTGAATTCTTTCAGGAATTTTGGGACATCATTAATCATGATTTGTTGGAGGTGGTTAAAGAATCCTATGCTAGCAAGCAGATGCTTCGAGCTTTGAACTCTACATTCTTGACTCTTATTCCTAAGAGAGAGGGTGCTAATCAATTGGAGTTTTTTAGACCAATTGCCTTATGTAATGTGGTTTACAAAGTTATTACTAAGTTAATTGCTGAGAGATTGAAAAGGTGGCTTCCCATTACTATCTCAGAAGAACAAGCTGGTTTTGTTGCTGGCAGACAAATTTTGGATGGGGTGGTTATTACTACTAAGGCTATTCACTCTATGGCTACTTCAAGGGAGAGAGCCATGTTTGTTAAGTTGGATATGGCTAAGGCCTACGATAGAGTTAAATGGAGCTTCCTAAGGAGTATTCTTCTTTCTTTTGGATTTAGCTCTGACTGGGTGAGTTGGATTATGAGTTGTGTTACTTCTGCCTCTTTTTCTATTCTTATTAATGGTCAACCTTCTCAACTATTTGGTGCTTCTAGAGGCCTCCGCCAGGGTGACCCTCTCTCCCCATATCTATTCATCATCATGGCTGAAGGCTTGGGCAGATTCATTAAGCATCAGGTGTCCCAAAATTCTATTCAAGGCTGGCGGTGGGGTAATGGCTTACCTTCTCTTTCCCATCTTCAATTTGTTGATGATTATGCTCTTGTTGGTCTTGCTAGGATCAAGGAAGTTGAAGCCTTTTGACATTCTTTGGACGTTTATTTGGCAACTTCAGGCCAGAAAGTTAATGAGCACAAATCTTCCATTTACTTTTTTAACACTCCTGATTCTATTCAGCACAGGATTGTTGGTATCCTACGGTTTCAGATAGGATCACTTCCTTTGACTTATCTTGGCATCCCTATTGTTGTTTCCAGGCAGCCACGTCTCTTCTGACAAAATTTGATTACCAAGCTTCAGGATAAGGTAAATCATTGGACTCATAGATGGCTTTCTACTGTTGCCCGAGTTACTCTTCTTCAAGCTGTTATCCAAGCTCTTCCTACTTATCGAAGCATGGTTCATGCTACACCTATTTACTTTCTCAAGGAGTTTGATGCTCTTTCTCGACAATTCCTTTGGAGTGGTAATTTGCATAGTACTAAATGGAGCTTGGTTAATCGGGCAACTGTTTGTAGGCCTAAAAAGGAGGGTGGTCTTGGTCTTCAATCTGCTCTATTGAGTAGTCAAGCTTTGGCTGCTAAACTTTATTGGCGATGGTGCTCTGGACAACATCAACTTTGGGCTCGTATTATCACTCATAAATATTTTCATGGTGCTGATCCTTGCTCTGTTTTTGCACTTCCTCTTGAAGGTCGTGGCTCAATGGTTTGGCATACTTTGAAGACAGGTGCGATGTTGGTAAAGAGGGGTTTTTTTTGGATATGTAAAGGAGGTTCTCAGGCTTTATTTTGGTCTGATGCTTGGGATGGATTCCCTTCCATTTTATCCATATACCCTCATCTTTAGCCTCTTTGTGACTCTTTTCTTGCCGCTGGATGGGATAAAGTGGCTCATTACAAGACTCCTTATCAATTGGGACCTGTTGTTGGTTACAGATGGAAGCATTCTTCTGATTGGCCTCCTGGAGGTACAGACATGGATCGTTAGGAGCTTTCTCAAATTTTGGCCTCTAGAGAGTGTTCTTCTTTGCTTGGTCCAGATGTTTTGGCTTGGGGCGGTACCTTGTCTGGTAAATATCATGTCTCTGCTGGGTATCAGGAGATAACTAGACAATTATTTGGGGATGCTGAGGTCCCTTGGTGGAAGCAAGTTTGGAATAAAGTTTCTTGGTCCAAGTGCAATTTTTTCATGTGGCTAGTGGCTCACAACCGTTGTCTTACCTGGGATAATCTTTGTAAACATGGATTTTAGTTTCCCTCTTATTGTGTTTTGTGTGGTAATGGAGAGGAGTCTGTCTCCCATCTGTTCTTCCATTGCTCCTATTCTACTCAGATATGGCACCTTTGGTGGAGTGCTTTGGGTTGCTCTTGTCGGCATGCTTCCTCTTTGCCCATTTGGGTACTGCTCCCTCCAAGTCTTCTTTTCTCCATGCTGCTTGGATTGCTGGCCCATCTTTCATGCTTTGGCATATCTGGTTGGAGAGGAATCGTCGCATATTCCAAGATGTTCGGCTTGGTGTTTTGCATCTTTGGTGAAAAATATCACATTCTCTTCAGGAAACTATTCTTGTGAAGTGTGAGCTTGATGGGGGTATGGATCCGGTTGATCTTGCTATCTGTAAACGCCTCAATTTTCATCTGCAGGATGGGGCTGCAGCTCATAGGTTTCCTTCTATGTCCAGGCAGCTTCACCATCAGAGGAAGGGTCAGGTTAACCGGGATGGGCACTGGACTCCTCCTCCCTGTGGAGTTCTGAAAATTAACACTGATGGTTCTTCCCATGGGAATCCTGGTCCGGCTGGTATTGGCGGAGCGGCTTATTGTAGTTTTGGGGATGTTAAATTTTTCTTCTCAGTTCATAAGGGTGATTATACTAACAATCTCATGGAAGCTCAGGCTATTTTATATGCTGTGGAACAGTGTTGCTTGCGAGGATGGAGTAAGATTATCTATGAGTCTGATTCCCAGGTGGTGGTGAACATGCTTTCTTCGCAAGAGCTTGAGGATGTTAGTTGGCATCTGGCCACTGTTGTTAAGCAGATTCTTTTCTTCTCTTCCTCTTTTCAGTTCATTAGGTTCACGTATATTCCTCGTGAATGGAATAGAATTGTTGATTGTTTAGCCAAATGGGCATCTAGTCATGATCCGGGTTGGAATATTAGGGATAGGAGGCAACTGTCCTTTGAGATGGTGCAAGAATTTGATGATCTTGTTGCTCAGGATTGAGCCCCTTGTTGTATTCCTTTCTGTCTTAATAAATTTTCACCCCTCTTTTTGTGAACTTAGATGTTTAAATTTTTGTATTTGTTAATTAAAATATAGTTTCGTAAATGTTTATTTAAAAAATTATTATTTTAGATGTTTTGAAATGTATTTAATTTATGTATTTATTACAATGTTGAATGATTAGATTAGATGTAAATTCATTGTTTAAACATGTAATTTTACAAATAAATATAAACTCGACCTAAAACCATATAACCTCGACCTTGTTTTAACTATAGCCTCAACCTAAATTCATTGTTTAAACTATAATCTCAACCTAACCATATAAATAAAACTCTAAACATATATAAAGTACTTAATCACATAACAGCCCGCCAAGGGATCCAAACCAAAAACTTATAGTATTTAAAATGATTTTACTTAAATTGTATTGTAATTTGTTTCATGGATCGAAAATGGATGATGTAAACTATTTTATAAATGTATATTCTTTTAGCCTTTCATACCCTGTGACATGTACAGTGGATGATTGTGCATTCTAAATTAATTTGGCAAGTGGCATTCAGAACAAATGTATATAAATTATTTAAATGGATTGAACTCAAGTAGTTAGTATTCTTTCATGTGGATGTGTTATTTATTTTACTTTTAGTAGTTTATAATTATTTAAAAATGAAATGTAAATGTGCTTATTAAGGAATGCAATCTCTTATGTTTTTTATAAATGTAAATTATTGTATGTATGTTATTGCTTGCTTAATAAAACTTTTGATTAGTTCTTTGGATCCCTTGGCTGGGTGTCATTTAGGATTAACTATAATGTTAATTTGTATTGAATTTAACTCTAATCATAACCCTTACTATCATCTTAACCTTAATCTTAATTTGCTAAAACCTACACCAGGTAATATATAAATAATTAAATAACTTTCCTATCTTACCTTGAGTACTAATTTTACAAATGTCAAACACTAAGATTGAAAGGTAACCCTAGCCCTTAACTAATTAATATTATACTTATAAACCAAATTGAATTAAACTATGATCATAAACCTAATTATATATCCCAACTTAAGAGTAGAAACCTTGAATTTAACCTTAAAAATCCTTTCCCCAACCATTAACCAAATTGAACCATTACCCTAGAAGATTTAACCAAGTTAAATGTTGACCTTAAGACTAAACCAAATAACCCTAAACTAGAACTCAATAATATATTGAACACTTTAAAACAAAATTCAAACCTAATTTTTTGAATTAATGTTGGTTTTTAATCTAAAAGCTCTAACTATAATTCTATATCTTAAACCAAATTTAGCACCTTAAAACTTAATTCAATTTATTAACACTTGTCCTAATTGAAACCTAACCATCTAAACCTAATCAAATAGTACAAACCAAATTGAACCCTAATCCTAAAACTAATTAAACATTGATATCAAGGTCTCAAAATGATACATCATAAAAAAATTATAAGAGACTTGAATGAATCAAGCATCTAATTAAGTAACCCTCCCTGACCATCAAGAGGTGGAGGTGTCCACATCAGTGTGAGTAGGAGCCTGGACTAGACCCTTGGATGCCTAACAATATATCTAAAGAAGTGAATAACTTGTCTTTCCACTGGATGCCTAAACCTTTATATCCTAAGTGAGTATTCATCATGTAATATCTAATTAGGAGGGTATTGAAGCACTCTAACACCCCAATCCCTAAATAGATAATTATGTTAGGGTGGACTAATTTCTATTTATCTTGGGTTGGTAGTGCCTAAAAGTTTCTTTTGGAGATTGGAGATTCCCCTATTTGTTTCCTATTTTCCTGTATGGGTAGCCTAAATGTTTATTACCTTTGCAGAATGGAAGGCCACATAACAAAATATTGCCTTATTCTATAAAAAGAAATACCCACCCCCTAGTGATATATATGGTAAGATCTTTTTTCTAATTTTACTATCAATTTTTTTGGTTAGAAGATGATGATAGTTCAAAATGATTTAGAAGATAGGGATAAAATGAGAACCATCATTCCTAGAATGAAGATGCATTATTCCAACTGATAAACCCATTTCTATCATAAATCAACTCCTCCATCCAAAAAATTAGTAATGAGAAATCCCTATGTCAAGTAATCAATGGAGGGCTCATAAAATTGATCAAGTGATTAACGGAGGGCTCATAAAATCCCTAGGTCAAGTAATCAATTGATCCCCAAGGGGAGATAAGAATCTCATTAAAAATTAGAGACATGACACTCCTAAATACATATCCTACAAAAAAATTATTGCCAAGGTCTTAGCCTCTAGACTAGAAGATATCCTACCCAAGATCATTAACCCTACACAAAAGTGTTTTGTTAAGGATATTTATGCATATTGGAGAACTTGATAACCTATTGGAAGACTTTGGATTGAGAAACATTTCTAGGATAGAGTGTAGGCATGCTCAAGTAATTGATTATGAAAATGTCTACAAAAAGGTGGAATGGAGTTTCACTACAATGATGTTGCAAGCCCTCCATCCAATATTAAATGTCAAATGGTGTCCTCTCTTATGATTGGTGTCATGGTTTTAGTAAAGAAATTAATGGGGTTAGATCATAATTTTTAGGACTCTCTAGATCAATTATGAAAGGGTGTCCTTTTGCATCCTCTTTATTTTGTATTGTTGAACATTGACTCATTACATTATCTCCTTAGAGATAACCAGTTGTCTCTAAAAGTTAGAGGATCTACTCTCCAAATAATTAATAAGTATCTAACGTACATAGTTTTTTGATAATATATTTGTATTCTTTTCAAGCTAGAAGAGTGCAACACGAGTCATTTAATGATCAAATTGGACCTCTTTTCTTTGTATTGGGTAGTAAGATTTATGTCTCTACATCTATCTTATTGGGGCTAAATACTGAGTCCCCTACCTTGTGTAGTAAATATGGTATTGGATGGAGATTTCATAATTAAGTGGTTAGGTACCTAGGGATTCCATTTGTAGTAAACCCTAACATATAAATGAAATGTGTCTTTATATCAACAAGAAAATCTTTGGAAACCTCAACAACTGGAACTCTAATTATCTCACTTTGGTTGGTAGAATTCAAGTATGTTAAAATATTCTCTCCTTGAATATTGGGTGTAAGTTTCTCTTCTTCCTGCTCATTTTATTTAAATCAATTTGGTCTTCTATATAAATCTATTAGGAACATTTTGTGGATAGCCAAGGGATTACTCTAGCAATAAAATGGATAGACAAAGCTTCATAAGGTAATGAATTAGGGATTATGATTAGAATTAGGATTATTATATGGTTAGGGATAGGGTTCACATGTATTAGTTCATTACCTGACATGATCTACACTTATAGTTTGCATTAAAAAGAAGATAATAGTTAGGATTCAAACTACAATCATAAATATTTTTTAATCAAATCATAATTCTATCTCTAAGCTTTCATTAGATAATTGTAACCTTAACTCTCATCTTAACGCCATCTATTATATATCCTATAAACAATAGGACCATAATAAATATCCGAAACAAGTAAATATAATTTTAACTAAAACCATAATCCTAGATAAGTTCCCTAACATTAAAGGATCGAAATCATTATAATAATCTTAAGCTTATCCATCATGAAAATTGTTAACATAACAAAATTGTAAACCATAACCTTGTCATAATCTTAACTTTGTTTCATCCTGAGACATGAACATGTATAATCCATAATGAGTTCATACAATCCCCTAGTGTCACAAAATAAGTGTGCATGAAAGCAAAATTAGCTTGGTGGCTCCTATTTTAAGAAAAGAAACCTTGAACTAACCTAGATATATTTTTTTGGACTATTATTTTATGATTTGACTTAAAAGATTAGTATTTAATGTTTAATTTGACTTAAGTGTTTAACTTTATTTATTTAATTGATATGATTTTAATAAAGATATGCACATTTATATAGATCTAGTTGATAAATTTTAGATTTAAATTTTATTAAATAGTAATTTTGTCATGAATTATGTTGTGATGCATTTTTGTCATGTTTTATGTTTTATGTTGTTTAAATATATATGCAGATTATATCTGATGGACCCACTGCCACCACCTCCCCCTCCCATACCCCAACCTCTACCCCCTCCATCTCCACCTCCACCTCCACCTCCACCTCCACCCACACCTCCACCACCCACCGCAGATGAGCTCCGTGAGACCATGAGGCGTAACCTCAACAACCTCATGAGTGATATAGAGGCTATCCAACGTGAGAGGCACCCCTCCTCACCTACTACGTCTTGCAGATAGCATGCAAGGCGTGGTTGACTCCATCCATCATTTTTATTTAGACATCGATTCATTTAGATTATGGAGGGAAAGCATGCATGCCTTCTACTCTGATGGCTTATCATATAGAGAGGTTTATAACCTGCATATAGGTAAAGGGAATTTTCAACATTATTTTGTAAACCCTAAGATGGGTGAACCAATTAGTGATAAGAAGCCTCACATTTCCATTAGGTGGTGTACACATCCACATATAGCAACACATTTTTGGGAGTGATGGTGGATGGTATTTGACCATCCACCACACGCTAACCATGAGGTGCCCATGTACTTCCATAGGAATTTATGGGCTGAGTTTGAGTTGGGTTTGAAACCCAACTATTTTGATATGAAATCATTTCAGGGGGTTGGTAGAGGGATGCCTTAGGATAGGCCTGGGGCAAAGCTGAGTGACAAAATGAGAAATCGCAGGCGAGTTGAGCCCCTTGTACCTCTTCCTATGCCTTTTGTGCCTGCTCCTCACCATCATCATGCAATTTCATCTACTTTTACCCATTTGAGTGCCCTTTTGACCAATTTAGTACAGCAGTGGATGCAGGCAATACATGCTCCTCCACTTGGACATGTTTGTACTAGCTGTGGAGGCATATGCACAGGCCCCCAGAGCGATCCTGGTGTAGCACACGATGGCCATTATGCTAAGGGTGTAGATTTTGATGATGATGTATACGTTTCTCGTGGTGATGGTAGTGATGAGATAGACGTGTCATCATTTGTTGACCTCATGCAGCAGGGAGAGCCTAGAGAGAGTCAAGAGCAGCAGGTAAAATTTTAATCTCAATATAAATATAAAGTGCACATAATTATTTACTATCTACATACATGTGTAATTGTATTAACTATATTAATTTTTACTTTTCAAATAACAGAGGATGGATGATACTGTTCCTCCTAGGAGGCAGTATAGTCTTTTTTCGAGACCTACAGATGTTGACGTCATTTATATGGTATGCACTTTGAATTACACTGTAAAAATGTACATTCAAATTCAAATTTAATAACATGTGCCCATATGTTCTTTTTATTTGATTTTGTAGGGATTGTTTGCATCTACACATATTGATGTTAGTACAAGTCCTACTCTAGTTACCACTGAGGCACAACCTCAAATACATGTGGTATGAACTTTTGACTAAAGACAAATAATTTATATTATTTTTATGTATGTACATTATTATTAACTTATAATCTAAACAATTTTGACTCACATGTATATATATTTTATGTGTTTTGATTTTACGAACAGGAGTATGGATATCATACTCATCCATATAGGCCTCGGTATAGTCTATTTTCGACTCCATCTTATGATTATTGTGCTAGCATACCTGTAGACACATCTGTGACATTGGCTACCACTCAGGTATGATATATACATTATATATACATGTTAAATTTATAGTGTATAAAAAATGTAGTGTACAAATTATGTACTTTGTAATTATTCATGTGTATTTAGTTTTGACTAAACATTTATGTATCCATAATTTTAGGACTACGTCACCATGAGTGTTGCTAAGAGCACAGGATTTAGCTAGATGGAGGTACCTACATCATCATTTGAGGTCAGTATTGTGATTTATGTGCATAATGTATAGTTCATTATGCTCTAAAATCAAATTTAAAAAATGTATGTATTTTAAATTACAGGACCTCACCACTGCTACATTTGGTAGTTTTGACAGTGCGCCTCCTCCCGTTACTGAGGGACACCCATCTCATGTGGTATAATTTATTTTATTATGTAGTGAATATTTAATTTATTTGCAAGCTAGATTTTGAGACCCATTTCAATTAAGCATGTACATGATGAGACGTGCCTCATGTTACATAGGGTGATACATCTACCTCACAGGGTGTTCGACATGACGAGACGACTCATGTTACACATGATGATCCATCTGAGTCCTCTTCTCATGGAGAAAAGAGGACATTCGATTAGATAGATTAGGTCTTGTTGGCACCTATAGATTGTTTTTTTATGATGTATATATTATTTATGATGTATAAACTTTGTGTTAGGATAGTTAAAATTGTATGTTAGACCATGTATTTTTTCACTTCATAGATCATGTTATGATGTATGTTAGACCATGTTCTATTTTTTTATGACTTCTTATCATGCTTGTGTATGTAGTACATATATTACTATGTTTCACCATGTTTTAAGTATATTCAAACCATTTTCTTTATTCTGACATATTTTATTCATGAACATATGATACATTTTGTAAGTATATATGCAAGATGAACAATAATTTTAACTATCTATAGAGCATTATTGGATAAATATCACATCAAATTTATGCATTGAGATTCATACAAATAAAATTGACCTACTAGATTAAAAAATGTATTGATAATGTACCTAACAATGTATCATAAGTGATCTTAATGTGTTGTTTGGTAATGTAAGACTCATTATCACCTAATAAGACCTATTATGTGGTAGTAAACATATGAATACCTATCATAGCCTATAACAGACATAACATGACCTATTAGGACTCTCATGTCCCCTTAAGACACACATGTATGGATAACATACCTAACAATGTACATCATAAGTGATCTTAATGTGTTGTTTGGTAATGTAAGATATAATCAATACAATGAATACATTGAGTAATGATCTAACATATAATCAATACAATGAGTGATGATCTTTAAATTATCATGTGCAAGTGACTTGTTTTTAATATTACAATTAATAGTAATTTGAAACTTCAAACAAACATTAATTTAAACATGCTTGAATGTAAAAGTAATGGAACAAAATAGGAGGTCATTACTTAAATTGACAATTAATTTATAATTTATCAAGTGCACATACCTTTAACTTTCAAATAGAAGTAAACTCTCATTTTTGAATTAGTTTGTACAACATATTTCACAATATATGTAAGACAATGTCAATGATATATTTATAGTTTAGTGAACTCTTAATTTGAAACATAAAATTGGTTGAACACATCTCTTCAAATGAGGTCCTGTAAAATAAAAATGTAAAACAAAAACACACATGTTAATAAACACATAAATTAATATTCAAGGTATCTGAACTATGTAAATATATCTGTGTAATTTATATGTACTTACTATGTGAAATTGCACAAGATGCTGATGTTCGATCCACTTTAACATTTAAATTTGCATAAATTGTAATTGAGACCTGAATAAGAGGTATACAAGTTCTCTAAATTGGTATTGACAACACAAACATACATGTAATTAAATTATATAAGTACATATATATATATATATAAATAATACAATAATGAAAAAACTTACATGTGTTTGATTTAAATGTAGTCATCCCACTGTACCATCTGCATCCTCTCTCTTTTGCAATGCATCTATGATTTTCTCGTGCTCGTCCATTGAAATTATCCATAATACATTATTGGCGGGTCTCCTTTTGTATCTTTCTAATTTGATATTTGTTGCCACAACCAAATGAGAATAGTGTAAAATCTTCTTTTTAGTTTGGTAATCTTCAAATGCTGGCAAACCATTTCTTCTTGTTAGGTATCTACATAGCTAGGTGCCAGCTACAACAATAGACCCGATTGGATACTCAAAACCATCATCATCTACTTGATGACATGTCAATTTTTTCTTAGGTTCCACACATCTAGCTAGCCAATACTCAGTATGTTCATCATTATCACTAGGTGCAATAACAACATAAACATGTCCTACAAGATAAGATAAAGTATAGAAAGACTTTAATCACATGAGTGTACATATGCAAATTATATAAATTGAAGCATGAGATCACAAAAATTTCTAATTAAATTGTGCATACCAGGTTCTATGAGGTCTAAAATACAATCATAGTCTTATGATGCAAAAGTAACATTCTGGCCTTCATTTACTATATCATCTTCAAAATGTGTGTCAATAGGTGCTAATGATCATTGTTGCCAATCTTCAACCCATTCTATATTCTCACATTCTTCCCATTCACCTACAAGACAAAATTGACAAAAACAAGCAAGCTCCCTAATCCATATAGTCCAAGTGTTAGAATCTGAACTCCTAAATGAATGCCATTTAGCTAAACCACTAATTGTATCACAATCATATCTTGAAGGGATATTATTTTCTTCAACTAGGTAGAAGAAACATTTGATTGTAGAGTTTTGACTTGATCCCGTGTATAAATATTTGTTACACCATTCGACAATCTCATGTGCATTTTTGAATTTAGCTTTTTCATCAAATTTTAATTGCTCTCTACTAAGGGCTCTCTTCACACATGCACCAGCACCATCATGTTCTCCTTTACCATGTCCAGCCTCAAAAAAACTCCACACATGTTGGATGTTAGTTTGCTTATGTGTCCTACTCAACCAATAGAACATTCTAGCATTCTTGAATTGTCCTGTACAATTATCTGACCATATCCAATGTTGTGTCATTTGAATTTGTCTCTCTTTTAAATTATCATAAAAGACGTTGAAACAATATTGGACAAACTCAGATGAATAGAGTTTATTATCACTTAAATAAAAATGGTACTCTCTCAATATTTTTTGATCCTCCTCTGTACTATTAGGTGCATGCCTATAAACTATATGAACATAAACTGTTACTTGCACTGAATTGTAATATTGTGGTTGTACCTCTTCTTGCGGTGCAAGTGTGTAGTTCTTTGCAAAGTCAACAACTGAAAGTATAGTACCAATTGGAAATATATTCTTACATATGTGAAATTGTCCATCAAGCCATCTAGAATATTGAGAGTGTTTAACATATTTTGGTATGATCACACTCTTAAACTCATCCATAAATGCATGACAACTAACTTTATCTGTAACTAGATCACACCTTCTTCCAATCTTCCCATCCTTCAATGGATATTCAATAGTTTTGAATCTTTTTACCTCAACTAATTTTTGTCCAAAAGTAGTCAAAGCATTTTCATGCAAACATTCATCTAACAAAGAAATATTGCTGCACATATCACATGTACTAGAAAGACATGCATTGAAAAGAAAGTATTGATCATTAGGTGGCTTACAAAATAAACTTGATATGAAATCTTTTATAGTTTGAGGTGGTATTTTTATACCACATTCTTACAACATTTATTTACTATGCATGGTACCACGTATAGATTGAAATACATCATAATGGTAACGAAATTGAATATGGTTTTTACAACAACATGTGATTCTTTCCTTGTTAATCCTTACATATCATGGTTTACACTTTTCAAAAGATCTTTGACTAATGGTAATATTTAATACCTTACCATCTACAAATTTTTTAAACAATTCAGTTTGAGTCATGTCCAAAAGGTGTTTAGGATGTGGATCACATATTTTTGACCCAATTCTCAATTTAAGAACATCTCTTGAATTAGGTGATACTCTTGTATTATCATGCCAAAAAATTTCAATCAAACTTTTGATTTCACTAGTAAGTTTCATATCACATCTCGAGAGTCTACCACTAGAAGTCCATAAAATATTTGCTGGATCACATTCAAAGTTAACCCTTCTCTTTACAGCTCTTTCTAAAGTCTTATAGTTCACATTAAGATATCCACTTATGTTGGTAATCAATCTTTTGTCAGATGTTGATTTGTTAACTAAAGCTGTTGTTATTGCTCGTCGTGCTGCATTCTTATCTTTAGATCGACTTCTCTTTCTGATAACATCAAAAGCACCAGCAATAGTGGATACAACTTGTTTTAAAGACTCATTTTTATTCTTGGGTTTTGCATTCACATTTTAGACATTTTAATTAGTTGCAACATTAGCTGACATTGAAACCCAAATTTCTTATTATGAAAAAAATGCCTATACAATCTATTAGCACGTGTCCTGATTTGTCTCCATGAAACCAATCCCTCAAGATTATCTAACACATCATTAGGAATATGAAAATTATGTTCAGACACTTTACTATCATCCTGACATGTTTGTTCAGTAGTTGGTGTTTCTATGTTTACATTCATGCAATTTTTATTTTCAAACACTTTACTATTTTCACTATTATTTGGGATTTGAATATCATTTTCAAATTTTCTTGGTATTTTTTTTGGGGCAAGCATTTCAATTGGAGTGTTTTGTGCATGATCATTTGACAATTTCTTCTCATGAAGAAAATCTAAATCATAAGCTGCTTCTAAAAAACCACCAATTTCATCACGAGAGAAAATTCGAGGGTTTGGAGACTCATCTGTATTGAATGCATGATTAGAATGTGCACCTGAATTTTCAGGTATTAGGTTCTCTTCTTTGACATCTTCATCCATCGTGGTATCCTCAATGTCTTTCTCCATTGAAACATTGTTCAAGTCTCTAATTCTCTGTTTTCTCTCTCATTGACGTTGTGCTTCATTCTCTTTATTTGCTGCAATCTCCTCATCTGTCAGAACTCTTGCTTTCTTCTTTCTTCGTTGTTTTGATCCCATGTTTGCACCAATTTTGAATTTGAATCAGTAGCCTGCAAATTGTATAAGAGGAAAAGAAAATAGAACAAGTGTGACGAAATTCGATGTTGCAGGTCGAAACTGTTGTTCAATCATTTCAATCATTGAAATTGGGTCGGTGGGGCAGCTTTTGGGGCCCAATGGGTACATTAGAAACGGGTACCCAATTTCTTAAAAATTAGGCACCCGATTCTTTAAAAATTGGGTACCCATTTATAAATCGAGTACCTAATTTTTAAAAGAATCGGGTACTCGATTTTCAAAAGTCAGGTACAACAGTTTAAAGCAATCGGGCACCCAATTTTTGAATTACAAATCGGGTGCCCGATTTGTGAGACGTGTGCAGGAATTTGGTATTGCTCCCGACTTTTACATGGGCTTTTGCCTAGGGGAAAGGCATGGCATAGGCTTGGTCCCACCAAGCCATGCCTTTGTGATCCTTTTTTTTTCAAAGGCATTTAATCAACAATTTTTGGTATTGTCATAATTTTTTTATAGTCATTCATATTGAATTTCTTGATGAGACAAAAACCCATTATAGGTCTTACTATTCTAGTTTCAAAAATATAAATTTAATAGTGTTATTAGTTTATTTTCTATTTTTCCATTATTTATTAATCAAAACTATCTCCTAAATGTTAAAAAGTGACATTCACTAAAACTTTAATAACTTTTTTATTTTATAATTTTTCTTAAATTAATTTATATGTCATCAATCTAAATACAATTCTTTTGATTTAAAAAAAAAAATTGAAAAAAGTGAGATTTTGATCAAATTATGTGGTCCGTACACGAGAGGTTTTAAAATTTACCTTTATAGCCAATTAATAATTAATAAAAATAAATTATTCAATAAAAAATTAAGAAAAAATATTGTCATCAATCTTAGGTGTATTAGGTAACTCCCTTTAAAAGGATTTGCAAAAATTCATTTATTTGTGTCAAATTATGGTGTCCGTACACGAGCATGGTATGGTCCTGAAACAGGCATTTTAAAAAAGTGGTTTTTAAAGATCCATACCAAAAAAATAATCTATCATATGGGTGCACAAATAAATTACATATTCAAAAACTAGATTCTGAACACTAAAATTTTTATTTCTGAAGTCTTTTAATATTCAATCTCTAAATGCCTCAAATTTTGACATCAACTGACACAATTTCCTATTTTTGGCCAAAAGTGAGACCCAACTTCTTGCATTGACCCTTAATCAATTTTTCTTCAACTTTAAACTAATGGACATTGTTTTGTGTAGATTTAATGGCTTCTTCATCATCCTCCCTTGCTATAAAGATGGTCCAAAAAGCCCATGGTGTTCAAGTTTCAAGGTGTTCCGGCCAAATCACATTTTCAAGATAATTATTCAGAGATCTAGGACACCAAACTAGGTCAGACAGACTTGAGTGCACTCCTGGCATTGTGCAACAAAGTGATGAAAAGATCCTCGATGATATCAGCTCTGATCTAATCAAGTCTTGTTAACGTAGCATCACATCCAGTTTTAGTGTAGTCCTTAGAGCCGATCATGACACTCGTTGAGAACTATATTTCTGAAGAAAGGGTTGTGGAGAGCATAACTAGAGAGATCATCCTAGATGTCTAACACAAGAATATAGAGAAGGTGTTCTGACTTCCATGAGTAGATTAGTTCATCAAATTGACCTATCACCAAGTCAAGAGATGGTACAGGGAACATGTAGAGGAAGCTTCTAAAATCATCCAGTCCTTGTATCTTATTGAGAAGACTCCTTTAGGGTGAAAATAAAGCAAAGTCAACATGCCGAGAAGTTACATGAAAGAATATATTAGATATTCTATAATACTTTTGAGTAGAGTCATGGGTTTGCCAACATCGAGACACTTGAATATATGGATGGTGCACTTTATTGAGACTATCAAGATGATGAAGATGCCAATTGATTGGGCTTCTACTCTTAGTGAGAAATTGGACAAGTAGCTAGTGGTAGTTAAGAATAACTGTAAGTTTTACATGAGATCATATTTGGTGTACTTGTTAGCTACAAGGGCAACAGATTATCTAGGGCTATACAAAAAGAGTAGCATGCAAGATGTAAATTCATGGCCCTATATAGTTATCCTTAGCTAGTGAAAAAGAAGCTTGTAGAGCATAACAATGAACATAGGATAATGAATGATGCATTTATATTCGCAAAAATCTGGTTCATTGAGGGGGATTATGTGAAGAAGATGTCAAATGAGGTAGCTACTAAGATTTTAGAGGTTGGAGCCTACTACATCTAGTATTAGACATTCACCTATTTGAGGGTAGTAGATACAATGATCAATCCCAATAAGCTCCCTTAGTATCCAAGTGATAGACTTATACTATTAGAGATTACTTGACAACTCTTGTATATATACGACAAAGTATGAAGGTAGCACAAAATAACATGGCTATGGCCTATTACTATAGGACCTTTCAATTTGGTTTGAAGACAAGATATTCCATCTTTTGAGTCTGAGTGGGATCAATATCCTTTGGATGAATATAATTCTCCTCGGCCCTATTTTAATAACATTGGAAGAGTACAATACTTCGTTGGCAAGAAATTTTAGCATGAAGATGCAATTTAGGATCACTAGATGAACGTAGTAGACAACTATGATATTAGTATAAGGGATTATTGTAGGATGAATTTCTATCTAGTAGAGAGTACTTTGAAGATAAAGATTCCTTTAAATATTGTATAGTAGGATACTGAGGATGTTCTTGATCCATTTTTCAATAGGGACAAGATTGGTGATCAACCTATCATGAATGCTGAGGTTGATAAGGAAGAAAACTCAGACACTAATCATAGGGTAAGGCACATTATCAAATTGACAAAGGATTGGATCAAAAGACCTTTCAAACTCATTCCAGTTCTTCAAGTGGTAGTCTTTCCTATTCAAGCCCACCCTATTGACATAACAATCATATTTTTTATTAGTGACATACACTTATTTAGATTGTAAGTATCTACTGAGCACATTGTATAGTTAACAGTGTTAATAGAGAATTTTAGTATCTACCGAGTTCTACAGTTGCTATCGAGTACAAGGTACAATATTTATTTTGTACTGAGTAGTTACTACCAAGGTATTGATTAGTAGTATAAAAAATCATCTTAGTGTACATCAAGTTTATTAGTGCAAATTGAGTTGTGCAATGCTTACCAAGTTTGCATTTACTATGATGAGAGTCTAGTAGTAACCAAGCTCATAGTGATAGCATTGAATGAGCTATGCAATGGGGATCAAGTGATTTAGTTTATATGCTAAGTTCCATAGTATTCGTTGAGTCACCAGTGTAGATTGAGTTCAAGATGACTTGAAAGTGATCAGTATGGACTAAGCTTCTACATCTACTAAGTGCATGACAATGTCGAGCAATGATAATGGATGCCAAGTATTAGAACCTCACTAAACTGATTTTCAAAACCTAGTTGGACTAAATTTGTGATTTTTGTGTAAACTTATATTGTGGCCAACTTTGTAATTTGTAAATTAGATTGGTATATATGTAATGTATTGTATCACATCCAATATGATAATATGATGGAATGATGTAATGTAATAAGAAGAGAAGAGTACAAGAGTGAATGACAAAGCTATAATAGTACAAGGAGCAACAAAGATTTATTTATCATAGCTAGGTGATTTCTATACTCAAAGGAATCTCATTCAACAAACCAATTTTTAGATCAAAGATCAACTACTATTTCATCCTAATAGGTGGATCAGTCAAATTCTTTCACAAGGTAGACTTAAGAATCTTATATAAATCTCTTTACTAAGTGCATACTTCATTGTATGTTTGTAAATCCTTTTTCAAGGTGAACCTAGCAGTCCTTATTGCTACTAATAGGGAAGATCATCATAAGTAATTACTATAAGCCTTAATAGGCCAACTTTATATTGTGGTACTAAAGCTTGTGGGTATCATCCCCACCCTAGTTTTACTTTCTATTTGGAAGGTTTTTGGGTCACCAAATTATGTGTCAAAGTAAATTATTAATGTTTTAATGTTTTTAATTTCTCATGCATGCAATTAGGTCAAAATACACATGAAGGATTAATTACTAATTAGGGATTAAGTTTTATAAGATACTAATTCACCCCTCTCCTCTTAGTAACTTATCCTATCATAATATTTGCAACAATCAGTATCAAGAGCTTTATGGTTCTTAGGAAAGAAGGTTAACAACTTGAGAAAAGATCAAAGGCTATGGAGGTATTTAGACTTGACAAGGCTATTGACAATAAGAAGCTCGTTTTGGAATTGGCTATTGGACAACTCAAGAAAGCAAAAGAGAAACTCTCTCAATCCCTAAAAAAAAGAAAATAACTTGCAGTCTAGATGAATAACCAACTCTATAATGAAGAGAGAATTGAAGACATCTATTTAAGCAATTTGGATGAAGCCAATGAAACAATCAAAGAGCTATTTGAAAAGAATAGTACTCTTCAAGAAGAAGTAAGAAAACTAATAAGAGAGCAATGAATTCAATCGATAAGATTGTGTGAAGTCATGGAAGAGAAAAACAAGATAAGAGAAGAGATAGAAGGAAAAAAAAATGAAATTCAACATCTATCCCTTTAGTAGACAAACTTCATTGATTAACTCACCAATGAAAATGAAGAAATCATGAATCTAAGATTAGAGAATGAAAGACTGCAAAATGATCTAAACATTGAAAGGAAAACCAATGAAAGGATGATAAAATCTCAAGCAGATATGAATCAATTGAATGAGCAAAGCCATTATAGAAAAAAGGGAAAAACATGAATTGGATATATAGAAGAGGGTGAATCAACCAAGCAAGGTGCTCAAAATAATCAAAGACCTACTTGCAGTCACTATGGTAAGATAGGCCATACATCAAACAAATGTTGGAGCAATGGAAAAGGTAAAGTCAATGGTAAGTGCTACAATTGCAATCAGCATGGTCATAGGGAAAATGAATCTAAAGAGAAATCTAAATTTGAAGGAAAATGTCATAAATGTAAGAAGAATGGGAAAAAATCCTCTAAATGAAAAACTAAGATATTGAACCTAGCAAAATAGATTGTGAAAGATATATTTGGTTGGGACTAGAACACCTGGTGCATATGTCATTACTGTAAAGAATTTGGACACATTGGAATGAATTTTGTGAAACATCACATTAGGACAAGAGACACTACTAGAAGATGTTTTATTTGTACAGAAGGTCATGTTGCCAACAACTATATGAATACTTGAAGAATTGAAGATGAAAAGAAGGAAAAAGATGATAACATCAGAAAGTAGATAAGACAACAATGGGTTCCAAAATCTTTTGACAATACAAGTCTGAGCAATGATGAACAAGTCACTCAAGAATTGGGTGACTCTACCATTTCCACTTCATCTCTCATAGGAGAACTAGAACTAGGATTCTGAAGAAGATATCTCCCATTAGTTCTAGTTAGTAGAAGGAAAGATCCAAATCAGCATTCAAGATGCAAAGAGATCACTAAGTAAAAGATGCAATATTTATCGAGCATGTTTAGGTTGCAAACCTTGCTGAGCAAGGTTGAGAGTAACTAAGTTCTTTGTAGTTACCACGTCATGGAAGACTTTATCAAGAATTTAATACAAGTGAAGTGGATGATAGTTTATTGTTTGAACAACAATCACACCAGGCATTTATGGAAAAATCTGATGAAAAAGGGAAAAATCAAAGTCATTTCTCACTACAAATTTTTGAGAGCTATCTGTGCAAGGTGATCATTAGAGAATTCAAGCAAGTTGAGTAGAATATTATTGAAGACCTTCATATTCTCTCAAACCCTACTGAGAAAAGATGGCATCCACCAACGACAAATAAAAGAAAGGTTTAGACATGTTAATTTGAGGTGTGGAGTGGAAAGAACCAAACATTAAGCTGACCCCTGTTATTGCTAAAACCTTAGATTCGAGTGGAGCACAATCACAAATTCCACCAAAGCTACTATTAATCACTGATATCTATTTGCATTTTAAATGTGCTATTCAAGATATTAGAACACTAGAGATGGATGAAACATTGAAAGAATTATTTGTTAATGGTGTGTTGAAACTAGAACATTAAAATATTGAAACAAAAGGTTTAACTCAAATTTTGCATATGCCACAAGAATTTCAAGTAAAATGGATAAGATATATTCTTAGTTGTATGCACAATGGTTAGCTATGGTTCAAACAACCTATTTAGATAACCAAGAAGATGATCCACATGATCATTGGTCTTCCCATGTTGACAAAAGTGAAAATGACTAAAACTCTAAGTTAGGTTGAACAAGAGAAGAAAAACCTTGCCAAATTGGATGGAAGGGGAATGAATATCTGCTATGCTAATAACATGAAACTCAAGTTTGGGATACATGTCATCACTCATAAGATTTACAACTCAAGTAGACTAAACAGTGTATCATGTGAAGTAGTCAATTTGGCATACAAAGTAGTCAAGAATAATCTATTACTTGACCTTGTCGAGTTGATGTTGAATCAATTCAACAAGAACATGGAGAGCATAAGAACTTCCAAGAAAAATCCATCTAAGTTTGGTTCACTTTTGACTTGTTTATTTTTCTATGTGCAAAAGTTCTTCCCATCTAAAGGTATAGTAATTTGGAGGAAGGATGTACTTGTTTTTTATCAGATTAATGAGTATATATCTGAAATGGGAGAGAACTATGTAACTATTATGGATAACTATTTTGATGCATTTAAAGAGAAGATGAATAAAAAATTGAGGATTCAAGATTCCTAAGAAACTAGTTGAAGACTAAAAAGATGATGTTTGTTTCATGGTTGATAGTGACAAAGTATACATTCAGCTAGTTAGACCAATGATAGTATGGGTAAAACCTATCGGTTATGAAGTAAACACAGATGAAACCATGGACATTATTGAGACATTGGTTAATGAGCATGTTGAACCTAAAACTACATACTTTGGCACTTATGATGAGGCAAAGGCTAGAATTGAGCTTGAAATCAAACTCCCTCAGGCAGTCAACAAAGGAAAGAAGAGAATTGCCAAACTAAAAACTAGTTCCACACTTCTATTTAATGAAGACAAAGGAGATGATATTTAGGATGAAGAAGTAGAAGATGAAGAGAAATTAGAGGATGAAGAGCCACTAAAAAAAGGTACAATAATTATTACCAAGCCTGCCAAGTTGTCTACTATTGTGTTTATAAGAAGATCATCTAGGAAGAAAGCAGATAAAGAAGGAGGAGATATGATCTCTAAGAGGTCTCCACCTACTTTCAAGGAAAGAATGAAATAATTAGAGTCAAGATCTGGTATAACAAATTTCAAGGCACTAAAGTATGAAACTAGGACTGTAGAAGAGAAAAGGCAAATAGAAGATGTGTTAATATCTAAAATGGGTAAATGGAAGTATTCTCTATACTAGCTTGTTCAATAGATTCTGAGTGATCTAATGGAGAAGATCAAGAAAAGATGGGAGAATGCCATGAAAACCACATTAGACATATATGAGCAGACCCTGAGGCAACTAATGTCGAGTTTAGATTATAAGGAGGTAAAGGAATCTCTAAAGAAAAATGAAGAAAAACTTACTTTGAGATTCAACACTTTCTTATATTGTTGAATGACACTGAGCATGTGGTAAGGAATGCTACAAATGCATGGAAGAACATTTATCTTCTTCACAAATTGAGTGATTTTGTTGTCAATGTTAGTGACAAGGATGAAGGTGATAATGAACAAGAAAAAAATGAGGAAATTGATAATGAAGAAGTCAAACATTTTGATGTAATGTAGATTATGATGAAGAAGAATAGGGGTAGGAAGCTACCAAAGAAGATGTACAAGATACTAAGGAGACTAACCTAGTGAAAATTGTTGTAGTAGTCATAGCCTCACTTCCTTATTCTCTAAGCAAAGAAATAAAAACATCAAGCTCAGAGAAAGCTTCACCAAGATTGATTGTGACAAACATAGTTGGCACAAGAACTCAATCAATTTCTACACCCATCCAACTCAGTACTTTATTGTCTAAAGTGACAAGAACTTCATCTATCATGTAGCCAACACTTCCCTCTACATCAATTTTGGTAAATCTAGGTATTTCTAGTATAGGTATTTTGGCAATAAGTATAGTATCTAAATCTAGTCCTACCATTTCTACAATTGTTTCCATTTCTAGCATGCAATTGATAAGTGTAAAGACAATTGAGACCAAGTCTCAACTGAGTACAAGATTTTCTAAGTAAAGGAAAAGAGAAGCAAGAAGACATTGATCTTGATGAGGAGATTGTAATTCCAAATTGGGACATCTCAAACTCAATCCTAATCAAATGCATGTTTTTGGAGAAATTATTTAAAAGAAAGCTAAGAAACAGAGGCTTAGAGAAGAAAGGAACAAGGAATTCCAAATAATAGAAGATGCAAAGAATATCCTTATAGAGGCACTAAATTTAGAGGTTGATACTTCTCAGCCAATTTTGAACTAATTAGTAGAGGTAGTCCAAAAGTTTAATAATGTTTTTAATGGACAAGAGAAATTGTTGCAGAGCACTGAGAAGAAGTTTGAGAATAAGGTTTTAGAACTTATTTCTCCATAAATTGCTATCCATCAAGTGGAATTACCTACTGTTTTGGACTCACTACAGATCTCTTGCAACAATATTTCTTCTCTATTTAGTAAACTCTATGATACTTCAAATTTCACTAAGGAAATAAAAGATAAACTATCAAAAATTGATGAAGATCTAAAGGCAAGTGCACAATAGTTACAACTTGACCTGAGCTACAGCTCTACTCATTTCATCAAGATCAGATTCCTGACTGATATGTAGGCAAAATTGTTGAGAGAAGAGGCAAGAATAAGAGCTACATTGATAGATATATAGACTATGATTCTCCCAAACATGGATGCATTACAACACATGCTAAAATGCTCATCCATGACAACAACTTATCCATTATGGACCATATGATAGAACTATTAGAAGAAGTTCAAATTACATTGGACACATGGAAGGTGTTGCAAGAGAATTGCAATAAGACATTGGCAATAATTTTGAAGGTGCATTTAGATTTCTTGTCACATTTTGGCATTATTGTATGATATATATAACATACATCTTTGGAATTTATGTCAAAAAAGGGGGAGAAGATGTATGTTGTATAAAGGAGAGAAGATGTACAAAAAAGAGGAGAAATGTATATATCAGACATGAAAAGATGTATAGTATACTATATTGGGGAACATTATTCATGTATACATACTCAGAGGTACATCTCTTTGAAAACCAATTTTGAAATATCTCAAAACTAGTACACTCTACCAAGTTAGAGACATAAGGTGATGGATAATTTTTTTAATTCAATTTTGACTGATAAGTATTTTTGTCACTAATGCCAAAGGGTGAGATTGTTGACATAACAGTCATATTTGTTATTAGTGACATACACTTATTCAGATTGTAAGTATCTACCAAGCACATTGTATAGTTAACAGTGTTAACCAAGCATTTCAGTATCTACTAAGTTCTATAGTTTCTACCAAGTTGAAGGAATGATATTTAGTTTATGCCAAGTAGTTACTACCAAGGTTCTGATCAGTAGTATAAATTGAGAATCTCAGTGTATGTTGAGTTTATCAGTGCAAACCGAGTTGTGTAGTGCTCACTGAGTTTGCAGTTACTTTGATGAGAGTCTAGTGTTAACTAAGCTACTCAGTGTTAACCAAGTGACTCAGTTTATACTGAGCTCATAGTGATAGCACTAACCGAGCTATATAGTATGAATCAAGTGATTTAGTTTATATGACAAGTTTCATAGTATTTATTGAGTCACTAGTGCAGACCGAGTTCAAGACTACTTAAAAGTGATTAGTATGGATCAAGCTTCTACATCTACTGAGTTCATGATGATTCCAAACATTAATAATGGATGTCAATTATCAGAACTTGACCAAGCTAGTCTTCGAAACCAGAGTTCCTACAGTTGGGCTGACTTCATGATTTTTGTGTAAATTTGTAAATTGGATTGGTATATATGTAACATATTGTATCACATCCAATATGATAATATGATGAAATGATGTAATGTAATAAGAAGAGAAGAGAAGAAGATCGAATTACAAGGGCTACAATAGTATAAGGCGTAGCAAAGATTTATCTATCACAACAAGGTGATTTCTATACTCAAAGGAATCTCATTCAGAAAACCAAGTTGCAAATCAAAGATGAGCTATTGTTTCATCCTAATAGGTGTATCATTCAAATCCTTTCACAAGATAGACTTAATAGTCTTATGTAAATCTCTTTACCGAGTGCATAATTCATTGTATATTTGTAAATCCTTTTTCAAGGTGGACCTAGCAACCATTATTGCTCCTAATAGGGAAGATCATCAGAAGTGATCATTGTAAGCTTTAATAGGCCAACTTTATACTATGGTACTAAAGCTTGTGGGTATCATCCCCACCCCATTTTTACCTTCTATTTGGAAGGTTTTGGGTCACCAAATTATGTGTCAAAGTGTTATGAATGTTTTAATGTTTTCAGTTTCTCATGTATGCAATTAGATCAAAATAGACATGAAGGATTAATTGCTAATTAAGGATTAAATTTTATAAGTTACTAATTCACCCCTCCCCTCTCAGTAACTTATCCTATCACAATATTTCCAACATGCCTAGCAAAAGGTCAAGGAGCTAAGCTCAAAGTACCCATATTTATAGCTCAGTCCCTTGTGAGGTAAGAAATAGTACATTGACTTGAGAGACAAGTTGGATATTATAAGGCTAAAAAAGGTAAAGATAAGAGGAAGAGAAATTCTCCTCAACTAGCTGAGCTGGAAGAGGAAGCAACTCAAGCACATCCATAGCTAGAAGAAGAAAATGTACAAGGGTCAGAGAATGTGGAAGCCACACAAGCCCAAGACAATCCTCAAGTGATACCAACTAAACAAAGGCAAGGAGAAAAAGAAACTAAAGTGCAAGAGGTAGCTCCACCTCAACAATAGGTACAAGCCTCCATATATGCTCCTAAGAGAAGAAAGATTAAGACAATAGTCAAGAGGAGAAAAAAGTTCATAAAGAGAGTTATTCCTTTCCCATCAGTCCCAAAAATTATCCTAGAAGAAGGAGAGGAAGAAGAAGATGATGAGGACAAAGAGGATAACCTTCCTTTAAACCAGAGGACTCAACTTGCTAGAGCCATGAAATTAGAATGGAGAAGAAGCTCCACAATCACACTACCATCCATTTCTAAGCAACCCATTCATTCTACAACCTTCGAGAATGAAATGCAACAATGGATAGATGAGTAGGATGTCGAGGGGACTGATGTCTTCAAGATATCAAATTTTGATTTTATGCCTATTGGTACTGAACTGATGGGAGATAAAATAAGAGACACTGTGATTAATCAACCTCGGTAGGATTATTAGATCATTAGATTATTAGATCAGGGAGTTCATGCTTGGGAAATATACATTGGACACTACTAAGTTGATGGTGACAATGGGAATTAAAGAAGTATTTAAACACTTAGAACAAGATGGGGTAGAATTGATAACACTTCAAAGATAGATTAAGATCCTAAAAGGATATCTAATCAAAGTTTTTAGTTCTTTAGATCCTACAAATCCTGAGGAAACATTGAGGGTAGCATCAAGAGAAGGGATAAGGAGACAACATAGTTAGATCCATTTTTGAAAGCTTGTTAGCAATGGCAAGAAAGTTTAGAGGAGAAAGGTGTATAGATTATATAGGTAAATCTGAAGGTGTTACACCATATGTAGGATAATGTGGATAGGCTAGTGGCCACTTTGAATCAAGATTTTGGTTTGATGGATAAAGTACATACCTATGGTAAAGACTTGCAAGCACTACAAGAAATCAAAGGCCAAAGGTATTGAATGTTAATGGAGGTATATACAAAAAAAGAGTTAGGTAAAATTGATGATTGAATAGAGAAAATCATAGATGGAAATAAAGTAATGGAAACATAACATGCAAAGATTCATAAGCTCAAGAATCAAAAAACCAAGAGCAAATTTTGGAGGCAAAGAAATATTATAGTGATGCGCCTTTAGAAAATTTTGAAGATGATTCCAATGAAAAATTGATACCTGCAGAAATAGTTGTTCAGTAGTTTCAAACAACTTGTGAAGAAGCTTCTAATGATGATGACATCAGAAAAGCATTTATAACAGAAGAGGAATTGTTAGAGTTGGATGTGAAACTCAGAGATTTTGTGGAGATTCGCGTTGAGGTGGGAAACTACTGGTAGAAAGTGAAGGATAAATATGAAGCCTTATATTTTTTAGATGCAACTCAAGTCACTATGATCATTGAGAAATTCAAGGGAAAATACCCAGACATAGGTTTGGTATAAAGGGGAACAAAACCCAAAAGCCAAAATTTCAATTTTGACACTTTGTGAAATGTTTTATGTTTTTGAACTTGCTTCTGAGGTGTGCAAGTGTGCTAGGTGCACATGCATGCTAGGTGTGTAGGTGTTCTTTTTAGAGGTTTTCTAGAATTTTTGAGCAAGTTAGAGGTGCACCAACAGTTTACTATCAGTTCTAAATTTAGAGCTTTCCATACATCGAAAATGCATTCTGATAGTAGTTTAACTCCTACAAATGCCTAGTAAAGATGGAGCCTCTATTTTCAACACTTCCAGACACTCATACATCATCTAAAGATTTTCTTCTTCTTATTTTCTCATGCTTTATATGTTCTAAGACATGGAAAGGCTCATGCATCCATTCAATGATATAAATATGGATGGATTCCTACTAAGAACTAGTTAGAGAGTTAGTTTGTACATAATTAGATTTGTTTTATTAGTTTAGAAGTATATGTTTGCATAAAGATATCTCTCACTCTCAACACAAATTGAGGAGAATACTTCTTATAAATTTAGGAATATAATACATACTCCAAGCCACCATTATTTTGATGCAATAATATATTTGGAAATATACTTCTTATAAATTCAGGAATGTAATGCTATTGATGCTTGCATTTGGAGTGTAGTGATTCTTACCTAAGTGTGTTATATTTTGTGGATGTATGTTCATGAAATGTAATTGAGGCAATAGTTCTACTACATTGTTTTGGTTGTCTGATCTTTTAATTCTGGTGTTTTCTATGGATTTACAAATTCCACTAACGTACTTAGTTTGAGAAGAGATCACCATATTGTTTCTGCATAGCTTTTCATCTCACATAAGTGCACTTTACATGGCTTTGTGATCTAATGAAAAGTTTAACATCTTATGGTTACTAATTCAAATTGACAATTGCATCAATGGAATTTAGGAAGCACTGCTCCTATTTTCATTGGTTACCTAGTGAACTTTTTGAAGGCTTACCTCATAGATGCATTATTTCCATGGTTTATGTCTGTTAGGATTTTAATTTCATTTTCATGTTATTTTCTTAAGCTTCTTGTTACCCTATCTTGATTATTTTCTTTTACAAACACTTGGTTAATTTAGGAATTTATATAGTTGCATTGTTAGATTGCATCCATAAAAAATAAATAAATTATTTTTTGTGCATTTTATCTTTTTGAAATAATAAGAAAATTCTACATCTCATCCAAATTGTTTGAACCAACAAAGGCCTTCTCATGAACACTCACATTTATCTTAAACTAAGTAGATTCTAGTAGGTCACAAGATTGCCTAGAATCTTGGAGTTGATCCCTAGATTAACTTTTCAAGAGAGGAGTTTGAAAGGAATTCTTGTCATTAAGCATCATACAAAATGATAGCTCAACACTTTATCATCAACCAACAGCTTTATGGTGTCCCTCTTTTTTCTCCTTAATGTCAATCTGTGGAAGAAGGTCATATTTTGGTCACCCTCCTTCAACCACTAAACCCTAGATCTCTACTTCTGGAATACTTCCTCCCAATTCAAGAGGGTCTTTTGCCTATCCTGAACCTCCCTCTCCTTGTGCTATTGTTTAATGTTAGCATTACCTTGTGCCAAATAATTTTGAAGAGATTCCAACTTCTTTTTAGTAGTCTTCTTTTCTTTGGAAATATTTCTAAATAGAGATTTTCTCCATCCTCTAACCTCTTTGCTAACTATTTCAAGTTTTTTAGCAATATGAAACATAGTCATTCCTTCAACCAGATTATTCCAACTCTGTGCAATACAATCCCTGAACTTTAGGTGTAAGTGCCACGTAATTTCTACATGAAAGGCCTTTATCTAGTATTTTGACTCTATGCCCATGAAAAGACTAGCATAGAGTGGCTTGATATGGTCCTTGAATTTTCCTTTAAGGAGGTATGTTGGATAATGTCCTAGCTGACTGAGATAAGAGCCCTATCAAACCTAACTAGGATAAGAGTTTTCCCTAATCTATTGTTAGAATAAGTGAAAGAGGGACCTTGAAGATCAATATTAATCAATTCATTCCTCCTGAGGAAGCCCTCCAAATCATGCATGCTTTCATAGAAGTCATCCAAGCCCCCCATTTTATTTGAAGGGCAGAGAGGGGTATTAAAATCACTCATACATAGTATATTTTCCTATCTTATTGCATCAACCACTTTGGTTGCCTCCTCCCAAACAACTAGTCTACCATTTTGAGTGTTGGGGACATAGAAGTTGAAGAAATTCCAACTATCAGCTTGGGAGGTGAAACTCATCACCATAAAATGGGTATTGAGGAGGATCACCAAGCCCACTACCTTGTTTAGGTTCCACATTGCAATGCCACTGGAAGCACCATTAGCACCACTATAAGAAAAATTGGCACTTGGCCAAATGTAAATAGCCACTCTAGAGAAAACTTTCTCTATCATTTTCACTTCTTGCAAAATAATCATGTTAGTATCAAGTTCAATGATATTTGGTTCAATTTCATACTTCTTCCTAAGACTATTAAGTCCTCTCACATTCCAAGATATAATCTTCATCTCTTGTGTGGTTGGATGTACTTTGGGGTATTTTGTTTCCCCTATGCTATATCCTTTTATGTTTCCTTCTGATGAATGTTCCTAATTAGAGGTCTCCCTACCCTTGTTTTTGACCCAACATCAACCATATGCCCCCCTCTAGGCTTCCTCTTAGGGACCATCCATTCAACTTTATTACTTAGGAAGTCAAGACTTGCAACCTTAGAGGTAGGGGAGAGTATTTCCACAATACCTGGGAGTGAGACCACCAAGTTTCCATTTGTGAGTGATGAGTTGTTTCCCTTTCTTGAGGAAATGTTGTGGGGATTAAGTGCTTCAAACTCATCCTCCATCCCTTGGTATAGTTATCCTCCTCCAAGTTGAGCTAGTTGCATGACATGAGCTTCAACAATCTCCCCCTCCTTGTGCTCAATAGTTACCTTTTATAAATTTGACCACAGATGATCTCCTCAACTTGCCCATCAACACCCTCCTTCACAGAGGTCCTAACCTTCTCCCTATCCTTACTAAGATATTCATTCAGATCATGGAGTTCCTCCAAGCTTGTTTCCATCAATCTTTCTAGTTCTATGTTCTCATGGCTTTTGGTCTAGTTTTCCATTTTAGTAGTGTTCGATCTTTCTACTACCACCACAGCCAGTGAGGTATCTTTGTCCTTGAGTTTCTCACCCTTTTTTCATTTCACTATCAAATGGCCAAACATGTTGCACTATTGGCTAAAGGGTGCAACATTCTCATATATTATTAGTTATGATCAAGCACCCCATTTAGATTTTAGATCCATTACGGTCAGCAATGGTTTATATATACCCATGTTCACACAAAACCTAGCAAAGCCCAATTTAGTCTTGGAGCTAGTTGTTATATTCATTTTAATGAACTGTCCAAAGGAGTTTTCAATCCATCTAAACACTCACTCATCCCATAATTCCAAGTGGAGTTTGGATAATCTTATTTAGACCAAAGAAAATTTGTAGAGGTTGTGCTCAAGGTTAAACCTCAATTTTCATTTTGCAACCATCAATAGGTGTTTACCTAAACCTGTAAGAGGCATCATTAAGACATTATAATTATTGTCTTTACTCTAAAATCATTTATTTTTGAAGCTATATAGTCTAAATAAATAACATACTAAAATATTTTAATTAGTATTTTAATTTTTCTCCTATAAAAAAGACAATCTAATAGAGATTCAAATCTTGTAGCAAAAATTTGAGAGTAAAAGACATGAAATAAGTTTGTTTTACAGAGGAGCTCAATATTTTGCAACCTTTCTTAGATGAAACTAAAATTATAATGAAAAGAGAATGTTTTGTTGCCTAACAGAGAGCATGGCATAGAAAGTATAAGAAATTGAAAATAATTACCCCTTTATTTTCTCTTATAAACAAACACAACAACATAGAGATAAACTAAATTAAAATACTTGGGATGTAAATTACAAAATCACAATGTACCTTTAATCAATCAATTGTTCTTCAATTGTCAATATTTCAATTTTCTAACAAAAAATCATCTAGGAAGAATTGTTAATAAGGTAATCTTTGGTCAAAAAAATCTTAGCCCAAAAAAGATAGTAGCTACAATCATCAGTGTGATTCAAGTACTGATGATTGTGACATATCTTATAAAAATGATCATATGGTTTGAGTCATCCACAACAAAAAGATCTGCTACTTACCCCATGTCCCCATATGGCTACTTAGCCCTATTTTGTGTTTAAAAATAAAAATAAAACTATCCCCATGAAATTTTTTTATTAGTAGAAAAGGAAATTTAGGAATTTTCTCCTATTATTGTGGTGCAGCTAGTGCTCAACAACTGAAAAATAGGTTGTTGAAAAAATAGGGGTTGAAGTTAAGAAACAAATGCATACTAAAAAAGGCCAAGTGTTTTCATGGTTTTTATTCCTACCATTAAGTTATATTTCCATCCAATTTTTCACTCTAAACTTATGTGCATATATTATTATAAACAAATAAAAATATGTCTGCAAATTATAAGCAGCAAAAATAAGTAGAAATAATACTTTCATTAGGGACATAGTCCATAAATTAAGCTTAGCGGTTGCATAGGGACCTCCCTTTAGAGAAAATTCGAAGATGAAGACAAGTAATATCTTTCAAGTCATGAAGAGTGTTAGATGGATGCTCTTCCAATTTGGAATACTTTTTGACATTTTTCCATTTCCAAGAACCATTAAAAAAAGGGAAAAAAAAGAGGTTGATAATTTTTGTGGCTACGAAAAAATAGAAGTTGCCACTATAAAATAGTTGAACTATATAAATTAAGAAGAAACAACAAAGGAAATTAACATTAATAACAAATACAAAAAAATGAAAAGAGATATTTCTTCTTGAATAGAGGAAAACACTATTTTTTGGAGTAGAACAATAATTTTACTGTAGCGACTATTTTTATTACAGCCTAGCAAGTTAGCGTAGGAAATATGGATATATTCTATTATCTAATAATAAATTATGATCATTAAAGCTTGTTCTTACTACTTGCAACAATAGTTTCAACAACAAGTAAGTTTCTCAAGTATTCTATGCAAACAAACTATGAAACACACACACGTGCGCGCGTGCACACACACACACACAGATAGCAACTATGGTGAAATCAAAAAGTGGAGAAGGTTTAAGATCTTTGGATCATAACTAATAATATATTTATTCTAATAGGAACTCTCTACAGATTTAAATTCATTTAATTCTAAAACAACATATTGTATGCAAATATTCATGCTTATTCAAACTATGTCAACCTTAAGAGTTAGTAGGGAACAAGTTTCTTTGACAATAGAGCTAGAGATATCAACGACATCAATCTTTGTGAACATATGAAGACTTGTGAATAGAGACATCTAAGACAACCAAACTAAGGTATGTGGTCTAGTATCCCCCAAGAAAAAAATATAGTTTGGTTTTGATTAATTTTGTTGCTGATGTAGGAAAAGTTGCTAAGATAAGTGAGCCAAAGATTGCAAAGTGCAGCTGATAACAATGTCTGCAAACTCATCCAAAAAAGAACTTACTTTACAAATAGTTTGTGGAAATTTGATAATATTAATAGTTAAAATAATTTCCATTTTTAAAATAGTAATTAAATGTTGAATATTGTAGTGTCAAATTAATTGATATATTATTTTAAAATTGTAAACAAGAAAATGTAACAAAAATTAAATACAAATGTATACATGTAAAATTAAAAAATTGAATCTATTTCAAAAAGAAATATTATATAGTAATATTATAAATTCATATTTATATTAATTTACATAATCCATATTGTAAATTCATATTTAAATTAACTTAAGGATATTTATAATTAATTTTAAACAGTTATTATCAAATTTAAAATATATTTATATTGTTTATAATTTTTTATTTAAATTATTCATCAAGAAAGTCATATAATGTTTACAATATGGAAAGAGGGAAAGATGTAAGGAAAGAACAAGATGTTTGTTTCTAATTATTAAGAAAAACTTTAATAAATTGAATCTATTATTATTTTTAGTTGTTTATATATTTAAATAATTATAATAATCAAATAAAAACTATACTAAAGATTTAGGACGAGATAAAAGATTATAAAAAATATTATAGAATTTTAATAGAACAAATAATAAATAGTTTCTAAATTTCTAAAAATATAATTAATCATTTCAAAAAAATAGATTTAACTAACTTGTGAATAACCTATGAATAACCTGAAAGAAATAAAATAATCTTTTAAGAAATGTGAAATTAACTTTAAAAATAATTAAAATAATAATAATAAAATAAATAAATATTTAATTAAAATAAATTCTCCAAGTTAAATGTTTTTCATAACTCCCAATTGAATTTTCCAAAATCATTGTTTATCCTAATATATGAATGTTTTTGGTTATTGCTTCATCGCCTCTTTTCAAGAAAATTGAAATAGAATTCCATAAGAAATTAATATAATAGTTATTTCAAACGAGGTTTAAAGCTTATCTTTTTGCCACTAATATTGTGCACTTTGGTGTAAAAATAAAGTTTATTATAATATTTTCACTTTTATAAGAAAAAAAAATGATAAATTTTGTTAGAAGAAAAAAGTTTTGTCCAGCTTATGATCATTCTCATGGCTACACATCAGGTTCAAAACCCAAAGCAGAGAGTATTAACTCAATGAAAATGTTAAGTAGTAAATTAATAAGTCAATGTTGCTAGAAAATAAAGTCCACCAAGATAATTAAGAGGTTGGGGGTGGGGGTTAATCAATTATGTAATAAAAGAAAATGTTTTTTTTATCCTGATTAAATATGAACCATGTAATTAGCAAGTGCAAAAACCATAAGAAGATAACCCTACACAATAAACTAGATTTGTTAACTAGGGAAAACTCTAGTGTGGATAGTACCCATAAAATGATTTACTAATATATAAATTAACTACAAGAGGATGGACTCAGTTAAGAGCCAATGAAATAAATTTAGTACACATCATTCCCTTTTAGGAGACTTTGAATCCTTGTGAGGAGATTCCAACCCTATTAGGAGTTGTGGAAGGTGGAAGGACCCATTGTCCTAACAGCTTAAGGGGTAAGACCACCAAGCTCACTTTCCAACTAGCTTCTATATTATTACTTTCAAAACAATACAAAAAGATCAACTATCTACTAGTGCTCTCTACCAAATATAATCATTGCACTTATTCACTATGACTTTGCTGAACTAAATGTTTCACGGATCTCAATGCTAGATCTACAAACCTGGTTCACACTAATCCCTTAGATTTCTTACTCACATGTAATAAAAATATTTTACATTTACACTTGATCACAAGGAAAACAACTTTTGTTTATACAAAGCCTTCAAAATAATTTATTGGGTTGGCATTGAGGTTTTCCCAAATTAGAAATATAATAGGACCTCATTAAGATAAAATAATACACACTACATTACATCTTTCATAATTACATAACATTGTTGGCTCACAATATTTACAAATATTCACACTTGCAACCTTGGACTTTGTGCACTTAACCATGTCATCAACATGATTTTTTCCTCTATCTAACTATGCTTAACTAGATTCTATCCTTGTTAGGAGATATAACCTGATTACCAAAAACTATTTCTTAGAAACTTTGTCTATATATACTATCTTCTATAAAACTTAAATTATTTTCACCATTCTTTGACATTTGTCATGCGCTCTTACCCATGTAATTAGGAAACTATGTAGAATATATCCTCAACAACACTTGACCTTAACTTCAATCCTCAAACCATATAATCTCAAACACTATCTACTACTATGTTAGTCTTCAATATGTTGGCATCAATGAAAAATACTATTATGTATTCAACATATAATCAAACTAACAATCTCCAACTTTCTCCAAAAATGTTAGGATTCTTCCCCATAGGAATATCATCAACATTCATGCTAACAATCTCCTCTTTTGGCATTGATGGTAACATAGATGAAAAACATCTAAGTTCCAAGAATAACAACCATACCACTATGTTGTAACTGCTCTACTTTTGCAGTCATCTTTTCAAATCCTCTTCATCAATCAAATTATTCTCTCATAGAAACACCTCTCCCCAATTGATATACTTCCATCAATCTTTAAGTATACTTATCTCCCAATAACATAAACAACTTCTTTCCCATAACTAGAAGATGTTTCGCATGTACTTCTTTCCCCCATTGACGTCAATGACAAAGGTATCATTATGTAAATATGTTGCAAAAGATATCTTCATCAAGATTATGTATCCAAAGACCCTATTAAATGCTAGCTACTAAGAGTACTTCATGACTCAGCTCCAACATTGAAAGAGTGACCTTTCAATGCTTGACACAACCACTAGACTTATAGATCTAACATTGAAAGAGTGACCTTTCAATGCCTGGCAGTTAATCTGTCATGAATCTCAAAGTAGAATGTTGGTGGTTAATCCAACAAGCATCATTCCTAGTCCCTCATGTCAGTAGTCCTACTGTGATGATTTTATGGCTCAACCTCTAATGCATAACAAATGAATGATTTGATGACCCATGAAAGATTTTAAAGCTTTGAATAATTAAGAGGGATGTAGCTTTTTCTAATTTTTATTGAATAAAAAAATAACTAAATCTTTAGAAAAAATAGATTTAACTAATTATAAAGTAGAAATTATTGTATAAAAGATATTTTAAAAATAAGCCATCTCAAAACTTTACACTATAAAATTTTGTCAATCTAAAAATTAATAACAAGGGGTCTAATATATATAGGCAGGGACTAATAATAGAAATTTAATGTTTTTTATTCAAGTTTTTTAATTCTTTAATGTTATTGGTTAGTCTAATTAAAAAATTAAGTTGAATATATTAGATTAGTTTGGAACACTATATATAATAATTTTAATTATTTATATGTATAATTTATCAATTCATATTTGAAATAGATATGATATCTCTATGTCATACATCTAAGAAAGATTTAAATTTTGTCATACATCTAACAAAAATTCAAAATATTAATGACACATAATGTATAAAGATCTAAAAGATTGAAGTCACTTCATTAAATATTACAACTTAATAAAAAGAGGGTTCAAGAAAAAACCTATGCAAGTAAGACCAAAATACTTCCAAGACAACAAAAAATCATTAAAATATTTCATAACCCAAATAAACTAAAAAGAAAATGTCATAACTTTGAAACAAGCAAAATTCACTACATTTGACCTATCAAAAGGAAACATTCACTACATTTGATTGATGAAAAAGAAACATTCACGACATTTGACTAATAACAAAGACACACTCACTCCATTTTCAGCACTAAAAAAATCTATCTTCCTTCTTGCACAAGAGGCAAGGACTCTAGCTCTACCAAATCTTTTGTCGAAGAAATGTGCACATTTATGATAAAAACTTTAAAAACTTGCTATATGCATTGTCATTCTGAGAAGAAAACTTCAAGACATAACCAATTAAATTCTAAAAGGAAAAGATGAGAAAATAATGTCACTATAGAGGATTGGTTTGAAGATTTAGTGCATGATCATCATACATGTGGACAATGGGTCTCATACGTTGAATTCTTCTTTGTAATTCTTAAAGATATTTTCCAAAAGGACAAGGAGTTATTCTTTTCTTTGAATGCTTTTTCATGTAGCTTTGTTAAGGTGGGTGTGATGCTTGGGATATGTGTTTCTTTTGTGTGAATTCCCAAACTTCAATCCACTTGATCTTTGGATATCACAAACATAATACAAAATTTCTCATTCCCTCGATTTAGATGAATCATCTACTTTGTCCAACATGAAATAATCAACAACCTACTATTCATTTTCACACCAAAATGAAATAATCCCACCAATTTTTTTATGAAGAAGTATAATTTTTACTTTTAAAATAATTGAGACAACCAATTTCCTTTAATTTAGGAGCTAATTTTTTTAAGCAGATTTACATTAAAGAAAAGCACAGGACTACTTCCTTTACCCACTTTATGTTTAAGGAAGTTGGTCCCCATGGAACCCTAGCCTTACTCTCCTACCTTTACAAGCTTATCAACTATGAAGTTTTCAAAACATGTATTGGTTAAGATAATATTAGAATGTTAGATATTCTTATCGTATCAATCTATATTCTTATTATTATGTATGTACAATTAGTAAAATTATGATCCCTTTGTGCCAAAATACACCAACCCTATTACTTTTATGCTCTTGTTTATGCCCAACCAATCACCACATAGGAAATTTCATTTTCTGAGATATAATGATCCCATATTTTTCCTCAACTCAAGATAGTTAACACGTAGGAGCATGCAATGTCATAAGTACTACTTTAGAATTTAAGAAGATTATTTGCTAGAAATTATGTTACTAAAAATGGGCTCTTCACTTTATTAGATTGAAATGAATTAGGGAAATAATATATTTCTTTTATAAATTTTATGATCTAATAAAGAGTGGGATTTAAAATCTTAATAAAATTAATGTACAATTTTTAGTTCTGCCTAAGTGGAGACTAATGTTTCATTGAAATTTTTTACTATTAGCCTATTTTAAAACTCTCTAAAATATTAAATGTGATTTCAAAACTTATTGTTTTTGTGTTTTGATTTCTATTTTAGTTTTTTTGAACAGTATTTCTTTTTTTGATAGTTGCGTATATTTTTCTAATTATTTTTAAGCTAATTTTGGAAACTGTGTGAGTATGTGTAGTATTTTCATTTTTAAAAACTTTTTCTAGAAGCTTCCCAATAGTAGTGTTTAAGATTTTTTTATAATGTAAAATTTGCTCTCTTTTCTTATCAACAATTAATGTGAAAGACCCTTTTTAACATTAATTGTGCTCTCTTTTTTTATCAGCATTTTATGTGCAAGACTAAAACTTTTGATTTTATACCTTTGCTTATAGGTATGGTGGCTGAAATTTTTGTTTGAGTGGTTACATTTTCCTTTACCATGTGTATTATTGAAGAGTATAAAAAACTAGGTATACTTGATGAGAGAAAAGACAAAGCCATACTTTTTTTCATTTTCTTGCATAAATTTTCTTCAAAATTTTACCAATATCTATCAGTAAAATTTTCTTTTGAATTTTTTTTGACTTATTCTTCTTGACCCATTTGTTTTTAATCAAGAGGGCACAATATTTCTATATACCTTACAAATACATAAGTATTTAGGCTAATTTATTAGATGTTGTTTGTCTACAACTTTCTTCTTGTCCTCTAATCATACTTTGCATGTGTTTAATGTTCTTTATGTTCTTTTTAAATTTTTGCCTGAAAACCTTTTCTTCTAGGTTATCCATTTTTCAAGCTCCATTTTAATTGAAAGAATTAATTTAGAACTGCAGATTTCCTAGATTAAATGTAGTTTATAATAAACAGTAACACACCACCTACAAGAGCTAGACCTATTATGAGATGTTAGCTACTCTATATTCAAGTTATGATATATATGTTGATTTTGTTCAAGATTTTTGCAAATTTAATAAGACTACCATAATGTTTGGCATGTGTTTTCCAGTCAACAACAATCTCTTATTTATATTGATAATAAATAAAGAGGAGACATGTCCCTTCACGAGCTATGTCTATTCATTAAAATGATAAAAAGGTAATTACACACACACACACACACACACACACACACACACACACAAATGTGTGTGTGTGTGTGTGTGTGTGTGTGTGTGTGTGTACACATGCGCGTGCATGTGTGTTTATCCAACTAAAGCTACCAAACATCAACACTCCCTCTTAGCTAGCGAGGATAAATGCAAGATAGATATTATACCATTGGTAATGTTAGGAATGAAAATTTTTAAGGATATCTTTGATCAAAATCTTTTCAACATTTTGATATCATGAGTATTGATCTTCTAGAATATTGATATTTTACCAATTACTAAATAAGGTTTGATATCACATTTGATATCATGAGTTCTAGTCTACTAGAATATCAATATTTGATATTCACCAATTACTCAAAAAGTTTTGATATCACAAGTATTGTTTTCCTAGAATACATGATATTCACTATTCACCAATTAATTATAAATGTTTGATATCACATATGATATCATGAGTATTGGTCTCCTAGAATATAAATGATATTGAACAAATACTCTTTGAGTAGTGGTCTTCTAGAATGTTAAGATACAAAATGTTCACCAAGTATTCTGAGTAATAGCCTTCTAGAACAGTAAGTCACATGATGTTCACCAAGTACTTTGTCTAATGGCCCTCCAGAACATCAATTTTCATAAGTTTCACCATATACTCAAAAAAAAAAGGTGCATGTACATGCATTCTTGTAATTCTTACCATATAAACATCCATCATGCAAAGTGTAATCTATCATGATTTGCATAGACATCATAACATATCCATCATAATATAAAATTAAGTTATCATAAGATCATCACCTTTCAATAAATTCTACAAATACAAGTGACATGATTTGGAAATTGTCACTTCCTTATGATGTACACAAGTAGTAGGCTCATTAAAAATACATAGCCACTAGGTATATCCATGAATCAAATTCCTCTTGAATGCTAAAATATATTGATCATTGGAGAATCTATCTCAACATGGTTTAGTCCCTCTAAATTAATATGATTGAGATTAGTGAATGTTAACTAAATCACATTCTCTAAAACTCAAGTAGTTGTATCAACCTCAATCATCTAAAGTATCCTCTAGTGGATTCTTAGTCTCCCTCTTTTGAATAAATGTCTCAACCTGCTAGCTCTGTCTCATTGTAGAAAATATTGTGTTCTTAGTTCCTTAGCAATCTCTTTTGCTTCTTAGTTTGTCTTGAAAGAATAAAGAGATTATCTAATGCAAATGAATCACACATGATTCACTATCAAAGTTATAACATGAATTAGTAACTACAAAAAATTCATGTACATTAATCAAGCATGGAATACTTATCTTTTATTTAATAGATCTCAAAAAAATTCTACTTTCACTATGATAGGGACATAATAGGAGTGATTAGATTAGCTCTGTCTGTCAATTGCATCACTATCATAATCATAATCATTTCCATCTGAGTTTTTTTTTATAAAAGATTGAAAATGTAAAAGTATCAACATAAAATGAAGTATGTTCCATTTCTTCGTCTCATTAATTGATCTGAGCCATACATTTATTTGAGGAACTTTGTTGAGTAGTCTTCAACCAAATTAATGGCATACATTCACATTCTTTAAGATTTTTATGGAGCTTTTGTGATGTAGAGATAAACTCAACAAAAGCAATATCAAAAGGAACTAGCACCAGCAAGAGATATATAATAATATTCTTCTTAATTAATTCATCAAATGAATAGTATATACATTTCCTCTTTTACAAATTTCTTCTCCCCTTAATTTCATATCCAAAAACTTTTAAATCTAGAGTAAGTTCACTATAAAAAATCTATCCAACTTTAAACCCGAAGACTCCATTTATGCAAGCTAAAATGGTCTAGGGAACATTCTAGATTATTACATAGGAAAACTGATTCTATGAGACCAAAACAACTTATAGAAAGATCTAGATCCTTATCTCTTGCCAAAATGGCTTATAGACTATTCCAAAATAATATAGGATAGGGTAAACCAACCCCACAAGGACCTGTAGAAATCCCAAGATAAACTCCCCCATTTGACTCATGCAAAACTAACACTTGGTAGTGACTGATTGGCATATATACATTCTTTATTTGGGTGCTTTTGCACCATACCCCCAGGGACAATAGAATCCAAGTCCCTTGGATTGGCCTTCCTCTTTTGTGCCTTCCAATTCTTTAGTATTTTCTATTTGTACTCTTAACCAGTATCCAAATCAATTGTCATATGTGCATAAACTTTTGCCATATTCATATAGAACTCTTGCAAACCTACAATGAATGAATTAGATGGAACCTCATTAAATATGACTTCACCAATTTGCTCTATTGTAGGAACTGCTATATCCTTTGTTGTCATGTCTTTAGGCTGCAATATCTCCATGGGACAAATTCATCACTATTGGAGCCTCCTCTATCCTCTTAGCTTCATCACAATTCTTCTTCCTTGCTACTAGTATCATTTTGATAGGCCAAACCACCTTCTTTCTTAACTTCAAATTCCATTTCTTGGTTGCATTAAGGACCATCACATCTAGCTCTTTATGAACCATTCCATCACAATGCTCATCAACCATTTCAAACTCTTTTCTATCTTCAAAAACATGTTGTTTCTCACCTTGTATATCTACATCATTGTGTTCATTTGGTATGTCAAAATCGATCTATTCATTTGGTATATCAGCATTAGTTTGATCAGGTTGTTCTTTCAATGAACAATTCTCCTCTTCCAATGTCTCAATACAAGCTTTTGTAATCAAAATTGGTTGATGCTCTAGATTCGTATTTTCTTTTTCCATATTTTTTTGCAATTCCTATTTTAGTTGCATTGAATTTTCTTTGTTCTTTCTTAGTTCCTACATTAGGAATTCCATTCGTTCTTTTATCTCTTGATCTATTCTGGCTTCCTTTTCTCTTTTCTTCCTTTTCTCTTCCACTCTTTTCCTTGCTTCTTCCTTCCTCTTGTTCTGAAAATTCCAATATGAAATCCATGGATTGAATAGTATCTTTTGATCATGAGATAAATCTCTTCTTGTCACCATTGTCTCCTATCTAGGTTCTCTCCACTCAGCTTAGTCTTTTGGCCACACTTTCAAGTTCTTTCTTCAACTTGTCAAAAAATCCAATTCACCTTAGAAGCTAAAAGCTTTCCCCAAGATCTGATACCAAAAATGATGTAGAGATAAACTCAATGGAAGCAATATCAAAAGGAACTAGCACTAGTAAGAGATATATAATAAAATTCTTCTTAATTAATTCATCAGATGAATAATATATACACTTCCTCTTCTATAGATTCCTTCTCCCTATAACTTCATATCCAAAATTTTTTAAATCCATAGTAACTTCACTCAAAAAATAAAACCCGAAGACTCCATTTATGCAAGCTAAAATGGTCTAGGGAACATTCTAGATTATTACATAGGAGAACTAACCCTATGAGACCAAAACAACTTACAAAAAGATCTAGATCCTTATCTCTTGCCAAATGGCTTATAGACTATTCTAGAACAATATAGAATAGGGTAAAATGACCCCACAAGGACCTATACAAATCCCAAGATAAACTCCCCCATTTAGCTCATGCAAAACTAACATTTAGTAGTGACTGATTGGCATATGTACATTCATGATTTGGGTGCTTCTACACCATTTTGATTTGTATTCAATTCATGGTTATATCACTATACCCACACTCATTGGCTTCACTTCCCAAAGATGAGAAGAAACAACCCAAATACTAGCTATCAAGAAACCCTTATGCAACTCCACATGCACTACACTCTTATTATATATAATCCCATAAGATCCTCCACTGTTAATCTTTCCAAACATGTCTATTTTTAAAGCTTACTAGACTACCACATGAATAAAGGAGCCAACTAAATTTAGTTCCATTTTTTTAAAAACCGAGTTTGCCTCCTCAAACCACTTCATAGAACTAGAGCACAAGTAAAAGGGAAAGGTTAATACATTGAGTCTCTTATTTTTAGTGTCTTCAAGATTTGAGGAAATTAAATTATGGGTAGATAAATGGACCTATAAACTCTCATTTTGATCAATAGAAGCACCCCACTTCTCTCTCCTTAACTAATGTATTTATGTGGCTCTTCCAAATGTACCAACTAGGATATTAGAACGAGTATGATATTAGAATCTATGAATCAAGAAGGAATATTTAGAATACATAAAAATATGAGTTCCTCAACTCAATATTTGAATAGTAGCCATGAGCCAAATAAAACTCAAAGGGTCTTCTAAAAAAATCACACCTTACACACAGAGACACCTTTGCAAATCAAATGAATGCTAATTGGTGAATAGGTTCCTGCATATATCTTCAGTGGACAATTTTTTTTATAAAATTATTGACTCTTAATCGAGACAACAAATTCCAGCACCTAAACAGAAATGTTTGCAACTCTTATAAATAAATTATTATTTATTATTATATTTGGATATTATAAGTGTTGGTCCCAACTGATAATGTAATTGATAGTGAGAGATTGTTAGGTGATGATGCTATGAATATGTGTAAAAGATTTGTATCATCTATTATATTGTCATTGACGTCAAAGTCTTAGATGGCTAGACATTATTCTAACTCATGTAAGTACAATATTATTTGATGAATGAAGAGGACTTGAAGAAAGAGTGATGAAGATAGATTTTTTGTGTAAGGTATTCAAAGTGTACTTGAATGAGATGGAAATTGATTATATAATATTGGTTTAATTAGCTTACAATCATGTATTTTTGTAATGTATTGAATTATACAAGCTTACTTAAGTGAGAAGGTTAATAAAGGGAGACTGTATTCACCAAGTGAACACAGTATTTCCTAACTAATTGGTAAGGAAGAAGAACATAGTGTTGCCTAAGAAATTTAGTATTAACCAATTTATATCTCTCCCAATTAAATATGTTCACCAAGTGAACCCCAAGATGAACAAGATTAAGAAATTAGAATATGGGGCCAACTTTTGATGGAAATATGGAAAGTTTGAGAAGGTTTAAGATGTGAGTTAAAGTTTGTTACAAGATCTAAGAATGAGAAAAATCAATAAGGGTCTAATGAAGGAAATTCAAGAAGGATAAGGATAGACACAAATTTCAAAGTTCTATTTTTCAATTGTCTTTATTCATCGTATAAAGGAATTCTATTATAAACCTAAGATTGACAATGTTGATTAAGTGAGAAAAGATGGAAGGATTTGGAAACATTGAGAAATATATTTAAGGAGGAGAATAAGAAAATGTTAGGTTACTGGTTGATGTTGTGTTGTTGATCATAATGTTGAGAAGAGATTGGAGTGTTAAATTTTTGAAGGAACCAAAGTGAAGAGTTGAACTAGATGAACAAAGTAGTAAAAGGAGAAAGAAGGTGTTAAACAACCAAGTCAAGAGGACAAGAGTGAAAGGAGAATCAAATGAGTAAAGAAAAAGAAAGAGAAAGAAAAGAGATCTAAAATAGAAAATCTAGTTTATATTCTTAACAAATTACTTTAGAAAATTATTGTATAACCATTGTAGTAGAAAATTTGAGAAGTACTAAATGGACCTAACAAGTTTGTGAAATCCTATATGGTAACATCAATTAGTGGTTTTTTAAAGTCCTTTAAATTAGGCCACTCATTTTAGTCGAGAATAGGGAGTGATTAGGTCTAGATGATCTTTTTGTGAAATGTTTTAACAAGATCACTATAAAAAAGTATATGTAATCTTTAACAAGGTTGGGTCCTAGTAGAGCTCACTTTAGAAGAATGAAAATATTTGGGTTGTCAATCCCAAGTAGTTTTTCCCTTCACAAGGTTTCCATATAAAAATTATGGTGTTAGTTATTTTATTTTTATTTTTCTTGTAAGTTTTTCTACATGTTTACATTATACTACAACTTGGTAATGTTAGAGTAAATAATTAATTAATTGTTAATTATTTATTCTATGTACTTAAGCTTACTTAGGTTAATGCATGTAGTTGAGGTTAGTTGTTGACAACACATGAGTTTTTTCCCTTTAGCATACTTATCTTTTCCACCTCTTGTGGATCTGTGCTTAGTTGTCAACCTTATCTCCTACCTCTTTCTAGCTTGTTCTATAAGCTTCCATGAGGCCTTTTTATTTGGTCTCTCATTCATTGAAAATTCATTCCATTCACATAGCAATTCTAATTTCCTATTGTGAAATATTCTCTTTTGTGGTATTTTCTTCAAGCTCTTTGCTCCCTAGGTTTCTCTTCAGCAAGCTATTTGCATTACAGGTAATCTTGGTGCATTTTCAGAGTCAGATTCTCAACTCCTACATGGTATCAGAGCCTCCCTGCTACTTCTTGTTTGAAGGATTTTTGAAGCCATAATTTGGAGTCACAAACCCTAGTTTGTTTGTACAATTTTTCTTCAAATTGGGGCTAGAGCATTTTTTTGAAGCACTTTGGGGTCAAATGGACACTGCCATTGGATCTGGAAGGCCATTTATAGCTAAGATTCATATAAAACTTTTCATTTTTGGCTTTGGGCATTTTTTTGGAATTTTTTCAGCCTCCCAGGTAGCCATACGGACGAACACAATGAAAATAAAAAATAAGAAAAAAATAAAAAACATGCGCCGGTATAGCAACAGTCACGCGCCACCGCGTGCCACCAACCTGCAACCAGGAAGCCACTGATGCCAGCGGCACCATCCAATTTTCCTCCTGGGTGCCACTACCACTGGTGGTCCTCTCCATTCCACCGCCCTATGGCCTCTTTGGTGCTGACATCACTTTTCTATTACGTGACATCATCTTTCCATCAACCTGATGTCATTTCCTGACTTGCTGACATCATTTTCCTATGAGCTGATGTCATCCGAGCCTGCGACCTGTTGACGTCACCTTTCTGACTACTAACATCATCAATTTGACAGCTAACATCATCTTCCTGGTGATTGATTTTTTTTTGGTGACATCCTTGTGACAGCCATACGGGCATCAAATTTAACACAATGTCTATAATTTTCCAACAAGGTGCATTTTTGGAGCAGCAGTCAGGTTTTTGGCCATAACTTGAGCATATAGAGGTCTTTTTCCAATCCGAAAGAAGCATCAAAAAGTTGACTCAAAGATGGAGACATTGGTGTTAGTTTTGTAAAATTTTGAGTTTTTCTGAGCTCCCATTTTTGGCTTTAAAGTTGAGGCTTGTGTTTCCTCCTATTGTGCATCAACAAATCCAGGTTCTTTTCTAGTTTTCTCTCTTTCCATAGTTGTTTTTGCTATATTTGATGGATATTCTTGTATGTTTATGGGGGGGGGGGGGGGTGGTCTTTCTTTTCTGTAATTTACTTCAATTAAGACCCTTCTACTTCTGTCTTCTTCTTTCTCTCAATGGTGGATCCATTTGTGACCTGTCTCACACCACACAACTACCACACCTAGAAGGCATAAATGACTAGACTTCTCATGTCAAGAGGTCTATGGTCTTGTCTGGATGAGAATTAGCCTATTCTTACATGCCCTTTTGAGGTTCTATAGCATAGGAACAAAATGGATGAAGCCATGAGACTGATTGCACTCAACATTTCAGACAGTCTGCTATTTCACTTGGGTGGTTTGACTACTCCATGGGCTTATTGGAAAAAATTTTAGACTTTGTTTGGACAGGTGAATGAGTTCCAAGCACTTTAGTTGGATGCAAAATTGACTTCTTTGTCACCAAGAAACTTTCCCACCATCGAGGACTTTCTGATGAAGTTCAAATCCTGACATGCAATTTTATAGGGATGTGGGAAGAACAAAACTGATGATGAGTGCATATTTTTGATACTCTCAAAGCTGAATTGGCAATATCATGTTTTTTCTTCTACTTTCTACTCCACCATGGTTTCCCTTGGAGATAGACATAGGATGCCTACATTCGAGACATTTTGTGATAGGTTGACTTGGGAACAAGCAAAGATTCAACAGGTGGATAGCTCTGGCTCTTCTAGCCAAGCATTTGTTGCTCAAAATTCTAAGGGTAAATCAAAGAAGAAAGGAAAATCAGAGAAAGACACATCAAAATCTGATCCTAAGCCTCCAACTAATCCTCTAGCAAACCATTCCAAGGGTAAAGATTCTTCAAAGTCAAGTGAGTGTACCTCCAAGACCAAGAAGAAATCAAGTGAGAACTACATTTTTTATGAGAAAGATGGACATTCAATTTCTAGGTGTTGGAAATGATTAGAGGCTTTAGAGGAAGCCATGAAGGAGCATCACATTTTAGCTCTTCAGTCTTCATCTCCACCTATAGGGAAAGGTCATGCTCTTTCTGCACAAGCTATGACTTTAGCACCTTTATGGATTCTTGATTTTGGGACTTCTCACCACCTAACAAACACTCCTAAGTTGCTTTCTTCACTTGCTCCTTGTGCCACCATATAGATTGTAGTTGGGAACTCTTCAAAACTTTTAGTTTTAGGTTCTGGTACTGTTGCTTTGGCTGGGGGCTCTCTATAGGATGTACTTTGTGTTCCTAATATTTTGATGAACCTTTTGTCTATCTATCAGATTTGCCACTCTAGCTTTGCGAAGACAGTCGAGTTCTCACTACATGATGTGGTTATTTAGGACTTGCATGATCCAGAGATGATCGTGGCCACTGGGATTTTTGACTCTGCATCTCACCTCTACAAATTTGATGGATTTAAGTCTTCTAATGACACAGGTTCATGTTTAGTTGCACATGTAGATTCAGTAAGTAGACTTTGGCATGAACATTTTGGGCATGTCAATTACAGATATCTTCAATAGATGACCACACAGTCACTTGTTCTTGGGCTTCCTCAGATTTCCCATCCAAATGGTGTTTGTTAGGGATGTGCACTTGGAAAGCAACATAGGGATTACTTTCCACATGGATGAGCCACTCATGCTTTAGCACCTTTGGAGTTGATTCATAGTGACCTCATGTCATTTCCTACTCCTTCTTTTTTAGGTTCTAGATATGTGCTTACATTCATTGATGACTTCTCTAGGTACACATGGGTGTACTTTCTTAAGTACAAGTTTGATGCCTTTGACTCATTTCGAGTTTTTAAGGCATTTGTAGAGAAGAAGTCTAGGCTTTCTATTCGGTGGATACGCATGGAAAATGGGGGGGGAGTATGTGAATCGGGCTCTCAAAGATTTCTATTCTGAGCATGGTCTTTGGCATCAGATTTCAATGCCCTACACTCCTCAATAGAATGGTGTGGCTGAGAGGAAGAATAGAACCCTTTAGGAGATGGAAAATTGCATGATTCAATCTAGGTCCATGGATTCATGTTTTTGGGTAGAGGCAATCAATTGTGCCAACTACATTCAGAATCAGATGCCCCACAAGGCACTTTGACATATGACACCTGAGGATGCTTGGTCCCATGTCAAGCCTGATGTGTCATCATTCAGAGTTTTTGGGAGTATAGCATATGCATTTGTACCTGATGCTAAGAGGAAAGAAATGGAACTGAAGAGCCAACCATTGATTTTTGTTGGCTACTACAAGGATGTAAAGGCTTACAAGTTATTTGATCCTGATTCCAGAGAGGTCATATTTTGGTGGGATGTCCAGTTTGATGAGAACCCTCCTGCAATTCATTCTTTGCCTCCAATGCCTCCTCCAACTCCCACTACTCCCTCTTCATCTCCACTTGTTCCACAAATGATGAGGATGATGATCATGGTGATTCCAATATACCTCCACCACAGGATCCTCCCCAAATGCCTAAATGGGCTCGAGCTACTATGAAGGTTGCAGGATCTCTAGCTAGTGACCCATCCACATCACATTGCACCCATTCTCACACTGTGGGTTCCAGTCTACTCAGTCATGCTATTAGTACTAATCCTCTAACTTTTGTAGAGCTGACAGGACATTCAAAATGGGACAGTGCAATGGAGGAGGAATATTCTTCTTTGATGAAGAGCCACACATGGGATCTTTGTTCTCTTCCCAAGGGGACAAAACTAGTGCATTATAAGTGGATTTATCGCACTAAGTATGCTATTGATGGTTCCATTGATAAGTATAAGGCTCATCTTGTTGCAAATGGTTTTTTGCAAGTTGAGGGTGTTGATTACTCCGAGACATTTGGCCCTATCACCAAGATGAACTCTATTCACAAGGATGGTTAGTCTATTAGATGGATGTAAAAAGTGCCTTCTTGCACGGTGATATCATTGAGGAGATTTATATGGAGTAGCCTCCAGGTTTTGTGTAGGATCCCACCTTGGTTTGTAGGCTTCGACGTTCATTATATGGTCTCAAACAAGCTCCTCGAGCTTGGTATGAGAAGATGGACTCATTTTTGCTGTCTACAGGCTTCACTCACTGCCATTCTGATCCCACAGTGTACATTCAGCATCTTGGTGATGACATTCTGATTCTTGTTTTGTATGTTGATGATCTTATCCTTACAAGTAGTTCATCATCCATGCTCCAAGATGTTAAGCGTACACTAATGGACCAGTTTGAGATGACTTATCTTGGTTTGCTGCATTACTTTCTTGGTCTTTAGATTCATCAATCTCTTACTAGAATTTTTGTGTATCAATAGAAGTATGCTCTTGACATGCTTCATCACTTTCACATGCTTGATTGTAAGGCTGCTCCTACACCATTTTAGTCAAGTGTTACTTTTTCTACCTCCTGCTCGTCACCTATAGTGGATGCTACTTTGTATTGGCAGTTGGTCGGTAGCTTATTGTACCTGACACACATGTACCCTGATCTTTCTTTCATGGTTGGTCTAGTCTCTTAATTTTCTTAGGATCCTCATGAAAGTCATTGGCAAGCTGCCAGGCATCTACATTTAGGGCACACTCATGTATGGCATTCACTACACTTCGGGGACTCCACACATTGTTCGCTACACTGACTCAGATTGGGCCGGTGATGTCGATGACCAAAAGTCTACTTCTAACTTTATGTTTTTCCTTGGCTCTGATCCCATCACATGGTCATGCAAGAAGTAGTATGCTCGGGCACTTTCATCTACAAAGGCTAAGTATAGGGCCATAGTTCTTGCTAGTCAGGAGGCTTTATGGCTTCATCAGTTGAGGACTGAGTGCCATCCACATTTCTCGCAACTTGGTGGAACATTAGTGTACCAAACACATTGAGTTGCACATGCATTTCATCCATCAGTTGATCCAAGATGGTGTTATTGCATTGGAGTACATTCCTACCGCTGGTCAAGTTGCAGACATCTTCACTAAGCATTTTGCATTGCCTCACTTTCTTCAACTACGGTCAATGCTTGGGGTTATAGAAGTTGTCCTTGGGGGGATTGGTTGAGGCCATCCTTCCTTCACTTCATTTTTTTTTAGCATGTTGTTTTTTACCTCCTTTTGGGGGAGAGTTTTTCCCATGTGTTTTTCTCTCTTTCCCCATTTTACAGAGGTTGTATTTAGTTGCATTGTACTTGGGTACCTAAAATAGCCTTGTTGCTGGGATCCATTTTGCATTTTTTCCTTTTTTTTGTGAGCTTAAGGCATTCCCCTAAGTTGCACTTAAGGGGGGGTGTTAGAGTAAATAATTGATTAATTCTTAATTATTAATTCTATGTACTTAAGCTTACTTAGGTTAATGCATGTAGTTGAGGTTAGTTGTTGACAACACGTGAGTTTGTTCCCTTTAGCATACTTATCTTTCCCACCTCTTGTGGATGTGTGGTTAGTTGTCAACCTTACCTCCTACTTCTTTCCAACTTGTTCTACAAGCTCCCATGAGGCCTTTTTATTTGGTCTCTCATTCATTATAAATTTATTCCATTCACATAGCAATTCTAATTTCCTATTGTGAAATATTCTATTGTGTGGTATTTGCTTCAAGCTCTTTGCTCCCTAGGTTTCTCTTTATTAAGCTATTTGCATTGCAGGTGATCTTGGTGCATTTTTGGAGTCGAATTCTCAACTCCTATAGGTCATAGCTAAGTTTTAATAGGTAATAATTAGAAGTTTACTGACAGTCAGTAATGCAACGAATAGAGAGTCAATAGTTTACAAAGAAGTGAATGAATTAGTTAAGTAATAAGTTGGATGTGTACACTAAGTGATTGTTGTCAAATTTTATAATATTTTGTTGATATTAGAATATTTGAAATTGACTGTGAGATAATTGGATATAATTTATTCAACAACCCCCACAACCACACCCCCCCCCCCCATAATTATATAACAATTTGGTATCAAAGCTAAGTTCTTGAAGATGCTAAAGATTAAAGATGTATAAGAAAGAGGTTCCGAAGTTGAACAAGGAGAACTTTTCCTCATGGCAAGACTAAATGAGGTTGTATCTGTTTTGCATTGCAAACAATATCATAGGGTAGTTGCAAGAAGTTAGGTCTTACTTTTGGGAAAAAAGGGGAAGTGTTTTTCTTATTTTTGGAATCTATTGTCAATTGATGTCAAATTTGAAGAAATTAGAGATTTAATATGCAAAAACTTCAGTAATAAAAATTTTAGTGCTCGGAGTCTACTTTTTGAATATGTCATTTATTTGAATACCAATATGATAGAAAGTTTTTTTGGTATGCATCTTTAAAAATTACTAACTCAAAATTCTTACCATACCACACTCGTGTACAGACACCATAATTTGACACAAATTAATGAATTTTTGTAAATCCTTCAATAGGAAGTTAGCTAACATACCAAATATTGATGAGAATATTTTCCCTTAATTTTTTATTAATTTTTAATTGGATATTAAGCTAATTTTTACAACTTCCCATATATGGACACCATAATTTGATTAAAATTTTATTTTTTCAAAAATTCTTTTTTTCAACTTCAAAATAATTGTATGTAGATTAATGACATATAAATTAATTTAAGAAAAATTATAAACAAAAAAGATATTAAAGTTTTAGTGAACCTCACTATTTTACATTATGGTACCACCTTTGATTAAAAAAGAATACAACAATTGAAAAAAAAAATCATAACACTATAAAATTTACCTTTCTAGAATTAGAAGAATGAGAGCTCTAACAGATTTTCATTTTGTCAAAAAAATTGATCAAGAAGACACTATAATTTTTTGGAAAAGATCCAAATTTGCCAGTTAGCCTTAGCCAAACCTTGGAAGTCAAGGCATAGGCTTGGTCCCATCAAGCCTAACCTAAACCAAAAACTAAGGCATGAGAAAAAAATCCTACCACGTGCTTTAAGAAATGGGTGCCCATTTTTAAAAACTAAAATTGACATTTAAAAATGCATTTCAAATGCACCCCCCAAACCAAAAATTAAAAATTAAAAAATTATTGAAAACAGGCACCTTTTTGGAAAAATAAAAAATGGGTACTCATTTTTTTAAAAAAATGGGTGCCCTTTTTTATATATTTTTTTAAAAAGTACCCATTTTCAAAAATTTATTTTTTACTTTTTTTTAAAAATGGGTGCCCCTTTTTTTTTTAAATTGTGAACTTCTGCAATTTTGAGACCCAACTTCTTGCTTCTACCCCACATACTAGTTGGATAATGCATATACTATCCTTGTTGGTTCCCTGACTATGGAGAAAATGAATGAGAAAGGGAATAATAATAACATGATGATTGAGATTCCATCCACTCTCAATTATGTTGAACTTGAAGATATCAAGAACTGCACTAATGCTTATAAAATGTGGGACAAAGTGAAGCTTGTACATGGAGGAGATGACAACATTAGAAGAACCAAAGCTAAAAGTATTAGAGATAAATATAATGACATGTGAATGAAGGAAGGTGAGAATATTGCACAATATGTAAGGTGAATTAAGGATGTTGTGAGTGCAATTAGAGTAGATGGTAGAGTTATCCAAGATTCTAAAATTGTCACTAAAGTCTTAAGAAGTCTTTTGCCTAATTATGCTATCAAATTTTCTTCTATTCAAGAATTAAGAGCTATGCTTGGTTATGATCTAATACTAGATAGTCTGGTTGGTCGGTTAAATACATTTGACTTGAGAAAGCATGATAACAATTTGGTTACAATAGGAAATTCCTTTTAAGTCTTCACTAACCATCAATAATCCAAACAAAGAAAAGAAAAGAAAAGAAGAAAGTGAGTCTAAAATTGAAGATGACTTGGATGAGGTTGAAGAATTTCTTGCAAGGAGGTTATCAAGAGGTAAAGGTAAATACAAACGTAAATTTCTCTTGATCTATTTCAAATCTAATGAAGTTTTTTTTTTCCTGCTAGTCCTAACAAAAGAAAGTATCATAGAAATGATATAAATGACAAGGAAGATTTCAAGTACAAGAAGAACAAGGATTACAAGGAAAAAGAAAAGCACTCTTGTTACATTGTTGAAGAAGAGCACATTGAGTCAAGTTTTGATGATGACAAGGAATTAGTTTAAATGGTTTATTTTGAAATCAAAGATCCAAATGATGAGATGTGTGAAATTGAGACTTACCTTATATCACATGTTAGTAATAATAATTCATGGATTATTGATAGTGGTTTTTCACATTACATGATGGGTGATCTAAGCAAGTTTGATAAACTTGATGAAATTAATGATGGTGAAACAATTAAGTTTGGAAATGATGTCCCATATTCGGTAAAAGGTAAAGGATCACTTATGTTTGATGATAAGAAGATGTAATGATGCATATTGGGTACAAGGACTCAAATATAATCTTTTGAGTTTTTGTCTATTGAAACTTAGGTCACAAGCTAGAATTTGAGAAAAATAAGATCAAGATCTTTGATGATGAAGAAAACCTAATTGGAATAAGAAAGCAAACAAAAGGAAACTTATTCACTCTTGATCCTATAGTTGAGACATGTTTATTTGAAAAAAATGAAGATGTGTAGTTATGGCATAAATAAATCTGAAAACAGTATGTGAATAGAATGTCAACTTGGTAAGATGATAAAGTCAAGTTTTTCTAGCAAGGTGCATGCTTCAAATGCTTTTCTAGAATTGGTACATGTTGATTTATGTGGTCCAATTGGAGTTGATAGTTACTATGGTGATAGATATTTTATATTGTTTGTGGACGGCTATTCAAGGATGATGACTATAATTTTCATGAAGGTGAAATCATATGCTTTTAATATGTTAAAATGGTATAAAGCAAGAATTTAAAACAAAATTAGAAAACATTTAAAATGTTTGAGATCTGATAGAGGTGGTGAGTTTATGTCTATTGAATTCACTAAATTTTATATTGTGAATGGTATCAAAAAGCAATTAGCTACACAAAGGATACCACAACTAAATGCTATCATTGAAAGGAAAAATAGATCCATCATGGATTGTACAAGGATGTTGATGATTAAGAAGGAGGTCTCTCAGATATTCTAGAGAGAAGTTATAACTACTACAGTTTACACACTCAACCAAGTTCAACTAAAGAAAGGAACAAACTAGACACCCTATGAGCTATGATATGGTCATACATCAAATGTAAGTTATTTCAAAATCTTTGGAAGTAGGTGTTACATTCACATGGATGCTAGGAATGGTAAACTTAATGTTAAAGGAGATGAAGGTATATCTCTTAGCGAATCTTATATTCCTTGGCTAATCTTATAAGAGTAAAGCTTATAGATGTTTGATCATAACTACTAACAAGATGATTGAAAATGAAAATGTAAGTTTTGATGAGTTTGTGGAAAAGAATGATGTAGAAAGAAAGAAGGGTATATGAAGAGGCACCATATACTCTACCTAAGTTACAACATAGAACTATTGATAACCTGATAGTACTGACCAAACCATAAATAGCTACACCTAAGCACTAAATAGTATAACCCAAGTAGAAAGGTGAACCCTTACCAAGTGAATAAAATCATGAGAATTGGAAAACTAAACCTATATTGGAAAATTATGTGAGGAAGAACCATTCACCTTAATAAACAATTGGAGACAAAAGTACTAGAGTGTCTAAAAGAAGAAAAACAAGAGAAGATACATGCTTAATAGCTGATTTTGTATGTAGAATAGTAAAAGATGCATTGGATGATGAACGTTGGGTTAATGCTATTAATGAATAAGCTCATCATATAGAAAATAAAAACACCTAGACACTAGCACTAAGACCTAATGATAGAAGTGTGATTGGAACAAAGTGAATTTTTAGAAATAATCTGAATGAGAATGGAGAACTCACAAACAATAAGAAAAGATTTGTTTGCAAATAATATTCACAAGAAGAAGGAATTGATTATGGTGATACTTTTACATCTGTTGAAATATTGGAATGAGTTAGAATATTGTTAGCTTATGCCGCATACAAAAAATTCAAGGCATATCAAATGGATTTTAAATTTTCATTTCTGAATGGAATACTTGGAGAGGAAATGCACATTGAATAGCCTAAAAGATTCATTGATCCTAAAAATAAGAATATGATCTGTAAGTTGAACAAAGAATGATATAGATTGAAATAAGCCCCAAAAGAATGGTATGAAATATTGCACTCTTATCTGATAAAAATTGAACTTGTTAGAACAAGTGAAAATAGTAATCTATACTTGAAGAATGAATCTGAAGATACAATATTGATTTTTGAAATATTTATTGATGATCATATTTGAAAGAAATAATGTATTGAGTAAGACATTTATTAATCAAATGAGTAATGAATTTAAAATGTTAATGCTTGGAGAGATTAAAATTTTCACTAGATTACAAGTCTACCAAATAGTTAAAGTTATCTATGTCACTCTATCCAAGTATGTAAAGGAAATCTTGAATACATTTTGGATGGATGAGTCTAAGCCAGTTGGTACACCTATGGTGACTGGAGTGAAATTTTCAAAAAGAAGACACTACTAATGAAGTGGATCAAACACTATATAGATTGGAAAGCTATAATATTTTGTCTATAGTAGACCAGATATTGCCCCATCAATTAGAATCATTGCAATGTATTCATCTAATCTAAAGGAAACTCATATGACTATTGTGAAAAGGATATTTAGATATCTCAAAATTATGGCCCATGATATAAACAAGAGGATAACTTTAATATTAAATTCTATACTAGATGTTAAATGGGTTGGTAATGTTGATGATAGAAAAAATACAAGCAATGGAGATTTATTTCTAGGCAAAAGGTTAATAACATGGATAAGAAAAAAACAAATTTGTATATCACAATCTACTATTGAAGCTAAATATGTTGTTGTAGTAATCAATTTTTCAAATATTGTATGGCTCAAATCATTACTAGAAGGCGTAAAAGAAGTAACTAAGCATGTCACTATTTACTTTGATACAAATGCTATAAATATTTCAAAAAATAAAGTGATGCATGCAAAGACAAAGCACATATCAATCAAATATCATTATTTTGAGCGAGTGAGTACAAGAGAAGAAAGTAAGGCTTGAATTTGTCAAGTCCAAGGAATAAATTGCTGACATATTTACTAATCCACTACCTAAGGAATTTTTTGAATATCTAAGAGGTAAACTGGGGTCCTATTCCTATCCAAAATTCACTAGGTGAAGATGCAAATGTTGTATCCATTCATGACTAAATTGTAATATCTTATGGAGTTTATGAAGAAGTGTTCACACTTTAGGAGAATTTATAAAGTTATGAAGTTGACTATGATGAAACTAATGTAATCTATACATGTAATATACAAGGTTGACTACAAGGTTTTATAATTTTCATGATGAAATTTATCATGACCTTTCACATTTTTGTCAAAGGGGGAGAAGATACTAAAAATAGGAAGAAGTGTAATTAAAAGAGAAAAATATATGCATGAGAAGACAATCAAAACTAGAAAGGAAGAGAGATTACCCAAAAGAGTTCTATAGAGATGAACTAATAGAAGACGGAACTTGAAACAAGAGATCACAATCTAACGGGGTGAAACATTGAAGATGTTGAAGGTTCAAACTGAGTATCATATTTAAGAAAAGACTACAAATTTTTATTGCTAGCACTACATACATTTTATTATCCTATGTAATAATTTGTAAAAAAATATCTTATGTTATGTATTGCCATCAATGCCAACAGGAGAGATTGTTATCCCCAAATGATAATACAATTGATAGTGAAAGATTATTAGGTAGTGATGCTATAAATGTGTGTAAAAGAGTCATATCAATTTTTATATTATCATTGATGTCAAATTCTTAGTTGGCTAGATATTAGGATAACTTGAGAAAGTACCATATCATTTGATTTATGAAGAGGATTACAAGAAAGAATGATGAAGATAGGGTTGTTGTGTAACATGTTCAAAGGGTACTTGAATGAGTTGGACAATGATTATGTAATATTGGTTTTATCATTTTACAATCACATATTATCATAAAGTATTGAATTATACAAGTAGACTATATTCATTGATTGAACACAATATTTCCTAAGTTACTAGTAAGGAAGAAGAATATAGTGTTTCCTAAGTAAGTCAATTTTAATCGAGTTATATGTTGCCTAAGTAAATGTTATGTTTACCGAGTGACAACCAAATGAGGAAAAGGTTGATAAATTGGAATCTGAGCTCAATTTTTGATGGAAATATGGAAAGATTGAGAAGGTATAAGACATGAGTCAAAGTTTTCTACAATATCTAAGGCTGAGAAAAATAAAGAAGGATTTGATGAAGGAAATTAAAGAAGGATAATGAGGGGCACAAAGTTTTATGTAAAGTTTTATTTTCTTAGTGTCTAAATTCATTTTGTAGAGGAATTCTATTGTAAACCTAAGATCAATGATACTTATTAAGTAGAATAAGATGGAAGGATTTGGAAATAATGATAAACCTATTTAAGGGGGAGATCAAGATAGTTTTAGGTTGTTGGTTGATGTTGTGTTGTTGATCATATTATTAAGAAGAATTGAGAGTACAAGGTTGTTGAAGGAGCTGAAGTAAGGGTTGAACTAGATGAATCAAACATTGAAAGGAGAATGAAGGTGTTAAACAACCAAGTCAAGAATAGAAGAGTGAAAGGAGAAAGGGTGAGAACTAAGATCTACATAAGAAAGTTGGTAGTTGTTATTCTTAACAAATCACTTTATACTATTACTATTTAACCATTGTGGCTACAAATTCTAGAAGTGTCAAATTGACCTAACAATTTTGTAAAATCCTATATGGTAACACTGATTAGTGGTGTTTGTAAGTCCTTTAAATTGGGCTAGTCCTTTTAGTCAAGAATAGAGAGTGATAAGGTCTAGATGATATTTTGGTGAAATCCTCTAACAATGTCACTTTAACAAAGTGTATGTAAGTTAAAAAGGTTGAGTAAAAATATTTGGGTTGCTAGTCCCAAGTGGTTTTTCCCATCATAGGGTTTCCATGTTAAAATCATGGTGTTAATTGGATAATTTTTATTTGTGTTGCAAGTTATTTACACATTTTACATTATACTTCAACTTGATAGCAACTAAGTTTTAATAGGTAATAACTAGAGTTTGCTAACAATGGGTAACACAAGGAAGTTTTTAGGGTTTCTACCCTTGGTTTGTGTTCATTCTCTTTCTCTCTCTCTCTATGTAGTCCCCTATATATTTGGAGTTAGTCCCAATCTATAGCTCACTTTGTTTTGCAGCTCTTGTTCTCTCATTTTGATGATGAATCACATGGTGTGATTCAAAACATTGATGGTAATAATTTCAACACAATCTATTCTAGAAGCAATTACCAATAATTTTAAAGGATTGTGAAAATTTGATCTCTCTCAAGGAATAGAAAGCTAACAATTTGCAAAGAAGTGAATGAATGAGTTACGTATTAAGTTGGATGTTTACACTAAGTTATTGTTGTTAAATTTTATAATATTTCATTGATATTGGAATTTTTTAAAGGGATTGTGAGATAACTAGATATAATTGATTCTCCCCCTCCCCCCTTCTCAGTTAGCTAACAATAAGTGCACCTGAAAGTAAATGATAATATTTCTTATATACAATAGCCTTGGTAATGATACAATAATAATTGGGTCAAAAAAATATTTCATCATACACAATTATATTTCATCACATCTATTATGATATTGTTTTGCAAATATTATCACATATTTATAACTCAATAATCCTTGATTTTTGCACCATCCAAAAAATATAAACAATTAGTATTGAATAGTCTTTGCCACTATATTAATCAAGGCCAACAATGCCATAAATTTTTCATAGCTCTTTGAATTCAATGAATTTGTGCCAACTTGAAATAATAACCCATTAATAAGTATATCAGAAGCTTATAAATTACTCAGAATACAATAATACCAATTTTAAATGCATTCAAGAATATTGTTGAACAAGTCTTCATTTATATTCATGATAATCTAAATTAAATACTTAATGTTCTAGGCATTTGAATTTAGCTCACTCTCAAATGTTGAACTGCTATAAATATTTTATTTTATCAAATTCATTTCGAGTGAAGTAGACTTCATAATATTGTCATTATAAACCTCACAGGCTACTAAGGAACCCACTCTGATACCATGTTGATTTTTTCAGGATTGATGTAAATTTAATAACATTGCCATAATGTTTGGTATGTCTTTCCCAATTGGTAGCAATCTCTTATTTATATTGATAATAAATTAAGAGGAGACATGTCCTTCATGGGACATTTCTATTTATTAATATATATATGTATATGTATATGTATATGTATATGTATATATATATATATATGTATATATATATATATATATATGTATATATATATATGTATATATATATATGTATATATATATATATAGATATGTATATATATATGTGTATATATATAGATCTATACATATATATATATATATATATAGATATGTATATATATATGTGTATATATATAGATCTATACATATATATATATATATATATATGTATATGTATATGTATATACATGCATACATACATACATACATACATGTATATACATACATATACATACATACATGTATGTATGTATGTATGTATGCATGTATATACATATACATATATATATATATATATATATATATATATATATATATATATATATATATATATATATATATAAAATTAATTAATTAAGTACACACACAAGTGTGTGTGTATGTGTATCACATATATGTAACTTCAATTTAGTCTCAAAGTTTATCCAACTAAAGATACCAAAAATCAACAACACACACACACACACACACACACAAGAGGGATGCAAATACTAAAATATGTTAAATCTCAAAATTTTCCATAGAAATATCCACATGAATAGGGGAAAATTTTCTAATGTTTGGCTTTGCAGCTACTAAATTTGTATTTTCTTGAGTGTGATTTAGTAGCTATCTACATTATGTGAGGATGTGATGTAGACAAGATTTATGGAATGTGGCCTTTTAAAATGAATGACTAGCCACTTTTAACTTCCTTCAAACAGAGATTGATTTTTTTCAAGAAAAAGGAAAAATATAGTAATCAAAATACTTGTTGCAATTTTGATAAATTCCAATTACAAGTAAATGTATAACTAGCACTTGTACCCAAAGGAGATGCAAGGGATACACTGATAGGTGTTTGATTTGAAAGTGTTGGAATAATTAGGTGAGATAGGACACTGATAGGATATCCTCAAAAAATTGAGAACTTTTCCTTTTTGTCCTATAACTTATTAATCACTAATCTTTTAGTACAATACTTTGTAAATGGAAATAACATAACTAATTCCACATTTATCAACTATAAACACATAAGTTCATGAAACATAACACATAACTAGTTCCTACTATTGTGAAGGCTCCTTGTTGACATATCAGTCAAGTTTGTTATTAGTGACACACACTTATTCAGATTATGTATAAGCTCATTGAACAATTTACAGTGTTTTCCATGTAATTTAGTAGCCACCAAGTTCTATAGTTTCTATTGATTTGTTTGGACTAACCCCAGTGGTTACCAGGCAAATTCAGTTAGTGTGAAGTCTAATAATTCAGACTAAGTTTATTAGTAGTTACCGAGCATTGCAGTGTCTATTGAGTTTGCAGTTCATGTGATGCGAAGCCAGTATTAACTGAGCTACTTTATGCTAAACAAGTGATTTAGTGTTTGATGAGTTACACAATATCTACTGAGTCACCAATGTAGACCAAGTTCAAGACTACTTGAAAAGTGATTAGTATAGATTGAGCTTCTATGTCTACCAAGTGCATGATGATGCTGAGTATTGATAGTGGATGTTGAGTATTAGAACATCACTGAGTCACTCTTCAGAACTTGAGCATCTTCATGTGGGCCAACTTTTTAATATTTGTGTTAACTTGTCTCATGGTTGAATTTGTAATTTTGTAATGTGGATTGGTATATATATGTAATGTATTGTATCATATCCAATGAGTAATAATGTGAATGTGTAAGCATATGTATTGTAATGTGACTGTGGATGCATAAAGTTCAAGTTATGAATGCAACAGATAAAGTGCAAATTGTAAAGGCCATAATAATATAAGGAGTAGCAGAGAGATATCTATCATAGAAAGGTGATCAATACACTAAGGAATCTCTATCAGCAAACTCAATTTCAAATTAGAGATCTACTACTTCATCCTAACAAGTGAACCCATCACAATCCTTTAACAAGGTAGACCTAACAGTCTTTTATGAATCTCTTTACTGAGTGCATACTTCATTGTATGGTTGTAAAACCTTTCACAAGGTGGACCTAGCAGTCCTTATTGCTCCTAATAGGGTAGATCATTAGAAGTAATCAATGCAAGCCTTAGCATGCCAACTTTATGATATAGTACTAAATTTTTTGGGTATCATCCCCACCCTAGTTTTACTTTCTATTTGGATGGTTTTTAGGTCACCAAATCTTTGTTTTCAAGTGTTATGGATGCTTTCATATTTTTAGTTTCTCATGCATATAATTAGATTAGATGTGATGAATTAAGTGCTAATTGATTTATTAGATTAAGAATTTAAATTGGTAAAGTTTTAGAAGTTACTGATTCACCCATCCCCTCTCAGTAACTTAGCATAGTCTTGAATATTTCCATCAATTGGTATCAAAGCATTGTGGTTCTTAGGAGAAAGTTTAATAGCTTGAGAAAAGATCAAGATATGAAGATATTCATACTTGACAAAGCTATTGACAAGGAAAAGTTGGATCTGGAAATGGCCATTGCCCAACTCAAGAAAGCTAAGGACCAACTTTCCCAATCTCTGTAAAGAAGAAAGGAACTTGCAAATCAAATGAATGATCATCTCTGCATTGAAAGAAGAATTGAAGACTTTCACCCTTCAAGTAGCTTAGATGAAGCAAATGATGCAATCAAAGAGCTCCTAGAGAAGAATGGTTCCGTACTAGAAGAAGTAAGAAAGATAAAAAGAGAACAAGAAAATTAGTTAGTAAGGTTATGTGAAGTCTTGGAATAGAGAAAAAAGATAAAGGAAGAAACGGATGGAAGGAAAAATGAAATCCATAACCAATCCCTTCAGTAAGAAGACCTTATTCATCAGCTTTACAATACAAATGAGGAAATTATGGGACTAAGATTTAAAAATGAAAGAATGAGGAATGATCTAAACTCTGAGAAGCAAATCACTGAGAGAATAATGAAATCTCAAGTAGACATGGATCAACTAAATGAGAAAAACCTCTATAGGAAAAAAGGGAAATTAGGAATTGGATAAAAAGAAGAAGGTGAATCCTCCAAACAAGGTGCTCAAAAGAATCAAAGACCTACTTGAAATCACTATGGTAAGATAGGTCATACATCAAACAAATTTTGGAGCAATGGAAAATGATACAATTGCAATCAGCATGGTCACAAAGCTAATAAATGCAAAGAGAAACCAAGATTTGAAGGCAACTATCATAAATGTAAGAAACATGGACACCAGGTATCAAAATGCAAAACAAAGGCACGAAACCCTGCATAAGAAATTGTGAAAGCAATATTTGTTTGGCACTACAATACTTGGTGTAGATGTCATTACTGTGGAGAATTTGGACATATTGGTATGAATTATGTTAAACATCATATGAGGAAAAGAGATACCACTAAGAGATGTTTTATTTGTATAGAACTTGATCATCTTGCCAAGAACTATATGAATACTAGTAGGATTGAAGATGAGAAGAAAGCAAAGATTGATAACATCTAAAATTAAATTAGACAAAAATGGATTCCTAAGTCTACCAAGGATACTAGTCTAAGCAATGATGGTCAAGTCACTCAAGAATTGGGTAACTCTACCATTTTTAATTAAGTTCTCAAGGAAGAACTAGAACTAGGCTATCAAAGAAGACATATGAATTAGTTCCAATTGAAAGGTGACAAAGATCCAAATATATATATAAGATACAAAGGGATCATTGAGCAAGATCAGTATTAGTTATTACTGAGTTACCTTCTCTACTCCAAGTAAGGTCATGTCATAGACTCTTCTGAGCAAGGTCGACAGTAACAAAAGAAATTGTGGTTATCAAATCATGGAGATGTTGCTAAGTAATCAATGCTATATAGTGGATGACAATCTGTCAAACTATCTACCTCTATACCGAGCATTAATGCAAATTTTTAACAAAAGACATGGAATAAAATTCATTTCTTATCATGAATTTTTTAGTACTATTGCAATGACCTATTTTCTGTGTGATCAAAGTGACTTGAGTGAATATCCTACAAAAGATATTTGAAGTTCTCTCAAGCTACTAAGTGAAAATGACATCTAGTAGTAGCAAGGTTAGGAAAGGGTCTAACATGTTGGTTTTAGGAGTTGAATGGAAAGCATCAAATTTCAAGCTCATGCCTACAATTGCTAAAACCCTAGACCCAAGCAGAGCTCAATACCAAATCCCACCTAAGGTACTTCTTGTTAATGACATTCATACTCATTTTACATCTGATATTCAATAAATTGGTACTTTAGAGATGGATGATGCCCTAGGTAAGTTATGTGTTGATGGAACCCTACAACTTGAGCATCAACATCTGGAAGAAAAAGGATTAACACAAATTCCCCATATGCCTTGAGAATTTCAAATTAAATGGATTAGGTTTATCCTTAGCTAGGTGCATAATAGATAGCTATGGATAAAGCAACCCATTCTAATAAAAAAGAAGATGATTCATCAAATCATAGGCCTCCACATGCTAGCCAAAGCCAAAATGATGAAAATCCTAGGTCAAGTAGAATTGGAGAAGAAAACCCTAGCCAAATGGGATGGTAGAGGTATGAAAATCAACAGTGTTACAGATGTAGAATTGAAGTTTGGAATTCATTTTTTTATGCATAAGATATACAGTTCAAGCTAACTTAACAATGTGTCATGTGAAGCCATGGATTTGGCATATAAAGTAGTTAAGAAAAACTTATCTTATGACCTTGCCAACCTATTATTGAGGTAGTTCAATAAAAATATGGAAAGTATTAGAACATCAAAGAAGAACCTATGCAAATTTGGTTCATTGTTAACCTGTCTATTCTTTTGTGTCCAGAAGTTCTTCCCTTCTAAAGGCACTATATTCTAGAGAAAAGATGTGCTTGTGCTTTACCAAATAAATGAATATATTGTAGAAATGGGCAAGAACTATGGTAGAATCATGGAAAACTACTTTGACTTATTCAAAGAGAAAATGAACAATAGGTTCAGGATTTCAAATAAGTTAGTTGAAGATTATAAGGATGATGTGTGCTTCATGGTGGACTGTGACAAGGTGTATATCCAGGTAGTTAGGCCTAGATTTGTGTGGGTAAAACCTCTTGGCTATGAGGTAAATATTGATGAGATAAAGGATATCATTGAAGCCCTTGTCAATGAACTTGATGATCCTAAAGCTCCTTATTTTGGAACTTTTTCTTAAGCCAAGGCCAGCATTGAGCTAGAAATAAAGCTCCCATAGGCAATTAACAAAGGGAAGAGAAGGATAGCGAAGCTGACATTAGGTGCAACTCTCTTGTTAATCAAGGGAAAAGGTGAGGATGTGGAAGAAGAAAAGGATGAGGAAGAATCTAAGAAAGAAGAAGAACCTTTGAAGAAAAAGGCTAAGGTGATCATCACCAAGCCTACAAATTCATCCACTATAGTCTTCACAAGGAGGTCATGAAAGAAAGGAGGTGACATTGTATTTAGCAAACCTCCACCCACCTTTTAGGATAGGCTAAAGCAATTGGAACAAGGAGTAGGAATACTTTTTTTTAAATCTTTGGAATATGAAATTAGGATTGAGGTAAAGCAGAAGCAAGTTGAAGACCCCATGCTAAACAAAATGGGTAAGTGGATGTACTCACCAGACAAGATCATTTCTCAAGTCTCCATTGAATTACTAGAGAAGATAAAGCCAAGATGATATTTTTCTATGCAAATAGTCAAAGACATAAATGCACAAACCCTGAGGTCATTACTACCAAGCATATCAGATGCTAAGGTGAAAGAGTTATTAAAGAAAACTAAAGAAAAATTGACTCTAAGGTTTAATACTTGTTTGGTTTTGATTAAATATATAGAGGATGTTCTTAGAAATGCTACAAAAACTTCAAAAAATATTTATCATCTTCATAAACCAAGTGAATTCCCAATTGATGTAAAGGATGATGATGAAGAAGAAGATAAGGAGAATGATGAGAAAGAAAATGTTGAAGAAGTGACTCATTTTGATAATGAAGAAGATGAAGAGGATCAAGGTCTAGAAGTTGTTGAGGAAGAAAAATAAGATGATGAGGAGACTGACCCAGTCAAGATAGCTATAGTACTCATCACCTCACTTCCTCACTCCCCAAGAAAACTGTTGACTACATCAAGTATGGAGACAACTTCAACAAGTTTGGTTGTGACTACTACTAATACATCAAATGTCTAATCACTCTTTTCCTAAACTCAACTTAGCATATCATTAACAGAAGTGACTTCCACTTCATCCACCAAGCTGTAGACTCCTACTTCATCTACCAAGTTGAGTTCTTTAGTCTTCACTTCTACAATTTTGACTTCTTTAGTTTTGAGTACATCTATGGTAAGCTCTCCAATTTTATCTACTTCATTTTTGGATTCTACAATTTTGACTTCATCAATTTTGGATTCTTCAAGTATTTCTGTAAGTATTCCATTAGTCAACATAGTATTAGTTTTTACTACAAGCCCAAGTATGTCTACTATTATTTCCATTCTAGATACAAAAGCAATATGTGCAAGGATACTTGAGCCTAAGGTTCAACTGAGTACAAAATTTTTGGGGAAAGGAAAGGAGATAGAGGAAGACATAGATTTAGATGAGGAAATAGTACTTCCCAAATGGGATATTTAAAATATTTCTACAAACCAAATGCATACATTTGGTGAACTCCTCCAAAAAAAGACCAAAAAAAAAAGATCAAGAAAGGAAAGAGACAAAGAGTATAAGATAATAAATGATGCCAAGAATATTTTGATCGAGGCAATAGGAATTGAGGTTGATTCTTCTCAACCTATTTTATATTAGCTAGCAAAATTAGTCTAAAAATTCAATGATGACATTGATAGTCAAGATAAGCTAGTTGAAAAGGCTGAAAAGAAATTTAATAATAGAGTGCTAGAGCACATTGCACAGTAAATAGCCATTTATCAAGTTGAGCTTTCAAAAAAATTTATCAATCTTGAGGCAGCATGTTCAATTGTGTCATCACTTTTTGGGAAATAATGTGATGTCACTAAGTATACAAAGGAAGTAAAGGAAAAATTGTCCAAAATTGATATAGATCTTAAAGCAAGTGCTCAACAACTGCAATTTAACCCTAGTTCAAGCTTTGCACATTTCAAGAAGATCAAATTTTTGTTAGACATGCAAGATTAATTGTTAAGAGAAGAAGCAATGATCCACTCAACATTGATTGACATACAAAATATGATCCTTCCAATCATAGATGTTATGTAGAAAAATATTGTATATTCAAAAACTCTAATCCATGCTAATAACTTCTCTATTGTAGACCACATGATTGAACTATTAGCAGAGGTGCAAATTGCAATTCATACATGCAAGGTCTTGCAAGAAAATTGGGATAAAACCTTGTCAATCACTCTCAAGGTACACTCTGAATTCTTATCTCATTTTGGTGTCTCTATGGAAATAAATTAGAATAAATCTTTGTCATTACTATTGAAAAGGGGGAGAAATGTTAAATGTATATAGGAGATATGGGAGAAGAGTTATATGTTACAAGGAAGAAAGACATGTGCATAGAGGGACACATAGTATGGGGGAGAAATATGCTATGGTGGAGAACTACTATGTATTTACCTTACAAAGATCAATTTTAAAAAATCTCAAAAATATACTAAGCTAGTATCACATGGTGATGAATACAAGGTATTCAGTTTTGGGCTAATAAGTGTTTTTGTCACTAATGCCAAAGGGGGAGATTGTTGACATATCAATCAAGATTGTTATTAGTGAGACAAACTCATTCAGACTCTGCATAGTTATCAAGTTTATTGAATATTTTATAGTGTTTACCATATAATTCAATAGCAACCAAGTTTTATAGTTTCTACCAAGTCTTTTGGACTAATCCTAGTGGTTACCTAATAGATTTAGTCAGTGTGAAGTCTAGCAGTTCAAACCATGTATTTTAGTATATACTAAGTTTGTTAGTGGTTATTGAGCATTGTAGTGTTTACTAAGTTTGTAGTTCATGTGATGTGAAGCTAGTGCTAACTGAGCTACTTTATGCTAACCGAGTGATTCAGTGTTTACCAAGTTGCACAATATCTACCGAGCCACCAATGCAAACCAAGTTCAAGACTACTTGAAAAGTGATTAGTATGGACTAAGCTTCTATGTCTACCAAGTGTATGAAAATGTCAAGTATTGACAGTGGATGTTGAGTATCTGAACCTCACCGAGTCATTCTTTAGAACTTGAGTATCTTCATGTGAGCTGACTTTGTAATATTTGTGTTAACTTGTATCATAGCTGACATTGTAATTTTGTAATTTGGATTGGTATATATATGTAATGTATTGTATCATATCCAATGAGTAAGAATGCAAATTTGTAAGCATATGTATTGTAATGTGAATGTGGATGTGAAAAGTTCAAGTTATGAATGCAATAGATAAAGAGTGAATTGTAAAGGCCATAATAGTATAAGGAGAAAGAGAGACATATCTATCATAGAAAGGTGATTAGTATACTAAGGAATCTCTATCAGAAAACTCATTTGAAAATTAGAGATCTAATACTTCATCCTAACAAGCGAACTAGTCAAAATCTTTTAACAAGGTAGAGTTAACAGCCTTTTATAAATCTCTTTACCGAGTGCATACTTCATTGTATGTTTGTAAAACCTCTGACCAAGTGGACCTAGCAATCCTAATTGCTCCTGATAGGACAAATCATTAGAAGTGATCAATGTAAGCCTTAACAAGCCAAGTTTATGTTGCAGACTAAAGTTTGTGGGTATCATCCCCACCCTAGTTTTACTTTCTAGTTGGATGGTTTCTAGGTCACCAAATCTTTTTGTTAAAGTATTATGGATGCTTTCATGTTTTTAGTTTCTCATGCATACAATTAAATTAGATGTGATGAATTAAGTGCTAAATGATTTATTGGATTAAGAATTGAAATTGGTAAAGTTTTAGAAGTTACCAATTTATCCCTCCCCTCTCAATAACTTAGAATAGTCTTGAATATTTCCAACACTCCTACACTTTCTCCCACCCATGCTATTTCTACTCTTGCCCATGTTGCTCATGTTGGGGATTCACATCATCCTCAAGATGTAGTTGTGGAAGCTTTCTGCCCTCCTACTATGGCTTAGCTTGCTACCACAGGTCTTGCTCCCACTACTCCAGCTGTAGATGTTCTCCATTCTCTTAATGCTTATCTTGGGTCTCAGGTTTCTATGGAGAGATTTGTAATTTCTTATGTGTATGTGGTTGCTTTTGAGGTAGGTATTGGTGGTCCTATTCTGATAAAGGGGATCCATTCAGCTTTTCCTTTTGTTGGTTATTCAACTATGCCTATTTCTATCAGTAACCTATTTGTGCTTCATCTAGATTCAGAAATTGTTGAAGAGATTTCCACATATGTGAAGGATTACTCTTATACTACTACAATTTTTTTTTATAGTAGTTTTTGGCCCTCTCTTTTGGATTTGCATGCTTGGATTTCCAAATATTGGGAACCAATCATTTCAGTTTTAATTTAGATTTACCTTGTGGCAAGGGGTTTTTATTATGGAATTTTCAAATTTTGAAGATAGACATTTCATTTTGTGTCATGGTTTCTCTTAGGAGGAGAGGTTCCCCTTGATGGCCAAACCTTGGTATTAGGATTTTGATCCAACTACAGAATCCTCTAATAAGATTCCTCTTTGGATAAGGTTGTAAAATCATTCCTATCAATTTTGGCTAGATTAAGTCTTGGAAGCTATGGAAGATGGCCTTGGGGACTTCTTGTTGGTTGATTTAGTTTATTCCAATGTCTGTAGAATGACATATGCACATACCCTTATGGAGATTGATGTATCCAAGTGGCTCCCTAAAAAGATTAAGTTGGCTTCTCTAAATGGTTCTTGGATTTAGCTTCTTGACTATGAGAGTATTCCCTTCAGATGTAAGAAATGTTAGAAGACTAGTCATCTCACTATGCAATGCTCCTTTGACAAGGTTACATTGAAGAAATCACCTTCTTGGTGGTTAAGGGTTTTGGATGATCACTATATAGTTTAGAAATTGTCCATGGATGTGGATGGTTTGGATAGCTCTTCTCATATTGATCTTTCTTTGGATGATGATTTTAATGTTGTCTCTAATGATTTAAATGTTTTTTCTATGATAGTTTTGACTTAGAATGTTTTTGTTGTCACTTCTTCTACTACTAAATCTAATAATTTGAATGTTGTCCATTTGGTAGCTTTGATTTAGAATACTATTGTTGTCCCTTCTTCTACTATTGACTCTATCTAGAACATGCTCGTACTGTGAGGGTTTTGGGGGTTAGTAGTGGGGCTACCCTTTTCCCTAGGGATTGGCAGAAGGCTACTAGGAAGGTGGAAAATGGTAGGACATCAGTTCAATGAAAAAGGTGAAATCTCCCAAACCTTCATTTGATATGCCATTATGTTCTCAAAAGACTAGACCAAAATGTAAATCTTGATGCTCTATGGATTTTTGGGTTGTCTTTCATCTTGTTGAGAACTTTGGTGTGTCCCTCTAGTTTTTTGGGTAGTGTTCCATAGTTTTTTTATGATCCTTCATTTTTATATCTTTCTTGTCACTTTGTGCAAGGTTTGGGATCCTTTCAAAACCTATTTTGACTTAATCAAAACACATAAAACAATCATTTGGCATTGTAGAAACCCTTGGTCAAATGGAAAATTGTAGTAGGGATGGTACCCACAAATCCATAACTATTTTAATAGAGTGTGCCTTGTTAGGTGTATACAATAAGACCTACAGGATCTATCTTTTTAAGGACTTTACATCACTCTTCAAGTGTTTTCTTGATTAAAAGATTTTCATACAAGACTATTAAGTCTACCTCTTTAAAGGATTTAGGAGATGACTAAAGTGATTAAAAAATAGAAACAAATGATCTTTATAGTAGAACCTTAATTTCTTGATTAGATCCCTCTTTTGCTCACTAATTATCACTTGTGATAGATCTCCAATTCTTTCTATTATGTCTTTATCTCTAATCTCTGGCCTTTATACTAAAATTTTATTTCTCTTTCTCACTTTAATACTTTAGCCAATAGAATAAATAACCTCTTTATCTTATTAGCAAAAAATAATAACACCAAACTTAAAACTTATCTTAACATGTCCTTTTATAGTTTCTTGTTATGTTTCACTATCTGACCTAATTAGGGTTTTGGGACTTTCTAGAGTTATTGTCTAGTTGAAGTAAATGGTTGAAATTATTTACCATTTCATTTCTCTTTTACCCCTTGTTATCATTGGTCCTTCCACCCTTGAAATTGGCAACAATCAATTCACATTTTTCAATAAAATCATTTTAGATCTTTACCTCAATCAGTGGAAATTGTTTCTCTTGCTCAGTATGATTGTGTAACATTAGTTTTTGTGCCAATTCAAACTTTAATGTAGCCTTTTTATCACTTAGTAAATATAGTGTTCTTATATGCATTAACTCAGTATAATATTTTCTTGATGTCCTCTATGTAGCTCAATAGTCCCTATGCTCAGTGTATTTTGACTACTTGATGTTTTCTTTGGTTGACTTGGTTATGAATTTTTCTTGGTACATGTAGAATCATTTGGAAAGTACTTGAGATTAGATATAATAATAATAATAATTCATCTCTTCCTTCACTTCTTAGGAAATATGGTAACTCAGTTACTATGCACACTTATCTCTTGACATTTTGAAACTAATTGGCAATATGATTACTTGTAGGAGTAACATTCTCCCCCTTTGACATTGATGGAAAAAACATTATGTACATAGGTAACTTGATTTTATACAACCCCCACATATATATACTTCCTTGGTATAATTGATGTTTTCCAAAATTGGTTTTGTTTTTTCCTTATATATAATACCTCCTTATAAATCCCAAAAATACATACAAACAAATAAATAGACTAAGATGAGAAACATATTTCCCCACCTTTTTTGACACTTATGTAAAAAGAAATTTTAACATTAAAAATTTAAATTGGATGTAATCCAAAGTGATCCAAAAAATCCTTATGATTCTTAAATATGATCTCTAATGTGTTGTCCCAGTTGGACCTTATTAGCTCTATATGTTGGTTTTGTATTGTTAGTGTATCCACAAGATCAGTCATGTGATCAACAATGGAAAGACTCGGGGTGGCTATGAGAGCCTTGGAATCTTTAATATGAGTTTGGATAGAAACACTTAAATTTCATATATCTCAGCTCCTAGATTGCTCTCTTTCTATAAAAGCTCATCTTAAAGGCCTATGAAAAATCTCACTCCATTGTATTGTAGGGATGATCTCCTTAGATTGGTTTTCATCTCATCTACACTTTCCTTAATGTCATTGTTAATCATCTGTAGTTTATATTAGGATGAATTTTGATGATATTTCTATGGGGAAGTATCCTAGAATTGTTGGAGCACTTGAGTGATTGTTAGAGTGGTTACATGTTTCATTCATGAATATGTTTTCTATTGATGCCAATATATTGGTGATCCAAAGAATATTGGAAGAGTAGAAGATAGACATTTAGGACACACACTGAGAAGATGACATATGAGGTTATGTAGAGTTGTGGATGTGTTCTACAAAGTGTCCTGGTGATTTGGCTAAGAACAAGACTAGTGATAGTTATTCATGATTTATTCAAGACTATGTTATGAAAAAGTTTCTAAGAAGAAGTTTGTGATGTTTGGATTATATATCCTAACAAAGATAGAATGTGGATAATCACAATTAGATGGAGGTTGAAGACATGATGAAGATGGTGTGGTTGATTGCACTAAGCTAGATGTTGCACATGTCAAGAGATTGAGAAGACTCCGAGATAACAATTTTGATAATGATGGACTAACTCAATCATGTAATCTAGGACTTGGTATAAAAGAAGAATTATTTCCCTAGTTGTAAGGTGTGATTTTGTGTAATGAAATGTAGACTATAATGTGAGTAAGTGATCTAAGAAATTTATTATGTGATCTAAGTAAGCAGGTCTAGTATTAAGATTTGAGAGTTATTTGATGTAGAATTGACATAGTAAGAGGACAAAGAAAGAGCATGAGTTGTTTAGATTGATTTTATTTGGTATTATTTTACAAGGGATAATAGAAACATCAATTAGATAGTGAGTTCGGTGGTCTTTCCCTTGAAGTTGTTTAGAGAGTGGGTCCTTCTGCCTTCTACAACTCCTAACAAGGTTGGAATCTCCTCACAGGGATTTAAAGTCTCCTAAAAAGGACTAATATGTACTAAATGTAATTCATTGACTCCTAATTGGGATCATCCTCTTACAAAAAACTTATTTATTAGTAGATCATTTTGTGAGTTTGATCAAGGGTTTCCCTAGTTAACATATTTCATGTTATTGTGTATCGTTATATTCTTATGGTTGCTATCTATATTGATCACATATTTGAGCATAAATAAGATTAATAAAAGTATTTTTGATTAGCTAAAGGATTCACCCTCCCCCCCACTCTTGGTTATCTTGGTGGACTTTTCTTTCTAACAATTGGTAATAGACTATTAGGTCCTTAAAGGAAAATCTTAACATCTAAAGGAGATCAATGATGGGTCATTTCAAAAAAGAAAGCCCTAATTTTGATCGAGTTAACTATGGTAGTTGGAAAGAGAAGATGAAAATACATCTACTATGCATGGGTCCAGGATATTGGTTCATCACTGAGAATGGGAAGACTATAGTTGAAGAAAACAAGGTCAAAGAATTTAGTGAAGCTGGAAGATATTTATTGATGTGTAACATGCTTTCCAGAGAATCACTTTTGTTAGCTCTTCTTGAAAATGAGTAGAGTTAGGTAAAATATTTGAGGTTATCTTGTCATAGTTGGAAAGCTTTGGAATCTAATTTTGAATGTGATAAGCATGCTAAAAGGATTAGACTACAAAATTGGATATATCTATTTCAAGAAGCTAGAATGATGGAGGGTGAATATGTAAGAAGTTATATTGGTAGAATATAAAAAAAAAATGTATGAATCAAGGCTTGTGAAGGAATTTAAGAAGAAGATGAGATCATATGGAAAATCTTGTAGATATTGACACCACCATTCAAGAAGACAACATAGATGATTGAGCAAGTGATACCTTGTACTAATAAGTTCACTTTAGATACTCTTCTTCAAAGATTGGAAGTAGAAAAATAATTTTGAAATAGTCTAAAGATTTTCCTAGAGTAAAGACTTCCTTACGCACTAAGTGTTTGAACTACCCTATCTAGGAGTACAAGAACTAGTGGAGTTTATGCTAGCAATGTGATGTAGGAACATCCTTGGTTGTCTAGAAATCCTACATGATGATATGGTTTGACCTTGAAGTTGGAGAGCTTGGTCAAAGAATGAAGTGTGACTTGGTTGATACTGAGTTGGTTTGGTTTCTATGTTAAACAAGTGACTCAGTTAATGAAGATATTCAACAAAGCTTGGGGCACTTGATAGATACTAGGAGCTTAGTTTACACTAGGAGATTGGTAGTAGTGTTGCTTGAGTCAACTTAGTTAGTAAAGGAAGTCAGTTAGGTGTGGTGGAATGCTAACTCTCAATGTGGTTTTCTTTGACACTTATTTTGGTCTTGGTCCCTATGGTAACTAAGTTACCTATGAGATTACTTTAAGCATTTTATTTGTGTATAGGTATTTGATTTGTGTTCTAGTTAACTTGTGGCTTATATAGGAAATTAATGTAAGGGTTTTCTTTAATTAGGAATGGGCTAGGCTAACTTGTGGCTTAGTTGCATATAAGTAGGGGTTTTTTGTGATGGATTAAGTCAGATGGTAGAGGCATATAGCTTGGAGAAGAGGATAAATTATAGGAGAAATCTTTCAAAAGGGCTAGTAGCTGAGGCTTGGCAAACCAAAAGATTGTTTGGTGGGTTTGTAAGCACAAGTTGAGATTTCCTTGGGGTTTTCTATGACAGCGTGGATTTGGACTAGCTAGTGTTGAATAGGATCTTGAGAGATCTTGCATAACTATTTTTGTTGTAATTGCTATTGTATTTGGCTATAACATGGAAGGCCTTAAAACTTGGCACATTACATGTCAGTAGTTTTTTTATGAATAAAGTATTGTGATTTGGTATCACATCTTGTTTTTTTGTTGTGTTTCTGTTTTATGATTATTTGCAAGGTTTTTAATGACCTCTAGTAGGGGTACCCTTAGATTCTCACTAGAACAAGCGGTATTAAAGCAATTTTTTCCTTAGTGTGTAGACATAGTGCCAAAGTTCAGGTAATATGCACAAGGACTTGGGTGAAGTCTCTAAGAGAAGGTTGATCTTGTGGAGTTGATTAATCTTGTGGATTTGTGGATATGTTGGAGAGGGTTTGAAAAAAAATTGGTAGATGCCTCCAAGAAGATTGGACCCTAGGGTGATTAATGATCTTAGTGATGCTATGGAAGAAAGGATCTTATAAAAGGTTAAAGTAAATTTTAGATCTAATATGACACTAATGATGAGTGACATGATTGCAAAAATTGTGAGTGCGTTAGGTGGTGTACCTAGGCATGCAAGTACTAAAGAGGTTGTTGAAGACTTTGAAGCTACTAGATCAAGTGGTGAGGATAGAAATGATCATGTGGAGAGACCTATTGAAACTAGGGCTAGCTAGTTTGCTAGACTTGGTTCTCAATTGAGGTTGAAGCATAAGATGGAGGTTTCTAATTTCTCAAGTACTTTGAATCCTAAATACCTAATTGATTAGATTGGGGCATTGGAAGACTAATTTGATCTTGAGGATATTGAGGATCCACTCAGTGTAAGATTGGCACAAACTAAGTTGAAATGACATGTTTCTCTTTAGTGGAAATAAATGTAAAGAGATAGAAAGGAGGAAGGTGAAATGAAGATCATAAGATGGAGGTTGATGGCAACTAAGTTGAAGGCTAAGTTCATTCCTACTGATTATGAACTTGAGTTGTTCAAGAGGTTGTAGAATTTGAAAGAGAAAGATATGACTATGAAAGATTATACAAAGGAGTTATACAAGTTGACTATTCACTCTAGACATATAGAATTATCAAAGTAGAAGGTAGCTTGGTATAATAATTTTTTGAGATTCAATATCTAAGATGAGTGTTGGGACTCAAAATTGCATCCCTAATTTGAGTACCATTCTAAAAACCATGTACAATTGAGCCCCTATAAATATCTTTTGTACATGCATACCTAACCATAACTGTGAGGCCAATAAGGTGTTTCATATTTCTAACAACTTTCATTCATTATATGCATGTAGCCTATGCTAGTAAATTTCCATTTTGAGCATTGTTCAAATTTGCACTTTTTACCCAAGAGTTAAATGATGACAAGAAGCCTACTTTGCATTTGTATATCTTGCATCTAGTAAAGTTTCATGACTCATCACTTTGTGAGTGTTTATTATGCATATCAAAGAACCTTTTTTTTTTTCCAAGTCATTTTGATATGTTTTGATGAGGTTTTGAATCCCTCAAAGCTGGTTGTTTACTGTTGTTGTGCTAATGTAAACTATTCAAAATTTTGAGAAGTACTATTTGACTAGTTATAACTTTGATCTAGTTGACCAAAATGAGAAAATTCCTTTTGAATTGGATTCAAGGGTCAGATACTTTTTATGTTTCACATTTGAGCCTATGAAGAGTCTATTTGATTAGTTTGCTAATGTGATTCCAAATACAATTTATAAAGTTTTACAAGTGTCTTAAAGTGCAAATTGATTCTAGTAGCTCTATTTAGGATGTCACAACTTTGAATCCATGATAGATAAGACCAAATGGATTATACCACTATGTTATAGTCTAAAAATACTTTACATGTGCTAATTTTCAAATCTTGAAAAATCCATCTGCACACTTTCCCATGGTATTTCATTTGATTGAGGCATCTCTAGTCTTGAAATCATCATAATTATACACTACATTGGTATTGACATTATCTATAGGGAAAACATTTAGAAGGAAGTGTAGCATACACATCTTTTGATGGGGCCCCTAAATTAATAATTCTTCTGGGAGGTCAAGCTGCTATTGCAAGACATTTGAGATTGGGAAGGAAATAATGCTCTAGAAGATTATAAAATTGAGCTATGGCTCATACTTCTTGCCTTTAGTTGTACTGCCAATAATGAGGGAAACATTATTTAAAGGAAATTTTTTATGCCACTAGTGACAAGATGGTTGTTATGGTTGGGGGCATTGGAGGGTTTCTAAGCTGAGATGATTAACATGTCAAGAATAGAAGTGATGGGAATTGTCACATATGCTAGATCCTTGTATAGTTGCAATTCGATTGTCAGCCTACCTAGTCAATTGAATAATTGTAGGAGGCAACATGTGCTGAAATTAATGTTCAAGTGAAGATTATGGAGCTTTTATGCTGAGTGAGCTTGAATTTCTTACATGTTAATGAGTTCAGTCATTTGAGTGATTCTAATTTTGGAAGAAATTAACTAAAATTCACCATTGGAGTCTAATCCATTGGAAACAACAAGAAAGTATGTCACCATCAACATCCAAGAGCTACATTTAAGAATGAAATGATAGATTTGGGAGGTCAATGGAGGGTAACCTTCTAATTTACAACATATGGGAGAGATGAGGTTCACCACTCCAACTATGACTATTTTATTTGTAGCTTTTGATTTTAATTTTTAAGAAAAATGTGGAATGGTCGATTCAATAAAAAAATGTTCGAATGACATGCATGGGAGACCATAGAATAACCATTTTTTAACTTAGATTAATCTAACTTTGAAATCTCAAATATCAAATTTGTTTGCAAGTTAGAAGTGTTGGTCTATAAGGGACTCACGCTAGATGTTAAGGGCTAAATATGAAATTAACCTAGCTACCATGCATCTTAGGAAAAGAAGACATATTTACATATATCCCACATTAAGGTCATAGGAGCACTCTTAGCACTTTTTATACCCAAGCCCACAACATGATTGTGCCTTAAAGACACATGCCTTTTGAGGCACAAGGAAGCATGCTCACATGGGTCCTGCCAGTTGGAAACATAGAAATTTTGACCAACCACACTGATTGAAGACATGACATTAGCAATGAGGTGGTAAACCAAAAAACTAGTAGCAGAATGGCTGGGCACACATCCTGAGGTTATGACATGGCTACATAGAACACATGGCACAATGTCGATATGTCTCTAGTTATGTAGTTGTTGGTGACTAGGATGGAAACATAGTGATGGGCTACCATGTGGTAGTAGTAATGATGTGGAAATGATGACATGGCACCAAAAATAAGGAGATGAGTTGGAAAAATGGGACAAGTGTCATGATGTCACTATGTCACGATGATGTGGTGACTAGATGTGGTGTCATGTGACATGGTGACATGTTGCAACATGGTATGAGTGATGATGTCACAATGGTGACATGTTTTAGGAGTGCCACATGTCACACTATCATTATGTCATGATGACATGGCAAGGTGATGATGAGGATGGCAACCTAGCAATACAATCAGAGGTCGCTACATGGTAGCAGTCTCAGTTAGATGTAGCAGTCTACTAACCAATGGGGTGATACCATGTGGCACCTAGGTGGTGAAGGTTCTGACAGGGTAGGTTATTCAATAGGGATGAACCAATCACATGATGACATGTGTCATTTGAAAGGTTGACCAAGTTTTACCTAGATGTAAATTTGGAGGGAAATTCTAAAGTTTAGAAAATTAATTTTTAATTCATTTTCTAGGTTTGAACATGCAACAATTTTAAATCAAAAGGGGTTATATAATAATGTTTTGAATTTAGGCTAGGTTAATTTTTTACAAATAAATTATAGACCTAAGAACTATGTCTGAACCTAAATTTCAAATGGACGCTCTAGGTAGTTTTGTTAAGCTAGTATATGACTATCATATACTAAGGGAAAGCTCTTAGAATGAAATTTCTAGATTTGTTGTTTATTTGGCTACGAGATGAAATATGTTTGAGATATTCATAGTTTTGTTTGAGGTCCTTGTTTTTCAACTATATTCTGGTATGGTTGTTTAGACTTGGTTTTTGGTAAAATTATGAATTGGGTGTTTAACAAAGTTGTTGTAGATGTAGTTGGTGATATCTTTTCACCTCCAAGTTAGTTTTGTAAAGGATTTATCAGAATTTAGATGCATATCTGATGTTTTTATTAGAGTAAAGGTTTCTCACCAATTGGAGAAGTTTTGAGTTTGTTGAAGCACAATGATAAGATTCAATTCAAATTTCGATTGTAGAGAGAAGAGAGAAGCATTGCAATAGTAGGAGATGGAGATTTGGACATGTGTCACTTCGAGATTGGATCCAAGATTTATTTACTCTCCTATATCTTTCTTCTTTCTTTCTTTTTGTTTTGAAGGTTAGTTCCATTTTATTGGAAAATAATTCAATTGTTGTGATTCCACCAAGTTGTTGATGGTTGGTTGTTCGTCAAGACTATGGAGCAAAGCTCTAGCTATGATCCCACCATTCATGCCCAACATTTCTCTTGTATGAACAATAATTAATGGAGTTTTATAGATAGTTCTAGTATATTCAATAGTTTTATGAGTTATTTACGTGCATATCAAATATATTATTTCAAAGAAATGAATACAAGAACCAACAAACTTTATAGTTTCATTCTAATTCTTGTCTCATATCTCTATTATCTACAATGTTTTATGGTTTAGGAATAAATAACTTAAACATGTTTTTAGCCTCTTAAAGTTGTATGTCTTCTTAGTTTCTTCTATTGGAACAAAGAGCCAAGTAATTGCTTACTTATCTTGATAGGGCTACTAGTTACATGAGAAGGATATTTCATAAGTATGAGGGTTTTTATGAACACTAATGTCTAATTCAAAAAGTGATAGAATAGATATGATATCTTGATATATGGGATATGTCATTGGTATCATGGATGTATGTTTGTGATTTGTGGAATTTCCCAATAGATAAGACACTGATTAGTTGTAGGATCAACATGTTCTTGCTATTACATATTTGGATTTTGTTAATATCAAACTTAAATCACTTATTCATTTCTCTTTTTGTTTAGGAGCTTAAATGATACCCTCACTTAGCTTGTGGATTTCATAGGTTTTGCAATTTTCTATGATATACCTTTGTCATTGCATAAGTATAGGAGAAATAAGGGTTTTTTCTACTTTGTATAGATTCAGATTGTATGTTTTTGGAACTAGTACCATATGAATGGTTGTAGAACTTGAAGAAGGAGTATAGCCTTATAGTAGGCCCTGATGTTTGAATAGGTATGTTGAAGATGGGAATTAGATACTCCTAGATGTATTTTCTCCTATCATTGGGTTATTGAAAATATGTTAATTTAGGACCCAACAAAATGATGACTTTGTTGGGGAAGTATTGAATCTAAAAAGAGATTGAATACAATTAGAAGAAAGGCATGTAAAAAATTTACTACAACAACAAGTTTGTGAGGTGTTTTCCATTTCTTTGCTAAAGATTCATGTCTCCTAGTTATGCCTTGTTCTTAGCAGTGGTATCTTTGAAGATTGGTGATAAATAATGTTTTTAAGATCACTTGTGAGTTCCCATGTTTTAGTCCAAGTGATCACAAAGTTTAAGATCTCTTGTGAGTTCTCATGTTTTAATCCAAGTGATCACAAAGTGCTACTATAAATCTAAGAGTTAAGAATATAAGTTTCTTTCACTTTGTCAATAATATGAAATTTCAAGGTTGTTGTATAAAAATTTTCAAATACCTACTATAAATTTTGGACCAACTTGTTGTATTGTACAAGTTGGGAAAATCTTTTCTAACTAAGTGAGCGGCGACTCAAAGTTATATCTCTATACTATTGCATTGTGAAGTTGAAGGTATTTTGAAGGATACACCAAGTGGAAGGAAGATTTGATGAAATTATCTAAATTTCTTGGCAATGGTTGAAGAAATTATGTGAGATGCTATGCAAGATTTACTAAATCAAGATAGGATTTGAATCTATTGTTGTTTGTAGCATTGAAGTGGTTTGCAAGCATCACATATTAAGAAATTTTCCACTTTCATGAGGTTTATTTTCTATAAAAGAAAGTTCTACAAAAGTTTCTCCATCAAGTGATGTTTTCAACAGTTTATAGGAGAGTTATTTGATGCATCTCTACATACTTTATTAAAGATAGATTCAACAAATGTGTTTATTTGTTGACTTATGTTTAGAGATTGAATTGGCAGAAGAGTTTTCAGATCTATTGCAAATTATAAATTCTGAAATTTATTTTGGTGAATGAATTGTTAAGTTTGTAAAATGGAAAATTTATTTTGACCGGGTTGTAGTCCATTTATGAAAATTGTAGATCTATCTCTGCCAAGAGATACTTGCCATTACTTTTCAATGGCATTCATGTTTCCCTAATATTGTGCCATATGATCTTAGAAAGAATTTTCCTAAGTTCAATGGTAGCCATTTGGATTCAACCAGCCATCATGTTCAGATGTTTAGTGATTTGATTAGTGAATTTGAGATTTCTCATGAAGACATGCATATGAAGTTGTTTGTTCAAACCTTCGAAGGTGATGCTAGAGATTTTTTTCCTTTCTACTAGCATGTTCTATTTCATATTGGCGTGAGTTACATTCAACCTTCATGGAGAAATTTAGGGAAAGAATAAGCATATCTAATTCTTTTGAGAAGTTCTTGAAGATTCAAATTAGGAATGGTGAGCTTATTCCTTAATTTAATATTAGATTTGCAAAAGACTTAAATGGGATTCCTAAAAAATGTAGACTAGATGATCCAGTGTGTTTAGTAGTTTATCTTGATGTATTTGATAAAAAAATGAGCTACCTCTTGAGAGATAAAGAACCCAAGACTTTGCATCAAAAATTCATGGAAGCAATAAAGATTGAAAATAATATAAAGTATGAACTAACTAGGAGTCATTTCTCTAGAAAGGTTTACCAGTAAGATTAAGTCAATAAGAGAAACCAATGTCATGTGGAGTATTCAAATCTAAATCAGCATGTAGGTTCCCCTACTATTGTAAATAATCTTGTTGAAAATTTAGAATTAAAAAAATGTGAAGATGAATTCTCTTTGTTGCAAAGGAGAGTTGATCCTATTCTTGTTGAAAAGAATGCACATGTTTGTAGTATTATAGCAATAGATGATGAATTTGATTCACTTGATAAGTTATATATGCAAGAAGTAATTTTAGTCGCTACTTCCCCTATGGATGATTTTCCTTGTGTTGAGAATGTTACTAATAATGAAGTTGAAAGACATTCATCTCGGCTTTATAAGGATGAGGGGGCTAAAAGTTATGTTTCAAGAGATGAAAACAAGGTTGTTGATCTAGTATGTTACAAAGAAACATCATATAAAGAATGTGATGAGAGTGGTTACTCAAGTTGAAGCGAGGACAATGATAGTACATGTTCATCTTCATATGAGTCTAATGCAAATTGGGAAGAAGATAGCAATGATGGAAGTGAATACTCTTATGCAAGTAAAGGTATGAGTTCCCTTTCTAAAACTAAAAATGGATTTTCATCTCTAAATTATATGTATCAACTTGAGATTGAAAACTTTGAAGAGGAGATGTCTACACAATATGAGGATAAGGAGATCATTTACAAGGATGAATTACTAGTTGTGTAGAAGAATTTCATAAGACTTCATGTAGTTGTAATCATCAGTATGCAAATGATTCTAAGGTTGATATATTAGCACCTATTGATAAGTTAAGAGATGGTTGGTGGTCAAAATATATGAATCATCTTTAAGAATATAATGCTAGTAACATTAATCTATATTCCACATTCTTAATTGATGAAGTGGATGGTGTGTCTTCAGATAATGATTCTAACTTTTCTTCTTCATATGTTGAAAGTGTTCATGACAATGATGTTTGAAATGGTTTTAAGGTTTTCATTAATCTACTATATGATGAAGAATTTTATGTTGATCAACACATCACTTGTTACAATTCTTACAAGGGAGCTTTGCATGGAAATATCAACCTAATTTTTAAAGAGCACATAGAGTTTTTATATTTGGTTAATGTTGATCTTGATGATGATACATTTTTATACTACTATAAGATATCAAAGTGTTCTTCTTCTAGGTGCGACAATGATTGTGATGATGATGTTGCATGTTATGATGTTGATAGCGAGGTGTTAGATGAAGCTATTGTTGAAAATCAATGTGCACCTTGCAATAAGTTCTTTGGTGAATGCTCTAATATGATGGATAATCCATTTTATGATTGAAAAGAATCATTGGAGAACCCTAGATTAGTTTCAAAAATTGACATGGATGGCATTTGCTAGTATAAATCTGATTGCTCATTTGAGTGCTAACCGGTTATACATGAAGATACACAATTTCAAGGTATGTTTCATCTTTTTCCCAAGTTGAATATGAAACTTTCATATTTGAGGTTGATAGCATGCATGATTCATCTAATGAAGAGGAGTTTCAATTTTGTTCTGATATATTTGAGCATGCCAATCTATATGTTTATAGTGAGAGTTTTGTTGAAGTGATTCCTAGTTTGTATACTCACTATGAACATGAAGATGTAGATTTCCTTTTATCAAGTGAATTGATTTAGAATACTTATCTGAATGGTGAAATTGATGGAAGTGATAGTTTTGGCTTACCTCATGAAATTGAAAATGAAAATCAGTAGTATTTTTCTTGGTTTCAACAAAGTAGTTCAAGAGAAAGTTTTGGAGTGGTCTACTTCTAGATATCTTAATCCTTTCCATACCCACAAGGGACATGTATCTCCAAATAGAGCCACTATTGATATTCAACATTGAATCCCTACTTTTGAGTACCATTCTAAAATTGAGTACAATTGAGCCCCTATAAACACTTTTTGTGCACGTGTACCTAGCCATCATTTTGAGGCCTATGACATGTTTCATGTTTCTAACACCTTTCATTTAGTATATAAATGTGTCATATGATGATAAATTTCCATTCTAAATCATTTTGTAAATTTTTGTTTTGAACATTGTTCAAATCTGCATTTTTTGCCTAAGTGTCAAATAGTGACAAGAAGCCTAGTTTTCATTTGAATATCTTGCACTCGATAAAGTTTCATGGCTTTCCATTTTGGGAGTATATATTATACATATCAAAGAACCTATTTTTAATATTTCAAGTCATTTTGATATTTTTTTACTAGATCTTAAATCCCTCAAATTTGGTTGTTTACTATTGTTATGTTGATGCAGATTGTTTAGAATTTCAGGAAGTCCTGTTTGACAAGTTATAACTGTGACCCAATTGACTGTAATGAGAAAATTCCTTTTGCATTGCATTCAAAGTGTCAAAAAATTATTATTTTTTAGATTCAAGCCTATGAAAAATCTGTTTGATTAGTTTGCAAATGTGATTCCAAATGCAATTTATAAAGTTTTATTGGTGTCTTAAAGTTTAGATTGATCAGTAGCCCTGTTCGAGATGTCATAACTCTAAATATATTATATATGAGACCAAATGGATTCTACCACTATGTTATAATCTTAAAATAATTTAAATTTGCCAATTTTTAAGTCCTTATGAATCCATCTACAAATTTTTTTACGTCTATTCTATTTGTGAAAATCATTGTAGTGTCCCCAATCCTGCAATTCTAAGTAACTAATTTTGACCACTTGCCAAATGCACCAAGTTATTCATCATGATCCCAAATAAAATATTTATATTCTCTTCATGAAAATGAAATAATGCCCTATTTTTAGTGCTCCCAAGTGTTAGTTTCTCTTATTTTCAAAGCCAAAACTAAACACACTTCATTATTTTCTGACATGTTTGTTTGTAGGTAGTTTAAACTAAGCAACTTTGATGGTCAATATCTTTTGACCTAGGAGTTTTCATGATAGGAAATATGAAAGGGTACAAAAATGTGGAACAAAGAATCTGTATGTTTAATTTTAGGGCTCATTCATGTGTTTTAGCCAATTTTTAAAGCTAGCTCATAGGCCTTCCTATTAGAGAGTCATAGTTTACAAAACAAGGTAAAATGAGTTTTAAATGATGGTTCAGTGGTAAAATTTGATTTTAATCAATATGAAAAGTTTATTGGAAAATTTTTAGATATTAGGTGTTCATGTTTGAATTTTTTTTTAGCCAGATCCACTTTGGGATCTAACTGAATTTAGTAGCATGATAAAACATAATGAGATTTAAAGTATGTTTTAAAGAAAAGGTGATAATGGTGATAATCATTGTAAGAATTTGGTATAGCTCTGATACCATGTAATAATTTTTTATATCTCTAATACCATGTGATACTTTTTTTAAGGCAAGAATGAAATGCCAAGATCTAGAAGCTCAAGAGATAGCACAAGAGAGATAAGCTGTGATCAAATGAGAATGGATTGATCAGATAATTGGATGATTACATCATAGAAGTGCCTTATATATAAAGGCAACTAATATGTCTAGGAGTCATATAAGAGATAAACATAATAACTAAGCACATGTCCACCAAGAGTGGATTATCCTCTATTGTGCATGAATGTACGTGCAACAATGTGAGGATAAGAATACAAAGGTCTATATCATAAAGAGATGTAGTAGACAACATGTGCTCAATTAGAGTGCAAGATATTGTGTTGTCAACATGATAACTCATATGAATATGCAAGCTCCTAGGTGTCTACATGACAACTAATATGATAATGCATTAACCTAAGTAAACTTAAGTAAAGTGTAATTAGTAAATACTTAATTACACCAACACGCCCCCTTAAGTGCAACTTAGGGGAATGCACTTAAGCTCACAAAATCTAGATGATAATACAATATGGGTCTCAACCACTAGGCTATTTCAAGTACCCATGTACAATGTGCAAGTACAAAAGATAGATGCAATGCAATCTCTCATTAAGTGAAGAAAGAGGGAAAACCACATGGCAAGTATAATAATAGAAAATGAGAGAGAAGAAGACCTCATGTGAGGAATAGATCCCCCCATAAGAGAGAAGAAGAGGAAGATAGACCAAGTAACCCCCCCTCAATGTAGAATGTACACCTATGGTAGATGTGCAAGGCTCAATGTAGAAACTCCTCCATAAGTGTAGAACAAAATTCATACCCTTAGGAAGAAATAGAACAAAAGGTGTATCAATGAAGCCTCTCCCATCTGTGAGAAGAAATCTCAAAATGTATGAAATCTCTCAAACTTGCTCAAGTATCCCCATGTCAATATTGCAAGGTGCCTCCTCCAAATCATGTGTACTATGCCACTCTACTGAAAAAGAAAAATCAGGATCAATAAAGGATGAATGTATAACATGTATCAAAGACTCAAGTGTCTCCTTTGAAGAGAAAATGACCTCCTCCAACTATTGTATCAAAGGATCTACCATCATGTCAACCTCAAAAGACTGATCAAGTAGAGAATGAAGATGAGGGTCAACATGCTCCTTTGCAACAACTGAAGAAGGATAATATGCACCAAAGAGAAGATGATTGTCATCAATAGTGTCTCCCAAATTTATAATGTAGGACTCCACAAACAAACCTATAATGTCTATCAACTAGTTATCCCATGGAACTAAGTTTAGAAGACAACAAATATCCTACTACACTAAATCACTTGAATCCATGCCTATGTGAATACAACTATCATTAGGAACATTAGTAGATGCAATATCAATACGAGGAGAAGAAATAATTGACTAAAGAACTTGATCACATGTGAGAGTACCCAATTTCAAGTAGCCAAAGTCCTCCTAAAAGTTTGAATCAATAGTAGAAATGTGATCAAAATCCACTAAAGAATCTACTAAGAAATCACTATCATCAGGCTGAGAAAAAATTGACAAGAACTATAGCCTAGATGTATGATCAGCCACCCATATAGTAATGATTTGTCTAGTCTCCAAGTCTTTGATAAAAACTAAATTAGGTGTGAATTCCATAGTCCTTCCTCTATCTCCATGAGTGAGATGATAGATGGAAAGAAGATGATGACTTAGGTGAGGTACACACAACACATCTTTGAAGTATCCCTCCCCCTTATCAATAGTTCCTTTCACAATTGCATTCATGTAAGTATGATTTCCCATCAAAATAGGTGGAGTATGATAAGGATCAAATGATGAAATCATAGATTGTAAAGATGCCATATGATGAGAAGCTCCTAAATCTAGAAGCCATCTCCCTGAATCTTGACTTGAAGTAGCTATTGAGGCTTGACCTTTTCCCATGTGATCCTTTCCTTTATCAAAATTTGAATATGAAGAAGAGGGTGAAATAGTCATTCTTGAAGGTAGACTAATTTGATTTATTCTTGAGAAGATTCTTGTGTTCATCAATTTCCTTCTTGTAACAATGATGTTCTTCATGTCCATTCTTCTTGCAATATGCACAAGTAAGAAAATCCTTCTTGGATGATTTTCCCTTATTGTTAGAGTTTTCTTGTGGTGAGGATGTTGAGTGTTCTTTCTCTTGTTGTGAATTTGATTGCCATGATGTTTGCTTCTTGTTAAACCATTTTCCTTGATTCCCTTTACTAGCCACTAATGCTTTGGACTTTGAAGACTTGAGAATCTGCATGCTAACCATGTTTGATTGTTCTACCATCAACATCTCTATGAATGAATCAAATGAAGGCATGGTGTAGGAAGAACCTAAGGTCAACTTATGAGTGTTGAAGCTTGAAACAAATGATGCATTCTCTTGAGGAAGTTTTCTCATCAAATTATAGATCAATTTTTCATCCTCTATGGTAGTTCCACAATCCTTAACCATTGACCTTAGCTCATGTGCCTTGGTGATATAATCTTCAATTGTGTCAAACTCCTTTGGATCTAATGACATGAGATTTTCATCAAGTTCAAAACCCCTAGGTTTGTCTACTTTTGCATACAAGCTAGCAAACTTATCCCATGCTTCCTTTACTATTTTACAATCATCAATATGGAAGATAAGATCTTCATGTACATACTTCCTCAAAGTACCAATAACAACCTTATTATTATGATTCCATTCATTTAGTTTATCAAAATTAGATGGTGCAACCATGGTTCAATAATCAATTAAACCTTTTTCTATCATTTTACTCCATGTTCTAATTTTCCATGTAGCATAATTATGTGGACTTAAAAGTGGAAACTTGGGAGAAACCATGATGCAAAATAAAAGAAAATAAGAGAAAGAGAAGTGCAAATACTCATGACACCCCTCCAAACCACTCAATCAAAGAACCCTCGAAAATAGATAATTTTGGCACTTTATACTTATTATGTATGATTTCCACTTGTCAAAATAAACCAAGGTGGAGTTCTAATTTTTATGGTTACAACAACAAATATGAAGCAATATCATACTAAACAAGATAAGACACAAGACCTCTAAAGGATCTAATTAATTACAAGTGCCAAAATAGGCTAAAAATTACCAAATGTTGAAAGTACTTTGTATACTTTGAATTACTCCAAATTGATGCCAAACTTGGAAAGTAGAAAAAAAATCATGCACTTTCAAAAAAAATAACACCTGAATATGTGTCTAGATGAGCCTGAACTAAGCCTTTGAAGTTGCAAAAATTAGAATTTGTGATTTTCAAAAATAATCAGGAATAGGGATTATAAACAACCTACAACAATGTGTAGATCATGAAATTCTACCCCAAAATAACAAAAAGAAAAGAATTCTTAAAAAAAGGAGTTTGTATGAGGGAGATATTGTTGTTTGAAATTACCTCTGTAATTATTTTTCCTGAATCGCCACCATCACACCTCCAAAAAAAATGACTCTAGATTTCACCTCAAATGTCTAATTTTGATAAAACAAGAGTCAATTTAGGGGTTTCTTGACCTTCTAAATGTGATGCCAATGTCTAATTTCCTCTAGCAAGCTCCAATCTTGACCTACAAAAAAAAATCTCTCTAGTGGCTGTGTAATGAAACTCCTATGGCTCTGATACCATGTATGAATTTGGTATAGCTCAAATACTATGCAAGAATTTGGTATAGCTCTAATACCATGTAATAATTTTCCTAAGGCAAGAATGAAATGCCAAGGTCTAGTAGCTCAAGAGATACGAGCTATGATCGACTGAGAATGGATTGATTAGATAATTGGATGATTACATCATAGAAGTGTCTTGTATATAGACACAACTAATATGTCTAGGAGTCATACAAGATAAAAGCATAAAAACTAAGCACATGTCCACCAAGAATGGATTATCCTCCATTGTGCATGAATTTACATGCAACAATGTGAGGATAAGACTACAAAGGTTTATCTCATAAAGAGATGTAGTAGACAACATATGCTCAATTATAGAGCAAACTACTATATTTTCAACATGATAACTCATATGAATGTGAAAACTCCTAGGTGTCTACATGACAACTAATATTCTAATGCATTAACCTAAGTAAACTTAAGTAAAGTATAATTAGTAAATACTTAATTACACCAACATTAAAAGGCCTAAGTGTGTACCTTTTTTATTCAATTTTTAGGAGGGATGAGGTTGTATTATCAAGTTTCATTCTTCTTGAACAACTTATGTTTTAGAAATCAATTTGTTACATGATGTTATGAGTTGAATGAAGGCTATGGGAGCTGATGCCTATTAGAATCTGAAAAGATTAACAACCCAGAAAACTAGTGCAAAGAGTAAATATCTAAACTATAAATGCAAATGATACAAAATCAAAATAGCAACATAGAGTTAGTCTCCAAGAGTGTAATGCAAATGTTAGAAGAAAAATAGTGTTATGAGGATGCAAAAACTAGAGATGCAAATACAAGCTAGATAGCATGCTTATATAGGCTAGGAAGAGGGAGGAGGTGGCAACACCAACCAATGAGGAGCAACCATCTATCAGACTAAAGATTGCGAAGTATCTTCCCAAGATAGCTAATAGATGCTCACATGTAGGAAGGTGACACCTCACAACCATTCACCTAATAAGACATGTTTTATTAACCTAAGCGAGATTATTAAAAATGTAGGAAAAACCTAGCAAAATAGGAAAAATAAAAAACTACACTAACACCGCCCCATAAGCGAAGCTTAGTTGGATGTAGAAATGGGTCTCGGCAAGTCAAGCCTGATGAGATACCCATGTACATAAGATTTCCCAAAAGAGAGAGAAAAGAGACCCCCCCCACATAAAAAAAAGTCAGGACTCTGAGTGAGAGGAAGAGGCCCCCCCAAAAGATGAAGCATCGCGCACCCTTAGCAAAGCTTGCAAATGAAGGAACTTGCTCTCAGTGAAGGGTTTGGTGAAGATATCAGCAACTTGCTTGAAAGTCAAACAATAGAAAAGGTCAATGACATGACCATTGATGAGCTCCCGGATGTAGTGCATGTGGACCTCTGTGTTTGGTCCGCTGATGATGAACTGGATTCCGTGAGATCTGAATGGCACTTTGGTTGTTACAAAATATGACTGATGGCCATCTGATCTGGATACCAAACTTAGTGAGAAGATGTTGAAGCCAAATGGCCTGAGTGGCAACATTTAGAGCCCCCCAATACTCAGCCTCAGTAGAAGACAGAGCAATAGTAGACTACTTTTTGCTTGACCAACAAATAGGACCTAACCCAAGTGAGAAGCTATACCCTGAAGTAGACTTGCGATCCTTAGAATCACCTGCCCAATCTGAATCTGTGTAGCCCACAAAATCAAGCTCAATACCTGTTGCGTAGTGAATCCCACAACTATGAGAACCCTGAATGTAGTGAAGGATCCAGTTGGCTACTTTCCAGTGTAACTCATGGGGCTCCTGCATGAATTGAGAGACCATGCCTATAGCATAGGAGATGTCAGGTCTCGTATGAGTCAGATAAATGAGACTCCCAACAAGTTGGCGGTACAAAGTGCCATCAACAAGTGGAGAAGAACATTGAGCCTCAAGTTTGACTCCAGAAAGAAAGGGAGTCAAAGCAGGCTTACAGTCAGCCATATGAAACCTCAAGAGTAAATCTAGAGCATACTTGGATTGTGTGATGGTGATCCCAAAAGGAGACTGAAGGATCTCAATCCCAAGAAAGTAATGCAACAAGCCCAAGTTAGTCATCAAAAAATTGTCCTGAAGGGCCACTTTGATAACCTTAATGGTGGGTGAAGAACTTCCTGTGATCAACAAGTCATCAACATACAAAACCAAAAATAGAAGTGAATCACCCTATTGCAAAATGTAGACATTAGGATCAGAATGGCACCAAGTGAACCCAACTGATAGAAGGAAGGAGTCCATCTTGGCATACCAGGCCCAAGGAGCCTATTTGAGGCCATAGAGAGACTTTCGAAGATGACACACAAGTGAAGAATCTTGAAGGAAGCCCTGTGGCTACTCCGTGTAGATCTCCTCATGAAGGTCACCATGAAGAAAAGCACTCTTCACATCCATCTGATGTACTTCCCAACGATTAGCTACAGCAATGGCAAGAACAATTCGAATGGAATTCATTTGAGAAACTGGTGCAAAAGTCTTAGAGTAGTCAATCCAAGGAACTTGGGAGAATCCTTTGGTGACCAAGCAAGCCTTGTGTTTGTCAACTGACCCATTTGTTGCAAATTTTGTCTGATAGATCCACTTACATCGAACAAGTTTTCTTCCTTTAGGAAGAGGGACAAGATCCCAAGTGTGATTCCTCATCAAGGAACTATACTCTTCCTACATAGTTGTATCCCACTCAGAAATACTAGAAGCCTCATGAAAGGAATATGGATCTGAGGCAGTAGCAATGAAGACATGTGGAGCATCTTGGAATTGTGAACGAGTTCACCTGGTGTCTGATGGATCCCCAACCCAATCACCTGTAGACTACAAGGTCTATCTAGCCCAAAGTGGACAAGAAGATGGAGAATCTAGAGGGGAATCATTAACCTCTGAATGATGACTAGGAGAGGAAGGAGGTGAGTTCTCTGAATCACTTTCTGCATCAGAAGTAGAGGTAGAAGACTGTTCAGGTGAATCTGACTCATTAGAAGATCTGTCATGTATTCCAAGTGACTCTAATGTCAACGTAGAAGGAGTTGGAGAAGTGATAGAAAGTGAGCTTGAAGATCCCCCCTCAAACTAAACACTCCTCTCAATGAATAACTCATGTGTAGTAGGGTGGAGCAACTGATAACCCTTCACACCATCAGGATAACCTACAAATATGCAAGGTCTTCTTTGCGGATCCAAGGCCTTATGTTTCTTGGTAGGAATGTGGGCCCATGCAGGGGAGCCAAAAACTCAAAAGTGCTTAACTAATGGTTTTTGACTGCTTCAAGCTTCAAAAGGAGTAACTCCCTTCAAGGCTTGGTGAGGAACATGGTTCTGGATATAACAAGCACAGTTAATGGCTTCTGCCCAATACTGTGGTGCAAGAGATCTAGAGTGAATCATACAGTTTGCCATTTCCTTCAAGGATCTATTCTTCTATTCTGCAACACCATTTTGCTGAAGATTGTGTGGAGCTGAATGCTGTAAAGCAATCCCCTCTAAAGTGCAAAATCTTTCAAACTGATGGTTGACATATTCACCACCATTGTCTGTGCGCAAAACCTTGATGGATTTCCTAAATTGCTTTTCTACAAAAATTTTGAAATTTTGAAAATGATCATATACCTCTAACTTCTGTTTGAGAAAGTACACCCATGTATATTGAGAAAGGTCATCAATGAATGTGAGGATATATCAGGCCCTGCTGAAAGAAGGATGTTGAAATGGACCAGCCAAATCACTGTGAACTAACTCTAGTATCTGTGAAGCTCTCCATGCCTTACTTTTGTCAAACTTTTCCTTAGGATGCTTACCAAGAATGCAACCTTGGCAAACACCTCCTGAGAATTGAACCGAAGGCAACCCTGTGACCATGCTCTGTTGGTTGAGCTGATGCAAATAGTGGAAGTTAAGATGGCCAAACCGCTCATGCCATAATTTACTCACATCATTAGAGTGAGTGAGAAAAATAGATGAAGGAGGATCAAGAACAAAGAGAGAAAACAGATAGAGTTGTGACTGATGATCTGCTCTCCCAATTGCAACTACAGAATCACTATGCAACTCATGTATCTCCACTGAATTAGGAGTAAACTCAACCTGCTTGCCTAAACCTGTGTGAGTGATTTGGTATATTGATAGGAGATTAGTTGATAATGAGGGTACAAAAAGAACATCATGGAATGTGCCATCCCCCACATCAACAGACCCTCTCCCACACACCTCAATAGGAGTGTCATCACCCATCAAAATAGAAGGCATAGTACATGGCTCCAAGGATGCAAGTTCTTCCTTAGATGAAGCCATGTGGTGCGAAGCACCCAAATCAAGAACCCAAGAGCCTTGCCCTTTCCTTTTCCCTTGTTGTTTTCTTTGGCCTTGTTAGACTCTTCATTAGAACTTTGTTTAATAGACTCAGGAACACTAATATTATTCTTCTCAAGAATGTATGTCAAGTGATCAATTTGTTTCTTCAAACATTTATGTTCATCATGACCGGGTCTTTTACAATAGGCACATTTAACCTTTTCTTTCTTAGGCTTATTGCCCTTAGAGGATGAGGTATCAATAGTTGCTTTTGAAGCAATTGGTATCTAATCCTTCTTTTCATCACTATTATTTTATTTCTCATCCTTACTATTGTTGTTACTACTTTTTCCTTTTTGTTCTTTTGTTCCTTGGTTGGTTGCTAAGGCATGTGACTTAGAGGACTTAAGAGTACCCATCTGGATTAGCTTGTCCTATTCTTGAGTGAGATTGACAACAAAATCATCTAGAGATGGCATGGTGAATTGAGTACCAAGTACACCCTTAGTAGCATAGAAGGTAGAGACAAACACAAAATATTCTGAACTTAGCTTAGAGAGAATACTAAGAATCAGTTGTTCATCTTTATTTTCAATTCCACATTGTTTTAACTACAGCCTTAGTGATTTCAATTTGGTGAAAAAATCTTGGATTGTGTTGAAATTGCCTGGACTCAAACTAATTAATTCATTTTCCAACATATGACCCCTCATTGAATCTTGTGTGCCAAATAGTGTTTCTAGCTTTGTCCATACTTCATTTGGTGTATCCAAAGACTCAATGTGAAATAGCAAGTTAGGAGAAATAGACAAACACAATGTTCCATATGCCTCATCACATTTGTTAAACCACTTAGGCTTGTCTTCATCTTTAGCAAGTTCAGTTTCAAGTCCCATAGTTATCCTATTTAATCGAGCTTTCCTTAAGTGAATTGTCATGCGTGATTTCCACTCAAAGTAATTGTATGGAGTTAGGATGGGCATTTTTTTTGATCCATGATGAAGAAATGCAAAGAAATGCCAAAAAAAAGAGAACCCAACCACGACAATGCCCCCCCCCCCCCCCCAAAGAAATATAATTTGACAGTTTATTTTAGTGCATTTACAACTACCACTAGAAAGAAATACTTAGTGGTCTTGATTTCAATGCATTACAAACCATCATGAAGAGCATATGCTAAGACTGAAACTTGGACACAATAATCAAGAAAACAAATAGCACCACTACAATCTACTCAAAAAATAATGCACTTTCAAAAAAAGAATAGCCTCGATATGAGGTTGTATGAGAAAGTTATGATCCTCCGAAGTTTTCAAAATGAGAACTGTGCATAGTCACGACTAAGAATCTGCAATTTCTGAAGAATTCATGCATGAAAATCAAAAAACAACTCCACTAGTGGATAGAGCACAAAAAAATAGCCAAGTTCATAATAAGAATCATCAAAATCAGAGTCTATATGAGCAAGAATGAGACATTTGAAAACTACGTTCAAATCTGCGACTGCCAATGGAGAGGGGTATGGCTATAGCCTTTCATGCTTGATTCTGCAAAATATACAGCTTGCATGCAAAATCTAAAAGATACCCAGATGGTTTTTTGGTGCTGCAAACAAAACCCAGAAAGAGTTTTTCTTGTTGATGTACAAAAGATGTTATTGTAGTGTAAATTAGATGCCTTTAACAGTAAAAAATGGCTCCAAAAATCAAAAATTGACCCCAGCAACCAGAATATGACATTCAAATGCTGGATCAACTTCCTAAGTCCATCAATGGCATGCTGGAACCTGCAATACTAATTGAAAACTCCAAATATGCAAGTTGGTTGTCAGATTTGAGATTGAAACCCTAGAGAAAAACCATTTTTGTCAAAACTTTTCTGATTCTCAGAATCATCCAAAGATGCAAGAGAAGAGAATACTTCATTTTTCAAAAAACTACAATAAAATTTATTAGCCCCCCCCAAATCTCTCAAATAAGGAAACTAAAATCTACTCTTGCACATAGAAAAGCTTTGATACCATGTTAGAATCTGAAAAGATTAACAACCCAGAAAACTAGTGCAAAGAGTAAATATCTAAACTATGAATGCAAATGATACAAAACTAAAATAGCAACATAGAGTTAGTCTCCAAGAGAGTAATGCAAATGCTAGAAGTAAAATAGCATTACGAGGATGCAAAAATAAGAGATGCAAATACAAGCCCGGTAGCATGCTTATATAGGCTAGGAAGAGGGAGGAGGTGACAACACCAACCAATGAGAAGCAACCATCTATTGGACTAAAGATAGCAAAGTATCTTCCCAAGATAGCTAATGGATGCTCACATGTAGGAAGGTGACACCTCACAACCATTCACCTAATAAGACATGCTTTATTGACCTAAGCGAGATTATTAAAAATGTAGGAAAAACCTAGCAAAATAGGAAAAATAAAAAACTACACTAACAATGCCAATTCTAACATACATGTTTTTATCACTCTAACATAAGTTGTGAATTTTTCATCCTGAAAAAATGCTAGTTTTGGGAATTATCAATCTAGTTATGACACTTCAAGGTTCCATATTGGCATGGGTATCCTCAAGTTATGTGGAAGATGGGCCTATGACATGTATTGAGAGGATGTAGTTGCTTGTATAGACTACGTAACCTCATGTTGAATAGCTTGGGGGTATGATTTTAAACCATATCCAAAGGGCTACACAATAATATCAACCACAATATATCCTTGGGAGGAAGCTCCCTTTGTACTATCTATTTTAACGAAAGTAATTATTTTTTTGGAACCATTATGATCATAAAATGAAGTTCACTTTTTGTCTTACCCTCATAAAGAAAAAGATGTGATGTTCTTTAGCTCTTGGAACTAGCTTCAAAATGGAATGTTTAGCCCATCATGATCAAACCCCAAAAGGGGAGGCCCTTAGTATTGATTTGATTGAGGTATCTCTAGTCTTGAAATCATCACAATTACACACTGCACTAGTATTGATGAAGTGTAGTGTACACATCATTTGATGGGGAGCTTGAGTGCAGAATGCTTGTGGGAGTACAAGTTGCTATTGCAAGACATTTGAGATTGGGAAGGAATTAATACTTAAGAAGATTGTGAAATTTAACTATGGTTCATACTTCTTGCCTTTAGTTGTATTGTCGATGATGAGGGAAACATTGTTTAAAGGAAAGCTCTTGTGCCAATAGTGACAAGGTGATTATTGCAGTTGGGAGGTTGTTTTGAGCATTAGTGTGTTTCTAATCTAATATGATTAACATGCCAAGAAAATACATGATGGAAATTGTAACATTGTGAGGTCCTTGTATAGTTGTACTTTGACCGTTGACCTACTCAGTTAATTGAACAATTGTAGGAAGCAACATGTGTTGAAATTAATGTTTAGGTGAAGATTATGGAGCTTTTATGTAGAGTGAAACTAGATTTCTTACATGTTAATTAATTTAGTCATATGAGTGATTCTAATTTTAGAAGTAATTAATTAAGATTCATCATAGTAGTCTGATCTATTGGAAACAACATGAAAGCATGTCACCATCCACATGTGAAAGCTACATTTAGGAATGAAATCATAGATTTGGGAGGCTAGTGGAGGGTAAACTTTTGATTTATGACACATGGGAGAGATGTGATTCACCACTCTAGCTATGGTTGTTTTATTTGTAGCTTTTGACTTTGTTTTTAAAGAAAAATGTGGAATGGAAGATTCAATAAAAATGTTGGAATGACATGTGTGAGAGACCATAGAATAACCATTTTTCAACTTAGATTAATCCAATTTTTAAATATCAAATTTTTTTACAAGTATATAGAGGGAGACACACTTGTAAGTTAGAAGTGTTGGTCTATAAGGGATTCTCACTGGAGATTAAGGGCTAAATACAAAATTAACCTAGCTGCCAAGCATCTTAGTTAAAGAAGACATATTTACATATATCCCACATTGAGGCCACAGGAGCCCTCTTAGCACTTTTTATACCCAAGCCTACAATATGATTTTTTATTAAAGACACGAGCCTTTTGAGGCACAAGGAAGCATGTTCATGTAGGCCCAGCTAGTTGGTAACATAGAAGAAAATTTGGCCAAGCATGTTGACCAAAGACATGATGTCAACAATGAGGTGGCAGACCAGAAAAACTAGTAGTAGAATGTCTTGGCTCACTTCCTAAGGTGATGACATGGTAGCATAGAAAAGGTGGCACAATGTCACTATATCTCTAATGATGTGGTGGTTATTGACTAGGATGGTGATATAGTGATAAGCTACCCTATGGTAGCAACAATGACATGGAAATGATGACATGACATGAAAAATGAGGAGATGAGTTGGTGAAAAGGGACACATGTCATGAGATTTTTATATCATGATGATGTGGTGATCAGATGAGGTGTCATGTGACATATTGAGAGGCTACCATGGGGAAATCATAGTGACATGGAAATGGTGACATAGATTAGGAGTGCCATGTGTTGCCACATCATTATGTCACAATGACATGGCAAGGTGATGACAAGGATCGTGACCTAGTGACACAATCAGAGGCCAGCATGTGACAATGCGTCTGATTAGATGTGGTAGTCCAATGACCAATAGGGTGGAACCTAGGTGATGAAGGTGCTTATAGGAAAGGTGATTCAGTAGGGATGAACCAATCACACAGTGACACATGTCACATGGAAGATTGACCAGGTTTGACCCAAATGCAAATTTGGAGGGAAATTCTAAAGTTCAAAAAATTAATTTTTTATTCCTTTTCTGGGTATGACAGTGCAAAAATGTTAAATCAAAAGGGGATATATAATAAAATTTTATCTTTAGTCTAGGTTAAATTTTTGCAAATAAATTATAGACCTAGGAACCATGTCTGAACTTGAATTTCAAAAGTATGCTCTAGGCATTTCTATTAAGCTAGTATATGACTATCATATACTGACAAAAATCTCTCAGAATGAACTTTCTAGGTTTGCTATTTATTTTCACATAGGATTTAGTATGTGCAAGATATTCATGGTCTTGTCTAAGGTGCTTATTTTTCAAATCTATTCTACTATGGCAGTTTAGACTTGGTTTTTGGTGAAATGATAAAATGGGTGTGCACCAAAGGTGGTAGAGATGCAGCTGGTGATATCTTTCCACCACCAAGTCAATTTAGTAAATTATTATTAGTATTTTAGATGCATATCTGATGTTTTTATCAAAGTAAAGTTTTCTCATCAGTTGGAGAAGATATTTTAAGTTTTTGAAGCACAATCATGAGATTCCATTCAGATTTCAATTGTAGAGAGAAGAGAGAAGCTTTGTAGTAGGAGGGGATGGATATTGAAGTGGACATGTGTCACTTCTAAATCAGATCTAGGATTTCTTTCTTCTCTTATATCTTTCTTCTTTCTTTTTTCCTACAAGGTTGGCTCCAGTTTATTGGAAAGTTTTTCCATTGCTATGATTGCACTAGGCTGTTGATGGTAAGTTCTTTATCTAGACTATTGAGTACAGCTCTAGATGTGCTCCCACCATTCATGTCAAACATTTTCTCTTGTATGTACAACATTTAATGGAGTTTTATAAATAGTTCTGTTCTATTCCATAGTTTTGTGAGTTATTTACATGCACCTTGAATGTATTAAAATTAGTACAAGGAACAAAAAACTTCTTAGTTTCATTCTGATTCGCATGTCTTGTCTCGATTGCCTACAATATTTTTTGGTTTAAGAACAAAGAGCTTAAACCCATTTGGAGCCCCTTAAAATTGTATGTCTTGTTAAGTTTTTCTATTGGAACAAAGAGCCAAGTAATTTGCTTACTTATCTTGACAAGGTTGTTGGTTACATGAGAAGGATATTTCATAAGTATGAGGGTTTTTATGAACATTGATGTCTAATTCACAAAGTGATAGGATATATAAGATATCTTGATGCATGAGATATGTCATTGGTATCATGGATGTATGTTTATGATTTGTGGAATTGCCCAATAGATAATGCACTGATCAGTTATAGGATCAACATGTTCTTGTTGTTGCATATTTGGATTTTTCTAATATCAAACTTAAATCAATTATTCATTTCCCTTTTTTTTTAGGAGCTAAGGATGCCCTCACTTAGCTTGTGGATTTCATAGGTTTTCCAATTTTCTATTGCATACCTTTTTCATTCCATAAGTATAGGAGAAATAAGGGTTTTATCTGCTTTGTATAGATTCAAATTGTATGCTTTTGGAATTAGTATTATATGAATGAGTTTGAGGTTCACCTACCTAGGTCTTGTAGAACCTAAAGAAGAAGAAGTATAGCCTTATAGTTTGCACTAATGTTTGAATAGGTATGTTAAAGATGGGATTTAAATTCAAGAGCCAACAATTAGGTTGAAATGTTGAAGATTGATTAGGTGGTAAAGTATACAATGTGATTGTGTATGATGGTAGTACTAAAAACCTTATTGCTGAGTAGATGGTTCAGAAACTTGGTTCTAGAAGAATAAGACATCCCTATTCTTATATGATTGGTTGGTTTCAAGGTGAGCATGCTTTGAAAGTGAGTGAGTAGAGCCTTGTTGATTTCTAGATTGAGTAGTATAAGGATCAAGTGTTATTTGATATTATGGACATGAACTGTTGTCATATGTTTCTTGATAGACCTTGGCATTATGATTGTAGGGTTTGCATGTTTGTGTCAAGAATGTGTTTTCAATTATGAAAGGTGGTAGGAAGCATTCCCTAAATCCTTTACAAAATAAAGAGATCGGTAGGAGGAACCTAAGTATTGATAGTCGAGTTGAGTTGGTAGATCCTAAGAGGCTTAGAGATCAACATGGAAGGAAAATTTGTAGCACACCAAGCATGGATGAAAAGAAGTAGAAGAAGAGTAAGGGAGAGATTGTACAAGTTGAGGACTTGGAGTATATATATGTGAAGAACCAATTTTTGATTTATGTTTTGAATCCCATAAGATTTTCTTCTAGTTATTAAGAACATCTTTTTAAACTTGGGTTGTCTAATGTAGGAGCATCCTTGGTTGGCTAGCAATCCTACATGATAGTATGATTTGACCTTGGAGTTGGAAGACCTGGTCAAAGAATGAAGTGTGACATGGTTGATACTAAGTTGATTTGGTTATTGTGTTAACTAAGTGACTTGGTTAATGAAGACATTTGGCAAAGCTTGGGGTACTTGATAGATACTGGGAGCTCAATAGTAGCATATCCCAGGTCATCTTGGTTAGTAAAGGATCATACTTAGGTCTAGTGGAATGTTGACACTTAACATAGTTTTCTCAAAAATTTAGTTTGATCTTGGTCCCTGTAGTAACCAAGTTGTCTATGAGCTAACTTTTGGAATTTTATTTGTGTATAGGTATTTAATTTGTGTTGCAGCTAACTTGTGGCATGCATACAAATTTAATGTAAGGGCTTATTTTAATTTTTAATTTTCTAAGAAAACTTGTGGCTTAGTTGGGTATAAGTAGGGGTATTTTATGGAGGCTTAAGTTAGATAGTAGAGTCATCTAGCTTGGAGAAGAGGATAAAGTGGAGGAGCAAACTTTGAGAAGGGCTAGTAGCTAAGGCTTGGAAATTTAGGAGATTTCTTGGTTGGCTTGCGAGCACAAGTTGAGATTTCCTTAGATTTTCCTACCAAAGTGTGGATCTAGACTAACTAGTGTTGAATTGAATCTTGAGAGATCTTGTAGAACTATTTTTGTTGTAATTTCTATTGTATTTGGCTGTAACCTAGAAGGCCTTATAGCTAGGCACATTAAATTTAAATGGTTATTTTATGAATAAAGTATTGTGATTTTGTATTAGAACTTTCTATTTTGTTGTGTTTCCATTGTTTTTTTTATTTTTAGGGATCCAGATTACCTTCGGTAGGGGTACCCTCAAATTCTTGCTGCATCAGAACAATAGATCAAGATCTAAAGAAGACATAAAGATTGAAGAAGGAATTTCCCTACTTTTAAAAAGAGAACTATATGGTAAGAAAATCTCTAAATGTTGATATTGTGATGAAATTGGTCATTATACTTATTAATATCCAAAAAGAGTAAAGAAGTACAAAAGAAATTCAAGTCTAGAAATCCTATAGAATATTTGTCTGCAAATCATGATGATGAACAAGATGAAAGAAGAAAGTCCTAAGAAATAAGTTAGAGAAGAAATAGCCTTAGTGTCACAAGTTGAGAAGAAACTGTATTGGATCATAATGTTAGAAATTCTTTAGAATAATTGAGAGGGGGGGTGAATTATTTACTCAAGGTCCAAATGTCCAATTAAAACTTTTTCACCAAGTAAAGTGCACCTTTAAAACTATTCTTTCATCCAATCTTAGCCTTTCCTCTTAGCAAGTTACTATAAATCAACATGCAAGCATAACACATGAAAATATCAACACATAACACAATGATTTATGTGGAAAATCTATTTGGGAAAACCACCAGTAACATGCTACTCAATTCTCAGTCTTTTGAAGTGAAGCCCTATGAAAGGCCTACCCTGTTAAAGGCTACAACACACTGTTAAATATGACTTGGTTAAAGAATTTAACTACCTTGCTAAAAGTAGGTCTAGTTAGAGGACTTTAGAACATTCACTTGGAATGCCACCCTATTAAAAGATTTACAAATCATTGTTAAACCAACCTAAGTCCATAGGACTTTTACCCTAACTAATAAAATTTCTAGAGAGTAACTATAAAGGTTTTTGACTTGATTACAATTCACAACTTATCTTACAGACTTCAAATCTCTATTCAGCTCATATCATTGCCTAGCTTTTAGTCTCTATAGCTCTAAAAGCTTGTTCTCCTTTCAAGCTTTGTCTCCTTATGTCTCCATTCTTGATATAATAGTGCATTCTTCTCTCTAACCACTTATCAAAGTAGAGTCTCTATGCTCTATTCTTCCTTCTTCTAGATGCCTTCTCCTTGACACCCTTCAACCACTTCACAATTTGGCACACCAGTAGCTCTTGCTTCTTGGTTTGTGAATCCTTAAATAAAAGTCTAGAATTGCTTTTTCTGCTTGATTCTTCCCTCCTTTAATTTTAGTTTGAATGGATTAGGTAGGATTCATTGAATCTAACCCACATCTTGTTCCTTCTAGAAAAATCTTGAAGAATCCTCTTGAATTCACTCAAAAATGGTTTACATAAAATTTTATGCCACTAGCTCATCATCCTTATCCTCCAACTAGTTCACAAAATTCAAGGTAACAAATTTGTCAGCTTAGATTTGGTGAATCTCTGATTTTTCCAATAATGCAATAGCTTGACACTATTGAAATTTTGGTGCTCGACACATACTATGTTGCTCAACATCAACTACATTTCAATGATGCTCAACACCTACTATGGATTCACTCAGCATCTACTAAGTTTCTCTAATTTTTAGAACCTATTACTTTGCTCAACACCTGAACACACTTAGCTCCTATATCACTTGGCACACACTAGATTTTACTTTTGCTCGACACTAACTAAAATTTTTCTCAGGTTGAACTAGCTTGCTCACTAATGAACTTAGTTAAACTTTGTAGTCAACCTTGTTGCAACTTATTCCTCCAATGTTTCTAAGTGTGGCCAACCTCTATATCTTCAAGGATTTTATCAATACATTATTTAACCATTATCTTAACTAATCCTTGCACTTCATTATGAAATCATAACTCAACCTTTCCCTTAGGTGCTTTTTTTATATCTTGTTGATTAAATCCTCTTCATCAATCAACTAAGTGATAGTACTTGGATCTTATAAGTAATTTTCATTCTAGAAAATAGTAGATTTGACACCAATGACAAAACAATGATTGAAAACATTCTTTAACAACAATCTCCCTTTTTGCAATCAATCTTCTTCATTCTTCAATAATCATATTTTCAATCAAATTTCCAACAATCTCCCTCTTTGGCATTAATGGAAAACCAAACTGATCAACCATCAGACTACACTATTCAACCAATGTGATCAAAATGCTAACTAGGTTAGAATAGTAAGTCAAATGCCAAAAATGAAATTGTGTTACCATCAGTTTTCACAACTCCCTCTTTGATTCTACTTCTCCCTTTTAGTTGTTGTATCATGTTTATTTCCTATCTGTTATATCTTCCTAATCATAATCTCCCTCTTTTTAGTGGCCTACCACTGTTCACTCTGATCTTGTATTGTTTGTGTTGGTATCAGCTTGTTCTCCCTCAACTATTGATCAATTTTATGTTACTTTTCAGTCTTTGACAACAATGCCAAAGACATCTTATCTTAGCATCTTAACATGCAAGTGTAGCATTTTTAGGTACTTCCAATTTCTCCCTCTATCACCTTGCTTGTGACTGATTTGAAACTACAACACTTTAATCACTTTAGGAAAAATCCTAAAGTAAGTATCCTCTGCATTAATGTGTAATATTTCAATAATCAACTCATTTGATGCAGGGCAGTCTTTGTTGTTACTTAAGTAGCCTTGGCTAGGGGTATCACCCCTAACTTACCTCTAAGATATTCAAAAGCATCCTTAGGTAGTGCTTTTTAAAATATGTCAGCAATATGTTCCTTTGAACTGACATATTCCACTCTCACTTGCTTGTCTTCCACCAATTCTCTTACATAGTGATACTTGATTGCGATATGCTTTGTTTTGGCATGCATCATAGAATTCTTTGATATGTTGATGGCACTTGTGTTATCAAAATATAGTATCACAGGTTTAGTTACCTCTTCCTTCATACCTTGCAATAGATGTTTGATTAATACACTATTAGTATAATTGATAGTAGTTGTAACATACTTAGCTTCTGATGTGGACTGTAAGGTACAACTTTTCCTTTTTCTGGTCCAAGTAATCAGTCTTTTACCTAAAAAAAATGCTCCTCCACTAGTATTTTTTCTATCATCAATATTACCTCCCCAATCTACATCAGTGTAGTCTCTCAACTCAAACTTTTCACTCCTCTTCTAGTATAAACCAAAGTCATTAGTTCCTTTTAAGTACCTTAGTATTCTCTTCACTGCCATTAGATGATTTTCTCTTGGGTTAGCAAAAAATCTTGCCACCATTCCAACTGCTAATGCAATGTCTAGTCTACTATGTACAACATACTATAGCTTTCCAATCATTGATCTATACAATGTTTGATTCACTTTAGCTGACTCATCATTCTTGGATAGCTTATGTCATGTTACTATTGGTGTACTGACTAATTTTGAGTCTTCTAATCCAAATTTCTTGAGTAACTCCTTGATATATTTTGATTGGGTCACAAATATGCTATGCTTCAGTTGATGTACTTGTAATCCAACAAAGAATTTGATTTCTCCAAACATTGACATCTCAAACTCATGTTTCATTTGATCAAAAAAATATTTGTATAGGACATCTCTTCCACCAAATATTATATCATCAACAAAGATTTTAGATATCAAAATGTCTTTAACTTTTTATGCCTTGATATGTAGATTGTTGTTATCATCTATTCTTTTGAATTCTATCTTCACAAGATATTTGTGTTGTCGCTCATACCATGCTTTAGGTGCTTCCTTCAAACCATAGAGTGCTTTATGAAATTTGAAAACCATATCCTTATTGTTGTCATCAATGAATCCCTCTAGTTGTTCTATGTAGACTTCCTCTTCTAGTATACCATTTAGAAAAAAAGACTTCACATCCATTTGGTAGACTTTGAAACCTTTGTATGTAGCATATGCAAGTAGTGCTCTTACTCATTCCATTCTTTAAATAGGTACAAATGTTTCCCCATAGTCCAATCCTTCTTCTTGTGCATAGCCTTTGCAAACTAGTCTAGTCTTTTTTCTTATTATCTCACCATTCTCATCAAGTTTGTTCCCGAAGACACATTTGGTACCAACTACATTCTTATCAATTGGTCTTGGAATTAAGGTCTAGGTTTTGTTCTTCTCAATTCGATCTATCTCCTCTTCCATAGCTTTATGTCAATTATCATCTTTTAATGCATCTTTCACTATTTTGGGTTCAATCTTGCTCAACAACATGATTCATTCCTTAGTCTATTCCTTGTCATTAGTCTTGTATCCTTATCACCAATGATTTGTTCTACCGAGTAATGTCTTCTCACATACTTGGCTAGTCTTGGTTATATCCTTTTTTTCATATTTGATCCTTCAGCTTCAAAGTCACTTTGCACATCTCTTTCTATTATTGCATCATCTCTTCCATGTATACTAATTTCAGAATTAGAATGTGCATTTTCCTCATTCTGCAACTTAGCTTCTGAATGCAACTTGGCATTTACTGGCTGTGAGTCAACTGATACTAAAATTTGTTGATGATTCCAAACTTGATTGGTAGCATCATCTTCAGTTGGTATTCCTTCATAGAAGTATACAAAATATCTATAATCTTTTGGTTGCTTGGATTCATCAACTTGGACTTCTGCATGCTCATCAAAAATTACATTTGTACTCTCCACAATCTTGTTAGTGTTAGTATTCAAACACTTATACACTTTTCTTCTAGTGGAGTATCCAAGGAATATGCCTTCATCACTCTTTGGATTAAACTTTCTATTTCTAGTAACTTTAAGAATATAGCATTTACAACCCAATACTTTGAAATATTTTACATTAGGTGACTGATCATTCCATAATTCAAAAGGTTTTGCATTTGTTTCCTTCTTGACTTCTACTCAATTTAGGGTGTAAACTATAGTACTTACAACTTCCCTCTAGTACTTCAAAGCAACATTTTTCTCCATCATCAAGGTTCTTGCATAGTCTATTATTGATCTATTCCTTCTTTTTGCAATCCCATTCTATGGTGGAGATCTTGGTGCTAATGTTTTCCTTTTGATACATTTATCATTGCAAAATATCTCAAACTCTTTTGATGTAAGCTCTCCTACTCTATCTAATCTCAGGCACTTTAAATTCTTTCCTATTTCTTTCTCAACTTTGGCCAAATACCACTTAAACATTTGAAATGCATCAGATTTTTACTTTAAGAGCATGGCTATCATCATCCTGGAATAGTCATCTACAAATAGCATTATGTATCTATCTCCTTGGTAGCTTTGTACTTCTATTGGGCCACATAAGTCAATATGCACTAACTCCAGTACTTCTTTGGTAGTGTAGATTTTGCTTTTGAAACTTGACTTGGTCATCTTTCCTAGTTGACATTGTTTGCACCTTGTATTTTTAGGCTTCTTCAGCTTAGGCAGACCTTTGACTTTCTTCTTTTTGCTGATGCTAATTAGATTGTCAAAGTTAACATGACACAACCTTTTATGTCATAACCACAAATCATCAAGTCTAACAATAAGATAGGTCACATCTTCCATATCTAGGTAAAATAGATTACTCCTAGTTTTTTCACCTTTTCCTATCATTTTTCCATCAGTGTCATAGATTTTGGCAGTTTTGTTTCCAAATTCTATTTTGCAACCTACATTGCCTAATTGTGACACACTTAAGAAATTTTAGTTTAGTCCTTCAACATAGTATGCATTATCACATGAAGCATCATTTCCTTTGATTTGACATGGAGCATCATTTCCAAATCTAACACTATTTCCATTATATTGAGTAAAGGTAATAAACTTACTTTTGTCTCCTATAATATGATGTGAGCATCCATTGTCTATGATCCATTTGTCATTCTTGTTCACATAGGTTACCAATGATGTTGCTTCTTCATCTAATTCATCATTCATGGATACATAGACTACTTTAGCATCATTCTCATCAGAATCTTCTTCAACAATGTAGCATCTTTTGCCTTTGTCCTTGTAATCTTTGTTATCATATTCTCTTTTGTTCTTGTACTTGTTTCCTTCTTTGTAGTTCTTCTTCTATGTACAGCTTGTAGCAATATGTCCTACTTCATTGCAATTAAAACATATAATAGGTATCTTACCTTTGAATTTTCCTTTGCCTTTGTGAAATCTTCTAGCCAATAATGCTTCTAATTCTTCCACATCTTCCACATCTATGCTGCTATCACTAGATGCATTTTTTCCTTTTCTACTCTTCTTCTTTGATTTCATCTCCTTAGTGTCTTTCAATGTCAGCTTAGTCTTGAAAGTAGATTCAAGGTTCTTAGGTCTGTGTTTATCAAAGTTGGACAACTCAAAAGAAGTGAGTCTTCCTACAATACCTTCAAGGTTTCTGTGTTTGCTAGTACACACCTTATTTCTTGGATGGCTGAAACTCTAATAGCATAGATGTGGAGTAGGGTTCTTAATTATTTACTATTAATAGTATCATCTTCTAATTAACCACCCAAACTCCTTATTTCACTTACCACTTATTTCATTCTAGCAATATATTGAGAAACATTCTCACCTTCCTCCATTTTCATGTCATCAAACTTTCCTCTGAAGCTCATTCTCTTTTCTCTTTGAACATTTTGATCTCCATAGATATCTAAGAGGGCTTTCCACATTTTAAATGCAGTATCACAACCTTTGATGTCATCAAATTTAGCATAACTAAGTGTAGAGGCAATCTCCAGCATTGCCTGATTGTTCTCCTTCCTTTTATTCAAATCATCTATAGAGAGGGTCCATGGGATCTACATGTTCCACTCTAATTGAGGTTTTTGCATAATCACTTATTGATCCAAGGTGCAGTTTCATTAGGCTTTTCCATGCAATGAACTTATCTCTGTTGAGCTTGGGAACTTCTCTCTTGGACATCTTGATCTTCCTACTTCTAGTACCTTTAAACTAAATCAGTAGATGGCTCTAGTACCAATTGTTAAAAATGATTTAGAATAACTAAGAGGCGGGGGGGGGGGTGAATCAATTATTCAATGTCCAAACATCCAATTAAAACTTTTTCACCAAGTAAAATGAGCCTTTCAAATTATTCTTTCGTCCAAGCTTAGCCTTTCCTACTTAGCAAGTTACTGTAAATCAACATGCAAGCATAACACATGAAAAGATCAACATATAACATAGACATTTACATGGAAAGCTAATTTTGGAAAAACCACCAATAACATGCTACTCAATTCTCACTCTTTTGAAGTGATGCCCTATGAAAGGCCTACCCTATTAAAAGCTACAACACATTATTAAATGTGACCTGGTTAAAGGATTTAACTACCTTGCTAAAAGTAGGCCTAGTTAAAGGACTTTAGAACATTCACTTGGAATTCCACCTTGTTAAAGGATTTAAAAATGTTTGTTAAACCAACCTAAGTCCATAGGATTTTTACCCTAACTGATACAATTGCTAGAGAGTAACAATAAAGGGTTTTGACCTGATTACAATTCACAACTTATCTTGTAGATTTCATATCTCTATTCAGCTCATAAAATTTTCTAGTTTTTAGTCTCTACAGCTCTAACAGCTTGTTCTCCTTTTGAGCTTTGTCTCCTTGAGTCTCCATGCTCGATATACTAGAGAAATCTTCTCTTTGACCACTTATCAAAGTAGAGTCTCTATGCTTTATTTTTCCTTCTCCTTGACACCCTTCAACCACTTTGTAATTTGGCACTCGAGTAGCTCTTGCTTCTTGATCTATGACTCCTTAAATAGAAGTTTGGTATTACTTTTGTTGGTCAATTCTTCCCTCCTTTAATTTTAGTTTGAATGGATTAGGTAGGATTCATTGAATCTAACCCACATCTTGTTTCTTCTAGAAACATCTTGAAGAATCCTCTTGAATTCTCTCAAAAGTAGTTTAAATAAAATTTTGTGCCACCAGTTCATCATCCTTATCCTCTAACTAGTTCACAAAATTCAAGGTAACACAATTTTCAGCTCCGATTGGGTGAATCTCTCATTTTTCCAATAATGCAACAGCTTGGTACTACTGAAATTCTAGTGCTTGGCACATATTGTGTTGGTCAGCATCAACTACATTTTACTGATGCTTGGCACCTATTGTGGATTCACTAGGAATCTACTAAGTTTTTTTGATGCTCAACACCAATTAGTTTGCTTGGCATCTAAACACACTCGACTCCTTCTGTATCACATGACACACACTGGATTTTACTTTTTCTCATCACTAACTAAAAATTTGCTTGGCTTGAACTAGCTTGCTCACTAATGAACTTAGTTAAACTTTGTAGTCAACCTTGTTGCAACTTATCTCTCCAATGTTTCTAAGTGGGGCCAACCTCTATATCTTAAAGGATGTTATCTATATATTATTTAACCATTGTCTTAATTGATCCGTGCACTTCATTATGAAATCATAACTCAACCTTTCCCTTAGGTGCTTTTGTTACATCTTTTTGATTAAATCCTCTTCATAAGTCAACTAAGTGATAGTACTTGGATCTTATAAGCAATTTTCATTCAAGCAAATAGCAGGTTTGACATCAATGAAAAAACAATGATTGAAAATGTTCTTTAATAACAATCTCCCTCTTTGCAATCAATCTTCTTCATTCTTCAATAATGATCTTTTCAATCAGTATTTCAAACACATAAATAGTGGTTTTTCACATCATATGATAGGTGATAATAATAATTTTTTTACTTCAATAGTTACGATGGAGAAATTGTCAAAATTAGAAATAATGCAACTTATCACATAAAGGGAATAGGATCTATTACTCTTGATGGAAAGACTAACACTAGTGATGTTTACTTTGTAGATAGATTTAAATGTAATATTTTGAGTGTTGGACTAGTTTACAAGGGATATTGGTTTCAATTCATAAAGAAGACATGTTTTATTAAGGATAAGGATGGTAAGATGATTGGTACTAGTAGAAGATCTAGAGGTTATGCTTTTTAGTTGAATTCTACCGAGGTTACATGTTTACCTACTAAGGTTGACAATAATTGGTTATGGCATAGAAGGTTTTATCATATAAACTTTGATAATATTGTGAAGTAAAGAACTACATGTAGTAAGAAATTTTCCTAAAATTGTGATGCCTACTAATAGTGCATGTAAGGAATGTGTTATGGCTAAATAGAAGAAAAGCTCTTTTCCTATCAAGAATTTCACTACAAAAACAAAGTTGGAGATTGTTCACACTAATTTGAGTGGTCATACAAAGACAAGAGGTTTCTATGGTAAAGGTATTTCATGATTCTTGTTGATGATTTATGATCCGGGGGATACTTTTGTCAAAATTGAAGTATCTCCAAAACTCCAACAATCAGCATCAGATTAAACTCCTTGAAATTTTGGACCCAACGCAATTTGAACAGGTGAGAAAGGAGTCTGTACACAAAAGTTATGACCAGTCAAAGGTTGGTCAAGTTTAGGTACAAAGGCTGTTAAAAAGGGAAAAAATCAAACTCTACAAATTTGGTCAAAGTCGGCATCAAATTGAAGGTCTCATGAAGAGCTCTCCGATGACGTTCGTTTCGTCAAAAATGGAGATCGTATGAGAAAATGGCGCCCGATTGAAGTCCAAGGAAGCATGGCATTAATATATATATATATATATATATATTTTTTTTTAAATTTTAAAAAAAACATTAAAAATGTTTTAAAAAAAAAAAATTTTAAAAAAAAATGCCATTGATAGGCGGCAGGGTCGAATCGCTGACCACCCAGCTCTAAAACTCGGTGGTTGGCCGTTGGACCATTGCTTTATTTCAAAATTTATGCGGCGCATTTTGAATATAACCATTTCCTGCCAGAAATTGGAAGGAAAGCATGCCGCCGACGGGGTTGGAACCCCCGATCGGCGGCTCTTCTAAAAACATTTAACAGCCAATGCGCTATTTGAGCAATTTGTTATATAATTAGCGCAGTTTAAACTCATACTTTAAAACCGACGGCCTAACCTTAGTAAATTAAGGTTAATTATTAATTTTTAACCCCAAATTTGACATGAGCCAAATCTTTCAAAAATGGCTAAAGGTTAATTCGAAGAGGGAAATCAATTGAAGGGTTATTTTTGTAAATTGTTGTTATAGCCTTATTTTGGCTAATTTTGTGTATAAAAACGGGGCGTTAAGGGACTCTTGGGGCATTCAAAAAAAAGGAGAGAACGTCCAAGTGCTGAGAGTAAAGGAGATTTTTTATAAGTGCTTATTCCTATACTTTGAAATAGCGTGATGTTGTTGTACTTCAAAGGAATGACTTTGTAAACATTTGTACCTAATTTTTGGAGATAATCGGATCGGTCCCCCTATTGGAGCAGGACCCAGAGACGTAGTCCATACGGATGAACTTCGAGATCAAATTGTTTGCATCTTCTTTCTCTCATTGTCTCTTTTATCAGCTTAATCTTGTTGTTCTCTTATTTCATTTATGTTAATTTGATTCGTTCAAAGTTTTAAATTAATTCTATGTAATAAATTAGCATTCCTCTGTAATACTCATAGATCCTAATCAGATCAAATTTGGTATCAGAGCTTTTGTTGGACTAGTATTGCAGATTTGAATGCTAACAAGATCCAGGATTGAGAAAGGTGAAGGAAAGCTTGAGGAATACAATCCTGAGATTGGAAAATGAAGGACTAAACCATCATCACAAATGGCAGATGAAGGTGGACAAGCTTTTCAAGATAAGAGTATTCAAAAGACTCTTCAGAATTTGCAGACAATGGTAGAAGTTTTGGTATGAGAAAGAGAAGAGAAGATGCAAAGACGTGCAGCTCGAAAGGACAAAGGGAAAAAGAAAGGTGCTGATCGTGATCCACCAAAGACACCTCCTTCTTCTCCTTCTTTTCCCTCTTCTCCTTCTTCCCCCTCTTCTCCTTCTTCTACCCATTCTGACTCTTCTAATATTTTCAAAGGAGGACACAAGCCTCGAATTAAGTTGGACGTAAAGTTTGACTTACCAAAATATTGTGGGGAGTTAAATGCTGAGAAACTAGATGACTAGATTCAGCAAGTAGAAGTCTACTATAGAGTTCAAAACCTTGTAGATGATGTTGACAGAATTCAGTTAGCCACTCTTTGTTTAGGTGGTGTAGCCCTAACTTGGTGGGAAAGTAGGTCTCGAGATGAAACTTCACAACATGGTAAGTTTAGTTTGTCTTGGTTAGAATTTGTTACTGCTTTAAAAAAGAAATTCTACCCCCTAGGCCATATGCAACAGTTAATGATGAACTGGCAACATTTTAGGCAAGGGAAAGGTCAGTCTGTCCAAGATTACACCCATGAATTTTGCAAAAAGGATATTTCATTAAATGTCCCATTGTATACCCAGGACACCTTACTCAAGTATATAGGTGGTCTTCATTCTTACCTAAGGCATTCTATTCTTGTTTTGAATCCTTGTAATTTGGATGAAGTATGTGTCCAGGCAACACATTTAGAATCAAGGGGTAAGGGTACTTTCATTGATAAGTCTGATAAAAAACCATCTAAGTTTGAGGAAAAGTCCAAAGGAAAAGGAAAGGGTAAAAAGATAGCAATAGTAAAGAAAGAGGGTGAGAAACCCACATGCTCACATTGCAAGAAAGAAAGGCATGATGATTCTAAGTGCTGGAAGTTACATCCTGAAAAGAGGCCAAAGCGATATGGTGGAAACAAAGGTAAACAGAAAACTGCTGCTGTAATTCAACAAGATCTTGGATCTGACTCCGGAGATGAGACAAAGATTGTTGCTACCGAGATTCAAGGTAAAGGAAAAGGTATATCTCTTTCATCAGCTCCAAGTTCTTCTAGCATAAGTGCAAGTACAAGTAAAGAATCTTCTCCTAAGAATGATAAGCAAAGGAATGAATTATTTCACATTCGAGTTGTTATCAAGCATAATAAGGTTGATACATTATTCGATACGGGTTCCCAAGTTAATTTGATATCTGAGGAAGTTATTAAAAATCTTAACTTGACTACAACACCTCATCCAAAACCATACCCTCTTGGATGGGTTTGCGATGATGCACAGTTACAGGTAACTAAACAATGCAAGTTAAGATTTGCTATCACTGCAAACTTTGTAGATGAGGTAGAAGCTGATGTAGTCCCTTTAGATATATGTGGTCTCGTACTTGGGAGTCCCTATTTGTTTGATCATCAAGCTATCTTTTATAGGGGAGAAAATCAATATCATTTGTTTAAAGACAAGATTGAATACATTGTACGGGCACATAAGGTTAAGACTAATCTGGCACTAGTTAATGCTGGTCAAATGAAAAGGTTAGTCAACTCTAGTAAGAATTTTATGTTGATTCTTGTAAAAGCCAAAGAATATGAAACATCTGAGGCATTTAAGGGATGTGATCCAAAACATAAGGTTTAAATAGTCAAAGTTGTTTCCGCTTACGATGACTTGTTTCAGGAACCGAAAGGATTGCCTCCTAAGAGAGAGATACAACACGAGATTCAGTTGCAGCAAGGTGCACCACTTCCTAATATTGGCATGTACCATTTATCAGTCTTGTAGAATGAAGAAATCAAAAAGCAAGTTTAGGAGCTTGTTGAGAAAGGAGTTATCCATCCTAGTACTTCTCCTTGTGGTTCTCCTATTGTGTTGATTCCAAAGAAAGATGGGACTTGGAGAATGTGTATTGACTACAGGGCTTTGAACAAGATAACGGTAAAGAACAGGTACCCTCTTCCTAGAATTGATGATTTACTTGATCAGTTGAAACATGCAATCTATTTCACTAAGCTAGACTTACGTAGTGGATATCATCAAATAAGAATTGCAGAAAGTGATCTTTGGAAAACTGCTTTTAAGACAAAACAAGGACTTTTTGAGTGGTTGGTCATGCCATTTGGGCTTTGTAATGCACCAGCTACATTTATGAGAGTCATGAATGATGTCTTTCGTCCCTTTATAGATGATTTTGTCATAGTCTATTTAGATGATATTCTTGTATTTAGTAAGTCTTGGGATGATCATGTAATTCATGTAAAGAAAGTATTTGAAATACTGAGAAAAGAAAAACTATATGTAAAGATGTCAAAATGCAAATTTGCAAAGACATCTTTAGTGTACTTAGGCTATGTTGTAGGGAATGGTCAACTGAAAGTAGACCCTAAAAAGGTCGAATGTATTGTAAAATGGCCTAAGCCAAGTACAGTTACTGAAGTCAGGAGTTTCTTAAGTGTAGTTCAATACTAGAGGAAGTTCATTGCAAACTTCTCTTACATTACATCACCATTACATGCATTAACCAGTACTAAGGAAACTTTTCAGTGGGGAGGTCCGCAACAGAAGCCTTTCGACACTTTAAAAGAAAAGTTAAGCACTATACCAGTTCTGGCTTTACCAGATTTCCATCAACCATTTGAGATCGAGACAGATGCGAGGGGGTTTGCCATGGGAGCTGTACTCATGCAAGGAGGTAAACCATTCTGCTACCACTCTGAAATGTTTTCAGGAGCAGTAAGTAACTATCCTACGTATGATAAAGAACTTTATGCTTTAGTTCAGAGTGTTAAAAAATGGAAACATTACTTAATGGGAAAGGAAACTGTAATCCACACTGATCAGCAACCACTACAATATTTGCACTCACAATCTAAGTTGCAAGAAAGTAGGCACTTTAGGTGGATGGGTTTTCTACAACAGTTTCATTTGGTAATTAAGTATAAGAAGAGTTCCCATAACAAAGTAGCAGATATGCTGTCTAGACCTCCTATTCAGAATGCTTTGATAATCCTTAAAAATAGTTCTATGGTTCATGAAAGTTTTCAAGAACAATATGCTAATGATGAGAACTTTAAGGATATCTATGCAGCTTTAATCCAGGGTAAACATGTAGAAGAGAAAGATTACTATGTGCAGGATAATTTGTTGTACCACTTGGGAAAATTATGTATTCCTAGAAATGAAAAAGCACATGTAATTCGTGAAGCACACACCTCATTGATTTTAGGACATTTCGGGGTAAGTAAGACATTAGCTCAATTGTAGAAATATTGTTACAGGCCTCGTATGCAGGAAACTGTCACCAAGTATATAAAAGGATGTGTAATGTGTGCAACTAGTAAACCAAGTAATAGGAAATTAGGTTTGTACACACCATTACCTATACCATCCTGTCCATGGGAAAGTGTATCTATGGACTTTGTGGGAGGTTTACCTATTTCTAGGAAGGGTCATGATTATTTGTATGTAGTAGTTGATCGGTTCAGCAAAATGTGTATTTTAATGTCTTGTAAAAAGCAAGTTACTGCTGAACTAACTGCTCATTCGTACTTTAAAAACGTATGGGTTCATTTTGGGTTACCCACTTCTATTGTATCGGATCGAGATTCTCGATTCTTAGGGGAATTTTGGTCATCTTTATGGGGACTCATGGACACCAAGCTAAAGAAGAGTACAACCTTCCATCTGCAGACTGACGGACAGATAGAGGTAGTGAACAGGACAATTGTACATCTACTTAGAGGCTACTGCAGCAAACATCCTAAGTTGTGGGATGAAAGTCTTCATTATGTGCAACATGCTTACAACCATGCAGCACACTCTTCTACAAAGAGGTCTCCTTTTGAGACTTGCTTCGGTTACTTGCCTAAGACACCAATGGATTTTTCTTTTGGGAAGGACGATGTTGTAGATGGACGCCATGATGCAGAAAAGGCTTTAAAGTTCATCCAGAAGGTCCAAGAAATCCATCAGGCAGTAGAAGCACAATTAGAGCAAAGCCAAGAAAAATACAAGGCTCGCCATGATAAGCATCACATTGATCACCAATTCCAAGTTGGTGATAGAGTTTGGTTACATATAAGCAAGGAAAGAATGCAAGGTGAGGGAAGGAAGCTCAAAGCTATCAGGTATGGTCCTTTTGAGATCTTGGAAAAGATCGGTACTAATGCTTTTCGCCTTAATCTTCCTCCATACATGAAAATTTACTCAGTTGTCAATGTTGAGAATCTGAAGTTGTATGAGCCTCCAATGATCTTGGATGAAGGCATCAGTGTTCAGGTTCCATCAGTTGATGATCTTTCACTAGAGTATATGTTAGAATTGCCAGAAGATGTTATCCTAGACAGGAATGTCAGAACTTCACGAAGAGGACCAGTTGAATACCTCTGAGTGGGATTGAAGGGGATGCATCCAAGCAAGGCAAGATGGATGGAGATTGGTAAAGTAAGGGAACTATACCCTCACCTTCTTTCTGAGTAATCCAAACTTTCGGTGGTCTGAAAGCTCCTCAGTGGGGAGGCTTGATTCGGGGGATACTTTCATCAAAATTGAAGTATCTTTAAAACTCCAACAATCAGCATCAGATTAAACTCCTTGAAATTCTGGACCCAACACAATTTGAACGGGTGAGAAAGGAGTCTGTACACAAAAGTTACGACCAGTCAAAGGTTGGTCAAGTTCAGGTACAAAGGCTGTTAAAAAGGAAAAAAATCAAACTCTACAAATTTGGTCAAAGTTGGCATCAAATTCAAGGTCTCATGAAGAGCTCTCTGATGACGTTCATTTCGTCAAAAACGGAGATCCTATGAGAAAATGGCGCCCGATTGAAGTCCGAGGAGGCATGGCATTAATATATATATATATATTTTTTAAATTAAAAAAAAAAACATTAAAAGATTTTTTTTTTTTTTTTAAAAAAAATGCCATTGATAGGCGGCGGGGTCGAACCGCTGACCACCCGGCTCTAAAACTCAGTGGTTGGCCGTTGGACCATTGCTTTATTTCAAAACTTATGTGGCACATTTTGAATATAACCATTTCCCGCCAAAAATTGGAAGGAAAGCATGTCGCCAGCGGGGTTGGAACCCCCGACCGGCGGCTCTTCTAAAAACATTTAACAACCAATGCGCTATTTGAGCGATTTGTTATATAATTAGCGCAGTTTAAAATCATACTTTAAAACTGACGGCCTAATTATTAATTTTTAACCCCAAATTTGACATGAGCCAAATCTTTCAAAAATGGCTAAAGGTTAATTCGAAGAGGGAAATCAATTGAAGGGTTATTTTTGTAAATTGTTGTTATAGCCTTATTTTGGCTAATTTTGTGTATAAAAATGGGGCGTTAAGGGACTCTTGGGGCATTCAGAAAAAAGGAGAGAACGTCCAAGTGCTGAGAGTAAAGGAGATTTTTTTTAAGTGCTTATTCTTGTACTTTGAAATAGCATGATGTTTTTGTACTTCAAAGGAATGACTTTGTAAACATTTGTACCTAATTTTTGGAGATAATCGGATCAGTCCCCCTATTGGAGCAGGACCCAGAGACGTAGTCCATATGGATGAACTCCGAGATCAAATTGTTTGCGTCTTCTTTCTCTCATTGTCTCTTTTATCAGCTTAATCTTGTTGTTCTCTTATTTCATTTATGTTAATTTGATTCGTTCAAAGTTTTAAATTAATTCTATGTAATAAATTAGCATTCCTCTGTAATAGTCCTAGATCCTAATCAGATCAATTTACTAGAATGTTGTGGGTATAATTTCTTAAAGAAAAGTCTGAAGCATTTGAGAAGCTTAAGTTGTTCAAGAATAGAGTTGAGAATGAATTTGGATTGAAGATTAAATGTATAAGATTTGATAGAAGTAGAGAATTTACTTCAAATAAGTTTAACACTTTTTATGAAGTGAATGGTATTAAGAAACAAATTTCAGCTCCTAAAACACCTAATTAGAATGGTATAGTTGAAAGAAGAAATATGTCTCTAATAGAAGTATAAATATCTATTATATTTGAAAATGATGTATCAAAGACAATTTGGACAAAACTGGTAAATAGTGTAGTGTATACAATGAATAGAGTACAGATAAAAAAAGGTACAATCAAGACTCCTTATGAGTTATGGTTTGGACATGCACCATCATTGATGTATTTTAGAATTTTTGAAACCAAGTTTTACATTAATATAGATGATGATATTGGTAATTTTGATTCAAGAAGCAATGAAGGTACGTTCCTTGGTTATTCATTGAAAATAAAAGCTTATAAATGTTTTAATTAGAGGACTAAGACTATTTTTGAGAATGCAAATGTTAAAACAGATGAGAAGTTTGAAGTTCAAGAAAAAAAAAACTTGATTACAATTATGATGAAGAAGCTAATATTAAGACTAACTAAGAAAACATTGAACTTTTTATGAAATTGGTAATAATTTTTAGAATTATATTCAAGTTATATAAAGAAAGGAACCAAGATTTGAACCTAGAGAGGAAGAAAGAGTTGAAATAGTAACACCAAACAAAAATTTGACAAAGAATCACCCTATATAGCAATTTATTAGAAGACAAGAAACAAGGTACATGAAGAGTTGTGTTTGATTTCTCAAGTTGAACCTACAAATAATAAAAAAATCTTGCAAGGATGATCATTATATTCAAGGAATTACAAAAGAGTTAGAGAAGATTAAGAAGAAGAACACTTGGGAATTGGTGCCAAGACCTAAAGAAAAGAATATCATTAGAAAAAAATGAATTTTCAAAAATAAGATTAATGAATAAGGTGAAGTTGTGAGAAACAAAACAAGAACGGTATGCAAAGGATATTCAGAGCAAGAAGGTATAGATTGTGAGGATACAATTTCACCTATTGCTAGAATTGAATTAGTAAGAATATTTTTAGCTTATGTAGCTAATAAGAAATTGAAAGTGTATTAGATGTATGTGAAATAAGTAATTGTGAGTGATGAGTTAGAAGAAGAAGTCTACATTTATTAGCCTAGAGGTCTTCCTTTGATAGAAGAAGGATATATGGTATGTAAGTTGAAGAAAGTATTGTATGGACTAAAACAAGCACATAGAGCCTAGTATGCAAGATTAGACAAGCATCTTGTCAAGTTGGGACTTATAAAAGGTAATGCAAATAGTAACCTATATTTGAGAAAAGATGATAATGGTTTATTGATTATTGTGGTATTTTTTGATGACATAATCTTTGTAGGTAATGATAAAGAAAGTGAAGTATTTGTAGTAGATTGAGAGATAGAGTTTAAGATAAGCATTATTGGTGAGATGAAAGATTTATTGGGTTTAAAATTGTGTAGAATAATGAAGGTATTTCATTTCTCAAAATAATAATTTGAATGAATTGTTGAAAAGATTTAGTTTAGAGAGTTGCAAGCATTTAACTGGTCACAAGTTGTCTAACAAAGATAACACACCTACACTTGAGTAAAAGAAGTATAGGTCTATGATTGAGGTCTATAGTATTTGACACACAAGACTTGATATAGCTAATATAGTTGATATAGTCACAATATTTCAATATGATCCAAATTATGGAAGAATTGGAGTAGATTTAGAAGAGTAACACTTGGAAACTAATTCCAAGACCTAAATAAAACAATATCATTGGAAATAAATGAATTTTCAAAACTAAAATGAATTAACAAGGTGAAATTGTAAGAAACAAAACAAGGCTAGTATGCAAAGGATATTCAGAGCAAGAAGGTATAGATTATGAGGAGACATTTTCACATATTGCTAGAATTGAAGTAGTAGGAATATTTTTATCTTATACAACTAATTTTAAATTAAAAATATGTTAGATGGATGTGAAGTTGCCAATTCTAAAAGATGAGTTAGAAGAAGAAGTCTACATTGATCAGCTTGACGATTTTCCTTTGACAAAAGATGGATATATGATATGTAAGTTGAAGAAAGTATTAAATGGACTAAAAAAAGCACCTTGAACCTAGTATGCAAGATTACAAAAGTATCTTGTAAAGTTGGGACTCATAAATGGTAATGCAAATAGTAACTTCTATTTGAGAAAAGATGATAATGGTTTATTGATTATTGTCGTATTTTTTGATGACATAATCTTTGTAGGTAATGATAAAGGAAGTGAAGCATTTGTAACAGATATGGTGAAAGAGTTTAAGACAAGAATTATTGGTGAGATGAAATATTTCTTGGGTTTATAGATTGTGTATAATTATGAAGGTATTTTCATTTCTTAGACTTATAATTTCAAATACTTGTTGAGAAGATGCATCGATAAAAGGAATTTTGAGATATTTGAAGGGTACACCTAATTTTGGACTATGGTATGACAGATGAAATAACTTTACTTTATGTGAATATATTGATGTGGATTGGAAATGTAGTGTGGATGATAGAAAGAGTACAACTAGTGGAATATTTTTTCTTGGAGGAAGATTAATTCCTTAGCTAAGCAAGAAATAGGATTATACTTCACAAAGTACTATAGAAGTAGAGTACATTGCAGTAGAAAATAATTTCAATTCATGAAGAAAATGTTGAAGGATATTGGGATGGAGTTTTTATAACTTATTATTGTTGTAAATATTCAGGATAAGATAGTTTATTGAGAGGAGAGGGATGAATCAGTAACTTATAAAACTTTTGAACAATTTAGCATTTTAACCATTCATCATTCATTCATTTAATCTATTGCATAAATGAAAGATCAAACATTCATTGCACATGAACATAGAGATTTGGTGACCCAAAAAATTTCTAAATAGAAAGTAAAATTGGGGTGGGGATGATGCCCACAAAACTTCAATACTGTAGCATGAAGTTGGCCTATTAAGGCTTACAATGATCACTTCTGGTGATTTTCCCTATTAGGAGCAAGTAGGACTACTAGATCCACCTTGTTAGAGGATTTACAAACATACAGTGAAGTATGCACTCGGTTAGGAGATTTACAAAAAGACTGTTAAGTCTACCCTGTTAAAGGATTTATAAGCTAATTCACCTGTTAGGATGAAGTAGTGGATCTACTTGCAACTGTTTGCTGATAAGATCCATTTTGCATTGATCAATTGATGTGATAGATATAACTTTAATGCTCCTATGTTGACCTTGTTGTATTCCTTTTAATCAATGGCTGATTCGCTTTCACTTTTCTCAAAATATAGCAATACCTTCTTTACATGTGAACATCAATACCTTTCCTTTTCATACACACATGCCATATTGAAAATGATATCATATATATACTATTCCAATATTTACAATTGCAAGGTCGGCCAAAACACAAGTGAACAAAACATTACTGAGTTGGCCAAATAGTAGAAAACTTAGGTTCCTCAAGCTGACTCGGTGACCATCTGATACTCGGCATCCACTACATTTCTCAACATTGTCATGCACTTGATAGGAGTAGAGGCTTAGTTCATACTATCCACACAACATTGTTTGGAACTCGGTAACCATTGGTGACTCGGTAGATATAGTGTCACTCAGTAGAAGCTAACTTCTTCATTTACCTTGCTTTGCTCGGTGAACACTGAGTCCTTCATTTACCTTTTTCACTCGGTAAACATTGTGTCCTTTTTTTACCTTCTTCACTTGGTAAACACTGAGTCCTTTGTTTACCTTTTTCACTTGGTAAACACTATGTCCTTTGTTTACCTTCTTCACTTGGTAAACACTGAGTCCTTTGTTTACCTTGTTTACTCGGTAAAAATTAACTCCTTTGTTTACCTTTTTCACTCGGTAAACACTGTTGAACTTCTCATTCACTCGGTATCCTCTGGAATGCTCAGTGAGAACTATTTACTTGTAGAATTTATAAGGTAAATACTAAATGCTCGGTATACACTGTAGACTAAGTGATGAGCTAGATAAGCATTTAGAATTGAATAAGTGTTTGCACTAATGATAAATATATCATAATTCCAACAATTTCCCCCTTTGGCATTAGTGACAAGAACACTTATGAGCCAAAACTTATGTGCAAAATTTGACGTACTGATTTACATATATCTCCCCCATACAATATGCACAGAGTATTTACAAATATCTCTATCTTTACACATGGCTTTCTTATTTACATATATCTCCCCCTTTTTGAAAATAATGCCAAATTACACAATATGTATTTTACATAGAGACACCAAAATGGGAGATAAACTCATAATGTACCTTGAGAATAAGAGCCAAAGTCTTATCCCAATTTTATTGCAAAATTTTGTAGGTGGAGAGTGCTATTTGAATTTTAGTTGAAAGTTCAATCATATGATCTGGAATTGAAAAATTATTTTCATGGATCAATGCTTTGGAGTGGACAATGTGTTTCTACATTGTGTCCATGATAGGAAGGATCATATTCTGAATGTCAATCAAGGTAGACCTGATCGTTGCTTCCTCTCTCAATAATTCTACTTTCTTTTCTGACAAAAATTTGATTCTGAGATGATGTGATGAACTTGAATTGGGGTCAAGTTGTAGCATTTGGGCACTAACCTTCATATCTTCATCAATTTTATTCAATTTTTCTTTGATATCCTTGGTGTACTCGGTAACATCACAAAGTTTGGCAAAAAGTGAAGTTACATTATTAAAGGAATTTTCAAGATTGGCCAAAATTGTGGACAATTCTACTTGTTTTATTGCAATGTGCTGAGAAATGTGCTCAAGCACCTTATTATCAAATTTCCTTTCAGCTTTTTCAATCAATTTTTCTTGAACAGAGGTGTCCTCATTGAATTTATTTACAACCTCTTCTAACTAAATCAAAATGTGCTGAGTAGAATCTACTTCAACACCTATAGCATCTGTAATTATATTTTTTGCATTCTCAATTATTCTGTACTCCTTATCCCTTGTAGACCTTAACTGATTCTATGTTGCCTTCATCTGTATTAGTTGACTAGCAAACCTCATCTCTTTAATGGTAGCATTTCATAGTCAATCTTTGGAATCACTATCTCTGTGTCTAAGTCAATATCTTCTAGAATTTCCTTTCCAGTGATCATAAGTCTTAATGGATGCTTTTTCTTGACTTATGTGATGATTGGTTTGACCTTAGGAATAGAAACAATAGTGGAGATGGAAGGACTAGCAGTAAAAACTAGGATAGGACTTGAGGATTGAGTACCAATAGAAGTATTTACCAAATCAAAAATTGGAATACTTCCCAAAAATGATGATACACTCAATGTAGCAGTATCTAAACTAATTGAATTTTAAGTAGATGCAGATAATGTTAAAAAAATTGTAGAACTCGCTAGAATTGATGAAGAAAAAATTGTGGAACTTACTATTATTTTAACTGATGATGATGGAGCTAAGGAGGTTGGCTCGATAGCTAAAGAAGTAACAGTTAGCTGGATAGATGAAGTGCTTGGAACATCTATTTTAGATACTTGGAGCTAGGAGGAGGCTGGTGATGATTGAGCAATTGATGTGGCAATTGTGCTCACAATCTCACTTGTAGAAGCTATCTCTTTAGTGGATGAAATAGTTTTTGGTGGAGACTAAGGAAGGGATGCAATCACTGCTGCTGCAATTTTTACTAGATCGTCTTCCTCCTTATCTTCCTCTTCAACTTCTTCCTCCATTCCTTCTTCCTCCTTGTCTTCTTCCATTAGTGCATGCAGCTCTCCTAGTGAGACTATGATGGATGGAGTTCCATTAATGTCATCACTGTCACTGTTGTCATCATCCTTGATTTCTACTAGGTCTTCACTGGGCTTATGTAGATGATAGATGTTTTTTCACATTTTTGTAGCATCATTTACAACATGCTCAATGTCTTCAATTAAAATCAAATAGGTGTGAAATCTGATCATCATTTTACCTTTATGGTTTTTCATTACAGTCTTTATTTCTGCTCCAGTGAGACTTGGTTGAAGATTCTTCAGAGATTGCTCATAGATATCTTTTACCATTTAAGTGGTTGACTCCCATCTTAGTTGCAATCTCTCCAATAGCTCTTTTGAGATTTGGGAGGCAAGCTGGTCCGGGGAGTATTTCCATTTACCCATCTTGGAGAGTACCAGTTCCTCAATCTGCATTTTCTCAGCATCTGTTCTAGTTTCAAATTTCAATGGCTTGAAATTTGTGATGCCTACTCCTTCTTCCAATTGTTTGAGCCTTTCCTCAAATTTGGGTGTAGGCCTGACCAATATAGGTTCCTATTTGCCTTTTCTGGTCCTTCTGGTGAATACTGCAGTAGGCTTCTTCTTAGGTTTGGTAATTGTTACCTTACCTTTCTTATTTGATGGTTCTTCTTCAAATTCTTGTACTTCTTTTTCTTCTTCTCCTCCTTCTTCTTCATCATCTTCCTCATCCTTGCCTTTTCCTTCTGTTAGCATGAGAGGACTGGTTGCAGTTTTCAATTTGGCTATCTTCCTCTTGCCTTTTCTTATGGCTTGTGGTGGCTTGACTTCAATCTCAATTCTGGCCTTTGCTTCATCATAAGTTCCAAAGGTAGGTATGTTAGAAATAATTGGTTCATTCACTAGTTCCTCAATGATGTCTCTTGCTTCATCAATATTTAATTCATAAGGCAATGGTTTTACCCATGCCACTCGGGGTATGACTACCTGTATGTACACTTTATCATAGTCAACCATGAAACATATATCATCTTTATAATCCTCAACAAGCTTTGGAGGAATTCTAAATCTATTATTCATCCTTTCCTTGAAGTTGTCAAAATAGTTATCCATGACTTTGTCAAAATTTTCACCCATTTCTGCTATAAACCCATTAATCTGATAAAGAATTGGAATGTCTTTTCTCCATACTACTATTCCTTTTGATGGAAAAAACTTTTGCAAATAAAAGAACAAGCAAATTAACAAGGAGCCAAATTCACAAGGGTTATTCTTTGAAGTCCTTATACTTTCCATATTATTGTTTAATTTTTTCAACAGTAAGTCTACCAAGTCATATTCCATATTTTTCTTTACTACCTTAAATACTAAATCCATAGCCTCACATGGTACACTATTCAATCTGCTGGAACTGTATAGTTTATATGCAATAACATAAATGCCAAATTTGAGTTCCATGTTAGATATATTGTTAAGCTTCATCCTCTTCTGTCCCATTCTACTAGGTTTTTCTTTTGCAACTCATCCCGACCTAGGGTTTTAGTGGTTTTGGCTTTGCTAAGCATAGGCAAACCTGTGATCTTATAAATCATCTTCTTGGTTATCAATACGGGTTGCTCCAACTACAACTGACCATTATGTACATGGATTAGAACATATCTCACCCATTTAACTTGGAAATTCCTTGGTAGGTGCGGAATGTGGGTCAAGCCTTTTTCTTCTAAGTGTTTATGGTCAGGTTTTAGGGCTCCATCAACACATAATTGTCCTAGGGCATTGTCCATATCTAATGTACCAATTTCTTGAATAGTGCATTTGAAATGAGCTCAAATATTGTTAATAAGAAGTACCTTAGGTGGAATTTGTGATTGAGCTCCGAGTGGATCAAGTGATTCAGCAATTGCGGGCACAAGTTTTAATTTTGGGGCTTTCCATTCGACTCCTTTCATGAGCATTTCAAAACCCCTCTTCACCTTGCTGCTATTGGTGCTTGCAGATGCCATTGCTGCTTGGTGGATGATAAATTCTTTAAAAAAATTCTTCACAGGAAATTCACTTCAAATCACTTGGAATCACTTGCGTGCAACTAGAAATTTTTTAGCTCTGAGTATTCTTAAGTTATAGTGAAAATGAAGTCAAATTCTACCCTTTTTATGGAAATACTATCATTAGTGCTCAACACAAAGGTAGCTAAGATGAAATAGTGCTTGCCAGTATATCATTGATTTACTTAGTAAAACTTTGCAACTCGATGGTCAAACAAAATCTTTGATACTTCTGACATAGCTTGGTAAGGTCTTTAACCAACCTTTCTCGATAGATGCAACACAGTGAATGATAACTTTTCTTTGGTCCTTGTATCTAAAATATTGATTTGATCATTTGCACTCTTTCACTCTGGAACTACTTAAGATATGGCTAGAAGATGCAGTTCTTGATTCCTTTTAAATCTAATTGGAAATGGTGGAGTCACCCATTTCTTGAGGGACATGACCATCATTTGAACTGTCTTGCTCAGGAGATTTAAGAATCCACTATTGTCTCATATGCTTCCGAATGTTATCAGCTTTAGCTTTCTTTTCATCTTCAATTCTTCCAGTATTCATGCAATTCTTGGCTATATGACCAAGTTCAGTACATGTGTAACATCTTATGTTTGTATCCCTCTTTCTTAGGTGATGTCTTGCATAGTTTATCCCAATTTGTCCATATTCTCCACAATAGTGACACTTGCACCAAGTATTGTAGTCCCAACCAAATATTTCTTTGATAATTTGTTCTACTGGATTGAATGTTTTTTATTTGCATTCAAATTCCTTGTGACCTTGTTTCTTGCATTTGTGACATTTGCCTTCAAATTTTTGTTTCACTTTGCATTCATTAGCTTTGTGACCATGCTGATTGCAGTTGAAGCATTTACCATTGAATTTCTCCTTTCCATTACTCCAACATTTTTTTTATGTATGACCTATCTTGCCACAGTGATTGCAAGTGGGTCTTTGATTCCTTTAGGCACCTTGTTTGGAGGATTCACCTTCTTCCTTGTATCCAAGACAAGTTTTACCTTTTTGTCTATGAAGATTCTGCTCATTTTTTTGATTCAATTGGTTCATGTCTGCTTGAGATTTCATCATCCTTTCATTGACTTGCCTTTCAGTGATCAAGTCATTTTCCAAAATTTCATTGATCTGTCTTTCAAATCTCAGATCACTTTGTAAGCTTGCATTGATTTGTCTTTCATTGATTAAATCATTTCTCAAACTTTGATTCTCATATCTTAGATTCATAATTTCTTCATTTGCATTAGATAGTTGACCTACAAGATCTTCATGATGAAGGGATTGAATATTTCTTGCCTCTTAGTCTTCATTTTCCTTGTTTCTCTGTTCCAAAACTTCACATAGCTTGATGGATTGCATTTCTTGTTCTCTTTTAAGCTTTCTTACTTCTTCCTGTAGAGAACCATTCTTTGCTAGGAGTTCCTTGATTGCTTCATTAGCTTCATTTGAACTGCTTGATGGTAAAAGGTCTTCAATCTTTTCTTCAACATAATGATGATCATTCATTTGTCTTGCAAGTTCCTTCCTTCTTTTTAAAGATTGAGAAAGATGCTCTTTTGCTTCTTTGAGTTGAGCCATGGCCATTTCAAGATCTAACTTTTCATTTTCAATAGATTTGTCAAGTCTAAATATCTCCATTTTCCTTGATCTTTGTTCAAGGTGTCAAACTTTATCCTAAGAACCACAAAGCTCTGATGCCAATTGTTGGAAATATTCAAGATAAGATAGTTTACTGAGAGGGGAGGGGTGAATTAGTAACTTATAAAACTTTTGAACAATTCAACATTTTAACCATTCATCATTCATTCATTTAATTTACTGCATAAATGAAAGATCAAACATTCATTGCACATGAACATAGAGATTTGGTGACCCAGAAACCTTCCAAATAGAAAGTAAAACTGGGGTGGGGATGATGCCCACAAAGCTTCAATACTACATCACAAAGTTTTCCTATTAAGGCTTACAATGATCACTTCTAATGATCTACCCTATTAGGAGCAAGTAGGACTGCTAGATCCACCTTGTTAGAGGATTTATAAACATACAGTGAAGTATGCACTCTGTTAGGAGATTTACAAAAAGACTATTAAGTCTACCCTGTTAAAGGATTTATAAGCTGATTCACCTGTTAGGATGAAGCAGTGGATCTGCTTGCAACTATTTTTTGATAAGATCCATTTTGCATTGATCACCTGATGTGATAGATATAACTTTTCTGCTCCTATGTTGACCTTGTTGTATTCCTTTTAATCTACAGCTGATTCACTTTCACTTTTCTCAAAATATAGCAATACCTTCTTTACATGTGAACATCAATACCTTTCCTTTTCATACACACATGCCATATTGCAAATGATATCATATATATATATATACTACTCCAATCTTTACAATTGCAAGGTCGTCCAAAACACAAGTGAACAAAACATTACTAAGTCGGCCAAACAGTAGAAAATGTGGGTTCCTCAAGCTAACTCGGTGATCTTCTAATACTCATCATCCACTACATTTCTTGGCATCATCACGCACGTGGTAGGAGGAGAGGCTCGATTCATACTAGCCACACAACATTTCTTGGAACTCGGTAACCATTGGTGACTCAGTAGATATAGTTTTACTCGGTAGAAGCTAACTTCTTCATTTACCTTGCTTTGCTTGGTGAACACGGAGTCCTTCATTTACCTTTTTCACTCGGTAAACACCTTGTCCTTTGTTTACCTTCTTCACTCAGTAAACATTGAGTCCTTTGTTTACCTTTTTCACTCGATAAACACTGTGTCCTTTGTTTACCTTCTTCACTTGGTAAACACTGAGTCCTTTGTTTACCTTCTTCACTCGATAAACACTGAGTCCTTTGTTTACTTTTTTCACTTGGTAAACACTGTTGAACTTATCATTCACTCGGTATCCTCTGGAATGCTCGGTAAGAACTGTTTACCTATAGAACTTATAAGGTAACTATTGAATGCTTGGTATACACTATAAACTAAGTGATGAGCTAGATAAGCATTCAAAATTGAATAAGTGTTTGCACTAATGAAAAATATATCATAATTCCAATAGTTATCACTCATTGTGATAACACAATTATAGTGAGTATGTCAAAGAGTATTGTGTTACACTTGAAGAAAAATCACATATCTATATAGTATCACTTTTTGAGAGAGAAAGTTGTAGAGAAGGAAATCATAATGGAGTATGTAAACATGAAATAAAAGATTGAAAATGTATTTAAAAATCCTTTACCTAAGGATACATTTGAGTATTTGAAAGTATTATTGGGGTTATGCCCCAATCTATTTTTGAGTAATTAATGCATAGAGTTACATCAATCCAATGGTAATATAACACTACTTTATTAGTTGGACTAGATGTTTGATGCTTCTTTTATGGGGAAGTATCTATGTTTGAGATGAGTCATGAAGGACTCTAGGTAATTGGTATTTCAACAATGCCTTTGGGAACTTGAGATGATTGAAGATATTGAGTAGAATATTGACATAATGATGTCTTTTTCATTGATGTCAATGGTAGAGAGAATAGATTTAAAACATTTCATATGAATGGGGAAGAGAATAAACTCATGAGTATGGGGGAGATTATGTATATAGATTTGATGAGGAAGAGATATGCCAATAGGGAAGATGCATTGACTACAAGATTTGATTAAAAAGGGTGATTTGAAAAGATGATTGATGAAAAGGATTTGAAAAGATCAGAAGATCAATAGAAGAGTCATATTTGGTATTCATGGAACCTAGATATTTTTCATCTATGTTTCTATCAATGCCTACGGGGGAGATTTTTAGCATGAATGGTGATGATATTCCTATGGAGAGTATCCTAGAATCATTGGAGAACTTGAGAGATTGTTATAGTGGTTACATGTTGCAATCATGACTATGTTTATCATTACTCTCAACATACTAGTAATCTTGAGAAGACTAGTAGAGTAGCAAATAGAGATTGAGGCTACTTAGAAGATGGAAGATGAGGTTATGCAGAGTTGTGGACATTTTATATAGAGTATCATGATGATTTGGCTAAGAGTGCATTTGGAAAATTGATGACATGTGATAATTATTTGTGATTTATTGAAGATTGTGTCCTGACAGAGTTCCTAAGAAGAAGTTTGGGACGTTTGGATTATATCTCCTAATGGAGATAGAATATGGATAAGTGAAGTTAGCCAAAGGGAGATAACATGATGAAGATTGTGTGGAGGATTGTGCTAAGTTAGATGTTGCACATGTCAAGAGATTGAAGAGACTATGGGCTGATAGTATTGATAATTATTGAAATACAATGTAACATATATTAATGATATCCTACATTGTAATTATATATTGAGAGAGGATAAAGGCTAGCTAAATAATGTAATCTAGGAATTAGTATAATGTAAGGTTTAATTCTATCATTCTAAGGTGTTCTTTTGTGTAATGAAATGTGAAGTATAATATGAGTCAGTGATGTAAGGTATTTTTATGTGATGAGAGTAAGTGGGTTTGGTATTGAGATCCAAGAAGTATCTGGTGCAAAAGAAGCATGGTAAGAGGAATGAGAAAGAGTATGAGTTGTTAAGATTATTTTATTCAGTATTATCATACAAGGGATAATAGAAAGATCAATTGGATAGTGAGTTTGGTGATCTTTCCCTTGAAGTTGTTTAGACAATGGGTCATTGTGCCTTCTACAACTCCTAATAGGGTTGAAATCTCCTCACAAGTATTCAAAATCTCCTAATAGGGACTGATATGTACTAAATGTAATTCATTGACTCCTGACCTAGTCTATCTTCTTACAAGGAACTTATATATTAGTACATCTTTTTGTGGGTACCATCCCCACCAAAGTTTTCCTTTTGATTAAGGGTTTCTATAGTTAACATATCTAGTGTAATTGTGTATGACTATCTTCTCATGGTTTATATTTATATTAATCACATGTTTAAGAATTAGTAAGGTTAATAAAAAATTGATCGGATAACTAATTCACCCCCCCTCTTAGTTATCTTAGTGGACTTTACTTTCAAACAATTTATCCTTGAAATCTTTGGTAATATAGGGAAAATATTATAGTTTTTAAAATAATAAAAACCATTTTGTACAATAGTCTCTAATTCAATAATAGAAGTGGATAAAGGTACTTATTGAATAACAATTTTAGTAGAGAATTTCTCCAATACCTTTTTCTCAAATTTCTTTTCATTTCTCTATTGCAATTTGGATTGAGTGTCTATATCAGGTCATTTATCTTATCAAAATCTATACAAGTTGATCAAATATAGGTAGTCTTTCATTAAATTCAATTGATATTACAACCTCAAGAAATATATATTTAACATCATGAAGTGCCCATTTTTTAATAGCTTGTTCTTTCTTTCTTTCACAAAGCTTGATGTAAATCATCAATTTGTCATCATCCAACATTTTAGGATCCCAGTTAGGTATGAAAATTTCCTCTTCCAATGTCATTAGGTTAGACTAAAATGCATGTGATTCCTTCTTCTTCCCCTTGAGCTTCTTTCATTTACTGGTATTTAGCGAGATGTTACAAGAACTTAAATTTCTAAATTTTTTAGTGTGGTTCTAGTTTCTTTTTCTTGTTTCTTCTTCCTTCTTCAAAAGCTCAACAATAGATACAATAAATTGTTGATGTACAAGCATCTAGTAGTGTAAGTGAAATCTCATATCACCAAAAAATATTCTTATTGTTAGTTTATATTTAAAGTGTTTTCATTTTTGGATACCCATTTGGGTCAAATAAAGATTCCAACTCTCATAGCTCCACTATTGGTTTTCTGGGTTAGAGTTTTTGAGCACCTTGGGATACATACCAATGCAGAAAATAGGTTATTTTGTAATTGATCCATAATTACAATAAGTTAGAGAGTTTATGTTGGAGGAATGATTATAATTTAAAGAATTCCAAAAAAGAATCAAGTCAATAGGCTTTACAATTTGAAAATTATTGTAGTTTTAAGTATCTTGGAGACCTCCTAAGAGCACTTTAAAGTCAAATTTTAGGTACTAAATGGCCTCATATAGGCTCAAAAATGAGGGAGAAGAAAATTTGGTCCAAACTTCTATAGAGTGCTTGGAGAGATTTCTGGAAATGTAAATGGTTCATCAATTAGAGTCCTAGATCAAAAGTTATGCCTCCCGGAAGTTGGACTACCATTTTTGTATTCTTCTAATTTTACACCAACTTTTGGCGTGTTTTATAGAACATTTAGTTTTTGTATTGGATGCCAAATGGCATATTCTAAAATTTATTCCTAACTTTAAACCTGATTTGGTTTACTTACAAATTTTTTTGGCATTGCAAAGGTAGTTTTTGGTCAAGTTTGGGAGAAGGTACTGGCGGAGGGTTTTTCTCTAGGATCATACAACATTGTAAACCATAGGGAATGTATTTGGGTCAATTTTAATTGGACTAAATGTAATAATAGATCAATTCTAATAATAATTTTCCCCTTTTCCTATTGCATTCATTTTTGTCTTGGTTTGTGTCCTCATCAAGTGGTAACAGAGCAGGTTTTCTTGAGTGTGTAGACAAAGCACCAACTATGAGGCAATTTGCACTAGGACTATGTGGTTGTGGGTTTTGATACAAGAATATGCATCCATGAAGGGATCATGGTGGAAGGGTTAGAGTTATTACTCCTAAGGTTAGAGCCATCCATAGATAATTCTAGGCATTACAGGAGGAGATCCGTAGAGGAATGAATATTGTCATAGGCAACGAAAGTGAGGAAGAAAATGAAGAAGGAAATATTGGGCTAGAAGGGGAAAGAGATGGAGAAGTCCTAAACTAGGTAGAGGAGAAGCTTTCTAGGGCCATTTCCAAACTTGGAAAAAGACCTACAATTGATGTCGGCATGTTTTTGGGAAATCTAAAAAAAAATGATTTGATCGACTGGATCAATGAGTTGGAGGAATAGTTTGAGTATGAGGATATTGGGGACCCTAATAGTGTTACGTTTTGAAGGGAAAAATAAAAGGCCATGACAAAATCTAGTGGCAAGATATTTAATTAGAAGGAAATAGAAGAAGAAAGGAGAAAATCACAAGATGGGATTGGATGGTGGGCAAACTAAAGAAGTAGTTCATTCTTATTAATTATGAGCTTGATTTGTTCAAAAAGATGCAAGGGTTAAAACAAGTGGGAAAATCTATCTAGAAATACATAGAGGAATTTTACCAAGTCCTTATTAGGATAGGGTATGTAGAAGAAAACAAGGAGAAGGTTGTTTGTTACCTTAGTGGGTTAAGATCTAGCATTTAGGAGGAGTTAAGTCTGGTTAGAGTGACTAGCATTGAAGAGGTATACTAGTTTGCCTTGCAAGTTAAGGAGAAGCTAAATAAAATGTTTAATGGGAGGAAAAGAAGGTGTAGACAAGGAGGAAAGAGTGATGGTAGGTCATTTGGAGGCAAAAATGAGAACCAAAATAGAAATGAAGATGTGGGTCCTAGCTAAAATTAAAGGAACAAGGGTTTCAACCACTCCCATGATCAAAAATTTGGAGATTAGAGAGGAAGAGGTAGATTAAATGGATAAAGTTTAGGAAGAGGAGGCTTCCATGGTACCTATTTTTCATTACAATGAAGAAGGTCATCATGCCTTTGAATGCCCTCAATGCCAAGAAAGGATAGATAGGAGAGCTAATGGTCAAGCAAGGGTTGCTCATGTGGATGATGATGCACATTCATCACATTCAAAGGATGTAGAAATAAGAGAGGCTTGAGTTAATGAAAGGGTCTTACTAAGTGGTGAGACTAAACCTATACAAAGGAGGATTTTGTTTCATACCATGTGCAGGTGCGAGGGTAAATGTTGTGATGTGATTGTTGATGGTGGAAGCACTAACAACTTGGTGTCAAAGGAGATGGTCTCAAAGCTAAAGCTCAAGAGTGAGAAATACCCCCAACCCTATCAGATTTCTTGGGTGTAGGATGATCATAAGGTCTAGGTTAGTGACTAATTTTTGATAAAGTTTAAGATTGGGAGTTACCGTGACAAGGCTCTCTATAACATCATTCTAGACTAATGTTTGATAGAGTTCAAGATTGGGAGTTACCATGACGAGGCTCTCTATAACATCATTCTAATGGATGTCTACCATTTATTGTTGGGAAGGTTGTGGTAGTTTTATAGGCCTTCTATACATGATGGTCATGCAAATACATGTTCTCTAAAAAAGGATGGAGTCCACCACAAATTGATGCCCTTGATAAAGGTGTGTGAAAAGGTATGCAATAGTGCTAGGGTATGTCTTGTTGATGGAATAAAATTTCTACATGGCATGAAACATTAGCATATTTGTTATGATTTAATTCCTATAAAAGATAAGGAAGGTAGTAGTGAAATTCTACTTGAATTTTCAGGTTTATTAAGTAAGTATGGAGATGTCATCTCTAATAATGTTCTAGAAGGGTTGTTGCTAATAAGGTAAATCAGTCATCAAATATATTTTTTCCCTAGAGCTAGTTTTCCTAATAAAGCTACTCATAGGATGACTCCTAATGAGACTGAGGAGCTAAATAGACAAGTTCAAGAGCTATTGAGGAAAGGTTTGATTTGAGAGAGCATGAGTCCATGTGTAGTACTAGCACTAGAGAAGGATGAAGAGTGGAGAATGTGTATAAACTCGTAATAACCATCAAGTATTAGTTTCCTTTGCCAAGAATGGATGATCTTATGGACTATTTTGGTGAAGCTCGGCACTTCACAAAGATAGATCTCAAGAGTGGTTATCACCAAATACAAATACAAGAGGGAGATGATTGGAAGATTGCATTCAAGACCAAGGAGGGTCTATAGAGTGGTTAGTCATGTAATCACCTAAAAATGGTCATCTAGACTATTAGCCCCCTTCTTAGCATTTTGGCTAATTTAATTAATCATTTACCTAGACCAAATTACTAATAATCAATTAATTCGATTATAACCTATAGTTTGACTATGCTATCCTAAGTTCATTATTTAATTAAAAGAAGATGTCTCCTTTTAATTAAATAAAAGACCCCATTCTTCTAACCCACTTAAAGTGCACACATAATGTCCATTTTCTATTTTGTAAATTAAAAGAAAATGCTTGTGAGACTTTTTTCTTATATGAAAAATCAACCTATATTCTATTGGGTGACTTGTGTGTGCACATGGATGAATCCTCTTTTCAAATTCCTCTATTGATCATCCACCATCTTTATCTTGATCTCTACCATGTGTATGACTTTAAAAGGGAGAGAGCTTTCCCCCTCAAAGTATCCACACTCTTAAGTATTTTTATGCTACAGGTTTTCTATTCAAATTCTTGAGAACTTTGTGGATAACTTCTATTTCTTTTCTACATTTCTTTCATCCATGGCATTTTGTAATATAGAATTCTAGTTTAGTTGCATGTTAATGTTTTTATTTTGCTATAGTTTTGCCCACATACTCTACTTAGTGTGGATGTAACACTTTCATTTTCTTAGTTTAGTTGCGTTATGCATTTCATCTTAGTTTACTCTCATTCTTGCATTGCATACACGAGAGTTCTTTGACACTAACATTCTTGCTCTTGCTCAAAGAATCTCCCATCTCATGGTTTACTAGCAAGGGCTATGTTTCTAAGGCTCAGTTGAGAGTTTTCTTTATGCTCAGTTGCATGCCTCTTGTACTCCATGACTAGGGAGCTCTAAGATGCCATTCAAGCTTTTCAATCTATGGAAAACTTTGGATAGAAGGGTTTAGAAGAGTGCACTTTTTGAGTGTACATTTTTGGCACCCACCTTGGGGCAAAAAATCTTAATTTTGCTCTACTTTTAGCTGCATTTATTTTTGCATTTTCTTTGCAAGTTCTTTTTTTTTTTTAGTTGTAATTCTTGGGCGATATTTTTCCAATATCATGTGATAGTTCTAAAAACTTTTAGGTGATACATTTTGGAAAAAGTATTGTATTGCCATCTAAATATTGTTTCCCCAGTATAGGAAGTTCTATCATCTAGCTTAGGAAGAAATATCACATGGGAAAGTTCTATCACACAAATATATTGAGAAGTATCGCACAACAATCTTTTAGTGAAAACTATCACCTGATAGGAATTTTCTTGCTATTAAGGATTTTTTTGTTAGTTCTCAATTTTTGCTTGCTAGTTACTAGTTTTTCTGTAGGTCTTTAGATGTTTTATAGAGGTCCATTTAGAAATTTCTTTTTGATTCTTTTCTTAAGGCTAACTTGTGGTGCTAACGGTTGTGGTTGCAAGGTGTTTCTTTGAATCATTAAACACTGCCTAAAATTTCTTAAAAGAATGCATGTCAAAGCTTCAAATGCATAAGGGCTACTAAAAATTATTTGTAGGGTTGCTTGACGCATAAAAACCCAACTTGTTTGCTTTTTTATTTCATGTGCAACATCTACTAGTTGTTATTTTTTAAGGCACATTAAATTTGTGATTGAGGTTCTTTGGTGATAGGAGAGTATGCTCTTCACTCTTGAGGTGAATCAGATATCTTGACCCACCTTTGGATTTCAAAAGAAAATGGGTAATTGAATCTTCTTGGCATTTTTGGGGGAAACAATAGAGGTAGGAGAGTATTCTCTTCTCCCTTGAGGTGAATCAAAAATTTTGACCCTTGAAAGTGGATCCATTTTGTGGTAGTTAGGATTAGAGGGCCTACTCTCAAACAACTTGAGAGGAAGAACCCAAGTGGGGACAAGAAAATTACCCAGCTCTTCCAACCCACTATAAAATAAAGGCTATCAAGGACACAAAAACTTGTTAGATGTAGTATTTTTCTTCGCTTAGTGTGAATGCTTATGGGATTTTGACCATAGGGAGATCACTAGGCAAGAGAACTTAAGGTGCGCAAGGTCTATTACCCACTACAAGGGGGGCGGGGGCAGGGGGGGGGGGGGGGTGTGTCCCTTAATTGGGAGCAAGATGAACATTATTAATGGAAGCCCTTTCTAGACACCCTAGGTTAGTATCCACACTATTTTACCACTCAACATCTTGGTGCAAGGATCGATCCTAGTGGACTACATAGATCACCCCAAGATTTACACTCACCATATGTGTTACCTTGGTTGTGCTTATGAAAGTTCCATGACAAAGCCAATATCTCTTATGGGAAACCACTTGGTGTGAGGAGAAGGAGCATCAAGCATGGGCCAAGTTGTTGAGTAATGAACCATGACCTTAAGGTAGATTGCTTGGCTACTATTTTTCAATTTATTGACTAGTGTTAATGTTCTTACACATCAAACATTTTGGTAATATTGGTAGAAAGGTTGTTCTAATATTATAAGTGCATGTTGGCAAGGTTCTTTTACCCTTGTTCAACTATTTGAGATGTGTTAACACCCTTACTATTTGTAAACCTTGCTAATAATTGACAAGAACTGAAATTTCCCACTGTCTGATCCAAAGACCACTTGATTCATCAAATGAAACATAGAATTTTGAAGTCAAACTTGTTCTTTTTGCACAAAAAATTGGCACTTTATCATGTTTTCACTAAAGAAATATCATGTGACATTATTTTTCACAAATTGTGTCACTTGTCTTTATTGAAGTCTATCATCTTAGCATACAAAAGTCTATTGTGTCACCTTGGGTGAACTATCACCTGAAAGAAAAGTATCGCATGGGTGTTTTGAATTGTGTTGCATGATATATTATGCTATCCTAATATCACCTGGCCTCTAAAAAAGTATCACCTAAGATTATTTTCTATCAAAATAGGGTTTGTGTTCTAATTAGTCTAATCTAGGGTCGCATTACTTCCATCCCCCTGGTCTTGGTTGTACATATATGTGTTAGGAAACTATCCTAGGTTGAAAAGATTGGTTTAGTCCATCAAATGTAAGTCTTGAAACATCAATGATAAATCACTTGTCAAGATTTGGTTACCATTTTATTTTAGCTATTTTCTATTGAGCTTCTTGCTCACTCACTCAGCTAGAGTCACCAGCACTATAAATTCTTGAGCATTGTTTGACAAGCCATCTATTATACTTTGACAAGTGACTAATTTTTATTTTGAGAGCTTCAAACCTAACTTACTTTTCTTGTCCTATTAAACAAAGAAAAATCCTTACATGCTGATTACAACTAGATTTCAAGTGGACTAGTAGTCATACCCCTTTTGTTTTCAAATAATTAGAAACCCCACCTAGATATTCTTGTGGATAGCCTTGTGTGGAAGACCCCGAGCCTATTGAAATGCAAAAAGTTGACATTAGGCATAATCCACTTATAGTTTTGAAAACCCATTTAGCACACCTTGTGAGACACCTAAGGGCGAGAATAGTTTGGTCACCATGGTGCAGCCTGATAAAGTCCAATGTTGCTTAGAAGAATAAGCACATGAAAATCAAAGGATCTTAGAAGCCATGTAAACTAAGGATAAATAACATCAAAAAGCTGAAAATAATAACCATACCCACCATGAAGGGAACAAGGAGACTCGCTCTCAAAATCCTTTCAATGGAAATGATGGCAACAACACACCTCCAAGAACTCCTAGAGTCACCATGAGTGCATGCCCTTCTCATCATGAAAGTGATGAAGAGGTAACTAGCAAGGATATTATAAAATTCCAACAAGATAGCTTCGCTCAAAAACCTATGCTTAGAGCTTTAGAGGAAAATGGAAACTAATGTTTTTGATAGATGGCAGCAAGAGGATGGAAACTCCCTCAAGATTTTGATATAGAGCACATAATTCCAAAATGAGAACCCATTGAAGCTGAAATCTTAAGGGAAGAAATACAATAATTAAGGAAAGAATTTGCACAATTTCAAACTTCAAAAGAACTACCCAACACTTCATTTGTTGAATCAATATGTGCTCTTCCATTTAATAAGAGTCTCTACATGCTACCATTTCCTAAGGATATAGAGGTTCCTAAGTATGACAAATACGATGGAAATGGTGATCCTCATGATCGTGTGAGGCATTTTTATGCCCTTAGCATAGATTTTAGCATGAAAACACCTTTCTTATGCAATTATTTCCAAGGAGCCTAAGAGTGCAAGCTATGGAATGGTAAACCAAATTGAGTCCTCCTATTAAAACATTTGATGAGCTTGTACAAAATTTTATCCAGCAATACTTCTATAATATTCAACATCCTATAACAATGTTGGACTTATGCAACATCAAACAAAAATTGGGAGAACCCTTTGCAACATATCTTCAATGATGGAGATCCTTATACTCTGGCTATCCGTGGCAAGTTCCTGAGGCTGAAAAAATTGATATTCCTATCAATATGCTTGTACCAAAATTATACTTTGATCTAAGGAAGTAGTTATTCACATCCTTTAATGCCATGGTTGAGAGTGTGTACCACATTTAAGATGTTGCTATCAAAAGGGGTGATATTGTTATAAATAAAGACAAGAACAATGGAAATGGTAAAGACAAAGGTAAAACTTGGAATAAAAACAAGTATGTTATTAATGATGGATTAGTGGACACTCCTAAGACCAAATAACCTACATTTAATCTTTCTACTAACATCTATGCCACAAAGCAATAAGAAAATTCAAAACCACAAACATTTGACAAGAGCTCTAAGTTTACCAAGAAACAATGTGTTTACACACCAATGGTTGAGCCCTATGAAGTGGTCTTAAAAAAATCTAATTACAAACAAGATGATTACTTTGCCAGATAATTCTTGACCCTATGACCCACCCATCAAACCTTCATGGTGGAGAGAGGATCATATCTATAGTTATCACCAAAGTAAGGGTCACAACACTAAAACCTGTTTCAAGCTCAAAGATATAATTCAAGATCTTATTGAGGAAGGAAAAGGTGTCACAGATGGTCTCACCAAAAATCCTAATCACAAAGATTTTAAACAACCCTTACTAGAATACCAAAAAGATGAAACCTCTAAAGCCACTAAAAAGAATCATGATGCCAAGATTAGCTATGTGCATATTGACACAAACAATGTCATAGGCATGCTTGAGCCCATTAAGTATTTATGCATGATAAATTGTAATGATGACAACCAATATGTAGATGAACAAACCAAAGTTTTCTTAAAGACACACAATGTCCCTCAATATCATAATGACTCTAGACCTAAAATTGTTCTCTAGGTGACCAATTCTTTTTCATCACAAAGTGAACCACTTAATTTCATTACTATGGGGCAATCTAATTTTGTTCTAAAAGTTTCCTAGGATCCTAAGAATCCTTCATCTTCTAAAAAACTGACTACTTCCAAGATCTCCAACTATGACCTTGTCAGTCAACTACAATGTACCCTAGCTTAGATTTCCATTTTTTAGTTGTTGGAATTATCCCCTTTTCACAAGCATATCCTCATAAAGGCTTTACGTTCTACCAATGTTCCCATTGATACTAATGCATAATTATTCCAAGCTATGGTGAACCATATCTCTTCACCTCACTATCTCACCTTTTATGAAGAAGATGAGTGAGCTCTCATTCATCCCCACAACCTTGCACTCCATGTTGAAGTTAAAATCTTCTACACTCATGTTCATCAAGTTTTGATAGATAACGGTGTAGGGTTAAACATCATTTCATTCAATGTAATCCAATAGTTAGGAATGTCTAAATCTTTCATTGACCTAAAATAAAAAATCACTATAAAATCATATGACAAGGTTGAAAGACCTTCCAAAGATCTAATTGTGCTCCCAATTAGAGTTGATCTAGTTGAGAAGAATTTCATTTTTCAAGTCTTAGACATACCACTTGCATAAAATTTGTTGTTGGGATGACCATGGATTCATGACATGCAAGTAGTACCCTCTATGTATCATCATTGAATCAAGTTCCCTTTTAATGGTACTGAAGTAGTTGTCCCTAGTGACAACTCAGTGTCTATCAATGTGCTATCTACTACTGAGACACTAGTTCCACATAATCACTCTTCTCATGAATAGACACCATCCTTTACAAATTGTGAAAAAAAATTGAAGATAATGAGCCTTGGCATGGGTGATTATACTTTAGACTCTATTGCTGCTCTACCTATTTCCCCTCAGTCTTATGGGAAGTTGTCTACCAAAAAGAAACCTTCTACCTTTGCTATGACTCTTTTTGGCACTATTGTGTAGTTCTTAGTTTCCCTAGAAGTACAAAAAGAAGAACAAGCTAGTAAAGATTGGATATATAGGAGAGAGGAAGATGAGGAGGACATTACAGTCACCACTCCCATTTCTCCTAAATGATATGGAAAAGGATATAAGATGCTTGCAAACATGGGCTATCAAGGTCATGGGTCCTTAACTAGTAATAAAAAAGCTCTAGTTGAACCATCAAGTCATGTTCAAGGTCATGATGCTCAAGATACTACTAGCCTAGGATTTGGGTTAGAGGATAATATACCAGTGTCTGGGCAAAATCTGCCCATATCTAGTGAATCAAAGGATGATGATTTTCCCTTTGTTGCTGCCACTTCACAAGATGAAGACCTTATACCCATAACTTATCTTCTTTGGGGAGAAGAAATATCCACTACCAATAATGATGTTGAAGCTTCCACCTCTAGACAAATAGAACAAGATGAATCTAACGCTAAAGATTTAAATAGAGGACAAATTAGACAAAATATTGCTCATCTAATTGTTAGACATTAGAGTACATACTCTGAAGAGTATGAATGGGAAATTTTATCAGACACCTCTTGTGAACTTGGGGTTGATGTCATTCACACTTATGCAATCCAACCAAATGTAGTAGATGAGTCTAGTGTAAGGGTCAGATGAGTTTGGCTTGGAAAATGCTTTAATGGGCCACATTGGTCCCTTTAGGAATATTCTTGATCTAGGTACCTTTGTGACATTCACTATAGGCTTAACTTTGCATGTCACTAGAGATGACTCTTTTGACATCAATAACCTTGGAGCTTCTACCTCACTCTCATTCATTCATCTCAATCTCGTAGATTGGTCCATTCAACATCAAAAACTAGAAATACAATCTTTCCAACATGACTATGAGATCACCTTTTACCTAAATGCCATTGAAACCATCACTTCTTCCACTAGTGAACCTATAATTCATATGATAGAATTAGATATCAAGTACCTTAGTCATAAAATAAAAAGAAAAAATAAATGGGCATTTGGCAAAAACCACATTGTGGCAGTATCTGAGCCGAAAAATAGTAAAAATAAACACATATCTAATGGTGAAAAACTCTTTGAGGCACCTGTGGATGAGATACTTGGTAGTCTGCCAAGCTATTTTAAAGATAGATCATTGGTTCTCATTAAGCCTACATAACTAATCAACTTGGGGACAAATGAATCTCCTAAAATCATTCATGTAGCTCAATCATTGTCAGGTAAGAAAAAGGAACTATTTGCCCAATTTTTTCAAGATAAAAGGATCAATTTTGCATTGACATACTTAGACATGCCTGGGCTTGACACAGATCTTATCATGCATCATTTATCTATTTCTCCTTGATATCAGGCCTATTAAACAAAAATTGAGAAAGATGCATCCACATGTAGCTTTGTTTGTGAAGGCAGAATTGGAAAAACTCTTAAGTGCAAATTTAATTAGAGAATTTGACTATGTAGAATGGATTTCCAACATTGTACATGTATCCAAATATGATAAAACCATCCAAGTTTCTACTGATTTTAGAGACCTTAACAAAGCATGCCCCAAGGATGGCTTTCTGCTACCAAACATTGATATGATAGTGGACATAACTGCGGGTTATGAAATGTACTCCCTTATGGATGGGTTTTCTGGGTATAATCAAATTAAGATAGCTTTAGCTAATCAAGAGAAGACATCCTTTATATGTGTATGGGGTAATTTTTGTTGGAACATCATGCCTTTTAGGCTCAAGAATGTAGGTGCTACCTACCAAAGAGAAATGACAACCATATTCCATGATATGATCCATAAAAATATGGAAGACTATGTTGATGAAACACTCACAAAATCTAGAAAATGAGATACACATCTTGAAGACCTTAGTTTTATATTGGACCACATGGAACAAGTCCAACTTAGGCTAAACCCAAAAAAGTGTTCCTTTGGTGTCACTTCTGGAAAATTTCTAGGCTACCTAATCTTAGCAAAAGGTATTGAGGTTGATCTTGAAAAGGTTTAGTCTATCTTGGATATGCCTCCTCCAAGAAATGTCAATCAACTTAGAAGTCTAAAATGATGTCTACAATCCATAAGAAGGTTTATTTCTCAAGTGGCTGATAAAGCTCAAATTTTAAACAATAATTTGCATAAAGGTTCTACTCATATCTAGAATGATGACTGTCAACAAAGTCTACACCAAATCAAAGTATACTTGGAAAAATCTCCAATTTTGATGCCACCCATTCCAAGAAAACCTTTGATCTTGTATATCTTAGCTACAAATTCTTCTCTAGGAGTGCTATTAGCCCAAAGTGATGAGACTAGTGAAGAACATGCTATATATTATATTAGTCAAACTTTGGTTTCTTATGAGATGAACTATACTAGCATTGAGAAAGCCTATCTTGTAGTGGTCTTTGTTTCTCAAAAGCTTTGACATTACATGTTGGCACACACAATTCACCTACTTGCTGAAATTGACCCTTTAAAATATTTGTTAAGCAAAGCTATACTTACTAGTCATCTAGCTAAATGGATGATGATTCTTTTAGAACTTGACATTCAGTATGTTGAGAATAAAGCCATCAAAGGAAAAGCTATAGCTCATGACCAATTAGCTAATTTTCCACTAGAGGATACAATACCCATACAATCTAAATTTCCAAATGCCTCAATTATGTACATCGCTAAGAGAACTTGAAAAATATTTTTTGATGGGTCGCATACACAAAATGGAGTTGGAACAGGTATCTTGTTTGTTTCCCCTCGTGGATATATGATCCCTAAAGCTTACAAACTATTGTTCCCTTGTAAAAACAACATGGTGGAATATGAAGCCTTAAAAAATGGGATCAAGATGGTTCATGAATGGAGAATAACTGAATTCAATATCTATGAAGATTTTGAACTTATTATTAACCAAGTGAATAAAGACTATCAAATGACAGATGAAAAGTTGATACCTTACAAAAGGTTGATAGACACCCTAAGAAACTACTTCACTTTTGTGACATTTCAAAAAATTCATAGAGCAAAGAACAAGGGTGCTGCTGCTATGGCCAGTCTAGCATCTATTCTCCAACTACAAGAACATGAATCCTGATTTGAGTTCCTAGTGGAAGAATTACACCATCCTACCTAAAATTCCTTTGATAGTCAAGTGATGTACACTATTGTAGGTCATGATTCCTCCTATTATGTGGCCATATTCTGTTACCTACATGATCAAATTATTCCTAAGAACCTCACACACAACCAAAAATGCATATTCCTTCACAATACCTCACATTACATTTTGGTCTCTGGTGACATAGGAAGGGTCTAGATGGAACATTACCTAGGTGTTTAGAGCTAGAAGAGTCCAAAAAGGAACTTGCTAAAGTCCATGATGGAATTTCTAGGGCACATTCTAATGGCCTTGCACTTACTCAAAAACTGCTTAAGGCTAGTTATTATTGGCCAACTATGCAAGCTAATCTTGTTCATTATACCAAGTCTTATAAAAAATGCCAACTCCATGGTAACTTAATTCATGCTCCTAGATGTGATTTTATTCTTTATGTGATAGATTGGCCATTTCACCAATGGGCCTTTGAATTGGTAGGAAAAATTCACCCAAGTTCATCTAGTGGTCACAAGTTCATCATTACATGGTCATGGCCAACATGGTAGCCGACATATTATGGCCAACATATGGCTGACATGATATAACCCTAAAGCAGTTTAATACTTGTATAAAAGGGTTTAGGGTTGAGTATTTTTCATTATGTTGTGATGTGAAATTGGCTCTTGTGGCAGTATTGAGCTGTAAGGGATTACGGATTGTAATCAGGTTGTAATCATTGGATTGTAATAAGATTGGACATGTTATTTTGGTGGACATAGCCTAGGGATTGGGTGAACCACGTTCAATCTTGATGCCTTGTGTTCATTTTTGTGTGATCTATTATTGCTCATGGCTACCCCACCAACAATAAAGACATAACCTATAGTACTCTGCCTGGTATCAATATCCCCAGCCAAATCTGAGTCAACATAGCCCTGTAAATCAGTAGTAGAGCCCCCAAAGTGTAAACACTTATTGGATGTTCCTCTCAAATATCTAAGAATCCACTTGACAACATTCCAATGCTCAAATCTTGGATGACTCATATACCTACTAACAACTCCCACTGCATGTGCAATATTTGGCCTAGTGCATACCATAGCATACATCAAGCTTCCTACAATTGAATCATAGGGTACCTTGGACATCTTATCCTCCTCTTCCTATGTCTTGGGACACATCTCCTTAGTCAATTTCAAATTACCAGGTAAAGGTGTGTTGATAGCTTTAGCATTCTCCATAGAGAAACGTTGCAACACCTTCTCAACATAATCAGCTTGAGATAGCGTCAATGTTCTGTTCTTCCAATCTCTGCAAATCTTCATACCAAGGATTTGTTTTTTTGCTCCAAAATCCTTCATAGAAAATGCATGTGCTAATTGGCATTTTAGCCCCTTAATATGATCCATGTTAGACCCAGCTACAAGTATATCATCAACATATAAACATTAAATAATGTAGCTATCATCATCCAACCTCTTAAAATAAACAGAGTAATCTAAATGACACCTGTTATATCCATGCTCATGCATAAAACTATCAAATTTCAGATACCATTGCCGAGGTGCTTGCTTCAAGATATATAAAATTTTCTTCAATTTGTACACTAAGTTTTCCTTACCTTTGACCTCAAAACCCTATGGCTAAGCCATATATATTTCTTCATCCAAATCACCATGAAGAAAGGCTATTTTATTATCCAACTGCTCTAAATGCAAATCTTTAGTAGCCACAAGACTTAAAATAGTATGAATAAAATTCATTATAACAACAGGAGAAAATATCTCATCAAAATCAATTCCCTTTTTCTGTTCAAATCCTTTTACAACTAACTTGGCCTTAAATATTTTCTTATCTCCTTCCTCTTCTTTCAACCTATAAACCCACTTATTCTGTAAAGCCTTTTTACCTACAGGCAACATGCACAAATCCAATGTCTTATTTTTCAGCAAAGAGTCCATTTCATCTTTCATTGCAAACTCCCACTGAATCTTAGTATCCACCTGCATAGGTTCATCATAACTTTTAGGTTCACCAGCATCAGTAAGTAAAATAGAATAAAATGAGGGAGAAAACCTTTGTGGAGGTCTAATTTGCCTCGTTGACCATCTAACATTCACTGGTGTGTGTGGTATTTGTTGTTGCAATTGTTGCACATCATGAGGAATGGTTGGAACATTAGCTTTTGGAGTATCATCCAGCACTACATAATCATCTTCTTTCTTCTCATGTTGCTGCAATAGATCTTTGTACAACACTTTCTTATTGAATATGACATCCCGAATTCTAATGATTTTAAGATTTTCAAAATCCCAAAGCCTATAACCAAATTCATTAATGCCATATCCAATAATGACACATTTCCTTGATTTAGCTTCTAGCTTGGCTCTATTTTTAGAGTCTATATGAGCAAAAGCTTCATAGCCAAAGGTCTTGAGAAAAGAATAACTCACCTTCTTACCAGTCCATGATTCCTCTAGAATACCACAACCCAAAGGAGTAGAGGGACCTCTATTAATCAAATATACTGTAGTATTGATAGCCTTTTCCCACATGTGTAAGGGAAACCCATCATGTAACCTCATGCTCCTTGCGTGCTCCATTATAGTCCTGTTCATGTGTTCAACCACTCCATTTTCCTATGGAGTCCTTGGAACAATTTTCTATCTATGAATACCATTAGTGGAGCAATAATCTTCAAATTCATGACTGCAATACTCACCACCATTATGAAATCTGAGACATTTTAATTTCTTACCAGTCTCATTTTCAAACAAGCATTTCCATTTCTTAAAAGTTTGAAATACATCAAATTTTTGTCTAAGGAAATAAACCCATATTTTTATAGTTGCATCATCAATAAATGTAACATAATAATGAGAGCCACCAAGGGAAGATACCTAAGCTGGTCCCCATACATCTGTATGCACAAGCTCTAATTTCTCCTTTTTGTTTTCCTTCCTAGTCTTTACAAAACTCACTCTCTTTTGTTTTCCATACCCACAAATTTCACAGAAATACATATTAACACATTTCAGACCTCGTAAAACTTTCTTTGAATGAAGTACTTTCATACCTTTCTCACTCATGTGCCCAAGTCTATTGTGCCACAGTGCTGTATCAGAATCTACAACAACTATTTGTTATCCCTGCTCAACTACAGCAATTGTTCCTGAACATTCATTTTTCTCTGAAACAATCAAAGTAGTAGTAATAATATGACCTATACAAAGATATAAGGTGCCTACTTTCACACCTTTTGCTACTACAAGGGAACCTTTTGAAACTTTCTAATTTTTATCATTAAAAGTAACTACACAACCCTCATCACCAAGTTGCACAGCTAAAATTAAATTTCTACTCAGCCTTGGAACATGTCTTACCTCATGTAGTAGCCAATGATTCCCATTTTTCCACTTAATCTTAATTTTTCCCTTTCCAACAATCTGACAGGGTTCGTTATCCCCCAAATAAACAAGCCCAAAATCCCCTTGGACATAATCAATGAAATAACCTCTATGAGGTGTAGAATGAAATGAAGCACTAGAATCTAAAACCCATGAATCATCAACACTCTCTAAAGATAGAAGCAAAGCATCCTCTTCAGATTTTTTACTTACCACATTTGCCTCCTTGTCTCCATCTAATTTATCTCCTTCATTTTTCTTTCGATTCTAGCAATCTTTCTTTTTGTGCCCTGGTTTCCCATAGTACCCGCAATCATTTGGTCCTCTCGATTGAGACCTCCTCCCCTTTGACTTTCCTCTTGATTTCCCACAATTTCTAGAGTTACTTTCTCTTTCAGTCATTCTACCCTTGCTTTGTGCATTCAAAGCACTTCCTAATGTAGATCCACCTAAGGATTTCCTATGAGTTTCCTCACTCAAAACAACACTGATCACATCATCATATTTTAGGGTACTAGATCCAGGAACAGAATTACTCACTACCATTACCAATCCATTCCAGCTTTCAGGAAAAGAACAAAAAATCAATAGAGCCCTAATTTATTCATCAAAATTGATACCCATAGAAGATAACTAACTAGTAATAGTATTAAACTCATTTAAATGATCTGCAACAGATCCACCTTCTGCCATTTTCATATTAAATAAATGCTTCATTAAAAATACCTTGTTTGAAGCAGAGGGCTTTTCATATAGTGTCACTAGGGTTTTCATCAAATCTTCTATCATCTTTTCTTTTGTAATATTAAATTCCACCGATGGTGCCAAGCATAACCAAATGCTTTCGAGTGTTTTTCTATCCAAAAGATCCCATTCAACCTCTAATATAGTTCCTTGATTCTTGGCTTTGCCTTTCAACAACTTCCATAAATCCTTTTGATATAGATAGTCTTCCATTTGCATCTTCCATAACTGGAAGTTCTGCCCATTAAACTTGTCAACCCTCAGCTTACCCTCATCTTCCATCGCTCCCACTCAACCATGAGACTCACACTTAACCATGAGATTTTCCTGCACAAGATAACTGAAAGACAACCTCGCTCTGATACCACTTGTAGGGCCCATTTTCCATTACACCAAAAGCCATGACTATTAGTGAACATGGAACACCACATAGTTAACCACTTGTGGGTAGGGGAGCATGTCGCATCACCCAACAGAATGGCCATGCAAAGGCCTCCAACAAAACATTACTAAAAATCTTGTTCACATAGTTTATAAGTTTGGGAGAGATTGGCACCTATAGAACTACCATCTGTACTCCTACAAGGGCTATGCCCTTTTCTTTAGTCTATGGATTTGAGGCCATTCTCCCATTAGAAGTAGAGATCCCCTCCTTGTGAGTCTCCTTACATGGGTTGATAACTAATGAAGACCATAGAGCTATGCAAATATAGGAATTAAAGACTTTGATGAGTGCTATAAGGCAACTTTTGATCACATGAGGGCTTATCAGAATTGCATGTCTACTTAGTATAACAAGAAGGTTCATCGATGTGAGTTTCAAGTTAGTGACCTCATGCTTAGAGAAAATATGAAAAATCAATAGCATAGAGAGAAAAAGGGAAATTTTGAACCTAACTAGTTAGGCTTATACATTATCATAACAACATTTGGATCTGGTGCTTATCAACTATCTACTCCTAAAGGTGAAGAACATGAAAAGCCTATCAATATCCTACAAGGTATATTTTAGTGGCTAATATTCACAAATTGGCTAATTTTAGGTTTTTTTTGCTTGTAATTTGGCTAATAATTTAAGATTTAATACAACCTAAATTGCCATAGTTTTATAAAATTTAGTTCTAGAATATTTAAAATCGCTCAATAATTTATTTTATTGAAAATTTTTAACTCGAGTATTCGCCACAATATTCAATATATGATTAGATTTGAGTTACCTAAATATAAAATATTATTGGAGACATTAGATTGATCTGACCAATAATTGTTATAATTACTAGTTATTTTAGGGATATATCACCAATATTTAGTTCTCACTATTGATTTGAAGTATATGTAATGATCCTCATAATATTTCACGTGGTAAAATAATGTTCAATATTGATTTGTAATTTTCCATGGTGATTAATAAACTTCCTATTATTATTAAGATCCATCAATATTTTATACAGAAAAATTATGATTCAAAAATAATCACCAATATTAATCATATTTAGAATAAAAGATTGAGAGATTTGCCAATAGAAATAATTTTGTTTTTTCAAAATAATGAAAGATTCGGCAATATTTAATATCTTTTTTTGGAGGCGACTTCCTTAAAGTTTACCTTGATGTCCTACACTTAAAGAAGTTATGTACTTAAAGGCTTACTGCTCAGCTATCTTGTACATATCTATGATCCTTAAAAAATCCTAAAAAGTGAAAAATGTCCTAAAAAAATGATCATCTTAGTGAAAACCTAGCAATAGGCACTTTGATGTATCACCAAAAAAATTAAATAATTCAAAAATCCAAAAAAATTGAAAAAAATCCTTTAAAAAATTTGCCAAGTGGTGAAAACCTAGAAATAGGTGTTGCTTAAGACCCTTGCACCTATGTCTTTCAGCCTCAATCACCCATTTCACTCCACACGTCCTAGCTTGGGATTGTTTCTTGTCCTTGTCTCGGGGGCAGATACTTAGCTTTATTAAGGTATCCTTGTGCATAGGGTTTCTTTGGTAACTCACAAAATAGTGTTTTTCAACACTATCCCCACCCCCAACTTGACATTAAGTGTTTTTCAATACCTTTTAGATAGTCTACCTACAATCTTTGATGTCACGATATTTCTCACTATCAAAATTAAGAAAGGGCCAAGTAACTTACACACACACAGACACTTAATCACTTAATCACTATTTTTACAAGACTGCACTTGGAAGTTATCTTGGTGCTTATGCCTTGATACAAGTGTAATCTTCCTATACTAAACTTACAGAATCTAACTGCATAGCCATCTTGACCTATTTTTCTTTGATGCATAGGTTAAATTCCCACATTTCTATCTAACATAGATCATAGTCATATCCTCATAGTTATACTAGTGTTAATTGTATGATCTCATGATGTCCCTAATAAATTCTTAATGATGAAATAAGAGTTTAAACATTATGCATCCCTTGCTAGTAAACCACTTTGCATATTAGCTTGCATTATAGGTTCATTTTTAGCTTAATCTTGCATTCCTATATATGATGAAAAGCTCTCTCTTCATCTTTTGTAGACATGTTAGCTAACTACTTTTCCATTTTTCTTATTTATCATTTTTACCATCTTTTTGATCTTTCCCCTCATCCTTTGCTATCTTTTCATCACAAGGGGTTAATCTAAACATCATATTCAATCTATCCAAGTGTCACATATTTTCATAAACATAAGTCTATATCATATACATGAGAGTTAAAAACATCATGCATAGGAGAGATACATGAGCATATACACATAACTATCCAAACAATGCATACATTAGCAAAAAAAATAGAAACTAAAACAACACATGAAAACTAAAAATGCTAAAACATCCATTTGAGACAAGTACACAAAACTACCAACTGAATCTAGTATCTCATATGTATATTAATGTTTCATAGTACACATACAAATGTGAGATCCAAAATTTGGATATCTATCTCAAAAATACATGATGTATAGTAAAAAATGTCAAAATTTTTATAATCAGCCTATAATTGACTCCAACACTCTACAGTAGGTGGTGGTCCTAGTGGTGAAGCCTGTCTCCTATCCTATGGCTATATTATAGCCTCTAATCTACCCACCCACTTTGAGTAATCAAGAAGTCCCTATCTTGGCAGCACCACACCCCTATAGGAAATATAATAATAGGTAGCTTGTGCACCATGATGAGAGGCCTCTCATCTCGCCACATCTCACTCCCTACAAAGCTCATTCCCCTGAGCCCGCTCATCCATCAGTTGTTGATCCCATACAACTATAGTGACCTAAGCCACCTATAGCTCTACCTCTAAGGCACAAATTCACACATATCTATCATCATCCCCATGGGCCAATTGCTTTGCCTACACCTTCACTCACTCTACTTGCCCCACTTGTCACTGCCTTAGTGGCACCTCCTCCTCCTCCCTAGTGGCCTATGCCCATGTCCTCCTCCCAGAATGGGAACTCTCTCCAACCTCCATCTACCTACCTCCACCTCCTCTACCTCCTCCTTCACCTACTACAAGCAATGCATTAGCATCTGTAAACTAAGGAAATGGGTGTCACTACATCTCATACAAATATGTTGGATCCATCCCTACATCTACTACATCTAGGCAATAATCCCAAGGAGCTTGAACTAGAGCCATTATCTCCCACACTACTATATGGTAATCTAGCATAGGTAGCTAGCCCCATGCCTCATCAGAATGGAAATGAGCATAGGTGGTGGTGTCCACCAATATCGCCTATCACTTCATAAACTTCCACCATACTCAACTGATCACAAACCACTCAACAATCTTTGCATGCTTGCCTACTAGTGGCCCATTATACCTCATATAATCTAACTCTAAGGCATCAGACCATCTCTAACACTCTCGATAAGATCACCATGTGAAAGTAGTCAGATTGTCAAAAATACTCTAATAATAGGTAACATCCCCACTATGAGTATGTGGGATAAATCCTTTATTACCAAAAATGTATGGCTAGCTTTGCACCCATGGCTACACTTCCAGCTAAATCACAAAAATATGCTCCCATGCCCAGATCTATACCAACACTATCTCACATGCTCAGGAATGACCTCCATGGTATACCACCTGATGGAGCTCATGATACATGTCCACTAGAATAGTTGGCCCCCATTCCATCCTACGGGGTCATATGATTAGATCCACCACCAATCAACTGCATCCTAGTGGGAAGCCCTTCTAGCCCCTTTTTGTCACCAAGGCCTAGGCTACCAAAGAACATAGTAAACTTGGTAGGGGGTAGTCAGCACCATACTCATCAATGAGCCACTCTTAGCTCAAATGATGGTCCAAGATAGTGACATCCTAGAACAACTACTGCATCATGGCTCACCCCTCTATTAGGGTCTAATCATAGTACACTTGTGACATAACCAAGCTTAACATTAGTATCCCTCACATCAATATCAAACCATGACAAAGCAATCAAATGTATAACTTATTAGATCACCATAACATGACACTCAAAGAATGTGATACACATCCTCAAATGTAATTGAAGCCTCACTAATCAGTAGATGAAAGGTGTTATGCTTGCTATGTCATCGCTCAACTAGTATAGTTAGCAACCCATGGTTTGCCTGTATATGGGGCATTCGAGTAACCCATCTCAAACCCATGGCTACTATCACAACATGCTCATCATTTGTCAAATGTTCTATAACTATAAACCCCACAACTTTGGGGGCTCTAATGAGTAACATTAGAAATACCTCCTATAAGAACACAACATAAGCATGTTAGTAACACATGGCCAACATGATCACAATGTGAAAATAACCAAAAAAAATGCTCAAAAACAAGTTGTATGATACATTTTCCACACAAAGACAATACCAAATGCTAGAAAGATATTGTACGATACTTTTTGTAGAGCTGTGCAATACAATTCTATCATGCGATATTTTGCACCGATGTAGGTGACAGTTGGGTATGGTCCATATGGACAACCTAAAACTACTCATGTGACACATTTTCTGCTGTGAAATATCACATGATATTTTGTGTTTAAAACCTAAAAACATGTGAAAACCACCAAAAAAGCTCAAAAAAATGACAAAAAGAGTTATTAGTGCCCCATAGTGTTCTAGTTGAGTGTGTAACCAGATGTACTCAAAATGGTGTCAGTGAGTTAGAATGTTCACCCAAGCCATGATGCTCTCTAGACCACTCACAAGTATTTTGAAAATGACACTTGGGACCCTTTTATAACTTTTGACCTCATTTTGACCTAACTTTTAGACTCCTTAGAATTTCACAAAAATTGCACCCCTAGCTAATTTCAACATCCTAGATCCATTTTTGGGATCGAAATCAAAATTTTGAGTTTGTCTTGATGATCAAAATTGCATTCTAAAATTTTACCTTCTTCTAAGTAATTAGCTGACCTTCTAAGGTCTAATTTCTTAATCATTTCTAGGGAATCTTCATTTCTTCATGTCTTCATCATTTCCATGCTTCATATCTACTCAAACTCACCATTTCATAACTTAAATAATCTTTCTACTCAATTTGACCTAATACTATATCCTTTATGGTCAACTCTAGTCAAACTAGGGCATTCTGTCACTCCTTCATAGTCACTCTTTGGTTCTAATCATCTGTCTGTCATCTTGGACATTGCTATATTCTGATTTACTCATATCTAGCTTTTTTTTGCATTTCCTTAACTCATTTCTATTTTGATCCTAAGGGGGTAGAAACACTCTATCATCACTTGCTACAACCATCTATTTCTCAGGAGATTTTTTTTGATCTTTTCACTAGCTCTTGATCTATTTTCTTTGCTAGGTGTTAGCATTCTTCTTGAATTCTAACATCATCTATTTTCTAGTGTTTAGTACTACCACTATCAAGCTATAAATTTAGGATGTGCTATCTCTTTTTGCATGTCATTCTTTAGAATCAGACATCTATGTCTATCACTAGCTACTTGGCTTCTATTTTCTTTGATGTAATGTGTTCCCAAATTGATCACACATTAGTTAAAGAGGGGCAAATGTAATCACCTAAAACTAGTCATCTAGACTATTATCCCCCTTCTCAAAATTTTTACTAATTTAATTAGTCATTTACCTAGACCAAATTGTGAATAATCAATTAATTTGATTATAACCTATAGTTTGACTATGTTATCCTAAGTTCATTCTTTAATTAAAAGAACATGTCCCCTTTTAATTAAATAAAAGACCCCATTCTTTTAACCCACTTAAAGTGCACACATAATGTCCTTTTTCTATTTTGCAAATTAAAAGAAAAGGCTTGTGAGACTTTTGTCTTATATGACAAGTCATCCTATATTCTATTGGTTGACTTGTGTGTCAGATGGATTGCTCTTCTTTTAGAATTCCACTATTGACCATCCACCATCTTCATTTTCATCTCTACCATCTATATGACTTTAAAAGGAAGAGAGATTTCCCCCTCAAATGATCCACACTCTTGAGTATTGTTATGTTGCAAGTTTTCTATTCAAATTCTGGAGAGCTTTGTCGAGAACTTCTATTTCTTGTCTACATTTCTTTCATCTATGACATTTTGTCATATGGCATTCCAATTTAGTTGCATGTTAATGTAGTTATTTTGCAATAGTTTAGCTCACATAGTCTAATTAGTATCGATGTAACACTTTCATTTGCTTAGCTTAGTTGCATTGTGCATGTCATCTTAGTTTACTCTCCTTCTTGCATTGATACACAAGATTTATTTGACACTATCATTCTTGCTCTTTCTCAAAGAATCTCCCATCTTATGCTTTACTAGCAAGGGTTGTGTTTCTAAGGCTCAGCTAAGAGTTTTCTTTATGCTCATTTATATGCCTCTTACATTTCATGACTAGGGATCTCTAAGCCACCATTTGAGCTTTCCAATTTATAGAAAACCTTGGATAGAAGGGTTTAGAGGAGTGTACTTTTTGAGTGTACAAGTCATGCCCTTTGGACTGACCAATGTGCCAAGCACCTTTATGTGGCTTATGAATGAGGTACTAAAGAAATTTTTGGGAAATTTTTTTTGTCTATCTAGATGATATTTTGATTTTTAGTAAGTCTTTGGATGAAAATTTATTGCACATTCCTAGTATCCTTGAAAAATTGAGGGAAGAGAAATTGTTGATTAATTTGAAGAAGTGTAGCTTTTTCAAAAGGGAGTTAGTTTGTTTAGGGTTTATTGTATCAGTTGATGGTCTCAAAATGGATCTAGAGAAGGTGAAGGTCATCTTGGAATGGCCTACTCCAAGGTCTACCATTGAGGTGAGGTCATTCCATGGTCTAGATAGTTATTATAGGAAGTTCATTAGAAATTTTAGTACTATATGTTCACCCCTAACTGAAACAATGAGGGGGGATAGAAACAAGTTCAACTTGACTATAGGAGATGCAAGGAGTTTTGTATTGTTGAAGAAGAATGTCATAGAGAAACCTCTATTGGCACTTCTTAATTTCAACAAAGTATTCTATGTGGATTATCATGCTAGTGGTAGTGCTATTGGGCCTGTGTTGAGCCAAGAAGGTAAAACTATTTCCTATTTTAGTAAAAAGTTGAATGATGAAAAGAAGAAGTTTTATGTTTATGATTAGGAGTTATATGCAATAGTTTAGGCCTTAAAGAAATGCAGGCAATATTTGTTTCCAAAAGAATTTATCTTGTATGCTAATCACTAGGCATTGTAGTACCTAAATAGCCAAGGTAAATTAAATTAGAGACATTTGAAGTGGGTAGAGTTCATGCAAAGTTATACATTTGTATTGAAACATAGAAGTGGAAGGTCTAATAGGGTTGCAGATGTATTAAGTAAGAGAGAATTATTACTGGTAGTAATGCAGGTTGAAGTGGTTGGTTTGATGAACTCAAGGATTTGTACCCTGAGGATCCTAACTTTGTAGAGGCTTGGAAGGCTTGTAAAGAACCTATTACTTTAGATAGGACTAGATTGCTAGATTACATGATTTAGGATGGTATGTTGTTCAAGGGAAGTCAATTTTGTATCTCAAGAAGTTCCATAAGGGAAAACTTGATGAAGGAGAAGCACAGTAGAGGGATGGTAGGACACTTTGTTTGAGATAAGACCATTGCCATTACTAGAGAACATTACTTTTGGCCTCAATTGTCATAGGATGTGAAGAAGTTTGTATAGAGTTGTCAAATATTTCTAACAACCAAAGGATTTAGTTATAATACTGGACTCTACCAACCATTGCCTATTCTAATGAAGCCTTGGGAGGATATAAGTATGGATTTTATTCTTGGACAAAGGGGTAATGACTCAGTATTTTTTATGGTTGATAGGTTCTCCAAGATGGCACATTTCATTCCATGTCACAAGACTCATGACACAATGCATATTGTAGATTGGCTTTTCAGAGAGGTGGTGAGGCTACATGTTCTCCCAAAAAGTATTATTTCTAACAAAGATACTAAATTTGTGGGGTATTTCTAGAGGATTTTGTGGAAGAAGTTGAAGATAGAATTAAAGTTTAGTTTTGCACATCATTCACAGACTAATGGAAAAATAGGAAGTAGTGAATAGGAGTCTAGGCAATTTACTAAGGTGTTTAGTAGGAGATAAACCCAAGGCATGGGATTTGATTCTACCACAAGTAGAATTTTCTTACAATAATTTTGTAAATAGGAATACTGGTAGATCGCTATTCCAAATTGTGTATGGGAGTAGTCCAAGCACTACACCAAAGCTGAGGAAGATGGAACAAGGGGAGAGGATAGATGTTGAGGTAGAAGAATTTGCCGAGCATGTCAATAACCTATGTAAGGAGGTACAAGAAAATATTTCCAAAATGAACCTATAGTACAAGACTCGGGTAGATAAAAAGTGGAGACATAAGGAGTTCCAAGTTGGAGATCAAGTTATGGTATATTTGAGGAAGGAACAATTTCTATTGGGTACCTACAACAAGCTAAAAATGAAGAAATTTGGCCATTGCAAAATTTTGAAGAAACACAATTTAGGGAATGCATATGAGGTGGAGTTGATAGATGGGATTCATATTTCTCCTATTTTAAATATTGCAAACTTAATAGAATATCATGATGATGGTGTAGATGAGGAGTTGATACTGGAGCCATGTTTAATTCTTACTTCTATGAAGGAAGAGATTGAAGAAATTCTGGATAGTTGTGTCGGCCAGAGTACCAAAAATAGGTAGTATGAAGAATACCTAGTGAAGTGGAAAATATGAACAATAGAAAACTCAAGTTGGATATACACAATGAAGGTCACCCATTTGGGTTTTCCTCTACTAGCTATAAAGTGATAGGGTCACTTTTCAATCTACCCTGGGTGTCTGATGCAAGAGCATCTAGTAGTGTAAGGGCAATCCTATATCACCCAAAAAAAATTCTTAGTATTAGTTCTATTTGAAGTTTTTTCATTTCTAGATACCCATTTGGGTCAAATAAAGATTCCAACTCTCATAGCTCCCCTATTGGTTTTCTGGGTTAGAGTTTTGAGCACCTTTGGATATTTGCCAATGTAGAAAATAGGTTATTTTGTAATTGAGCTACAATTATAATGAGTTAGAGGGTGTAAGTTGGAGGGATTATTATCCTTGTAATTTAAAGCACTCTAGAAAAAGAATCAGGTCAAAAGCCTTTACATTTTGAAAGTTATTGTAATTTTAAGTTGCCTATAGACCTCTTAAGAGCACTTTAAAGTCAGATTTGAGGCACTAAATAGTCTCATAAAGGTCCAAAAAATGGGGGATGAGTAAATCTGGTCCATTGGGCTATAGAGCACTTTGAGAGCTTTCTAGAAATGTAAACAATTCATTAATCAGAGTCCCAGATCAAAAGTTATGCCTCCCAAAATGTTGACCACCATTTCTGGATTCTTCTATTTTTACACCAACTTATGACATGTTTTCTAGAACCTTCTATTTTGGTAGTGGATGCAAAATGGCATATTCTAAAATTTATTCCTAACCCTAAACCTAGTTTGGTTAACTTAAGGACATTTTTGGCATTTTAAAGGCAATTTTTGGTGGAGTTCAAGATAAGGTATTGGAGGATAGTTTTTCTCCAAGATCATACACCATTGTAAGCCATAGGGCATGTCTTTGGGTCAATTTCCATTGTAATAAATGTAATAAGAGATCACTTACGGTAATAATATTCCCCTTTTCCTATTACTATATCCATTCTTAGTAATTTATTATCAACCTTATTTTTCTTTGGCTCCTCACTATGTAGCTCTTGTATCTTAACTTCAGGCATTATCAAAATTAACATTTGTAGCAACATTGGATTGATAGAAAAACTTGATAATTGACATAGAAAAGTAATTCCTCCAATCCTATCTTCCTTCACATCAATTTATTGACCTTGGCCAATCATTCCCTCACTTGGAGGTCTATGGAGTGTTGCTCCATCACCTATAGCACAAATATTTGCATTGTGCTCTATGGAGTCTCCTCTAGTTTGAGAATGTTCAAAATCAATATTTTCATTTCTAGTATTTTCTCCTTGTTCACCTTGTGTGTTTTGAACCTTTTTCACAGTGTCTATATCCATTTTCTATCCCTTAGTATACATAGGAATTGTATCTACCAAAATAATTTAAGAACCAATTTGAATGTTTCTTACATTTTATCCTTATGGCTTGGGAAATATTTTGATTTTCTTGATTATTGGATCAAAGCTAGGAATATGTTTATGCATTGGCTTGGTAAGTGATGACCTCTCAATGTGTAGCTTGGTTCCATCATTTATGTCTTCATCTTTCTTAAGTTTCTCATGATGGAACCTTAAAATTTGAGTATTTTTGTTAAATTTTCCAAATTTGAAGCACAATTTTAAGAAACATTATGGTTTTGTGCTTAAAAGATATAAGAAAATTTCAACTTCTAATTACATGATTTTGGGAATAAGTTCACAACAACACTATGATTTTGCAATTTCAAAGTTAAGCTTTCAATTGTATACTAATTTTGCAATTTTGGTAAGAGAGACATCTTTAATGAGCAATTTCACAGTTTTGATACTACTAGTTCTTTGACAATATATAATTCTGAGAATCATAAAGAAATATTGATTTGATTAATTTATTGGAAAAATGGTTGTGGAAAGTATTTTTTTTCTATTCGTCCAATTTTCATTCAATATGACATTGATCTTTGATGACTCATGCTAAGGATTTGAGGAAAATATGATCACTTAATGCACTTTACATCATTGATAGATATAAGGACATGTGGTGGGTTTCTTCTTTTCAAAAAAAAATTCTTGTGCAATTTTCTGTGTTTGTTTTGTAGGATAGGACCTATGGGTTTACCAATACAATGAAATGACAAAAATGAAGTACCACACCTAGTCATGCAATTGAGATTGACACCAACTTAGGAGGATCAATTTGACATTATTAACAACATGTATACAATTAAATGGGATTTGTGAACAACATATGCTCGGTATCAAATTGACTTCCATGAGATCCTGATGGAGGAAGAAATATGAGAAGCCTTGAACATGTTGATAGGAGTGCCAAATGAAGAGGTTGATGAATGCTTGGAGGCAATTCTTGACATGATGTGAGAATTATGATTTTCATATGATTTTATCTTTTTTATTGTAATTAAATTTTAATAAGTTGTAGTTAGTATTTAGCTAGTTAGGATGAAAAGGCCTAAATCTTTTTGCACCCTTCCATCTTCTATAAGAAAGGGTATGAAGGCCTTGTATAGATAGGACAAAAATAGATAAAACAAATAAATATTGTAGATATACACATGCACAATGGTGTTACATATTGTAATTTGGTATAGCCTAGTTGTACTCCATTTTGAATTAATAAACTATACCATGTTCTTCTCTAAAAGATAGGGAATTGGTCATTGATTTCCTTTAATTTAAGTTTTTATTGGATTAACACTATTTGTAGAGAAAAATTAGGGCAAGCCTTTGAAAAAAAAATCTTATATGCTTAAGTATGTTTTGCATTATTAGTCTTTATACTGAAGTTAAATTCAATTATCTAGACTTTATGGGATTCTCTTAGTTTGTCTTCTTATTAGTTGATGGTGGTGCGCTTGTCTTCAAGATATAAGATCTATTTAGTGATTATCAAAGTTGACTCTCTTCTCCAATTTGGAAGGAATTGGTCCTATTATAGTTTGAAAATTGAGAACATCTTTGTGGATGATAAATAATAAATATCAAATAATTTCATGTGTTGTAGTACAAAATTACACATTTTATTAAAATCACCTCACTTTATACTTCACAAACATTCATTATTATAATCAATTTCTTCTTGAGAAAATTTTCCAACTCAAGAAAATTGTTAATTTTTCACATTATGCAACATTAATCAAAAGTACAACCACTTGGGTCTTGTAGAGCCTAAAGTGTGGAGGTTGAGAAAGAAAGGTTTTATCCTTCTCCATTAACCAAAATTGTATTGAATTTCCCAACATCAAGTAGGAAAGCTCATAGGAAGTCAACCAAAAATTGTGTGCACCAACAGATTGGTGACTTTACTAGGGAGAGTTGCTCACAATTCATATTGTCTCTAGTTACCTAGAGCTTTCATATTCACAGACCAAAAATAGAGAAGAAGTAAAATCATCTTATTTGAACTGTGAATTTGCTAAAGGGAGAACTCAAAAGACATAGAAAATAGTATTTTTCAAAGCAAATTAGAATATTTCTAGACTTTACTAGAGTATGAAATATTTATTGAAGAAAAGTTGGCGACTATTATTTTGTGTGTGTTTATGAATGATCAATTGTTTGTATCTAAGAATACAAAAAGTAACAAACATTTATCCTTGAAGTTTATGTGGGGAAGGAGGTTTGCACATTCTAGATAAAAGCTTATAGTACACTCTAGAAAAGAGAAGACATAATTTTGAAATAAACAGATATGTCATTAACTTAATATTTTAAAAAATTGTAGATAGAGAAAAATACTTATGTGATGATGCTTAGATTGATACACAACAAGAAGAAGATTTATTCTTTGATCTGAACTTGGGACAATTCAAAGCTCTCCAAGTGGTTGATGAGTCTTATGAAGAAGAAGATGATGAAAAATAAATGAAGATTCTCAAAATCTTATAGAAGCATTAGATTAGTCCTTAAGAAGGGTAAAAAAATCATTAAGAAGAGTTCTAGATGAATTACTAGAAAAGCATGGTTTGAGAATAGATGGTATCACTACACCAAAACATGTTGAATAAAAGATGATTAAGGATAAAGGTTAGTCATCCAAATACACTCCTCCTCATAAAAATTAAATTGAACATCTTTCAATATTGTGCATAGAAATCCATTATATAGAAATGAAGAAAAGAATAATCTCACTAATTGAAATAGGGATAAGACAAATAGAACTAGGAATAATTGGAGGAACAATACTTTTAATAATGAAGGCAATGCAAGGAGGTTCAAATTCAATCAAAAAAACTAATAGGCAAGAGCCTCTATGAACATAGAATGATATAAGCAGTTAGATTGCATAGGGATAGCAAGATATCCTAATCCCATATCCAATGATCTAAGGAATGCTATACGAAAATTCTCTTAAGGAAGGAGATCAATCTATAGAAATAAATGTCATTAAACTCAAAAGTTCAATTGAGGAATTAGAATAACATAATGAAGATGTATTCATGGAATTATTTTTTCAGTCTCTAACCAATGATGCTACAAAATGGTATAAAGGGTTTCTCAAAAAATTTATAACAAGTTAGCATGATTTTGTAGACATGTTCCTTGATTAATTTGGGAGTCATACTAACACATATTTTGTATAGCATGAATTAGACAATATAAAGAAGAGCTCCAATAAGACTAATTTTGAGTTTAATAAAAGATTTATTAAAGTTTTGAATAGGATAACCCAAGACATTAGGCATGTTGATTCATTTCTCATAATTTTTTTATTTAAGTGCCATTGAAAGCAAGACACATCGTGAGATAAGGTCTCATAGACCTAATACACTATAAGAAGCCTTTAGAGTGGCCATAACAATTGAAAATGATAAAAAGGCCATAGGTAGAGTTGTAAAAAGAGAATATCATAGGTTTTTTGATCCCAAGGCACCTACAAAAAATAAGGAGGAGGATAAGATTGACAAGATTTTAGAGATGATTAAAGATTTGCATGTTAAGGGTAAGAATGAAGCAATAAAAAACAATAGATATTATAATAAAATAGAAAGATATAAAATGTAGGATATGCCATATACTATATCATTGAAGGATGGTAAATCTATCAAGAACACTGATACTCATGATCCACTCAAGAGAAATAATTATTATGTAGAGAATGGTCCATCGCGTGAAGCATGCAGAATGCCACATTCTCTAGAAGAATGACTAGTAGCTAAGAATATTTTTGATGATAATCTTCATTTAGGATATGAACCACAAATAAATGTATTATCCTTAGAGCCCTTTTTGGGTGAAGATTCCTCAAAAGATGAATATGTGTCATATGTTGATGCAAGAAGAATAAGACACTTGGATTAACAAGTTCTCTCAAATGAAGAACCAACTAGAATAATTACAACAATGGAAGAAAGAAAGGCCCTCACAATTGTAGTAGTTGAATGGGCTAAGAGAACTTATAGATTGAGGAATAGAAAAATTAATTCAGTCTCTGAGAGAGATGATAAACCCACTCTATGAAAATTAATTGCATCTATTAAACCTTCTCAAAATAGCTTCTAGGAAAGACCATATACAAATCAGAAGGCACCAGATAAGCAATAGGTAAATAACTCTTTTGTCTTTAATTCTCTATCTCAACTAAAAGTTTTTGTTCCATTCTTAGAAATAGTGAAAATTCCTAAGTATGGAAAAGAAGTTTAAAATATTATATCAAAAACTAATAAAATTCATTAAAAGAATCATATTGAGGGGAGCACATAGGTTATCTATTTAGGGGCTAACATAAATGAAACTACTCCCCAAGTTTACCTCCTTTTACTAAACTCTTCTTACAAATAATAATCTAGTTAGAAATTGTATGATAGATTTAGGAGCTATTATGAACATTATGCCTATTGAAGTTATGACTAAATTAGAAAAAAAATTAGCCATATCTCATAGGAAGTGTTATGCAATGGACAATGAGTCTATTCCAGTCACTGGGGTTATTAGAAATATTGACTTCAGGTTCCCTTCTTGTCTTGATGTTTCATATAAGATGTATATAACTGTGGTTGATGTCACAACCTCTTACGGTATGTTAGTCTCAAGATAATTGTCAAATCTAGTTGGAGGCATATACAATTGGATTTATCTTGTGCAATGATTCCTATAAATGGTAAGAATATAAGAATTGATAAAGATCCTAGGTTTGAATATATCATTGAACATTTACACCCTGACATAAAAATATATTTTGGTCAAATGGATATATAAAATTTGAAAATAAATGTTAGCAAACCTATACAAAGTGCAGGGAATTCTAGCATTCTCATGAAACGGGAAAGTGAAGGAATATGGAATTTACATTTTGATGGAGCATGTGGTAAGGAGGGAACTAGCACTAGAATAATTTTGACATCTTTTAGGTATGCATTACTACCTAATTTTGAATGTACCAATAATGTTGTTGAATCTGAAGCTTTAGTTTTAGGGATTGACATTGAAAAAATCATAAAATTAAATTAATGTCAATATTTGGTGATTCTAAACTAATTGTATACCAAATAAGGAACCAATTCACAACCAAATGTTCTAGACCTAAAAAATATAGAAATTATGTATGGGATCTTATTGAATATTTTCATGCATTTTCAATCACTTGGATAGATAGGAATGATAAATCTCTTTTTGTTTTGATGGCTAATATAATTGTTAAACAAATTAGCACACCATTACAAGATATAGCTTAGGTTGAAATTTTAAAAAAAGGCCATCTGTACTAGATAATATTTAAAATTGGTAATTTTTTGAAGATGATAGGGATATGTTAAAAAATTTAACATCTTAGGAGAATTATCAAGATGCTAATATTGATTGGAATGGATTAGTGGAAAGTTAGGATGTAAAAGACATTATTTTGGGTGAGGAAATAGTTCATTTTAAGTCCAACAAAATACCCAAAGGATTGGTCATATTAGAAAGAGTTTTTAGTGAGAACTAAATGATCAAGACACATAGCCCTATCATAACTTAATATCAAGTTGAGAAGATCAATTTAGGGAATGAATATTCACTAAGAGAGGTGTTTATTGGTAAAAGTTATCTAAGAAAATAAGGTCAGATATGACTTCTTTATTGAGAAAATACAAACATATTTGTGCCTGTCCATATGATGATCTTAAAGCATACATAGAGGATCTCTTTCATGATATTTTTTTTAAAAATTGAGATGCAAAACCATTTAGGCAAAAGTAGTGTCCCATAAACCCAATGTTGGTACTAAAATTAAAAGAACTAATTAAAATGAGGGATGTTCACATAATAAAACCAATCAGGTATTCTACATGGGTCTCTAACTTAGTTTTAGATTAAAAAAAGAATGGTGATAAGGTTATGTTATGGTTTGAGGAATTTAAACATATCTTCATTGAGAGACAGTTATGCATTCCCAAATATGAAGGCTCTATTACAAAAGGTTGCAAGAGATAAATTACTACCTATGATGGATGGTTTCTCTAGTTATAATTAGGTAAAAATTAAAGAAACTAAAAAATATAAAATAATTTTTACTACTCCTTAGGGAACATATGTGTATGCTAGGATGCCTTTTGGCCTAACCAATGTCTTCTAGTTTCACAATGCATGGCCCATTTTGCCTAGAAATGGGGACCCCTTACTTTATTTTTTGGCTTTCTAGAACCCTAATCTAAGGTTTGAATATTTTTTAGGGTTTTATCTAGTGTATTTGGTCAAATATAGGTCCTGATTTGAAAACCTAGATTCTAGAAATCATCATCAAAGTGGATAAGTCATTTTGCAAAGAAAATGCTACACCTCCCCAAGTGCACTAGTATGCCAAAGTTCAAAAGAAAGCACCAAACATAGAAAGGTATTCCTCCTTGGTAATTTGCACCTGGACAGTAGTGTAGGAGCACAACACCTAGGGGTACACTGGGACATGAGTCTATAAAACTAGGGGATCCCCTACCTTCTTCACTCTTCATTCTCTTTGCTCTGAGCTTCTATGTCATAGCTATGCATCTCTTGAGGTGTGCTAATGTGCCTCTCTCCCTCACTCTACCTACACACACAAGACACTAAAACAACAAGTTATAATGCACAACTATGCCATTATTTAGGTGCACAACTGCACACATTCTTTTTTCAAAAACTTAAATTTTTTTTTTAAAAACTTAACAAATTGCAATATACACCTAGACAAAAACTGAAGATTATATAGCGTGCGCATCAACACACCCCATGAGGTGCACTACTGTGCACCCCATTTTTTAAAGGCTTAATCAAAGGATAAGGCACACCTAGTGCACCTATTAGGTGCACCCATTTTTGTATATAAGGGTTAAAAATTGTATTTTTTGATGTTTTAAACACTTAGGGTTTTTGGGTTCTATTCGTGTTAGTATTAGGGTTAGTTTTTATTGATTCTTCTTCAACTTTGGACTAATGGACATCATTTTTATGAAAATTTAATGGCTTCTTCATCATCCTCCCTTGTTATAAAGATGGTTCTCAAACCTGTGGTATTCGAGTTTCAAGGTGTTCCTACAAAGTCGCACTTTCAAGATGACTATTTAAAGATTTGGGACACTAAACTTTGCCATATAGACTTGAGCACATTCCTAGTATTGTGAAACAAATTGATAGAAAGGTCTCCAATGATATCCTCTCTTCTCTGATCAAGACTTTTCAACATGGCATCACACCCAACACTAGTACAATCCTCAGAGCTGATTATGACACTTGTAGAAAACTATGGTTCTAAAGAAAGGGTCATAAAGAGCATAATTGGAGAGATCATCTGAGACCTATGACCTAAGAACATAGAGAAGAAGTTCCATCTTCCAATAGTAGATTAGTTCATTAGATTGATCTATCACCAAGTGGAAAGATGGTATAGGGAATATGTAGAGGAATCTTCCAAAATCATCTAGTCCTTATACCTCATTGAGAAGACTCCTTTAGGGAAAAAGTTGGGCAAAGTGGACATGACAAGAGGTTACATAAAAGAATATATTAGATATTATATAATAATTTTTAATAGAGTCATGGGTTTCTAGCACAAGGCATATGAATATTTGGATGGTGCACTTTATTGAGACTATCAAGATAGCGAAGATGTCAATTGATTAGGCTTTGATTCATAGTGAGAACTTGGGTGAGTAGCTAGTGGCAATTAAGAATAATAATAAGTTTTACATAACATCATATTTGGTATACTTGTTAGTTGCAAGGGCAAAAATTATCTAGAACTCTATAGAAAGGGCAGTATGCATGATGTGAGTGCATGACCCTATATAGTTATTTGCAGTTAGTGAAGAAAAGGCTTCCAGAGCATAGCAAGGAATACAAGATAGTTATGATACATTTATATTCATGATTATCAATTTCATTAAGGGGAATTATGCAAGGAGGATGTCAAATGAGGCAGTGGCTAATATTTTAGAGGTTGAAGCCTACTACATCCTATATCAAAAAGTCACTTATTTAAGGGTAGTGGGTACCACTCTCAATCCCAAGAAGCTTCCTAGGTATCCTAGTAATAGACTTATACTGCTAGAGATCACTAAAAAACTCTTGTCTACTTATGATAGAGTTAGGAAGCAACTCAAAATAACCTGGGTATGGCCCATTACTCTAGGACCATTCAGTGTGGTCCAAAGATAAGATATTTCATTTTTTGAGTCTGAGTTGGATCAATATCATTTGGATGAATATAATTCTCCTTGGCCCTATTTTCATAACATTGGAAGGGTATAGTATTTATCTGGTAAGACATTTTAGCATGAAGATGCAATTGAGGATCATTGGATGAACATAGTAGACAACTATGATATCCATATAAGTGATTATTATAGGATGACTCTCTATTTGGCAAGCAGTGCCTTGAAGATAAAGGTTTCTTTTAAGATAGTGCAATAGGATATTGAGGATGTTATTGATCCATTGTTCAATAGGGGCAATATTGGTGATCAATGTATCATTAATGTTGAGAACAACAAAAAATAAAACTCAAACATTATTCATAGGGCTAGGCATGTCATAAAATTGACAAAGGATTGGATCAAATGACCTTTCAAGTTGAATCCAATACCTCAAGTGGTAGTCTTCCATGCTCAAGCCCAGCCAACAAGAGGTCAAGGAGCTAAGGTAATAGTGCCTAAATTTATAGCTTAGTCCCCTCTAAGGCCAGAAATAGTACACCATCTTGATTGAGAAGATGGGTATTATCAGGCTCAAAAATGAAAAGGTAAGAGGAAGAGAACTTCTTCCCAAGAAGCTGAGCTAGAAGAGGAAGCAACTCAAGCACCTCCATAGCTTGGGGTAGAAAATGTACAAGGGTTAGAGAATATGAAAGCCACACAAGCCTAGGACAATCCTCAAGTGTGACCAATTGAACAAGGGCAAGGAGGAGTTGAAATAGAAGTACAAGAGGTGTCTCCACCTTAATAAGAGGTATAATCCTACCCATCCACTCTTAAAAGAAGAAATATTAAGACCCTAGTCAAGAGGAGACAAAAAAACGATTAGAAGAGTTATCCCTTTCCTATCAATCCTGAAAATTATCCCAAAAGTAGAGGAAGAAGAGGATGATAAGGATGAAGAGGATAACCTTCCTTTGAACCAAAGGACTTATCTTGCCAAAGATACAGAGTTAGAATGGAGAAGGAGCTCCATAATTATGCCACCATCCATTCCTAAGTAGCCTATTTAGTCTACTACATCAAAGGATAAACTGTAGCAATGGATTAATGAGCAAGAAGGAAAAGGCACTAATGTCTTCCAAATGTCAAATTTTGATTTTATGCTAGTTAACACTAGATTGGTGGGATACAAAATAAGAGATAATTCAAATAATCAACCTAAATAGGAGGATTGGAGTCAGTTGTCACTTGAGCCACAAGGACTTAAGGTAGCTCTACCATTTCCCATTCAAGTCACATTTTCTGTAGATAAGGGATCATCTACTCCTCTTCCTCCAAACAATGAAGAAGAATGGATTCAAGAAGGACAAGAGGAAGAGCCATAACAAGTATCACTGAAATAATTTTAGAGGAAGGACAAATAAGTGAGCAACCTCAACAAGCTTCCCAAGACATAAAAGTGAGAACTATGGACTCCACAGATATAGAGACTCCTAGTGTGGATCTATCACTAAAAGAGAAGACTCCAGAGAGGAGTGATAAAAGGAAGAGTCTCCATCTTCAAAAGAAAAATCTTTGATGGAGAATATCCCAAGATGGCTAAGAAAAGAATTCATTAGAAACAAAAGGTAGTCACTACTAAGGAAGAGGATAGGATGGATTTGATTGAAGTTCTTAAGAAACCTGAGTCACCACCAAAGGATGCATAGGCATTGTCCTTTATCATGAGTGATTAGAACCAAGATTTGTTTGCACATGGTTCTATCCATCCTCCATATGCATATGTTGAGGAATTAACTCCAAGAGATTATTAGTTAAGGGAGGTTATGCTTGGGAAACCTACATTGGACAACTAATTTGATGGTGACAATGGTAATTAAAGAAGTGTTTAAACACTTAGAATAGGATGGGGTAGAATTGATAAAACTTAAGAGATAGAATGAGATCCTAAAAGGATATATGAATGAAGTTCTTGGTCATTTAGATCCTACAAATCCCAAGGAACTTTGAATGCAACACTAGAGAGAAGAGATAAGTAGACAATATAGCTAGACCCAATTTTTAAAGATTGTCAATAATGGTGAGAAAGTTTTGAAGAGAAAGGTGTACACATTATATAGGGAAATCTTAAGTTGCTACACCATATGCAGGGTAATGCAAATAGGCTAGTGGCCATTTTGAATCAAGATTTTGGTTTGATAGACAAAGTACATACCTAGGGCAAGGATGTGCAAGCACTATAGGTAATCAAAGGCCAAGGGTATTAGACATTAATGGAGGTATATATAGTAGAAGAGTTAGATAAGATTACAGATGGAAATAAAGTGAGAAGCATTACATGTGAAGATTCATAAGCTCAAGGATCAAACCCAAGAGAAAATTTTGGAGGCATAGAAACATTATAGTGATGCATGTATAGACATTTTTGAATTTTGAAGATGACTCCAAGGATAAATTGATACCTATGGAAATAGTTGTTGAGTAGCTTCAAAAGACTTTTGAAGAAGCTTCTAATAATGATGACATCAGACAAGTTTTTAGAACAGAGGAAGCATTATTAGATTTAGATGTGAAACTCAGAGATTTTGCAAAGACTCACATCAAGGTGGGCAACTATAGGTAGAAAGTGAAGGATAAGCATGAAGCCTTAGATTTTCTAGATGCAACTCAAGTTACTAAGATTATTGAAAAATTCAAGGGCAAATACCCAAACATAGCTCTAGTATAAAGGGGAACAAAACCCAAAAGCTAGAATTTTAGTTTTGCCACTTGGTGAAATTTTCCATTTTTTAACCTACTTTTGAGGTGTGCAAGTGTGCTTTTCAAAGGTCTGCTAGAAGTTTTGAAGAAGTTATAGGTGTTCCAATAGCTAACTTCTAGTTCTAAATTTATAGCTTTCCATGCATCAAAAATGCATTTTGATGGTAGTTTAACTTCTATAGACACCTACATCATCTAAAGTCTTTCTTCTTTTTATTTTCTCATTTCTTCTTTGTTCTAAGACATGTAAAGGCTCATGCATCCATTTAATGATATCAATATGGATGGAATCCTACTAAGAACTAGTTAGAGAGTTAGTGTTTACATAATTAGATTTGTGTTATTATTTTAGAAGTATATGTTTGCAAAAAGATATCTCTCACTCTCAACACAAATTGAGGAGAAGATTTCTTATAATTTCAAGAATGTAATATGTGTTTGAGGTTGCCATTATTTTGATGCAATAATATATGCTATTGGTGCTCACGTTTAAAGTGTAGTGATTCTTGCCTAAGTGTGTTATATTTTGTGGATGTATTTTCATGGAATGATATTGAGCCAATATTTTTATTGCACTATATTTTTTGTGTGATCTTTTAATTCTAGTATTTGCTATAGGTTAAAAAATTTCACTAATATACTTAGTTTGAGAAGAGATCACCTTATTGTTCCTATATAGCTTTTTGTCTCACATGAGTGCACTTTTCATGGCTTGATGATTTGATGAAAAGTGAGACATCTTAAAGTTATTGAATTACCATCGATGATTGCATTAGTGGAATTAAGGAAGCATTGTTCCTATTTTCATTAGTTACCCACCAATCTTTCCGAAGGCTTAACTCACAAATGTGTTATTTTCATGGCTTATGTCTGTTAGGATTTTAATTTCATGTTATTTGTTTAAAATAATTGTTACTCTATCTTCATTATTTGCTTTTACTAACCCCTTGGTTAAATTAGGAATTCATATAGTTGCATCGTTAGACTGCATTCATCATAAAATAGAAAAATACAAAAACATATTTCTTTTTGTGTGATTGTTATTTTGAAACAACAAGAAGATTCAAAATATTATCCAAATTAGTTAAAGAACTAGAAAAGGCCTCCTCATGAAAACTTGCATTTTTCTTCAACTAAGTGGATTCTAGTATGTTGCAAGATCGCCCAAAACCTTGGAGTTGATCACAAATTAACTTTTCAAGAGAGGAATTTGAAAGGATTCTTTTTGTTAAGCATTATGTAAAGAAAAATCTCAACACAATGTCAGAGAAACATTCCAAAGGACCATTGATGTTGCATTTGAGGGTCTAATTGATCATATTTTGGCTATTTATCAAGATGCTTTGACAATATGTTTAAAGGAAGTAGAAGATCATTGTAATCACCTAGAAATAATCTTTAAGAGAGCTCTGGAATATGGCATATCTCTCAACCCAAAGAAGTGTCAATTTGGAGTAACATAAGGTAAATTATTGGGTCACATAGTTTCTAAGGAAGGAGTTAGAATAGACCCTGATCGAGTGAAGACTATTGACAATATAAAATTCCAAAGACAATCAAAAAAATATAATCATTCTTTGGTTAGATTAACTTTTTAAGAACATTTCTATCTAATTTAGTTGAAATCATTAAGTCAATGTCAAAAATACTCAAAATATGGATTTACTTAGTTTAGGATGATAAGGCTTTACAAGCCTTTGAAAATATAAAAAGAGCTATTAAGAAAACACCTATACTTAAAGCCCATAACTTTAGTAAACCCTTTTAGATTTTCTTTTGCATCTTATCATATAATTGTTATTCTTATGCTCCAAATTCCTAAAGAAGGACATGAAAAACCAATTGCTTTCTTTAAAAAAAGCTTGCAAAATTTTGAGTTAGATTATGATATAAATGAGAAGAAAGCTTATGCTATGGTTAAGGTAGTCAAGTCTTTTTGTTCATATTTAGTAGGTGCTAGTGTTGTTGCTTATGTTCCCAATTCAATAGTCAAGGGCATATTCAAACAGACTGAAACTAAGAAGATGCATATAGATTAACTAGATCTAATAATTTTGTAAGAATTTTCCTTAGGGAAAAATTCACCCAAGACCAAGGAATTCAAACACAAGCACAACAATAGACCAAAGAGAGGATGATCAGAATGACAATATATTCATTCAATATTCTATTTCAAAGTACACTAGGAGTACCTGTATATAAAGGCCTTTGGAGAGCTTCTAGAATGCATAGAAGTCAACATCATGATAAGTCATACAACTAGACACATGTCCACCAGATATGGGTTATCCTCCATTAAGCACGGGAGTAAGTGCAATGATGTGAGGATAAGCCTACAATGGTGTAGCATGCAAATTAATGTTGTAGACAACATGTGCTAAAATGGGAGTGCAAATAACTATATTGTCAACATGACAACTCATGAGAGTACACAAACAATTGTCTCACCTAAATAAATAATAAAATAATGCATTAGCCTAAGTAAACTTAAGTAAAGTGTAAATATTAAATACTTATTTACACTAACAAATTTAACATTAACATTCAAATTACCAAATTGGTTTGTTGTCAAGGATTGGCAAGAATTATGGTGGATGTTAATCTAGAAGCATCACTAATGAATTAGGTGGAAGCATATCATACTATAATTATTATAGAGAATCACCCTCGGTAATCAAGATCCCCCCATTATGACATACATCAAGTATATATAATAGAGAAATGTGAGAAGAACACTATCCCAAAAAAGGAAAAGGTCACCCTCACAAGAGAGAAGAAAAGAGACAAGGTAGTCTCCCCCCAAATAAAGAGTATTGATTAGTGTTAAACACTCTGATGTAGAAGTTGATCTAGGAATGTTGAATATTGTTCCTCCCCTTGGGAAGAAAAAATGGTAGAGGTACAAGTGAGATACTTTCCCTATATGTAGAAAGAATCTTGATGATGAATGTGCCTTTGAAACCTACTAAACTGTCCCTATGTCAATACTAATGGTCACCCCTTCAAATGTTGTTGAAAAGAACAATGTCAAATCTAGTAAGGATGGATGTAGAACTTATCCCAAAGAATGTACTATCTCATCAAATGATAAAGAGACCTCCTACAACTGTTGTGCATAAGGATCCACAATCATATCAACTTGTGAAGATTGATCATGTAGAGAATGGACATGAGGGTCAGAGTGAGCCCTCACAATAAGTAAAGAAGGATATTCTCTATCAAAGAGAAGATCTATATCATCAATGGTCTTCCAAATCTACTATGTGTGACTCCATGAACAAAATGAAAATATCTATCAAGAAGTCACCCACTAATGCTAGAGCTAGAAGACTAGTTGTACCTTGTTCTTTTGGACCTATCACTATGGTAATATGTACATGTGGAATTTGCTGATGTTCTGACCTCTCCCTATATCTATCAATAGGACCCTACATATCTGAATTTTTTGAAGCACTATTACTTGTGTCTTGATCAATTTACAAAATGCATGAAGTAGTCTCCTCAACAAAGAGAAGATGAATGGTATCAATGATGTCTCCCACATCTTCAATGTGAGACTCCACGAAGAAACTTGAAATATCTAAAAGGAAGTCATCCCATGAATCTGAAGTAGGAAGACATAATATATCTTGCTACACTAAATCAAGAGCATCTACGGTTGGAACTGGATTAGTAGTATCAATAGGAGTATCAAAAGGTGTGATCTCATCTAGAGTTGGAGGAACTAATACTAAATCTGCTAAAGATAGAATATCATCTAGAAAAGGATGAATTTGTGGATCTCCATATGCTTCCCAAAGAGCCATCCAAACATTATGAGGAAAAATTTCCATAAGAAGAGGAGCAAAATATTCCTTATTCATACTATTATACATAAAGTGGAGAAGAAGATGAAAATATTCTACCCAATTTGGATGAGGTGGTGGTATCTTCAAGAAAAGATAAAGAATCATATGCTGATGCTCTCTTAGATGATCAAGCATCAAAGCACTCCATTTTTTATAGTTCCTAGGTGTCAACTTTGGTCTTATACTAGACTGACATATGTGACAATACCCCATGAGATCAATATATGTATGCACCCCCCCAAAATGAAGAAATAAACAATTAAACCCCCAATGTATGAGTTGGGCACCCTATAGCCACTTGCTAATTTAGGGTCTATTTTTGAAAGTAGTATTTTTGTCCATAAAATCTATAATTTGATTGTAGATCTAGAAAATAGACAAAAATATGCACTTTCAAAAAAAATGGAACCTGATTATGTGTCCAGATGAGCCCCTACTAACCAATTGAAGTGGCAAAAAATGGGATTTGTTAGTTGCAAAAAAAAATTGGAATAGAGATCTCAAACCACCTGCATCAATGTGTAGATCATAAAATTCTACCCAAAAACAAAAAAAATTGCTCGCAAAAAGGATTTTGTATAAGGGAGATATTGTTGTTTGAAAATTACCTCTGTTGTTATTTTTCCTTAATCACCACTGTCATTCCTCCAAAAATTAAATGGCTCTAGATTTTGCCTCAGATGTCCAATTTGGATGAAAAAAAATCTAATTTGGGGATTTTTGGACCTTTTGAATGTGATGCAAATATCTTATTTGCACTAGCAAGGTTCAATCGTCACCTCCAAAAATCTCTCCTACTGGCTTGATGGCCAAAAAAAAATTCAAAAAATAATGCAAATCCAAAAAAAAATGTAGAGATGTAGATGAAAAAAATGTAGATTTGAAACTTAAATGTACAAATCTGAAATTATCATACCAATTTTATAAATCAAGCATTTGGGTGTTGGTTTGCAAAAAAAATTTGCCTCAAAATCAACTTTAGCCCAACATAGGCATATTTATAGCCAATTTTCACCAAATCAATGCACTAGACACAGTGGTGAGATTCACTTTGGCTCAAGATGCTCCCAATTTTAGTGGATTCTCTAGATGTTTGGATCGAAGGTGTCCTCCAAGAGCTGAAGCAAGATTGGTCTTGAACAACTATGTGAAGAGAATCTCCCTTAGCTCTAATATCATGTAAGAATTTTCCTTAGGGAAAAATTCACCCAAGACCACGGACCTCAAACATAAGCACAATAGTAGACCAGAAAGAATATGATCAAAATGATGATATATTCATTCAATATCCCATTTAAAAGTACACTAGGAGTGCCTATATATAAAGGCCTCTAGAGAGCTTCTGGAATGCATAGAAGTTAGCATTGTGATAAATCATACAACTAGGCACATGTCCACTAGATATGGGTTATCCTCCATTAAGCATGGGAGTAAGTGTGATGATGTGAGGATAAGCCTACAATAGTGTAGCATGCAAATTAATGTTGTATACAACATGTGCTAAAATTTGAGTATGAATAACTATGTTGTCAACATGACAACTCATGAGATTACACAAACTCCTAAGTGTCTTACCTAAATAAATAATAAAATAATGAAATATAATAAAATAATGCATTAACCTAAGTAAACTTAAGTAAAGTGTAAATAGTAAATACTTATTTACACCAAAAAATTTACATTAACATTCAAATAAACAAATTGGTCTACAGTCAAGGATTGGCAAGAATTATGGTGGATGTTAATCTAGAAGCATCACAAATGAATTAGGTAGAAGCATATCATACCATAGTTATTATAGAGAATCACCCTTGGTATATAGATGTTATTCATTATTTAAAAAACATGAAAGGTCGTGGCAGTTAGAGTCAAAGTAATGAAGGGTGCTCCCCTTAATACTTTAAACACATAACAAGAACAAAGAAGTAACAAAAATTTGTGAGAACAAAAATATGGGCTTCTTATTATTGCCACAAATGAGGAATTACAAAATTTAGAATTACAATATCACCCAAAGCTATCCTAGAAAATGTTAAACCATTTATTATTTCTTAAATAGGCAATTTTATGCCACCTATTCCAATAGACCCTAACAATACATATACAATCAGTTAAATACATTTTTGACATTTATTTTGGAAGTTTTGGTTGGCCCAACTTTAGAAGGCCATACCTCTCAAATTGTTTCTCTGATTGACTATTATTGTCACTTTTTGGAATTCTTAGCTTCTAATCCACAAGCTTAGACCTTCACAAGCACCCATCCTCCAATTTTTTTGGGCCTCATCTAAGCACATTTAGGCCTTCAAAGGTGAGCCTAAAGTTTTTATACCAAAATTACACACCAAAATTCTATAATAAATCTATGAATATGCATGATATGACACTAAGCCTCAACTAGTAGGCTGATATATCCAAGATGAGCATCCACCTCTGAAATTAGTGTTGGAAATATAAGAGGAGTAACTAAGAGGGAAGGGGTGAATTAGTTACTACTAAAATAAATCCTAGATCCCTTAGATGTCAAATAAAATTCACACTAATAAAACTAATTACTTCTAATACTTGGTAAGCATATAGAAATTGTTGTAACTTGTTAAATGTAGAGTGTGTATTACTTAGTAGATTTTAAGATATTATTATTAATTACTTGGAAGCATGAAATAAATAACATGAACACATAAGACACTAGAAATTAATGTGGAAACCCAATTTGGAAAAAACCACCAAATGCAACTAGTTACTATTTTTCACTTTTCTGAAGTGAGCCCTATTAAGAGCCAACCCTATTAAAGGTTACAAAACTCACTGTTAGGTGCAACCCTATTAAAGGATTTAATCACCCTGTTAGGAGTGACCTTGCAAGAGGTCTTGAAAAAATTCAATGAAATTGCCACCTTGTTAGAGGATTTACAAATGGTTGTCAAACCAACTCTATTAAGAGATTTTAGATCACTGCTACAATAGTTAGAGAGTAGCAATGAAATGACCTGATATTGATGCAACTAAATTTCTAATTATAGATCTTTTTTCTTTTTCATACTTGATCCTTCCTTATCAAATAAAACATTTTTGCTTCATATGGATACTCACTTATCCTTCAAGTTTTCTTGCTTTCTTCTTATCTCATTCAACTCATTTAACTTGCATATCACATATTTTGAAATCAAAACTTGATCTTTTACTTATATCTTCTGTATTTTCAAATCAGCTCAAATAAAAATTAGAATAACTAATATTCATCACCATAGTTGGCTATAATCAATAGGTAAAATAATTAATCTTTACATGCCAAAATAAGAAAATCCTTTGGTAGCCAACCTAGCTTGGTAGAAATTGATTTTGAAGCAATTTCCTGTATTAACCAATAGAAGCTTTGTTAACACTGTGAACTTATAAAATCCCATTAGTAACTAAGTGAACTCAATTAATACTAACTCTATTCAACTTTCCCTTTGTTAACCAAGTGAGATTGGTTAACACTCTTTTCTGTATAGCTTGGTAGATACTGCCTTCTATACAGAGTAAACTTAGGAATGCTCAGGAGACTAGGAAAATTGTCTTCACTGACCAAGTGAGCTTGGCATGCACTAACTATCAATTGATATGAAATTTTTGTAACATCAAAGACAACACACAATTAATCAATTATATCCAATAATCTCCCTCTTTGGCATTGATAGCAACACAACATGTCATAGCACAATGAAATGTTGAGAACAAGACTCCCTCTATCAAAAAACTTTATTCTATAGTCTTCTCCCTCTATGAAGGAACTACTTAACTTCTCCCTCTACAAAATTTTAGAAAAATATGATAGTAAACTTCTCCCTCTTTGACAACACATGCCAAAGACCCTTCTGAATAGTATTAATGTACCTTGAGTACAAATTCATCTTAATATGTCCTTGTCAATACTGCATCAGCTGATTGATCCTCAACCTAGTTCCTATTGATGCACCACTAAACTTTATTTAGTGAGCTTTAGATAGGGGAATGACCCCTAACTTATCTCTTAAATACAAAAATGCATCCTTAGGTAATGGCTTGGTGAATATATCTACAATTTGTTCTTTTGTATGCACATATTCTAATTTGATTTCTTTTTCCTATACTAATTCTCTTACAAAGTGATATTTTATAGCAATGTGCTTTGTTTTGGAGTGCATCACTTGATTCTTTGATATGTTAATTGCACTGGTGTTATCACAATACATGATTATTGGCTCTTTGATTTCAACCTTCATTCCTTCCAACAATTATTTGAACCAAACAATGTTAGAGCAATTCACTATTGCTACTACATATTGCTTCTGCTATGAATTGAGATGTGCAGTTTTGCTTCTTGCTTGCCCAAGATACTAGCAATAGTGAATTCTAGTATTTGATAGAAACATTCTTCTCAATCATTAGTGTCCTTGCATAATCCATGATAGATCTATTTCTTCTTTTACCTATTCTATTCTACTCAGGAGTACCAGGGTTTGATACTTATCTTTTGATTCCTCTTTCAATGCAAAAACTATTGAATTCATTTGAGATGAATTTACCACCTCTATTTGATCTTAAGAATTTTAATAGTTTTCTACTTTCTTTTTCTACTCTAGCCAGATACCATTTGAATTTCTCAAAAGCTTCTAATTTTTCTTTTAGATACATAATAGTCATCATTTTAGAATAATCATCAACAAAAAGAATGAAAAAAATTTCTCTACTATAAGTTTCTATTCCAATGGGTCCACATAAATTAGTATGAACAATTTCCAAGACATCTTCTGACTGATAGTTTTTGCTTTTAAAACTAGTCTTTCCCATTTTACCAATTTGGCAATTTTTGCATAATTCAACATTAGGTTTCTTCAAACTAAGAAGACCTCTTACTCTTTTGATTTTTCTTATCTTGACCATAGTATCAAAGTTTACATGAGATAGTCTTCTATGCTATAGCTAGTTTTCTTCTAGTTGAGCAATAAAACATGAACAATCACCAAGATCAAGATAAAATAGGTTACCTTTTGTTTGCCTACCTAATTTGATCAGATTTCCTTAGTTATCTAGTAACCTTGCCTTGCCATTCATGAACTCCACCTTGAATCCAATGTTGTTTAGTTGTGCCACACTTATTAAATTATATTTTGGTCCTTCAACCCAATAGGCATTGTCACATACAAGTTCTTTGGTTAATGAGATATCATCTTTTCCTTTTATGCAACAAGCTTCATTGTTTCCAAACCTTACACTACCTCCATCATAGTGTTCAAAATGTTCAAACTTAATTTTATCTCTAGTCATATGGTGAGAACATCCACTATCTATGATCCATGTGTCATTTTTGCTAACATGAGAGAAAAGTACCATCTTATCTCCTTCATCATTAGATTCATCTTTTACAACAATACACTATTTTATCTTCACTTTTATCAAAATCTTTAGCCATGAAACAAGTTTTCTTACCTTTGTCTTTTTAGGATTTGTGACCTTCTAATTCCTTCTTGCCTTTGTACATGTGGCTTTTCTTCTCTTCCTCACTTTCTTTGTTTGGACACCTAGCAGCAATATGACCAATTTCTTCACAAGAAAAATAGATCAGAGGGATTTTACCTTTGTACTTTCCTCTTCTCCTGGAATATTTCTTTGCAAGTAGAGCTTCAAAAACTTCAAGATCACTATCAAAACTTTCCTCAATTTCTTCCTCACATTCTGATTGATTTTATTTTATTTTCTTGCCTTTTTCTTTGAGTGAGAGTTTAGCTTCAAATGCAGAGTTAGTATTCTTGGAAGTAGGAACATAGTGATCAAATTTTTTTAGTTCAAAAGCTATCAATCTTCCTACTAAGGCATCCAAGTCTATCTTGTTATTTGGATCACATCTCTTTTCTTGAATAGAAAAAACTCTAATTTTATAGATGGGAAGCAAAGTTATAAGTACTTTACTTACAATAGTTTCTTCTTTGATTTCTCCTCCAAATGATATAATTGCACTAACATTGGCTTTGATTCTTTCCACATATTTTGCAATGTTTTCATATTCTCTCATTCTCATTTGATCAAATTGTCCTCTAAGGCTTTCTACTTTGGCTCTTCTTACATTTTCATCTCCTCCATAGATTTCTTTTAGTTTGTTCCACATATCAAAAGCAGTTTTGCAATCTTTGACCTCATTAAATTTAGCATAACTGAGAGTAGATGCAATGTCTATCATCATGATGTTATGGTTCTTTTTCTCAGCAATATCTTCAATCGATAATGTTCTAGTGGGAGTTTTATATTCTTCATCAAAATATTTAGATCCTGAATCACTAATGGTAGCTTGCCTCATAAGTCCTTTCCATGTTGTAAAGTTGTCTCTATTCATCTTTGGAATCTCTCTTTTGTAAGACATCTCAATCTTTAGCTTAGGTCCTTGAAACCTTCTCTACAAGTACCAAAAGCTCTGATACCAATTGTTGGAAATATAAGAGGAGTAATTAAGAGTGGAGGAATGAATTAGTTACTACTACAATAAATTCTAGATCCCTTAGATGTGAAATAAAATTCAGACTGATAAAACTAATTACTGCTAATACTTGGTAAGCATACAGAAATTGTTGTAACTTGGTAAATGTAGAGTGTGTATTTTTTATCATATCTTAAGATATTATCAATAATTACTTGCAAGCATGAAATAAATAACATGAACACATAAGACACTAAGATTTAATGTGGAAACCCAATTTAGGAAAATCCACCAAATCCAACTATTTACTATTTTTCACTCTTCTAAAGTGAGCCTTGTTAGGAGCCAACCTTGTTAAAGGTTACAAAACACACTATTAGGTGTGACCCTATTAAAGGATTTAATCATCCTATTAGGAGTGGCCTTGCAAGAGGTCTTGAAGCAATTCAATGGAATTGCCACCTTGTTAGAGGATTTAAAAATGGCTATCAAACCAACACTATTAAGAGATTTTAGATTACTACTATAATGGTTAGAGAGTAACAATGGAACGACCTGATTGCGATGCAACTGAATTGCTAATTATAGATCTCTATTCTAGTTCATACTTGATCCTTCCTGATTAAATAACACTTTTTTGCTCCATAGGGATACCTGCTTATCCTTCAAGTTTTCTCCCTTTCTTCTTATCTCTTTTAACTCATTCAACTTGCATATCATACACTTTAAGATCACAACTTGACCTTTTACTTATACCTTCCAGATTATCAATTTAGCTCAAATAAAAATTAGAATAACCAATATTCATCGCCATAGTCAACTAAAATCAATAGGTAAAATAATTAAGCTTTACATGCCAAAATAAGAAAATCATTTGGTAGCCGACCCAACTTAGTAGAAATTGATTCTAAAGTGATTTCCAGTGTTAACCAATAAAAGCTTGGTTAACAATGCAAACTTGCAAAATCTATTTGGTAACTAAGTGAAATTGGTTAATACTGACTCTGTTTAACTTTCCCTTTATTAACTAAGTGAGCTCAATTAACACTATTTTCTACATAACTTCTTTCAACACCTAAGTGAGCTCAGTAGATACCGCCTTCTATACAGAGTAAACTTAGGAACGCTCGATAGACTAGGAAAACTATCTTCACTGACCAAGTAAGCCCAACATGCACTGACTATCAACTAATATGACATTTGTATAACATCAAAGACAACACACAATTAATCAATTGTATTCAATAATTCAGATATTCTAAGCTCATATAATTGACTTACTAAGTAGCAAGCCTTCATAGAGAACAATTTGCATTAAGACAACCCTTATTCAAATAACTAAAATGAAATGTTTTTGGTTGATACAAGATTTCTCTTACACCTAGGATGCCCCTACATTAGACACTTGGGATAATTTGAGAAGTGACCCCATCATGTCTCAGCTATTTATTATTAGCCATGGTGAATCTTCTACTAGCCTCCCTTTGTATTTGACCAATTATTCTTCATAATTTATGTTCCTTGTACTTTTTCCAACATGACTATCTAGTAACTCCTCAATCTCCTTTGTAGCCAAACTAGCTATTGAAATACTCCATTGTACTTCTGCAAGTTAATCCCCATCACCTCCTTCATAATAGTCTATCAAATTTAAAATGTTAAATACTAGTTAAATATTCAATTCAATAGGAAACTCCACTTTATAGGCCTTTCCAAAATCATGCCCTTTCACTATCTTGCAACATCCAAACTTCTTCATTTTCAGCTTATTATATGTACTTACTAGAAAAGGTTCCTTTCTCAAATGACCATGACTTAATATCTAATAATAAATTCCTTATACCTCCTTTTCACATCTCCCTTAGCCTTGTACTATGTATTCATCTTTATAATGTACTTCCTTACCTCCTCGTGGATTTTCTTCAAATGTTCAACAAATTATTCTACTTCAGCACTAGTTATCTCTCCTTTATCCAACTATCTTGATTTAGAAGCATTTCTAGGACTATTTTCATATATTTAATATGGAATGGTGGTTTACTAGTACTCTTATTGATAGAATTACTATATGTAAATTCTACCTATGGTAAAATTGGATCTCATCCTTTTGGCTTATCTCCAACCAAACATCTCAACAAGTTTCCCAAACTATGAATCACAATTTCTTCCACAATATATGCCTAAAATACCTTTAAAAATTGGTATTGCAATCTAAAACTATGCTCTTTGGAAAACCATGTAGTCTCACCACTCCTCTAAAAAATTATTATGCCACATAAACAACATTAGTAGTATGCTTGCATGGAATGGAATTTACCATCTTTGAAAACCTATCAATCACCACAAATATAGAATCATGCCCTCATTGAGTTCTTGGTAATCCAAGAATGAAATCCATGCTAACATCCTACCATGACTTCTATGGTATAGGAAATGGCTGATACAACCTCATATTTTGCTTCACTCCTTTTGCCATCTAACATACTATGCAACTTTGCACAAAATTCTTCACATCTTTCTATAATTATGGCTAATAGTAATTCTCATCAATCAAAGCAATGATCTTATCTCTCCCAAAGTGTCTAGCCAATTCTCCACTATGCTTCTCCTTGATGGGATTCTCTCTCATTAAACTTTTTGGAATGCACAAGTGGCTCTCTTTGAACAACATACCATCTTGGATTACGAAATCCAATTACTTCATCCTATCAAATATAATAGGTTCTATACAATCCTTCCATACTTCACCAAAATCAAAATCCTCTGGATACAAATTATTGAGTTCCTTGAACCCAAGAACCTCAATTTGCATCTTTTTTAGTAAAAGTTATCTTCTATTAAGAGCATCTACAATTATGTTAAACTTCCCACTCTTATGTTTTAAAACAAATATATAACTGTGCAAAAACTCAACCCACTCCAAATGCTTTTGGTTTAATTTTCCTTAACTATTCAAATATTGTAAAGCTTGATGATTAGTATACAAAAAAAACTCCATAGGAAGAAGATAATGTATCCACTTCTTCAATGCCTAGCCTATAGCATAAAACTCCTTGTCATAAATATAATATTTTTCTTGGCATTATTCAACTTCTCACTAAAATAAGAAATAAGTCTACCTTCTTGACCCAAAAAAACTTCTATTTCAGTACCACTAGCATCATGATCTACTTGAAATGCCTTGTTAAAATAAGAAAGTACTAAAATAGGTTTCTTTGTAACTTTCTATTTCAACAAATTAAAACTCTTATCTACTACTATAGTCCACTTAAGTTATTTCCTTTCTCCCCTCATTTTTTCAATCAAGGGTCAACAAATATTGCTAAAACCTCTTATGAACTTTCTATAAAAAATGGCCAATTAATGAAAAGATGTTACCTTTGTAGAACTCTTTGGAGTAGGCCATTCAAGGATAGCCTTCATTTTCTCTGAGTCCATTTTTATACCTTCTTTTGAGACTACAAATCCTAGGTACACCAACTCATTGACAAAACTACACTTCTTCAAGTTTATCAACAAATTTTCTTCCCTCAACTTATCAAACACCTTTCGAATATGCATCAAATGCTCCTCTAATGTCTTACTAAAGATCAATATATTATCTAGATAAACAATGACAAACTTACCTAGAAACTCCTTCAATGTCGCACTCAAGAGCCACATGAAAGGTCTAAGTGCATTGGTTAGCCAAAAAGGCATGACTAAACACTCATACAATCCTTCTATTTTCTTAAAAGTAGTCTTCCACTCATCATATTCTTTATAAAAAATTTATGGTATCTACTCTTTAGATCTATCTTTGTTAAAAATACTATTTGACTCAAACAGTCCATAATATCATCCATCCTTGGCAATGTAAATCTATACCTAACTATGATCTTGTTGATAGCTCATGCATTTGTACCCATCCTCCATTCTCCATTCTTCTTTGGTGCTAATATTGTTGGTAAAACACATAGACTCAAACTCTCTTGAATCAACCCCTTCTAAAATATCTCATGCACTTATATGTTCAACTCTTTACTTCTATTGGTATTGTTTTGTGTACTACATTATTTGGAAAACTAGTTCTCAAAATTAGATCCATTTGGTGACCAATCTTACTTACTAGGGGTAATCCATCAAGTACATTATTTGACACAATATCACAAAACTCTTGCAACAACTTTGCAACTTCTGCTACTACATCCTATACTTCTTCTTTACCAACTTTTTGGATTTTAAAATAATACATATGTTCATGCTTCATACCTTGGAGAAACTCCTTTCCATCAACACAAAATATTCTCAAAGCACTACATACCTTTTCTTCTTTCTCCTTCAATAGCTTCACTCCATCCTTTGTTAGTTGATTGGTATTTTCTCACCCATCATGTATAACATGTTTGTCAAGATACCATGACCTACCCAATAACATATGACATATGTCCATAGGTATTATATCAACAACACATCATCCTAGTAGCTTCCAATATTGAACTTCAATAAGTATTGCTCACTGACCATGACCTTGTTGTCATCTTGCACCTAGGCAATACAATATGGACTCAGATGTTTCTGCCTCTTCGTGACCATCTTTTATACCACCATATTGTTAGTACTTCCACCATAAATGATCACATCACAATACTTATCTTCACATTATCACCTAATGTGAAACAAAATCCTCTTTTGATCAGCTTTATTCTCACCACTCAACAGGACTCTTTGATTAACTAGGACTTCTCTTTTTGCATCTTTAGAATGGAATGATTTTTCATCCTTTTCAATATGTGCAACTATGACTTGGCCTTTTGTTCTCTAATCTATCCTTTGTTGGTACAAATAACATTCAAATTCTCTATGTCCTTCTTCTTTTAGTGAAAGAATTTTCCACAGAAACCTTCTCTTCCAAATCCTTTCCCTCTACCTCTTCATCTTTAGTCTCTATTATTTTAATCATGGAAATGATTCAAATTATTTCTACTCTAATTTAATCTACTAATTCCAACCTCATAATTGTTTGTCTAATCATCATTCTAGCCTCCATAAGATCATTTGCTAGATCTTCCACTATGATCTCTACTACTATATTTGTTGTCAAACTTGTTTCTCAACTTCTCCTCTACTCTTATGGAAAATTGGTATGCCTCCTTAATACTCATGATTTGAACCTAGATTAACTCCTCTTGAATTCTTGGCCTTAACCCAATAAAATAACATGAAAATTTATCATTATCAACTTCTATTGTTGGAAACATGAATGTTGATGATATTCCCATGGGAGAGTATTTTAGAAACATGATTAGATCATTATTATGGTGATATGTTACATTCATGACTATGTTTGTCATTGATGTCAACATAACATTTTTTTGTGGTATCTGATAGAAGAACAACAGAAAGATCAAGTTGATATGAATAAATCATTAAGTACTTTCACAAAGGTTAAAGAGAGATACTACTAAGTATCTAGTTTATGAAACTAACCTCAGAAGCATAATATATTATGTCTCAAATAAGTTATACAAGTTTCAGTGAAGACTATTCATAGATAGAGTTTACAAAGGCATGTTCTAATAAACTTTTTATATCTCTTAACAGAGTTTTTTATTCTATGAACTTGAAGTTAAAGATGTGAAGAATACATTTTGGAGATGATGTAGCTAAGCTCACTCATCATAATATTTCATGTACACAAGTTTATTCAAGTTACCAAGTGGAAGATTAATGTTATTGATAAGTGTAACATGTTCTTAATGAGGTCCTATAATAATTAATTAAGAGGGTGTATAGCCAACTCAAGTAATTTTTTTATGGATTCAGTATAAAGGAAGGGCATTTTCCTTTTTCATAAAAAGATGAGAAAGAGATGAGATAAGATTTATGAATGATTTCATAGAGTGAAATGTGAAGATAAGAAGAGAAAAGTGAATGTGAATGAAACTTCATTGCTAAGGTTTTATTGTGTGATCCAAGGTTTGATACTCAAATTTGAGATTTGTGACCTAGTCCACAAGGTTAGATGGTGATTAGTATGGTTGACAAGATCGAGGAAATAAGTTAAAGTATAGCACAAACAATTATTCTACAAGGAATAGTTGAGAGATTAGTTGGATAGTGAGGTCAATGATCATGCCCCAAAAGCTATTTGGATGGTGGGTCCTTCTATCTTCTATGACTCCTAAAAGGGTTGGCAGAACTCCTAATAGGGTTTAAATCTTCTAACAAGGATTCAAAGTCTCCTAATAGGGACTCATATGTACTAAATGTTGTAATAGACTCCTAATAGGGTCCATACTCTAATATGGAATATTTATATTAATGCATCATCTTGTGGGCATCATTCCCACCAGGGTTTTCCCTTTGATCAAGGGTTTTCCTACTTAACATATCTAGTGTAATTGTGTATGTGCATCTTTTAATGGTTTTTGTTTTATTTTTTTGAATGGTTAAGATAATTTAAGGTGGATAAATGGTTTAATTATTAGATAACTAATTCACCCCCCATCCCTCTTAGTTATCTTAGTGGACTATTGTTTCTAACATCTGCATGGCTGGTTCTTAATAGAACTTGGTAAAAATCCTCAATATACTCTTAAATAGATCTTCCTACTTGCTTCAACCCTTACATTTTCTTTAGAATATCAAGCTCATAGTCCATGAGAATGAATTTTAGGTTCATTTTATTTATCATTCAATCCCATCTAGTGATTTTTTCTTTCCCTCTTCTATTTTGCTCCAATTGGATCTCCTACCACCAAATATTTGCATGACCCTTCAATTTGGCCTTTGCAAACTTAACCCTATCTAGATCTTCAATAGCTTCATATTAAAAATACTCTTCAAATCCATTTTTCCCATTGATCAATTCCTCTAGATTAAGATTTCCAAAAAAATTGGGAACATCAAGCTTAGGTCTTTTTCTAATCTTAAAAATTGCCTTGAAAATGTTTTCCTCCCCTGGGCTCAAAACTTCATCTTCTACTAGTTGATCAGTGTTTCTTTCTTCTTCCCTTTCATCCTCACTTTCATCACTACCTATAGCAACATTCACTCCTCTGTGTATTTGTTCTTGTAATGCTTGCATTTTCCTCTAGAGGGCTCTAAAACCCTTAGGTTTAATGCCTACAACTTGGCAACCTTGGTCTCTTTGTGGAGGCATCTTCAAACTTTTGTTGAATCCCTAGTGCAAACTACCTCATAATAGGTGTCCCAAACCATGGTCTTGGTGTGTACTACATCACATTTGGTGATCTATCCACACACTTAAGAACTCCAGCTCTGATACCACTTGATGAAGGATGCTCCATTGAATACCTTAAACACATAACAAGAACAACGAAGTAACAATAATTTATGAGAAAAAAATATGGGCTTCTTATTATCAGAAAAAATGTTGAATTACATGATTTAGAATTATAATATGCTAACCCACATGGATGCCTTCATTATAGTATTCTGGAAGAAAAAGATGTGAACTATCACCCAAATTTTTTCTAGACAATGTTTGGACATTTCTTAAATAGTCAATTTTATGTCACCTAGGAAGGTTTTAGACTCTTAAACTTAAAGCCTAGGGCCAAAAAAACCTAACAATACATGTATAGTTAGCCAGATACAATTTTGAAATTTATTTTGGAAGTTTTGGTTGGCCCAACTTTAGAAGGCCATAACTCTAAACTATTATTTTGATTGGCTATTATAACCACTTTTCAAAATCCTTAGTTTCTAATCTACAGGCTCGAATTAGTGCAAGTGCCCATCCACCAAGCTTTTAGGCCTCATCTAGGCACATTTAGGCCTTCAATGGTGAACATGAATTTTGATACCAAAATTGCACACCAAAAATCTGTAATAAATCCATGAATACATGTGATATGGAATTTAGCCTCAACTGGTATGCTAATATATCCAAGATGAGTAACCACCTTTGAAATTAGGACATTTTGAGTGCGTATGATTGACTTACTAAGTAGAAAGCCTCAACAAAAAATAATTCTACATTAAGATAACCCTTATTCAAACAATTAAAATGAAATATTTTTGGTTGATGCAAGATTGCTCTTACACCCAAGATTCTCCTACATTAGAAAATCAACAAAGGATAGTTAAATTGCATGCAAAAAAATGTGTCCTTATTGAAGGAGATTTATATTAGAAAAATAGAGATGGCATATTACATTTTTGTCTCGACCCTCATTAGGTAGCTATCATTCTAAAACAATTGAATGAAGAAGTTTGTGGAGGGATTTTCTACACCTCGACTACTACAAAAAAATCTAAGAGAAGGGTGTTATTGGCCCCATCTCTTCAAAGATATAGTGTTGTAATTATGTGAGAAAATGTGAAGCATGCTAAAGGTTTTTGGGTGAATCAAAGTATGGTGGAGCTTTTCCCCTTAGAACATTACAAGAACAAGAACCATTTGAGATGTGGGGAATATACTTTATAGGTGAAATCACTAATAAGTCAAGTAATGGATTCAATTGGATTTTGGTTACTATGAATTATTTCACCAAATGGGTTGAAGTCATCCAAACTAGGAAGTCCACTAGTATTGTTGTTATAGATTGTTGGATGAATAACATACTAACAAGATTTGGTGTTTCAAAAAATCTTATTCTTAACAATGGAATGTGTTTTAGATCATAGAAATTTATAAAATTTTGCACAAAGTATGGTATAACTGAGTCATATTCACCCCCTTACCATCCAAAAGGAAATCATCAAGTAGAATCAAGTAATAAAAGAATTCTCAAAATTATAAAAAATATGCTGGATAATAATAATAAGAGAGTTTAGGATTCAAAATTACACTTGCTTGTGTGGGAATATAGGATATCAAGAAAAAAGTCAACTAGATTCTTACCTTTTGAACTAGTATATAGTCAAGAAGAAAGAACCCCTAAAAATAATTTAGTACCAATGTATAGAATTATCAAAACTAAACAGCTTAAGGATATTGATTTTAGTGATGAAAGAATTATTACCCTCGTAGAACTAGATGAGAAGAGGAGATTAGCATTGGAAAACAACATTGAAAGACAAAAGAGTGTAAGGTACTTACATGACAAGAAAGCCATGAAAAAAGTCTTTAATGTGGGAGATTGGGTGTTAAAATGGAATGTCAAGGACCAAGACAAAGGAAGCATGGTAAATTTAATCCTTTATGGATAGGGCCTTATATTATATCTAATAAAGCTAGGAAATATTCCTTTCTTCTTCAAGAAATAGATGGACACATATTAAAATTTCATATTCATGTACAATACCTTGAACCCTTTTTCTCATAAATGATTATTCATTTATAGTTTATTATTAAGTAGGACTAATGTTTTATGTTTTTATGTTTGTTCTTTTCTCCCATAGATAAATAGATTCTTGCCATATCCCAAAGGAATATGTGTCCCCAAAAAGGGCCACTAATGTAAACTCAAAATTTGAGTGTTTTGGCTTAATTTTTTGAATTCGAAACACAAAATTAAGAAGCATTCTAATTTCATGATTATGAGATATAACAAATTCTTAGCTCCTGATTTCTCAATTTCTGTACTAAGTTCACAAAAGCACTCTAATTTCGTAATTTTGGAACTAAGCTTTTAGTTGTATTCCAATTTTGCAACTTTGGGAAGGGAGACATCTTTGATGAATGATTTTGTGATTTTGATGCTTCTAGTTCTCTAACAATTCATAATTCCAAGAATCATAAAGAAACATTGATTTCATTAATTAATTAGTAGAAGAGGTTATACCAAGAAATTTTCCTATTTGTCTAGTTTTCATTCAATATGAAATTGATCTAGGATGGCTCGTACTAAGGATTTGAGGAAAATATGATCATTTAATGCACTATACCTTGCTCATAGATATAAGGACATGTGTTGGGTTACTTCTTTTAAAAAAACATTCTTGTGCAATTTTTAGTGTTTTTTTGTAGGATAGGAGCTATGGGTTTACTAGTACAATCACACAATGAAAATAAAGTGCCATGCCTAGTCATGCAATCAGGATTGATACCAACTTGGGAGGATCAGATCAACATTATTAACAGCATGTACCTAGATGGATATAATTTGTGAACAATGTATGCACAGTATTAGAGTCACTACTATGGGGTCTTGATGGAGGAAGAAATGGAATAATTCTTGAACATGCTGATAGGACTACCAGATGAAGAGGTTACTGAGTCCTTGGAGGAAATTCTTGACATGATGCAAGAATTATGATTTTCTTATACTTTCTCTTTCTAATTGTAATTAATTCATAATATGTTGCAGTTTTTTTTTTGTATAGTTAGGAGGAAGAGGCCAAGAGCTTTTTTCACCTTTTTGTGTTCTACAAGAAAGTGCACCAAGAGCTTGTATAGATAGGACATAAATAGATTCAAAAATTACAAAAAGAAATATTATGGATATATGCATGAATAGTGGTGGTAAATACTACAACTTATTACAACCTAGTTATACTCCATGTTTCAATTAATAAAATATATCATTTTCTTCTCCAAAAGATAGTGAGTTGGTTATTTAATTCACTAGATTTATGTCCTTATTTGGTTAACACTATTTGTAGAGAAAAATTGGGGAAAGCCTTTGGAAAAAAAATCATATGCTTATGTATGTTTTGCATAATTTTTCTTCATCCTAAAGTTAAATTCAACTATCTAGGTTTTGTGGGATTTTCTCAGTTTGTCTTCTTATTAGTTGATGGTGGCGTTCTTGTTTCCAAGATATAAGCTCTATTCAAAAATTACCAAAGCTGACTCTTTTCTCCAATTTGGAAGGAACTAGTCCTATTTGTTAGTCCTTAGATAGTTTTGACATTTGAGTGTCAACACACTTAATCACTTTTTGTATTGAAGCTAAGTACTCTATGTATGCCAATCCATAGTGTGTGCTAAGTTAGTATTACAATAGGTGCAGGATGACTTTAGGTGCTGAGCAATACATAGGTTTTGAGTGACATATAGGTGTTGAGTCATAGTTGATGTTGAGTAAGTCAAAATGATTCATATACTGAGTGAGCCAAAATCATATATGTGCCGAGTAAGATAGAGTGTAATAGGTGACGAGCAATCTAGGTTAGTATATGTGTTGAACACTAGTAGTCCAGTATATGTTGAGTAACATAGAATCAACATATGAGTTTGTTCCCTAAAAACTCAGATGTAAACCATTTTTGGAGCTGATATAGAAGGATTTCAAAGGAGAAAAAGGATAAGGATGAATCTTTTACATTCCTTATGCGATCAACATGCAGCCAATTAGAAAAATGGAGAAGGGATGCAACCAATTAAAAAAATGGAAGGAATGAGGGAGAATTTGAAATTTATTGTGGATTAAAGATCCATACCTAACCTTAAGTCTTCATAATCTTTAAAAGGAGGTCAAAAAATCCATTGCATATGTGAGAGAGAATAGTGTATGAGGAGACTATAGCAAAATTCAGTGTGAAGAAGGCGAGACTTAGAGGAACAAAGTAGCAATTTCATATCCAGTTGATCAAAATAGTACGAGGGACAAGAAACATAACCATATATAAAATCTTAGAGGATCAAGGTCAAATGGAGCAAAACAAGTTCCTAAAATTAGAAGTTGAAGATTGTATGCAATCAAGTCAAAGATTCCTAATACTTTCTTGCCATTTTATTAGAAGTTGAAAATCCTATTTTGATAGGTTAGCTTAATAGCTAGGTAGGATAACCTTTGGAAAAGGTGATTTAAAATCCTATGTATTAGGTGGGTTTAACAGCCTATTGTAAATCCTTTAATAGGGTGGCACTTCATGTAAAGTGTTTTGTAAATCCTCTAACCAATCACTATAGACATAGTGTAAAGCCTTTAATAGGGAAAGCCTCTCATAGGGTAGACCATCAAAAGTGGTCAAATAATTATTGCTATAGTAATTTTTGTAGGCATCATCCCCACTCTAGTTTTACCTTCTTATTCCTGGAGGGTTTCTGGGTTACCAAATCTGGTGTTATGTGTTGATGTATGTGTTTACTTTATGGCTATTCAATGTATTTATGTGCATGTAATTTACTTTTCAATTTTATGCTTAAAGGGTTGAAAAAGGTTAAAAGTGTGGTACTTTTGATTCACCCCCCTCCTCTCAAAAGTACTCTTCCCATTTTGAACATTCCAACAATTGGTATTAGAGCATAGGTTCTCATAAGGAGAAGCCTAATAGCTTAGAGAAAAGGTTTGAAGATGGAAGTCTTCAAGCTTGGGAAGATCATAGACAATTAGGTGATTGATGTGCACCAAGCTCCACACAAAGTGGACGAAGCTAGAGAAGAGTTGAGAAAATCCTTAAAAAGAAGGAAGGAGATGGCCATAGATAAAAATGGCATACACTACAAGAAGATTGATACCACACAAGTGTTTTCCAATGGATATTCCAAGGAATTTGATGTAGCAATAGCAGAATTAATGGAGAAAAGTAGAGCACAAGCTGAAGAAATTAGATTAATCAATCTTGAACAAGAATCACAAGTAATAGTTCTTTGTGAAGTGATTGAACAAAATAAAAGAGCCATTGAATACAAGGCCATGATAGAAGATGACAAGAGAAATCTTACCAATAGACTGGAGGAGAAGACAATTGAGTTTAAAAAGATTTCAAAGATGCAGCTAGACACTTTAAGCTAGATGATGAATGCTCATCATGAGCTAAACATAAAGGACATTGAGATGTACACCTTGAAGATGTAGAAAGAATTGGAAAGAGAGAAAGAGATAGCAGAAAGCTACAAAAAACCCAATGAGGCTATCAAATACTTTGAGTAACTACTAAAATCACCAAGGGCTAATAATGACACTTCAAGACTTGGTTACACCAGCACTGAACAAGGAGAATCATCCAAGACTACAAAAGAAAGGAGTAACAAAGGTAAGAACACTAAACCTACTTACCATTTCTATGGTCAAAAGGGACATACCTCTAATGTGTGTAGGAGCAAGAATAGTATTCAGCAAGATGAGCCTACCAATGCAAGCTTTTGTCACAAGTGCAAAAAGCAAGGACATCAAGCACATGAATGTAGAACCAAGACTATGAGGACATCAAGATTTAAAGGCCACTACTACTTGAAAAAAGTATGGATAGAGAGCATTTTAATGTAGATAAAAGCCTACATGGATAGCTAATTAGCCTACAAGAGGAACTAATCATGCACATCACTAAAACTAGGATTACAATACCAGGTATAGCTGTCACTATTGTCAAGAGTATGGATGCATTCTTGAAAATTTCATAAGGATGCATTTTAGAGGAAGCTACAATAGATGGCTAAGAAAAACTACATGCTTTAGTTGCTTGAAGACTAATCATATTAGCAGGAATTGCCCAACAAATTCAAAAGCACCCAAGATAGAAGTCAACAAAGGAAAAGAAAAGGTTGATGTTGAACAAATAAGAGGACAAATGAGCAAGACTTGGAAAAAGAAAGGTGAGTGTAGCACATCTAATGAAGGGATCGCTTCACCTAAAAGGTCAAGTGATCACACTTTATCCAACTAAGCAAAAGAAGAGTGTATGGGATTGATATACAAAGTTAAATCATACATCATTTCCAAAGAAAAAAAAGTACTACAAAGAAGAAATCTGCATGAATGAAGATGCCAAGCAAAATTTTGAATAATTTTTAAAGTTATCCTTAGATGCTAAGTAAATCTCCAATGGATGTTGAGTTTCTAGTAGAAGCTAAGTGAAGTAGAAGTATAGTGGAGGCTCAGTAAATGGAACATAATGGGAGCTAAGTCATATTGAATCCATCAATAGCTGAGTTTACAACTATATGCATGAAGAATTTAATGCTAGGGCTTTGATAGGTATAAGGTCAAATTTTGTTCATTTTTATGTCATTCAAATGTAGAGAAAAGATGTGAAGAGTGAAGAGGAAATCAAGCAACAACCTTATAGTCATTCGCATGGATTTCAACAATGATTCAACATGAACTCATAGAGTTATATTTTTTAATACATTTAAAACCCTAGTTTAGTAAAATGGCCTCTAGTTCAAGAAACCCCAAGGAAAAAGAAAGTCATGAGATCAAACTAGTTAGCAACGAGGTCAAACAGCTCAAATTCAGACCAATTTGTGAAGTTGCTTACAGAAATGACCCAGCTGGTGTATGATCTATGATTCCACCTAAGGTTGTCATGGTTCAAGATGTAAGAAAATGCTACAATTGCAAAATTGGTGCCATAGGTGACCTAGAAATGTTCCATGCCTATGATAAGTTATGTGTCAATGGGATATTGAAGGATGAGTTCCAAATTGTTGAGAAGAAGGGTCTAACCAAAACCTTCATTTTCCCCATGGTATTTAAGACAGAATGGATTCACATTATTTTGAGTCAAATTCATGATGGATATCTTTGGCTAGAGATAGGACCTATCAAGATTACAAAGAGGATAGTGCATAGGGTTACTGGACTCCCAACCCTAGATTGGCCAAAGACCTTGAAAAATGATAGAAAAGAGGTTATTGAGAAGAATACTAGTGCAAAATGGAATAATAGGGGAATGACTATTGACACCATAACTGAACCCCTACTTGACTTTTCCATGAGAATAATTTCACATAAATTCCATCAATCTAGTAGATTGAATAGCATACCCTACATAGCTATTGATGTGGCTTATAAGTTGGTGAAGAAAGATCATACCTATGATCTAGTAGAACTCATGTTGTAGAAAATTAACAAGAACCTAGGAGCTATAAGGAGATCAAAAGGTTTTCAATGCAAATTTGGCTTAGTTCTTATGTGCATATTCTTTTATGTGATGGAAGAATTCCCTTCAATTGGGAAGGTCAATTGGAATTCTAACAAGTCTCCAGTAACACAGATCAATGAGTTCATTGATTAGATGGGAGACAACTTTGAAGCCTAGGTGACTAGCTATTTTGAAGACTTTAAGAAGTCTATGAAGCAAAGAATGAGAATATCAATTTCACTAGTAGAGAGGTCATCTCAATGACATATATTTCTTGCCTGACATTGACTACACCTATATCCAAGTAGCAATACCAAAAGTAAGATGGCTAAGGCCATTGGGATATGAGCTTGATATAGAAAAAGCCTCAGTAGAAATCACAACATTGCTAGTCGAAGAAATAGATAAGGAAGCTCCTCACTTTGGGACATATTATTTTGTCAAGTCCAAAGTTGAGACTGAATTGAAAACTGCTTCTGTTATCAAGAAGAAAGATAAAATGGTAAGAAAGATAAAGAAGACATTTGGAGCAAACATTGGAGGAGAAGCAAGAGAAGAAGAAGTAGAAGAAGTAGAAGGAGACGGTGAGGAAGAAGAAGAGCAAGGGGAAGGCCTAGTAGTGTTGACCCAAGGCTTAAGGGAAGACAAAGAGGAAGGTGGTGAGGGAGAAGAAGCTAAGAAAGCACCTACACCTACTAAGAAAAAGAAGAGGAAGGCAAAAACTCAGCCTATAGCTCAGCCCAAGCCTAAAAAGGTCACAAAGCCAACTCCAACCAAACTAGCTCTAGTAACAAGGGCCACTACAAGAGAAACAACTAAAAAGGAAAAAGAGGCATCAAAGGAAAAAGAAGAAATCCAATGTACAAGCTATTGAAGAGCCTAAAAAGAGAAGAAGGTATGTGGCTCATCCAGATATAGATGATGAAGAAAGGATAGAATCAAAGGACATAAGCCAATTTAAAGTGGTAAGCCATCCTCCTAAATCTAAAATTGACAAACTTTGTAATAAGATTAAAAATGTAGATTTAAATGATTTAAAGTCTCTTAATTTCAATAAGCTCAGTAGGGAAGAGTAGAATAAATAAGAGGAATATATGTATGCCATGATGGCAGAATTCAAAAACACACCTCTAGAACTTGACAATACTATGCCCAAGGAACTTTATAAAATAATTGGGAATAAGTGGCATTATTGTCTAAAGATGGAGAGGGATATTAGAGAATCTACCCTAGCTCAAGTGAAGCTTGATATGATAAAGGCTCAAATAACAAAGGCAAACAAGAAATATAGTGGGAAATTTGCACCCAAATACAGAGCCTTTTGCATCCTTCAGAACAAAATTGAGGATGTTGTAAATAAATCTGCAGAGATATGGAAAACAATATATAAAATTAGTAGAGGAAACCAGTAAGGTAGAAACTAGTGCCAAACAGAAGGTAGAGGAAAAGAAGGCAGAAGAACAAAAAGGAGAGGTAGAGGCAAAGAAAATAGAAAAGAAGGAAGAAGAAAAGAAAGAGGAGGAAAAGAAAGGTGAGGAAGAGAAAGGAGAAGAAGAGAATAAGGAGAAAGAAGAGGATGAATCAGCAAAGGGAGAAGAAACTATGGCAATAGCTAACTAGTAGCAAGAAGAAGAACAAAGGTGTAAGACACACAATTGCCACCTCCTAGTCCACCTCATGTAACCACTACACCTGCAAAGATAGTAATCATAAAGGATGTTATTGACAAATCAACTTAGAACATCAATCCACTTTCTATAGATGATCTCTTAAAGGTCCTTTACCAATCTACTCTATAGGCATAGTTGTGTACAAGCCCTATATTAGTGAGTGTAGATGAACTACAAAGAGAAACACCACCACCACAAAAGGAAAAGGTGAAACTAAAGGATCCACCTTTCACATACACAGCTACTAGGACTAAATTTTTGTTGCTTCCACCACCACCTCTACCGAGTGCAATAAGTGATAATGATTAGAGGAGAAGAAATTAGATGAAAAAGAGGATCTAGTAAAAGAAAAGGAGCAGGCCACAATTTAGACATTGGTAGAACTACCAAAGACTACCACTCCTACAAAGACCATTCAAAAGTTGAGTACTGAAGCCATTCCCTTACAATTTTCAACTCCAGGCTTGAGCTCAACTAGAGTGGCTAGGGTACTTCACTATGGAGACCCTAAATTAGATGAAGATATTGTGATTTCTTCATATGATTCAAAAGCTATAACAATGGCACAAATGAAAAAATGCAAAATACATTAGACAAAAAGATGAGGTAGGAAATACTAAGAAAAGAATTCAAACATAAGAAATCACTTCATGACATCAAGGACATCTTTTGGATGCCTTCAGCTTGCAGTCACCAAATGAAGGAAAGCCAATAATTGAGCAACTATCAAAACATAGTTGACCAGGTGACAAATGAAGACCAGGACACCAATGTTAAACTCATGAAATGCCCAAAGAGAAAATTTCAAGGAAAAGTGAATGAAAAGATATCAAGTGACATTGCACTTGAATAGGTAGAGTTGGCCAAGAGAATTGATAAGGTCAAAATTGTCCTTGAAAGCATTTTTTCATTATATAGAAGTTGTGTGATTTTTCTAATTTTACACAAGAAACTAATCAAAGAATAATGAGCTTGGAAAGAAACTTGAAAATCTCTAGCATGCAATTACCTAGAGATCTAGCTCGGAGTGAGAAGCATTTTGCACAATCGCTTCACACACAAAGCGAATTAGCTATATTAATAACAGAGGAGGCCAACATTAAGGCAAAATTGATGCAAATCCAATCCTCTATAACCCCTCATTTAGAAGTCCTCCACAAGGAACAAGTATATTCTAAAATAGTTTTAAAGAAAGATCCAAATCTTTCTACACTTGATGGACTTGTACACCTTACTGTAGAGACTGCCATCCAGCACAAGTCACTTGACATTGCTTTGGAGAATTGGGATGCATCTTTGAAAACAATAATGGAGGTAAATAGTACCTTTTTGGCTAAGTATGGTATTACTCCTTAGAACCCTTTGACATTAGTGTCAAAAGGAAGGAAAAATAATAAAAAAGGAGAGATATATGTTTTCAGGAGATATAAGGAAGATATAACTAAGGGGAAGAATACCATAATTTTTTGATAGAAAAGAGGGGGAGATACAATTTTTATTTTTTTTGACAAGCATATGAAGATCAGTTATAGAATATAGATACAACATACAAGTATAGAATGTAGGACTAGGATAGAAAGACAAAGAGCATTAGACACATTTAGTATAGAATTTTGGTTGCAAGAATGACAAGGCACAAATCAACTCATGGGGAGTTAAGGTATTTTGAACAAATTTTGAACAATTTTGAAATTTTGTGGATAAGGTACTCATAAGGACAAGATCAATAATGTTTAGTTAAGTTTTTTTGACACTAATTTCAAAGGGGGGGATTGTTAGTCCTTAGATAGTTTTGACATTTGAGTTTCAATGCACTCAATCACTTTTTGTATTAAAGCCAAGAACACTATGTATGTTGAGCCACAATGTGTTCTAAGTTAGTATTTCAACAAGTGCTGAGTGACTTCAGGTGTCGAGCAATACATAGATGCCAAGTGACATATAGGTGCCAAGTCACAGTTGATGCCAAGCAAGTCAGAATGATTCATATGCCAAGTGACCCAAAATCATATATGTGATGAGAAAGACATAGTGTAATAGGTGGCGAGCAATCTAGGATACTATATGTACTAAGAACTAGTAGTCCAATATGTGTCGAGTAACACAAAATTAGCATATGAATTTGTGCCCTCAAAAACTTAGATGGAAACCATTTTTGGAGCTGACATAGAAGGATTTTGAAGGAGAAAAAGGATAAGGACAAATCTTTTACATTCCCTATGTGATCTACATGTAGCCAATTATAAAAATGGAGAAGGCATGCAACCAATAAGAAAAATGCAAGGAATGAGTGGAAATTTGAGGTTCAATGTGGATTGTAGATCCATACCTAACTATAATTCTCCACAATCTTTAAAAGGAGGTCAAAAAATCCATTGCATACGTGAGAGAGAATAGTGTATGGGGAGACTATAGCAAAATTCATTGTGAAGGAGAGACTTAGAAGAATAGAGCAAAAATTTCATATCTAGTTGATCAGAATAGTACTAGGGACCAGAGACATGACCATATATAAAATCTCAAAGGATCAAGGTCAAAAGGAGTAGAACAAGTTCCTAAAATCAGCAATTGAAGATTGTATGCAATCAGGTCAAAGATTCCTAATACTTTCTTGCCATTGTATTAAAAGTTGAAAATCCTATTTCGATAGGTTAGCTTAATAGCTAGGTAGGAGAAGCTTTGGAAAATATGATTGAAAATCCTATGTATTAGGTGGGTTTAATAGCCTATTGTAAATCTTTTAATAGGGTGACAGTTCATGTAAAGTGTTTTGTAAATCCTCTAACTAGGTCACTATTGACATAGTGTAAAGCCTTTAATAGGGCGATAGGGAAGACCATTAGAAGTGGTCAAATAATTATTGCTACAATAATTTTTGTGCATATCATCCCCACCCCAATTTTACCTTCTTATTCTTGGAGGGTTTCTGGGTTACCAAATATGGTGTTATGTGTTGATGCATGTGTTTACTTTATGGCTATTTAATGTATTTATGTGCATGCAATTTACTTTTCAGTTTTATGTTTAAAGGGTTGAAAAAGGTTAAAAGTGTGGTACTTTAGATTCACCCCCCTCCTAGCCTCAGAAGTACTCTTCCCATTTTGAACATTTGAACACTATTATAACTTAAAAATTGAGAACTACTACTTTGTAGAAGGTATACAATCAGTATCAACCCACTTTCATGTGTTGTTGTATATAGTTACATATTTTGTTGAGATTTTCCCTTTTTATACTTCACAAAAATTCATTATTACAATCAATTTCTCCTTGAAAATTTACTAAAGTGTGGATGTTGAGCAAGAAAGTTTTCAGCCTTCTTCATTGACCAAAACTATGTTGAGTTTCCCACCATCAAGTAGGCAAGCTCATAGGAATTCAACCAACAATTTTGTACACCAACATCTTGACATGATCCTATTCTATAAAATCATCAATGGTTACACTTTCTTGCTTCCCTATTATATCAATGACCATTTCATATACTAAATATGAAAAGTCTTGTGGGGTTATGCTGAAATAATCATCTTCCTTATTATCAAGTTCATAATTTTTCTTAGTTTGAGTATCATCAATTTCACTGGTTTTATTTAGATCTTTAATATTGTAAACTTTCCTCTAGATTCTCTTAGAATCTTTATCAGCCAATTGAAAATTATTAGATAAAACATAGATGGCTATGTGCTTCTATACAAATCTATTCTTGTATTTCTTGAAATATTTTGGTCATATCCTCTAGACCAAAATATGGCATTATCTTAGCCAATTATTTTCCTTTGATTTCCTTCTTGGTTTTGAGTGCACATTATTGGCTATCAATTCTTTGATATAGATCATTAGGAACTTAATAACAAATTTCAATAGGTGTATATTTGAACTTTGTCATTATAACAATTAGAGAATATTATCTTTTCTTTTTATCCTCACCATTCATATTTTCATACTTATAATATTTGAAAGTTGACAAACCATTGCTTTCACTAAGAGAATGTGCAATTTCATCTATGTTTCTAGGTATTTTTAATATAGTTGCTTGGGTATTACTTACCTCATTAGACTAGATCCTCTTGCTAGTGTCAACATCATCATCATTATCATCTTTATAATCAATTTTAGTCTTCTTTGCATAGGTCTCTTGACTAGTTTGCTTGATGAATCAAGGGCTTGCTTCCTTTTCTAATATATTTTGACCTATGGTAGAGTGGGCTTTATGATTTTAATAGTGCCCTTCTATAGTTTTGGAGTAAATTCCTATGCAACTTGACTTCTAGATCTTTTATTCTTTAGGATTATGGGGGTAGTTGAGGGTCTTTTCTTTCCTTTCACAATTTGGGGCTTGGAAACAAATTTTTTTTTTCCTTTACCCTTTTCTCCTACATCACCTCCATCCTTTCCTTTGGTGATCATTAATGGTTTGTTATATTCACTTCCACTAATTTTTATCTCAAGTGTACTCATCATCTTCTTAGATTTCTTACTAATTTTAGTGACCACTATGTCCATTTCTATCTTTTCCTTGGCTTTCTCATATGTCCCAAATTATGGGGCATCCTTTTTAACCATCTCATTCAACAAAGCTTCAATGGCCTTGGTATCCTAATCTATGTTCAGCTCATAGACCATGGGTTCAATCCATGCAACTCTCAGTAGTACAACTTTCACAAGCTTATTATCAGTGTCAACTAGAAAATAAACATCATCATGATATATTTCAACCAATGTTGGGGGTATCTTGAATCTCTTATTCATTCTAAACTTGAAATTATCAAAATATTCATTCATAACACTTTTAAAATTATTCCTTAGTGCCTAAATATACTCCTTGATTTGATAAATTAGTGGGGTATCTATCATCTAGTTCACTTGACCAACATATAGGAAATAGTTTTGCATATAGAAGAAAATGTATACCAGAAGTGAACCAAACTTCCATGTAATATTGGACCTAGAAACTTAAATAGTCTTCATATTGTCTTCTAGTAGTTGTAGCTATAGCTTGTAAATATCATACTTTTTTCCTTTGCTCACAAATTTGTAACCTATGTCGATAGCCATATATGACACATTATTGAGTTTTCTAGAGTGAAAGATTGTGTATGCAACCACATATACTCAAAATTTTATCTCTAGATCAATTATGGTGTCCACCTTCAAACTTATTTGTCTCCTTGTACTTTAGTATTCTCTTCAATTTCACTTTTTTATGTCCTCTAAATGGTTTTTACTTTTTTTGCAACATGGTATATAGTGACCATATAACAAACATCTTTTGTGCTTTTAATTGGATAATCTAGATACATGTGCATATCATGCACTCTTCTCAACACTATGCCAATCTAATTTTCATTAAATTCTTTGGGAACATGTAGTTCATGTACAAGACCTATTTCTTCCAAGTGTTTATGCTCATCCTTCAAATTTCCATCAATACACATTTCCCTATACACCTCATGCAGTTCATGATCTCTGACTTTGGAAATTTTGCAATGATAAAAGATGGATATTGTTAACAAGTTAAAGCCTAGGTAGAATTGAGGATAGGAAACCAACCTTATCTATTTGTGTGGCCATTTCTAGGTATAACTTATATTTTGGCTCTTCATGCACATCATTCTAAATCAACTTAATAGGATTCACCTTTTCCTTGGTCTATCATTTTACACTTGTAGAAATAGAAGCCATTTTCACTAGTAGGGTTTTAGTAAATATTTTACTCTTTACTTGGTTTACTCCCAACTCTTGTTGGTGCTCAAATTCATTAAAAAATTCACACTAATAATCTTTTGTAAGTGATTCTTAGCTCAAATTTCTTGAATTCACTCTTTGCTCTTTGAATGTTGGGAAAAACAATAAAATTTGAAAACCCCATTATATATGTGATAAAGTTACCTTAATGACCATTAAAGCATATTAAATGCATCATACTCCATATTCTTACATCTTTAATGAACTCAATTACCAATAGCTAAGTGGTCACATATCAGTTCTGACATTATTCAATTAAAACAATAAAGTTTTCTCAAACTTAGGCAAAAAATTATCACACCTTTAGTAGTACTAGCTTGGTCAACAATGTTTTCTTTTAGTTACATAGAAACTCAGTTAAACCACCTAATTACAATATTTTCAAAATACATGTGTTGTCCTTTTGTATAAAATGTTATGTAGATATAGGATTCCTTCTACTTCATTATACAAATATGTTTAACATATATCTTTAGTAATTTAGTTTCTTGCCTTGTTTTGAGGCTTAGTTTGAATTGGTGGTTACACCCAATCTATTGGATGAGGTGTCTTCATTTTTTGTATTTTTTGTCTCATTCTCTTCTCATTTCTTTCTCCATTTATTTTTCATTTTCTTGTGAATTTAATCCACATTTACTTTACATTACCTTTTTTATTGTTTTCTTTTGGTGCTAACAATCATTTTCTACAATTCTTTCTTAAATGATCAACCTTGTGACGATGATAACATGTCATTCTATAGTTCCTCCAATTACCAAATCTTCCTCTAAAGTATAATCTCATGCAATTTGAATAAATATTACCATAATTTCTACATGAAATATATAAATACCATGTGTTATAGTCCCAATTGATTTCATTACCTTTCTTTCTTGGTTTCTAGTTGGGCTTGATCAATTATCAATTATCTACATTCTTGTGACTTGTGTCCAATCTTATTGCAAATATAGCAATAACCATTAAATTCATACTTCTTAGGTGATTGAATAAACTTGGATCTATATTCATTTGAGTTATTTCCATACTATTCTAATGATAATAATAGCCATAGAATTTAGGAGTAGCATTGATCTTACCAAATTTTCTCCTGCAAACATTTCCAATGTGTCTAGGCTTTCCACAATGATAGAAGATCCATTTCTTTGGCTTTGGATTGGTGTAGACATTTCTTTGTTTATATTTCTTTTATGATTCATCTTTCTTGATTGTGGAATTCTCCATATAACCTTGTCTAGATGTATCTCTTGGCCACCTCTATCATTTGAGTTGTTATTCTAGCATCTTCGCACATTCTTAAAATCTCTTCATTCTTTCAATGATTTAATTTTTAGATATTTGCTCACTCTTTAGATTTTCATTCTTAGTTCTTAACTTTACAATTCCTTCCACCTTCCTTCCAATCTCAATATTTGCATCGAATACTTAGTTTACCATATGAAAATTATTTTGTGTTAAAATTGTGATTTCTTCATCTTTGGCATTTAGTCTTGTAGTAATTTGTCTCTTGTCTTCAATCATTTTCTTATCCTCCCATCCTTTCTCTTTTGTTCCATTAGCTCACACATCCTAGTAGACTATAAATCTAATTCTCTTCTTAGTGATTTAACCTACTCGGTAAGACCATTATTTTTCTCTGTTAAATCAGCTATGGTAGCATTAGATTCATCAAACATGTTTTCATCATATATCTGTTCAATGATTGCCTCCTAATATGTTGTTTCATTGGTCTTTTGACCTAGTTCCTTCCTTATTTTCAATGATTGTCTTAGTGAATCTCTCTTCTCATTGATTTGGCTCATGGTCATCCTTATCTCTAGTGTCAGATTTTCAATAGTCTAATCAAGCCTATACCTCTCCATAACTTGGATATTTTACTCTTAGGTGGTAAAACCTTCAATTAGGGAAATTAGGTTCTGATACTAATTTTTGTAATAATTAAGAGAGATAGGATTCTAAGAGGGGAGGTGAATTAGTATCCTCTAAATATTTTATCCTTAAACAAATTTAGAGCTTTTTACTTTCCTTTTGTAACTTAGTAATCGCTAATATTTTATCACAATACTTTGTAAATGAAAATAAAATAACTAATTCCACATTTATCAACTATAAACACATAATACAATCATTTGGTATCATATAAATCCTTGATTAGAGGGAAAACTATGGTAGGGATGGTACCCAAAAATCCATCACTATTGTAGCAAGAGGATTCCTTGTTAGGGATACAATGTTTTGTCACTTCAAATTACTTACTATGTAAGGAGTATACAAGAAGACCTAAAATGATCTACCTTTTTCAAGGATTTTACAACACTCTTCAAGTGTGTCCTTGGTTAAGATATTTTCATATAAGACTGTTAAGTCCATATTTTTAAAATATTTAGAAGACTATTATAGTGATTCAAAAGTAGTAGCAAATGATCTTTATAGTGGAAACTTACTTTGTTTGATTAGATCTCTCTTATTCTCACTAGTTATCACCTTCTATGATAGATCTACTATTCATCTTTATTTTGTCTTTATCTTTGATCTTTGACCTATGTACTAAACTTTGATCTCTTTTTCTCACTTATATACTTCACTTAATAGCATCGAAAACTTATTTACCTTCTTAGCAAAAATAGCAATAGTAACCTTAACATTGTTCTTCACATATCTTTTTATAATTTTATTTTGCCATTTTGTTTTCTAACCTAATCTAAGTTTTGAAACTTTCCAAAATTGTTTTTTGCTCAAAATTAGTGATTATAATATTTACCATTTCATTCCTCTTTCATAATTTATTATCATTAGTTCTTCTATCCTTGAAATCAACAACAATCAATTCACATTCTTCAAGAATATCATTTTTTATCTTTACCTCAATTAGTGTCAACCATTTCTCACACTTGGTATGATTGCAACATATAACTTTTTGTACCAATTAAAACTTTAATGTATCTTTTGTATCACTTGTTAAATATAGTGTTCTTATATACTATTGCCTAGTATAATCTTTGTTTGGTGTCCTCTATGTAGCTTGGTAGTCTCTATGCTCCGTTTATTCTAACCACTCGATGCTAGTTTTTCCTTACTCAATCATGACTTCAACTCAGTGCATATAGAATAATTTGGAAAGTAATTGAGGTCAAGTATAATAATAATACTCATTCATCTCCTCCTTCATTGCTTAGGAAATATGGTAACTTAGTAACTATGCACACTTGTCCCTTGACATTTTGACACTAATTGTCAATATGAATACTTGTAAGACTAAAAAAAGTATAGTCAAAGTTCTACGGAATAAAAGGAAGTTTCACTAATAACTCTTCCCATGGAATATACATCCTCTTGACAAAATTAAAATGAGAAGATACTTATGTTAGTCTCAGAATGGTTTTGAAATTTGAGTGCCAACACACTTAACCACTTTCTACATTGAAGCCGAGCACACTATGCATGCCAAGCCACAACATGTGATGAGTTAGAAAATCCAACAGGTGCCGAGTGATCTTCAGGTGCTAAGCAACCTTCAAGTGCCAAGTGAAGATCAAGTGTCAAGTGACTTTAAGTGTCGAGCATGATATAGGAGCCGAGTGATATTTAAGTGCCGAGTCATAAACAATGTCGAGCAAAACAAAAATGCAATAGAAGCTAAGTGAGATAGTTTTGTTACATGTGTCGAGCATCAGAAATTAGTAAGTGCCGAGTAACACAGAATGCACATATGAGTTTGTAGCTTCACTAATTTATATGTAAACCATTTTTATGGCCAATATTGAAGGATCTAGAAGGGTCAAATAGATAAGATCGAATCTTTAATTTTTCCTATGCAAACAATAACAAAAGGGATTGAGCGGGAAACAGAGATTCAATATGGATCATAGATCCACACCTAACCCTAAATCTTCGAATTTATTTATAAGGAAGACAAAATCTCATTGTATTATGAATGGATCAAGGAGTATATGGGGAAACTATAGTGGAGTTAAGAGTGAAGAGTAAAAAGACTTAGAGGAAGAGAGCAGTAGTTAGACATTCAGTTGATCAAAACAAAGCAAGGGATACAAACAAATATCAGATCTCAGAGGATCAAGATTAGAGAAAGTAGATCAAGTGCTTGTATTTAGCAATCAAGGATTGTAAGCTATCAGGTATATTATACCTAATACTCTTTAGCCATTGTATTAGAAAGGAAACCCTATGTTGATAGGTTAGCTTAACAGCTATTTTGTAGATCCTTTAAATAGGTGATTAAATCCTTTAATAGGGTAACACTTCATGTAAAGTGTTTGTAAATCCTTTAACTAGGTCACTATTGACACAGCGTAAAGCCTTTAACAAGGTAGACCATCAAAAGTGGTCAAAGATTATTACTACAGTGATTTTGTGGGTATCATCCCCACCCTAGTTTTACCTTCTTATTCCTAGAGGGTTTCTGGGTTACCAAAATCTCAAGTGTTATGTGGTGATGCATATTTGTTTCTCATGATTGCTTAATGTTTATATGCATGCATGTTCATTTCAATTATATGTTATTAAGGGTTTAAAATAGGCTAAAAGCTAGTACTTCTAATTCAACCCCCACACCCCCCCCCCCCCTCAGAGGCATTCTTTCCATTAAGTCATTCCAAAAACTTAGCCTTTGTTGTAGTGGTTGTCAAGCATACTTAAGATCTTGTTTTCTTATTAAGGAGAATTTATACACCTATTATTGATTAAAAATTAGGAGAATTTGCATATAAATATTATAAGATACACTCTTTTCTTTTTCAATAAATATTAAAAATGTATTCCCATTGAGGTTATGTGAGAAACATTTGAAGAATTCTTACATACTTATACCAAATTCAATTTAATTCTCCTTGTTGATGCAATCTAAAACTAATAATATCAATACAATCAAATTCACTTAATATCAAACTCAAAGAAGTTGAAGCTCAAGATTAACTAATTTTTTGTAAAGATATTTATGTTGAATCTAATGCTAGTGGATCATCATACATAAAATAATAAAGGAAAAATAAATCTACTATTAAAATATACAATTTTAATCTTAATTGATGCACTAATATATTATTAAATTTATGGCTCTTAAATACGATTGCTAAATTCATGGTAGAAGTAAATCATGACTATATTATAACAGTGATTACAAGGAATTTCTACACATACAAAATTTGAAATCCCTTCTATTTCCCACTTTAAAATTGAGGAAATAATTTTACAAGGACATGTAATAATGAAACATTTCATTAAGAAAAAATTATTTGACCTATTTGTAGCATCTTCAAATAAAGGTTTAGATAGGTTTAGAAAAGAACTATGATAATGAAATCCCTAGTAAAACCATTCGCATATGCACCAAGATGGTGTACAAAAAAGGGGACACCATAAAAAAAAATCAAAAGTACACATAACGTGATCATGTTATGTGTACTTTTCATCAAATTTTAAAATGGGGCTTGGATCATTAACAAGCCAAGAAAATAATATTAAAATTAAGAAATTAGACATAATGTGATCATGTTTTAAATGCACTTGCATCATTCTTAATATTTTGTGATCACATTATTAAGCTTTAGAAGTATTGCATCTAGTTCTTCATGACCCCATCAGATTATGCAGAACTAGAAGCTCAATGAGAGAGATTGAGAGTGACATATGGAGAAAGAGAGGGGGCAATGATAGAGCTCACATTTCTCTATGGATGTTCTATAGCACTTATCACTTCTCTATCTAAAAGCTTTGGTTTTGAGTGCATGTATATTGAAGACCTTATGTCATTACCTGAGCTACTAGAAGATGGTGATTATTCTTCATCATCATCATCATCTAACATAAATTCACATGAACATCTTACTTCTTTCATTTGTTTATTTCCCCTTCCTAGCTCTTCAAGTCCTTATTTGTAACTTTTTTCATGGGTACAAGAAGCTCTTACCACTCTTTTCCATTAACTTGGTAGGATTTCTTTCTTAATCTTGAGTACTTTGTTAATACTTTCATTCTTAATATCTAATTCATAATTAGATTCTCCATAGCTACTTTTCTTCTTAATTGCTACAATATTTTCCCCTCAATTGAACATTTTTTAATTATTAAATATACAATCATAGTTTTCTCTTAACTAATCCATTAAGCTCATGATTAAGCTTGTAGATCCACAAAAGGGTTGAAATCTAGATCTAGTGGAAGAATCATATTAGATCTATCAAGTGTTCCCTAAGGGGTCAAGGCACACTTGATTTTTGTAATTATACACTCAAAAATGGTTCATGTCTATGGTTTCATCACTTTTTCATACTAACTCATCCCATTTTCTGATTTCACTAATTTTAATCTTTTGGCCAACTTTATTATATCTCAACAATATTCATCATCATTCATATCCTCTTTCACATCAATTGTAGATCATTCAGAACCATTTCAATATCATCAAAATCATATCAAATCAACTTTGAATAATATCAAATCAACTCAAAATCATCCCAAATCAACCTGGACTCACTCAAAAACAACCATAACCAACCTAAAACATGTTAGATATCCCAAATTAATCATCATCTATCCAATCCTAGGCATGATTGTGGCTTTTAGTACCTCAGAAACCAATCAACCTATGAAACCTATCAATTTGACCTTAGTACTATCATGGCTCTCAGTGCTAAGTCAAACTATCATTCATGTCATTTAATCTTTGACATTTCTGAGTCCATCAGTGTTATATTATGGAATCATAAAATCAATTTAATAACATTGATAATGTTGGTTGATGTTATTATGATCAACCCTATCAATCAATCTTGATCTTGTAGCATTTATGATAATAGTTAAATGTTACATGTCCTCAATCCATGGCATGTGTCCTTGGAATGTTATCAATCTAAATTAGTCATTCAATTTGACCATGGCTTTGGTCTACCTGTCATCATCCTAGTTGATCCACATTTTCATCAAAGGAAATATTCACACTTATCTAATCAAATTGGCCAATCATCTACTAATTTTCTCTATAGGATTAAATGACCCATAATTTAATCCTATGTCATCCCAAATATTTTCATCTTGCATTGCTAATTATTCTTCCTAATTAACATCCTCAATTAAAAAAATTTATTAATTAATTGATTCATCATTCCCAAACCATGGAAATTCATAATTTCCTAAGTCATATTTTCCACCTCTAATTTTCCAAATTACTAATTTCTATTTCTATGGAATAATCAATTCTTAATTCAAATATTCCACATAATATTGACATAATCTTGACATCATTGTGACATAGGGGTATCTTAGATCATGTATTTTATCCTTACACTTGGCTAAGATATTGCCATAATCCATATATTCTTATTCCTTACACATATCTATATTTAGCTGCCATCATCATAGATTCTTGGCTTTAAGTGGCTTTGAGGTGTCACATGATGCATCATAGATCCTCTACCATTTTTAGCAATGTTGACTTCCATGTGTCATACAATCTTACATTTGGCATTTTCTTTCATATGTGTCATGGAATCTCTTGCCAAGTTGTATATCCAAGATGACAAGTCCAATGCTCCCATCTTACGTGTTGGCTATAAATTGAGCATTCTTCCTCTCATTTCAAGTCCTAATGCCTAAGTCCATAATCATCAAGCTTCCAATCACTCTTCTAGTACTCTCATAGCATTATCATATCATAGGCTTTTTCTTTTCAATTGTGTTCATTATAGGCAATTGGAGCTACATCATATGGAGAAGAAAGAAGGACATGTGAGATACAAATGAAAGAGGGAGTTTTACTTTATGTTGCTTTCTTTGTTTATTTGGATTTCATGGTAGACTAGAGGGTATTATCATATATTTACAGAGTCCATTCTTTTCTCATAGTATGTTAGATATTAGCCTATTTTCTAGTCCTACAATTGGAGAACCTTATGAAAATCATGCTTAACTACTTGTGTTTGAGCTTGTAGATGCAAGGAAGGAGCTCACTTGGAAGGGTAAAATAGATATATGTAATTCCTTATCACATCTAGATTAATTAAGGGGCCTATTAGTATGATTCTATGTTCTCATTTGTGCATTATGTTAGCTTGTTGTCCTAAGGTGCACTCTACTCTATTAGGGAAAACTTGAGACCTCTAGGAAGTAGGTTTAGGGGCCTAGGAGTCACCATAACCCCCATCTATTGTTCACAGTAGACCAACTACACTCATTCAAGCCCCAAGTGCACCATGAGCATAATTTTCAGTACATTTCAAAATTTCAATTTTTGGGAATTGTTTAGGCAACATTTCCCCACAACATGCTTCTACTCTCCCAACTATGCCCAAAAAACTACCAACTATGCACTTTTGGGCCCCAAATGTGCCATAGGTATGGTCTTTATTCTCTGAGTGCAGTTGGAAGTCTCTTTAGTCATTATGGCCTTCTGGGGTGTACTATGCTCTATCATAGTACAATTGGGTCACAAAAAGTAACTATTTTTATCATAAGCTACATCTAGGGTTTTAATTTCATGTTAGGACCTAGAGTAGATGATTTCATATTACTGATGATCTATTTGTAGCATGTGGCAATCATTGGTAGAATACATTCAATGAAAAAATACTAATGCTTATTTGAAATGTCCCTTTTCTGATTTTACATGATATTTCCAACCTCTAATCAGATTTTCAAGATCAAACAACTAATATCACAAAGATCCATCAAATTTCTCAAGAAACCCCAAATCAGGTATGCTGAAAATAGTGCCAAAAGCTTCACAACTTCACAAATTATTAATAAATCTGAAAATGGACATTTTTACAGAAATTTCAACAGCATAATAGCCTACAAAATGAAATTTCCAGATCCGTATATCCTTTACACAACAGTTCACAAATGTAGGACAAAAACTATGCTCCTCGAGCTCCCAAAATTAACACAAAAATGCCCGAAAATACCACAAAAACACTAATAATCTATCTCAGAAGTTTAATCACATACCAATACATATAATCAGCTCTATTTTAACACCTTAAAGTCTAAAATACAGCAGCAACCCAAACTGATATGAAATACTCAACTGTAAACACCAAACTCATACAAAAAACACACCCGAAAACCCACAAATCTGCATTGTTCAGCACAAAGGCAAACTCTGTATGAGCATGCACATGGAATGGCTTCAAACTCCCATCCTTAGCCTTCTTGAAAACCTACAAACTCCCATTCTTGGGTCTCCCTGGAAACCTGCAAACTCCCGTTCTTGGGTCTCCTTCTCCACAGGTTTGGCAGCCTCTGAAGAATAACAAAGAATGAGCAAAAATCAAGTTCTGGAATGAGCCTAAAATGCCTCCAAACCCCTTAAAAGAGGGCATAACTATAACTCACGTCCAAGAGAGGTTAATGAAACATATTTTAATAATAATTTTTATTTATTAGTCCAACGGTTTCCAAAGATTAACCCCCTTTTTTCGAAACTTCACTTTCTTGGGCTTGCCTACCTTAGCAAAGATTATTGTTTTTTAATTATTTGAAAAGGGGACATGACAAGTCCTCCCCTCCCAAAAATTTCTTTTCCTCAAGCAATGGCTAAACAATAAACCAATCAATCCACCTGGATCCCAAATGTAGTCTTGAACTATACTACTACCCATTAACACAGGCTCTTGCAATATCCTCTGCAATATGACCAAGAGAAATCCATAATCAAACTGACAATTATAGCTCAACCAAACTCCAAAATCACCACTACCATAGTCAAAAACCCATGAGACACAAACTCTTAGAACATTAGAACCCAAGTAAAGTGAACAAATCAAACTACCAACATAGTAAATACCATCAACGCATCCCACTGGCCTATACGAAATGTACAATCCAACTTTGCAACAATGGTGAACACTCTCAAATGAAACTGTACCAAGTATGGAGAATACACACACTGTACAACTCCTGCAATCAACACAACTCTGCAAATCACCAGCCACTATCTCATAACCATAACTCCCATGCACTGCTGATGGTGAAAAGACATTACAAGATAAAGAGTAAGAAATGGAATCCAACCCAAATTTGCCTTCCATCAACTCCTCAAAACAAGGATCAAATGTTAATTGATGTACATACCCTACAATATAATGTTGATTAAAAAAATCAACCTTAGTCAACAGCTCACCATGAACAAGTGATACAACCCATTGTGACTGATCACTAGCTAAGGCAGGAGATGTCATAGCCAAAGGAGTAGAATCAATAACAACACCCACTGAAGCATCACTCCCAAATTATTGCTCTAAGTCACATATTATCAAGCTATCAACTGCAGAACCTATCACCATGTCACGCCCATCACAACTCTCATCTTGAGGCATCAAACTGTCCCATAACTAATGATAAGCACTAGGAACCAAAGTACATCTCTGTATCATCATCCCATCAACATGGTCATCAAAGGTAAATTGATGAGCGTACCTCATAGTGTAATGCCGATAGAATTTTCCAATCTTAGTCAATGGCTTAGACTGTAATCTAGATGAAACTAACTGCAATTGATCATTAACCATGTTGGAACTGACTACTACCTCCGAAGATATCACCAAGGGAGTAGTATTACTAGCAGGAACCATGCCAACTGCTGACACACCAACATCACACATGATCTTTGATACATCTCTAGTCTCTGTGCCTTTAGTACTAGAGGCCACCACCCTGTCAGGCATACAACAATCTGCTACAACACCCAACTCAACTAAACCTGACTCTATTGGGAATGAACCTGATATGCCAATGAACCTGACTGTATAGAATCAGGTAAAGACTGTAGTCTCTCTAACTCCATGGTCACATTAGCCAAATGAAATTGTGACTCCTTGAAATCCAACTGTGTACTCTCAAGAATCTCAGAAGTCACCTCAAGCTACTCAGTAAGCTCACTCACCTCATCTTCCTTGGCAAACAATGCATCATATGCTGTACTACCCCACTCCATAAGGTAATCTCTTTCGGCTACCAACTGCATATAATTCTGTCTCAAAATTCGAATAGCCTCCCATAAAGAGTGGATCTCTGTCAAGGAAAGATAACTTCCTTCCTGCTCATCACTAGTAGGAGAACCCCATCCATAAACTGCTAACAACTGATGAGCAGCATCAAAATGTTGGCAAGTGATAGCAATGTCTCAGTCACTAACTCTCAACTGATTAGACACATGATGGCACTAGCTTGACTGTCTCCTACAAACCTCCTCTGATGCATTGTCTAAAGGAGTATAATCAAAGTCACTAGTCTCTATAGTATTACAATCCATATCCTGTGAATCAAATCTAAAGTTCATATCAACATACGGAGTATCAAAAACATTAGCACTACTGTCCAACTCCTCTATACCCAAGGAAACTAAGTCTTCAAAACTACCCACTACATCCTCCTAGATGTCATCAATGCCAATATGATCTTGGGACTCATCTGTACACACTGCCAAATATGAAATATCATCAACACATTCCAGCAAGTATGGTCGACTGGATATATGAACAAAGCCCAACACCGGTGTATAAAAACTAATACCAACATCAGATAAGATCCTGGCACAAGAAAAGACAACACCGTGCAATCTGCTAATCAAATCCATGATAGCACCCAAACAATCACTGCTACCAAAATGTGTTAAAGATCTCCAGTCAACTGAATCCCAAATGCCAATATAACAATCTCGAGTCCATATCTATAAACTAGAATTAGCTGGTAACTCAAGCAAAATCCTCACTTGAGTAATATGACCAATACCAACTAACTCCACATACCTGTCATGATGAGATAATGAAGTCACAATACTGTCTTTGTTCACTTTTAGCTGGCGGGATAAATCATGTGAAGTACTACTAGCCTCAACCTCATGTGATGAAGCATCTAACTGTGCCTAGTACTCTCTCTTAGAAAATTCATGAATGCTCATGTCTTCTCATCTCTACCAGGTATCTCACCATCATGCACAACAACATCCTCATAATCATCATCCTTGAGGTCAAATCTATCTATCACTCTTTGACTAAAATCATCAAATGTAGTTACCTGATCATGACCTTGAGTAGTCATTCCATTATACCACCAATCATAGGCTACATCTTCCAAGTGTAGACTTGCAATTTGAATAGCATCACTCTCCTTCATGGGGTTAAGTGTGAAGAAGGTCTGTAATTTTTGTAGCCATGCTCTAGCTGAAATTTTATTTGTTCCATCAAAAGTAGGTGCTATAAACTTGCTTATTTTATTTTTGAGCTCTCTTCCACTTATGTCATGCTCCCTTCTGTACTCTTTCTTGGGCATCAAAATGTTCATCATATCCACATATTCTCTAAAAGGAACCGAACTACGAAAGTCATCATCTAAGCCATTGTAAGTAGCTCTTAATGTAATCAAGTTACCTGTAACCTCTTCCATAGGATTAATGGCTAGATTTGGTACTGGTGGCTCATCTACAGGCAAGAAAATAGTTTTGGTTGATTTAGATGATGTGGATTTCAGATTTCTTGGCTCCTCTGAAGTGCTCCCTTTCTCATTAATAGATGCAACTCCTTGTAGTTTTTCTATCAATATTCGCAAAGCCTCTCTAGTTTCTACCAAACTATCCACTATTTTCTTCAGAGTATTTTGGATTTCTTGGAAGAATTTCTTTGCCATCTCATCTGGATCAGCCATACTTTTCCCTTCCTTGGATTTTTTACTTTTACTTTCAACTGGAGGTTTGATCAAAATTTCTTTATTCTTTTCTCGCTGCAAATATCTTTTTTCTCTTTCACTTAGTTGCATGCAACTATAAATTTTGACATGCAGCTGATTAGAAGCAACATGCAACCACCAAATTCACCAAGAACTAACATGAAAATGATTAGAAGTAGAATGCAACCATAAATTTTGACATGTAAGATTTGGGTAGTTATCAAAACTGACATGCAAGATCTAGGTAGTTGTCAAAACTAACATGCAAGATCTAGGTAGTTGTCAAAACTGACATGCAAGATTTGGGTAGTTGTCAAAAATGACATGCAAACTTCTACAACCACCAAATTTTACCAAGAACTAACATGAAAATGATTAGAAGTAGAATGCAACCATAAATTTTGACATGCATCTGATTAGAAGCAACATGCAACCACCAAATTCACCAAGAACTAACATGCAAATGATTAGAAGTAGCATGCAATCATAAATTATTTCATGCAGCTAATTAGAAGCAACATGCAATCATTAATTATGACATGCAAGATCTGGGTAGTTGTCAAAAATGCAAGATCTGGGTAGTTGTCAAAACTGACATGCAAGATCTGGGTAGTTGCCAAAACTGACATGCAAGCTTCTACAAACCCTCAGGCTGGCAATATCATGGCTCTGATACCACTGAAATGTCCCTTTTCTTATTTTACATGATATTTCCAACCTCTAATCAGATTTTCAAGATCAAACAACTAATATCACAAAGATCTACCAAATTTCTCAAGAAACCCCAAATCGGGTATGCTGAAAATAGTGCCAAAAGCTTCACAACTTCACAAATTATTAATAAATATGAAAATGGAAATTTTTACAGAAATTTCAACAGCATAACAGCCTACAAAATTACATTTCCAAATCCGTATATCCTTTACACAACAGTTCACAAATGTAGGACAAAAACTATGCTCCTCGGGCTCCCAAAATTAACACAAAAATGCCCGAAAATACCACAAAAACACTAATAATCTATCTCAGAAGTTTAATCACATCCCAATACATATATTCAGCTCTATTTTAACACCTTAAAGTCTGAAATACAGAAACAATGCAAACTGATATGAAATACTCAACTGTAAACACCAAACTCATACAAAAAACACACCCGAAAACCCACAAATCTGCATTGTTCAGCACAAAGGAAAACTCTGTATGAGCATGCACATGGAATGGCTTCAAAATCCCATCCTTAGCCTTCTTGGAAGCTTGCAAACTCTCATTCTTGGGTCTCCCTAGAAACTTACAAACTCTCGTTCTTGGGTCTCCTTCTCCACAGGTTTGGTAGCCTCTGAAGAATAACAAAGAATGAGCAAAAATCAAGTTCTGGAATGAGCCCAAAATGCCTCCAAACCCCTTAAAAGAGGGCATAACTATAACTCACGTCCAAGAGAGGTTAATGAAACATATTTTAATAATAATTTTCATTTATTAGTCCAACGGTTTCCAAAGATTAACCCCCTTTTTACGAAACTTCACTTTCTTGGGCCTGCCTACCTTAGCAAAGATTATTGTTTTTTAATTATTTGAAAAGGGGACATGAAATTATTTGCAAGATGTTGTTGAAGACTTGTGTGCTTGTCCAAACTCTATGTGTGGTTTCTCTAGATTAGATAACACTTTGTTTGGTGCTCTAAAATGAAATTTCTATATTTGTTGGTGTCTATGCATTGTTTAGAACCCTAGGACATGGACGTATCCTCTTCCCTCACCATTTTTGGATCTTGGCTACAAGAGAAATCCATGTAATTTTTGTAGAGAGGTCTCTTGGATTGAAGACTCACCACTTGGTGAGCCCCAGGGGATGACCTTGAAGTAGTAATAGGCCAAAGCCAGGTCAATGTCCTAGCCTCTATAAAAAAATTTGATATAGTTAATGTTGTGCTGGTGGTATTGTTGCATGATAGTTCTCCTTTAGTACGCTTGTGGTGCACCAAACCCTGATTCTTAAGGCTAGGATACCTTCTAGGGAAATTTATCATTCACTTGCCAAACAAAATGCCGGCACTAAATACCTTGTTTTAGAGGCTAAAAACCTTTCAATCCACTAGTTCAAGGGGTCACCCATACTCATGAAGACATCTTTCATTCTATTGGTTGTTAGTAGAGACAACAACCCTTGGGAAGTCATGCCCCTTAGGAAGTGGATCTTGGTAGCCCCAAGAAGTGAGTGCATTGTAAGGGGGAGCCTATGGTGCCAAAATTCCAAGTTTTCCACTCTAGATAAGTGTGGCTAAACTTTTTTTCAAGTGAGAATTTAGTAGATATAGTATTAAAGCCTAGGTTGTGGTGTGTCTTTTCACTTTAACAACAATTATTCTTGTCTTATTATATCTTGTACATGTGTAAAGAATTGAAAATTTACACCTTGGATACTATTCGAACCTTTGCAAAACATTACACATTTTCAAAATGTTATACCTCTTGTCAAATCATTGGAAACTTTGTCAAAAACACTTGAAACTTGGAAAACATGACAACTTGTAACCCTAGAAGTGGTTGGCATGACTTAGGATCCACTCTTGCATAGCATACACTTACATTCACCATAGTTTTATCCTCATGCTTGCATCATCTAGGCCTTGTATTGCATCTTTTTAGTCATCATTAAGCATCCCTCATCTTTCATATTGCATTCATTGGGGTTTACTTTGCATCCCTTAGTCTTTGCATTTCAACCTCAAAATTTGCATTTTGCATCCTTGTACACCCAACCTTCATTTTGAACACTTTAACCCTCATTTCATGTGTCCTAATCATCATTTTTCACCTTCATTCTAGTCTTAGCACTATCTTCTACCCTTTGGTTCTCTAGAACATCAATCTCGAAGTCATAGAACCTAAAATCACCTTAGTTTTAGCCTAGCTTACCAACTATGCTTTAACTAGACCTAGGTGCACCATCAGTGTAGTTGGAACTATATAAGAACACTTGGTAGTCTAAGAACCCATTTTAGACTTCCAAAAATCATTTTGGGACCTTAGGAGTGTCATAAGGTACTTGGATAGCCCCCCTCTCTTAGCATGTCCTAAATTACATTATGCATGTCGTAACAATAATTTTCTTCACTTAGTGCTTCATTCTTTAGGTCATAACCTTCATTCTACATCTCAAACCAATCAAAACATCATGACCAACATCCTATCTCTCTGGTATAGCAACTTAGAAATTACCCAGCTCCAAATCAACAAACATTCAACCTAGTGTCCCAACTGAGCCATGAAACTACCAACTGCACTCAAACTTGCCCCAAGTGCACCATAGGCATAGTTGGTATTTTTTTATCACACTTGGTTTTGATAGAGTGCACTTGGTAACCAACAAGTCCATTTTGGGCCTCTATACTGCATTTTGGGACCCTAAAATTGCATCTAGAAATCTTTGTAGGCCCTCATTTTGCTCATGACACAAAATGTCATCTTCCACCCAAAACTACATTTTACATCTTAGGACCTTTGCATATTGCATATCTGATTAGTATAACCATCATTTTGATCACCCTAAACATCATTTTGAACCCAAAACCTCTAAAACTTAGTGAAAAATATGAACAAAGTATGAGTCCTGGAGTATCTCCTAGTGTTGATGGATGACGGATCTTGACTAGTCCTTTTGTCATTTTTATTATTTTTCTTTGGTAAAATCCTATCTATGTGTTGATGGATTTGACCTTATCATCTTTATCAACTTGATCTTTTTCTTTTATCTCCTTTTGGTCAAGATCTAAAGTCCATCTTCACATGATTAAACTCTTAGACAAAATATTTTCCAAAGATTTTATCATAATTTTAAAACCTTGCATACACCCTTATCATAGCATTATCTCATTCCTAGTCTCCATAAAAATCATTTTGACTTACCTTAGTTTCCTATCCCCTTCACCTTGCATTGTTCAATACCCTAGCTATTGGAAATATTCTTAACAATGCTAAGTTACTGAGAGGGGAGGGGTGAATCAGTAACTTCTAAAACTTTAATATAATTAGTACTTAATCCAATATGAATATTTTTATCTAATTGAATGCATGAGAAACTAAAAAAATGAAAGCATTCATAACACTTTGACACAAATATTTGGTGACCCAAAAACCTTCCAAGTAGAAAATAAAACTAGGGTGGAGATGATACCCACAAGCTTTAGTATTGCAGTATAAAGTTGGCCTGTTAAGGCTTACATTGTTCACTTATAATGATCTACCCTATTAGGAGCAATAAGGACTGCTAGGTCCACCTTGTTAGAGGATTTACAAACATACAATGAAGTATACACTTGGTAAAGAGATTTTCATAAGATTGTTAGGTCTACCTTGTTAAAGGATTTGACTAATCCACCCGTTAGGATGAAATAGTAGCTGATCTCTAATCTACAACTTGATTTTCTAAATGAGATTCTTTGAAGTATACAAATCACCTTGCTATGATAGATGAATCTTTGCTACTCCTTATACTGGTGTAGCCTTTGTAATTCACACTTTCTACTCTTCTCTAATGATCACATTAATTTCATGCATATATTCACACACAAATTCACTCTCTACTCATTAGCTTGGATGTGATACACAATACATTAAATATATACCAATGCAATTATACAATTACAAAGTCAGCCACAATACAAGTTTATACAAATTTTACAAAGTTGGCTCAAATGTAGACACTCAGGTTCTGAATTTTGACATGGTGAGGTTTTAATACTCGGCATCCACTATCACTACTTGGCATCATTATGCACTCAGTAGACATAAAATCTTGGTCCAAATTGATCACCTCCAAGTAGTCTTGAACTCGGTCTACACTAGTGACTCAGTACATACTATTAAAATTTTCATATAAACTAAATCACTTGTTTACCTCTACTTAGCTCAGTAAACACTATCACTATGAGCTTGGTATAAGCTGAGTCACTTTGTTAACAATGAGCAGCTCAGTTAATAGTGGACTCACATCATATTAACTGTGAACTTGGTAATCACTGCATAGCTCAGTTTGCACTGGTAAACTCGGCATACACTAAGATGCTCGGTTTACACTATTGATTTTCACACTAACTATAGCTACTTGGTAAGAATTGGAATTTTTCCAAAGGACTCGATAGCAACTAAAATGCTTGGCAAACACTATTAACTATACAATAAGCTTGGTAGATACTTACAATCTAAATAATTCTATGTCACTAATAACAAACTTGATTGATATGTCAACAATCTCCCCCTTTGGCATTAGTGACAAAAATACATGTTAGCAAAAATTGAATTCAAAAAACTTCTTGAATACCTTTATCCATCACCATGTGATTCTTAGCTTGGTAGAGTATACTATTTTTGAGATTTTTCAAAATTGGTTTTGTAAGATATATTTATGTACATGGTAAGGCTTCTATATAGTATACTATACATACTTGCTATACATCTATCTCACATCTATCTCCTCTATTTCCTTTATAGCTTATGTACAATTCTTACTTTTTCTCCCCCATAACTCATCATTTCCATATATTTTCCATATCTTCTCCCCCCATATCTTCTATGTTTTCTCCCCCTTTCTATTTATATCTTCTCGCCCTTTTTGACAATAATGCCAAAGATTTATTTTATATATTTATATATCAAAACCAAAATGAGACAAAAAGTCTGAATGTACCATAAGTATTATGGCCAATGTTTTGTCCCAATTATCCTACAAGACCTTACATGTATGTAGTGCAATCTGCACTTTTGTGAACAACTCAATCATGTGATCTACTATGGAGAATTTGTTGTTATGGACGAGGGATTTAGAATGTGCAATATATTTTTGAAGTGCATCCATGTTAAGAAGAATCATGTTCTGAATATCTACTAATCTAGATCTTATTATGGCCTCTTCCTTAAGAAATTCTACCTATAACTCTATCAAAAATTTAATCTTATTGAAATGTATAGGGCTTGAACTAGGGTTAAGCTACAGCTACTGAGCACTTGCCTTGAGGTCTTCATCTATCTTGGACAATTTGTCTTTTATTTCCTTAGTAAAATTTGAAACATCACACAATTTTCTAATATGTATTGATACATTTGTACATGAAGTTTCCAGGGAACCCAAAATGATGGAGATTTCTACTTGATAAATTGCAATTTGTTAAGCAATGTGCTCTAGAACTTTATTCTCAAATTTCTTCTTTACCTTCTGTAATAACTTATCCTATCCATCTATATCTTCGTTGAACTTTTGAACTGCCTATGCTAGCTAAAAAAAAATTGGTAATGATGAGTCAACCTCTATACCTATTGCCTCTATCAAAATATTCTTGGCATCTTCAATAATTTTTAACTCTTTGTCCCTTTCCTCTCTTAGCCTTTGCTACTTGGCTTTCTTTTGGAGAAATTCACCAAATGTTTTCATTTGATCTGGATTAAGCTTGGAGATGTCCCGATTTGGGATTACAATTTCCTCGTCAAGGACTATTCCCTCCTTCTTTTCTTTTCCATGCCTCAAAAATTGTGTGGTTGATTGAGACTTGGTCTCAACCATCCTTAAACTTATTTCTTGTTTACTAAGAATTGAAACAATAGTAGACATACTAGGACTAGCCACAAAAACTTGTATTTCACTTATTGTAGAAATACCTAAAGTAGCCAAAATTGATGTATTCAAAATTGATGTGTCCAAAACTAATGTAGGCAACATGATAGAAGAGGGAAGAGTCTATAGCTCGATAAATGAAGTGGAGGTCACTTTAGTCAATGATGTGCTAAGTTGTTTTGATGCAAAGATTGATTGGCAGGTTGTGCTTGGTGCATTGCTCACAATCAATCCTATAGAGGTCATCTTCATGCTTGATGTTGTCAATACCTTTCTTGGAGAATGAGGAAGTGAGGCTATAATAGTTGCAACAATCTTGACAAGGTTGGTTTCCTCATCATTTTGTGTTTCTTCCTCAATAGCCTCTTTCTCCTATTCCTCTTTGTTATTAAATGTGTTGTTTCTTCAACATTTTGCTATTCATCTTTCTCCTCTTTATCATCATCATCATCATCTTTCACCCCAAAAGAAAAATTTCTTGATTTATGAAGAAAATATATATTCTTCTAGGTATTTGTTGCATTTCTTACAACATGCTCAATATCTTTTATCAAAATCAAACAAGTTTTCCTCCTTAGTCATGGTTTCATACATTAATGCCTTAAAAAATTTTATGTCTGCCCATTCCTATAATTCCTTTAGTCTATCTTGGAAAGTGGGTGGAAGTTTTCTAAATATTATATCTCCTCCTTTCTTGTCAATTTTCTTCTTTAAGGCCCTTCGAGTAAACACAATAGTAGATGGCTTAGTAGGCTTGGTAATGATTACCTTGCCCTTCTTCTTCAATGGTTCCTCTTCATCTGATTCTTCCTCATCCTCTACTTCTTCATCCTTAGCTTTTCCCTTAGTCAACAAAATTGTGGAACTAGTTTTCAACTTGGCAATTCTTTTATTGCTTTTTTTTACTGCCTCAGGGAGTTTAATCTCCTATTCTATCCTAGCTTTGGCTTCATCATATTTTTCAAAATATGCAGCCTTGGGATCAACTAGTTCATTTACAAGTGTCTCAATTATGTCCTTAGTTTCATCAATATTAACCTCATATACAAGAGGTTTCTACCATGCAATTCTAGGCTTGACTACTTGAATGTATACCTTATCATTGTCTACTATGAAACATACATCATCCTTTTAGTCTTCTACTAATTTCTTTCAAAACTTGAATCTATTATTCATTCTCTCTAAATGAATCAAAATAGTTATCCATGATACTATTATAGTTCTCTCCCATCTGAGCAATATACTCATTAATATTGTAGAGAACTGGCACATCTTTTCTCCATACAACTGATGCTTTTGAAGGAAAAAATTTCTAAACATAAAAGAATAAATAGGTCAATACAAAACCAAACTTACATAGGCTATTCTTTGACATCTGAATGCTTTCCATGTTCTTATTGAATTCCTTCAACAGAAGCTCAACAAGGTCAAGTGAAAGATTTTTCTTGACTACCTTATAAGCAAGGTCAATTGCTTCATAAAGCAGACTATTTAACTAACTAGAGCTATAGATCATGTGTGCAATCATATGAATGTCAAAATTTAATTCCATATCAATCACACTACTTATCTTCATGCCTCTACCATCCCATTCTACTAGGGTTTTCTTCTCAAGTTCAGCCCAACCTAGGGTTTTGATCATTTTAGCCTTGGCCAATATTGTGAGACCAATGATTCTATGAATCATCTTCTTCATGATTAAAATTGGTTGTTTTGACCATAACTATCCATTATGCACCTGATTGAGAATATATCTAATCCATTTTACTTGAAATTCATGAGGCATGTGAGGAATATGTGTTAACCCTTTTGTTTCCAAGTGTTGGTGCTCAAGTTTCAAAATGCCATTATGATGCAGGAGCATCCAGATGTATAAGGGCAATCCTGTGTCACCCAAAAAAAAATGTACTTAGACTTAGTTTCTATTTCATGTCTTTACATTTTTGGATACCCATTTGGCTCAAATAAAGGTTCCAACTCTCATAGTTCAACTATCAGTGCATTTGAAAATCCTGAAAAAATAGGAACATGTATTTGGGCAGTCATTTTGGTAACCTAGAAGGTGTGAATTGGCCAGATGAATGTAATCATGATTTAGAGCATTCCAGAAAAAGAATCAGGTCAATAGGCCCCACGGTTTGAAAGTTATTGCAGTTTTTTGGGTTTTGGAGACCTCCTAAGAATGCTTCAAAGTCATGTTTGGGACATTAAATGACCTTGAAAAGGGTCAAAAAATGGGGGACGAGAAAAGCTTGTCCATAGTGCTATAGAGCGCTTTGAGAGATTTTCAAAAATGTAAACGGTTCATCAATCGGAGCTACGGTTCAAAAGTTATGCCTCCCGAAAGTTTGGTTATCGTTTCTGGATTCTTCTAGATTTGCATTGACTTCTAACGCAGCTTTTGGAAACCTCTATTTCGTCGGTGGATGCCTACTAGCATTTTCTAGAATGTACTCCTAGGCCTTAACCCTCTGGGGTCTATTTAAGGAGATTTCCGGCATTGTAAAAGGCAGTTCGGGGTGGAGTTTGAGAGGAGGTGCTATAAGGAGAAATATTCTCCAAATTTATGCTATTGTAAGCCCTTAGGGCATGTTCTGAAGTTTATTTTCTCTATACTATTTGTACTGGCTTATTTTCTCAGTTAATATAATTTCCCTTTTCTATTGTGTCCATTCTGTTCTTGGGTTGGTAACCATCACATTAACACACAACTGATCTAGGGATTCATCCATCTCCAAAGTGCTAATATCTTGAATCATGCATTTAAAGTGAGAATAAAATTTCATTTATCAATAGTACTACTAGAGTGATTTGTGATTGCATTCAACTTGGATCTAGGGTTTTGGTGATTGTAGGAGTGAGCTTGAAATCTAGAGCTTTCCATTCACCATAAACTAGCATGTCAAAACCTTGCTTTGCCTTGTTGTTGTTGGATTCCATCTTTTCTTAGTAGGTTTTGAGAGAATTCAAAATCATTTGGTAACAATTTACTCAAATCACTTAGAAGTTCTTGAAGATTGCACTGCACAATAGCTTTCAAAATTTCATGATGAAAATGACTTCAATTCCATTCCTTTTATCAAATTTTTCCATAAATGCTCAGTATAGATGGTAGATCAAAGTGATAGAGTTCATCTACTTCCTTGCATTGATTACTTGGCAAAGTCTTCCATCATTGGATAGCCACAAGAAACTTAGTTACTCCCGACCTTGCTCGATAGAGTTTGTGACCTAACCTCACTTAGTAAGGAAAATGACTAGGTAATAAATGGTACCCTTTCATTCAATGACCCCTTTGTATCTTGAATATAGATATGGATCTTTTGTTCTTTCACTTTGGGACATATTTAGATGTCTTCTTTGGTAACCTAGTCCAAGTGCTCCTTTGAGAAATCAAGTAGAGATTGTGGAGTCATGCAATTCTTGAGTGAATTTTTCATCGTTGTTTGCATTTGCATTCTCGGTAGACTTTGGAACCCATTACTGTCTCATCTATTTTTAGATGTTATCAGCCTTTTCCTTCTTTTCATCTTCAATTCTACTAGTATCCATGTATTTCTTGGCAAGATGACCAAGTTTTGTACAAAAGAAACATCTTTTAGTAGTATCTCTTTTCCTCAAATGATTATTTACACAATTCATTTCAATGTGTCCAAATTCTCCATAGTAATGACATCTACACCAGGTGTGGTAGTCCCAACCAAATATAGCTTTCACAATTTTTTCTACTAGATTTAATATCTTGGTTTTGCAATCTAATGATTTGTGCCCATGCTTCTTGCATTTGTGGAATTTGCCTTCAAATCTAGGTTTCTCTTTGCATTCATTACCCTTATGACCATGCTGATTATAATTGTAACATTTTCCATTGAATTTTTCTTTTCCATTGCTCCAACATTTTTTTGAGGTATGACCTATCTTACCACAATGGTTTCAAGTAGGTATTTGATTCTTTTGAGCTCCTTTCTTGGATGATTCTCCTTCTTCTGTATATCCAATTCCTACTTTTCTTGTTTTTCTATAGAGTTTTTTCTTATTCAACTGATTCATGTTTGCATGGGATTTTATCATTCTTTCATTGATTTTTCTTTCAGATTTTAGGTCATTCCACAATCTTTCATTTTCAAATCTTGGACTCATGATTTCTTCATTTTCATTGGAGAGTTGATCAATAAAGTGTGATTATTAAAGGGATTGGTGTTGGATTTCATCGTTCTTTTCTTCTATCTCTTCTCTTATCTTATTCTTCTCTTCCATAAATTCACATAATCTTATTGACTAAATTTCTTGCTCTCTTCTTAATTTTCTTACTTCTTTTTGTAGTGTACCCTTCTTTTCTAGAAGTTCTTTAATTGCTTCATTGGCTTCATCTAGATTTCTTGAATGAAGGTCTTCAATTCTTTCTTCAATGTAGATATGATCATCCATTTGAATTGCAAGCTCTTTTCTTCTTTTTAAGGATTGAGAGATTTGTTCCTTTTGTTTCTTGAGTTAGAAAATAGCCATTTCCAAATCTAGCTTCTCATTTTCAATAGCCTTGTCAAGTTTGAATATATCCATGGCCTCAATCTTTCCTCAAACTATTAAAATTTCTCTTAAGAACCACAAAGCTATGATACCAATTTTTTGAAATATTCTTAATAATGCTAAGTTACTAAGAGGAGAGGGGTGAATAAGTAACTTATAAAAATTCTAAAAATTTAATCCAACTAGCACTTAATCCAATATGAATATTCTAATCTAACTGCATGCATGAGAAACTAAAGATATGAAAGGATTCATAAAACTTTGACACAAAGATTTGGTGACCCAAAAACCTTCCAATTAGAAAGTAAAACTAAGGTGGGGATGATACCCACAAGTTGTAGTACTACAGTATAAAGTTGGCTTGTTAAGGCTTACATTGATCACTTCTGATGATCTACCTTGTTAGGAGCAATAAGGACTGCTAGGTCCACCTTGCTAGAGGATTTACAAACATATAATGAAGAATGCACTCAGTAAAGAGATTTGCATAAGATTGTTAGGTCTACCTTGTTAAAAGATTTGACTAATCCACCTATTAGGATGAAATAGTAGCTGATGTTTTATCTGCAACTTGATTTACTGAATGAAATTCCTTGAAGTGTATAAATCACCTTATTGTGATATGTGAATCTTTTCTACTCCTTATACTATTGTAGCCTTTGTAATTCACACTTTCTACTCTTCTTGGATGATCACATTGATTTCATGCATATATTCACACACACATTCACTCTCTCTACTCACTACCCTACATGTGATATAATACATTACATATATACCAATCCAATTATACAATTACAAAGTCAACCACAATACAAGTTTACACAAATATTAAAAAGTTGAAGACTGATATGGTAAGGTTCTGATACTCGGCATCCATTATCACTACTTGAAATCATCATGCACTTGATAGACATAGCGGCTTAGTCCATATTGATCACTTCTAAGTAGTCTTGAATTCAGTCTGTACTGGTGACTTGGTAGATACTATAAATTTTTTTATATAAACTAAATCACTTGTTTACCTCTACATTGCTTGGTAAACACTATCACCATGAGCTCAGTATAAACTAAGTCACTTGGTTAACATTGAGTAGCTCAATTAACACTAGACTTGCATCATATTAACTATGAACTTGGTAATCACTACACAGCTTGGTTTGCACTGGTAAACTCAACATACACTGAGATGCTCAGTTTACACTACTAATTTTCCCACTAATTGTAGCTACTTAGTAAACATTGGAATTTTTCCAAAGGACTTGGTAGCAATTGAAATGGTTGGAAAAAAATTGTTAAATGTACAATAAGCTTAGTATATACTTACAATCTAAATAAGTTAATGTCACTAATTAAAAACTTGACTAATATGTCAACACTAGCATCATTTCCAATATCAAATCCCATCAACATGTCTCCTTGATCTCATACTCTCATGTTGCATGTCCTAAACATCAATTTCAACCTTAGCATATCTTTACTTGCATATATTAACCTCTAACATCATTATCAAGTCCAAGATCCAACCCTAATCTTCACTTTGCATATCATAGAGTCATTTTCATCTCCTTTAGTCAAAATCCAAAATGTCATTTACATTTACATTTGCATAATTTCTCTAGGACATTTGAACCTTGCATTTCAAAACCTTAGTTCATCTAGCATCTCCTCACATTGCATAATACTCCTAAATGTTTAAAAATCCAAAAAATACTCTTATCTTGCATACCCACTTCCAGATTTCCAAGTTTTTCCTTATTTTACCAACTACACACTTTAGGTGTGTCATTGGTAGTTTCAATGCACATTTGGTAGTTTCAGAGTGTACTTGGTAATTAGGGATTTCATTGTATTTTCTAGAACCCTAATCTACACATCTATAGCTTGCATTACATCCCTAAACCCTAGAAAACACCTAAAAGCACTCAAATCATTCACATTCTACATATTGATCACCCTAACACCTCTTTTTACCAAATTCATACCTTCTACTTACCAACTACTTACCTTTAGGTCCCTAAATGAGCCAGGGGTACACTTGGCACTATTGGAGTGTAGTTGGTAGCTTAAGTGTGCACTTGGGAGGCAAAGAGTCCATTTAGGTTTCCCTCCATTGCATCTAGATCTTTAGGTATCATGCCAACACTTGCAAGGACAAAATCAACTTAGAGACCCAAAGAACTTTATCAACCCTTGTTTTTAAAAAAACCCAAATTGAAACCAAAAACTCTTACAAGGGAAAATAAGAACAAGAAACCCAAAAAAATGTTTGATGAAAAACAAATTGAAGCATTACAACCCTTACTTGTGGACCCCTTAAGTAGGTATCTATAATATCACAACCATCAAGGAATGACACAACCAACTCTAAAAAACACACCTACTATGAGGATTCCTTCAATCACTTCCTCTACACATGGAATGGTTCAATGGAGTCCTAATTTTGAACCCATATTCATACCTATACCACCCAGATATGGAAGTGTACCTACAACTCCTAAAGATGAAGAAACTCACCCATTTGAATTTAGTAAACCTAACACAAGTACCTTCAATCCTCTAAACATAAAAGGTACTTTGAGAAATGAATCTAACATAGATTATGGCATCAATGATGAATAAATGGCTAGGGCTTTCCATGATAAGACTTTTCACAAAAACTTTAAACTTTTGGCAACCCAAGACATTTTCAAATTTAATCCACACTTGGAGGGACCTAAGTCCAAACATCAACACAACCCAACACTTGAAAACATACAACCCATGATCAATTTGGACTTCGATAAGGGGAAACTACCTTTGGATTTTTTAGACACAATGATGACACCTATAAGATCTCATCAAGAATCAACCATTGAAATAGTCTAGAGTACATTTGAACACATCAAAATCAATCCCTTGTTTGATGAACCTCCATCTATCAACAGACACAAGACTCTTCCTAAATACCCCAAAAGGATGTTAAGACTTTATCTCAATCACATAATGCAACAACATGATGTGCCTAAAGGTACTTGCGCTCTAGGGATGCCAAACATACCTTCTTTGGAAGAAAATAAAAAAAATGCACCCTTGGTCCTAACTTTACCAAATGTTATGAAATCAAATGTTATGGAAGCTCCCATGAGTATACCATGTGAAACATCAGTTGCAACAACCCCTATTGACATAAAAAGGAAGAGCCTTATTTATGTTTCACCCATTCCCAAAAGGAACATGTCTCATTGCCAAATTAATATGATGTCTCAAGGAGAAACATCTAATACACAAAGGTATCAAAAGAACAACCCAAAAATGATGTTCAACTCCCAAGGGCATAACCAACAACCAAGATAACAACAACCTATAGTGATACAAGGACTAAACATATCTAGTACACAACCAAGTCAAAATCCACTTAACACACATTCAACATATCAAAAGTAACATCAACGACAACAACAACCTCAAATGGTGCAAGGATCCAACATCCCTAACATACAACCCAATGTAAATCCACTTGAAATACATGTAATGTACAAACAATAGTTGGAATATCAAAGACATCTTGAGCAAAAAATTTCCTATCAACAACATTTTTTACGAAAACATACACCACAATGACCTCAACAAATACCTCTATAAAAAAATGTCATATACATGGTCTCACATGCAATCAACAGAGGTATCTCAACAACAACCACAAAAAATGGCACAACAACAACCACAAGTGATGTAAAAAAAATACATGGTCCAATAATCACATTCAATACCACAACAAGTACAACAACAAGGACCCTTTTGTGTTTGAGGTACTAACATACCTCCACCACCTAGTGACACATCACTTGACTCTTTAGATATAGTTCTTGCCATAGAAAATGATCTACTCATAGACACAAAAGACTTGAAGAGAAGACTATCATGTAAAACCCTAATGAAGAGTTGCTACAACAATTCAAACAACTTTCTAAATAAATTGAGGTATTGGGAGTCTAGAAGAAACATACTCTATATACCAAAAGGGACTTACATCCCAATCCATTTGATAAAAGTTTGTATATGCCTCCATTCCCAAAACACTTTGAGGCTCCAAGATTCAAAAAATATTGAGGAAAAGGAAACCACATTGATCACATCAAGGAATTCTATGCCTCTTGTACCAAACTTAATGATGAGCCCACCTATGTCATGGTACTCCAAACTTCCTAGTACCATATAATCTTTGTCAAAATTGGCAAAAATACCCATGTCCCACTTTTCCTTAAACATTAAAAATGAGAAGACACTCTTTTATTTGTGCTAAATATGGGAGAACCATTTATCACATTCTTACTGCATTGGAGAAAGGAAAGAGGGGGCTAGTATTGAAGATGCCCTCATCCATAAGGGTATCCTTAAAAAAACCAAGGAAATCACAAACACTAACTCATCTAATGGCAAGGTGAAAATTTTCTCTAAAAACAATAATGTAACTAATGATGGCATTGTAAATGCATGAACAATTAGTGTAGCACAACCTCAATTGACTCTAAAAGCTGCAAATCCTACAAATGTATAAACTCCCAATCAAACACCACCTCAACAATAGAAAACTAATACTTCCATGCAAGATAGATCTCAAAGACATCCTCAAACTAAAGTTAGGAAATGCACACCCTTAGGGATACCTCATGAGACTGTACTTCACCAATTACTCATTAATAGCTTCTTGCAGTTAGCCTCGATCAAAGACAAACCATTAACTAAGGCCTCTTGATGGGATGACAACAAATTATGTGATTACCACCACACCAAAGGACATAAGAACTCATCTTATTTCTAGCTAAAACATGTAATACAAGACCTCATCCATGATGGTATAATTACTATAGATCCTTCACTACTAGCATCCAACTCTGATCATACTACTTTTAAAGATCCTTTGGGTAATCATGACAAAGAAAAAGCCTCTAGTTCAAACTCAAACTCACAAGCTAATGTGAACTACACGTGCACTAGATATGACTATACCATAAACTATTTTAATGATCCTAACTCTTTCATATCCATATTCACCTTAAAGGCTAAGGATCCTCATTGTGTTGTCACTATGCATTATACCAAGATCACCCTATTTGGAGCTCCTTCTAGACCTACTATCTCTACTAGACTTGCACCCCTTAGTAGACCTAATTCTCCTACTTCATCTTATTATAACCTTGTTGAAGAGCTCTGCAAGACCCCTTTGCATATATCCATCTTGGACCTACTACATGCATCCCTCCAATATTAGAAGATCTAGGATCAAGCCCTTAAAGAGTTAGTAGTCCCAGATAACATTGATGTTTCCCAGTTCCAAGCCATGGTTGGGAAATTATCTACATCACAACATATCACCTTTTCCCCTCAAGATATTCCTAAAGATAGACCCAACCACAATTATTCCCTTCATCTAAGAGTTTTTATCCATAATGCTAAGGTTAGACATGTTTTGGTAGGTGGAGGAGTGGGACTAAACATTTGTACCCTTAAAGTTGTCAAGGGTTTGGGTCACTTTGAAGAAGATGTGGATCCCTCTCACAGAATCACAATAAAGTTCTATGATGATGGTGAATGCTTCTCCAAGGACATTATAATATTACCCATAAGAGTTGTTCTAGCTAATGAAGACACATTGTTGTAGGTCCTAGATATCAAAATGAACTACAACATGATACTAGGACATCCTTGGATTCATGCTATGAAAGAAGTTTCATCTACATATTATCAATGTCTAAAGTTTTCCTATAAAAATGTGGAGGTTACCATCCCTGGTGATCTAGATACTTTCCAGTTTAGTGATAATTTGAGAGATGCTACTACATACCAAGTCCCAATAAACAATGAAGCACATCCCATAGATTCCTCTAAATATGTGGAAGTTGAAATACTCCTCAACAAGGCCAAGGAAAAGCCAAAGATTGAAGAAAATAGGTGTGAAGAATAATTTATGTCTCAAGTATCTGACATTAGGGAGTCACCACTTTCTCCCCAATCTTATGGTCAATCACAAATATCACAAGCATAACATTCTAATATCAATACACAAACTTATACTTTCATCAATTTCATTGGTAGAAGTGGCCTACCTAAAGAACATATCTACAAGAATGCATCTGTCTATATTGAGAAAGAAAAAATAGAATAAGAACTCATTCATATATCTCCTAGCAAGTGTGGACCTAGGTTTATAATGTATAAGAAAAGCTATGATGGATGTAGTTTTCTTGGATCTTAGAAACAAGTAATGATTGAACCTATCACTACAAAAGGTCAACCTCCTAGTTTGGGGCTTGGATTTAAACAATTGCGAATAGGTCATCCTTGTACTAAGGTACCTATGTGTGAGACTATGAATATTTCAAACAATGAAAAGGCATCTGAGGACACCCAACCTAAAATCAATAATCCTTATACACTTGACCATATCTTTGTTGACCATAATATAATTGAATCTAATATCCATATATATATACCTTTGAACAAAGCCCACTTAACACTAATCATGACATTCCCTCAATTTATTCTGAACTATTGGATTGGGATTAACGTGGATTGCTGATTTTTTATCAATTCCACAATGATGACACTCTTGTCCTAGACTTTGAAATCTATGAAGGCATTATGATTGACAATCATAAAGAATAAATTCCTTCTAAATTGGAGTCAACTCTTTCTTTCTTGCACAATTGGACACAAAGAAAAAACTAAAAAGCATAGGTCTCTTGGTGAAAATTGGAAGGCACCATTAGACCACAAAAAATCAAAAGCTAAGTAGCTCTCAAGGCTACAAGATGAAAAATATGATGCCATGAATATCAGTGTTCTAGTGTTCAACATGCCACAAAGTCATTTTGAGCTCTCTCAATCAACCTATGTGGGAAGTCATTGGTTTCAATCCTCCCATATCTTCCATATATCAAACTATTTATACCCAAGTCCTATGACCTAACCCATCCAACACCCAAAATCAAACCTCTATCCATCAAGCCTTTACATACGTCATCATTAGTGACACCCCATACAAAATATCCTTTACCCCATTTATCCTCAGATGCCTTGATTTGTAAGAGGTAGACACTATCTTACATATAGTACATGATGGTATATATTGAGTCTTTTCTAGTGGTTTAATTTTAGCTACAAACTTAGAATGAATCTTGCATATTTATGGTCAATCGTAGATCTAGAGATTATCAACTAGTAGCATGAAAAATAGATTTATTCTTAGTATTTGTCACCAAAATTCATGATTTTGTCTAAAAGTCCTGAAAAAATATCAAAAAAAAAAAGCAAAAAGTCCTGAAAAAATATCAAAAAAAAGGTCATGACAAAAAGAAACAAAAAGTAAAAAAAGTCATGAAAAATGGATCCCTTGATGAAAACCTAGCAAACAGGCATCTTGGCATGAAAATTTGAGTTAAAAGAAAAATTTCATCCAAAAGCAAAAACTTGGTAATCATGTGCTTGGGGCAAGTACCATGGTGAAAGCCTAGCAAACAGGCACCATGTATAATCAATTAAAGCTCCTCCATCTATCAGGATTCCATCTAATCTTTTTTGACCTTGTTTTCCATTCCTTCATCATATCCTTCCTATTTTAGGACATCCCTAGTCCTTGATCATGGCCCATGAATTGGTCAATGTCCATTGTTACTTTACCCACACGTCACTAGTCTACACATACTTTATCTTTGGCCTTTTTACATAGTTTGTGTCTTGTATGGGGGCATACCACCTACATAGTGCACAAGTTTGAACTTGAACTGGGGGCATATTCCTTAGCACTTTTTATCCGTTGGACTTATCACATATCAGATTGGAGCTAACACTTGTGAATCCTTTCACTTTTACAAAATCTTTTTGATTGCTTAGTTGCTAAAAAAATACTAAAAATCATAAAATGTCTTGAGAAAATTGATAAAAATCATAAAATGTCCTGAAGAAATGAGTAACACAAAAACATCAAATATCCTCAAAAAACCCTAAAAATCACAAAACCCACCAAAAATTTATAATAGACCTTGTAAATTGTCACTATGTATTATCACCCCCTTTTTCTTAAACACTTACACTTTCATAGACTAAAACTCAAAGCATGATACTTGAATGACAACCACACTATCTTAACAATGTGAACCAACAATCAATCCAATGTATTACTATGCACCTATCAACTAAATCAACAAACAAAGCTATCACATGATCAACCTGTCAAACAATATATCTGCAAACCTAAAATACTAAAAAGCAAGTAATAATGGACAATAATAGTTTTTGGCTCATGTAACAACACAAATCACATTTTTTTGTGAGTGATTTATTTTTTCTTTATTTTTCTTCGATCATGTCCTATGCCACTTGAGCATATAAACTAATCTATGAGAGTGGTCAGGATGGTTCATGGTCATCTTTTTCCATCCATTAAAAAATTTACCTTTGAGAGTCTAGGGCATGTATATATGCTTCAAGAAGGACAAGTTCATTTTCTATTTTCATCATGCTTTTTTATGCAAAAGGTTTGCATTGGCACTCTGGCCCTTTATGCCATGATGTATTGCATTCCATCTACCATATCAAAATATAGCTCCAATAACATATAGTGCACTTTACAAAAGAATAATTTTTCACCTCATTCTAGTTGGTCCTCATCTCATCTCCTCGATCTTCTATCATTCATCTCTTCATTCACGACCATGATCATGTATTCTAATACACCAAATCATCTTCATCCTCAATTTTGCATTTCTTAATCATCATACATTGTTTGTCAACTTTCTATGGCTCTCCACCAATTCTAGCCTCAATTTGACCTAAAATTGACCATTTTTGACTTATTTTACCTATGTTCTAACCTCTTTCTATCATTTTGGGCATGTACACAAAGTTTCAAGTCATTCTGAGCCTAGTCTAGTTGATTTTGGTCCCCGGAGCCTTTTGGAGCACAGTCTACACTTTTAGAGCATATTTGGGCTTCTCAAGTGTGCTTAGGATGCATTTGGTACTATCATACTACACTTTTATCAACGAGTGTTCCTAGGTGCACTTGGGTGCATTTTGCGCACACTTGGGGCAGATAGATGCCCAAAATTACTCAGAGAGTGCCTATTATGCACTCCAGAGCCCATAACTTTTATGTTTCAACTCTAATTTACTATCTGATAGTTACATTTGATTTGTATCTTTTTTGTGAAAAAATTGAGCTATCATTTTCATTATTTGGTCACTTTATTGAGTAGTAACCCATAAAACTACTCTTGGGCCCTCAATTGACCTCACTTTATAGTCTAGAGCCCATAACATTCACATCTGAGCTCTAATTTGTAATTTGTAAGTTGACATGGCTTTTTCCTCTCATTATAGACAAATTGACCTATCATATGCATGTATTAATCAATTTCTCTAGTGGGCACCCATATATATCATCCTTGATGGGGCATGTTGTTATGGCTCTAAATCACATTGTATCAAAGAGGGGAAAATATAAATGCTCAAAAATGGTTTGCGTTTATGGTTTCATCACTTTTTTATACTAACTCATCCCATTTTCTTATTTCACTAATTCTAATCTTTTGGCCAACTTTATTATATCTCAACAATGTCCATCATCATTTGTATCTTCTTTCATATCAATTATAGATCTTTTAGAACCACGTCAACATCATCAAAATCATATCAAATCAACTCATAATCATATCAAATCAGCTCAAAATCACCCCAAATTAACCTATAATCACCTTGAATAAACCATAACCAACCCAAAACATGCCATATATCCCAAATCAATTGTCACCTATCCAATCCTAGGCATTGTTGTGGCTTTCAATGTCTCAAAAACCTATCAACCTATCAAACCTATCAATTTGACCTTAGTACTATCATTAACGTCATTTGATCTTTAACATTATCAAGTCCCTTAGTGTCAGATCATGGCATCATCAAATCAATCTAATAACATTAACGTTGTTCATCGATGTTATTATGATCAACCCTATCAATCAATCTCGATCCTGTAGCATTTATAATATCAGTTAAATGGTGTGTCCTTAATCCATGTCATGTATCCTTGGCATGTTATCAATCGTTCAATTTGACCATGGCTTTGGTCTACCCATCATCACCCTAGTCAATTTTGATTTTTATTAAAGGATATTATCACACTTATCTAATCAAATTGGTGAATCATCTATTAATTTTCTCTATAGGATTAAATGACCCATAATTTAATCCTATGTCATCCCAATCATTTTCATCTCACATTGCTAATTATTCTTCCTAATTAACACCCTCAATTAATTAATTTTATTTATTAATTGATTCATCATTTGTAAACCATGGAAATTCACAATTTCCTAAGTCTTCTTTTTAACCTCTAATTTCCAAATTACTATTTTCTATTTATGTGGAATAATCAAATTCTTAATTCAAATATTCCACATAACATTTACATAATCTTGAAATCATCATGACACATGGGCATCTTACATCATGGATTTTATTCTTACACTTGGCTAAGATATTTTCATAATCCATATATTCTTATTCCTTATGCATATCTATATTTAGCCACCATCGTCATAGATTCTTGGCTTTCAGTGGCTTTGAGGTGTCACATGACATGTCATATATCCTCCACCATTTTTAGCCATGTTGACTTTCATATGTTATACAATCTTATAGTTGGCATCTTGTGCCATATGTGTCATGGAATTTCTTACCATGTTTCATATCCAAGATGACAAGTCCAATGCTCTCCTCTTGCATGTTGACTATAAATTGAGCATTCTTCCTCTCATTTTGGGTCCTAATGCCTAAGTCCATTATCATCAAGCTTCAAATCACTCTTCTAGTACTCTCATAGCATCATCATATCATAGTCTTTTTCTTTTCAATTGTGTGCATTGTAGGAAATTGAAGCTACAACATATGGAGAACAAAGAAGGACATGGGAGCTACAAATGAAAAAAGGAATTTTACTTTATGTTGATTTCTTTATTTATTTTTCTTTCATGGTAGACTACAGGGCATTAGCATATGTTTATTGAGTTTCTGATTTTCTCATAGTATGTTAGATATTAGCCTATTTTTAGGTCTTACAATAATGTGTCCCAAGAAGTCATATGGGGTCATAAGGGGCTAGGTAATATCCTTTTTGAGAAGTTATAGTTTCCCTTATGGCCCCTTCCAACACATTATAACCATTAACTATGCCATAAAGGATCTTACAACCCCTTAGGGCACACTTGATCAATCAAATACTATTCTTCCACTAGATCTAGATTTCAACCCTTTTGTGGATCTACAGGCTCAATCACATATCTAAGGATTGGCCAAGAGAAAATTGTGGTTATATCTCATCTGATTACAAAAATTTAGTTGAGGAAAAAATATTTTAGTGATCAAGAAGAAAACTAGCTATGGAGAATCTAGTTATGAATTATGTTAAAAATGAAACTATTAATGAATTACTCAAGATTAAGAGGAAAAGCCCACATAATTAATAGAAAAGAGTGGGAAGATCTTCTTGGACCCATGATAGAGTTATAGATAAGGACCTAAAGTGATAGGAAGGGGAAAGAGACAAAGGAAAGAAGTAAGATATGCATGTGAGCTTATGTTAGATGATGATGATTAATACTTGTCATCTACTAGTAGCTCAAGTAATGAAAGAAGGTCTTTAGTGAACATGCACTTAGAAATAAAATTTTAAGAGATCTTATGGGATCTGAAGGGATCATAATGGGTCCTAATTTATCTTTCAATACACTAGGACCCCTCATGACCCTTATCAACACATTAGAGCCAACAAGTCTTTGGAAGCACTTATATTTTTTAGTGGAAGAGATACACCCATTACATCTACAATAGCTGTATATCTAGAGAGAGAGGGAAATAATAGGGGTAAGGAAGGATAGAGAAAAAATAGGGGGTATGGGTATAAGGGGATAGGAATAGGGAGATAATGAAAGATAGAGAGAGAGAGTACAAGGGGATTGGGAGAGAGAGGTAATGTGTGTGTGTATGTATGTGTGTGAGAGAGAGAGGGGGGGGAGGGGGACCCAAGAAAAAGTAATGGTATAATTTGGATAGACAAGACCACTCTACTTCATCAATCAAGAAGGAAAACACAATCTTAGATATCTCACCTCAATTGATGTCATTCCTTCTAAATTTTTCTCCCAACTAGACCTCCAGGGATAACTTTAAGAAACCCCCTCCCCAAAAAATATATAAATTCATGGAGAATCCAACATTAGTTTTAGGGGAAAAATTAATTTCTATTGGCAATTTTTTTTTGATATTAGGAAAATTTAAATGTTAGATGCAATTTTTCTCTGAAAATTACAACATTTCATAAAATTGAGTTGATTTTGTCCTTTAGAGAGAAAATATATATGGTGATTTTCTCATTTATTGGAAAAATATATATATTGCATTAGGCAATTTTTCTCATTTATTGGAAAAAAAAGTTTGATTAGGAGATTTTTCTATATTATTAGAAAAATATATATTTAGTTAGAAGCTTTTTCCTATTTATTGAAAAACCATATATAATGTGTTGCCAAAATTGCTAGAAACTGATGTGATTACTTAGTGAATGAATGACTAGAAATTAATCGTATGTTTTTCAAATCAGTTGTCAAATTATCAAAATATTACACTTAGTGTTAAATCAAAGAGTGATAAGAAAGTGAGGTTTCTATAGGATGAGATGTATGTGGAATTTCCTATTGCATTTATGGCATAGTGGAATGTGGGTGAAAAAAGTTCTTTAAATTATAGACATCCTATTTAGTGGTTGCCATTATCAACAAGATAGTTGGTTGCCAAAAATGGGACTTCCTATGGAAGAAGGATCATCAAATGGAAATCCAAGCACTATTGTCAACCTAGATTTGACTATGGAGGAGGATGAGAAACAAATTAATCTTACTATTGGGTTTATTGCAACTTCACTAGTTCTCTCTGCTAATCCCAAGGACACCATCAAAGAGATAAAAAAGTAGGAAAGGAAAACCTCCAAGGGATGTTTTTTGAAATAGGTCTCAACCCTACTAATTTTGAAGAAAAAATTGCAAATACTATGAAACAAAAAAATTGAAACTTCAACACTTTTTGGATGTTTTGAAGGATAAAAGAAGTGTTACACAAAGAATCATTGGTTTAGTTAGAGTTTATTTTGTAAAACATATTATCAAAAGAGTATAAATTTGAAATTTAATGGTTCAAAGCTTTGTCACTTCCCTTTTTGAGAGAAACCACAACCTTTTTTTGTATATATATATATGAAGATCAAACATAAAGTAGATACAGAGAATATAATGCAAAGTTAAAGGTTAAAGGTTACAAAACACATAGTTAGGTGTGACCCTATTAAAGGATTTAAATCACCCTATTAGGAGTGGCCTTATTAGAGGTCTGAAGACACTTCAATCTAGAAATGCCACCTAGTTAAAGGATTTAGAAAATGACTATTAAGTCAACTTTGTTAAGAGATTTCTTCACTACTACACTTGTTAGAGAGTAACAATGAGTGATGTGATTTATGAAGCAACTGGATTACATATTTAGATTACTATTCTGGCTTATCCTTTGGATCCTCCTTGATTAGAATATTCTTGTAGCTCCTTGGATACTCTTCTCTTAATCACATAGATTCCTATTTCTATTTAATTTGTTATGAATATCTTCTTGTTATTCAATCACGAAATAATTTTAAAAATATATAACACAAATAAGTTAAATCATTTCTTAAAATAAAACATAAAACATATTTATTCAATATATTTATTATTGGGATTTTTGTCTTTAACAAGTGTTAATAGAAATTTATTATTATTATAGTATTATAATAATTAATATTATAATTATGATTTAATGTGATGACACAAGTGTTAATATAATAAAGGGGATGCCCCCACTGCTATTGGATGAGCAAGGATCAATGACTTGAGATGTATTTTGGGCCGATTTGGACAACACTCAACTCCTTGTCCCAAATCACCTTGGAGAGAAGACACATTGCATACATGTAATACAAGTGACTATTCACTATTGATTTTGACATGGATGGTGGACTTGTGGTAAATATCACAGTGACACTTGTGACAAGGCATTAAGTTGACCACTATTTAATCAACTTAGATCAATGACTTTGAATGAGTTTTGGGCTTGAATTGGTAATAGTCAACTTGTATTCCCATAGTCCTCAGAAAGAGGACATGTGGAATACTTGATAGTACATCTATTGAGGCATCGACATCCTTTAAAAACTGTTTGATCAACAAATATCAAATTTCCCTAGTCATATTTCAAGCTAATTTCGGCAAGAGTAGTCTTTATTTCTCAAATGCCACAAAAAGAAGATACATGCCATACATGTATCGAGTGAGAAAGAAGACATGTGTCATTAATGTAGACCTTGGCATGGCAATGAGACATGTAAATATTGATAGCTACCACCATTAGAGCATCAAAGATCAAGGGCTCAAGATTTATTTTGGGCCAATTTTGGCTACCCTTAGTTTTTTTCAAAATTTCCCCAGAAAAGAAGTCTTGAGCAAGAAGTGGAGTCACTAAATCTTTAGAAATTAGAAATACTTACTAGAGTTAATCTTGAATTATACTATAATTTTTTATGTTTATGGTTTCACAAATAATTATAATACCAGTTGTCTATTGTACAATGTATGTTAGAATTAATATCAAACACATGCTCAACTTTGTCGATTTGTAAAGTTTTATTTTGTAGACCATAAGGTTTACTTTTCATTATTCAATGTTGGATCTCTACAAAAACTACCAATCCAAGATTCAATAAAAGCATTGGAGCATCAAAGGGGTTATAGATCATTATTTGCAAGTTGCAATGCAAAACTAATCTTCCTAGATAGCTCACAATGTCACAAAAATAGTTATCAATTAGAGTTTCAACTTTCTGAGCAAGATCCTGAACACATTTTTTTACTAATAGTTTAGTAACTAGTATAAAATCTAGAATTTAGGGTTTAGTTTTCAATTTATCATGTCTAGTATTAGAAATATAATATAGAGTTTAAATGTTAATCATGTCTATAAATTGAAATTTGTGTCTATGTATAGTTCTATAATTTTTTTAATGATGATGTAAACATACAAAAAGACTCGCACTGGCACTAGCACTGATAGTAGAATTGTAACCCAAAAGAAAATATAGGACTAAGAAATTATATTTTGACATGGACAAACTTGTTAAAATGATAGGTTTTACTGATGAATTCCATAATATTTTGGATCTTGTTATCTATGGAAGTATTATTAATGAAATCATATATGCAGTTTAAGTTAATTGGAATTATCTACAAAAGGAGACAAAATATATTAAATCAAACAACATGATAGGGTGCATTGTAAATAAATTTTTAATGTGGACTAGGGGAATTTCTCGCTTGGGTTTCCCTCAAGTATTCCCTTGTCCAAAATTTTTAATGGTTTGTACTAAAAACTATGATGAAAACATAAAGGAAATTGTGAATCAAAATACACAGGATGTAATTTTTTTTAACACTTAGATTGAATTTGGTAGACTATTGGACCTAGGGTTTGGAGAGCAAAACCCAACCCACATTGACCTAGAAAAATTGGCAGAAACATATCACTACTTAGGTTTAGATAAAAGAGATTGGTATATCAAAGGATTAGTAGATGGATTCAATCTGCCTCATGATCATAAACCTCCTTATGAATTGAATATTTTTTCATATTGGGCTAAGGATATTATATCTTTGCTATCAATGTGTCTAGGTTTCGAAAGTAATGAGAAAGTGGGTGCCAAAATTTTGGAAATGATTTTTAATATTCATTTACTAAAATGGCCTGTAAGATATATTTATATTGGGAACATTTTACATCACATGAACCAAAAATTTTAATGATTAAAAGAGGGTCAGACCCACTATCACAGAAGACATTTAGATACACAACCTACTTGTGCTATCTTATGTTATCAAAGCATCATCAAATTTTTGAAATAAACAAGCTTCAACTTAAGTTTGATAAACCAATATTTGAATGAACATTTTTTATTAGGATGGGTGATACCTAAGGGAATGAAAACCACTTTGTAAACTTCTTTTTGGCACCACTTTATCATAAAATTATAGACACTTTAATTCCTAGATTTCTTGTGTCTTGTAAATGATTAGTTCAACTAGGAAGTCAAATTTAACAGATCAACTGGTACATTATGGAAGAGAAAATTGTATTAATATTCACGGTTCATTTGTAGAACCCTACAAACTTCCAATACATGTGTCAGAGAGGGTATTTGCATTGGAATATGTACAATAGATGGAAAGCATAGATGTACTCTTTCATGGTTAGCAAAAGAAAACTATTTTTCCTTCCTTGCTTGTTAGATGCAAAGGGTTCACATTTGAGAGAAGAGAATTCAATATGGTAAAAGGATTTCTTACATTTTTAAATCTAATGTTCCAAGAACTAGTAGTATGATCCGCTAAATATAATAGGTACAAAGCTTGTACAAAATGGGAACTCCATAAGAAAATGTCAACATGAGTGCATGTCATTGATTGAAAGATTTAAAAATATGGACTCATGGGAAGAATTCAAAATAGAGATGGAAAAATGCTCCAGTGAAAATAATATTTCAATATAGGAATTGTTAGCACAAATTAAAGAATTGTAGAGATAGAATGCAAAAGTGTAGCCCGTAACATCCTAAAATTTCTACTCGATATAGATAATCCAAGTAAAAAACTTATTCTAGATGCCATAAATAAAGATTTTGCAACTTCACATTGGTATCAATAAAAAACTCATATATTTTGGGAAGTGAGGAAGAATCTCAGTGAACCTAAGACCTCTACAGATTTTGAAGACTTCTCTAAGGGTGAAACATTTCAAAAATTATGGGATAATGAGCATCTAGATACAATAGTAGCACAACATGATGTAGATGATGAAGAAAATGAGCATGAGGATTTTAAGGATCATTCATCCACTTCCACAGGCACTACCATGGGTTCTGTTGAATCCACTACTCCAACTACTACTACTAGTACACTTGATTCAACTAGACAATATATTATACTCAATCAATAGACAAGGGGGAAATATGGTTTAGGGGCAAAGCTGATAGAAAAAATGGGTTATGTAGGTGATGGTGGGATGGGCATAAATGGTCAAGGAAATTGGTATCCAATCCCAATACAGAGCCACATAAACTTGGTCAGAAACCAATCATTGGAGATGAGTCAGATGACCCATCAAGTTCTTCAAAAGAAGGTGAACCCATGCCATTATTCATCTAAGGTGGATTTTTAACCTTCAAAGGTGGATTTTAAACCTTCCAAGTTGTTTCATCTTCAAAAAATATGATGTGAATGAAATTTAACTAGAATGCTATAGTTGAAGATCACTATGCAAAGAAGAAAAAGGTTTTAGATACTCTTACTAATACAATGTTAGTTGCAACTCCCTCTAGATTAGACCTATAAAATATTCTAGAAACTCCACTTGTTAGTGGTATTGGTGAAGCAATAGGAAGGGGTGATGGCATTGGTAATCATCAAAATGCAATTATTGCAACCTTGAGCAGTGGTGTAGATAAGTATAATGTTGCATGTGCTCTTTCTCCTTTCAAGCATCATATTGTATCAATAGACCCAAATTTCAAATTCAATAATTTTGTAACAAATTTTCAAGAAACCACAAAAATGAATAGAAAAAATAATAAGACATTCAAGAAGGATGTACTTGAGGTGGCTCATTCTCAAGAATCTGCATCGAGTAGGATATTTTTTTCATATAAAATAAATAAAGAAATGATGGATTTTATGATTATTTCTCCCCCACAACTAGATAACAATCCACTAGAGGGTGAGATAAATCTATCAGATTTTCATGTTAGCACACTACCTATGGATTTCTCCAAAGTAAAAAATGTGGACAAAGTCAGTGTGGCAAAAAGGACCAACTCTGTGGTCTATAGCTCACTATGAGAGAGAGAGAGAGAGAGAGAGAGAGAGAGAGAGAGAGAGAGAGAGAGAGGGAGAGAGTTGGGGGACTAGAGAAGACAATTGAAAAGTTAAAAACAAACTTAGCAAATAAAAAGGAAAAGGAGAAAGCAATAGATAGAAGGTGCAAAGAAATAGAGAAAATAATTACAAGTGCTTCCTCTCAAGAAGCAAGTGCATAGCCTCAACCAGAAAATATGTAGATAGAAATGAAAATTTTGAACAAACAACTAGAAGAAAGTAATAAAAAGCTATGTGATGTAAATGTAGAGAGAGAAGAAAAACTCAATATGTTGACGGAACAATTGGAATAGATCAATAAGGAACTCATTGATATTTTGAGCCATGTTAATATGGAATTCAATGTAAAATTCAAAGAACTCAAGGCCAAATTGCAAGAATTAAATAAAAAACTTGAGGATGAAAGAGAATTTATAGTAGATATTTTCAAAAAGGTTGGATTCTAGTGGACAAACAATAACATAAATAAGGAATTGGATTATGAGAGGGAAAAAGGAAAAATAGTGGGAAGCGAAAGTTGAGGAAATAAAGAAATAAAGAGAACATGAGTTGTCGCAAATGGTCCAAGAGGTATAGAAGGAAAAGAAAACAATCACAACCTATGAGAACAACTTGTTTGAGTCAACTGAAAAAATTAAAAATTTAGTCAAGCTAATTAAAGAAAAAATGTGGGGGAAAATTATGGAAAATATTGATAGGTTTTGTGATTGGTTTGAATTGCATCAAATTTTTTGAGCTATATATGGCAGTATCAAATAGAAGATTGAGAAAAATAAAGATCTTTTGAAGCTTGAGAAGGCTACAAGACAAATTATACACATAACCAACTCACATAGTGATAGGTATTTGGCTAGCCAAGGAGTTCATGAATGTTTTAGTGCATTAGTAAAGTCATCATATGTCATTCAAAAATGCTAGAGTATAAGGGAAGGAGGGGAATTTTTGAACTCAATTGGGAGAAAACTCACCAAGATAGATAATAGAGAAAAATCAATGATAAGTCTTTGTTTTCCTAATCCTTCCTCTAGTAATTCGTCAAAAACATTTTTTGTAAGGGAAGCTTTCCAAAAAGAGTTGGAGGCCAAAACAATGTATGAAGTGGCCAAATTTTCTCAGGATTCAACTCATGAAGGTATTTTTAATTGCATCAAACCATCGGTTAATCTAAGTGCACTATTAGATGTAGTGTTGCTTGTAATTAAATCTTCTAAATATGAAAGTCTAAAGAAGTTAGAGGTCATCTACTATAACATAACAAATGTTCAAACTCAAAATGAAGCAGAATTTAACATCCTAAAAAAGATGACTGAATCTTTAATCATATCATTAGACATCCATCAAGCATCAAAGTATGTGAAACTTGGAAAGTGATTTTAATCATCTTTGTAGCATTTATTTTATTTCTATTTTAAATTGTTTGATATGATTTTAAAGTTTGAACTTTATTTCTTGAACAAGATAAATATAGCAAAATCCAAATTTTATTTTTCTTACTAGGCTTGTCAAATGCAAAGGCAAACAATATTTGTGATACTGAATTTGATGCTACTTTAAGACTCTTTCGATGAGGCAAATTGAGCTGAAGTTATTTTTGTTCCCTTATTTCTATATTTGTATAGAATGAATTTAGGATCATTTGCTAAATATAATTTTTGTAAATTTAGTACTTTTGATTCATGATCATGAAATTCAGTATTCAAATTTAACTTTTGCAAACTAAATTCATTAAATTTTATCAATTATTATGTGTAAAAAAAGTAATGAGAATGAATATGAATTTTATCATTTGAATTGCTATATTTTCATAAAAATCATCAATGATTGTACCATAAAAACATATCATATGAGCATAATAATTCAAATAAAAAAAAATAGTAATGGTTTAAATTGAATGAATCTTGGTTCATGGAATCATATAACATAAAATGTACATGTTTGTTTGATATTAGACATTTAAAAAATGGTATAACTTATTATGCATGAAAGATGAATCATGATTAGATTTAGATAATATTGTCTAGAATCCTAAATGTAGACTATAGTAATTACTAATAAGTAATAAATTTAAAATTGACACCATAACTATTAAACTTTCCACATGATCTCATTATTCAAATTTAGATTCCTTGCCATCAAGTTCAAATAGTCCATCATGCTCCATGTTTTCTCTAGTTTGCATACCTTTTACATCCTTATAGTGATCCTTAGCTTCAACATCAATGCTACCAACACCAATACCACTACTTGAGTTAATGATCTTATTGTTTGAAATGTTTACCAAACCTCTTCTTTGGCATTTCTTTGTCCACAATTTTAGTGCCCTTTCATAAGGGAAATTATTGACTTCATATCTAGATGTATATAGCCTCAAACAATTTTTCAAATTCTTTTCTAGTTTATTTCTTACTTTTATATTTAGGAACCCCAAAGCATTGAAAATTATCACATTCTCTACAAACCCCAATATCACGGTCAAACATAATTCAGCAAGCTTGAATAATTCTAATATTGAATCCAACAACACTTCGCTATGTGCTAGATTTCTCCAAAGTTTGGTTAATGATCCTTCTTCTCTAGGGTTCTACATAAGATCATATTGTTCCTTCATTGTACTAGAAAAATGACAAGACTCCTCTCTCAAATGATATTCATCTAAAACTCCACTTATAATTACCCCATTGATTTTTTTTCTTTTGCAAAATTGGTCTATCAAAACTAATAACTTATCTCTAAAATCTTTAGGACTTCTTAAACTCCAATAATGTGAAAACACATTACACATTGATCTAATTAATTCATATTGATAAAATATTTCTCTAATTTTTGACAAAAGATTATAAGAAATACCCTTCATAGAATTCATTAAAGACTTAACAATCTATTCAAAAGCTTCCTTTGTAACAATTAATTATGGTTCCATGGGTTTCTTTCCTTTTCTTGTGGATACAAGCCTTCCATAGTAGTGCATTTTTATCTCAACACCCATATATTAGCACCCTAAAATTTTATAGATTAATGACTAACATTAAGAGTGTCTCTATATTACTTAACCTTTCAAATAGCTCACCATATTTTCATTGACCATCTTGATCATCACCAGTTCACTCCATTGAACCAAGAAATGATTGATATTTAGAAAAACATTGATGAGTTGGTCCATACAAAGAGATCTATCTGGTACCATTAGCCTTAAGAAAATTTCTCCCATTATTTAGTTCCTTGAAAAACTGTTGAAATTCCCTAAATCATTTAGGACTTCAAAAAAAGTTCCTATAGATCTCTTAGATTAAATCTTCAACTTTGTATATCTCTATAGAGTTGCTGACAATTCTAAAATCTAGATTCATTCTATGGGCCATGCAGTGAATGCCAACAACATAAGGAGAAAGAAATTATTTTAACTTTTTGACAACCATTTTTGTGGCCTTTCATTACAAATGCTCCATCTACTCCAACACACATCGACATTTTGGGTAATCATCATTTCATCTATACCTCTATATTCAATTAGGGAATTCTTTACTAGTTAAAATATGGTTTCCATCATTGAATTATCATTCATTTTAACAAAAGTTAGTAGATCAGTTTGGTGGACAAAATTGTGTATAGTATAGACATGCATGCATACCTAGGAAGTATCTATCATTGTCAACTCATCTAAAGATAATGCAATAAAATTTTAGTCTTTAATTTTTTTCTTTGATAATTTCCTTTTCACCCTCAACAATGTTAGAATATGAAAAGATTAATAACCTAGAAAACTAGTGCAAAGAATAAATATCTAAACTATGAATGCAAATGATACAAAATCAAAATAGCAACACAGAGTTAGTCTCCAAGAGAGTAATGCAAATGATAGAAGAAAAATAGCATTAAGAGGATGCAAAAACAAGAGATGCAAATACAAGCCAGGTAGCATGCTTATATAGGCTAGGAAGAGGGAGGAGGTGGCAACACCAACCAATGAGGAGCAACCATCTATTGGACTAAAGATAGCAAAGTATCTTCCCAAGATAGCTAATGGATGCTCACATGTAGGAAGGTGACACCTCACAACCATTCACCTAATAAGAAAGACTTTATTAACCTAATCAATATTATTAAAAAGTGTAGAAAAAACCTAGCAAAATAAGAAAAATAAAAAACTACAATAACACCCACCATAAGTGAAGCTTAGGTGGATGTAGAAATGGGTCTCGGCAAGTCAAGCCTGATGAGGTACCCATGTACATAAGATTTCCCAAAAGAGATAGAAAAGAGAACCCCCAAAAAAAAGTCAAGACTCTAAGTGAGAGGAAGAGGCCCCCCCAAAAGATGAAGCATCTCGCACCCCCAACAAAGCTCACAAATGAAGCAACTTGCTCTTAGTGAAGGGTTTGGTGAATATATCAGTAGCTTGCTCAAAAGTTAGACAATAACGAAGGTCAATGACATGACCATGGATGAGCTCCTAGATGTAGTACATGTGGACCTCTATGTGTTTGGTCCCTTGATGATGAACTAGGTTCTATGAGATCTAAATGGCACTCTGGTTGTCACAAAATATGACTGATGGCCATCTAATCTGGATACCAAACTCAATGAGAAGATATTGAAGCCAAATGGCCTCAGTGGTAGCATTTATAGCCCCCCGATACTCAACCTCAATAGAAGATAGAGCAATAGAAAAATGCTTTTTTCTTGACCAACAAACAAGACCTGACCCAAGTGAGAAGCTATACCCTGAAGTAGACTTGCGATCCTCAGAATCACTTGCCCAATCTGAATCTGTGTAGCCCACCAAATCAAGCTCAATACCTGTAACATAGTGAATCCCACAACTATGAGAACCCTAAATGTAGTGAAGGATCTACTTGGCTGCTTTCCAGTGCAACTCATGGGACTCTTGCATGAATCGAGAGACCATGCCTACACCATAGGAGAAGTTAGGTCTCGTATGAGTCAGATAAATGAGACTCCCAACAAGTTGGTGATACAAAGTGCCATCAACTAGTGGAGAAGAACATTGAGCCTCAAGTTTGACTCTAGAAAGGAAGGGAGTTAGAGCAGGCTTACAGTCAGCCATATGAAAGCTCAAGAGTAAATATAGAGCATACTTGGATTGTGTGATGGTGATCCCAGAAGGAGACTGAAGGATCTCAATCCCAAGAAAGTAATGCAACAAGCCCAAGTCAATCATCAAAAAATTGTCTTGAAGGGCCACTTTGATAGCCTTAATGGTGGGTGAAAAATTTCCTATGATTAGCAAGTCATCAACATAGAAAACAAAAAATAGAAGTGAATCACTCTATTGTAAAATGTAGACATTATGATCATAATGGCACCGAGTGAACCCAACTGATAGAAGGAAGGAGTCCATCTTGGCATACTAGGCCCGAGGAGCCTATTTGAGGCCATAGAGAGACTTTTGAAGGTGGCACACAAGTGAAGAATCCTGAAGGAAGCCCTATGGCTACTCCATGTAGATCTCCTCATGAAGTTCACCATGAAGAAAAGTGCTCTTCACATCCATCTGATGTACTTCCCAATGATTAGCTGTAGCAATGGCAAGAACAATTTGAATGGAATTAATTTAGGCAACTGGTGCAAAAGTTTCAGAGTATTCAATCCCAGGAACCTGGGAGAATCCTTTGGTGACCAAGCGAGCCTTGTTTTTGTCAACTAACCCATCTACTGCATATTTTTTCTAATAGATCCACTTACATCGAACAAGTTTTCTTCCTTTAGGAAGAGGGACAAGATTCCAATTGTGGTTCCTCATCAAGGATCTATACTCTTCCTACATAGTTGTATCCCACTCACAAATACCAAAAGCCTCATGAAAGGACTATGGATCTGAGGTAGTAGCAATGGAGACATGTGGAGCATCCTGGAATTGTGAACAAGTCTGCCTAGTGTCTAATGGATCCCCAACCCAATCATCTACAGACTGCAAGGTCTGTCTAGCCCAAAGTGGATAGGAAGATGGAGAATCTTGAGGGGAATCATTAACCTCTTATTGATGACTAGGAGAAGAAGGAGGTGAGTTCTCTTAATCACTTTTTGTATCAGAAGTAGAGGTAGAAGACTGTTTAGGTGAATCTAACTCATCAAAAGATCTATCATGTATTCCAAGTGACTCTAATGTCAAGGTAGAAGGAGTTGGAGAAGTGATACAAAGAGAGCTTGAAGATCCCTCCTCAAACTAAACACTCCTCTCAATGAATAACTCATGTGTGGTAGGGTGGAGCAACCAATAACCCTTCACACCATTAGGATAATCTACAAATATGCAAGGTCTGCTTTGCAAATCCAAGGCCTTGTGTTTCTTTGTAGGAATGTGGGCCCATGCAAGGGAGTCAAAAACTTGAAAGTTCTTAACTAATGGTTTCCAACTGCTCCAAGCTTCAAAAGGAGTAACTCCCTTCAAGGCTCGGTGAGGAACATGGTTCTGGATATAACAAGCACAGTTAATGGCTTCTGCCCAATACTGTGGTGCAAGAGATCTAGAGTGAATCATACAGTTTTCCATTTCCTTCAAGGATCTATTCTTCCATTCTGCAACACCATTTTGTTGAGGATTGTATGAAACTAAATGCTATAAATCAATCCCCTCTAAAGTGCAAAATCTTTCAAACCGATGGTTGACATACTCACCACCATTGTTTGTGCACAAAACCTCGATGGCTTTCCTAGATTGCTTTTCTAAAAAAAATTTGAAGTCTTGAAAATGATCAAATACCTTTGAATTTTGTTTGAGAAAGTACACCCATGTATATTGAGAAAGGTCATCAATGAATGTGAGAACATATTGGGCCCTGCTAAAAGAAGGATGTTGAAATGGACAAGCCAAATCACTGTGAACTAACTCTAGTATTTGTAAAGCTCTCCATGCATTACTTTGGTCAAACTTTTCCTTAGGATGCTTACCAAGAATGCAACCTTGGCAAACACCTCCTGAGAATTGAACCGAAGGCAACCTTGTGACCATGCTATGCTGGTTGAGCTGATGCAAATAGAAAAAGTTAGGATGGCCAAATCGCTCATGCCATAATTTACTCACATCATTAGAGTGAGTGAGCAAAATAGATGAAGGAGGATCAGGAACAAAGTGAGAAAATAGATAGAGTCATGATTGATGATCTGCTCTCCCAACTGCAACTATAGAATCACTATGCAACTCATGTATCTCCACTGAATTAGGAGTGAACTCAACCCACTTGCCTAAACCTATGTGAGTGATTTCGTATATTGATAGGAGATTAGTTGATAATGAGGGTACACAAAGAACATCATGGAATGTTTCATCACCCACATCAATAGACCCTCTCCCACGCACCTCAATAGGAGTGTCATCACCCATCAAAATAGAAGGCATAGTACATGGCTCCAAGGATGCAAGTTCTTCCTTAGATGAAGCCATGTGGTGTGAAGCACCTGAATAAAGAACCCAAGTGGATGGTGAGGAAGAAACTGCAACAAGAGCCTTGCCCTTTCCTTTCCCCTTCTTGTTTTCTTTTTCCTTTTTAGACTCTTCATTAGAACTTTGTTTGATAGACTCAAGAACACTAATATTATTCTTCTCAAGATTGTATGTCAAGTGATCAATTTTTTTCTTCAAACATTTATGTTCATCATGACCGGGTCTTTTACAATAGGCACATTTAACCTTTTCTTTCTTAGGCTTATCGCCCTTAGAGGATGAGGTATCAATAGTTTCTTTTGAAGCAATTAGTATTTGATCCTTCTTTTCCTCACTATTATTTTTTTCTCATCCTTACTATTGTTGTTACTACTTTGTCCTTTTTTTTCTTTTGTGCCTTGGTTGGTTGCTAAGGCATGTGACTTAGAGGACTTAAGAGTGCCCATCTAGATTAGCTTGTCTTGTTCTCGAGTGAGATTGACAGCAAAATCATCTATAGATGGCATGGTGAATTGAGTACCAAGTGCACCCTTAGTAGCATAGAAGGTAGAGAAAAACACAAAATGTTTTAAACTTAGCTTAGAGAGAATACTAAGAATCAGTTGTTCATCTTTCTTTTCAATTCCACATTGTTTTAACTGTAGCCTTAGTGTTTTCAATTTGGTGAAGAAATCTTGGATTATGTTGAAATTGCTTGGACTTAAACTAATTAATTCGTTTTCCAACATATGACCCCTCATTGAGTCTTGTGTGCCAAATAGTGTTTCTAGCTTTGTCCATACTTCATTTGGTCTATCCAAAGACTCTGTTGGAGTTTTAAAATGCATAAAACTACTAAGTGACAAAATGCTTAATACCAAGATAATAGTACATGCAAAATCTAAAGACTAGCCAATTCTTATTAACAATTGCATATGCAAAGCACTTAGACCCAACTTCAACAAAATCACAGATGGTTTTCTACTCTTTTGGCTCTGCAAAACCGGGGTGGGTATACCCAGGGATGATTCAAAACTAGAATAACTGTATGGAGTTTATTCATATTTTCATTTCACAATCCTCAAAACATATACATAATTCCTACTAACTTGATAAACACATCCCATAAAATAGATATGGCCAAGAATTCTTCCATAGATCTGCAGATGTTCTTGACAATAGTGGCTAATTGGAGCTAAAACATACCATGCAGACAAGTGCTGGCCAAATTTGAAGATCTACAGGAAATAAAAGTAAAGTTTGATTTGATGTTGCATTTTGAAAATCATTTATGATATATTTTTCCTTCAGCTGAATCAATTTGATTAGTGCCTAATCCATTGGGGTTCGGAGTCTATAGAAATTTCTTAGATCTAGTTTGTTGCCTTACAACAAATTCTATCAGCAATTCTTATCAGAACTCATCATTCAAAATCCTTTCCATTACCAAAGAAACCTCATCATATTCATCAAATATTTTATTTAATTCATTGAATTAACAGCAATGATAAACAAATATACAACCTAATTGGATTGCATTCAATTGCACAAGCCTTTACTCATACAATATCAAGGTAGCCAAGTACTTAAAAGGAGACAAGATTCAAAAAGAACTAATATGGGGACAGTTTACAATTGTATTTATTTTCTTTGAAAATTTCACACCATTTACAATAGACTCATAATACCTTCAGAAAGAAACATAGCTCATTCCATATTCATGTGTTCTTAGAGCCATTAACAGAGAATATATATCATAAACTTGTTTTCTAAAAAAGAAACTTGGACCAAAGATAGACTAAGGATATTCTCCTTAAAAAATATAATTTGGACCCTTCTTTTTGCCTTGGAATCTCACTTAAATAGTGTGAGATGCAACAAGCTTCAGGCTAAAAGAAATGGCAGGTGTCCTTTACAAAGAATATTTACATACACCTATGACAAAAAAGACAAAATGCAAGTAACAGAAGATGTCCTAGATCAAAACATTCCTTTAAGTGAATCAACTTTTGTTATACGATTTTGTGTTGCTAATTGGTTATTGATCTATTTTCTCTGTATAAGTAACTGCCAAATTGGCCAATGATGAAACTTGTTCTGATGATGGCAGATTAACTTCCACCTATAGGCTTTCTTCATCTTTATCTCGAGTGGTGAGAACAAATTCTATCTTGTCCTCTTCTCTAGTCGTATCAGCATCCTGTGGTCCTGGGTTTGTAACTGAAAATGACAGGTTTCTCTTGTCATCTTCTTCTGATTGGTTTTGAGAAATGATAGTATCAGTGGTTTGGAATTCCTCATCCTGCACATTATCACTGTTAGTTTCATCTGCATCCAACTATTCGCTAGAAGCCATTTCTGCCATCCATCTGTCAAATAATGCATCATCTGGCCAGTTGAAATGCAAAATGTCCTTCTATTCTTTTATTACATAATCAGCCATGTTATTAATATCAATCAAATCCTGTTTTAAAAAATCAAAGAATATTTTGGCTTTCACCATCTCCTCTGTTGTGGTGGCCCACCATGCATGCCCAGTTTCATTTACTACTTGATTCATTCTTAAACAGAATGCACCATCAAGTTCTTTTGTCCATTCCTCTTTGCTTTTTAAATTATTTTTCTTATCTAGGGCATGAGGAAATAATTTGAAATTTTGACTCCTATATTTGTCTAAATGATTTATTGTTATCTTCTGTAAATGTGTCCTTTTATTATCAAAGTTAGCAAGGTCAGAAACAATATCAAAGACTTTTTCAATCTGATCATGGGAATTATCTATAACAGATAAACATAAAAAGGTTACCGCTTTTTCCCTTCTTACCCACTTGTCCACAATAAGCTTCAGAGCCTCATCATTTCCTTTTAATTCCTCCCAAATGTTAATCACCCTGACCAATTGATGATGGATTAATGGCCATTCAACTCTGTGTCCCAGATATGTAAGAGCTTTTCTTAGTTTATCTTCATACTTAGATTCCAACTCTATATGTAAGGCCCATAGTTTAGCCTTTTCTTCTTCAAATTCCTCAGCAGTGTAATATCATGGCCCCTAGGGTGTATCTGGCATTTCAATGAGGGGGGTAGACTTAAAAGGTTCTACTAGGGGATGAGGATAGGTTATTCTAGGCCTGGTGGATTGTTCCAATAGCTTATTTTCAAGCTCAATCCTCCTCTTTACCTCTTTGTTGTATGCCTCCACCACTGTCTCATACTTGCTTTGTAACTCAAACATAACCTGTTCCTCCTTCTTAGCAGTGGCCAAAAGAAACTGGGAAGACTCCACATTCCAATAGGCTGCCTGTACATGGGAGGTGTCAGCAACCCTTCTTACAAGTATGTTGCCCATCAGTCCAGACTCATCTAGTTACGATTATGTGGCTCTAGATCCTTTTTTCAATGACCAACTAACCAAAGCAACTTGATCCTTAATGAATGCAATTACTTGGAAATCCTTTTTATTTGGGTCTTGCAATTCCAATTTACTTGAAACAGAATTGAAAATTAAGGCATCTGCAATATCCCAATTTGGCAACAATAATATGTTAGAGGTTTTTACCATTTTCCTTCCTTCTTCAGGACTAATGTTCTAGAATTCCTTCATCATTTCTTCTTTAATCTAGTTTTGTATGGAAGTTTCATCCATTTTTGGATGCTCTGTCTTCATCCTTTTACATTTCTCCTCAAATATGTTCATGTTTATTCTCCATGCAAATTTCTAAAAAGCTCTTGATTTTAAAAAATTGTCATCAGTCAAAAATTGATGACTTTCTTGTTCTAATACAAGGTCCAATTCCCTACCTCTATAATCAGCTCTTGTCAGATCCAAACTTGGGAGAGGAGGCTCTAGAGGGTTACCTTCGTCAAATTCTGCTTGGGTAATAGAAACACCTCCTTGTGATCCAATCTCTTCAACTTGCTGACCTGTGAGTTGCTCTTCTCCAATTCTCAAAGGAGATTGGGTGGGTGAATATTCCTCAGCTTGAAGTCTCCCTTCTCTTACTACCTTCTGCCTCTTTGGGCTAGGCTCATCAGATCTCTCCTCTAAAACTATACTGGTGGATCCCATTATTTGTTTGCTCTTATCTATAGTAGCCTTTTTATTTTGAATTATAGTGTAACCAGGTTTTTTCTTTACAATTATTTGACCAACCCCTATATTAGGAGTAAAGGCTAACCTCTTCATGACTTCTCTGGCCTTATCAGGAGAAGAATTAATAAAAAATTGTTTCTTCTGATTCATGGTTTCCATTATTGCAAGGAAGTTATTTATGAGCTTATTTATTCTGTCAGCCTCTGTATTAGCATTTTCTAAAGGACTATAATTCTGATCAAAACAATCAATAAATTCTCCATTTTCCTTTTTTAGTTTCTTGTTCTTGTAAAGAAAATTCATTTCTTATTATGTCTTCTGGGTAATACGAATCATGCTTTACTAGTCCTAGCTTGATCCTATGCCTCAGAGTCTGATTCAAAAATCCCTCAGAATCACAAAAATAGGGGTGGGAGACAGCCATCATATACTGATCCAAAATTTTGTACAAAAAGAGCCAACCTCCTTTAGTAATCACAAACTGATGGGCTACTATGTAGGTAGGGAAAACTGACCCTAGTTGCCTCTTTGACAAGAACATTTCCTCTACTCCTTCTAGTTTCCATAAGACTTCTGCCATCCCTATCTTTAGGGGCACTTGGTAAGGCAAGACATGAGGGCTCCCTTTAAAACCATAAATTCTAAAAACTGTAGAAATAGGGTATGGAATAATATCTCCCCAATTGTGTGAAACTTTCAAATTATGGGGGCTATCCATAGGTCTTATGAGATTCATTAATACTTTAGGGATCCTGGGATTATCACTCAAAAATAGGCATCTCAATTTAGAGGGAAAATATCTATAAAATCTGACAAAATTGGCTTTATTTGCATCCCAAGTCATATATGCACTCCATAACTGGACTGGCAATGTTTCCCCATTTTCTTCTCTGTTCAATTTCATCTCATTTCCAAAATATGTTACCCCTTTGAATAATAACATGTGCATTAATAAGGAATAGTGGCCAAAAGCTTTCTCCACCTTACCTCTTGCAATTCCAACCAAACCGATGTGAATTTCTTCAGCTAGAAAGGAGGCAAAATAAAAAATGACATCTACACCAAAAGAGGCAATTTGAATCATCATATACATGAGGTCAATGGGCATGAAATCCTACTCGTCTTTACAAAGAACACGGCACAGGGTCCTGTATATCTCTACAGCCCGGGAAGTGAAAAGGCTCTTCTTAAAAGGTTCTTTAGAGGCTGCAGTTATTACTGGGTGAGTTCCTATGGTACCAATGTGTGCCCTCAATGCACCTCCCCTAATTATATCTCTTTTTTCTTTGTATTCCTTTTCTAATTCCAACAATTTGATTGGCACGTGGAAATCTGATAATGGTTCTAAGTGAAAAACCTCTCTAATTTCTTCAGGGTTAATTGATACTAGAGGCACACCATCATTTCTTCTCACAACCCTAATGGCTTGGTCATACTTTTTGGAAATATCTTCTAGTAATTCATAGTCCATGAAAACGCTAGGAACTACTAACTTTCCCAAGTCAAATTTCATATATTAGCATGAGGGGCAAACAGATTCCTCTCTGAAAACCATTTTTTAAACAAAACAAGGCCAGTTTGATTGGTTACTACATCCCTTACCCAGTTCCCTTTGTCATACAAGCCATCAGCAATTTTAAGCCTAGGACTCAATGAAATTAATCTTTTGACCTGTGCAGACTCTGTAGTGGATCCTGGGAGTAATTCTAAGAAATCATCATGGATATTCCTATTCATATAGTTAACTTGCCCAGAGAATGATTTCTTAGGAGGCATCTTGATTGTAATAATGAGAATTGGAATGTTACAGAAGTTATGATCGAGTACTTACTTGATTTTGTGAAAATTATCCTCTTTTGAACTTCTACAACTATTTTCAAATAGATATGAAACTATTTTTGCATCTTCACCAATGCTTAATCACAACATGATCGACAAGTTCCTATGCTCGGAGAAAATAAAATCTTTGCTGGAGTGGATTGTAATGAATAATAAAAGAAAATCTTACAGATTATACTCTATTTTTTTCTCACACGCAAAATCTTCATTCATCATAAATGCGCAGGATAGAATGTTACCATACTTCCCCTTTTTTTTAAAAATGCACTATCAATTCTTGGAAAAACTTGTGATCTGGTAATGACAACTAAGCTGGCTCATTTCCTTACTTAAAATATTTGCAATCAAACCAATAGAATAGCTCCACCTACACCTTTCCTTCAATGTTGGCACTTTAGACTGGGCCCATGGATGACCACGTACACGTGTCATCACGTCGCCAACTCGCTATGCTTATACCTTGAGCATCTTTCCATGGCGAGCTAGTGATAACCTTTGATCTTATGTCAATCATGTGGCATACATTTGAAATGAATTTACAAGTAATCAATGGTGGACCATCACTTGCTAACTTGCTATGCTTAACTTCTGAGCATTTCTTCATAGTGAGCTAATGACAACCCTTGATCTGGGCCCAATCTTATGGTCGAAAAACCTTGTATTACATTCCTGGGAAGTGGGTCCACAGTACCTCTATTGATGAGCTGGCAGAATGTGCTGGCATACACATATATATTTTAATTATACTTTATCTCAGGTTTTGCCATGTTTTTGACTGTTGGGTCAGTTGTTATGTTGCTACCGATAAAACATAACAATATTCAACTAGCGATGCAATGACCCACCGAAAAAAAAGCTCCAAAAAAAGAAGCATAGCTTGCAAAGAATTTTTCTGGGAATTTCCAAATCATTTCTGGTCACAAAAGAAATCCACCTTTAGCAATGTTTTCGTCCTCGCTATGTCACTACCGGAAACTCACTTGTATATTCTAATAGTGACTTAGCGACTTGTCAAAGTAATTTGGATGCTAGATTTATTATTCCTGACGACCATGTACACATGTCATCACGTCGCCAACTCGCTATGCTTATACCTCGAGCATCTCTCCATGGCGAGCTAACAACAATTGTAGATTTAAAAGAAATCAGATGATGAGGTAAAATACTTTCACAAGGATTAAAACAAAAAATTCAAAATAGGTGAATAAAAAACATCTGCTTAACTTCCTTCCCTCCCCCTTTTTTTTAAAATTTTGTGCCAAGGAAAAATTTAAAAGGAAAAAGGCACTAGCCCAAGAAAAACACAAACTTAGTTGGAAACCTAATCACCACTAAAGGATCACAACCTGAAATTTTATCTGGGCAAGACGAAACCTATTATATAAAAATTGAGGCCAACAGTGGCTCTGTCTGGGGATGATAGACTACTCAAGTATATACAAGAATTCAAAATTTATGGGAGAGCAGACCACATACTTCGTAAAGATGACAACTTCAAAGAGCACTGGGCAACACACAGAAACAAGGAACCAGACTGCACAAGGATACTAACAGAGATTTACAGAATAGGCAAAATGTACAGAACAACAGGAAACCCTAAAACTACTGTTCATGGAGACAATAAGTATTTTTCAAGAAAAATACCTATTCAAGAACTGTATATGAATTGGAAATTCAAGAATATTGTTGAATACATCTTTGAGTATATAAGAATCTTCACCCCAAGTATTTTCAATTAGATATGGGCCTAACCAAATAGGATCAAATTTTCCATGTTTTCCTTTATCCTCAATTCTAACATTCCACATCAGGACTAAATCTCCATCTTCAAACTTTCTGCTTACAGTTCTTCTATCATAGAGTGTCTTAACTTGCAGTTGCAACTTTTGGTTCTTTAGAGATGCTTCTCTTCTGGTTTCTGCCAATCCTACCAATTCATCCATTCTTTCTTGCATTTCATCTGTAGTATCTTCATCATACAACTAAATGTAATTGTAGAGTCCCATCAAGTTGTTCTGAGGCATTCTGGCTTGAATTCCATACACTAAATCAAATGGAGCTATACCAATGGCTTTCTTTACAGTTACTCTGTCAGCCCATATTGCCAACTGTAACTTGGAATCCCACGCCTTTTTATTATCATCTAGGGTCCTCTTAATGACCTTCAATAGGCTCTTATTTATGGACTTAGCTTGTCCATTCCCTTGTGGGTGATATGGAGAAGATGATGACCTTGTTATTCCATATTTATCACAAAATTTAATGAATTCCTCAGACCTGAAGCATATAGCATTGTCTGTTACAATTTTCTGTGGATAGCCAAATCTAGAAATAATATTATTGAGTAGGAAATTATTGACAACTTTACTTGTTGCATTCCTTGTGGGAATAGCCTCTACCCACTTTGTAAAGTAGTCAGTAGCCACTAGAATCCAAGAGTAGCCAGTGCTAGACTTGGAAAAAATCTCTCCTATGAAATCCAAACCCCATTGTTGAAAAGGTGCTTGAATATCCACTGGCTTCAATGGAGTATTTCCTAATAATTTTAGTTTTCCAACAAACCTCTGACAAGGGTCACACTTCCTAACCATAACTTGGGCATCCTTAAAAAGGGAAGGCCACCAAAACCCAACTCTCATTAACTTATGTGCAGTAGTTTTGGCCATATAGTGTCCCCCACATACTCCAGCATGCATTTTTTTCAAAACCTCTTTTGCCTTTTCTTTATCAACACATTTCAACAAAATTCCCTCAAAATTTCTCCACCATAGGTTGTTTTAGACAATTATATACCTGATGGATTGCAATTTAGTATTCCTCTTTTCATTTTTAGGCAAATGGGGAGGAGCTTCCATATGTTGTAAATAATATATGGCATTGGTGTACCAATCACATTGGTCCATGTCACATAAGTCAGCTCTGAGATCATCATTTACCAGATTTATCTGATTAGCCTCTAGATTAGTTTCAGCCATGAGTTTGGCCAAACCTTAACCCCTTACTAACTTTGTTATTTGTATATCAATGTTAAATTCCTGGATTCTATTGATCCATCTACACCTCCTGCCTGATACTTCCTGTTGAGAAAATATATCCTTGACTGTAGCACTAGGTACAAATGCGATAATAGTAGCACCTATCAAGTAACATCTGAAAGCTTTTACAGCCTTTACTAAAGCATATGCTTGCTTTTCATTTATTTCATACTTCAGTTTAGCAGGCTGCAGTGACTTACTAAAAAAGGCAATAGGCTTCTCATATCCTTCTTGATTCTTCTACAATAAGACTGTAGCTACAGTATGGAAGGATGCAAAAGAAAAAATATGCATGGGTTTTGCATAATCTGGGGTCCTCAGCGCTGGAGCATTTTTTATTGCAATTTTAATATCTTGGAATTCTTGTGAAGGCTCACCATTCCAATCTATAATGGCTCCCTTCTTGAGCATCTTTGAGATAGGTCTACTAATTTCAGCAAAATTTGTGACAAATCTCCTAAGAAAATTGAATTGGCCAAAGAAAGATTGAATTACTTTCACATTTTTTGGCTTGGGGGCCTTATCAATAGCTGCTACTCTTTCAAGATCTATTTTTACCCCATCCTTAGACACTATGTGTCCTAATATTTTGCCTTCTATGACCCTGAATGTGCATTTCTTTGGGTTTAAAGATACTCCATATTCCAGAGCTTTGATAAAGATCTTTTCCAAATGTTTGCAGTGATCTTCAGCCTTATTAGAATATGTTGTAAGATCATCTTGGTACACAACCATAAATTTATCAATATAATCATGAAATGCTACATCCATGGCTCTTTGGAAGGTAGCTCCTGCATTAATTAGGCCAAAAGGCATCCTCACATATACATATGTTCCCCATGGGGTTGTGAAGGCTATCTTGAACTGTTCACTTTCCTTTACTAGAACTTGATTATATCTAGAGAAACCATCCATCATTGACATTAATTCAGAGCCAGTCACTTGCTACAACATGGCTTCCATATTAGGTAAGCCATAATTGTCTTTCAGAGATGCAATGTTTAAGTTTCTAAAATCCACACATAGCCTAATATCTCCATTCTTCTTCCTAATAGGAACCAAGTTTGAAACCTAGATGGAATGCCCGATTGGTTTGATTATCTCACCATCCCTTAGTTTCATCAGCTCTTCTTGTATTTTTGGGGCAAGGGTAGGATTGACTAGTCTCTATTTTTGCCTGAAAGGTTTTACATTGTCCTTCAATGGTTTGACATGCTGGAACAGATCCTCCCTATAAGCCTTAAGGTCATCATATGACCAAGCAAAAACATGTTTGTATTTTCTAAGTAGGTCAATCAATGTTTTCTTGATTTTAACAGGCAGATTTTGGCCAACATAAACCTTTTTAGGAACTTCATCAGTACCCAAGTTTATTTCTTCTAACTCCTGAGGTTTAGGGTCATTAACTCCTGATTTTACTCTGTCTTGGTTATCAAAAATATTTTCCAAGACCACTAACCCCTTCAGCATCTTATTTTTTTTCAATTGCATAATCTCTTGACCAAAAATGGTTTCCTTCCCATTTATGGTTTCAATTAGTCCACTGCAATCCATTTCCTGACCGTAGTACTTGTCTTCATTTAACAAAAAATTTGTAATATCTTTGTCATCTTCAAAGACCTACCAATTTTCAATGTTGTCAGGTATGGAAGGTCTATTTTGCACCTCAATCTGAGAGATTCTTGCAAATGATATTTCTTTTTGCTTGATTGCTACATTCGCTAATAGATCAACCATCTTATTTTGAGTCCTATCTCTCCATGAGATCCCAAATGCATCAAAGAATTCTATTTGATCCCAAACTGCATCTCTATATTGCTTCAATCTCTTATTCTTGGATGAGTAGGTTCCTTTGATCTGAGAGATAATTAGTTCAGAATCCCCTATGACATATAATTTCTTAATTCTATGATGTGTGGCAACTTTTAGTCCTAGCAACAATGCTTCATATTCTGCAATATTATTAGTGCAGGAAAACTTCAAAGTGAATGAATACCTAAAAGTGTTACTTTCAAGGGACAAAAAAACTACACCTGCCCCTGCACCCTCTTTAGAACTAGCCCCATCAAAGAACATTGTCCATAATTTCGGTGAGTTCATGCAACATTCAACTTCATCTTCAATGATAGTAGGTAAATTTTCAACTTCCTAAATAATTAATTCAGCCCTGAAAGCATTGATCCCAGTATCTAAGAAACAAGTGGCATTTTTGTCAATTTCTTCTCCTAAAATGTGATTAACCCTTGGTTCTCGATTTATCCTAACAGCTTTGTCCCCTATGTGGAAAGTTGCAAAAGTTAGATCACATTGCAGGCTTCCCCCCATGGCAGCACTCCATTTGTTGGACAATAACATTCCATAGTTTGGAGCTATATCTACCACAAGGACAGACATGGTTAACTCTACTTCAGGATATGCAACCAATTTAAAGGGTAAGTCATTTATAGTACCTATGACTGGGACCTCCCTAGCATCCATTCCTCTGCATCTACCCTACTTGGTATCGACCTTCAAACCTAAGGCTTCCATTATGTTGAAAGGCATTATAGTGTTGGAAGCTCCTGAGTCTATCATGCAAATTTTTAAGGTCTTCCCCTTTATTATCAGGCTAAGGAAAAAGGGGTCAATATCTTCTATAAATGCCATTGAGGAATCATCTAAAAACATCTGGGGAATCTAGGATATGATACCACTTTCCTCCATTACCAATGGGGTTTGTTGAGCAACTGTTTGATCTACAATAGTATTATTGTTTCCTATCCCACCCAACCATGATAAAGCCTTGCTCTTCAATTCTAAGAAGTTCAGACAAGGGCACTTTTACAATAATTTGAGATAACATAGATATCATATCAATAGGTTCAACAATAGTAGGTTTGACAAGAATACCTGGAGTTGGAATCTTTTGAGCAGCAAGCACCACTATTTGCTTGATAATATCAGGTTCTAATTTCTTTGGTTGCATAACTGGTTTTGTTGCTTCACTTATCTGAAATTGAACCTTCTTCTTTGGTTCCCATTTCTTACCCTTATTGTCCTTGATTTTAGGCACATCTATATTGACTTTCTTTTTTTTATCATTCATCTTATGAGTGATGTCTTTGATGAATACACTAGATGACTTTCCTGCATCACTATTTACTGCTCTATTTCTCAAATTGTAGTTACTATGGACTTGTGAAATCATTTTTGCTATAATTCTATCAATCTCCTCTTTGGAGGGCATTCTTAAGCTTGTGAGACCTACATCAAAAAATGTACTACATACCTTATCTGTATCATACCCTTCATCATCTGAAAGAACTTGTTGATGGTGTAGATGGTAAGCAATTCTCTAACTAGTAATATCATTCTCAGGCTCTTCTAAATCAGAATCTATCAAATCATCACACATGCTTACCATATTGCAACTTATATAATCATGGCTTTTCTCTTCAGTTTCTTCCTCAGGTTGCACTCCTTGAGCTTGGGAAAATGACTGAGCAATAGCACAATATTCAGCAGAATGAGGCAATTGACATATAATACACCATGGTACATCATCATTCATATTTACAGTGTTCCTTTGTAGGGGATCTGGAGTACCCTTATCCTTCACATTGTGGGTCTGGTTGGGAACTGGTTTACCATCTTTCCACTAAGTGGTGTAAGGGTAATTTTGCATTCTAGGCTACCTATTGAAACTGTTGTTATTCATAGGGGTTCTCTCAACAACATTTGGCTTATTAAAATTAGTGGGATTCATCTTTTTAAGCATTTCAAAAACTTGGCCTATAGTAGGTTCTTTAGGCTTCTTTCCTATAGGAGTTTTATCACCCTCCCTTTTGTTATCGTTCTTTGGATTGAAAAGCTTAGGATCATCCCTTCTACCTAGTTTGCTAGATGCCTTCCTATTATTCTCTATATTTACTGCAATTTTATAGGCATCCCTTAAAGTCTTAGGATCTTTATCCCTCAATTGATAAGCCATTTTGCTATTAAAAGCATTGAAATATGTTGTGAGACAAACATATTCATTCAACCTCATAACTTGAAATAGTCTGCACATACCTTTTTGGAATCTTACATTGAAATCAAATGTAGACTCATTTGGATTCTTCTTGATGTTGTTGAACTCATTCAACATGAATCCTGCATTAGTGTTGTCTCCATATTGCTCTTTGAACAATTTCTCCAAATCATTCCATGAGGTAATATTGTCATCAGGAAACCTCCTAAACCAATCCCTTACATCCTCTGTTAGTGAATGCACAAACAATTTCATTACCATATCTTCATGCTCAACTTCATAATCATTCAACATATCAATGAAAATTCTTGAATGTTCTTCACCAGTAATAGCATTATTCCTAGAGAACTTAACCACTTTATCTCTTAAATCAAATGATATGGGATATGGGGCACCAAGAATACCAGTAAATGACATTTGTCTATACTTTTCTAGGTATACAGGCTTCTTTTGGAAACCAGGAATACTTGAGGTACTAGCTATATTAGCTTGGCTCAGAGAAACAGCTTGGGATTATTGAGGTGGGACAAATGGGACTTGGGTTCCAATAGTGGAAGATGAGGTAGGAGCAGGATGGGGTACTCCCTAAGTTGAGATTATTGGACCACTAGCTAGTGCAAGAATTGCAAGTGGGATAGACAAATTGGGCCATGAAGCCAATGTAGAATTATATTTTATGAATTGGATTTTTCTCCTAGTTTTTGCAGCTTGAGCTTCATTCTCAACCTTCTCAAGTTCTTTTGCAAGATCCTCCCTCTCTTTTTGAGCCCTCTCCAGATCTAAATCTAATTTTGACATGGAGGGTTGTATGGGTTTGCTTGGTATAGTTTGAGGCTCATTTATTTGGATTCCTATAGCCTTGCCCTTCCCTTTATCCAAAGCTTTTGCAATGGGCTCTACAGGATCCACTTGAACAGGTTTATAGGCTTGGACTTGAGCAATAATTGGTTCTTGCCTTTGATTTAGGCATTTCTCTTGTTCCTGAACTTTAGCTCTCAGATCATCAACATCTCCAAAAACATCCTTATGGAGAGTTGTGGTATTTTCTTCTGACTTTTTATTCTGCTCCTTCAAAGTGTCCATCCTTCTTAGCAAAGCATCCCTTTCTATTATGGCATCCAAGGTGGCTTGCTCCTTTTCCTTTTCAAGATGAATGAATTTAGCTTCTTCCTTAGCAATCCATTTCTTCAAAAATCCTATCTCAAAGTATACTTCTTTAGGATCTACATAAGTAGCTTCTGAATCAGCAAGGTCGTCTAGATCTATAAGGTTTGGTTCCACGTATGAGGCTGCTCTGGGATTAAAAGGATTATCAAATGAATTCCTAAATCCTAGCCTATAATTCATGTCTACTACAGGATCTGGCCTTGATGAAGCAACTCCTGCTGTGGACACATCCTTATCCTGTAAAACTAACTCATCAGGTAGCAGAGTACTGAAAATGCCTCCTAAGAGTCTTGTAGTTTTGGATTTAGAACTAAGTGAAGAAGACTCCCTTCCTACTACTGGTTGATAATGGGAATTGATGGATGCATTACCTCTGGGTTTCCAAGTGGGATTTGGATATGTCTTCTTCTTATTTTGGTTCTTTCTACCACCTTGGGGTAGATCAGTATACATTGATACATCGGGATTAGCTCTTATATAAGCTCTTTTGTTCTTTCTCTTGTTAGCCATATTCACCTTTTGTTACAATAAGCACTAGCTTCAAAACCTTGACTGAGTCGCCACCCTACTTCGAGAAAATATGTAATGACACTTATTGCTAACTCAAGGAAAACAATACACAAGTAGAAACAAAAATATCTAGCACAAACAGAAAAATCACTGATGTCCTAAGACTACAAATCTTGCTTGTTAGATAAGACACTTAGATAACATGATACACACGTACACAGCAAGACCAAAGAAACTATAGTACTTTTTGACAGACGTGTTGGACAATTCCCCAGTAGAGTCACCATTTTGTTGGAGTTTTAATATGCACAAAACTACTAAGCAACAAAGTGCTTAATACCAAGATAACAGTACATGCACAATCTAAAGACTAGCCAATTCTTATTAAAAATTGCATATGCAAAGCACTTAGGCCCAACTTCAACAAAACTACAGATGGTTTTCTGCTCTTTTGGCTCTGCAAAACCAGGGTGGGTATACCCAGGGATGATTCAAAACTGGAATAACTGTATGGGGTTTATTTGGATTTTAATTTCACAATCCTCAAAACATATACCTAATTCCTACTAACTTGATAAACACATCCCATAAAACAGATATGGCCAAGAATTCTTCTATAGATCTGCAAATGTTCTTGACAATAGTGGCTAACTGGAGCTAAAACATTCCATGCAGACAAGTGTTGGCCAACTTTGAAGATCTAAAGCAAATAAAAGTAAAGTTTGATTTGACATTGCATTTTGAAAATCATTTATGATATATTTCTCCTTTAGCTGAATCAATTTGATCAGTGCCTAATCCATTGGGGTTCGGAGTCTATAGCAAGTTCTTAGATCTAGTTTTTTGCCTTACAAAAAATTCTATCAGCAATTCTTATTAGAACTCATTATTTAAAATCCTTTCCATTACCAAAGAAACCTCATCATATTCATCAAAGCTTTTATTTAATTCATTGAATTAATAGCAATGATAAATAGATATACAACCTAATTGGATTGCATTCAATTGCACAAGATTTTACTCATACAATATCAAGGTAGCCAAGTACTTAGAAGGAGACAAGATTCAGAAAGAACTGATATGGGGACAGTTCACAATTGTATTTATTTTCTTTGAAAATTTCATACCATTTACAATAGACTCATAATACCTTCAAAAAGAAACATAGCTCATTCTATATTCATGTGTTCTCAGAGCCATTAACAGAGAATATACATCATAAACTTGTTTTCTAAAAAAGAAACTTGGACCAAAGATAGACTAAGGATATTCTCCTTGAAAAATAGAATTTGAACCCTTCTTTTTGCCTTGGAATCTCACTTAAATAGTGTGAGATGCAACAAGCTTCAGGCTAAAATAAATGACAGGTGTCCTTTACAAAGAATATTTACATACACCTATCACAAAAAAGATAAAATGCGGGTAAGAGAAGATGTCCTAGATCAAAACATTCCTTTAAGTGAATCAGCTTTTGTTATACAATTTTGTGTTGCTAATTGGTTATTGATCTATTTTCTTTGTATAAGTAACTGCCAAATTGGCCAATGATGAAACTTGTTCTGATGATGGCATATTAACTTCCACCTATAGGCTTTCTTCATCTTTATCTCGGGTGGGGGGAACAACTTCTATCTTCTCCTCTTCTCTAGCCGTATCAGCATCCTGTGGTCTCGGGTTTGTAACTGAAAATGATAGGTTTCTCTTGTCTTCTTCTTCTGATTGGTTTTGAGAAATGATAGTATCAATGGTTTGGAATTCCTCATCCTACACATTATCACTGTTAGTTTCATCTGCATCCAACTGTTCGCTAGAAGCCATTTCTACCATCCATCTATCAAATAATGCATCATTTGGCCAGTTGAAATGGAAAATGTCCATTAATTTTTTTATTACATAATCAGCCATGTTATTAATATCAATGAAATCCTATTTTAAACAATCAAAGAATATTTTTTCTTTCACCATCTCCTCTGTTGTGGTGGCCCACCATGCATGCCCAGTTTCATTTACTACTTGATTCATTCTTAAATAGAATGCATCATCAAGTTCTTTCATCCATTCCTCTTTGCTTTTTAAATTGTTTTTCTTATCCAGGGCATGAGGAAATAATTTGAAATTTTGACTCCTATATTTGTCTAAATGATTTATTGTTATCTTCTGTAAATGTGTCCTTTTATTATCAAAGTTAGCAAGGTCAAAAATAATATCAAAGACTTTTTCAATCTGATCATGGGAATTATCTATAATAGATAAACACAAAAAGGTTACTACTTTTTCCCTTCTTACCCACTTGTCCACAATAGGCTTCAGAGCCTCATCATTTCCTTTTAATTCCTCCCAAATGTTAATCACCCTGACCAATTGATGATGGATTAATGGCCATTCAACTCTGTCTCCCAGATATGTAAGAGCTTTTCTTAGTTTATCTTCATACTTAGATTCCAACTCTATATGTAAGGTCCATAGTTTAGCCTTTTCTTCTTCAAATTCCTTAGCAGTGTAATATCGTGGCCCCTAGGGTGTATCTGGCATTTCAATGAGGGGGGTAGACTTAAAAGGTTCTACTAGGGGACGAGGATAGGTTATTCTAGGCCTGGTGGATTGTTCCAATAGCTTATTTTCAAGCTCAATCCTCCTCTTTACCTCTTTGTTGTATGCCTCCACCACTATCTCATACTTGCTTTGTAACTCAAACATAACCTGTTCCTCCTTCTTAGCAATGACCAAAAGAAACTGGGAAGACTCCACATTCCAATAGGCTACCTGTATGTGAGAGGTGTTAGCAACCCTTCTTACAAGTATGTTGCCCATCAATCCAGACTCATCTAGTTGCGATGATGTGGCTCTAGATCCTTTTTTCAATGACCAACTAACCAAAGTAGCTTGATCCTTAATGAATGCAGTTCCTTGGAAATCATTTTTATCTGGGTCTTGCAATTCCAATTTACTTGAAAAAGAATTGAAAATTAAGGCATCTGCAATATCCCAATTTGGCAACAATAATATGTTAGAGGTCTTTACCATTTTCCTTCCTTCTTCAGGACTAATGTTCTAGAATTCCTTCATCATTTCTTCTTTAATCTAGTTTTATATATAAGTTTCATCCATTTTTGGATGCTCTGTCTTCATCCTTTTACATTTCTCCTCAAATATGTTCATGTTTATTCTCCATGCAAATTGCTAAAAAGATCTTGATTTTAAAAAATTGTCATCAGTCAAAAATTGATGACTTGCTTGTTCTAATACAGGGTCCAATTCCCTGCCTCTATAATCAGCTCTTGTCAAATCCAAACTTGGGAGAGGAGGCTCTAGAGGGTTACCTTCATCCAATTCTACTTGGGTAATAGAAACACCTCCTTGTGATCCAATCTCTTCAACTTTCTGACCTGTGAGCTGCTCTTCTCCAATTCTCAAAGGAGACTGGGTGGGTGAATATTCCTCAGCTTGAGGTCTCCCTTCTCTTACTACCTTCTGCCTCTTTGGGCTAGGCTCATCAGATCTCTCCTCTAAAACTATACTGGTGGATCCCATTATTTGTTTGCCCTTATCTATAGTAGCCTTTTTATTCTGAATTATAGTGTAACCAAGTTTTTTTTGTACAATTATTTGACCAACCCCTATATTAGGAGTAAAGGCTAACCTTTTCATGACTTCTCTAGTCTTATCAGGAGAAGAATTAATAAAAAATTGTTTCTTCTCATTCATGGTTTCCATTATTAGAGGGAAGTTATTTATGAGTTTATTTATTCTGTCAGCCTCTGTATTAGCATTGTCTAAAGGATTATAATTCTGATCAAAACAATGAATAAATTCTAGGACCCGAGAGTAAACTCTCCATTTTTCTTTTTTAGTTTCTTGTTCTTGTAAAGAAAATACATTTATTATAATTTCTTTTGGGTAATATGAATCATTCTTTACTGGTCTTAGCTTGATCCTATGCCTCAGAGTCTGATTGAAAAATCCCTCAAAATCACAAAAACGGGGGTGGGAGACAGCCATCATATATTGATCCAAAATTTTGTACAAAAAGAGCCAACCTCCTTTAGTAATCACAAACTGATGGGCCACTGTGCAGGTAGGGAAAATTGACCCTAGTTGCCTCTTTGACAAGAACATTTCCTCTACTCCTCCTAGTTGCCGTAAGACTTCTGCCATCCCTATCTTTAGGGGCACTTGGTAAGGCAAGACATGAGGGCTCTATTTAAAACCATAAATTCTAAAAACTATAGAAACAGGGTATGGAATAATATCTCTCCAATTGTGTGAAACTTTCAAATTATGGGGGCTATCCATAGGTCTTATGAGATTCATTAATACTTTAGGGATCCTAGGATTATCACTCAAAAATAGACATCTCAATTTAGAGGCAAAATATCTATCAAATCTGACAAAACTGTCTTTATTTGCATCGCAAGTCATATCTGCACTCCACAAGTGGACTGGCAATGTTTCCCCATTTTCTTCTCTATTCAATTTCATCTCATTTCCAAAATATGTTACCCCTTTGAACAAGAACATGTGCATTAATAGGGAATAGTGGCCAAAAGCTTTCTCCACCTTACCTCTCGCAATTCCAACCAAACCAATGTGAATTTCTTTAGCGAGAAAGGAGGCAAAATAAAAAATGACATCTACACCAAAAGAGGCAATTTGAATCATCATATACATGAGGTCAATGGGCATGAAATCATGCTCATCTTCACCAAGAACATGGCACAGCGTCTTGTATATCTCTACAACCTAGGAAGTGAAAAGGCTCTTCTTAAAAGGTTCTTTAGAGGCTGCAGTTATTACTGGCAGAGTTCCTATGGTACCAATGTGTGCCCTCAATGCACCTCCCCTAATTATATCTCTTTTCGCTTTGTATTCCTTTTCTAATTCCAGCAAATTGATTGGCACATGGAAATCTGATAATGGTTCTCAATGAAAAACCTCTCTAATTTCTTCAGGGTTAATTGGTACTAGAGGCACACCATCATTTCTTCTCACAACCCTAATGGCTTGGTCATAGTTTTTGGTAATATCTTCTAGTAAGTCGTAGTCCATGAAAACACTAGGAACTACTAACTTTCCCAAGTCAAAATTCCATATATTAGCATGAGGGGCAAATAGATTCCTCTTTGAAAACCATTTTTTAAACAAAACAAGGCCAGTCTGATTGGTTACTACATCTCTTACCTAGTTCCCTTTGTCATACAAGCCATCAGTAATTTTAAGCCTAGGACTCAATGAAATTAATCTTTTCACTTGTGCAGACTCTGTAGTGGATCCTGGGAGTAATTCTAAGAAATCATCATGGATATTCCTATTCATATAGTTAACTTGCCCAGAGAATGATTTCTTAGGAGGCATCTTGATTGTAATAATGGGAATTGGAAGGTTACAGAAGTTATGATCGAATACTTACTTGATTTTGCCAAAATTATCCTCTTTAGAACTTCTGCAACTATTTTCAAATAGATATGAAACTATTTTCACGTCTTCACCATTGCTTAATCACAACATGATCGATAGGTGCCTATGCTCGAAGAAAATAAAATCTTTGCTGGAGTGGACTATAATGAATAATAAAATAAAATCTTACAGATTATACTCTACTTTTTTCTCACACACAAAATCTCCATTCATCATAAATGCGTGGGGCAAAATGTTACCATACTTCCCCTTTTTTTTAAAAATGTGCTGTCAATTCTTGGAAAAATTTGCAATCTGGTAATGACAACTAAGCTGGCTCATTTCCTTACTTAACATATTTGCAATCAAACCAATAGAATAGCTCCACCTACACCTTTCCTTCAATGCTAGCACTTTAGACTGGGCCCATGGATGACCACGTACACGTGTCATCACATCGCCAACTCGCTATGCTTATACCTCGAGCATCTTTCCATGGCGAGCTAGTGATAACCTTTGATCTTATGTCAATCATGTGGCATACATTTGAAATGACTTTTCAAGGAATCAATGGTGAGCCATCACTCGCTAACTTGCTATGCTTAACTTCTGTGCATTTCTTCATAGCGAGCTAACAACAACCCTTGATCAAGGCCCAATCTTACAGTCGAAAAACCTTGTATTACATTCCAGGGAAGTGGGTCCATAGTACCTCTGTTGCTAAGCTAGCGAAATGTGCTATCATACACATGTATATTTTAATCATACTTTATCTCAGGTTCTGCTATGTTTTTGACTGTTGGGTCAGTCATTATGTCGCTACCAGCAAAACATAACAATATTTGGCTAGCGATGCAATGACCCACCAAAAAACAAGCACCGAAAAAAGTAGCATAGCTTGCAAACAATTTTTTTGAGAATTTCCAAATCATTTCTGGTCAGAAAAGAAAGCTTCATTTAGCAATGATTTCATCCTCACTATGTCGCTATCAGAAACTCACTTGTATATTCTTATAGTGACTTAGCGACTTGCCAGAGTAATTTGGATGCCATATTTATTATTCTCGACAACCACGTACACATGTCATCACATCGCCAACTCACTACGCTTATACCTCAAGCATCTCTCCATGGCGAGATAATGACAACCATAGATTTAAAAGAAATTAGATGATGAGGTAAAATACTTTCTCAAGGATTAAAACAACAAATTCAACATAGGTGAATAAAAAACATCTACTTAGCTTCCTTCCCTCCCCCTTTTTTTTTAAATTTTGCGCCAAGGAAAAATTTAAAAGGAAAAAATGACTAGCCCAAGAAAAAAACAAACTTAGTTGGAAACCTAATCACCACTAAAGGATCACAACCTGAAATTTTATCTGGGCAAGACGAAACCTATTATACAAAAATTTAGGCCAATAGACTCAATGTGAAATAGCAAGTCAGGAGAAATAGAAAAACACAATGTTCCATATGCCTCATCACATTTGTTAAACCACTTAGGCTTATCTTCATCTTTATCAGGTTCAATTTCAAGTCCCATAGTTATCCTATTTAATCATGCTTTTCTTAAGTGAATTGTCATGCATGATTTCCACTCAAAGTAATTGTATGGAGTTAGGATTGGCATATTTGTTTGATCCGTGATGAAGAAATGCAGAGAAGAAATGCTAAAAAAAGAGAACCCAACCACGACAATGCCCCCCTTTTTTACTCAATCAAAGAACACACCCCCCCCACAAAAGAAATATGATTTGGCACTTTATTTTAGTGCATTTACAACTACCACTAGAAAGAAATACTTAGTGGTCTTGATTTTAATGCATTACAAACCCTCATGAAGAGCATATGCTGAAAGTGAACCTTAGGCACAATAATCAAGGAAAAAAATAACACCACTATGATCTACTCAAAAAATCATGCACTTTCAAAAAAAGAATTACCTCGATACGAGGTCGTATGAGAAAGTTATGATCCTCTGAAGTTTCCAAAACAAGAACTGTGTATAGTTACAGCAAAGAATCTGCAATTTCTTAAAAATTTATGCATGAAAATAAAAAAACAACTCCACTAGTGGATAAAGCACAAAAAAATAGCCAAGCTCATAACAAGAATCATCAAAATTGAAGTCCATATGAGCAACAATGAGACATTTGAAAACTATGTTCAAATTTATGACTGCCAATGGAGAGGGGTACGGCTGTAGCTTTTCGCACTCAATCTTGCAAAATATATAGATTGCATGCAAAATCTAAAAGATACCCAGATGCTTTTTCAGAGCTGTGAACAAAACACAGAAAGCATTTTTCTTGCTAATGTACAGAAGATGTTGCTGTAGTGTAAATCAGATGCCTTTAACAGTAAAAATGGCTCCAAAAATCAAGAAATGACCCTAGCAACCAAAATATGAAATGCAAATGCTGGATCAGCTTCCTAAGTCCATCAATGGCATGCTAGAACTTGCAATACTGATTGAAAACTCCAAATATGCAAGTTGGTTGTCAAATTTGAGATTGAAACCCTAGAGAAAAATCATTTTTTGTCAAAACTTTTCTGATTCTCAAGATCATCCAAAGATGCAAGAGAAGAGCATACTTTTTTTTTCAAAAAACTACAATAAAATTTATTAACCCTCCCCCCCGCCTCCCCGAATCTCTCAAATAAAGAAACTAAAATCTACTCTTTCACATAGAAAAGCTCTGATACCATGTTAGAATCTGAAAAGATTAATAACCCAGAAAACTAGTACAAAGAATAAATATCTAAACTATGAATGCAAATGATACAAAATCAAAATAGCAGTCATCAAAATAGAATATAGATAGGGGTCAAAGTTACTCACCTTTGGCTAAAATGCAGTCATCACAATTGCAACTTGCCCATCAATAATCTCGACAGTATGAGAAATTGAGACTTCACTATTGATTGAAATTGAGACAACCTACTAATCTATGAATGTATTTATATCACTCTTTTTTGGTGAATTAAACAAGAATATTATAGTACATATGAAATATTTGGTGAAGCCTATGTAAGAAAAACATGTATTCTAGAATTTTCAAGGTGAATATGGTTTGTCCATTATACAACCATCCATAATATAGTTGGTAAAATTTAATTTTTGTGTGACATGCATCCACATATTTGGGAAGGGAGGGGTGGGGGGGTGTTGGGGTGGGGAATGTCATCCCTCTCCTAAAATCCTTTTTGAAACCAAGGAAAAATTGATGTCATGCAAAAAAAATTGCTTCAGAAATCATAGGCGATTGTGTTTAATTTTCAATGTGAAAAAGATATTTCTGATTGGCTATTTCATTTTGAAAGGAGATCTAATGGCATAAATCCTCTGGTAATGAGTCCAATGGTTTGAATTATATTTGATAAACTTGGGCAATGTGCAAAACCACATATGCATAAAACATTTTCTAAATGGTGAATATTCACCACTAAATTGAACCCTATAGACCTTCTTGTCCTATTATAGTACCTACCAGATGATCATAGAATTTTTTTTATGAAGACAACACCTCCAACTACTAGACTATCATGGAAAACTTGTGATGAAGATGGCACTTGTAGCTACTAGACTATCATGGAAAACTTATGATGAAGATGGCACCTAGAACTACTAGAATAACATGAAAAACTTATGATGAAGATGGCATCTGTAACTATTAGACTATCTTGGAAAATTTTTTATGAATATGGCACCTACAACTACTATACTAGCATAGGAAACTTATGATGAAGATGGCACCTACAACTACTATACCATCATGGAAAAATTGTGATAAATATGGCACATGCAACTACTAGATTGTCATGTAAAAATTGTGATGAAGATGACACCTACATCTACTAGAATATCATGAAAAAACTTGTGATGATGATGACACCTAAAAATACTAGACTATCATGTAAAACTTGTGATCAAGATGGCACATGAAATTACTAGATTGTCATGGAAAACTTATGATGAAGATGGCATCTGCAACTACTAGACTGTCATGTAAAGCATGTGATGAAGATGACACCTACAATTACTATACTTTGATGGAAAATTTGTGACAAAGATGGCACTTACAACTAATAGACTATCATGAAAAACTTGTGATGAAGATGACACCTACAACTACTAGAATATCATGCAAAATTTTATCTATTTTTTTTTTAAAAAAAAATTTAATTGTACACATGCATACAAGTTGGTTGATGGGCTTTAAATTCCCTCTATATTTATTAATTATATATTTTCATATTTCATTTATTTTTACATAATTAATTGTTACTTTTATCAAGGAATATGATTTTATTACAATGAACATGGAGAGAGAGAGAGAGAGAGAGAGAGAGAGAGAGAGAGAGAGAGACAGAGACAGAGAGAGAGAGAGAGAGAGAGAGTGTGTGTGTGTGTGTGTGTGTGTGACAAATTGGGGCACCTCCAAAATTATATCTATACATTCACTAGTGAACTTATCAACATGTTTCATTATTTCAAGATGTAAACTAAATTGGCTATCAATATTGACCACCATTTTTTCTTTCATCTAAGAAAGAACTCCAATAATTTGTCTGGCCATTCGAGAAGAATATTTCTACAAGTTTCTTTGTTTATCATAGTAATGCACCCTTGGCTCAATTTTAGACCCTTATTCCTCATATTCTTGTCATACACACAAAAACCAATCACTGTATTTTCCTACATGATAAAAATGAAAGAAAATTTGACTTAAATAAATCAATGTACCTTAGAGATTTCACACACAATCTCTGTAATTTCTTCACAAGATGATTTATCTTCTGGTTAAATCACAAGAATATCTCTCCTATATCTTAAAATTATACTATATTATTTCATTTTAATTAATTTTGTCCTGTAAGGGTCACTATTTGGATGAACAACAAACTCAATGATTCCAAGATCCATATTCTGAGTTCTAGAAGATAACTTTTCTTCATAGAAGTGGCATTTGAATCTTGGTATAAAACCCACCATGTATTGTACCTTCACTAAACTCCTTCAATGGTGGTATTTAGATAGTTTTTTGTAATAAACATTTTTTCTCACATATTTGTTCTAATTACTCTCAAAATATTAGAACCAGATGATGAAGTGATTGAAAAATGTGTGTCCCATGCATGACTGATTCAAAGCATGAAACTTAGGATTCAAAAATTATTTATGGTTCCTTATCTAATCCAATCATTTATTTAGTGAAATTAATCCATTTTTTGTTAGTTTTTTCTTTAACTAAGCTAATTAGGCTTATTAGGGCTCTAAACAATTGACTTTACCTTTGCACAGACATAATGTGATCATGTTATTGATAGTATAGCTTTACTAAGCATAACATGATTGTGTTATGTCTAGTATGATAGTTTACTCATATGAATCTTAATGCAATTGCATTTCATTAACAGAAAACCTTGATCACATTTAGGCTTGTTAATAGGCCTATAAAACTACCCAAAGGCTTGGATTGATGTTCTCCCTCCATTTTTTTTTCTTTAGACATTTTTTTCACCTTCTAAGATCAATTCTAATCTCTAACTTCATTAGGTTTGCAAATGGTGAAGTGGGTATCTCTAAATTACCACCATAATCTCATACATTTTCTTACCTTTCTAACCATATATTTTTAAATAGTTTTTGTCTTATCTAAGAAATTAATTTTTTGCTATCAAATATTGGCATATTTATTCTATCTAGAGATGTTTTTTATTAATAGGTACAATTGGTGACCTTGAAATGGTGCACCCATCTCTTGACTTTATTTTTTAAGGTTGTATCAACTTTGGTGAGGGTGGGTGCACCAAGATGGTATGCAAAAGGGGGGTATAAGTGGACACCTTTTTTTGAAATTAGGTAAACCTAATCTTAAATGAGCCATTTGAGGCTCATGCACTCAAAATGAGAAAGTGTGTAAAAGACAAAACTTGCAGTACTTTGAATCTAGTTTCTAAACTACTAAGGATCTTAAAAATTGACATATTAAGAGGGTTAAACCTTGCATGCACAAAAAAATGTTCCTTTTTTTTATCCTTAAAAACATAACTTAAATATTTCTATGTGCTCCACAAAATATATAGTTATATTTAGTATTTTGGAAAATCCTTTGGTAGGATGATAGGTAAGAGTGAGATGTAGAAGTTGTGTATTTTTTCATAAGTTTTTGACAAGTAGTTTTTTAATATGATTTTTTGAACTGACCCCATCCTAAAATTATGGTACTTCTTCCTGCGTTGGGAATGAATTGCATCAAAATATCTAGAAATCAACATTTTTTATATTAAAAACATATAGAATCAAGTGTAGAACAATAATACCTAATTATTTTGCATTTGGTTAAGTAGATCAAAATTTATTAAATAAATGGTAAATGTATGTTTTGGAGGATTTCCAAGACACTAATAAAGAGAAATTAAGTTCATAATTCTAATCTTGTCAAAAAATTAAAAAATAATTATATGGTTAGAAAAGTAAGAAAACATGTGAGATTATGGTGGTAATTATAGAGATACTCACTTTTCCATTTGCAAACCTAATGAAATCAAAGATGATAATTGATCTTAGAATATCAAAATATGTCTAAAGAAACAAAAATGGAGGGAAGCCATCAATCCAAGCCTTTGGGTAGTTTAACAATCCTATTGCCAATCCTAAATGCACTCACACTTTTATATTTAAGAAACATAATTGTGTTCATTATAGTAAAACTTAATTGTCATAGTAGTCATAATGTGATGGTATTATATCTATGTAAAACTAAAGTCAATTACTTTTTTTTGGAAAAACTTATATATTTATATTAATACTAAAACTAGTTCAAAATGGCTCCCGAAGAAAAGAACTAGTAAAGAAAAACTTTGGTCATCGCCAAACATGTTACAAAAAGATAGTAGAAACTAGACCTATACACTACCTAGATAAGCACAAATAGCTATTTGTGCAATGTAGATACAAATAGAAACCCAAACCCAGATAGTAGAATGATATTGTAGGAATATAGATATGCTAATGCCAAAGCTCATGAATACTAATGCATTACAATGCCTCATCATACAAAAATGAGGCTACCATACAATTAAGAAAAAACCAACACTAGAAGAGAGCAGAAGAAGAAGAATCAACATCCATGCATGAGACCAAATGATAGCTAATAGGATTTAGGCCACCTAAATTGACAAAAGCTAGCCAAGAAGTGAATCAAGAACTAGACAAAGAATGCTAGCAATAGGAACTGCCATAAACACCATATCAATATATAAAGTGAGCCAATAAGAAGCTCAAAGACAATCCTAATTTGAGAACCTACAAAAAAATGTAAGAAGAAAAAATTATTAAAAAAATCAACTGATCATATCCATCAGGAGAGAAGGCATCAATGAGTTGAAGAGGGGGTGAAAAAAAACAATGAGGACAAAGTATAAAAGCTTCATGATGAAGAAGAGAGCCAAGCAAAGCATCACCCAAAACTTGGATAGAGGAAGATTTTAAACCAATGTCAGAATGAGTGATTCAAGATGTGTGCTCATCTATAGGAGACTCTAAACTACCAATCAAAGGTGTAACGAAATGGGGGATAGAGTCATGACCTCAATAGCTTGAGAATAACTAAATAAACCCAACATGGCATAAGTTTTGGCAAAATCCATACCATGATAACCCAAATTGAAGGGAGACCTATAAATAGTAATGTCCAATGTATAATGTTGGATGAGACTAGACAATCTTTGATAGTAGATAACACCATGAAAAACTTATTAGAGGAGTAAAGTAAATAGTGCAAAAAATGCCCCTCACAAATGCCTCATCAAGACCTAGAAGATAGCCTTGAATGACAAATAACAAAGAATCCTTTTGGAGAAATTGAGCTAAAACCACCCAATTGAAAACACAAGAGAGTAGCAGCCAGGAATGAGATATGTCAAGAAAGTTGGAGTGGAAAATGGAAATGATTTTGAAAGGGAAAAAAATCCTTTGAACCAAGGAGATAGGATCGATTCCCCAATTAATCACTGAATGCTCCTATGGAAGCTTGGACAATGAATAGTGAACAATGAACATGGAGTCCAAAACATTATTGAGTTAGCATAATGCAAAAATGAATGCCAACCAATCTCATAATAGACAAAATTGTTGGAGGAAAAGAAAACAACATGCACTGAGATCATTAAAGCCTAGAGTACTCTATGAACCTGCAACAAGGGGTGAGGTGAAAAAAATAGCACCAAAATGAAAATGAACACATAAAAACCTCGAGGTGAGGAAGAGTACATAGTACACCAGATGGAACCAGAAGACAATCATGACAAGGATAGTAGGGACATGTGTCAATGGACACAATGATCCAATATAATGTGAAAGATAACAATGCAAAACATGCCAAACGAGAAATATAATGCAATCCCAAACTTCCACCTAGCCACTTAAAAGGTGAAATGAACATTTTTTGACTCAACTTAGGAGAGAATAGAGTGCAACACTTCAATAGAGTTATTGGGAGAAGGGAAACAAACGGATTGATTATTAGCCCCAGGTTAGCAAAAAGGTCTTCTATGACATTCCCTTCTCTAAAAACATAAGATAAACAACACTCAATGAATTAATCAAGAAGAGGCCAAATTTGGCTTAAGATATAATGAATTTGGTGTGAATAAGAGTGTTTTTTAATACATGAATTGATGACAATTGACGAATCCCCCTCGACATGAAGATCCTTAATTTTTTGGTGTTTTGTAGCAACTAGACCAAATAAAAGAGAATATGTTTCAGCAATGTTATTAGTTCCCAGGGAAATATGAGATGCAAAAAAAAAAAAAACATTACCATGCATATCCTACAATATGTAACCAATCCCAAACTTGGTTGGATTACCATTTGATGAACCATCAAAATTGAGTTTAGCAAAACCCTGCTAGAGAGGAGAGTATTGGAAATTATCTGTGGGACAAATAGGATATTAAAGAGAAGGGAAAAGGAGACCTGTTCATTTTTTAAGCATAATATTATCCCATTATGAAAAGGTATTCTTTCCCTTCAACTTTCTATAGAATGCATTAGTCACTTCCATGATAAACTTACGGAGTCTAGCCAAAATGACTTCTATAGGTGAAGGAGAATTATGAAACATCCTTTTGTTCCTTTCCCACCAAATATTCCATACAAGTAAAGATGGCATACAAAACCAAATACAATATAATATAGAATTATGGAATAAAGTAGACCATGATTGAAATAGATCCTATATGGAATATGGAACAGGCATAGAAAAATTCAATTTTTGCATAGAAAAATGCTAGCAATCTAATGCAAAGGGGAAATTAAGGAAAAATGATCAAAGCTTGGTTGCAAAGAACAAAAGAGAATGAATTTGATATACTAAGGCACAACAGCCTATCACTACTAAGGACACATCTTCTTAATACAAGCCAAGAAAAACAACCTATTTGGAAATATGACAATAATCTCATATGGTCCTAACCAACATATTTGGAACTAGTTTGGATTATGTTGGTACTTTGAGTCATAAAGGATTGTCCAATATCATATAGAGAACATTTTATATTTGATAAACCTATCATGCAACTATTTTCTCTAGTGTTGAATGAGTTTGGTGTTGTTCAATGTAGATTTTCTCCATTTATTAAGACAATTTAAACTTAGGATTTGGTCCTATTGGCCAATAGTGAGTTCCATAGCAAGTTCCAAGGTAGTCCTCAATGTTTTATATTCAAATTCTATATCCATTACTGTTGACTTACCATAGACAATCTCAAAGGGAGTAAAACTAGTTATGGACTTCCAAGCGGTTCTATAAGCCTAGAGAGCTTTAGGAAGGTTTTTGTCCTAATCCTTCCTATGGAGTGCTATTGTCTTGGTGAGGGTGGATTCTAGCTCCCTATTAGTAACTTCTACTTGACCATTAGCCTATGGATGATAAGGTGATGATTTAGCATGCTTGATAGTATACTCCTTCATAAGAGCAGTTTTCAAATTGGATGTAAACTGAGACCCTTGGTCATGTGTCAACTCCATAGGGGCTCCAAACCATGTAAAGATAGGTTTGTACAAGAATTTGGCCATGTTGATATCCCTTGGGTGTTTCATGGGTTTAGCCTCTACCCATTTGGTTACATAGTTAGTGCAAACTAGAATGTAGGATTTGCCTTATGAAGAAGGTTCAATAGGTCCTACAAAGTCAATCCCCAATTTGTCAAAGGGTGTAACAACTACCTGAGGTTGCAAGGGCATTTCATTTGATTTAGTGGGTCTTCCCATATGTTGGCACTTTTCACATTTCTTTGTATATCTATTGTATCCTTGTGTAAAGTTGGCCAATAATACCCAGTTCTCAAGATTTTGAAAGTTGTTCTTTTAGCTGTAAAATGGCCCCCATAGGGCTCATCATGACATGCTTTTAATACATCATATTTTTCATCCTCCATTAGATACTATCGCATGACTTGACCAGGTCTAGTATAGAACATAAATCCAGTAATCCATGAAGAGTTAAATATCTTCTCCACTAGTACTTTTCTTGCTTTGGTAGAGAAGTAAACTAGCATTTTTTCTATGGTGAGATAGTTAGCAATATCTAGATACTGTGGATTATGTGTTGACAACTAGAAAAGGGTGTTCATCTAGAAAGCTATTATTAATGGTTGTAGGATCATCAGGGACATGTAACCAAGAGAGAAATTTAGATACCACATTGGCCTTTCCAGGTTTATTTGCTATAGTGATATCAAGTTCTTGCATGAGTAAAATTCAATGAGCCAATCTTCCTAATATTATAGGCTTGTTTACCAAATATTTTATGGTATAATATGGGGACAAATATTGCATAAACAATAATATAGTGCTTGAATTTATTGAAGGCATTGATGACTGCAAGTAGTTCCTTTTCAATGACTACGTAGTTAAACTCTACACCTTCCAAATTCTTACTAATGAAATAAACGCTAGTAAATTTGAACTCAATTTTTCACAAATTTTGGTCAAAATTTTGACAAAGTATTTTGTGGCAATTTTTCTTGTCAAAATTTTAACCAACTTGTAGGTTGGTCAAAATTTTGAAGAATACATTTGTCAATTTTTTTTTTTGTCTCTACTAACTCTGATTTTCCATTTTTGGTCAAAATTTTGACCAAATATTTGTCAAAAAATGTCAGGAAATGGTTGAAATTTTGACTAGTTCTTGGTTGAAAACTTTTAGGAATTGGTCAAAATTTCCACCAATGTTTGGTTGAAAACTTTCAAGAATTGATCAAAATTTTGACCAATTCTTGGTAGAAAACTTTTAGGAATTGGTCAAAATTTCCAACAATTTTTGGTCAAAAACTTTCAAGAATTGGTAGAAATTTTGACCAATTTTTGGTGGAAATCCATGAGGAGATGGTGAAAATTTCAACCAAACTAAGATTTTTTTTTAAAAGTAGAGTGAGTGAATCCCCCAATGAATGCCTACCCATGGACTCTATCTTAGATCATATGGAATATAATGGTTATGGAGATATGTTAAAGATAGAGCAGTAGACACATATTTGGGATTAGGCTCTCACTAATCTAATTTAGGCTTGTTGTAATTAGCATTTAATCATTTGAATGACAACTCTTGTGAACAAAGAGGGTAGTGATTAGCATACATTGGCAATCTTAAATAACAATTAATGAAGGAAAGGTGTGATTAAATGTGAAATATAAGATATATACATATTAGGTGTTTTTCTTTAATGATCCCAAGCTCAGTATTTCTCAAAAGACAAATTATTAAATGTGACTAAATGGTAGCTAAGAAATGATTTAATCATAAAATGAAGCCATGAAAGAGTTACATACCTATTGTTTGGATTATTGTGGGGCATTTTCCCATTTTAACTTGGCCCTCCTTTGGCTACTTCTAATTGGAGAAGTATTCTGAAAGTGAAATAGAATTGTAGCTCATATTCATAATCAAGCCAATTAGCTGACTGGGCTAGAAGTTATACAACAATTATTTTTGATCGATAAATATAGATTTTATTTAATATTTTAAACATAAGATTATCCAAATAAACAATTAAAAATTTGCAGTTTAAGATCTTTGAGAATTTCTAGAAACACCTCAAATCTCCATAAACCAGTAGCTTTCCCACAACAATTTCCATCTACCACATATTTTCTATTACAAGCATATAAACACATGATAGCCTACCCATGTAGAGTATCCATCTCTACCCATACTTGTTACTATAAACACGTTAACAGTGTAAACTTTAGACCTTTCTCAACTACAAACATATACCATCTATCCATAAAAATTTATAAAAGGAGACTAATTTGGGGCACCAAATTTTAGAAATCTTTCAAATTTGCAAGCTACATCAAATTTTTAGTTTAAGTGTGGTCTCTCGTGGCACCCAATAGGAAGGGTCACTGAGTGGGGAACCTCTGAGACATGCAATTATTCTCCATTTTGTGTTACAAAACCTTCCCTTGGTTTTGCTATGTTGTTGCTATAAATTCTCCCATCCCATATGTCAACTCATCCCATATACACTCCTTCATCAACAAGTGGGCATCCATAGAGCAATTTAAATTTATTACTATTACATTTGGAAAATAAGCTGGAAATTAAACCCATGAATATTTTGATATGTGGGGCTCAATTGCCATATATTATTGTAAGTAATACTAGATCTTTTATACTATTTAAACATATATTTGTATGATTAATGTCTAGTGGAACTCCATATTGAAAGAGCTCACTATAAGTATCAATTTTCCCATGAGTTATATCATAATAACTAGCTATCCGTCCAAGATCAATAACCTAGAAATATCCACTTTCTAATCATATTTCACTAAATTATTTTTGTCCAAGATAATTATAGCTGAATGTATCTGTTAACATAAATAGTTCAATATTAGAAGCACTAAAAAACATCATTGAAGTAAAATGAGTAGTCCTATGTGTCTAACAATATTATAGCAAAAATTACTCTCAAAATTTGAAAACCACCATTATGCTTGCCAAGTCTACCCTTCTTTCTTCTAAGGTATTGTATTTATCTAAAGCATCAACAAACAGACCATATAGAACTAGATTTCAAAGCATGTGAATGTAAAGATAAGTGTATCCCAGCCATGTGCATGCCTCCCTTACATTTTGAATTGTACCTAGAAAAATTTCTCTATTTAAATGATTTTCTAATTTTGAGATAAATTGGCTCTCAATTGGTAATTGTTGATTCATAAGGGACAAATAATATTGTAGCTCACTATGACTTTTTAATATTATTCCTTCACCATGGGAATCATACTATGGCCTTCCAGCTCAACCAAGCATTTGCATAATATCTAAGGGACTGAGCTTAGTCCACATACCTTTCTCAGGATTGTAAATTTGAGTTCCTTTTATAATAATAGTATGTGCAGCAAGATTTACTCCCCATGCTAGTGTGGTAGTTGATACTAAAACTTGCATATTCCTATTGGAAAAAAGATCTTCTACTAGAGTTTGATCTACCCTGGCCATCTATGCATGGTCTATTGAAAATCCATAAGGCAACTATCTAGTGCATGCTACCTTGCAGATATAGCACTTTTTTTGGCAATTGTCTAAAATCCAAAGTTATCTCCTACTACTTCAATGACTAGTGGATTCAATTCACCATCATACATGTTGTCAAGTAGTCTATCTGTAGCATCAATTATAACATCTCCATGTGTCACATTAATGGTGAAGGTTTGCAAGCATGCTTCCCAAATAGGTTAAGATTACTCTAATTAAATATTAGGTGTATAAGTAGAGCTACAAGTCTAATGTAGTGAATCAAAAGGAAAATAATATATGCTTCCATTACCTGAGTAGAACTTGGAAGATCAGCACCATCACCACTTTGAAGCTGAAAACAACAATTAAAGCCATGTTACTGAATAGGGGAATTGAATAGTGTATGCCCACCTCTTATTACAATGAATCTGCTATCACCTAGATTCATTGCATGCAGTCCCTAGAAATAAAAATTAAAGAAAAAATAGATATTTAGGTATAAAAGAAAACTTACTTAGAACCATGAAGAAGTAAATAATTCTATATCAATAAATCTAGCTGTGAGCAACTTTTTCTTTAGAAGAATCTTGGAGATTCCAATCTACAAATAATTTAATGAATAAAAGATGTAAAAAATTTACAACAAAAACTAAAAAAGATATGTAGGATAATATAACAAATCAAAACAAACAATGTAGGATAATTGGGAATTTTCTATTACCTTATTTGAAAGTACTAAAATACAAATAGTAGAGGACCCTTGTGACTTTGTACTCAAATAGGCCTTCTCTAACACCTTAATAAGATCAATTGAATTTTGAGGCTCCCCTTTAATGGCAACAACAAATGCCCAACCAAAGTAGTGTCCATATAGGAAATATTTTTATCAATAATCTGATCAAGGATTTTAATTGAGAACTTACCTTTATCGCTAGCAAATATATCTCTAGCTAGTAGGGAGGAAAAATTTCCAGTGGGACATACCCCAAATAAACTAGACCTTTATTTAATCTAATTGGGCCCCCCTCCTGAGTCCTCCAAAAACCTGCCATCATCAGCATCCCCAAATTCAACATCCCAAGATTTGATAAGGGAATCTCTAGAAAGCTGACTAGGTACAAAGGATTTCAAATTTAGATTCCTATCCAAAAACTTCACACCACTCTCCCTACTCCCACTCACCATCCTACAATTTTAGTCTTATGTTACTAAGCCTACTTGAAGCAAAAGATTTGTTCTGGTTCTATTTGGCAACCTAGTATTGTATAGGGTAGAGATTTTTCAATGGAACAAAGTGGAGGCTATGATCTTCTCTCTCTCAAATTAAAGTGGAGAAAGGGAGAGAAGATCCTAGCCTCCACTTTGTTCCATTGAAAAATCTCTACCCTGTACGACACTAGGTTGCCAAATAGAACCATAACAGATCTTTTGCTTCAAGTAGGCTTAGTAACATAAGACTAAAACTGTAGGATGGCAGGAGAGCAATGTGAAGTTTTTGGGTAGGAATCTAAATTTGAAATCCTCTATACCTAGTGAGCTTTCTATAGATTCCCCTGTTGAATCCAGGGATGTTGATGATGGCAGGTTTTTGGAGGACTCAGGAGGTGGGCCCAAGTAGATTTTAAAATGGTACACTTTATTTGGGGTACATCCCACTAGAAAGTCTACCTTCCCACTGATTAGAGATATATCTATGAGGAATAAAGGTCAGTTCTCAATTGAAATCCCTGATCAGATTATTGATAAAAATATTTCCTGTATGGACACTACTTTGGTTGGGTGTTTCATTGGAGCTAGATCCAATATTGAAGATGTGCAAGCTTTTGTTCACAAAAAGTGGTGTTTGAAGGGCCAAGTTCACATCTCAGCAATGGCTAAAAGATTTCTTTCCTTTTGTTTCTCTTGTGAGGAGGATAAGTGAGATATCCTCTATAGCAGTCCTTAGGTTATGGGGAGGCATACCCTACTATTATAGAAATGGACCCTTAACGTTTACTCTCTGGATGATTCTTCTATTCAAGCCCCTATTTGGGTGAGACTACATGGCCTCCCTCTTGAGTTATGGGTGGAAGATGTGTTCAAGGGCATTGCTAATACTTTTGGGAAACTCCTCTCTTTAGATGATGTGGTCTGGATCTTCTCAAATCTATCTCTTTGAAATATAGACATGGTATTTGGGACCAAAGGAATTAGTATGAATCTATCCCTTTTGTTTGCTTCCACTACAAGAAAGCGAGCCATTGGGCTAAGAAATGTCCTTCTCTAAAAGGAAAGGCTAAGAAGACCAAGAAAGTGTGGGTGAAGAAAGATCTCTCTAAGGATATGGGGCTAGATTTAGTTGAGTTTGTGTCCCTAAAAGATCATTCTAAGTGTTCTGATGGTGGTGTGGTGGGTAGTGTGACTAAGGGTGTAGAGGTTCCTCTTGAAGGTGGTCCTCCTCTAGTTCCTTTAGTTAGTTCACACTGTGATGTGGGGCCCCTCTATCTTGGCTTGACTTTACCTCTAGAGTAGGTGACTGGTTTGATTGAATCTACCTAGGTCCCTGTGGAGATCCCTAATAGTGATAGTTTGTAGGGGAATCAAGCAGATATGGTGATCATGACTAAAGAGGTTAGGGATTCTATCGTAGAAGGGACCCAAAAGGAGACTAGTTTTCCTTCTGTACATAAAACCCAAGAACCTGGGATGAAGGATGGTAATTTTTTTAGTGGTGAAGTTGAGGACCTTCTAATAGTATCTCATGTTGAGGATGTAGTGTGGGAAGATGATAGCTCTGATGTGAATTGGACTACAATTGGTAAATAGTCTAAAGGAAGGAAAAAGGTAATAAAAAATATGAGGACTCTATTCTAGAAAAAAAAAAAAAAAGGGATCCAAAGAAGACTCCAAAAATGGGGAATCAAAACCCTTTAAGGGTAAATAGGGAAGTTCTATGTCTAAGAATGGTGGATCTACTTTCAAGAATGGTGATGTTGGGTCTTCTCCTTCTTCAGTTAGAAGACCTTCCAATTTGCAGAGGAGAACAACTAAGGCTAACAAAAGCATTGCTGATGGTAGTTAGAGAACTATCCTTGAATCAAAAAAAAATCATAAATTATGAAGATAATTTCTTGGAACATTTGAAGGTTAGATAACCCTCATAAACATGACATTTTGAAAAATATGATTAGGGATAATAGGCCAGACATTTTTGTTATTTAGGAAACTAAGATGTTGAAGGATAAGATGGAATTCCTTTCTATTTTTAAGGGAGGAAAGATTATTGGTAATGATTCTAAAGGAGTGTTAGGTGGTATGGCAGGTTTTTGGATTAATAAATGGATTCAGGGGGAACTCATTTCTCAAAGCAGAAATATAATGAACAATTTTTTAATTCAAAAGAAAATTTTACTTGGTTCCTTACTAATTTTTATGCCCCCAACTCCAAATGGGGGAGGAAGGCTTTGTGGGAAGAAATTTCTTATCAGAGAAAGATTTTTGTTGAGGATAATTGGTGGTGATGGGGGACTTCAATACCCCTCTAAAGGACTCTAAAAAATGGGGAGGTAGTCAGACCAACTTGGATAGTAGATTATATTTAATGAACTTTATTTATCGTCATCTTCTCCATGATCTTGATTTATAGGGGATTGAGTATACTTGGATGAATAGAAGAGCTGGAAAGGATCTTATTCATGTTAGATTGGATCATGCTCTTATTAGTAATGATTGTCTATTGAATTATAAATGTGCACTTAATGCTCAAGTTCATGTGGGTTCTGATCATTACCCTATTTTCCTTATTGCCAAGAAATTAAATTTTCATAAGAACTTTCCCTTTAGATTTGAAAAAATGTGGATTCTTCATTTGTACTTTGAGAACCTCATTAAGGAGTGGTGGAATAGTAAAGTGGAAGGTACAACAATGTTTAGAGTGGCTGCCAAATTGAAAAATGTTCAGAAGAATATTAAGATATGGAATAAACATACATTTGGCAACATTTTTTAGAACAAAAAAAAGATTTTGGAGGAACTCAACGATATTCAAGATAGGATTCAGACTAATGGTTTTGAGATGGTCTCTAGGGAAGAGGAGAGCAATGAACTAGTTGAACTTAATGATCATATTACCAATGAGGAGATGTTTTGGAGACAACATTCTAGAAAGGTCTTTTTGAAGGAAGAAGATCGTAACACCAAGTTCTTTCATTTTACTACCTTAAAGCATAGGATGGCTAATAGAATTTCTAGACTTCATATAGAGGAAGGTTTGATTGATAATGAAGAGATTATCAAAAAGGAGGCTATGGAGTTCTTTTGTAGATTGTTACAAGGAGAGCCTGACTTGAATTTGGATAAGCAGAATATGTTCCTAGAGTGCATTCCTTCTTGTATTTTTGAGGCCCAAAATTTGTCCCTTAATTCCATTCCTTCTTTGGTTGAGATTTCTAAGGTTGTTTTCTCTTTTGAGGGTGAAAAATCCCATGGTCCTAATGGGTTTCCTCTTTTGTTCTTTCATAAATACTGAAATATCATTGGTACTGATGTTTGTAATGGTGTGAAGGAATTTTTTGGTGCTAGAAACATCCTTAGAGAGTTGAATGGGACCTTTATTTCCCTTATTATAAAGAAGCTAGGAGCTAATAGTATGGATTAGTTTAGGCTTATTAGCTTTTGTAATTCTTTTTATAAGATCATCTCTAAAGTTCTTACTCTCAAAATTCTCTTCCTTCTTCTGGATATCATCTCAAGGCAGAAAAATGGGTTTGTTTTAGGAACATAGATCTTGGATTCCATTATATTAGTCCATGAAAATATTCACTCTATAATGGTGTCAAAGAACGAAGGGTTTCTTCTTAAGCTTGATCTCTCAAAAGCTTATGACAAAGTTGATTGGAATTTCCTCCTAAGGGGCTTAGAAGTGTTTGGCTTTAGTAAGAGATTTTGGGATCTTATCTTCATGTTATTTTCTTCGGCCTCTTTCTCAGTGCTTGTTAATGGATCCCCTACCTTCTTCTTTAAGGCTTTAAGGGGACTTAGACAAGGGGACCTAATCTCTCCTATTCATTTTGTTATCCTAGCTGAATTCTTGGGGAGATTTGTTAATAATATGGTGATGAAAGGGGACTTTGTGGGCCTTAATTCTTCATCTTCAGCCCTTGTGTGTTTGCATCAACAATTTATCGATGACTCTATTTTTATGGGGGAGACTTCAGTGAGGAATGCTAGGAACATTGAGATGTCTTTGAGTGACTATGGATTGGCCATTGGTCAAATCATTAACTGGAGTAAAAGTGTGATTTACTTTATCAATGTTAGTGAGACCAGACAAAATAAGATTAAAAAGATTATTGGTTGTGAGAGTGATTCTTTTCCTGGAACCTATTTGGGTTTACCTTTGGGCTTAACCCCTCCTGATAGCTTTTGGAACTCGTTGATTGATAAAATCCACTTGAAACTTTTTGGTTGGAAAGGCTCTCTCCTTAGTCAAGCTGGTAAGGTTATTATTCTGAAGACCATCCTTCAAAATGTCCCACTCTATGCCTTGAGTGTTTTCAAAATTTTGAGAAAGATTTCCCTTGCTATTGAAAAAATTAAGAAGACTTTCTTGTGGACTATTACAGAGATTAAAAAAAGACTCCCTCTTATTGCTTGGGAGAATGTTCATATAAATTGAGGGAAGGGAGGGCTTGGTTTGCAAAGGATTTCAACAATGAATGAACTATTACTGGATAAATTACTTTGGAGATGGCACAAGGAATAGGGGGAATGGAGGAATATTTGGGCTAACAAATATAATAGGGATTAATTTGATTTTTAACATTTCCTTTCTATTGATGTTGATCAAGGGGGTTCTCTGATCTGGAAGAATGCTCAAAAATTCAAACATATTTTAAGGAAAAGGGTCAAATGGAAGGTGGGAAATGGTAGGAAATTTTTTTTTTGGGAAGATATTTGGATCTTGGATCACCCTCTTTGTCCTAATCCAAGGTGGAATAGGTATGTGGAGCGGTGCAAAATTCAGTATGGAACTTTTGTGAGTGATTATTGGAAGGATGACTTGTGGGTGAATCTTCATAGGGTGGAACATAACCTTATTGAGCTTGATAAGTTTTTGGATGCATTCTTTCTAAACCATGAAGAGGGTGTTCTAATTTGGAAAAATGGTCCCAGTGGTATGTACTCTATAGCTTCAGCCTTTGCTAACTCTTCTGATGATCATGATGAACCTTATTGGGCTATGGCCTAGGTGAAAGGTTTGACCCCCAAAGTTAATGTCTTCTTTTGGATTCTTTTGCAAAATAAAATTATTACTCTTGATAATCTTATGAAGAGAGGTTTTATTATTTTTAATTAATGTGTTCTTTATAAAAATGATGGGGAATTGGTGGATCATATTATGATGCATTGTCCCTTTACCAAGATGGTTTGGGATAAATTTTGGAGCTTAATGAATGTTGATTGGGTCTTCCATGCTACCATTTAGTTGTTCTTTTCTAGTTGGAAGGCGCATTCCAAGAATGCTTTGATTATTAAATTGTGGGACTTTACTCTTCATTATCTGTGTTGGGGCATTTGGAAGGATCGTAATGATAGAATCTTTAGAGGACTGGATTCCATTCCTGCTCAGGTATTCTATAAAAGTAAGGTCCTTATGATTGAAAACATTAAAATTTTTGGTTTGGGACAACAACCTTGTAATGAGTGGGAAGAAGGGGTACTTAATAGTTGGAACATAAGGATTTTGGGTGTAAATGTTAAGGATTCTAACCCAAGGGATAATGCTAGATGGGCGTGAATTGGTTTTAGATAAACTTTGATGGGGCATCGAAAGGGAACTCGGGTAAAGAAAGTTGCAAATTTGTTATCAAAAATTCTAAAGGAGACTTTGTGGGGGGCATGGCAATACCATTAGGGAGACAAACTAATCACATTGTTGAAGCTTCTTCTACTCTTCATGGTCTTATCTATGCCAAAAGGATGAATTTGAAGAAAATATGGGTTGAAGGTGACTCCCCCCATGTCATCAATTGTTTAAATAAAACTACTCAACTTTTGTGGACTATTTGTAATATTATATCCTAGGCTATTAACATTATAAATTCTTTCCAATCATGCATTATATCTCACAACCTTAGAGAAGCCAATTTTTTAGCTAATTGGGCTTCAAATGTGGCTTGTTCAAGTGATCATAATATAATTTGGGAGTTGTATGAGACCTTACCTCCAGATGGCCACCATCATATCGAGTATGATAAATGGAGATCTCAGAAAAAACACTTTTATTATTATGGTGTCAATGAATTGCAATTATGAGATTAACTCCTTTGGAGTGAAGTGGGATATGATTATTAGAAAGGTTGGCTTTTCACACAAATTCTAGGTAATTTTTTACATTCCTATTTTTGATAGTGGTGTGGTTTTCAATTGCAGAGCATTTTTGGGTTTCAAAGAACAAAAACCAATGAATTTAGTGCTAAGAAAATGGGGGGAAAGAGGAAAAGGGTGGAGCCATCTAGCTACTCAGAGTGGAAGAACAAGCTAGAGGTGTGGGACATCTTGCAGTGGGGCAATTTCATAGGGTATTTGGAGAGGCTTAAAGGTAATAATCCAAAAATTACATACCAGTTCATCAAATCCTAGAAGGATGGCTCTATGATGGTTAGGAACCAGCACATGGATATCACTAAAGAAGTTATTGTGGAGGCTTCAGGGCTAGATAGGGATGGGATTAATTTTTATTGGGAAAGGAAGCTTTCAAATAAAGCTATTGATGATTTCGTGGAGACTAAATAGGAGAGAAATCATCTAGTCAAAATAGGTAACTCATATTATAACCCAACTTCTTTTTCTCGACCATGGCATTTTGTGCTCTTTGTGATAATGGAATATCTGAATTTAGATGGCAGATTCACCAAGCTATATGGGTATCACTTCATGTTGGCAAATCATTTCTGACATGATGTGAAGATCAATTTTCCTTTTTATATTTTGCAATCTCTTAGTATTTCCACTTAGGTCATTTAGAAAGACCTGAATGGAGAGCATGTCTACCATGAGAGTCTCATGGTCTTGATTATGAATGTGTTAAAGTCAAAAAAAAAAATCAAAAACTAGGAGTTTGAAAGAGGCTAATCAGGAAATGGAAGGGAGCATCCTGGATAAGGGCTATGATTTAGATACCCAAGATGAAGCTGAAGGGGGTTTGGGAAGCATGAAAAAGGGCTCAGGTGGTAGTTCAAAAAAGAAGAAAAAGATTGTTGAGGATGATGAATCTAACCAAGAAAGTGACTTCATGGAGGAAATTGTGAGAGACTATTACAACAAGAGGAATGGAGGCAAAAGAAAGAGTAAAGGTTGTCAGGATGATTAGGTCTCTCCTCCTTTTGATGACGAGCCTCTAGCTCACTATTTGGAAAGGAAAAGAAATTCCTTAAGGTGACAGGAGGATAGGAATAAAACAAGAAAGATTGGGGATTCAGAGAATGAGGATGATGGAGAATAGGGGTATATGTCAGATTTGGGTGATAATGTTGAAGGTGGGCTTGGGTCTTCCAAGGGCATATTTGGCAACCTAAGCTCAATTTGGAAGGAGATAGGTACCCTTAAGCAACAAATGCAACTGTTGGGCAAGGAAATGGAGCAACTCATTAAAACCTCTAGATGGGAGTGAACCTTGGGCCAACATATTGATAAATTTTTAGAAGTTACTAGGAATGTAGAAGAGGTGAAAAATCTCATGCATAAGATACCACTACTTGAAGCAAAACAAAGGGTTATGTATAAAGAGATAAGCAGTATTCAAGAGAAGGTATCAAAACTGGAAAGAAATCTAGGCAAGCTAGATAAATTGATCAAACAATTGGTGGTCAATGTGAATAACCTCTTGAAGAGAAATGAGAGTGACAAGGGCCAGGATTCTCCTCAGGGGGCTAAGATGTAGGGACCAAGAAAATGCACCCATGATCACTCTAAGAAGAATGAGGAAGTCAATAAGAAGGACAAGGTGAAGGTTATTGCTGAAAATATGTAGACTCTGGTAGATTAGGTTGTTGACCTGATCAAGACTTCTTAACTGGTTGGTTGTTGTTCTTTTCTTGTACTTTTGTTGTTTTTTCCAGCTCTATTGTGTAACCTCATGAATGTTTTTGTTGGAGGTCTATTTCATGGTGTTCTATGCTTCTTCTTTTTTATGTTTATTTCTAGACTTTTGTTATTGTAAAGGTTTTGGGTCCTTTAAAACATATTTTTACTTAATCAAAACAACAATGTTTTCCATGAGTTATCTAGCATAATCTCTTGCATTAATTCCCACTTCTACCCACCCTCCCACTCCATCAGCAACTCCAACAACTTGTTGCTCTATAAGGATAAAGTGAGCATATTCTCCACCTCTATCCTCTTTGTATGGGGAGAAAAGAACCTTGTTGCTAAGGATAGGTGTAACATACATATCTGCATGGAAGGAAACAAGAAATTTATTATTACCTTGTCCAATAACTCTTATCTGCACAAACAATTCCAAATCTCAAACCTCCTCAATATAACTAGTCATTTGGTTATAATATTATATATGACCCAATTTCAAGCTATCTAAAATTTCCACTTATTTCACTAGATTTAGGTCACATAAAAAATTTGTCCTAACAACCAATATATTGGTATTCACTACTTAATTTATGGAGAAGAGCACCTTGCTATGGACATGTGTCACAAATACATTCAGAGATGCACAATAAAATGTATTATAATTTATTACCTTAGCCAAGAACCTCTTATTTGCACCTTCAATCCTCAAGCTCAACAAGCATTGTAATTCCTTAACTAAATGGTATTTTAAAATATAATCAAACCCACTTTTACTTAGCTTTACATCTCTACCAAGTCAAAGGCAATTGTAGTGAAATAGCAAGACCAAATCGATAAAACTGTGACTACAAACAAATTTGCAAATTCCACTTGTTTCACTAGACACAAGTCAAATGAAAATTTCTACCTCTGTTATTAACTAGGACCCACTATGATTCTCAATCCAAAACCCATTTATATTACCATCAAAGTTCCAATGTTTTGATTTTTTGACAACAATTCACCTAGACATGGTTAGGTACATAAGTTGTTTACTATTAAGCAATAGGGTGCATGCCCATGTCAAAGTGAGATTTTTTAGGGAGCTTGTTGCCCATTTTTTCTCAGTTTTCTTTTTCTCAACAAATCAAATGAGGTTTTTGCTCAGTTCTCTCCATGGGAATTGCCTAAACTAAAAAAATATTTTCATGCTTAAAAGTTATTAAGCTCTCTCAACCCACTTTATTTGGATACAAAACATACCCCATCATACAAGAAATGAAATTTTCCCCTATAATTTTATAGTTTTGACTAAGAAATTAGATTTTTTTCTTAGTTGCTTATAGATCTAGTAAGAAAGTAAATAAAATAGAGATATTAACTCTCCAAACAAATAATTCGATAAGATAAACATTGCTTACATTTGGGCTAGATGAAATATAATCTTTTGTCTAACTATTCTTTATTTACATGTATAATCTTACATTGATAAAATACAATTTAGTTCTAGCTTTAGGATTCTATATGTTTTCCTTGTCCTTCATTTTAGCATTTCAACCTAAGAAAATGTAGATGTTCTACTATGACCAATATTCACAATAGATTTTTATTTTGCATGATTTCATTGATCATAAGAAAAATGTTGAGCCAAACATGATCAAACAAACCAGCATGAAATTCTAAAGAAAATTGACACCATTTGAGATGGGTCAGCACAATATATCAAAAAAAAATTGACCATTAGTAAACTTGCAACTCATCTATACATATCTTTTTAAAAGAAAAGCATAACTACCTCTCTACAGCATCAAGTTGTTCCCTTGAGTCAGTAATTTCCACTTTAGCAACAACCAATCTCTGTTGGCACACTGCCTCAGCTTCATTGGGTGCATTGACATGCAATTCCAAACTATGTTCATCAAGAGTAGACTTTAGCTTATGAACTTGTGCCCAAGCTTTGCACTCAATTTTCCTTGTCTCCGTGACATCCCTACATTATAAATATCCCAGCAAAGAGTATATTAAGCTCCTATTCTCTTACATGTCCCTACTATGCTTGAGTGTGGCCATATTTCCATTACCATTTTCACTTAAAATTATAAAGAAATAGTCAAGAATCAATATCATCAATCTAATAGAAGCTATTAAATATATTTATTATTATCAAATGGAATAAATAAACTTGAGACAAAATTCTAACAAACTTCTTCAAGATATAGTCAGTTATAAATTGTCACATGCATAATAAACCATAGATAAATATTGGCTTGGCCTTGTGCATATAGAAATATAGTAAAATTATGAATTGCATTGTGCATATAGAAATACAATAAAGTTATGAATTGTGATCCCTTGCGATCCCCTCTTTGACCAAGGAGATATGCTAACATACCATTATAGAGGACAATACTAAAAAAACCACTAGCACTCTTAAAAAATTATTTCCCATTTGGCTTGATGGTGCACCACCCACTTTACTCCTAAAATATCTTGGAAGTTTTTCTAAAACATATTGTTGAAGACTAGGAAAAAATTTCCAAATTTGGATCTAAATTTACCTCATATTTCCTAAACATTCAAGATCTTAACAACATAGTAATTGAACTACTATGTATGATCAACCAGAAATTTTATGACTAGTCAAGATCCTGAAATAGTAGCATTGACCAGTTTATAGGGTCTCATCCTAACAAAGGTAAGAGAAGGTTCTAAGAGAAAGTTAGAAAGATAATGTCCACCTCATTCTACAGTTCAACATCCTCAAAAATTTCCAAACATGAACCTTTCCCTCAAATACTTTACAATTCAAAGGCACATCCTTTTTTAAGGCTAAATCCATACTAGCTGGTTGGTAATGTGTTGTTGTAGCATGGGGGGGCAAGCAGGGTAGTAAAGCCTACTAGAGGAAATCGACTGACTTTTGTATAAGTTTAGTATTTTTAAATAAAGACAGATAGAAGAGTATTTTCTGAAGTTCTTTTCTTCTTATTTTGAGATATTTTCTTTCATCAATCTAATATTATTCTTTTAGATTATTTGGGTTTTTATATCCCAATCCTAAATAATTTCCAAAAAAACACAAAACTTATATCTAAGATCTATGGGAAGATTATCCAACACAATCTCAAATTTGGCTTAAAACACATTTGATTTTGACAATCTCTACTATTCAATGAGGAATAGAAAGCTCTAGAAAAGAAGATACATTAGATTAGTATTAGATGATTCACATATTCATTACATTTTTCACAATTCCCATGGTTTTATTTCATCAATAGCAAATCAATGACGACATATCTTAATGAAGGCAAAAGCATCTGGAATCTTAATAAAGACATTCCATGGATTTGAAGATGGTGTGATGGGACAGACCACAATAAAAAGCCAAATTGGTTTTCGTGGCCAACAAATTTTCCATTGGATACATACAAAGATTAGAAAACTACTTAAAAGAGTTCACGAAGACCTTCCATGAAAAGTTGGTATTCTAATTTCACGAACAACTATTACTACATAGTATGAACAAAGAAGTGTACCTAGCATTGCAATCTCTAAAGAAACTTATCTGGATGTAGGATTTTAATTTTAGGGTTTAGGAAAATAAGTTTAATGTTTAGGTTATAAGTTTTGATGCTTAGGGTTTAAGATCTTTACCTGAGGATTTCACATCCAACAATTTAATTTTAATATTTAGACTTTATTAAAATGAAAATATATATTACACCATGTTAATGTAAGTGACTATTAATATTAATAATGCATTATTTTTCTTAATAGCCATGGGAGTTTTTATTTTGGTGGTTGATGGTTAGTTGATGGATTTAGTTGCTAGGGTTTAGCCTTAAAAGTAAAGATTTAGAATGTGCATTTTAAACACACTAATTTGAGATTTGTAAATGCTTCTAACTAAGGTGTGTATGAAAAGGAATTTATTTGTGCCTTATACTGCTTAGATTTTGGTCTAAGAACTTAGCTATTATATTTTAAAACTCTATGCAAGAATGTTTTATTCTAGAAATGTGGATAACAAAAATTCAACTCACATGCCAGCTCATATCCTCTAGGCATACATTATTGACTATCCATATGGCCATCTATTTTCTTCTCATTACTATTATTTGTACTTTGAAGAAAAAGGTTAGGTAATAGGATATAGGTAGATCTAGGGATTACATGCTTGTCTATACATTTCCCATTGAATCTATTACATGATTTTTCAATCTAGCAAAGTAGACTTTTACAAATCTCAAAACATCCCATTAGTTTCTTACAAAACCTCACTAATCAATATATCAACAACCATGAGTTAAATGATAATGCAATTTTGTTTCTAATGAAGCTTGTCACATCAATATTGATCTAAAAAATGGTTGAGTCAAGTTCATTCATTGACCAACTTAGATGATGTTCCTCATTCTTAAAGATTTCCTATACACCAGATAAGACATGAGACTTCATTTATAAAGTAAACATAAAAAAAGTTGCAGAGAATTAAGAGGACAAGGAAAAAAAATGCTTTAGTCATCTGGTCACTCAAAAGACATCACTTACTATGAATAACAACCACTAGTGACATTTTCCTCTACCATTGATAGTGGTGAGAGTTCCAACTGAGGCCAAAAAACAACTACAAAAGATGGTTTTATGATGAGGAGATAACAATTAAAAAGCTTATAATAGCTTCAAAATTGGATGGAACGAAGAAACTGGGGAAGATTACAAGAAAAACATCAAATATGAACAACACCTTATAGGTTACATGTGTTCATTCATGGTAAGCACATAGGGATGTTGCCTTACCAAACACATGTTTCTTCAAACTATAGCCCATTCCTACAAATGACCATAGAGAACATATTGTACATTCCTCCTACCCACTTTTCACCACACTTAGGCCACTTCACATGGTGTTTATGTGAGGAAGAGGCATTACTACCCAAATTAACTTCTAGAGATTCTTGTGTGAGTCTAGTTTCCTACAACAATAACTTCTACACAATAAAAAATAATGCTACTACTATTTTATTCTAAAACCAATAGATATGATATGCATCCCTAATCAATTTGCAATGTGAACAAAATAAAAACCAATTAGAAAGAAAGCACCACAGTGTTATTTATTTCATCTATTCAGGGAAAAGTACAAATAATCTTCACAATATCTCAACCTTCTTTCAATCAAAAATCATCTTCCAATGATCAACTTTGCAGAGAATATATAAACAATGATAAACAATTAAAACTATTTTTGGTAACCACCAGACCCGTAAATGTTTTTTTAATCCTTTAACAAAACATGAAATTTTGCCCTAAAACATTAAAATGTGCCCTAAACATCAATTATTTACTAAGTGATAGAAAACTATTAAAATATGCCCTAAAATGATAAAATATGCCCTAAAAGATATAAGTATCCCTGATAAACAATACAAAAAAAATATTATTTCTATAGCTGCTCCTATAGCATTTTACCTGGGGCTAAAACCATCACAAGTGTGGCAATATCACAAAGGTTGGGGACAAAGGCAGAGCTTAAGCACTTGGGATTCACTCTTATTGAATCCTAAACTATTTAGGATTCCCCCCAACAAAATCTTGGGAATGAGAGTTATATAAACATTTAATATTAGAAGAGGTTTCTCTCATGCTATAATTGACTGTAAGAATACCAAGCTACATCAGTCGACTAGTCCTGTGTATGTTCATAGGTATTTGGAAGTCACAATTTGAATGTTTAAGGAATATATAAGGACTAGAGAATGCAAGAAATATTTCTAATTAGCAAGGTATTAGTGACTTGAGGAGGTGATCTCTCACTCTTCTAGAAAGAATTCTAATAATGAGCAATTCTAAGTCAAATATTCTGTTTCCTTGTTTGAGTAGTAATGCTCTCTAATTAGCATTATTATCTTCCTTATGAATGTTTTAAGTTTTAAACTTACTAATTACAAATGAAAAAATTACAGTAGTTTTATGTATGTTTTACATTATAATCAACAACTATATCAGTAGTAACTAGAACTAACAAGATGTATGTCAGTAAAGAAAGTAGTTAAATATTCATTATGTCTATGGATCAGTTATTATTTGTTGATCCCTTCCAAATTTCATTAGAAAATTAAATTTATCTTTTCATCCAATATCATCCCACTCACTAATGAGTATTTGTAAAATGATCCCCTTAGTACAAAAAAATTTTACAACCAAGGAATGGGTCAAAATCTTTGTCAAAGGATAGGTGTAAGATACATATATGCATGGAAGGAATTAAGATTATTTAGATCATTCAATAACTACTTGGGTTTGGGTGGGCAAGTCTTTCATTTTGTAGTAGCTGTCTCAATCTGTTGCTCCCATTAGGTGCTGCCAAATGCCCTCAACAATGCAATGTTTGAATTTGAACACTGTACAATAAAAATACTGAGGAATTTTCTTGTGGATTTTAAAGTGCCTTGATTATGTGTTGCAATACACATTCTACAAAACTCAACTCAAATTATCTTACTCTTTTTGGTGAGAATAAACATGAACTTGCAACTTTCTGTGAGTTCCCAACTCATCAAGAAGTTGAGCATTAAGTAAACAACACCAAAAGGGAACTTGACATCTTTCATTTCAATAAGAACTAATTACCTCTAATGGATTTGCATACAAAGAAGGCTTGATCTTTAACTATGCCCTAACATAAATTATTAACTTGCTTTTCCCAATTCTTGAATGTGTATAAGGAGTTAACTAGAAAATTATGTGGATTTAGCTTGTTTGAGTATCGACCATACCAAGAAGATCAATTGCATAAACCCTGTAGGACTTTGCAAGAACAGGTAGATTCTTCCTCCATTGATCAATATAGATTTTTATAATTTAGAGTATAAGAAATTGAGGAATATCTAATTTTTTTGATAACACAATCTATTCAACACTAAGAAAAAGATGGTTGTTTCCAACCCATACTGTTCAAATATGGTATCAAACAAAATTTTAAAGAAAATAGATTGCACAATCCAGGATACACCATTACCAACAACATAACATATCTCTACAAACTACTATATTTTCTAAGTAAAAATGTCAATGTCATTGTTTAAAAGCTAAAGCCATCATTTTTAGAACATAATCGTCTAGGTTTGCAAAATGGTTCCATGGTTTCCCAATTTGTATTGTTGTGTGCTCAAATATGTAAACTATAGTTACATTTTGCACAAGAAGGATTTTAAGCACTTTAGAAACCTAAGGAGAAAATGGAAAGGATCAACCAAGCATAATGTTAAGTGCTATAGCTAAAGCATACTATTGCTAAGTTTTACTTTAGATTTTGTGTCAATTTGTTTGGTTCATCTTCAATGGCTAGGGTAGAAGCTAGACACACATCATATAACATTTTAATTTGAAAATATCTTTGTAACAACAAGTTTCAAATTCCAAATAGGCATTCTAAAGAAAATTTCAAATATAGAATTACATGTTAATCAGTAAGGTTCAAATTCAAAAGAAATTTATAGAAAGGAGAATGGGAACCTAAAAAACTTTTCTCTCATCCAAGCCCTTTCACCATCTCCAATTGCTTCCCCCTTCATGCCCTGATCCTCTTTCTTTTATCCATCATGACAAACTAATAAACCTAATTCCCACTGACACTAAAAAATGAACCTTAAAAAACTATATGACTCTTGTACCCGTGATCACTACAAATGAGCCCCATTATTACCCACAATTTTCAGTGATACCCTACGAGAGAATGAAACCCAACGTGCATAATAAGAATAATAAAATACTTAATAACATACCTTTTATTTGTTATGACCTGATTTGGTCAAAATTTCAACCAACTTGGGAAAACTTAGGACATTTTCAACCAACATAGGGATGAAAACCAAAAAAAAAAAAAGATATCATAGATTTGGTCAAAAAATTTGGTAGAAAAATAAGTACAAATGTACTAGTGAAATGACATGTTCAATTGAATTTACTCTTTTTCCTAGCATGACACCTATAGTATAGTCTAAGGAATCTATATGAATGTGAATAGGCAATCCCCAATTGGGTCCTCTCAGTTTAGGTGCTGTGGTAATAACTTCCTTAAGAAATAGGAAAGATGAAGCACAATCACAGCCCCAAGAAAATTCAAGATCCTTCTTGAGCAAGTTGTATAGGGGTGTTGCAAGTTGGTTGAATTGAATCTTCTATAATATCCAACATGTCCCAAAAAATTGTGTACATCCTTCTACTTCTCTGGCATATGCAAGGTACTAATTACTTCTATCTTTGTTGGATCTACTTGGATACTATTAGATGAGATGAAATAACCTAACACTACACCTTCCTCCATCACCATAAAGCATTTTTCACTATTTAAGGAAAGTTTATAATCTTGACATCTTTTGTGTACTATTTCTAAATTTGATTTTTATTCCTCAAAAGTAGTAGCATAAATAGTAAAATCATCCATGTAGATTTCCATACAGTCAGCAGAGATATTTGAAAAGATATTGATGATAGCTCATTGAAATGTGGCTGGAGCATTGCACAAGGCAAAAGGAAAAATTGAGTAGGCAAACATTCCCCATGGGCAGGTAAAATTTTTTTTTCCTCTTGATCCTCTAGGGCTATTTTTATCTAATTATAACCATTGAAACCATCTAGAAAAGAAAAATATTTTTTGCCAGCTAAGTTGTCAAGGACTTAGTCTATGAATGGCAAGGGAAAATGGTCTTTTTTAGTGGTATAATTGAGCTCCCTATAATCTAGATGAACTCTCCATTTCCCTCCCTTCTTAAGTACTATAACCAAGGGTGAGACCCATTTACTATCAAAGATGGGGTATATAAAACGAGCACTTAGTAATTTCTACAATTCATTCTTAACTATATCTTTTAAAATAGGGTTAACTCTCCTTTGAGGCTATTGAACGTGTTTGAAATCAGGGCTGATGTAAATTTTGTGAGTGTAGAGCATAGGATCTAATCCTTTCATATCCATGTAATCCCAAGAAAATGTTTTTTAATTTTCCTATAGTAACTACAACATAATCTTTTGTTTGGAGGATGATAAGGCATTGTTTACATTTAATTCTTTACTTGGACTAACTTCCATCGTAATAAAATTATCTGCCATGAATAATCAGGCAATAGGAGAAAAATCCATTTCATCAGGTAATAATGAGTGGAGAAATTGTGAAGCTTCTAAATGATGTGGTGAAATCAATAATAGTAATATGGTATCTAAGATATATTTAGCTTGAGGACATGCTTGGTATTCTATTCCATATTCATTCAAAATAATAGATGAAATTATTTCATCTTCTTCTTGAGTAGCAATAAATGATTATCTACCCATCATTATCAACTGATGGATGAAATTAACTTTTGGTTCATCATCCCCCAAGTCTAGCTAGATTACTTGGTCATCTAGTAACAATAGTTGAGCAAGCAGGTATAAAGTTAGATTCTTGGTATGAATACCATTGGATATTTTCATCTTTCTCGATTGGCAAGCTATATAGGCATCTATAGTGGCCAACCATGGTCTTCCTAAAATTAAAGGATATCCTCCCATATTAGCCTTTGGGGAGAGAACAACAAAATCAACTAGATACTCCCAAAAATTTAAGGTGACTATGACATCTTCTATCATCCCATCTAGCCTAATGGTAGAGCTATCATCAAGCTAAAGTATGGTGGGGGTCTCCCTGAGGCCAATGATATGTAGTTGAGACAATACCTCCTTTTTCAATACATTTATAGATGCTTCTAAGTCAACTAAAGCATTTTGAACTTGGATCCCATGGATAGTGACCGTAACTATAGGACTCCCAAGGTTAGATTATTTAGGTATAGTTAATTTCTCTAGCATTAAGTCATACAATTATCCCATGACATGAATGATTTTGGGATCTTTTCTCTTGCTTCCTAGCTATTTAATTCATGTTTCTTTAATATCATTAGTATATATAGGGACTTCCTTAATAGCATCCAGTAATGGTATTTTTACTATCATCTACTTTAGTTGATTAAGAAAATCAATGACTATATGGTTTTCTATAGGTTGTCTTTGTTACATAAACCTATGAGGGAATGGAATTTCTTTGGCTATAGGAGAATCCTACTAATTTGACTCATCTCTATGCTTAGTCAAAGGATCTTCAACTTCATTTATTATAGGCTTTCTGGGTGTAGGAAGAGTGGTGTCTAATCTTAAGTGAATATCAATCAATGAGATAGCATAGCTTTGTTGTTGATTTTATTGTTTACTATTGTTTGGATTAGGATTAGGCTGAACTGGTAGTTGGGTTTTCTTGGGTGGAGTATTAGTGGGTATAAGACAAGACATTAAAGCTTGTTGCTAAGGTGGTAGCAATAGGTTTTGCTAACTAGGTTGGGTATTCTAATTCTAAGTTTTTTTCCAACCTTGGTGAGGTTGTTTCCAACCCTACTGAGGTTGTTTCTAACCTTGGTGGCATTGTTGCCAACTATTATTTCCACTAAACCATTATTCTAAAAAAAATTCCATTGATTATTGTTACTATAACTTTGAAAAGGATCTTGTGGCATACCTTTTCTTTGATCCCATTGCCTTTGTTGAGCAACATAAAGAATTTTTCCATTTTTATCAATGGCTTTGAGCTCAGTATACATTGGTTGTGTCTCCATACTTGCAACAAACTTGCATCTACAATGTTGGTAGTATTTAGTTAACATGACATTGGCTTCATCTTTCTTCCTTCTAGCTTGCATGGTGTCTAGTTGAGTAGCTACATCATTAATGTTGTTTTGCTTGAAATCTAATAGAAAATTGGATAATTCCATCTTAGATACTCCTAGAATACCATTGGACTTATGTGGTAGATCTCTAAGTCCCCTACCTTTCTTCATAGTGGCTTTGAAATAAATCAAACATATGTTCTATATATCAATCCAAGTATTTTGAGTGATATCTCCTCCTTCCATAACATCTAGAGCTTCAATGCTTCTATCATTCATGCCTCTTGGAGAAAGATGTTTCTTGGTTCCTCATTTAATTGATGTTGTGTATTATGCTATAGGTTGAACATGAGCCGATGAACATAGTCTTATAAGGTTTCTTCATCCTTTTGGGACATTTTGAAAATTTCGTCCCCTTTCAAATCTTGACCCCTACAGTATTATTTATACTTTAAGAGAAACAAGTTACTCTTCATAGTCCAATCTCCTATAGCATTGGCACCCAACCCCATGAACCATCTTAGAGAAGCTTCTTTTAGGGTAGAAGTAAAAAAATTCAGTTTGTGGGCATCAATTGTATAGTCATAACTTCTACAAAGTATGTTGAACTCAAAGAAAAAGGTTTCAAGGTCTTTAGTGATTAGGCCATAAAACTTGGGAAGTGCAATAGCAAGTATGTTCTTCAAATTTTGGTAACCTTGTTGAGGAGGGATAGGAAAAGGAAATGTAGGTTGAGGATGAGTCATTCCTAGAGGAGGTACTAGTGGTGGTGGTTGATAAATAACAAGGGAAATTGGATTATCTTGGTATTCAGGTTTAGTAAAGAGATCATTCAAATGCAAGGATTCATCAAAGGATGAGAGTATTCATTCTTGAGTAGTAGCAAATGGGTTTTTAAAAGGTTATTCTTCATTCTTGCTATAAGGTTCTTCAATTTTAGGATTAAAAGTGTCTTCCTAAATATTATGAGGAAGAAATCTCCCAAGAAGGTCCCTTCTTCTATGCATGCAATGTATTGCAAAATCTAAGCTAACATAATGACTTTAGGGTTGAATTAGATTGACAACTTCTCTAGAAATGGCACCAAAAATTGTCAGTCAACTTAATACCTTAGTAACAAAGGATTGGACATCCTTTCATAGAGACTCCATGATTAGACTAAATCATGTGTTTTCCTAAGAAAAACATACTCACTTCATTTTATTTTTTCAACTTGGGAGTGTAGGCTTGAGAGGGTGGTTGCAAAGTATGTGCTCTGATTTCTCTTTAAGTCATTACCACTAAAAAAAAGGGACTATTGAAGAAGACAAAAGCTACGAATGAAAACATCTTATCTTAGAGCTTAAAGTAATGCTACAAATAGTAAATCTATATATGCACCTGTGTTGTAGGAATAGTTCACTAATTTTGTTATCAATGTTGTAGGAATAACAAAATTATATCTTGCCAAGAAATAAACAAGGAAATGAAATATATTCTAGCAAAATAGTTCACTCACCAAGTGGGCCCCCTTAGATGAGTGAACATAAAAGACGATCAAGACACAAGATGGAAACTTGAACTTTGTATTCTATTCATTTGTGGCAAGAGTTTACATCTTTTTAAAAAAAAGATCACACATTTCTATTATGAAAATAAATTTATTTTGTCTCCTTCTAAAAAACTTCTTTCAAAGCTATAGTGGGTATTATTTAAAGGGAAACTACAACAACTTCCTACTTCTATGATCACTCCCTCAATAAGGATCAATTACAAGTTCATAAACTTTACAATATAAATATCATTAACCATGATTAACTCCTCCAAGAATATAGTAGGTTGAGGAAGCTATTTTTTTGTGCTACCATAATAGAAATCATACAATATTCTACTTGTTGTGGTGATTCAGCAATCTAGTCAGCTTTGACTTAGCACTGAAGTGTTGACTTTGAATATGCAATGTAAGTACCTACAAAATATTTAATGCATACAACTTTGACATCAATATATTCATTGTATCATCAATTTTAGAAAAGGTATAATGTTCAAACTATCACTCATTACAAATCCCATGGTTGCAAGAATGAATCTACCCAAACATAGCATGGATGTGAAAACATTTATCAGCATGTAACATTCCTTCATTATACCATAGAATCATTAAAAAAATTGTAAGATAATTGTCTAAAAACAAGATACAAAGGATCTCAAAATAATGGCCTTTTAGAGGCTCATCAATTACCATTAGAAGATGGAGACCAAAAAAGTCGACTAGGAAGGTAGGACAAAACTATGGTGTGATTAGATAAAAATTGATTTGTAGCAATCACTTGGTTAGGATCTATAGGAAAATTAGAAAAATCTTTCCATATAATCAAACTAGAAAAAATTTGAACTACCAACACATAATTGACTAGTAAATTACCTCAATGTAGAAAAACAATGTCCCAAAATGTCTTCAAAAATTGGTAAATTATGCAAGGAGGCAAGCCATTCCATGAATCTAACTAAAAATTAATTGATTTACCACTATGTACTTCCCAAGAGATGGAAGAAGTAATTAGATGTCAAAACTTATTCATGAAGTTCCAAATGGTCAAACCCCTAGGTGGATCAAGAAGTATAATAATTTTGAAGGATTCAGAAGTATCGAGATATTTTTGTTGCATTAATTGAAACCATTTTAGATTAGTTTGGACAAACATTTTCTAGATCAATTTGCCACCAAAAGACAAGTTATGAGAAGCAAGGTTGAATAGACCCACACCCACAAAAGTTGGGGCAACCAACATTTCAAAAAGGGAAATAAGGGAAATTTTCTTCTCCCACATCATATTGGCTATCCATAAAAAATTGCAAATCATTTTCTCAATTTGATCTAAAATAGATTTTGGAGCTTGCAACACTGATATAATTTTTTTAGGAATAATCGATAGAACTAATTTGACAAGACGGATCATACCAAACAATGAAAGCCATCTAGTTTTCCAAGCAACAATTCTGTACTTCATTCGATCGAGAACTAACTACCAATAAGAAGGTTTAGGAAGGTCTGTAAAGAAGGGATTCCTAGATAAGTGCAAGGTAACTTATCTAATGGGAATCCTGAAATATCCACAATTATAGAAAAAATCTTAGGAAGAGTATTAAAAATGTATATCTTGGATTTGTGAGCATTAATTTTCTACCCAGAAATAGTAGTATTTAAATCCAAGACTTCCTTTATTTTTTTGGCCTCCAAAATAGACACTATAACAAATAACAAAGTATCATTAGCAAAAGGGGAATGAGTTACTAAGAAAGAGGTATTAGGGATATGAAATCCTCCCCCTCCCCACCAAAGACCTATTTCATTTTTAAAAGAAATTTAACAACTTAAGGCTTCAACCATAATTATAAACAAAAAAGGAGAGAGAGGGTCACCTTACCTAACACCCAGAGTTAACAATCAAAATCCAACTAGGGAACCATTAATTAAACATAAAAGTGAGCTCTAGAAATACATGCTCAAATCTATTTTACACCATTTCATAGAAGACCAAAATTTACGGAGTACTTGAATAAGGAAAGACCAATTAAGTTTGTCATAAGCCTTCTATTGGATACAATTGATTAATTGTGTATTGTCTTTCATGTTACACAACTGACATGTCATTATTAGTTAGTGTATGCCAAGATCACTTGGGTAGTGAAAAGTGTTTTCTATGTCTACTGAGCATTCTTGTGTTTTCCTAGTTTAGAAGGAAATATCTACCAAGCTCACTTGGTTGTCAAAGAATAGTTTGCAAAAGATTAGTGTTAACTTAGCTCACTCAGTTAATGAAGAAAAGTTGCATGAAACTAGTGTAAAATGAGCTCACTCAGTTGCCAAAGGATCTTTGCAAGTTTGTAGTGTTAACCAAGCTTCTATTGGTTAATACAAAAAATTGTTCTTTAGTTAGTGTCTACCAAGTTGGGTCAACTAATGATGGATTTTCTTGTTTTGGCATATTAAGCTTAATTGGTTTATTTATTAGTTCTAGCCAATAGAGATGATGAATATTAGATATTTTAAGTTGTATATGAGCTAACTTGACAATATGAAAGATATAATTATAAGATCGAGTTGTAGATTCAATGTAAGAAAGAAGTTATGAATGTATTGAAGACTTAATGATGAAGAAAGGAACCAAATTTGAAGGATAAGAAGACTATCCTTGTGGAGTAGAAAAGATTTATTCAATTAGGAAGGATCAAATACAAGCTAGAATAGAGATCTATAATCAAAAAATTCAAATTAAGTCATCTCATTGTTACTCTCTAACCATTGTAGTAGTGATCTAAATCTCTTAACAAAGTTAGCTTAACAGTTATTTGTAAATCCTCTAACAAGGTGGTAGTTCTATTGAATTTTCTTAAGACCTCTAACGAGGCCACTCCTAATAGGGTGATTAAATCCTTTAACAAGATCACACCTAAAAACATGTTTTGTAACCTTTAATAGGGTTGGCTTCTAATAGGGCTCACTTTAAAAGAGTGAAAATGATAACTAGTTGCAATTGGTGGTTTTCTCCAAATTGGGTTTCCACGTTAAATCCTAGTGTCAAATATGTTCATGCTATTTTCTTTTATGTTTTTGTAACTAAATTAAAGTACGGTTAATCACAGATAACAATTAAAGATTTTCATAATTAGTACATACCGAGTCACAACTTTTTATGTGTGTTTACTAAGTATCAGTAGTATTCAATTTTTAGACTTTATTTTGTACTAACATCTAAGGGATCTAGGAATTTTTTTAGTAGTAACTGATTCACTCCTCCCCTCTCAATTATTCCTCTTATATTTCCAACAATTAGTATCAAAGCTTTTGGTTCTTGCAAAAAAGGTTTCAAGGACCTAAGATAAAGATCAGTATGTCTTATAGAATAGAGATTCCAAAGCTGAAGAGAGATAATTTTGCAGCATAGCAAGGACTTATAAGGTTACATTTGGCTACTATCAATGATTTAGGGTCCAAATATCTTGATGCTAAATACAAGACTCCCACTAGAACATGATTAGTTGAGGATATTGCTGAAAAGAAGAATAATAACATCATGACGATTGATATTGCATTTGCTCTTAGTTATGTTGAATTTGATGCAGTCAAAGACTAAAAAACAACTCAAGATATGTGGACCAAACTAAAAAGACATATATGGAGGAGATGACAATGTAAGAAGAGCTAATGTTGAAAGTCTTAGATGCTATTTTGATCAGATGAAAATGAGAGGATGAGAATATTGCAAAATATGTGGAAAGAATCAAAGCAAGTGTAAGTGCAATCAAAGCATCTAGACGAGACATTGAAGAGAAAATAGTTGTAAGCAAGGTACTTAGAACTTTTCTTCCTATTTATGCAATTTGAGTATCTGCTATTCAAGAGATGCGATTTGATCCAAATAATAAAATATCTTTGGATGCTCTAGTTGGAAGATTGACAACTTTTGAGTTAGATAACTTTGATAACTATGTTCCTAGTTTAAATGTTATTGAGACAACTTTTAAATCTAAACTCTCACTCAAAGAAAAGGGTAAGAAATCAAAGTCTATTCAATTAGGAATTGAAGAAGAAGTAATAAAATAAAGTTTAGACAATGATCTTAAAGTTCTTGAAGCCCTACTTGCAAGAAAGTATTCCAAAGGTAAAGCTCCACTAATCCATTTTTCATGTGAAGAAGTTGGTCACAGTGCTACAAGGTGTCCAAACAATGAAATCAAAGATGAAAAGAAAAGAAATAAGAATAAAAGAAAAAATGATTCCAAGAACTACAAGAACTACAAGGACAAAGGTAAGAAATCTTGTTTTATAGCTAAAGATTCTGATAACAGTCAAGATAAAATGGTATATATTGTTGTAAAAGATGAATTTGATGATGAAGGAGATAAGATGACAATTATCTCTCATGTTAGAAAAAATGATACATGGATAATTGACATTGGTTGTTCACATCATATGATTGGAGATAAAACAAAATTTGAGCACATGGAATATTATGATGGAGGTAGTGTGAGATTTGGAAACAATGAGCCTTGTAACATAAAAGGAAAAGGATGTATTTCATTGGCTAAGGAACTTGTATGTGACAATGCTTATTGGGTTGAAGGACTAAATCATAATCTACTGAGTTTGGCATAGTTGAATAACATTGGATTCAAGGTAGAATTCATGAATGGACAGGCCAAACTACTAAATGGTAAAGGAAATCTGGTTAGATCTAGCAAGAAAACAAAAGGTAATCTATTTTATCTTAATCTTAGTGAATGTTCATGTTTTATTGCTCAAGTAGAAGAAAGTTGGTCATGATGCAAAAGACTATGTCATGTAAACTTTGATAATCTAGTTAAGATAGGAAAACATAGATGAGTAAGAGGTATTCCTAGTTCGAAGAAACCTAATATGGGTTTATGCAAGAATTACCAAATTAGTAAGATGGGAAAGACTAGTTTCAAAAGCAAAAACTATCAGTCAAAAGAAGTCTTAGAAATTGTTCATACAGACCTGTGTGGACCTATTGGAATAGAGAGTTTTAGTGGATAAAAGTTTTTTATTCTTTTTGCTAATGACTATTCTAGAATGATGATTGTAATGTATCTACAAGAAAAATTAGAAGCCTTTCAAAAGTTCAAGTAGTATCTGGCAAGAGTAGAAAATGAAACTAGAAAGAGGATGAAATGTTTAAGATCAGACAAAGGTGGTGAATTCATCTCCAATGAATTCAATAATTTGTATATTGAAAGAGGAATTAGAAGACAAGTATCAGCCCCTGGTACACCACAATAGAATGGTATAGCTGAATGAAGAAAAAATCCATCATGGATTGTGCAAGAACTGTAATGATTGAAAGAATCTTGCTATCAAATACTAGAAGGAAGCTATTAGCACTGTAGTTCATACCCTGAATAGAGTATAGTTGAAGAAAGATTCATACAAAGCTCCTTATTAGCTATGCTTTGGCTACAAACCTAATGTAAGTTACTTGAAAGTATTTGGCAGCAAATATTATATCCTAAAAGAATCTAGAAAAGGAAAAAAATTTGTAAAAGGTGATGAAGGCATATTTCTAGGATACTCCTGCAGAAGCAAAGCATAAAAAATGTTGGACTTTATCTAATCATAAACTAATAGAAAGTGCACATGTTAGAATTGATTAGTTTGTTAAAAAGAGTGAAGAAGAAAGCAACAAAGAGCTATAAGATTACAAAAGACTTGTTTACTATGAACCTAATACCCTACCAAACCTATTTGAAATAAAGGAGGCTTCATCTCCTAAGCCCCCGAAATCTCCAATAGTTACCAAGTTGCAGATAGTCCAACCAAAGTCATAGTCTGAAGGACCCAAGTTACAATCAAAAGCTACCAAGCTAGTTCAAACTGAATCTGATGGACCCAAGTCACAGATAAAGTTCATGATGAAAATAGTGGAACTCATTCAAAACCTAAAGAACCTATGTTAGCAAGATTTTTCAAAAGGCATCATGCCTTTGATTAGATCATTGGAGACAATTCTGATGAAACAATGACAAGAAGAAAATTAAATGGTACATGTTTACTTGCTGAATTCGAACCTAGAAATGTTAAAGATGTTCTGGAAAATGAAAGTTGGGTTGAAGAAATGAATGAAGAAATAGAAAAAATAGAAAAGAACAAAACCTAGACTCTTATTCCTAGACCTAAGGATAAAAATGTAATTGGCACAAAGTGGGTGTTCAAAAATAAGCTGAATGAAGATGAAAAAGTTTCCAAAAACAAGGCAAGACTAGTATGTAAAGGTTATTCTCAAGAAGAAGGTATTGATTATGGTGATACTATTGCTCCTATTGCAAGATTGGAAGGTGATATAGCTTTACTAGCATATACAGCACACAAAGGATTTAAAGTATGTCAAATGAATGTTAAATCTACATTCTTGAATAGAATTCTTGATGAGGAAGTCTATATTGAACAACCAGAAGGTTTTGTAGATCCTAGCAAAAGAGACATGGTTTGCAAGTTACACAAATCATTATATGGTCTCAAGAAAGCTCCCAGAGCTTGGTATGAAAGACTTCATAGTTACTTGGTATGGATTGGCTTTCATTGAACAAATGATAATAATAGTTTGTATATCAAAGGACTAGACAAGAAGATTGTGTTAGCAAAAATATTTGTTCATGATACTTTATTTACAAGAAATGATGACTTGTGCAAAGCATTTTTAGAAGAAATGAGTAAAGAATTTGATATGTCCATGTTTGGTGAGATAAAATTCTTTGTTGGGTTACAGATACAATAGAACAAAAATGGTATCTACATCACTCAATCTAAATATATCAAGGAGATACTAAAGATGTTTGGAATGGAAGATTCAAGACCAGTTGGAACCCTTGTGTCTACTAAACATAAGCTTTCCAAGAATGATGATTCCAAAGAAGTAGATTAGACCACATACAAATTAAGGATTGGAAAATTGTAGTATGTAGTACATACAATACCTAATATTGCACTAGTAGTTGGTCTAGTGGCAAGATTCTCAAAAAATCTCAGAGAAAATCACATGATGAAAATAAAGAGAATCATGAGATATCTAACAGGTAATGAAGACTATGGCTTATGGTACAAACTTGGATGCAATTTGGACTTAAAGATCTTTACTGATGCCAATCGAGTAGGAAGTCTTGATGACAGAAAAAGCACTAGTGGTGGAGCATTCTTCCTTGGTAAAAGACTAGTGTCTTGGTCTAGCAAGAAACAAAATTGCATCTCTCAATCAATAGCAAAGGAAAAATATGTGGCAGTAGTAGTTAATTATTCTAACATTGTTTGGTTCAAACAATTGTTGGAAGGAATGAAGATAGAGATCAAGGATCTAGTAATCATACACTGCAATAACACTAGTACAATCAATATATCAAACAATCTAATAATGCATACCAAAATAAAACACATTGCTATAAAATATCTCTTCTTAAGAAAGTTGGTGTAGAATAAAGAAGTTAGATTGGAATATGTAAATACAAAAGAATAGATTGTAGATGTATTCACCAAGATGTTACCTAAAGATGCATTTCTATATCTAAGAGGTAAGCTAGGGGTCATTCCACTATTTGAAGCTCACTAAATAAACTTTCGTGATAAATCAACCAAAGCAAGTTGACGATCAATTAGTTGGTGTAGAATTAACAAGGGCATATTTCAAATGAATCAATACTTAAGGTACATTGATATTAATAGAGTTGTTATCTTTGGCATGTGTTGTCAAAGAGGAAGAAGTCTACTATCATATCTCACAGAAAAAGAAAAAGAATTCATTCCAAAGAAGGAGAAGTTTCCTATCATAGAAAGATTTATGAAGAGATATCTAAGAGGAAGAATGAACTTGGAAGAAGCTATTGCAAACAAAGGGAGAAATTGAAGAAAGGAAGAGCTCACACTAACAGAGGAAGTTCTCATGAATGAAACTAAGGACACATTCCTTACTTTATCTTGTTCCAAAATTTCATTGTGTTATGACATGTCATGTTTCCATCAATTCCAAAGAGCGAGATTTTTGGATACAATTGATAAATTGTGTATTTTCTTTGATGTTACAAAAATGTAATATCAGTATCAATCAGTGTATACTGAGCTCACTTGAGCAGTGAAGACAATTTTCTATGTCTACCAAACATCCTTGTGTTTTCCTAGTTTAGAAGGTAGTATCTATCAAGCTCACTTGGGCATCGAAGGATAGTTTTTAGAAGATGAGTGTTAATCGATCTCACTTGATTAATAAAGAAAAGTTGGATGGAATCAGTGTTAACTGAGCTCACTCAATTACCAAAGGATCTTTGCAAGTTTGTAGTGTTAACCAAGCTTCTGTTGGTTAACACAGAAAATAGTTTTTGAGTTAGTGTCAACCAAGTTGGGTCAGCTAACAAAGGATTTTCTTGTTTTGGCATATTAAGATTAATTTATTTATTTATTGGTTCTAGCCAACTGAGGTGATGAATATTAGATATTCTAGGTTGCATATGAGTTAACTTGATAATATGAAAGATATAGGTATAAGGTCAAATTGTGGATTCAATGTAAGAAAAAAGTTATGAATGTATTGAAGACTTAATGATGAAGAGAGGAAGCAAATTTGAAGAATAAGCAATATATCCTTGTGGAGCAAAAAAGATATATTTGATTAGGAAGGATTAAGTACAAGCCAAAACATGGATCTATAATCAACAAATTTAGTTGCATTCAAATCAAGTCATCTCATTGTTACACTCTAACCATTGTAGCAGTGATCTAAATCTCTTAATAGATTTGGCTTAATAGTTATTTATAAATCCTCTAACAAGGTTGCGGTTCTATTGAATTATCTTAAGACCTTTGACAAGGCCACTCCTAATAGAGTGATTAAATCCTTTATCAAGGTCACACCTAACAGTGTGTTTTGTAACCTTTAATAGGGTTTTCTCCTAACAGGGCTCACTTTAGAATAGTGAAAATAGTAATTAGTTGAATTGGTGGCTTTTCCCAAATTGAGTTTCCATGTTAAATTCTAGTGTCAAATGTGTTCATGTTATTTTCCTTTATGTGTTTGCAACTAAGTTAAAGTAAGGGTAATCACAGATAACATTTAAAGATTCTCATAATTAGTACTTACGAAGTTACATAATTTTATGTGTGTTTACCAAGTATCAGCAGTATTCAGTTTTCAGACTTTATTTTGTATTGACATCTAAGGGATCTAGGATTTATTTTAATAGTACCTGATTCACCCCTCCCCTCTTAGTTACTCCTCTTGTATTCCCAACACCTTCATCATATCCAATTTAATCACAAAAGAAGGAATATCATTAGATTTAATGGAATGCAATGTCTCATGTGCAAGCAAAGAATCATCCATGGTATATCCACCTTGCTCGACCAAAATAAGATTAGGAATTAAATGTTTTAAGCAAAACTAGATTTCTTAGGTGATAATTTTATAAATATTATTGCATAGGGAAATAGAATGAAGGTTATGAAATGATTATGGGGAAGAGGACTTAGGAATGAGGACTATATTCATGACATTGAAGTTTTTAAGCATATATGAATTTTTCCTAGATTCCTTGAGAACATTAAGAAGATCAAAACAACGAGAATCCCAACAATTTTGGAAGAAATGTATTGTAAGTCCATCAGGGCTAGGGGCCAAATCTGGGGTCATTGAAAAAATTACTATTTAAATTTATGATAAAATGAAGGAAGCCATGAGCTAAAAGTTATTTTGATGGGAGATAAGTTGAGAGATATCATCAAGAAGATCACCCATTTGAGATACCTCTAAGGAAGGAGTAGATGGAGACAATAAATTCTTAAAGAAACCCCTTCTTTTTGAATTGAATTTCAATTAGATAATAAGTTACCATCAAAATCTTTGATAAAAAAGATTTCTTTGGTTTCCTTCTTCTATTTAACTGAAGCATGAAAGAATTTGGTATTTTGGTCACCTAAATGGAGCCATAATTCATGAGATTTATCTTGCTAGTACTCTTCCTCTCTAGCACATAACTCATCTCACTCCTCTTGAAGAGAATTTTATCACTCATACTACAACAAGTCAAGACCTAGAGCTATGATTTGATTATAAACATTATATGTATGTATGTATGTATGTATATTGATATATTTATATTTTTTATCTTTGAATATGTATAAATATGTATGTGTGTGTGTGTGTGTGTGTGTGTGTAATATGTCTCTAGATATATGTATATATGTGTGTGTATCTCTAATCCTTGTTGCCTATTAGTGTCTAAAACTTAGTAATTTTCTAGGTAGCATCACTCATAATTGTGACCGAGCCATCTAGAGAAAGCCTAGCTACATGGACTTGTTTATATTCTAATGCATGTCAAATAAGTCAAAGTTTGTTGTGCTATTGACATTACAGTCATATTTGTTATTAGTAACATGCACTTATTTAGATTATAAGTTCATACCAAGCATATTGTATAGTTAACAATGTTAGCCAAGTATTTCAGTTGTTACTGAGTTCTACGGTTGCTACCAAATCCTTTGGATAGATTTTAGTTTGCACTGAGCAGTTACTACTAAGGTGATGATTAGTAGTGTAAATTGAGTATCTCAGTGTATGCTAAGTCTACTAGTGCAAACTAAGTTGTGTAGTGCTTACCAAGTTTGCAATTGATGTGATGCAAGTCTAGTGTTAACTAAGCTTTTTAGTGTTAACCAAGAGACTCAATTTATACCAAACTCAAAGTGATAGCATTGACTGAGCTATTTAGTGCAAATCAAGAGACTCAGTTTATATGCCGAGTTTTCTAGTATTTAGTGAGTCACTAGTGAAGACTAAGTTCAAGACTACTTGGAAGTGATTCGTATGGACCGAGCTTCTACATCTACCAAGTGCATGCCAATCCTGAGTATTGATAGTGGATGTCAAGTATCAAAAACTCAGCGAGTCAGTCCTCAAAACTCAAGTTTCTACATTTTGGCTGACTTTTTAATTATGTAATTGGATGGAAGGAATGTAATCATTAGAGAAGAGAAAAAGTGTGAATTACAAAGGCTACAATAGTATAAGGAGTAGCAAAGATTCATCTATCATAGCAAGGTGATTTGTACACTTAGAGTAATCTCATTTAGCAAACCAAGTTGTAGATTAGACATTAGCTACTACTTCATCCTAATAGGTGGATTAGTCAAATCCTTTAACAAGGTAGACCTAACAATCTTATGTAAATCTCTTTACCAAGTGTATACTTCATTGTATGTTTGTAAATCCTTTTGCAAGGTGGGCCTAGTAGTCCTTATTGCTCCTAATAGGGCAGATCATCAAAAATGATCATTGTAAGCCTTAATAGGCCAACTTTATACTATAGTACTAAAGCTTGTGGGTATCATCCCCACCCTAGTTTTACTTTGTATTAGGAAGGTTTATGGATCACCAAATCTTGTGTTAAAGTGTTGTGTATGATTTCATGTTCTCACTTTCTCATGCATGCAATTAGATTAGAATATACATAAGGATTAATTGCTAATCAAGGATAAAGTTTTATAAGTTACTGATTCACCCCTCCCATCTCACTAACTTAGCTTTTCATAATATTTCCAACAATTAGAATCAAAGCATTGTGGTTCTAAAAGAAAATTTTAATAGCTTGAGTAAAGATCAAAGGAAATGGAGGTATTTAGACTTGATAAGGCTTTTGACAATGAGAAGCTAGACTTGGAATTAGCCATTAGACAACTCAAGAAAGAAAAAGAGAAACTCTCAATCCCTAAAAAGAAGAAAAGATATTGCAATCCAAATGAATGATTCACTCTACATTGAAGAAAGAGTTGAAGACATCCATTTAAGCAATTCAGATGAAGCTAATGAAGCAATCAAAGAACTATTGGAAAATAATAGCAATCTTCAAGAAGAAGTAAGAAAACTAAGAAGAAAGTAGGAAATTTTGTCAGTATGCTTGTGTGAAGTCATGGAAGAGAAAAACAAGATAAGAGAAGAGATAGAAGGAAATAAAAATGAAATTCAACACCTATCCCTTCAGCAAGCAGACTTCATTGATCAACTCACCAATGAAAATGTAGAAAATCATGAATCTAAGATCAGAGAATGAAAGATTGCAGAATAATCTAAACATTGAAAGAGAAACCAATGAAATAATGATGAAATCCCAAGTAGACATGAAGTTGAATGAGCAAAGTCATTACAGACAAAAAGGAAAGCAGAAATTGGATACATAGAAGAAGGTGAATGATCAAGAAAGGAGCTCAAAGAAATCAAAAACCTACTTATAGTCACTATGGTAAGATAGGTCATAATTCAAAAAAATGTTGGAGCAATGGGAAATCAAAATTCAATGGGAAATGCTACAACTGCAATCAGCATGGTCATAGAGCAAATGAATGCAAAGAGAAACCAAGATTTGAAGGCAAATGCCACAAATGTAAGAAGCATGGACAAAAGTCATCAGAATGCAAAAAAAAGATATTGAATCCAATAGAACAAATTGTGAAAGCTATATTTTGTTGGGACTATGACACTTGGTAAAGATATCATTACTCTGGAGAATTTGGACACATCAGAATCAATTGTGTAAAACATCACATGAGGAAAAGAGATTCTACCAAAAGATGTTTCATTTGTACAAAACTTGGTCATCTTGCCAAGAATTGTATGAATACTAAAAGAATTGAAGATGAAAAGAAGACAAAAGTTGATAACATTAAAAAAAAAATGAGATAGCAATGGGTTCCAAAGTCTATCGAGAATGCAAGTCCAAGCAATGATGATCAAGTCACTCAAGAATAGGGTGACTCTGCCATTTCCACTTGATTTCTAAAAGGAGAACTAGAGCTAGGTTACTAAAGAAGACATCTAAATCAGTTCTAGTTGATAGGAAAAAAGACCCATATCAGCATTCAAGATGCAAAGGGATCACCAAGTAAGATGTACCAAGCTACTACCAAGTTACCTTCCTTATCGAGCAAGGTCGAGTTATAAACTCTACCGAGTGAGGCTGGGAGTGACTAAATTTTATGTGTTTACCAAGTCATGAAAGACTTCACCAAGTAATCAATGCAAGTGAAGTAGATGATAGTCTATCAATTTAATATAACATTTGTACTAGGCATTTATGGAAAATTTTGATAAAAGGAATGAAATTGAAGTCATTTTTCATCACAAATTTTTGAGAGCTATTTGTGTTGAGCAATCTTCAAGAGCATTCAAGTGATTTGAGAAAATTGTTACCAAAAGTTTTCAAATTCTCTCAAACCCTACTAAGAAAAGATGGTAGCTACCAATAGCAAAGCAAAAAGAGGTTTAGACATGTTGGTTTGTGGTGTAGAATGGAAAGCACTAGACTTTGAGTCAACTCCTGTCGTTGCAAAAACCCTGGATCTGAGTGGAGCACAATCACAAATCCCTCCTAAGGTACTATTTATTAATGATATTCATTCTAATTTCAAATGTGCAATTTAGGATATTGGTACAATAGAGATGGATGAAACCCTAGAAAAGCTATGTGTTAATGGTGTGTTGAAACCTGAACACCAACATCTAGAAGTTGAAGGTTTAACACATATTCCTCATATGCCATGAGCATTTCAAATTAAATGAATAAGATACATCCTTAGTCATGTGCATAATAGTTAGTTTTGGTTGGAGCAACCAATTTTAATCATGAAGAAGATGATCCATAGGATCATCGGTCTCCCCATGTTATCTAAAGCCAAAATGACCAAAACCCTAAGTCAGGTTGAACTGGAGAAGAAAACCCTAATCGAGTTGGATGGAAGGGGAAAGAAAATAAGTAGTATGAGTGAAATGGAACTAAATTTTGGTATTCACATCATTGTACACAAGATATACAGCTCTAGCAAGTTGAATAGTGTGTCATGTGAAGCTGTGGACTTGGCTTACAATATAGTCAAGAATCACCTATCTCTTGACCTTATTGAGTTACTATTGAATCAGTTCAACAAAAACATGGAGAGCATTAAGACATCAAAGAAAAATCCATGTAAGTTTGTATCACTATTGACATGTTTATTTTTCTATGTTTAGAAATTCCTTCCATCAAAAGGTACTATTGTTTGGAGGAAAGATTTGCCAATACTTTATCAGATTAATGAATACATTGCTGAAATGGGAGAAAATTATACAAGTATCATGGAAAATTATTTTGATTCTTTTAAGGAGAAAATGAATAACAAATTCTAAATCCACAAGAAACTATTTGAGGATTATAAAGATGATATTTGTTTTATGGTAGATAGTGACAAGGTATACATTCAGATAGTTAGGCCTATAATTGCAGGAGTAAAACCTCTTGGATATGAGGTAAACATTGATGAAACAAAAGATATAATTGAGGAATTGATAAATGAGCTAGTTGATCCCAAGCTAGCTTACTTTGGCACCTATAATGATGCAAAGGCTAGGATATAACTTGAGATGAAGCTTCCTAGGTAGTTAGCAAGGGCAAGAAGAGGATTTTCAAACTAAAAACTAGTTCTACTCTCTTGTTAACTAAAGGAAAAGGTGAGGATGAAGAAAAATTAGAGGGAGAGGAGCCACTAAAGAAAAATGGTAAGGTAATCATTACCAAACCTACCAAAAAATACACTACCATGTTCACAATAAGATCCTCCAGGAAGAAAGAAGACAAAGAAGGAGGAGACATAATTTTCAAGAGGTCTCCACCCACATTTTAGGAGAGAATGAAAGAATTGGAATCAAATTCTAGAAAAGCAAGCTTCAAGGCATTAAAATATGAGACCAAAATTGCTGATGAGTAGAAGTAGATTGAAGATATACTGATATCCAAGACAGGTAAGTGGAAATACTTACTTGATTTTCTTACTCGATAGATTCCAAATGCATTGATGATCAAAATCAAGCCAAGATAGGAACTTTCAATGCACACTACAAATGATATTTATCAAAAAACCTTACAGAAACTTATGCCAAATTTTAATCACAAGGAGGTGAAACAATCTTTAAAGAAAAATGAGGAAAAGTTAACATTAAGATTCAATACTTGTCTTATTTTATTCAATGTAATATAGCATGTTGTAAAGAATGCCATAAATACATGAAACAATATCTATCTTATTCACAAACCAAGAAATTTTGTAGTAAGTGTAAGTTACAAGGATGATGATGATCAAGAAGAAAAAGATGAAAAGAAAGATGATGAAAAAGATAATGAAGATAATGAAGAGGAATAGGAGCAAGAGGCTACCAAGGAAGATACACAAGATGTTGAGGAAACTAACCTAATTAAGATTGCTACAACAGTTATAGCCTCACTTCTTCATTCTCCAAGAAAAACATTGATAACACCAAGTACAGAGATAACCTCAATATGATTGATTGTGACCACCATTACTAGCACAAGCATTCAATCAATCTTTGCATCAGTCTAGATCATCACATCATTGACTGAAGTACCAAACACTTCATCTACTAAGATTCAAGTTCTACCCTCTATATCAATTTTGGTGACAAGAGGCATTTCTACTAATATTTCAACAATGAGTGCAATATCCATTTTTGCAACAAGTCCTACTATTTCAAAAAAAATTTCCATTCATAGTACGCATGTAGTAAGTGCAAGGACAGTTGAGACCAAGCCTCAATTGAGCACAAAACTTTTGGGTAAAGTCAAAGAAAATGAGGAGGATATAGATCTTGATGAGGAGATTGTCATTCCAAATTGGGACATCTCAAATCTAACTCTAGATTAGATGCAATTTTTTGGTGAACTTTTAAAAAAAGAAAGCCAAGTAGCAAAGGCTAAGAGAAGAAGGGAACAAAGAGTTTAAGATCATTGAGGATGCCAAGAACATTCTAACAGAGGCCCTAAGCATAGAGGTTGATAGTTCTCAACAAATTTTGTATTAGTTGGCAAAGGTAGTCTAGAAATACAATGAAGATTTATATGGATAGGATAAACTATTATAGAAAGCTGAGAAAAAGTTTGAGAATAAATTTTTAGAACTTATTTCTCAATAGATTACCCTTCATCAAGTAGAGTTATCTACTATTTTGGGCTCTCTAGAAACCTCTTGCATTAATGTATCTTTACTTTTTTTTAAATTATGTGATACATCAATTTTTACAAAAGAAATAAGAGACAAATTGTCTAAAATTGATGAAGATATGAAGGCAAGTGCACATCAATTATAGCTTGACCCAAGTTCTAGCTCTGCTCACTTCAACAGAATCAAATTTTTGATAGATATATAGGTAGAACTACTTAGAGAAGAAGCAAGAATCAGATCTATAGTGATAGATATCTAGAATATGATTCTCCTTAACATGGATGCACTGTAGAACCATATTACACATTCAAAAATGCTCATCCATGATAGTAATTTCTCTATGCAGATCACATGATTGAATTGTCAATAGAAGTATAGGTTGCATTGCACACATGTAGGATCTTGCAAGAGAATTGGAATAAGACTTTGGCATTCATTCTAAAGGTACATTCAGACTTCTTGTCTCATTTTGGCATTACTATGTAAATGGATATTGCATGAATCTTTGGCATTAATTTCAAAAAGGAGGAGAAGTTATAAGGAGATAAAAGGGGGAGAAGGTGTGAGAAGATTGGAAAAGATGTAAGGAGAAAGGGGGAGAAAATTGAAAGAAAATTGCAGATTATAGAGAAAATGTATATTGTATGTATAGTATGATGTATATTACGTATGGGGGAGCATTACCATGTTTAGAAATGTATCCTTTACAGAAACAAATTTTGAAAAATCTCACAAAATAGTATACTCTACTGAGTTGGAGACATAAGGTGATGGATAAAGATGTTGTTGAACATTCTTGAATTTAGCTTTGACCGATAAGTGTTTTTGTCGCTAATTTGAAAGGGGGAGATTTTTGACATTCCAACGATGTTTATTATTAGTGACATATGCTTATTCAAATTATACATTCATATCAAGAATATTGTATAGTTAATAGTTTTAGCCAAGCATTTTACTTGTTATTGAGTTCTATAGTTGCTACCAAATCCTTTGGATAGATTTCAATTTGCACTGAGCAGTTACTACTAAGGTGATGATCAGTAGTGTAAACTGAGTATCTCAATGTATGTCAAGTTTACCATTGCAAATAAAGTTGTGTAGTGCTTACTGAGTTCATAGTTGATGTAATGTGAGTCTAGTGTTAACCAAGCTTTCTAGTGTTAACCAAGAGACTCAGTTTATACTAAGCTCAAAGTGATAGCATTGATCAAGCTATGTAGTGTGAATCAAGTGATTCAGTTTATATGTTGAGTTCCACAACGTTCATTGAGTCACCAATGCAAATTGAGTTCAAGACTACTTGGACGTGATCCGTATGGACTAAGCTTCTATGTCTACCAAGTGAATGATGATGTCAAGCATTGATAATGGATGATGAGTATCAGAACCTCACTGAGTTAGTCCTTAGAACTCAAGTTTCTATACTTTGGCCAACTTTGTAATATTTGTGTAAACTTGTATTGTGATCAACTTTGTAATTATGTAATTGGATTGATATATATGTAATGCACTGTATCACATCCACATCATTGAGTGGAAGGATTTTAATCATTAGAGAAGAGTAGAAGAGTGAATTACAAAGGCTATGATAGTATAAGAAGCAACAAAGATTCATCCATCATAGCAAGGTGATTTATACACTTAGAGGAATTTCATTAAGCAAACCAAGTTACAAATTAGAGTTCAACTATTGCTTCATCCTAATAGGTGGATTAGTCAAATCCTTTAACAAGGTAGACCTAATAGTCTTACATAAATCTCCTTACCGAGTGCATACTTCATTGTATGTTTGTAAATCCTTTTGCAAGGTGGACCTAGTAGTCCTTATTGCTCCTAATAGGGCAGATCATTAGAAGTGATCATTGTAAGCCTTAATAGGCCAACTTTATACTACACTACTAAAGCTTGTGGGTATAATCCCCAACCCAATTTTACTTTCTATTTGGAAGGTTTCTGGGTCACCAAATCTTGTGTTAAAGTGTTGTGTATGCTTTCGTGTTTTTAGTTTCTCATGCATGCAATTAGATAAAAATATACATAAGGATTAATTGCTAATCAAGGATAAAGTTTTATAAGTTACTAATTCACCCCTCCCCTCTTAGTCACTTAGCTTGTCATAATATTTCCAACATGTGCATCCTAGTAAATATTGAGCAACTATACATGTTGAATGAAACTTATATAGACCAAGAAATGTAAAGTTAATTTATGCCTAGTGATTTAGTATATGCCAAGCCTGTATAAGTTGAGAGATGACATGAATGATATTTATGGCTAAGTGTCAAAATAATCAATTGCCAAGTATACCAATTTTGGCATGTATTTGTAATTGTACATACACTTATGTAAATCATTCTAGCCAACTTCTATGTGATATTTATGGACTATACCATCCAAAGTATTATAGAGGCTAGAAAAGAGTTGGTCCAAATGATCAAAGAACTAAAATAGTAGCTTTTCTATGTTTCTAGTTTCTGGCCTCTATCTTGGTAGTTGTCCTAGTTTGTGGTCAATTTTCTAGGTTTTTTTATCTAGTTTTGTTGTTTTAAAACTAGGTTCCAGGTCCTTGTAAAACCTAGTCTCATTTTTTGGTTTTATCTCATGGTTTCAAGTCCATGTAAAACCTAATTTTGAATCTTTTAAAACTGTAGGTTTCAGGTCCTTGTAAAACCTAGTGGAACTTAATGGTTTATCTTTTGATTACTTGTTAAGAGTTTCGGGTCCCCTTCAAAACTTGTTTATACCTTAATCTAAAACATTGCATTCATAATTCTAGAGTATTCATCCACAAATATAATGAAAAATTGATCTCCATAGTAACTTTTAACACCAATGGGTCCACATAGGTCAGTATGAACCAATTCCAAAATATCATTAGTAGTATATGTTTTACTCTTAAAACTAGACTTAGTCATCTTTCCCAATTAATATTGTTTACACATAACATTGTCAAGCTTCTTTAGTTTGGGAAACTATCTTAGTTTCTTCATTTATTGATATTCACCAAATTGTCAAATTTTACATGACATAATCTCTTGTCTCATAACCAAACATCTTCTTGTTGTGTAAACAAACTTATCTCATTTGATAGGTCTAGATAGAATAATTTACCTCTTATCTAATCACCATTCCAATTATCTTTCCATCACCATCATGTACCTTGGCCTTTCTATTTTGAAATTCAACTCTGTAACCTAATTTTTTTAGCTATGAAACACTCAATGAATTGTAGTTAAGTCCTTCAACCCAATAAACATTGTCACATGTTATCTTGTCAGTCAGTTGAATAGTACCTTTACCTTTTATAACACATGGGATATAATTACCAAATTTAACACATCCATTATTGTATGGACTAATATCTTCAAATTTATCATTATCACCAATCATATGTTTGGAACATCCAATATCAATTATCCATATATCACTTTTTTTCACATAAGAAATTAACGCATTTTTCTCATGTTCATTAGAATCTTCCTTCATAACAACATAAACAACTTTATCATCATTAATATTACATTTATTATCAATTTTTTCTTTAGCAATATAAGAAGATTTCTTACCTTTTTCATCCTTGCTTCTCTTTTAGTCTTTTTCATCTCTTCTTTTGTTGTACTTTCTTTCATTCCTTTCATCCTTATCATCTTTGGTAGGACCTCTAGTAGTAATATGACCAACTTTTTTGCATGAAAAAAAATGATAGGAAATTTACCTTTGTATTGACCTCTTCCTCTTCCAAATCTTTTATCAATGATGGCTTCAAGTTCATTAATCTCGTCATCAAAACTATCAATTTCAGTCTTCTCAAGTTTTCCTTTCATCTTTCTAAGAACTAGTTGTGACTTGAAAGAAAATTCAATAGTAGTAGGTGTGTAGTTATCAAAGTCAAACATCTGAAAAAAAGTAAGTCTACCAATTACACCTTCTAAGTTCAAATTGTTACTTGGTGTACATCTCAGTTCTTGGATTATAGAGAGTCTAATGGAATAGATAGAGAGTAGAGTCTTGAATACCTTACTTGTTAGTATTTCATCTTTGATTTCTCTATTTGCAGCTTGAATATCATTAACAAAATCTTTAACTCTTTTGCAGTATTGTACAATGTTCTCACCTTCCATCATTCTCATGTCATCAAATTTACCTCTAAGGATTTCTAATTTCTCTCTTAGAACATTATCATCACCTCCATATATTGTCTTCAAACTATCCCACATCTTCTTTGCACTATCACAGTCTTTAAGGTCATCAAACTTGACATATCTTAGGATGAGGTAATATCCAACATTACTTGGTCGTGTTATAGCTTTTGTTTCAGTCATTCAATAGTTAGAGGATATTTAGCTTTAATTACCTTCAAAATTTTCTCTATAAGCATTGTTCTCTAATACCAATTGTTAAAATTGTTTAGAATAATTGTAGGGGGGATAGGGGGTGAATTAGTTACTCAAGGTCAATATGTACCACTTGAACAATAAAACAATAAACACTTCAATGTTCTACTTATCCAACTATTGCTTGGTCTATACTATAAAACTACAATAAACATAACTTGCATTGCATAATGAAAACATTATCAAATGTAAATACTATTAGTTCAAATTGGTTTTGGCAATTGAGTGTCAACACACTTAACCAATTCTCAAGATGATGTCGAGTATAATAAAAAAGTTGAGCTAAAATGTATGCCAAGCTAGAGAATTCAATAGGTACTGAGTGAACTTTAGGTGTCGAGTAATCTTCAAGTGCTTAGTGAAGTCCAAATGCCAAGTGAAGTATAGATGCCAAGAAGAGTATAGATGCTGAGTGAAATAGTATTCCTATAAGTGTCGAGCAAGAAAGAATTGCTATAGGAGCCAAGTGAGCTAGTTTTCTATATGTGTCAAGCATTAGAAACTAGTAAGTGTCAAGTGACACAAAATCAACATACGATTTTGTGCCTTCACAAACTCAGATGTAAATCATTTTTAAAGCTTACATGGGATGAATCTTGAAGGATCTTGAAGATAAGATAAAATATTTTGCATTACCTATGTAATCAGCATGTAGCCAATAAGAAAAATGGAGAAGGCATGCAACCAATAGGAAAAGTGCAATAAATGAGCAAGAAATGAAGATTTAATATTGATCATAGATTCATACCTAACCCTAAGTCTTCAAAAATTTTAAAAGGAGGAAAAAATCTCATTATGCAAGAGAGAAGATGCATGAGAGAGAAGTGTATGGGTGAATTAAAGAAAAGTGTGGAAGGGTGAAAAGACTTAGTGAAGAATAGAGCACCATAGAAAAATCTAGTTGTTGAAGAATAGAGTATCAGAACCTCAAAGAGTGACATATCAGATCAAGCAAGGATTAGAGTAGATAGAGTGGAACAAGGATCTATAATTAGAAATTGAAGATTGCAAGTCATCAGGTCAAGGCTTTCTAATACTCTCTAGCAATTGTATTAGATATGGAAATCCTATGGACTTAGGTTGGCCTAGCAGCCATTTGTAAATCCTTTAATAGGGTGGAATTCCATGTGAATTTACAAAAGTCCTTTAACCAAGCTTACTTTTACCAAGGTAGTGAAATCCTTTAACCAGGTCACTTTTAACAGGGTGTAAAGTCTTTAACAGGACATGCCTTTCATAGGGTAGACCATTGGAAGTGATCAAACATTGTAACCTTGAATAGTTACATATTTCTATAGTGATATTTTTGGGTGTCATCGCCACCCTAGTTTTACCTTCTCATTTTGGAGGGTTTCTAGGTTACCAAATTTGTGTGTTATCTATTTTCATGCATGTCTTTTACTTTCATATTTATTAGATGAATTTGATGCATGTAAATGGTTTTAGTTAAAAGTATTTGAAAAGGTTAAAGTTAGTTACTTCTAATTCACCACCCCCCCCCCCCTTTAGAAGTAAATCTTTCCACTTGTTAATTCCAACAAATACACATTTAACATTCATCATAGTTTTGATACTAGGATTTTATGTGGAAACCTAATTTGGGAAAAATTACCAGCAACATGTCACTCTTTTTCACTCTTTCAAAGTAACCTTTGTTAGGAGCCAACCTTGTTAAAGGTTAGAAAACACATTTTTTAAATGTGACCTGGTTAGAGCTATTAGGAGTGACCTTGTAAGAAAACTTTGATCATTTCATTTAGAATGTCACCTAGTTAAAGGATTTACATAGATTGTTAAGTCTCCAAATGATTATTAGGTCAACCTTTGTTAAAAAGATTTCAATAAAAACAATTTACAATGACTAGAAATAAAATAGTAGGTTTTCATTAGTGTGATTACAACTCATTTCTTTTAGGTTCCAATATTTGATTGGTCCTTATGTCAATTTACTGATAAGCCTTTCACTGACATCACTAATCTTTATCTACTTGGACACCCTTCAAGAAATCAGTCCACTCTTCTTATCAACACTTAAGCCTTCTACTCTATTGTACTTATCAATAATAATATCATATCTACAAGATTTCTCTTTTAGCTTCACATTCACTCACACATACAAGCTTCACTCATACACATACTTGCACTATTCTTTGGAACTCATTTTTATAGTTTGTTTAGCTCTATACCTCTTGAAATAAGTAATTTGTTCTTTACCATTTTCTACATCCACCATAGATCTTAGGGTTTATGATCAAATTCAACTTGATTCACTATATATGTTCATCTTCTTTATCTTCTTCTAGAAGCTACTCTAGAATTTGTTTGTTATGTCTTTACTTAATCCTTGCTTTGAGTTTAATGATACAAATCATCAATCTTATCTTCAACATGGTTTACATCTCCCAAAAAATCAACTGAGTCGGTTCGATCTCACAATTTCATTGAATTCAATCTTATACTATCACTCAATAATCTCTAAATTCTAGCAGTTGGTAATCATTGAAATACTCAGTCACTATAAAGCTTTTTGGATTGGAATTAACCATCTCACTTGGTCAATTCTAATACTTTATCAATACTATATTTTATTGACACTCATTGTTGATGGGTTGACACTACCATTACTTAACACTAACTACATTTTACACTTCTTGGCATCACTTATCTTTCCTGACATAAATAATTACTTTCCTTTATCAAAGTCTATCTAATCAAGTATCAATTGTAACTTCCTTTTTATAACTCAACCTTTTCTCTAGGTGCTCTTGTTATGAGAAACTTTTCAAATCCTCTTTATCAATCAAATACATATAACATTTAGATCAAGTTGCAATATATCTCATCAATAGATTTGACATCAATGAAAAAATAACAATTGTTCCAGTTGTAAGTTTCCAATAGGAAACTCATCCCCCAACTACAAAAACAAAAAGAATCCTAGAAAAGAGGAAAAATACCAAAAGTACTGAGAAGATCCTACTGAAGAGGCCAAGAAGAAAATTGGTTGTTATACCTTATGATGAGGAAATAAAGTCTGATAATTTGCACAAGCTTCAAATTATACCCAAACTACCTCCAATGACCATTGATCAAGTATGTGAAAAGATTAGAAATTCAACTAGAATAAAAGGCCTTAAGTAGAATAAGTATGTTTCTTTGAGTAAAGAATATTAAAAAAATATTGAAAAAGATATAGTGGATATGATAATAAAATTTAGATATGCGCCTATAAAATTAGGTGAAGGTATTCCTAAAGACTTATATAATAAACTTAATGCAAAATGGAAGTGGCCATTATCCACCAAGAGACAAATAAGAGAGACAAAAATAGCCCAAACAATGCCTAATTTAGGGAAGACACATATGTTTATTTCCCTAAAAGATTTTGTAAAGAAATTTGTACCTAAAACAATGGCATACAAAATTTTGAAAAATAAAGTTGATAGAGTTGAGAGTAAAGCACTTTGATATGGAATAACATATTTGGCTTGCTAGCTCCATCAAAAGAAGAAGAAAAAGAGGAAGAAGGAAGAGATGTTTTAGAATTAGAAAGTTAAGATGATGATGAACTTGACAAACTAGAAGAAATGAAATTTTTTATAGAAGGGAGTAAACAATAGGATGTTGTCACAATAGAGGATATTTCTTATTCATCATCACTGAATTAGAACATATTAACTAAGGAAGATTTGAAAAATGTTGAATCAAAGACCTTAGACACCTCTCTTCTATCCACCAATCTAGTTTTGATTAAGATACAAGATTATCCTTGTATTGACAGTGCACCAACTGATGGTTTTAAAGTTATATCAATTATAGTTATTCTTGACATGAGTGTCATGAAACAAGATAAGGTCATCATTGTGCTTCCATAATTTAGTCATGTCATAGATGGTCAAGAAAATGAGAATGAGGAAGAGGATCAATCTATACAAGACACCACAAAGGAAGAAAATAATATAGAGTGAGCAGAGCCTAAGAAACCAAAAGAGAAAGAGGTTATCCAAGATCTTATTCACTACCTAAGCTCCATTTTAATTGATGTATTAATTGTTACACCTACTTGGAGGTTATATCAACTCAACAAGAGTACATTGATCTATAGACACCTAGATCAAGTATAAAGGGGAAACAATTGTAGATATCACTATCCAGTGATGGTAACTATCAGTCATAGTTATTGGCAAAAAAGTTTGACACAAAAAATATATTAGTCAATTTAGATGAGATCATCACACTACAAAAATATGACCTTGATAACTTGACCCTAGAACAAATGCAAGAATTACAAACTTTGCTGAGCTGCAAGACAAAGAAAGAGAAATTAAGGAGAGAGTTCAAGAAAAAAAAGACACACCATGACATTAAGGAGATTTATGTTGATGCTTTTGATATTCATGATGAAAATTAGAAACATAAAATTTTGGATCAATCAGTGAATATATTTGACAAAGTTCATAATGAACATATAGATATCAATGCTACAATGAAATGGTCTAACAAATAGTTTGAGCACAAAGTTTTGGAGAAAGTCTCAATTGAACTTGCAATTTGAGGAAGGTTGAGCTTTCTAACCTTGTAACTAGTCTAGAAGGAATTTTTAAAACTATTCATTCTTTTTACATGAAACTTTTTAATGTGGATTTATTCACTATGGATAATCAACACTATATTGATTAAATACAAGAGGATTTTAAGGATTTTACTATTTCATTGAGCAAGAACATAAGTTTAAGCTTACATTCATATAATAAATTGACATTTGATTAGGAAGATTAGTCGAGTTGATGACTAAAGAAAACAACATTAGAAATAAATTTCTTTTAATCAAACTCATGTTTCTACCCCATTTAAAAATGATTCAGAAAGAGCTATCAATTGCATAAGTTTTAGTCAAGAGAGATCTGCACCTCTCAACAATCAATATCTTAATTGATCTAGTTGTCCAGCTAGATATATAGATTTAGGTCCTAGAATAATTAGATCCCAATCAAATAAAATACTAGAGGTAATTTTAGCCAATATTAAAACATTTTTGAACAAGTATGAGTTGACCCCTACAAAACCCAAGCCATAGTGTGACAAAAATAAGGGGAAAATCATTCATGATGTCAATCATTCATAGGGAAATTTAGAAAATAATGGTCAAAATCTAATGAGCCAGCATTATATTTCACAAACATGTATATATTTTCTATAGAAAAGTTAATACGAATCACGTTCTTAGGGGGAGAGCTATTTTTTATATTTGAAATTTTACTGAATTGCTAAGTTGTGACAAAGTATTTTTTCCACTAAATGTCAAAAGGGGGATTGTTGATCTCTAATGCTTATTTCATATTAGTTTTTAACTTTCAATCATTTTCTAGGTAGCATTGTTTGATCATTACTATGACTAAGCCATCCAGAGAAGGCCAAGCTACATGGACTTATTTATATTCTAATTAATGTTAAACAAGTTAAAGGTTGTTGTGCATTCCAATAAAACTGAGCTACTATACATGTTGAGTGAAACAAGTATGAAGACTGAGTGATGAAAAGTTAACTTATTCCTAGTGAACTAGTATATTTCAAGCCTATAGAAGCTGAGAGATAACATAAATGTTATTTATGACTGAGTGTTAGAACATTCTATATGCAAGTAAACTAGTTTTGGCATATGTGTTTGTAATGTCACAAACACTTAAGCAAATATTTCTAGTTGACTTCTATGTGACATTTATGGATTGTAGAGACAATTAAGGAGATAATTATGAATTTTTTTAGAATGCATTAATCCCAAGAAAGGCAGATTATCCAATCAAAAAATTAGAAGGGTTAAATGTCAAAAGAATATATTCTAGATCGTTGAGTGTGACCCAGAACCTTCCACGATTTTATATTTAAGAAGGGATCTAACCCTAAATAATTATGGATATAAAAAGAAGTATCAAGACATGTGAAGGAAGATCATGAGTGTGTGAACAATTTAAGGATAGAGCAATTAAGGATAAGTTTGATAAGGAGATCAAACAAAGAAACCTAGCAGTAAAGGGTAGAATAGAGAAAATCGAATAAGGAGATCAGATTTAGACATTCATAATTAGCTTTATGTGAGAAAATTGAAGGATTGGGTACTTGTTGTCACAAAATCTTGCACCCTTGTCCAAATTTTTTACCTAAGGACAAACTTGTGAAACATAGAAACAACCTCCAAGCTATGAGACTTGAACTATGAGGTTGAGTCTCCAGAGAAGGTCGGCTTCCTCTACTATTAGGAGGCACTTAAACTATTATTAAAGAGAATAGGGAGAAAGAATACATGAAAGTAGCTACCTAATCTACTCTAAAGAGGTGATGCACCAAAATAGGGTGTTCAAAGAAAACTCTACCCATGCATGCCTAATACCATTATAATGACAGTCCAAAGATATATAGATTTAGACTTGATTTATTCTATTAATCACATATAGATCAGACGACCACATGAGTAGTATAAGGAAAAAATGTTTCACTTATTGTCATTCATGGGCCAATAGAGATACAAAAATGTAGTTTATAGATAGTCACAGTATATTAAAGAGAGATAAAAAAAGCTTGCATAATACATCAATCGTTGAAAGAGATAAGACATGATGTCATATAACTCAGATGCAAAGAGGGAATTGATGGTAGCATGCCAAGAAAATACCATAGAAATAGAGAAGATCTAACCCTAAGAAATAGTACAAAATTTTCTTTTATAGTGAAAGCATAACTTAGATAACTTCCATAGTAAGACAAAATTCAACCATTGCAACCAAATCTATAGAGAATAATTACTAAAAAAATTAGAAAGATCTAATCACAATGCGAATCCATACATGAGAAGATCACTTCTTCACCAAAAAAATCTTTAAGAGCTTAGGAATGGAGGTCATTTACTATTGACTAAATGGATGGATCAACAAGAAGAAGTGGAGTATCTCTTTGCATTTATCAGACCTAGGGAACGATGAAAGTGGTTGTAGGAGATTGGAAAGATTGGGTTCATCATCAAGGAAATACCTCTACCACTATTAATTTTTCCAAATCAACCATGTCATTTGGTCAACTAGAATTATCCATCAAGCCTTGCCATGTGGATCAAATATTTCCTACCATTCTACCACTCTATCAACAGTTCAACCTTATACCTTGTGTTTGACTACCTGGAATTGCAACTTTTCCACCACCTTTCATCAATAACAGTTCCTACTTGTCAAATTGTGACCTACTGGTTATCATTGCCTCACAAACCACTCTTAACATTCTTCTTTAATTTCCATGACTCTAAAAAGATGGAGATTTTGACCACATCTACATCACAACCACCTTAACCTAAGGTTCCTTTCTAATCCTTGCAACCAAGCAAAACAAGAAGAATCACTAGATTGCAACTCAAAATTATCCACTTCTTAATATATTATGATTGTGCACTACTTATAGATCTAAAAGATCTAACAGTGTGAGATATATCTTTTAAAATACTAAAATCCTGCCCTTTTCATGATATCATGACTTAAACCATAGCATGTTAATGTAACTGTGCGATCAAGTAAGAACAAAGAAAACATAACTTTTCCACCCTAACCTTGGTTAGGCCAATATACTCTATGATGATGCAAACATAAAGAAATTATGTCTTTGCCATCTTGATCCTAGTTAGCACTTAAACCTCCATGACGGGGAAAATTACATGGTCACAACTTGAAACAATCTATGGCATAATATGAAATATAGCTAATGTTAAATGAAAACCTTACATGATCATTTAAATAGATTATATTTGAATCTTTTTTTGGTGAGAGATTATTTTGGTTATCATTTCTGGTGACTCAGAGTGGATGCAATCCTACTTGGCATATGACCAGTGAGCAACAAAAGATCCGTTGGGCTATGGAGTCTCTAAAACCATGAAACTCGTCAATTTTATCATTTCTACCTTAGTTTGAGCCATGACATGCCTTTCCTACCTCTAAAAATTTGCAAAAAAATAAAAAAACTGGAACCAAATCTCTCTAGTACAAAACAAAACATGTTCTTGTGTACTTCTTGGAAAATAGGAAAGAACAAGAAGAAAATTAACTCTAACTATATAAATGAATATTTATTTCCATCAAAAATAGGGCTTGAGATATATTCCATTGACTAGAATAGGAAAAAATTTATGATTAGGCCTACTTAATAGGAAAGCATTGGCTTGCTTGCAACTAATGATTACATAAGGACCACTCCATAGGGCATCAAACTTTGAGTGCCTTCCTACATTTTCTCTGTCTGCATCCCACTTTAGCACAAGATCACCCTTTCTAAACATTTTAAACTCAGCCTTCTTATCAAAGCTCCTCTTCATCTTCTACTGATGTATTTCTAAGGTTTGTATTGCTTAACCTCTTTTCTTCTCTAGCTCCATCAAATGCACCATTCTTACAAGCATGGAATCATTTTCAATTAGTTCTAGCTGATGAGCCAACTCAAGAGCAAGAAACTTGAATCAGATAGGAAGCTTAGCTCCCCTACCATATACTAACATGAAAGAAGAATTTCCTATGGCTCTCTTGGGTGTTATTCTATTAGCCCATAATGTTGTTTTCAACTTTTGATGCCAACATCTTTGGTTATCTTCAATAGTCCTCTTGATGATTCTAATCAATTTTTTATTGGATGACTCAACCAAGCCATTTCCTTGAGGGTAATAATTAAAATATTTTCTCAATTAAATACCATGATCAATTGCCCATGTACAAATCTAAGCTCCTACAAATGATTTGGTATTATCTGATATTATGGTGGAAGGTGCACCAAACCTTGTGACAATTCCATTAAGGAATTCCACAACTAAAGCTTTTGTAAAATCCTTCAAGGCTATTGCCTTGGTCCATCTTGTAAAGTAATCTTTAGCAACTAGAATCCATTTGTGACCAGAGCTAGAAGGTAGATTAATGGGACCTATAAAATCTAATCCCCACTGGGCAAAGGGTTGATCAACCTAGATGGGGTGAAGTGGAAGGGTTGCAAGTCTCTATTTACCTGAGAAGAAAGCACACTATTTACACTTTCTTACATGTCTGTGGCATTCATGGAACAAGGATGGATAGTAGTAAATGACTCTCATTATTTTCATTGCAGTGGTTCTTGCTAAAAAGTGGCCACCATCAAGACTATCATGAAGCTCCTTTATCATTTTCTCTACTTGATCTATGTCAATACATCTTAGGAAAAATCCATTGAAGTCCCTCTTAAAAAGAACATCATTAATTATTGCATATGGAATTGACTCTAGCCTAAACTGTCTCCTTTTAGCTTTATCCAACCCTTGAGGATATCCATTCCCAACTAAGAAGGTCTTCATATCATCTATCCAACTCCTTGGATTATCATTTCTTGCTTCTTGTTGTTCTATCAATACCATAGAAACTTCCTCATTAGGCTCATGAGATGAGATCATTTATATTCATAACCCTTTACCCCTTAATAATTTGGCAACCTAGATGTCCACGTAATACTCCATCACCTTACTAATCCAACTAGCTCTTTTCTCACTAATGTCTTTGCTCAACAAAAAATCCTTAACACTTGCATGAGGGACCAACAAATGAATTTTGTTATGAGATAATAGGTGTCTAAATTTCTTTAAGGCTCTGATGACCACAAGGGCTTCTTTTCCTTCTTTCAGCACTTCACTAAAGAAAGCAATAGGATACTCTACATTTTTTCCATTTAATTGAGTAAAAATAGCAAAGATACTTGACTATCCTCCTAAGGTGTAAAGAATGAATCCTTATCAAAATTTGGATTGATAAGAGTAGGAGCTAAAGCTATGGTGGCTTTGACCTCTTCAAAACTTTCTTTCCCTTACTTGGTCCATGAGAAGGCCATATCCTTTTTCAACATTGTTGCAAGAGGTCTCACCATGGTAGCTAGATTAGGAATAAATCTTCTCACAAAATTTATTCTACCAAGAAAACTTTGTAGACCCTTCTTGTGACTGGGAAGAGAAAGGGAAAGTATTGCCTTTGTTCTCTCTATATCAATAGTTAGGCCATACTTAAATGTAATATTTCCTAATAATTTCCCTTTATTAGTGGCAAAGACACATTCTCTTGGATTCAAAGACACTCCATACTCTCTACATATTATAAACACTTGTCTAAGATGACAAAAATGCTCCACTACATCTTTTGAATATACTATGATATCATTATGGTAGACCAACATAAACCTCTCAATCATATTTTTGAATTCCATCTCCATTGCCTTTTGAAATGTGGCACCTACATTTGTTAGTCTAAAAAGCATTTTAATATAGTCATAGGTGCCCCATTTGGTAGTGAAAGTAGTTTTAAATCTATGAGCTTCTTTGAATAACACTTGATTATAACCCAAGAATCCATCCAAGAAGGAGAATCTCTCTAAACCACTACCTTTGGAAAATATATGTTTCATGGAAGGGAGAGGATGGTGATCTTTAAGGGAAGCTTTGTTAAGATCCCTAAAATCTACACATAATCTAATCTCTTCATTATTTTTCCTAATAGGGGCAAGGTTTTCCACCCAAGAGGAGTGCTTAATAGAGGAAAAGATAATGGGCTTAATTAATTTAGATAGCTCATTTCTCATTAATGGCTTAATCTTGGGATTTATCAATCTCTATTTTTTCCTAACAGGCTTGACATTATCCACTAGATCTATAGTATGTTGAAATAGACTATGGTCAAAACCCTTTAAATCATCAGATGTCCAAGAAAATATATCATTAATTCTTGAAATAGATTGAAAAAACCTTCTTACTTTATTTCAAAACATACCTTCCCCACATTTAACATCATTCCATCAGCAACTATGATTGGCATATGATCTCTTTTGTTTTTAGCAAGATTCATGCCCCTATCCCTTGCTTGGTCATCAGGATTGAAGACACTCTCTAAGGTAATGAGACCCTTAGGAAACTTGTTAGAGCTAAGGTTGATGATTTGATTGCCATATTGGTCATGCAATCTTGACTAATTTCTATCTAAGAACTCTACTTCATTTTGCAAGAAACTCATAATTTGTACATTAGACTCAAAGACCTTCCAATTGGTATCATTATCAGGGATAGTGGGTCTGACTACCACTTTAATCTTCTATTTCTTCTCATTTTGAGGATCCTCGAGACATCATAAGATGCACCCACTATTGCAAGTATATTGGCATGTCAAATTTTCTCTCCTAGGGATGCTCTGAATATTAAATGCATTGAAACCTTCAAGTAGATCCCATACTCTATGTTTATATGACTTGATCAAACTATTCTTAGTTATATTTTGATTCCTCACCTAATTGATCACTAGCTCAAAATCTCCATATATAGTTAATGCTTGAATTCCTCTTTTTTGAGCAACCAAGAGACCCTGAATCAATGCCTCATACTTGACTACATTATTAGTACAACTAAATTGAAGCCGAAATGAGAAGTAGTACCTTTCTAGTGCAAGAGAAACCAACATCACACCAACCCTTAATCCATTTTTATTTCTTGATCCATCAAAATAAATATTCCATATCTCACTTTTATCTTCTTTGGTTTTGATTAATTTGGAGACAAGAGCATTTCTTTCTAATATACAATAGGTGCCCAAGCCTATCTCCAAGGTTTTTGATATAGGATCAAACTAATGTGCATTAGCCCACTCATCCAAGAGAAAATCAGGTGTATCAATTAAAGAAGTGGCAAGCTCATTTGCTATATCATTTTAATCTATTTCTAGGATGATACAATTCATATTAATGATGTTAGGAGTGTAGGGCTCAATATGATTGAGGGATAATGGTTCTACTCTAATTGAAGCCTTGGTTCTATATCTAGTTCTAAGAAAACATATATGATCAATTAAAAGATATGTAACCACCTATTTGAGTAGTGAAGTCTCTTGAAAGATAAATAGAAAATTGTGGTTTAACTTCAACAATTAATATATCTTGAACTATAGTACAACACAAGCATGCATGTAAGGCCATTTCAACAATTCTAAAGATTCCCATAGTACTACCATCTAACTGTAATATTACCTTAACAATAGGTTCATATTTCATTTCTAAAATATCAATGATACATTTGGGCATTACTAAACTACTAGCCCCTAAATAAATCATGTATTTGTGGACTAGCTTATCTCCTAAAATTAGAGAAACATAAAATGGATGAGGTATAACCTTTTTTCTTATTTGTACCTCCTTTGATGGTTGTACCAAACTAATAGCATTATCCATGCTACATAGCTAATCTTTGAGTTCAATGCTTTCCAACTCCTACTATAGCAACCTCCTTTGAGATGTTATAGTAGTTACAATGTCCCACATAGAAATTCTCACATTTGTCTTTTCATCTTATCTACCGCACTAAAAGAGGCATTAGATGTTTTGGTAGAAGCCGTAGAAGTAGAAGCTTGAGGTGGGACAGTCTACGAGTTATCTACATTATCTATGCATTCACCCTGCCTTTGCTACTAAGGGACATTGGCAGGTTGGTTAGTATTTTGTTGTTGGGAAATTACTTGTACATGTGGTACTACACTTGATGTTGAAGTCTGAATAGGAGGTTGAGAGCAACCTCTTCCACAACTCTTCTTTTGCTCCTAGTATTGTGAGCACAGGGATCTAGGTTTACATTACCACACTCTTCAACTAGGCAGTTCATGAAAGAACAATCACCCTGCTAAAAAGTATCAATAGATCGATTAGATTGTGTTGTTGGGAAACTGCTCACTCTGGAATAATCAAAGCCAAGTAATATTTTTCCTTCTGACACATGCAATATCCATAGGATTAGTTACAAGAAGCACAGAAATCTTAATCTTAGGAAAGGTTGTTCTAGGGGAGTAAAGCCCTATTTAGGTTGGTGTTTGAATATTGGGGGTGGTAAATAGGTCTATTCTAATTGTAGAGGAAATGACTTTGGTTTGGAGGTCTACCATGGATGGGACCTTGACTTTGGAGTTGGAGAGGCTTATTATTTTGATCTCATTGTCTCTTCATGGTCACCAACTCATTTCCAATCTTTTGTACTACTACACTATTCTCCTCCATCTTCTTTTCTTGATCTAACATCTTCCTATCTACATTCTATATCATTTTTTTCATTATGGCCTCAATTCTATCAACTCCATTAAAGAATTTAGAGGCTATTGGGACCCACATCAAGAGGCCGACTTATAGAGGAAACATGAATAGGGGCTACAATAGCCCAATGATTGGGACTGTCAGAGAAGAAAGGCATTGAGGGCCTTGGATCTAACTTCACTTCCTGTATCAAAATATTTTCAACTCTTATGGAAACCTCATAAGCATTTGGTAAAGTGTCCCCTCCCATAGATTGTAGAGTGGTAGCAATATCATTGTTGAAGGCTCTGAGATGTTTTGTCCCATGTAGAGTGGTAGCAATATCATTGTTGAAGGCAATATATGTTTTGTCCCATGTCTTCTAAAATCTATAATTCAATTTATACATTATTGGGGAGCCCCCTTGATAGTTGTCAATTATTCTAAAAGTGACAGATGATCACTTTTGTCCTCTAAATTCTTGCATAGTTATGCCCTTAACCCATCCCAATTAGTAATAGAGTTATGAGGCAAACATCTATACCAAATTAGTTCCTTTCCTTTGAAGGATGAGACCAGAAGCCAAACTGCTACATCATCCTTGGTGATACTATGAATATTGTAGATGTTAGACACCTCTTGAACATGCTCAATAGGGGAGATAGAGGTTTCACTAGTAAAATCAGGTATACTCTTAAGAGTTGATACTGGTATGTCATGCCTTTGGGATAATAGAAGGGGGCTCCCACCATTAAAGGTGGTGAAAGTGTGAGCTCTACCCATATAATAAAGTGTCCTATTGATATGAGCATATGGTATTCTAGGCTAAAACCTAACAATAGGAGTGGAGATAGATCTTGTAGGGGTATGTGTTACCATTGTAGTTCTAACTAGTGATAGAGATACTCTAGCCTTTCTTCTTAGATTAGAAAGAGAAAGCTCTTGGTATTGGAAATTACCTTTGGAAGATTCCCTTGTGTGTTTCTTGGGCATGAATCACAACAACATTGGTCTAGGAGCTAGATTGTGCTTGAAGCTTAGAGTCACCAAGTACTTATAAATAATGAGCCTCTTGAAGGCTTTATATTGAAGGCAATAATATCTCATTAGTGTGAGCATGGAATTTTTTTGATGCTAGTAAACTTTAAATGTTTAAATAAATGGTCCCATCGAGCATGCCAAAAAATATTGTCACAAAAACTTGTACCCTTGTCCAAATTTTTTACCTATGGACAACCTTGTGGAACATGGAAACAACCTCCAAGCTATGGGACTTGAACTATGAGGTTGAGTCACCAGAGAAGGTTCACTTTTGGTACTATTAGGATGCACTTAAACTATTCTTCAAGAGTAAAGGGAGAAGGAATACATGAAAGTAACTAGCTAATCTATTCTAAAGAGGTGATGCACCAAAATAGGGTGTCTAGACCAAACTTTGCCCATACATGCATAGTACCATTATAATGATAGTCTAAAGATATATGAATTCTGACTTGATTTAATCTATTAACCAGTCATAATTAATCTATTAACCACATGTAGATTAGAAAACTACATGAGTGACAGAAGGAAAAAATGCTTTACTTCTTATAATTCACAAACCAACAAAGATACAAAAACGTAGATTAGAGATATTCAAAATACATCAAAGTGAGATAGACAAAGCTTGAACAGTACGTCAATGGCTAAAAGAGATAAGATGAGATGTCATATAACTCAAAGGCAAAGAGGGAATTTATAGTAACATGCAAAGGCAATACCAGAGAAATATAGAAGACCCAACCCTAAGAAAGAGTACACCATTTGCTTTTATAGTGCAAGCATAACTTAGATAACTTCCATAGTAAGACAAAATTTGACCATTACAATTAAATATACAAAGAATAATTATTGCAAAATTAGAAAGATCTAATCATAGTGTGAATCCATACATGAGAAGATCACTTCTTTACCAAACAAAGCTCTAAGATGTTAGGAACGCAATCATTTACTACTGACTAAATGGATGGATAAACCAGTGGTGGTGGAGTGTCTCTTTGCATTTATCAAACCTAGGGAATGATGAAAGTGGTTGCAGGAGATTGGAAAGATTAGGTTCACCATCAAGGAGCTATCTCTACCATTGTTAATGTTTCCAAGTCAGCCATGTCATTTGGTCAACTAGAATTATCCATCAAGTCTTTCCATGTGGATCAAATATTTCCTACCATTCTACCACTCTGTCAACAATTTAAACTTATTCCTTTCATTTAACTTCCCAAAATTACAACTTTTCCACCACCTTTCTTTAATAATAATTCTTTCTTGTGAAACTATGACACACTGGTTATTATTGCCTCACAACCTACTCTTAACATTCTTCTTTAACCACTATGACTCTATGAAGATGGAGATTTTGACCACATCTGCACCATCACCATCTTAACCTAAGGTTCCTTTTCAATCCTTGCAACCAAGTGAAATAAGGAGGATCACTGGATCAAAAGTCAAACTTTAGCCACTTCTTATCTTGTTTTGATTGTCCACTAGCCATAGATCTGAAAGATCTAACAGTGTGAGATGTATCTTTTAAAACACTAAAAGCTTTCCCTTTTTACACTATCATGACTTAAACCATGGCATGTTAATGTAATCATGTGATCAAGAGAAAAAAAAGAAAGTGTAACTTCACCACCCTGACCTTGGTTAAGCTAATATACTCTATGATGATGCAAACACAAAGCAATTGTGCCTTCACCATCTTGATCCTAGTTAGCACTTAAACATCCATGATTTGGAAAATTGCATGGTCATGACTTAAAAAATTTTAAGGCATACTATGAAACATAGCCAATGTTAAATTAAAACCTTAGGCAACCATTTAAAAATATTATATTTGAATTTGATTTTTTGGTGGGAGGAAATTTTGGTTAACAGTTCTGAGACATTCTAACTAGTAAATTAGGATGAATCTCTTAATAGAGTGGTTTTAATAGACCTTTTATATCTCTTAATAGAGTTATTACTTCATTTTAAGTTTTAAATATTTTAATCAAGGTAGAATTAACAATCTTGTATTGATTTTAATTGTGAAGACCCCTCATAGGGTAGATCATTAGAAGTGATTAAACTATATCCCTAATAGTTGAACTTTTTTGTTGTAGCAGTAAATATTTTTGGGTGTCACCCCCACCCTAGTTTTACCTTTACCTTGGAGGGTTTTTTGTTTACCAAAATCTTTGTGTTATGTGTTACATTTTATGTTATTGGACTTTATGCATAGTTAGTTTTATTTCAGTTTGAGAGTTCATGATTATATGATCTATGGTCTAAGATATGAGATCGATTGGGAGGGTTAATATGTTATTTTTTTTAAGGAGATAAAATTTGTATAGATCCTAATTCACCCACCCTCTGTCACTATCTTGTTTTCCAATAAGACTTCCAATAATATATGTATGTGTGTGTATATATTTGTATGTATGTATGTGTGTGTGTGTGTGTGTGTGTGTGTGTGTGTGTGTGTGTGTGTGTGTGTACATATAAATACATATGTATATGTATGTATATGTATACATATGTATACATATATACATACATATACATGTATATGTTTATATATACATACATACACATATGTGTGTGTATCAATATGTATGTGTGTGTGTGTCTATATATATACACACACACACACATTGAAATATAAATACATATATGTATATATACATATAGATAGATATATGTAATCACCTAAAAATGGTCATCTAGACTAGTAGACCCCTTCTCAACATTTTGGGTAGTTTTAATTAATCATTTGCCTAGATCAAATTGCTAATAATCAATTAATTTGATTATAACCTATAGTTTGACTATGCTATCCTAAGTTCATTATTTAATTAAAAGAACATGTCCCCTTCTAATTAAATAAAAGACCCCATTTTTCTAACCCACTTAAAATGCACACATAAAGTACTTTTTCCATTTTACAATCAAAAGAGAAGGCTTTTGAGACTTTTTTCTTATATGAATAGTCAACTTATATTCTATTGGTTGAATTATGTGTGCACATGGATCACTCCCACTTTCAAACTCCACCCTTGATTACATTCATCTTGCCTCTTGATCTGTACCATCCATTTTGCTTTAAAAGACACACACACACACACACACACACACAGAGAGAGAGAGAGAGAGAGAGAACTTTCCCCCTCAAAAGATCCACACTCTTGAGTATTGTCATGCTATAGGTTTTTTATTAGGATTCTTGAAAGCCTTTTGTGGAGAACTTCTATGTCTTGTCTAAATTTCTTTCATCCATGCCATTTTGTCATATGGCATTCTAGTCTAGTTGCATGTTAATATAGTTCTTTTGCAATAGTTTAGCTCACGTAGTCTAATTAGTATGGATGTAATACTTTCATTTGCTTAGCTTAGTTGAATTGTGCATTTCAGCTTAGTTTACTCTCATTATTACATTGTATACACAAGATTTCTTTGATAGTAGCATTCTTTCTCTTGCTCAAAGAATCTTCCATCTTATGGTTTACTAGCAAGGGTTGTGTTTCTAAAACTGAGAGCTTCTTTTGTGCTCATTTGTATGCCTCTTGCACTCCATCACTAGGGAGCTCTAAGCTGACATCTCAAGCTTTCCAATCCATGGAAAACCTTGGATAGAAGGGTTTAGAGAAGTGCACTTTTATTAGTGTACATTTTTGGTGCCAACCATGGAGTAGAATAGTTAATTTTTCTCTTCTTTTAGCTACATTTTTCACATTTTATGTATTTTGTTTGTAAGTTTCTTTTTTTAAGTCATGGTTTTTGGGTGATATTTTTCTATTATTGCGTGATTGTTCTCATAACTATTAGGTGATATGTTTTTGGAAAAAGTGACATACGAGAATACTAAAAATTGTCACCTTGGTATAGGAATCTCTATCATCTGGCTTAAGGAGAAATATCGCATTGGAAAGTTCTATCGTGAGGCTATATTGTGAAGTATCACACGATAGTCTTTCAGCAAAAAGTATCACCTAATAGGGATTTTCTTTTTGATTGGCATGTTTTCAGTTGGTTTTTAGTTTCCACTTGTTGCTTGCTATTCTTGATGCGGGTCTTTAACTATTTTTTAGAGGACCATTTACAGATTCATTTTTGGAGCTAACGTATGGTGCTAACAGTTGTGTTTGCAGGTTGCCATCTTGAAAACTTTAACACTCCTAAAAGAAAACATGTCAAAGCTTCAAATGCATACGAGCTACTAACCATAGTTTGCAGGGCTACCCGATGAATAACAACCCAACTTGCTTATTTTTTGATTTCATATGCAGCATCTACTAGTTATTCTTTTTTTAGGCACATTAAACTTTTGATTGAGGTTCTTTGGTGATAGGAGAGTATGCTCTTCACCCTTGTGGTGAATCATAAATCTTGACCCACCTTTGGATTTCAAAAGGAAGGGGGTAATTGAATCTTCTTTGCATGTTTGGGGGAAGCAATCGAGGTAGGAGAGTGTGCTCTTCACCCTTGAGGTGAATCAAAAATCTTGACCCTTGAGAGTGGATCCATTTTTTGGTACTTAGGATCCTTTAGAGGGCCTACTCTTAGATAGCCTAAGTGGAACAACCCAAGTGGGGAGAAGAAAATTACCTAGCTCTTCCAACCCACTATAAACTCAAGGCTATCAAGGACACAAAACATTGGTAGACATAGTGTTTTTCTTCGCTTAATGTGATCGCTTATGGGATTTTGACCATAAGGAGATCACTAGACAAGAATGCTTAAGGTTCTCTTGTGACCATGAGGTCTATTACCCACCTCAAGTTGGGGTGTCCCTTAATTAGGTGCAAGAGGAACACTATGAATGGAAGCCCTATCTAGACACCCTAGGCTAGTAGCCACCTTATTTTTCCACTCAACTTCTTGGTGCAAGGATCAATCCTAGTGGACTACCTAGATCACCCCAAGATTTACACCCACCATATTTTTTCCCTTGGTTGTTCTTATGAAACTTTCATGACAAAGCCCTCTTGTTGGTAACTACTCGATGTAAGGTGAAGGAGCATCAAGTGTGGGCCAAGTTGTTGAGTAATGAACTGTGACCTTAAGGTAGATTTCTTGGCTACTATTTTCAAATTTGTTGACCAGTGTTAACATTCTTACACATCAAACAATCTTGATAATATTGGTAGAAAGGCTATTCTGATATCACAAGTGCATGTTGGAAATGTTATTTTTACCCTTGTTCAATTGATTGAGACATGTTAAAACACTTATTGTTTGCAAACCTTGCTAATGATTAATATAAACTGAAAACATACACTGTCTAATCTAAAAATCATTTGATTGTCAAATCTGAAATACAAATCTTGGAGTCAAAACTAGTCTTTTGTACACAAACTAGAAATTTATCGCCTGGTCTCTGGAGAAATATCGTGCAACAGTAATTTTTCAAAATTGTGTCTTCCTCATGTTATGAAGTATATCGCCTTTGCATACCAAGATCTATCAGCTTGCTTTGTGTGAATTGTCACCAAAGAGAATAGTATCACACTACTACTAAAAATTGTGTTGCATGATATTTTATGTTGTCCTACTATCACCTAATTTCTAAGAAAGTATTTCCTGAGGTTATTTGTTGTCAAAATAGAGTCTGTATTGTAATTTTTCTGATCTAGGGTCTCATTACTTCCATCCCCCTAGTCCTAGTTGCACATCTATGTGTGAGGAAGTTGTCCTAGGTTGAAAAGATGGATTTAGTCCATTAGATTTAAGACTTGAAACATCATTGATAAATCACTTGTCAAGATATAGTTACCATTCTATTTTAGCTATTTTCTATTGAGCTTCTTTCTCACTCGCTCAACTTGAGTCACCAGTGTTGTAAATTCTTGAGCATTGTTTGACAAGCCATCTATTATACTTTAACAAGTGACTAATCTTAATTGTAAAAGCATCAAATTTGACTTACTTTTCTTGTCCTATTAAAAAAAGATGAGTCTTTACATGCCAATTATAGTTATATTTCAAATTGGGAGTGGTAGTCATAACCCTTTTATTTCAAATAATTAGAAACCCCACCTACACATCCTCATGGACATCCCTGTGTGGAAGACCCTGAGCCTATTGAAACATAAATAGCTAACATTAGGCATAGTCTACTTTATAGTTTTGAAGACACATTTGGCACACCTTGTGAGACACGTAATGGTGAGAATGGTTTGGTCACCATGGTGCACCCTGATGAAGTCCAATATCATTTAGAGGAACAAGCACATGAAAATCAAAGGATCTTAGAAGCCATGTACACTAGGGAGAAATAACATCAACAAGTTAAAAACAAAAACCATACTCATCATAAAGGGAACAAGGGGACTTGCTCTTGAAATCCTTTTGATGGAAATGATGGAAACAATACACCTTCAAAAACTCCTAGAGTCACCATGGGTGCATACCCTTCTCATCATATAAGTGATGAAGAAGTAACTAGCGAGGACATTATAAAATTCCAACAAGATGACTTTGCTTAAAAATTGATGCTTAGAGTTTTAGAGGAAAATGGAGACCAATACTTCTGGTACATGCCAGCAAGAGGATGGAAACTCCCCCAAGATTTTGATATAGAGAACATAATTCAAAACAAGAACCCACTAAAGTTGAAATCTTAAGGGAAGAAATACAAGAATTGAGGAATCAATTTGTACAACTACAAACTTCAAAAGAATAGTGCAAAACTTCATTTGTTGAATCAATATTTGCTCTTCCATTTGGTAGGAGTCTTTACATGCTACCATTTCCTAAGGATATAAAGGTTCCTAAGTATGAAAAATATGATGGAAATACTGATCCTCATGATCATGTGAGGCATTTTTATGCTCTTAGCATGGATTTTATGCATGAAGACACCTTTTGTATGTGGTTATTTCCTAAGACTCTAAGAAGGCAAGCTATGGAATGGTTCACCAAATTGAGTCCTCCTATTAAAACATTTGACAAGCTTGCACAACATTTTATTTAGAAATACTCTTAAAATATTCAACATCATGTAATAGTGCTAGACTTATGCAACATCAAAAAAAAATTGGGAGAACCCTTCGCAACATATCTCCAATGATGGAGGTCATTATACCCTCACTATCTCTGGGGCAAGTTCTTGAGGCTGAAAAATTGATATTTTTTATAAATATGCTCATACCAAAATTATACTTTGATCTAAGGAAATTATTATTCACATCCTTCAATGCCATGGTTGAGAGTGTGTATCATATTGAAGATGTTGCTATCAAAAGAGGTGATATTGTCATAAACAAAGACAAGAACAATAATGGAAATGGTAAAGACAAAGGTAAATCTTGGAATAAAAACAAGTATGTTGTAAATGATGGAGTAGTGGACACTCCTAAGACTAGGGAACCTATATTTAATCTTTCCACCACCATCTATGCCACAAAACAATAAGAAAATGTGAAACCACAAACACTTGACAAGAGCTCTAAGTTTACCAAGAAATGACATGTTTACACACCAATAGTTGAGCCCTATGAAGTAGTTTTAAAAACTCTAATTGCAAACAAGTTGATTACTTTGCCAGATAATTCCTAACCCTATGTCCCACCTATCAAACCCCCTGTGGTGGAGACAGGATCATATTTATAGTTATCATCGAAGCAAGGGTCACAACATTGATAATTATTTTAAGCTCAAAGATATAATTCAAGATCTTATTAAGGAAGGAAAAGTTTTCACAGATGGTCTCACCAAAAATGTTGATCACAAAGATTTTAAACAACCCTTACTAGAATATAAGAAAGGTGAAACCTCTAAAGCTGCTAAAAAGAATCATGATGCCAAGATTAGCTATGCTTATGCTGACATAGACAATCTTATAGGCATGCTTGAGCCCGTTGAGTATTTATGCATGGAAAGTTATAATGATGAAAACCAATATGTAGATTAATGACCCAAAGTTGTCTTAAAAACACACAATGTTCCTCAATATCATAATGACTCTAGACCTAAGGTGGTGCTCTAGGTAATTGATTATTTTCCATCACAAAGTGAACCACATAATGTCGTTACTAGGGGGCAATCCAAGGTTGTTCTAAAATTTTCCCAGGATCCTAAGAATGCTTCATCTTCTAAACAACCAACTACTTATAGTATCTCCAACTATGACCTTTTCAGTCAATTACAATGTACCATAGCTCAAATTTCTATCTTTGAGTTGTTAGAGTTATCTCCTTTGCATAAGGATATCGTCGAAAAAGCTTTACACTTTGCTAATGTTCCCATAGACATTGATGTAGAATAATTCCAAGCTATGGTAAATCATATCTCTTCATATCTTAGTCATTGCCACAACCTTGCTCTCCATGTCAAAGTCCAAATCTTTCATACTCGCATTCGTTGAGTCTTGATAGACAATGGTGCAGGGTTAAACATTATTTCATTTAACATGATCCAATAGTTGGGCATGTCAAAATTTTCTATTGACCCTAGGCACAAGATCACTATAAAAGTGTATAATGAGGTTAAAAGACCTTCCAAAGGTTTAATTATGCTACCAATCAGAGTTGGTCCAATGGATAAGGATGTTGTTTTCCAAGTCCTAGATATACCTCTTGCATATAGTTTTTTGTTGGGATGACCATGGATTCATGAAATGCAAGTGGTGCCTTCTACATACCATCATTACATCAAGTTCCCTTTTAATGATACTAAAGTAGTTGTCCCTAGTGACAACTCAATGTCCATCAACACATTGTCTATTGTTAAAACACTGGTTCCATACAATTGCTCTTCTCATGAGCCAACACCATCTTTTGTAGAATGTGAATAGAAAATGAAAATGATGAGTCTTGTTATGGGCAAATACACTTTAGACTCTATTTTTTCTCTACCTATTTCCCCTTAGTCTTATGGGAAGTTTTTTACCAAAAAGAAACCTTTTGCATCTACCATGACTCTTTTTGACACTTTTGTGTAGTCCCTAGTCCCCCTAGAAGTAGAAAAAGAAGAACAAGCTATTAAAGATTGGATATATAGGGGAGAGGAAGATGAGGAGGACATTATAGTCACCACTCATATTTCTCCTAAATTATATGGAAAAGGATATAAGTTTCTTGTAAAAATGGGCTATCAAGGTCATGGGTCCTTAATTGGTAACAAAAAAGCTCTAGCTAAACCTTCAATTCATACTCAAGGTCATGATGCTCGAGATACTACTAGCCTAGGATTTAGGCTAGAGGATAATATGCTAGAAAATGTGCCCATATCTAGTGAATTAGTAGACAATGATTCTTCTATTGTTGCTACCACTTCACAAGATGAAGACTTTATACCTATAACTTATCTTCTTTGGGAGGAAGAAACATTCACTATCAGTAATGATGTTGAGGCTTTCACCTCTAGATAGCTTGAATAGGATGAATCTGACTCTGAAGATTTGAAAAGAGGACAAATTAGACAAAATATTACCCATCTAATTACTAGAGATCAAAGTACAGACTCTTAAGAGTATGAATGGGAAATTTTATCAAATGCCTCTTTTAAACTTGAGATTGATGTCATTCACACATATGTAATCCAATCAAATATGGTAGACAAGTCTAGTGTAGGGTCCAATGAGTTTTTCTTACAAAATGCTTTAGTGGGCCATGCTGGTCCCTCTAGGACTATTCTTGATCTGGATACCTTTGTAACATTCACTATAGGCTGAACTTTGCATGTCACTAGAGATGAATCTTTTCACATCAATAACCTTGAAGCTTCTACCTTAATCTCATTGATTCATCCCGATCTCATAGATTGGTCCATTCAACATCAGAAACTAGAAATACAATCTTTCCAAAATGACTATGAGATCACTTGTTACCTAAATGCCATTGAACCCATCACTTCTTCCACCAATGAACCCATAATTCATATGAAAAAATTAGATAGTACCTTAGCCATAAAATCAAAAGAAAAAAAAAGGTCAGATAGTGAAAACCACATTGTGGCAGTATCTAAACCTAAAAAAAAGTAAAAATAAAGATGTATCTAATGGTGAAAACCTCTTTGAGGAACCTATGGATGAGGTACTTAGTGGTCTTCCAAGCTATTTTCAAGATAGATCATCAGTTATCATTGAGCCTACATAGCCAATCAACTTGGGGATAGAGAAATCTCCTAAAATCATTCATGTAGCTCAATTATTGTCAACTGAGGAAAAGGAACAATTTGCCCAATTTTTTTCAAGACAAAAAGATCAATTTCACATGGACATATTTGGCCATGCCTGGGCTTAACACAGGTCTTATCATGTATCATTTTTCTATTTCTCTTAATATCAAGCCTATTAAACAAAAATTGAGAAAGATGCATCCATATGTAGCTTTTTTGGTGAAGGCAAAATTGGAAAAACTCTTGAGTGCAAATTTTATTAGAGCAATTGACTATGCAAAATGGATTTCGAACATTGTACCTATATCCAAAAATGATAAAACCATCCAAGTTTGTACTAATTCCAAAGATCTTAACAAAGCATGCCCCAAGGATGACTTTCTACTACCAAACATCAATATGATAGTGGACATGACTATGGGTTATGAAATGTACTCCCTTATGGATGGGTTTTCTGGGTATAATTAAATTAAGATAGCTCTAGTTGATCAAGAGAAGATAACCTTTACATGAATGGGGTACTTTCTATTGGAACTTCATGCCTTTTAGGCTCAATAATCCTGGTGCTACTTACCAAAGAGAAATGACCACCATATTCCATGATATGATGCACAAAATATGGAAGACTTTGTTGATGACACATTGGAAAAATCTAGAAAAAGAGATGCACATCTAGAAGACCTTAGTTTGATATTGGACCATATAAAACAATTCCAACTTAGGCTAAACCCAAAAAAGTGTGCCTTTGGTGTCACTTCTAGAAAATTGCTAGGCTACATTATCTCAGAAAAAGGTATTGAGGTTGATCCTGAAAAGTTCCAAGCTATCATGGATATGCCCAAAAAATATCAATTAACTTAGAAGTCTACAAGGAAATCTACAATCCATAAGGAGGTTTATTTCTCAATTGGCTGATCAAGCTCAACCTTTTAACAAGAATTTCACAAAGTTTCTACTCATATCTAGAACGACAAGTGTCACCAAAGTCTACATCAAATGAAAGGATACTTGGCAAAACCTCTAGTCTTGATGCCACCTATTCTAGGAAAACCTTTGATCATGTATATCTCAGCTACATCTTCTTCTCTGGGAGCACTATTAATCCAAAGTGATGAGACTGGTAAAAAACAAGCTATATATTATATTAGCCGAACTTTGGTTTCTTATGAGATGAACTATACTAGCATCGAGAAAGCATGTCTTGCTATGGTATTTGCTTCTCAAAAGCTTTGACATTACATGTTGGCACATACTATTCACTTACTTGGTAAAATTGATCCTTTAAAATATTTTTTGAGCAAAGCTACACTTATTGGTCATCTAGCTAAATGGATGATGATTCTTTCAAAATTTGACATTCAATATGTCAAATGTAAATCCATCAAAGGACAAGCTATAGCTGACCAATTAGCTGATTTTACTCTAGAGGATACAAAACCCATACAAGCTGAATTTATAGATGCCTCAATTATGTACATCATTGAGAGAACTTGGAAAATGTTCTTTGATGGGTCTCACACACAAAATGGAGCTAGAGTAGGCATCTTGTTTGTTTTCCCTCATAGATATACGATCCCCAAATCTTACAAACTCTTGTTTCCTTGTAAAAAAAATATGGTGGAATATGAGGCTTTAATAAATGGGATCAAGATGGCTCTTGGATAGAGAATAACTAAATTGCATATCTGCAAAGATTCTCAACTTGTTATTAACCAAGTGAATAATGACTATCAAATGAAAGATGACAAGTTGATACCTTACCAAAAGTTGATAGATATTCTAAGTAACTACTTCACTTTTGTGACATTTCAAAAAATTCCTAGAGTAGAAAATAAGGTTGTTGATGCCATGGCCACTCTAGCATCTATTCTCCAACTACAAGAACATGAATCTCAATTTGAGTTCCTGCTGGAAGAACTGAGTCATCCCACCCATGATTCCTCTGATAATCAAGTGATATGCACTATTGTAGGTCATTATGCCTCCTACCATGTAGCCATATTCTCTTACTTATGTGATCAAATTGTTCCTGAGAACATCATGCGCAACCAAAAATGCCAATTCCTCCACAATGCCTCACATTACATTTTGGTCTCTAGTGACTTGTACAGGAAGGGTCTAGATGGAACATTGCTTAGGTGTTTAGAGCTAGAAGAGTCTAAAAAGGCACTTGTTGAAGTCCATGATGGAATTTCTAGGACACATTCTAATGGTCTTACACTTTCTCAGAAGCTACTTAGAGTGGGTTATTACTGACTGACTATGCAAGTTGTTGTTGTTTGTTATGCCAAGTCTTGTCAAAAATGTCAACTTCATAGTAACTTTATTCATGCTCCTAGATGTGAGTTGATTCCTTTTGTGACATATTGGCCATTTCAATAATGGGCCTTTGACTTGGTAGGAAAAATCCACCTAATTTCATCTAGTGGTCACAAGTTCATCATTACAACAACTAAGTATTTCACTAAATGGTTTGAAATTGTGCCATTATTTGCTACTACAGGCAAACATGTTGCCTTGTTTATACTAAATCACATCATTTTTCAATATGGTATTCCTTCCTCTATTGTCACTGATAATGGAGGACAACTCAAAAATAAGGACCTAAGGTAGCTATGCAAGAAGTTTCAAATCAAACAACACTAGTCTTCTATTTATTACCCTCAATGGAATGGCCAAGTAGAGGCCTCCAATAAAACATTACTAAAACTCTTGCATTGCATAGTTCATAAGTTTTGGAGAGATTGGTATCTACATATAAATCCAGCACTTTGGGCCTATAAAACTACCATCCATACTCCTTTAGGGGCCATGCCCTTTTCTTTAGTCTATGGCTTTGAGGTTGTTCTCCCATTAGAAGTAGAGATCCCCTCCTTGTGAGTCTCTTTACATGGGTTGATAACTGATGAAGACCATAGAGATATGTAAATACGAGAATTTGAGACTCTTGACAAGTACCATAAGGTATTTTTTTATCATATGAGGGCTTATCAGAAGTGCATGTCTACTTAGTATAACAAGAAGGTTCATCCACATGAGTTTCAAGTTGGTGACCTCATGCTTAGAGAAAATCTAAAAAATCAACAAATAGAGAGCAGAAAGGAAAGTTTGAACCTAATTGATTAGGCCCATACATTATCACAATAGCATTTTTGTTGGGGCTTATCAACTATCCACTATTGAATGTGAAGAACTTGCAGAGCCTATCAATGTCCTACACTTAAGGAAGTTCTATGCTTAAAGGCTTACTGCTCAACTATCTTGTACATATCTATGATCCTGAAAAAATCCTAAAAAGTGAAAAATGTCCTAGAAAAATGATCATCTTATTGAAACCTATCAATAGGCACTTTGATGTATCACCAAAAAAATCAAAAAGTCAAAAATACAAAAAAAAAATTGAAAAACTCCTGAAAAAAATCTACCATGTGGTGAAAATTTGGAAACAAGCGCTACTTGAGACCCTTGCACCTATGTCTATCAATCTCAATCACCCATTTCACTATACATTTCCTAGCTTGGGATTGTTTCTTGTCCTCATCTTGGGGGCATAGTTGCTTAGTCTATTAAGATATCCTTGTGCATTAGGGTTTCTTTGGTACCTTACAAAATAGTATTTTTTAACACTACCTCACCCCCAACTTGACATCAAGCATTTCTCAACACTTTTTAGATAATTTACCTATAGTCTTCGATGTCGTTATACTTCTCATTATCAAAATCAAGTCTTGAAGAAATGGCCAAGTGACGTACACACACACACACACACACACACACACACACACACACACACAAACACTTAAATGAATAAGCTATGCTTGTTTTTATCTACTTCATGTGTTGTCTATGACAATTTCTTTGTTATTTGTTCCCTCACTAATAGTCTTTTGAGGATGTCATGGACTAGAAGAATGGGAGCATGGGGCATGTTTTCTTGATTTCTACTTCTGAGTATACTTCATTGGTCTATAGAGTTGAAAGAATTCATGCTTGTCCTATTTGACACTTTGACTTATAAACATATCATCCTTCACTATTTTTGTAAGACCACACTTGGGTGTTATCTTGGCACTTATGCCTTGATATAGGTGTAATCTTGCTATACTAAACTTATGGAATCTATCTGCATAGTCATCCTGACCTATACGTCTTTGATGCATATGTTAGATTCCCACATTTCTATCTAACATAGATCATATTCATATCCTCATAGTTATACTATTGATGATTGTATGATCTCATGCTATCCCTAATAAATGCTCAATGATGAAATAAGAGTCTAAATGTTATACATCCCTTGCTAGTAAACCACTTTGTATGTTAGCTTGCATTATAGGTTCATTTTTAGCTTAATCTTGCATATGGGGAAAGCTCTCTCTTCATCTTTTGTGGACATGTTAGCTAACTACTTTCACATTTTTCTTCTTTATCATGTCTTCCATCTTCTTGATCTTTTATCTCATCCTTTATTATCCTATCATCACAAGGGGTTAATCTAGACATCACATTCAATCTATCCAAGTGTCATATATTTTCATAGACATAAGTCTATATCATACACATGAGAGCTAAAAACATCATACATAAGAGAGATACATGAGCATATACACCTAAGTATCCAAAAAATGCATACATGAGCAATAGAAACTAAAACATCACATGAAAATTGAAAATGTTGAAAACATCCATTTTGAGACAAGTAGACAAAACTGCCAATCAAATCTAATATCTCATATATATATATATATATATATATATATCAATGTGTTGTGGTACATGTACAAAAAAATGAGATCCAAAATTTGGATATCCATTTCAAAAATACATAGAGTACAATCAAAACTATCACTATTAGCCTATGACTGGCTTCCACCCTCTATAGTTGGTGGTGGCCCAAGTGGAGAAGCATGTCTCCTATCTAGCAATTGTACTGCACCCTCTAATCTACCATCCTACTCTAAATAATTGGGAAGTCCCTGCTATGGTAGTTGGCATAATAGTATGTAGCACATGCACCATGATGGGTTGCCTCTCATCTCGCAACATCTCGCTCCCTCTAGAGCTCATCCTCCTATGCCTACTTATTCATGAGCTGCTGATCTGACACTACAATAACCACCTGAGCTATCTATAGCTCTACCTTCAAGCCACAAATCCTTGTATCTCTCTCATCCTCCCCTCTAGCTAGTTGCTCTAGCTCTGCCTCTTCTCTCCTCACTTGCTGCTGCCTTAGTGACACCTCCTCCTCCTCCTCCTCCTCCTCCTCCTCCTCCTCCTTCACCTCCCTCATAGCCTATGCCCACATCATCATCCTCCCTAATCGGGAACCCTCTCCAACCTCCATCCATCTGACACCCTTACCTCTACCTCCACCTCTACATCTACCTCCACCACCACCATGACCCTCCACTATGGGTAGCACATCAAGCTCTATAAATTGAGGAAATGGATGTCTCTACATCTTGTACAAATATGTTGGGTCCACTCCTACATCTGCCATGTCTAGTTGATAATCCCAAGGAGCCCAAACTAGAGCTGATGTCTCTTGCACTATTGTATGGTAATTTAGCATAGGTAGCCATCCCCCTACCTCATTAGAATGGAAACAAGCATTAGTAGTTGTCTCCACTAATATCACCTATTTCTCTACAAACTATAGCCATACTTGGCTAATAATGAACTACCCTACAATTTTTATATGCCTCCCTACCAATGGTCTACTATATCTCATATAATCTAGCTCCTAGGCATCTAACCACCTATGTCACTCTCACTAGGGCTGCCATGTAAATACTATCAGATCATCAAAAATATCATGGTAATAGGTGATGTCCCCACTATGCATCTGGAGGAAAAATCTTGTGTATATAAATATGTATGGTTGGCTCCACTCCTATGGCTACACCCATGGTTAGATCATAGCAATGTGCTCCCATGCCCAGATCTATGCCAAAATTGCCCCACATGCTCAAGAACCAAAACTATGATACATTATCTCATGAAGCTCATGGTACATATCTACTATTATTGCTAGCCCCCATGCCATCATGTGTGGCCATGTAATTGAATATACCACTAATCAACCCCATCCTAGTGGGAAGCTGTTTTGGCTCTTATCTATCACCAAGGCCTGGGCTACCAAAGAACACAACAAACTTGGTAGAGGGTAGTCAAAACCATAATTTTCAATGAGTCACTTCCAACTCAGATGGCAATATAGGATGGTAACATCTTGGAACATTAGTTGTATAGTCACCTGCCCCTCTATCAGGGTCTAATCATTGTACACTTGTGACATATCACCAAACATGGCATCAGTATATCTGGCATCAAAATTAAAACTTGCAAAACATAACAAGAGAAATCAAATGTACAACTTACTAGATCACCATAGCAAGGCACTTGCAGTATATAATACACATCCTCTAATTTGATCCAGGCCTTTCCATTCAATAGATGGAAGGTGGTATGGTCACTATGCCACTGCTCAGCCAATGTAGTTAGCAACCCATGGTTTGCCTATAAATGGGGCATTTGTATAACCCACCTCAATCCCATGGTCGATATGGTAGCATGCTTAGCATTATTCAAATGCTCAACAACTCACAACCCCACCACTTTGGGGGCTCTGATAAGTAGTGCCAGAAATACCTCCTACACACATAAAATATGTAAATGTCAGCAACACATTGCAAGCATACTCATTATAAAAAAAATGAACAAAAACATGCTCCAAACCATCTATGAAATACTTCTTCCTATTTTAGGTGATACAATATGCTAGAACAATATTGTGTGATACTTTTTCTAAAGTTATGCGGTATAATTCTATCGTGTGATATTTCACACTGATGTGGATGACAAATGGGTATATGCCATATGATAAACTATAAAACATACATGTGACACATTTTGTAGCAAAATGTATCACATGATATTTGGTAAAGTACCATGAGATATTTTTAAATATCATGCAATATTTTGCATTGAAAACCCCCAAAACGTGTGAAAAACACCAAAAAGCTCCAAAAAAATGACAAAAAGGATGTTGCTTATCGGTGCTCTGGCCAATTGTGCAACCGGCTACACTTAAAATAGTGTCGATGAAGTGGGATGTCTACCAAGGCCATAATGCTCTTTGGACCAGTCACAAGCTCTCACAAGATCACAAAAGACATGATTTTGAAAATGACACTTGGGCCCCTTTTATAGCTTCTGACCTCATTTTGACCTAATTTTCAAACTCCTTAGAATTCCACAAAAATTGCACCCCTGGCTAATTTTGACATCCTATATCCATTTTTGGGATCAAAATTGGAATTTTAGTTCATCTTGATGCTTAAAATTGTATTTTAAAATTATACCTTCTTCTAAGCAGCTAGTTGACTTTCTGAGGTCTAATCTTTGAATCATCGCTAGGGCATCTTACTTTCTTCATGTATTCATCATTTATATGCTTCATATCTACTCAAACTCATCCTTTCATGTCTAAAATCATCTTTCTACTTGATTTGGCCTAATTCTTATGATATATTATTTGTGGTCAACTCTAGTCAAATTGGGGCATTCTATCACTCTTTGGTTCTAATCATCTATCTTTCATCTTGGACATTTTAATATTCTAATTTTCTCATATCTATATCATTTATGTATTCCCCTTACCTCATTTTGATTTCAATCCTGAGGGGTCAGAAATAATCTATCATTGCTTGCTATAGCTATCTATTTCTTTAGAATCATTTGTTTGATCTTTTCACTTGCTCTCAATCTATTTTGCTTTACTAGGCATTAGCATTCCTTTTGAATTCTAACATCATTATTTTCCCAATGTCCAGTACTACCCCTATTAGGCTATACACTCAAGATGTACTATCTCTTTCTGCATTTTGTTCTTCAGAATCAAATATATATATCTATTGTTGACTACTTGGCTTCTATTTTCTTTGACATAATGTGTTCCCATATTGATCACACATTAGTCAAAGAGGGGAAAATGTAATCACCTAAAAATTTTCATCTAAACCATTAGCCCCCTTCTCAACATTTTGGCTAATTTTAATTAATCATTTACCTAGACCAAATTGCTAATAATCAATTAATTTGGTTATAACCTTAGTTTGACTATGCTATCCTAAGTTCAATATTTAATTAAAAGAACATGTCCCCTTCTAATTAAATAACAGACCCCATTTTTCTAACCCACTTAAAATGCACACATAAAGTCCTTTTTCCATTTTGCAATCAAAAGAAAAGGCTTTTGAGACTTTTATCTTATATGACAACTCAGCTTATATTCTATTGGTTGAATTGTGTGTGCACAAGGATCACTCCCACTTTCAAATTCCACCCTTGATTACATTCATCTTGCCTCTTAATCTCTACCATCCATTTTTCTTTCAAAGAGAGAGAGCTTTCCCCCTCAAAGGATCCACACTCTTGAGTATTGTCATGCTATAGATTTTCTATTCGGATTCTTGAGAGCCTTTTGTGGAGAGCTTCTATTTCTTGTCTACATTTCTTTCATCATGGCATTTTTTCATATGGCATTATAGTCTAGTTGCATGTTAATATGGTTCTTTTGCAATAGTTTAGCTCACATAGTCTAATTAATATGGATGTAACACTTTCATTTGCTTAGCTTAGTTGCATTGTGCATTTCATCTTAGTTTACTCTCATTCTTGGATTGCATACACAATAGTTATTTGACACTAGCATTCTTGCTCTTGATCAAAGAATCTCCCATCTCATGGTTCACTAGCAAGGGTTTTCTTTTTAAGGCTCATCTGAGAGCTTCTTTTGTGCTCATTTCTATGCCTCTTGCACTCCATGACTAGGGAGCTCTAAGCTAACATTTCAAGCTTTCCAATCCATGGAAAACCTTGGATAGAATGGTTTAGAGAAGTGCACTTTTCTTAGTGTACTATATATATATATATATTGACTAACATATTTATATATTTTTTTATCTTTAAATATGTAGAAATATACATGTATATATACATACAAAAATATGTTTATATCATCTATCTACATTCTCTCTCTCTCCTTCCTTACCCCCCCCCCCCCACTCTCTCTCTCTCTCTCTCTCTCTCTCTCTCTCTCTCTCTCTCTCTCTCTCTCTCTCTCTCTCTCTCTCTCTCTGTAATATTGCTCCTTTACTATCATTGTAGAGTTAATTTTTAAAGTGTTGGTGTAAATAATTATTTACTATTTACACTTTACTTAAGTTTACTTAGATTAATGCATTTACATATTAGTTGTCATGTAAAAAAATGGTAGTTTGCACTCCAACTGAGCACATGTTGCCTACTATATCTCCTTACAAGATACACCTTTGTATTCTTATCCTCTCATTGTTGCACATGCATGCATGCACCATTGAGAATAGTCCACTCTTGGTGGAAATTTTCATAGTTTTTATGCTTATCTCTTGTATGACTCGTAGACATATAAGTTGCATTTATATACATGCACCCTCCATGATGTATTAATCCATTATTATTTTATCATTATTGAGATTCCCATTGATCATTTATTATCTCTCTTGTGCTATATTTTCTACTTCTAGATATCATAGCAATAGGAGCATACATTTTCTAGCAGTTGGAGAGCTTCATTATCTCACACATTGGAGGGTCACAATTCAGATCTAGCATTAAAATTCTTCTGGGAGTGTCTTGAGAAAAAATGGGCCTCACCATTGAATCTATGTGGTCATTTTGGAAAATTTTGACTATAAATTTGTCTATGTTAGGAAAAAGAAAATCTGAAGTAATTTTTTTACAAATTGGACTTGGAAGCCTGATTTTCCAATTTGGAGGATTATAAGTATCACTCTTCATAGTGAGATTTCTTTTTTGTGGTATGGTAATCAATCCAATACAGGAAACAAATCTATAATTTGGCTATTTTAAAACTTGGCATTTTTTTTGTTTCACACATTGGGCCCCAATAGATTCCCATTCATAGTGCTAATAGGGACCCACATCTCCTTTGTGGTACCTAAGCACCCATACATTGCTAATCTAACCAAATTTTAGTCGTTGAGATTGAACCATTGGCATTGAACTTGAAGATACCCACAATCCAAACTTTGAGCACATCTAATCTCTTCATTCTCAATTGGAAGCATTCTTAGTGGATATGTTTCATCTAATTCATGGGATTTATTTGATTGTCCATGAGTTATTGGCATCTCTAAGGACAATGAAATCTAAGACAAGGACATCTACATCCAAATTCATGATATTGAGAGAATCTCACATCACTAGAATTGGGTACAAGACATGGATCCATAGTCCATCCAACCTGATATGTGCTCAATCTTGAACTAGTTTATCAGCTAATATTGGTTTGGAAAGAACCAATGGGAAAATTTAGATTACCATCCCACATCTAAGCATATTTTCCTTCATCAATCTAATCTTCTCATCACTAATCCATTTGACTTATCAGAGAGATCCTAGAGTGACCCAATCTTGAGAGTGGTAGGTCCCTCTACTTTTGTGACACTGCTCCACATTGATCTACCAATGGGTATCATAGTCTAAGTTTCTTTCACACTCACTAATCTACATTAGCTCCATTACATGTGCCAAGAATAAGCTTAGAAATTCAAGAATAAAATTGATCATGCATCTAGCCCAAGATCGCTAGTCTATTTCATGTTAAGAATGTCAAAGTCATTCAACATAGCAAGACTGGTGATTTTATTTTTATTTTTTCAAATTTTGATAGTCTCCATAATCTAAATTGGATGCCCAACAAAAAAATTTTGGTCTCATTTGTTCTTTTATTTTTATGGGAGGATAAGTTTCAAAATTATTCTCATGATCACATAATTAGTTATATATCTTAATATTTATATCTAATTAACCCTAAGAACTAGACATTTTGGTTTTACCTTGATAGGAACAAAATTGTCAAAGTTAACACCATGTTTTAGATTAAGGTAGAAACAAGTTTTGAGGGGACCTGGAACCTAATAGAGAATAAGAAAAACAAAAGATGGAAACACAATAGAAATAGGGAAACTAGGACCAACAATCCAACTAGCAACCAATGCCCATAACTAAACTAATTCTTTGATCACCTTAGCTAGTTCCTTACCAATCACCACAATACCTTGAAGAATATCCTTCACAGCCAAACCTAGAGTAGCAACAACTTTCTTCATAATTTGCCCAGTTCTCTTACTAGGGCCACCAGATATCTTAACTATAATAGGGGAAATGATTTTCTTGTTACTTCTTTTACCAATGCTTGTTGTAGCAGCACAAAAACTCAAGTTACCATGTCCATCCTTTGACCCTATCCTTAACCAATTGGAAAAATTCCATTTCATAGGCCTTTAACTTCTTAGGGATATTTACCCACATAATTCTTTGGCTCAATTCACTTCATTTTTTCTTCATCTAATTCATTTTGGAGCTCTCCCATATTTTTCTTGAAAGATCATTTCACCATGTTGTTATCATATTCATTGGCCTCATCATCACACATTTTATCTAAATTAATAGTCACATCCTGGGTACCATCTAGCTTTAACTAGTTTTCTTTGTTTAAACCCTCCTAAGCCATATTATTGTTCTAGTTCTCCTTGTTCATTTTTTTCCCTTTAATCACAAGGGTGTTATCCTCAACATTCCTTTCCTTTTCTAAGTCTGTTAGTAGCTTAACCTCATTAATATCCATCTGGGTAGGCATAAGCCCTTTAGTTTGAGTCATTATATTATTTTTCTCATTCTGGCCTAAGGGTTATGAATACGAGTTATCTTTCATTTTTCCCTCATTACATGATGCAAGAGCATCTTGGCTGTAAGAGAAATTTTACATCACCCAAAAATATTTTATTTTCACTCTTTTCTATTTTAATAAGGGCTAGTAGACAGGGTGGTTACTATTTATGGGAACTTGCTATTTTTGGTAAGTTTTTCATATGAGCTTGGAATGTTCTCATTTTCTACATTAAAGTTGATTTTAGAATTATAAGCCTACCATAAAAATCTCATTGCTCCAGCTTAAGTATCAAAGAAGTTATTACAGATTTTTGGTGGAAAATTTTATAGAGAAATCATCAAGCTCACTATTGGATGCCTTAGAGTGCCTAGATGAAGTTCAAAAACTTGACAGAAGTGTGCTTGCATCATTTTGAGCCTATATAGTAGGAGTTGGAATTTCTGAAAAGTGGTTGTAATAGCCAATTAGAGCAATGGTTTAAGAGTTATGGCCTTCTGAAGTTGGGCTACCAAAATTTCTAAAATAATTTATCAAAGATGTATTTAGCTGACTCTATATGTATTGTTAGGGTATGTTGGCCCTAGGTATTAAATTTGAGCATCTAGAAGATTCCTAGGTGGCATAAAATTGCATGTTTAAGAAAGGCTCAAACATTGTCTAGGACAGCTTTGGGTGATAGTTCATAGCTTGTCTTGTAGATTATTGGAATGAATGCACCCATGTGGGTTAAAATATTGTAATTGTGAATTCTATAATTCTACATTTGTGGTGATAATAAGAAGTCCATATTTTATTCTTGTAGTAGTTGTTGTTTCTTTATTGCTATTATGAGTTTATGGTATTAAGGGGAGCACCATTCATCAAGTGGTATCAAAGATAGAGTTCTTAAGTGTTTGGACTGATCACTAACTATGAGGTAGTTCACACTAGGACCATGGTTTGGGTTAAGTGTATAGACAGATCACCCATTGTGAGGCAATTTGTACTAGGCTTTTAGAGAAAGCATGAAAATACCTCCACAAAGAGAGTATGATGAAAGAGCTATAGGTCTTACACCTGAGGGTTTTAAAGCCCTCCAAAGAAAAATGCAAGCATTAGAAGAAAAAATGCATAGAGTAATAAATCTTCTTATAAAATATGAAAGCAAGGATGAGGATAAAGTAGAAGAAAATGTTGAATCAGAGGCAGTTCTAAACCTAGAGGAAGAGAAGCTTTTTAGGGCCATCTCCAAAATTGGAAAAAGACCTAAGTTTGAAGTTTCCACATTTTTGAAAAATCTTAACCTAGAGGAGCTGGTTGATTGGATCAATGAATTGGAGTACTTTGAGTATGAAGATATTGAGGATCCTGATAGGGTCAAGTTTGTGAAGGCAAAACTAAAGGGACATGTGAAGATTTGGTGGAAGGAGGTTTAGTTGGAGTAAAATAGAAAGGGAAAGGGAAAAATCACCAAATGGGAGTGTATGATAGCTAAACTAAAGAAAAAATTCATTATCATGGATTATGAGCTTGATCCACTAAATAAAATGAAAGGGTTGAAGCAATCAAGAAAATCTATTCAAGAGTGTACCACAAAGTTCTATCGAGTTCTCATTAGAATTGTCTATGCAAAAGTTGATAAGGAGAAAGTGGCCTGTTATCTTAATGAGTTAACACCAAGTATTTAGGATGAACTAATTTTGGTTTTAATGAATAGTATTGAGGAGGTATATCATTTTTCCCTAAGAGTTGAGGAAAATTTGAGCAAGAAGTTTGCAACAAGAATAGTGAAAGAGGTCATGGTGAAAGATCTAGTAGATGACCTTATGGAGGTTGTAATGATGATTAGAAGAACAAGGATGAGGCTAGATGTAGTAGTAACAACTAGAGGGGAAATTATTCCAATAATTTCCATGATCAAAAAAATGGAGATTAGAGAGGAAGAGGCATAAGACAAGGATCTAGAAGAGGGAGTTTCCATGGAATTTTTTTTCATTGCAGAGAAGAAGGGCATAGAAAATTTGAATGTTCCCAGAACCAAGGAAGGATAGTGCAAAGAATAGGTGGCTAGGAGAGAGTTGCACATATTGATGAAGATGCCATATCCTCACATTCTAAAAATACTAAAAGAGGAGAAGTCCTAGTTAATAGAAGAGTCCTACTAAGTGGTGAGAATGAACTTGATCAAAGAAGGAGCTTGTTTTGCACAAGGTACAAATGTGAAGATAAGTTTTGTGATGTGATCATTGATGGTAGAAGTATTGACAATCTAGTGTTACAAACGATGCTCACCAAGTTGAAGTTTAAGAGACAGAAACATCTGCATCCATACCATATTGCTTGGGTGCAAGATGACCACAAGATCATGGTCAAGGAGTGGCAATTAGTGAAGTTCAAGATTGGAAGCTACCAGGATGAGGTGTTGAGTGATGTCATACCTATGGACATATGTCATATGGTTTTGGGTAGACCATGGTAGTTTTAAAATCATGTTATACACAATGCATGAGCAAATACCTACACTTTAACCAAGGATGGAGTGAAGCATAAGTTGAAGCTATTGAAAGATAAAGAAGAAAAGGTTTGTAGTGCTACTAGAATATGTTTTGTTGATGGAAAAGAGTTTCTCAAAGGTATGAAGTGTGAACATATGTGTTTTTCTATAATTCCAAAAGATAGTGAAGAAGAAGTAGAGGAGATACCTACAAAATTTGTAGATATGTTGGAAGATTTTTCTAATATTGTACCAGATAATGTACGTAATGGATTGTCCCCAATAAGGAATATTGGTGACTAGATGGATTTGATTCCTAGAGCTGGTTTTCCAAACAAGGTAGTGCATATAATGACACCAATAGAAAGTGAAGAGTTGAATTGACAAGTTCATGAGTTATTTTAGAAGAGGTTGATTTGAGAGAGTCTGAGTCCATGTGTTGTACTAGTTGTATTAGCACCAAAGAAGATTGGAGAATGGAGGATGTGCATAAATTCTCATGCTATCAAAAAGATCACAATCAAGTACATATTTCCATTGCCAAGGATGGATGATATTATGGACTATTTGAGTGGACCTAAGTATTTCACAAAGATAGATCTGAAGAGTGGGTACCATCAAATTCATATCAGAGAAGGTGATGGTGGAAGACTTCTTTCAATACTAAAGAAGGACTATATGAATGGTTAGTCATTCCTTTTTGGCTAGCCAATGCATTGAGCACTTTCATGTGGCTCATGAATGAGGTACTAAAGGAGTTTTTGGATAAGTTTTTCATTATGTACCTAGATGATATTTTGATCTTTAGTAAGGCATTGGAGGAGAATTTGATCCATATTCACAAGGTGTTTGATAAGTTGAGGGAAGGAAAGTTGTTAGTAAACTTGAAGAAGTGTAGCTTTGTAAAGAAGGAGTTGGTGTACCTGTGATTTGTAGTCTCACCAAAAGTTCTGAAAATTGATATAGAGAAAGTGAAGGATATCCTTAAATTTCCTACTCCAAGAAGTGTGATAAAGGTAAGATCTTTTCATGAACTGGTTAGTTTTTACAGAAAGTTCATAAGAGGTTTTACCAATATTTGTGGACCCTTGACTAAAAAAATGAGAGGTGATAGGAAAGAATTTAAGTATACTATAGGAGGAAATAAGAGTTTTAATTTGTTAAAAAAGAAAGTTACTGAGCAATCTATTTTAGCACTTCCTAATTTTAATAGCGTGTTTCAAGTAGACTGTGATGCTAGTGGTACTACAATAGGAGCTATTATGAGCTAAGAAGGTATACTTGTTTCTTATTTTAGTGAAAAGTTGAATGACACAATTTTTAAAGAAAATATTATTTTTTATGATTAGGGATTTTATGCTATAGTTCAAGCATTGAAGAAGTGGAGATGCTATCTTCTTCCTAAAGAGTTTGTTTTGTATAATAATCATCAAGCTTTGCAATATATGAATAGTAAAGGAAAATTAAACCAAAGGCATTTGAAGTGGGTTGAGCTTTTGCAAATTTATACATTTGTTTTGAAACATAGGAGTGGGAAGTCTAAAAAAGTTACAGATGCTCTTAGTAGAAGAGAACTTTTGCTAACATAAATGCTAATAGAGGTGGTGAAGAAGGACATCATAAAGATGAATACACGGTACAAGACTAAGTTATATGTGAAAAGGAGGTATAAGGAATTTTAGATTGGAGATGAATTCATGGTTCATTTGAGAAAGGAGTGTTTTCTAGTGGGTAGATATAAGAAGATGAAGTGAAGAAGTTTGGACCATACAAGATAGTGAAAAGGCATGATTCTAGAAATGCTTATGAAGTGGAGTTGCCTACTAAATTGAATATTTTACCAGTATTTAACATTTTAGATTTCACAAAGTATTATGAAGGAGGTGATGGGGATGAAGTTGCAGAATCCTAGTGGAGTATTCCAGTAGCTAGTTCGGCTACAAAAGAGATTGAGGAGATACTGGACAATCATGTGGCAAAAGTACCAAGAACAAAACTTATGAAGAATATCTAGTCAAATGGAAAGGGAGGCTAGTAGAGGATTCATCAAGTCTAGTAAAGGAGGAGGTTTACCATCTTGGTTTTCCTCTAAACACAAGACATGATGGAATCACCTTTCAAATTACCCAAGATGTCTAGTGCAGGAGCATCTAAGGTGTAAGAGCAATCTTTCATCACCCAAAAATATATTTTTTCAGTCTTTTCTATTTTAATAAGGACTAGTAGATAGGGTGGTTATTATTTATGGAAACTTGCTATTTTTAGTAAATTTTTCATATGGGATTGAAATGTGCTCATTTTCTACATGAAGGTTCATTTTAGAATTATAAGCCTACCATAAAACTCTCATTTCTCTAGCTTAAGTTGGAGAAGTTATTGCAAATTTTTGGTAGAAAAAATTGCAGAAAAATCTTTAAGCTCACCATTGGAGGCCTTAGAGTGCCTGAATGAGGTCTAAAAACTTGATGGAAGGGCACTTGCACCATTTTGAGCCTATAGATCAAGATCTATCATTTCTAAAAAATGGTTATAAAAGCCAATTGGAGCAATGGTTCAAGAGTTATGGCCTTCTGAAATTAGGCTACCAAAATTTCTAAAATAATTTGTCAAAATGTATTTAGCCAACTCTATATGCATTGTTAGGGTCTGTTAGCCCTAGTTATTAAGTTTTAGCAACTAGCACATTCTAGGGTGGCATAAAATTTTAATGAAGGCACCCATGTGGGTTAGCATATTGTAATTGTGAATTCTGTAATTAAACATTTGTGGTGATAATAAGAAGTCCATATTTGTTCTTACAGTTGTTGTTGTTTCTTTGTTTTTATAATGAGTTTATGGTATTAAGGGGAGCACCCTTCATCATTACTACTTTCCTTATCATCTTTATCCAAAGAGACTCGTTGACTACCAAAATACCCATCCAAGTTGGACCTGAGATCAATAATTCAAATTTAATGCCATGTTACTAACATTGTCTACAAAGGGTATCCATTGGAACTTTAATCACTTTGATAACTCCAAGGCAATAAAGAGACAACAGACAAGATGGAAACCACCAACATTAACTTAGCTTAAATTAAACTTTGATGGTGCTACAAGAGAGGGTGTTGGGGCAACAGGTGGAGTGCTGAGGAATGGAAATGGTGAAGTGCTACTAGTCTATTCTAGGGAAATTGGTGGAGGAAGTAATAATATGGCTGAAGTAATGGCTCTACTCTGGGTCTACAATTGATTAATGATATGCAAATAAATGGAATAACTATAGAAGGTGATTCTAAATTAATAATTGATATGGTGAAGGGATTCTCTTGGCGAGGTTGGAATATCCAAAACATTATCACAGATATTAGACATATCCTAAGTGGGATGGAAAAAGTCAAGTTATAGCACATATATAGGGAAGGTAATATGGTGGTGGATGTTGTTGTTGTTATGGGGTTTGAGTTAAAAGAAATGAAATGTTGAAGAAGCATGGATATCCTAAAGGAGGAAATTAAGGGTTTGATTTGTAGGGAAAGGGAGTGACCAAAAATTGAGCATGGCTAAAAAAATAAAGATCAGTGCCAAATTTGGTAGTGTCATCTCTAGGAAGGCAAAGCTTGCTAAAATTAAGAAGTACAAAGGAAAGATGACAAGACACCTTTTTACATGTTTGATGATAAATAGATGCAATTTGAGGCAAGAGTTGTTTCACAATTATGGTAACATAATGCAAAATTTTAAACACTTTCTTGTTGAGATTACAAAAAAATCATTACGAATACTATTAGGGATTTTAGGGATGTTAGAGTTATGATGCATAGTATGCATAAATCCTATAATAAAAAGGTATAGGATTTTAAAATGCCTCAAAACCATGCTTGTAGCATGATTAAAGATCCTAGAGATGTTATTTTAAACCCCATAGTGTTGTTATTGTTTAACAATATCCCTATTGTCAACAAGCTTGAGGGTAATTAGTAAGATTTGGGGGTTAGGGATCAATAGAGAAGAAATGGGTGGTAATCTAAATTGATTAGAGCCAACAAAAATAGAAGATTTTAAGGAGAGGATAGTGACCTAGTTCATGCTAAAAGAAGGGGGCTTTATTCCTTATATGTAGGCAATGGCGGGTTACGATGAAAATTGTGCTTTTCAGTTTGTGAATGATTGGAATGACTGAAGAGTTTCCATAAATGGTATCTCATTAAAAGTAAATGAGGAGGTTATCTCTATGGCCACTAGTTTGTCCCTAAAGGGGAAAAAATGGAAGAAGGTTACAAAAACAATAGATGAGGCCATCATGAATTTCTTTTTCACTGATAATGAAGAACCTATTTGCTATAGGGGAGGCTTCCAGAGGGATAAGTTGTCAGCTCCTTAGGGTGATGTCTATCTAGTGATCATGAAGTACCTCACACTCAAAGGCTAGTTTGGAGTCTATTATTATTATCACTTTCCTCTCCTAAACCATTTTAGAAATCAAGAATTTATTTTTATTCCATTCTTTCTATTACATTCTCTTGAGGACATGATTAGCAATGTTAGGGAGAAGAGAAGTAAGGGTAATAATTTCACTATCATTCACCAAGGTCTAATTTTTAGATTTTACCAATTTCATCTTGCCCTCTATCCACCTAGGGTCATTGTTGTTGATAATCAATGCCACCAATACAATTCCCCTATGAGTTCTAGTACTAGAACTAGAATCCACATGCTACACCCATCCCCTAGTAAGAATAATAAAAAAGAAAGAAAAAACCAGACCTAGTACTTGAATAGAAGGGTAGTACAAAAATCAAAATTGAAAAACCAGTGGAGGTGGATCTTGGGGATTCGGAGGAGGAGGGAGGAAATTGTAGGAGAAGATTGAGAAGGCTAGCCAAGTCACTAGCAAGATATAAACAAAAGGAAAATAGATTTAGGGTCAAGGAGGTGGAGGAGGAGAATTATGAGAACAATGGGAGAGAGCTACAGGAGGAGAAACATTTTGACTCCAAGAGAGAGAAGGTGAATGAGGAGAAAGAAAAAAGTGAAAACTCCATTGATAACACCTAGGTGTCTTCTGGTACTATCAAAACCACTGAGACTACTCATGTGTTAGCTAGTTTTACCTTGCAACCTATCACCTTCTATGAGGACAACAATAAAATGGATACCTCCCCTGTCACCATCTCCTCTCTAGCTAAGGAAAAAACCAATGTTTTTGCTAACCCGCAAATCTTGTAGGATGAGAACTAGCCATTAACAAATATTATGGAGGCATCTAAGAATGTGGAAAAAGGAAACAAGGACGAGGAGGAATAGAAGGAGAAGAATGCATAGATGGAGAAAAGGGTCAAATATTTAGAGACTCCTCTAAGTTTTCCTTGAAGGTTCTACCCTCCAATTATTGGCACAAGAGAAGGATAGGGTAGGGTTGGACATGGAGGATAGAAAATTCCTATATAAGTTTCTTGCTGAGGATTGGGCTAGGGTGCTTCTTCTTGGAAAAGGAAAAGATAAGGATGAGAAATAATGTGGAGGGGTTTTTAGCCCTAGTTTGTTTATATGTTTTTGCAGTTGTTTTGTTTGTTGGTTTATAGCTTATTCTCAGACTTGGGTTGGCCTATTTATGCCAATAGTTATTATGTTCTAAACAATCATACTATGCTCAGTACTATAGTTTTTAGAGTTAGTATAGATGATACTCTGGTAGTTGTGAATGATCATGTGTTGTTTTTTGGTTACTAATTGTTGTTTGCTATTGTAGTGGTTTCTCTATGCTTGTTTCTTTTGGCAGTGTGTTGGTTGCCAAATTTTTGGTTGTAAGGGCTGACCCCCTTGTTTTGGTCACTTTTTATTTAACATTGTCTATATTTGAAATTGGACTCCTCACCATATTCATTTTTAGATTTTGTATTCCATCTTCAAGAGTCCATAAGTCATTCATCTTAGCTCCAAATTGAGCACAATATTTTTTTATTTTGGTCTACATTTCCTAAATTTTCTATTAGAGTAACTATTTTTTTCATTTTGGTGGACAAATTTCATAGAATTGGAAACTCTTGGTGAATGTATCTATCTAGTTCCATATTTTGCAACTTTTGTGGCTCCATTTAATCTCATGTGTTGGAAGTCTTATTGGGAAGAAAGATACTAAGGGGAGGTGAATCAGGATCTATAAACTTTTAACTCCTTGAATAGAATAATAGATTAACTAAATTCACTCATAATCCATCTCATGTACAATTTTGAACTATAAAATAAAAATAAATCTAACTATGCATAACATCCATCAACATAAAAATGCAAACACATAACACAAAGATTTTGGTTACCCAAAAACCCTCCAAGGTGAAGGTAAAATTGGCATGGGGATGACACCCAAAAAACCTCCACTACTAATTAATAAATTTTTCCTATTAAGGCTACAATGTTGATCACTTCTGATTATCTAGCCTATGAGGGTTCTACTTAGTTAGAAGCATTACAAGATTGTTAAGCCTACCTTGATTAAAGGATTTAAACTTATAATTAAGTAAGCACTCTATTAGGATATTTAACTAGGCCTACTAAAACTACTTTTTTGAGAGCTTTTCCCTGATACACTATTTATAATATCTCAATACCTAATCCTTTGGATTTCTCTTATGAATTTGATTACAAATCTTCTCTCTTCAATGTCTAAATCTGATCTCCTTATCTAATTTTATTTGTTCTTCCCTTCACTTTTAGGTTTCACTATTTTATCGCTTTAACAAACTTAACCTTCCTCATAATGTCTTTATTATTTTCATATGTTCACAATCTTTATTTTCATGCATACACATTAGGGGTTTGATCCCTTCTTAAATAGACAATAGTGGACACTTCTAGATCATAATCAATGATAAAGAATTCACTCTTTTTCTACTTAGTCCTTCTATTTTCTAATTAGTTATATTGTCATCCTTGGGATTGATGTCCTCTGGAAAAAAAGTGTAATTATCTCTTTAAATGTCTCTATAATCTATAAATATCATATCTAAGTCAGCCAAAATGATTTTCATAAGTGTTTGTTCTATTACAAATACATATGCCAAAACTATTTTACTCAAAAATTGAATATCTTGATTCTCGGTCATAACTAACATTCATGTTGTCCCTCGACTTCTATATTCTTACCAGATATTGACTCACTTGACATAAACTAACTTTACATTGCTTAGTCTCCATATGTGTCACTCAACATATATTGTGACTTGGTCTATACTACAGTGCTCAACAACCTTTAACTTGCTCAGCATAAAGAAAACTATAAACAAATCCATGTAACTCAACCTTTATTAAATGTCTCAGTTGTAGTGATGGCTAACCAACAATTCCTACAAAATGACTAAGTGTTGGGCACTAATAGGAAACAAGGCTTTGAGATCAATAATCTCCCCCTTTGACATTAGTGGAAAAAATACATTGTCATGACATATCAAATTAGTCAAAATTGCAAAAATAGCAAAATTAGTACTCCCCTTAGATTGTGATTTAGTCCTTAAAAACTTGACTCTATCATACATAATATATGTACATGTATTCGACATACATATGATCTACATACTTGATTAGATGTCCCCTATGAGTAATGTCATGAATGATTTCCCCCTTTTTTTTGACACTTTACAGCTTGGGGTTTGTAGGGGTTAGTTGGTATTTATCCAAAAATGTTTTGTGGTTTGATAAAATCACCTCTAATTCTCAATTCCATCTAGATTTTGGTGATTCTAGGACCTAAATCGAGATTTTGAGCTGAGTACTTAAATCAACTAAACTATCTGCAGTTGAGAGATGAGGATCTCTCTTAACTAAATCTTGTGCAACTAATGGTTCCTTCTGAATGACCTCCATATGAGGTAGCAACATGGTTTGTATAGTAATTTTTTTTTTTTCTTTTTTTTTTTTGTCTTTATCCATTAGCTTGACTAATATACCTTGACCAAATGTCAATTTATCAAATAAATGGGAGCTTGAACTTGTGTTCTTGCTTAAAGAATTAGCACAAGCCTTCAAATCTTCTTGTAATTGATCAATGGAGGGTTAATTCTCCATGGTAAAGAAATCAACATCACAAAGTTTTATATACAATGAATGAATAATTTTCAAAATCCCTTCCAAACTAGTTGCAATGTTAGAAAGCTCAACTTGTGTTATTGTAAGTTTGGTTGAGACTTTCTCCAAAACTTTTTCTTGGACCATCTCATCATCTTGTCATTAGTTTCTATATCTTCATTATTTTCTTTCTCAATTGTACACACTAGTTTTTACAACATTAGCTTCTACTAATTTAGATTATGAATATCAAAATAATCTACAAAAATATCTTTAATATCATGGAGTTCCTACTTTTTCTCAAACTCTCTCCTTGGTTTCTCTTTCTTTGTCTCACAACTTAGCAAAGCTTGTATCTTTTTTTTTCTCCAATGTCATGTTGTCAATGTCATACTTGGGTGGTATGATAACCTAATCTAAACTCACTAGAGTCTCTAGTGTGTCAAAATTATGTGAAATTATCTATGACCAAGGGGTGTTGTCACTAGGTAGTGATAGTTGCAAGTGTTTTCCTTTTGCACTTGATCCAACTATACAGTGTTTAATGGGTATATGCTCCTATTGAGTTGATGTAAACTATTGAATAGTTATAAAAGTTAATGAATTAGTTTTATTAACACTTGGTAGATGAATAAGAGCTTGGATAGTTTCTTTCTTCTTAGGCTTTTTATTCTTTGTCAACTTAGATGGTTCTACCTCCTTGGCTCCTTCTGAGGTATCTTGGGCTGATTTATCTACTTCACCTTTTTGTTCTTCTTTCCCATCGATAGCATGACTAAAATTTGGTAACACAATGATGACCTCACCTTGTTTCTTGTAACTCATATCTAGAACAACTATTACTGATGTAACTCAAAAACTAGCAGTTGATGCACTATCAATCCATGGATAATTTTGTATTTGTAAGAAAAGTGGATTGCTACATAGAAGAGAGGTGTCTAAGGTATTTGTTTCAAAAAAAAACAAATCCTCCCTAGTTAATATTCTTTGATTTTTATGTGATGAATTAGAAACATCCTTTATAGTGACAATATCCTCTTTTTCACTCCCCTCTACTAACTTCCTTACTTCTTCTTCTAGTCTCTCAATTTCACCATCATCTTCTTGATTATCTAATTCTATAGCATCTCTACCCTCTTCCTCTTTTTCTTCTTTTGTTGATGGAAGTAGCAATCCAAATGCTTTCTTCCATATCAAAACACTTACTTCTTCAATTTCATCTACTTTATTCTTCAAAAAAAGTATGCACTTACTTTTGGCATGAATATCTTGGAAAAATATCTTAGGGTGTCTTCCCTAAGTCAGACATAGTTTGAGCTAATGTGGTGTCCCTTATTTTCCTTTTAGTGGATAATTCCCACTTCTAGTTTGCATTTAATTTATTATACAAACTCTTAGGAATACCCTTTCCTAATTTAATAGGTGTATACTTAGATGTTTCCATCATGTCTAGCATCACCTTTTCAATTATTTCCTAATCTTCCTCATTTAAAGAATCATATTTAATTTTATTGAAACTTGCTATGCCAATTGAGTTCCTAATATTTTCACATACCTAATCAATAGTCATGGGAGGTTACCTAGGCACAATCTAAAATTTTCTCAAATCATCAGACTTAGTTTCCTCTTCTTCATCCTCCTCCTCATCAAGTGTCATGATCAATTTTCTTCTTGGCCTCTTTTCTAGGCTATGCATGGTCCCTTTAGTTTGTTTCCTCTTTTCTAGACTTATCTTAGTTTTAGAAACTGAGTGTTGCACTACCTTGGACCTTTTTATTATCCTCCTCTTTGGCTTAGGTTTAGGAGGTGTAACTACCTTTCTCACATACTTCTTTAGATCCTTCTTTACCTGTGGATCAATAATGATGATTTTCTTTTGTTTGGTTGCCTTAGGCTTTGCAAAAACTAGATCTTTATCTTTTGATTCTTTATCATATTCTTATTCATCATGAGATTCTTTATCTTCACCTTTGCCCTCTATTATCTAGATTTATCCTTTTCCAATCTTTCCCTTAAGATCTCCTATCATCTTCTTCTATTTCCTATCCATCTTGGGCACTTTGGTTTGCATTATCATTCTTATCTTGGCTAGCTCATAATTGTCAAAGGGCTTGACATTCTTGTCTATTTATTCAAATAACAAAGAAATAATTGTTGTAGTGATTTCATCCATGTTTACTTTGTATTACATTGGTCTTAACCATGCAACTCTAGGTAACACTTCTTATGCATATGTGTAATCTGTATCTACCATGAAATAAATGTATTCATAGTAGTGATCCACCACTAATTCTAGGATCCTCATTCTATTCTAAATTTTTCTCTTGAAGTCATCAAAATAGTTATCCATGATTATCTCAAAGTTTTCCCCTAATTGCTTAATGAAAACATTGATTTTCTTAGTGACTAATCTAGTCTTATCCCATACAACTATATTGATGGTAGGAAAAGAATTATGCACATAGAAAAATATACAAACTAGGAAAGATCCAAACTTGCATGAAGTTTTCCTAGCCTTCCAAGTTGCTCCAAGATTTTTTGATAGTTGTTGTAGTTACATCTTATCCAAGTCATAATTGGGATCTTTCTTTACAATTATGTATCCTAGGCTAACTATAATGCATGGAACAATGTTCATTCATCTTGACTAATATAGTTTTTGTGCAACTACAAACACTATAAACTCAATAACTAGATCTTCAATTCCATCAATATACATTCCTCAACCATTCCACCTAACCTTTATCTGATCCTCAACAATGTTCTTTTTTGTGCACCTTATCATCTTTACTCCATCCAAGGTAGGACAACTAGTAACTCAGTGAATGATTTCTTTTTTGATCTTTACTAGTCCACCTTGCAACCATAATTTCATGTCATGTACTCAACTCAATATAATCTTTATCCATTCTACCTTGAATACCTTAGTAAATACTAGGGCACAAGTAAGCCCTTTCTCGGCAACAATCATGTTTTCATCTTTCAAAATTCTAGTATTATATAGCTCATCATAAGTAGCTTGTAATTCATACTCTCCAATCTCTTCAATCTTACACATGTAACATGATCAAACATCATGAACCATTAAGACTCTAGGTGGAATCGATGACAAAATGCTAGATGCATCTCCATTCATCATAATGTTAGGGTACACTGTGAATTTGGGTGGAGGACACTAGTCATTCCTAATAATTTGTGCATTGATCTCCTTCAAAATCTCTTTCCTAGATATGGATGTAGTGGATGCCATTTGGAAACTAGGGTTTAAGAAACTTCACTTCAACAATTTCAAAATAAACTTAACTCAACATTATAAACCTTACTTAGTTCTTCAAAGCTTTTCAATGACACACTATGATTTGCTCGTTTTGTTGTTGAAATTTCCTTTGAATTGCTTGTGTGAACTAAAATCACTTGGTAAATGAAAATGAACATCAAAATTTCATATATACCTCCAATCTATCAAATTAGGTCTACAATGAATTTATTGTACTAGAGTAGGTGCATTATAGTTATCTCGACCTTCTCCAAACATTATTTTTGCACTTCTTCCCTTTTAATATTTGGTTGTTATTATATAGATTGGTCAGTATATTACCTTGGTTTTATATGAACACTCAACTTATATGATATTACTCAGTCTCTATAGACCGTAACACTAATACTTGGCATCTATTATGAATATGAATTATTTTTCTCAATTCTTCCCTTAGATTTGTCCTAGTGCATCTTGATTCATGCATATATGGACTTTTAATTATATTTTATGTTAGGAACTAATATGTAATTTCTCATTCAAGAGTACATTTCCTCACATACATTCATTTCTTAGTTGGGTATACTACTTTGAGCTTCTACATTCTTTTTGTATGTTTAACTTATCTAAACTTTTCCTTTTCCCCTTTTGTGTTCATTGATTGGTGCTAGTGCTCGAGTTCTGTAGTTCTTACTAACATGTCCAACCTTGTGATAGCTAAAGAAAACTAATCTAACATTTACCCATTTCTTGTAATTTCCTCTGAAATGTGTCCTAATGCAATTATCTAGAATGTGACCATACTCTCTATAATAACATCAATTATACCATGTGTTATTATCCCAATTGTAAGAGCTACCTTTATTAGGTGTATATTCTTGCTTCTTAGATGTCTAATTGGATTTTATTCTGGATCTTCATTCATGAGCTCTATGTCCATAATTCTAATAGATGTAGAAATGTCCTTTATATCTAGGTGCAATAGGTACTTCACCTTCCTTAGACCTGCACTCATGTGTTTGGTGTCCTTGATTCTTGCAATTAGAAAAATTGCTAGTAAAATTAGGATTAGGATTTTTCTCACCAATCTTCCCTCTGCAAATATTTGTTGTTTTTTCCTCCTTACCACAATGATAACATGTAGGTTTTCCTTTAGGTTTTTCATTTTATTTTTCTCCACTCTTAGATGATTATCCTTCTTTAGTAGATGAGTAGAGATTGATGTGTCCTAATCCAAAAGTGTCATTAGATGACCTTGGTGATCTTATCAATTCTTTAAAGTATCTTATAGCTTCACTTGGTTTATTCATCCTTTCCAGTAGTTCTTTCTCAAATCTTAACTGATTTCTTAGTTGGTCTCTTTATGATCTCAAATTTACAATCTCCATGTATTTTCTATTTAGTTCCTAATCTGAAAGAAACAATTGATTCATCATGTCTAACTAATTGTTTTTAACCTTTTACACATTAGATGACCTTTCTTCAAGTTTGATTGTCTTTTGGCTCTTGTCTTCTTCAGTCATGACTTTCTCTTCTTCAACTTTCTTATTTTGTTCAGTCACTTCACATAGTCTTAGTGATTGGATTTCATGCTCTCTATGTTAGAAAAATGGATTACTAAGAACGAGGGTGAATCAGTAATCTAAAAACTTTAGTCACCAACTAGATATTATTACTTACTTTAAACCATGCATAACAAAGAAATAAAGTAATGTTCAATAGTAATAGTAACAATGCACAAAGATAACTCATAACACCATATTTTGTTAACTAGGGAAACCTTGGGCAAGGGAAAACCCTAGTGGGAATGATACCCACTAGACAATATACTGATATATAAGTTCCTTGTTAAAAGATGGACCCTATTAGGAGTAAATGAGAAAATTTAGTATAAGGAGTCTCTATTAGGAGACTTTGAATCCTTTTTGGGAGATTTCAACCCTATTATGAGTTATGGTACAATGTATGCAAGAAGAGCCTAGTGCCCAAATATGCAATTTCAACTACAAGAAGAGATCACTACTCAAACAAATAATTTACTAAGACCCATTTTCCTTGACTAATCTCTAATCTTCACCTTGATCTTGGATCACCAAATAGCTCATATAAAACTTTTCATATATCACTTTCACAAAAGTTTGCATATAACACTTGCACATCACTTACACTCTTCTTATTGCAAAATACACTTTGCATAAATACCATACCTTTTCATTAATTTCTTCTAGGTTGGCAAAGACCACAAACCAATTTTCCAACTTAGAGTAAATATCAAGGATTTTGGACCTAATTGGACAAGTAATTATTTTGTAAAAGAATAATTCTTTCCTTTAATTCCACTATCGTGTTTCACTTCAAACATGAATATCTTTGTTCTGTAAAGTCCACACTAACTTCTAAGGTTATACACATCATCTCCAACATGTATATTATCTCCATGAAACTTTTCTAGTTATAATATGATGTTAGCAACAAGTTATTAAAAAACAATACACTGTTGTAAACCAAATTCTATACTTAGACAATTTTCTAATTACCAAACATTAAGTATCTTTATTTTTGAGGTTTCCTATGAACATGTACATCATGTGTTTCCATAAATGACAACAATTAAATATCACTATTAGCTAATTGTCAACACTCTCTTCAATCCTCAGACTTCTTCATTCAGAATTTTGTTTCTCTCTAGTAGGTCTACTATTGTTTTATCACATTCACTAGATTTTCCATTATCAAACAATCCTTTAGTGTTAACTTTTTGATAAAGTGCAGCATTATTCTAGATAGCCATTTCTATTCTTTTCTTTAAGGACTTTTTGAATTCCTTTCTCATTATTTCAAGTTGTTGTAGTCTTTCCAAATCATCTCTCTAGATTTCAATCATATGATTCTCAATAGTCTTTCATAATTTGTAAGTCTCCATCTCCAAGATCTAAACTCTCAATTTTTTAGACTTATTCAAAGAGAACTAGGCTCTGATACCAATTTTTTGAAGTCTTATTGGGAAGCAAGGTAATAAGAGGGGGGTGAATCGACATCTATAAAAAAATTCACTCCTTGAAAAAATAATAGATTAACTAAATTCATTCCTAATCTATCTCATGTATAATCTTGAACTTTAAAATAGAAATAAATCTAACCATGCATAACATCCATCAACATGAAAATGTAAGCACATAACACAAAGATTTTGATTACCCATAAACCCTCCAAATGAAGGTAAAACTAGGGTGGGGATGACACCCACAAATCTCCACTGCTATAGTAATAAAGTTTTCCTATTAGGGATACAATGTTGATCACTTATGATGATCTACCCTATGAGGGGTGTACTTGAAGCATTACAAGATTGTTAAGTCTACCTTGATCAAAGGATCTAAACTTACAATGAAGTAAGCTCTCTATTAGGATAACTAGGTCTATTAAAACTACTTTGTTAAGAGATTTTCCCTAATACACTAGTTATAATGTCCTAGTACCAAATCCTTCAATTTTCTATTATCAAGCTGATTATGAATCTTCTATCTTCAATGTCTAAATTTGATCTCAAAAATGGTTTGCATCTACTATTTAATTATATTTTCATACTAAAATGTCCAATTTTCTCATTTCACTAATTCTTATCTTTTGGCCAATTTGATTATCATTTAAGCATATTTCAAAAATAGTCTTCATCACTTGTACCCCCTTTTTAAATCAATCATAGATCACTTTAGAATTTGTTCCTATTTTATCAAAACTTTATGGAATTGACTCCAAATCATTTTGACATCATCAAAATCTCATCTGATTGACCCAAAACCATTTTAGCATCGTTGGAATACTTTATAATCAACCTGAATCAACACAAAATCATCCCAAATCAACCCTAATCAACCTAAAACATGTCAAATAGCCATATATCACTTATCCAACCCTACACATTGTCGTGTTCCTTAATGCCTTGGAAAAATATCAAACCTATCAAATCTAACCTTAGCATTGTCATGTCCCTCAATGCTAGGTCAAACTATCATTTCCATCATCCAATCGTTAACATTGTCGAGTCCCTTAATATTAGATTTTGACCTTATCCAATCAATTTAATAACATTGACAGTGTCCACTAATTTTATTATGATCAATCTTATCAATCAATTTCAGTCTTGTGGCTTTTACAATGTCTATTAAATGTCACATACATCCTTAATCTATGTCATGTGTCCTTGGCATTTTATCAATCGTAATCTCTCAATCAATTTGATCATGGCTTTGATCTATCCACCATTTTCCTAATTGATTTGCATAATCATCGCTTTTCATCAAAGGATAATCCTACATTTATCTAATCAAATTGGCTAGTCATTTACAAATTTACCTTATAGGATTGGATAAACCATAATCTAATCCTATGTCATTTCAATCATTTTCATCCTACATTATCAATTATTTATTCTAACCACCATTCTCAATTAATTGATACTTATTAATTAATGTATTCTTCCTTGCAAACTATGGGAACTCTCAATTTCCTAAGTCCTATTTTCCACTTCTAATTTCTATTTTTACTAATTTTCATTTGTGTGGAATTATGAATTTTTAATTCAAATATTCCACCTAGTCTTGACATACGGACATATATTATTCCTTATGCATGACTATAATAAGCCACATTCATCATAGATTCTTGTCTACAAGTGGCTTTGATGTGCCATAGGCATGTCATAGATTCTCTTTCACATTTATCCATGTTGACTTTCATATGGCATATTGGATCATATTTGTCATAGATATTTGAAGGAGTATAATGCCAAGATGCACACTCAAATTGACAAGTGTCCATCTCCTCATTCATGTCTTATCTCTTGCCTTTTGGCCATAAATTGAGTCATCTTTCTCTCATTTTTTATCCTTAGAACATCCTTAGAACTTCTTATCATTGGGCCAAAACTACACTTTTAGTTTTCTCAATAACATCATCATATCATTAGTCTTTTGTTTTCAATTACATGTAAACTATAGGCAATTGGAGCTACATCAAAATGGAGAAGAAAGAAGGACATGGGAACTACAATTGAAGAAGGGGTTTCATTTGTTTTACTTCCTTTATTTTAATTGTTTTCATTGTATATTAGAAGGTTTTAGTATATTTTTATTTATTTTTGTGATTTCTCATAGTATTTTAGGTTCCAACCCATTTTCTAGTCCTACAATCGATCAACCTAATGTGAATATCATGCTTACTAATTTGGGTTTTCTTTGTTTTGTTCTTGTAAATGGAAGGAAGGAACTTATTTGAAGGATTATAATGCTTGTCTAGTACTTTTAATCACACCTAATATAATTAAAGGGCCCAATAACAAGTTTTTATCTTTTGTTTATGAATTTATATAGCCCTCTATCCTAGGTGTGCACTTGGGGGCCTTAGGAAGCTATTTTAGGGGCTTAAAAATTAGTATAACCTCTGTCTATTATTCTCATCTGACCAACTATACTCCAAAACCACCAACTACACCCTTCTAGGCCCCAAGTGCACCAAGGGCACACTTGGCACTGTTAGAGTGCACTTGGTAGTCAGGCTTTCATTTTGCATTTTGTGGGTGCCATTTTGACCCCATATCACTCTAGTTTTCCCCTAGCTTCCATATTATTCTATGAAACTACCAATTATGCTCTAATTGGCCCTAAATGCTATGGGCATAGTTGGAGTTGTTTGAGTGCACTTGGGAACCTCCTGAGGGTTTCTAGCTTTCTATGGCATAGTTTACACTATCAAGGTATAGTTGGTTCATAGAAAGGTCAAGTTTCAATAATAACCTGTATCTAGGGTTTCATTCTTGAATCTAGGACCTAGAGTAGAGGTTTTTCTTTTATTGATGACATATTTTCAGCATGTGGAATTCATTGGGAGAATAATTATCTATTTAAAACTTCTAATTTTTTGATGTAGGATGTTGATGAAGACTTGTGTGCTTTTTCAAACTGTGTGTGGTTTTCCTTATATTTGCTAACACTTAGTTTGGCGATATAAAATGAAATTTATTTTATATTTGGAATGTATGCATTGTTTAGAACCTTAAGAGTAGCATGGATGTATCCTCTCCTGTCACCATTCATGGATCTTGGGTGTAAAATAATCTATGTAATTTATTTAGAGAGGCATGCCTAGGAACCAAGACTTGCCACTTCCAGAGTCCTATGTGTCTATCCACTAGGTCAAGGGGTCACCCATGCCCATGAAGATGTCTCACATTCTCATGGTCCTTAGTAGAGGCAACAGTCCCTTGGGAACTGATGACCCTTGGGAATTGGATCTTGGTAGCCCCAATAAGTGACTAAATTGTAAAGTAGAGCCTATAGTACCAAGATCCTAGATTGTCTATTCTAGATCAGAACAATTGAACTTTGGTTAAAGTTTGAATTTAATTGATATATTTTTAAAGCCTAGGTTGCGATGTGCCTTTTAAGTTTAACAACAACTATTCTTGTCTATTATTTCTTGTCTGTGAATAACATTAATCAAGATAATACCAAATTTGCAAACTCGCACCAAAAACATTTGAACCTTGGACACTTCTAAGTTTTTTTAAAACATGAAAACTCTTGTCAAAACATTGCAAATCTTTTGTCAAACACTTGAGATCTTTTAAACATGGACTTGTAGCCTTAGGATTCCTTGGCTTGATTTAGGCTTCATCTTTGCATAACATTCCCTTGCATTTTCCATCTTTTGGCCCTCATACTTGCATCCTTTAGTCTCATTTTTTATCGTTTAATCCTCATAGAGCATCCCTTAGCCTTCATAGTGCATCCCTTAGGCCTCATTTTGATTCTCCTAGTATTTCCTTTTAGCCCTTAATATTCAACTTGCCTTCCCCAACTTGCATTCTTGCATGTCCTAACCCTCATTTTTCACATCTTAGTCCTCATTTATCATGCCCTAATCCCAATTTTTCATCCTCATTCTGATCATACCACTATCTTGTTAGAAATAGATAATATTGAGATGGGGGTGAATCAGTATTCTATAAACTTTTGCCCATAATTTTATAATTTTAATTACTTTATAACTTGCATATGAAAGTAAACCAAAAATGCTAAAAAATAAATATAACCATACACACAGATAACTCATAATTCCATTATTTGTTAACTAGGGAAACCATAGCCAAGGGAAAACCCCAATGGGGATGTTACCCACTAGATGATTCATTAAGCAATAGGATCATGTTAAGGATATTGACCCTATTAGGAGTTTATGAAATACATATAATGTCTTGAGTCCTTATTAGAAGACTAGGCCTTGTTAGAAGCCTCAACCATGTTAGGAGTTGGTAAAACAAATACAATGTGTGCAAGAAGAGCCCACTTCCCTAACATGCAATAATATAATTTAGTTCTTCACAAGATAGGTATACAACAATACTTGATTTCCTGTTGTAACTCGCACTTTCTTTGATCAAACATTAGATCTTGCATCACATAAGGCTTACATAATAGTTTACATCATAATTACAACATCTCATGAATTCACATTATTTGTGCAACCATCACATTAACTATGCAATATAAGATCGTTACTTATACCTTGCACATTCACAAAACTCTACTTAGTCAGCCTTCATGTGTTGACACGCTTGACATAATATAAAATAACTTATGGATTAATATCCACATAGTCATCTCATCATAATTTATTAATTATTTTGTAACCAAAATAATTCCTCAAGCTGTACAACTTCATTTTCTGATATGCTCTACTTTGCTCTATTAAATACCCGCATCGGTATTTTAATCATATCTTGCACCATATTTCCCATACACATCTGCGCACTTAACCACATCATCATGACAATTTCATGAATCTTTCCTTAACTACACATAAGCTAACTCTCAATGAGTCATCCATACTCTTAATATTTGTTCTTTGTAATGTGGCAAACTATCTAACACTTAGACAATTTTGTAACTCTTAATGCATAAATGAAATGTTGAATACATGCTTCCATAAATGAAAACCTTCAAGAAATATATCTTACAATATTTCCAAAAATATCCCCCTTTGGCATTGATGGAAACAAATTGGAAAATTGGCTAAGCTGCAAAATGATGTCATACATAGCAAAATCAAAAATAAAGTAACTACGAAAAATGCCTTCAAAACATAACAATTATATTCATGTTTTGATGGATCATACATTCCTTATCACTCATTTACATTGATACATACATAATCTCCCCCTTACATATACAATAACATCTATACAATTTTCTCTACATAATACTCCCCCTTTGACATCAACGAAAAAGGTCTCAAAACTTTATCACAAAACTTACTACTGGCTGATAATTAGCTCGTCATTCTAGATATACAATCTACAAAATAAATATTTTTCCTATCTAAGTCCTTCTTCCAATTTCCTTGGACTTTATTTGATATATTGATGAGTGTGTAAAGTGCATAAGATGTCACTTCAACTGTATTCAAGTTAGTATAAGAAAATTTGTCATAGGATGTCTTTGTTGCAAGACATTCCTCTAACTACCTCTACAAAATGACAACTTTGGCTGTCAAATATTCTCTAAGAATAGAGAATCTCCTTATTACCTTGTCCTTGTCATACTTAATGCCTTGGATAGCATTTTGAATCTTCTTAATTTTAATTATAGAATCATTAATCCTGACCTTCGATTGCTACAATTTGGTAGTGAGTGTCTGAAGCTCACGCATATGACCATTGATCTTTGCATCAAAATCTGATAAGTAATTGTAAGACATTGTGTGTTCTCCATACAACTTATTACCATAAATTAAGCTCTTACTTAGCTCCTTTATACATACATCTAAATATTTCATGTCATTCTTAAGATTTGTGCATATTATGTCAAACAATGATGCATCATGTTGTGTCTATGCTTGCCTTGTTGCTACTTTAGCTAAAGTTGTGAACTCCTTATCAAAGGTCTTAGCCCACTCTTTTTCCTTAACTTGCAAGTCTATATTTTCTATAGCTATGGAAGCTATCTTCTGCATCCACTCCAAGACTTTAGTCTTCTCCAAAGACTTAATAAAAAAAAATTTCTCAAAGAACTTGCTCAAGGAGCCCATCAATTCTTTCTAATCTTCATCATCAAAAGGAATAGTTATTGCTATCAATGTTCCAACTGTCTATATGATTGAAGGTGCAGTAGCTTTTCTTTCCTCTTCTTTCTTCTTTTCCTCATCCTCTTTCCTCATATCATCTACTTCTTTCTTCTTTTGTTCTTTCTCTTCTTTATTCTTTTCCTCATCCTCTTTCCTCAAATCATCTATTTCTTTCTTCTATTTTTCCTCTTCTTTCTTCTTCTTCTCTTCTAGTTTCTTTTTCTCCTCCTCTTCTTCTTTCCTTTTCTTTTCATCTTCTACTTTTCTCTTCTTTTCCTCTTCTTTTTTCTTCTTTTGTTCATTTTCTTTTCTTTTTCCTTCTTATGATTCTTGTTTCCCCTTTTCTGCTCTTCCTTCTTCTTCTTTTCTTCTTCCTCATCATTTGAGCTACTATATGTAGTGATATTGCCAACAATATATTTTCAAAATTTTGAAAAAGGATTTTCTTTGACATCTACTATTATGTGGGTACTATCCACTTGCATGGATTTAGTGTCCATAACAATGTGAGTGATGAAAGTGCCTAATGTATTTCCTATACATCTTCTTATGTTTGTACATAAACTGGACTACTAGTTTTGGTCTGTGCACTCACCTTAGGTATTAAGGACATGTATTTTACTATACCCTCCTCTATCTCTTGCCTAACATCCTCATAATTACCTCCCATCAAAAGAATTTTTCTTCTTTTATTCCTTAGCAAGTGCTTAATACCCTTCAAAACTCTATCTGATTCTTCTTCTATTCCAACATCACATAGCTTATTTATAGATGTGATCCTCATGTTTAGATCTTCCTCTAATACTCTTTTCTTCCTATTTACAACCTATTGTATAGGTCTTCAAGAATCTTACTATGTATACTCTCAAACCTTTTATTCTTCAAAATCATATTTCTTATAACAACATTCTCTAACTATCTTCTATCCATATTATTGTGCATACTCAAATTCATGATTTAGGGCTTTTACAACTTTTGGCTTCTCAAACATTACTTCGCACTTCAATTAGATGTCAAATCATTCTTCAATTTGCTTAAGACACTTCACATGAAAAAATGGTACACTTAATCTTTCTTATCATCCTTAAATCATTTCAAATCATACTATGCATTAAATGTGTATCCACTACAAATTCAAAATACTATCTCTATCTACCAATAACCTTGGTTTCACAATTTCCACTTACTATGGTCATATCAAGAGTTGTGTAGTTGACCATAGCTTCCTCTCTATGTCTTCTACCTTCTATTAACTACATAATCTCTAACCTTCCCTCTAACATTAGTTGTGACCAACTGATGCTATGTCTCTGCTACAACTACTAAATTCAAGTAGGATGAGCCACAAATAATCCGTGACTTCAAATTTCCATCAAATGCATCAAATTAATATTCTTCCAATATAGTATGTGAACTCTCTAGATCACAAGCTTTAAAAAATGTTTCCTTCAACTCATCAACATGTTCATTACCTTCTTCATTCTGACTATTATCACTTTTAATCCCATTCCTTTTGTTATCTTTTTTGGTGTTCCTTCTATGATTAGGATTCCTATTAAGGTTCCTTATGTCCATTCTACAAAATTTTGATGTGTGTCCAAAGTTGTTGCATAACTTACATACAAGTGCATTCCTCCTTTGATTGGTTCCATTCTAATTTTTAGGTGCTCTAAAATTCCTTGCAATGTGTCCAAGGTTGTTACACTTGTAACACATGAACTTGTTCTTTTCTCCATTAGATGTCTCTCCATTATTAGATCTATCCTATGATCTTCCTCTTTCATTTCCTAAAGGGTTAGTATTCCTAAACATTCTACTATTGCATTATTACCATTATACTTAGGTTTCTTACATTCTACTACCTTATGTCCATAACCATAATAATTATAACAATAGAAATTAGTAATGGGTTTAAAAGAATTACCTATGCAATCTCTCTCTTTATATTTCCCACTTCATTACAAATGAAGCATCTACCTCTGAATTCATGTCATACTTCCTTGGGTGGTTCATTTTGCTTAGGTTTATCAACTTGCTCTATTTTATTAGGTTCATCAAGTTTAACTGTCAAATCAATTAACTCAACTTCCTTTGATACTTTAGTAGATGTGCTTGATTCTACCTTAGATCAAATTTCTTAGGGGATTCAATAATTGGATCTGGTTCTCTTCTAATTTCAACTTTCTTGGCTGATTTCTCTCCAATTAGATATCCAAGTCCTCTCTTTTCATAAGAAGGTCTCTGATGAAATATTTGTTGATCTATCTTCTCACTACTAGAATAAAGTTTCTCTAACTGTTGTTTAGCTTGTGTCAATTCTCCTTTCACAATAATTTTTTTGTTTCTCTAACTCAATATGTTCAATCTTGATAGTATCTAATTCAGATGTAACTTGACTTAACTAGGATCTAAGATCTGCACTTTCAATTTTCAATCCCGGTTCACTAATGCCACCATTTTTTTTAAGACTTAACTTAAGCTTTACTATTTTTAGTTCATGTTTCAAGCTTTCATTTCCTTCTAAAGATCTCCTACTTCATCAGTGTCACTAGTTTGTGTAATTGATTCCTTGCCATATTTAAGATCATTAATCTCATATTTTAGTTTTCCAATGTACACTTTTGCATCTGTGTATCTATCTTTCAAGGTGTCTCTTTCTTGCGTAAGAAGTTCAATCTAATTAAGAGCTTCTTCAAGATTCTTTTTCAACTGTTCCATATTCACTGGGATCTTACTTAATTTTTTAAACCTCTTCAAAGTAACCTAGCTTTGATACCAATTGTTAGAAATAGATAATATTGAGAGGGGTGTGAATCAATATTCTACAAACTTCTACCCACAACTATATTGTTAATTACTTTATAACTCACATATGAAAGTAAACCAACAATGTTGAATAGTAAATATAACCATGCAAATACATAACTCATAACACCATTATTTGTTAACTAGGGAAACCTTGGCCAAGTGAAAGCACCAGTGGGGATGATACCCACTAGATGATTCACTAAACAATAGGATCTTATTAAGAATATTGACCCTATTAGGAGTCTATGAAATACATATAGTGTCTTGAGTCCCTATTAGTAGAATAAGCCTTTTTAGAAGTGTCATCCCTATTAGGAGTTGGTAGAGAAAATATAATGTATGTAAGAAGAGCCCACTGCCCTAACATGCAATAATACAATTCAATTCTTCACAAGATAGGTATACATATAATACCTGTTTTCTTGTTATAACTCACACTTTCTCTGATCAACACCAAATCTCACATCAAATAAGGCTTGCATAATAGTTCACATCACAATTACAACATCTCACAACTTCGAATTATTTATGCATCCATCATACTAACTGCACAATATAAGATCTTTACTTATACCTTGCATATCCAAAAAAATCTACTTGGTTGGCCTTCATGTGTTCACATGCTTGACATAATATAAAATAAATTATGCATTCATATCTACATAGTTGGATCATCATATCTTAGTAATTATTTTGTAACCAAAATTATTCCTCAAGTTGTAAAACTCTATTTACTGATATGCTTTGTTCTGCTTTGTTAAATACCTGCACTGGTATTTTAATCATATCTTGTGTTGTACTACCTATACACATCTATGCACTTAACCAAATCATCATAATAGTGTCACAATTCTTTCCTTAACTTTACATAAGCTAATTCTCAATGAGTCATCCATACTATTAAGATCTATTCTCTATACTACTAGAAACTATCTTACACTTAGACAATTTTCTAACTCTAAATGCATAAATGAAATATAGAATACATGTTTCCATAAATGACAACCTTCAAGACATCTATCTGACCATATTGCCAACATATCCCCTAGCAACTCACTCTCTGGCATATTAGTCAAGTCTATTCCCCATGACATCCATCTTTTTCTATATATCCTCCATCATTTATTCCATAGCCCTATCCTTTGCTTCTAGAGGAAGGAGTCTCTTCATTAAATTCTTGACTTCTTCTACATTTCCAATAACATTAGAGATTCTATCCAAATGTTGACCAAGAGCCCTCTCACCTCTGATAGTCCTACTTAGCTGATCAAAATCCCTCCTGATATCCTACATATTTTCCTTCATGACATTGATATCCCTATTAATCACACCTAGATTTGTGAAAATTACCTTCATATACCCCTAATCATCATGGTCCTTGCTCTGGTTCAAGATTTCCTCATCCTTATCCATAGTGTCTCTTTCAATATTCACCTGCTTGATACCTTTTTCCTAAGCCTTCCCTTGACAGAGCACTTTCTTACCTCTTAGCTCCTTCTTATTTATCAAATGCTCATCATCTAAGGGAATATTCATAACTCTATCAATCTTCTTCATCTTTGTTCTAGTAATAATACTAGTTTTTCATTCGGTTTACTTCCCTATAACCTCCTCAAGATCTTCATTGGATTTTTTCTCCATCTCATAATCCACCTCCTTACTCTTCCTTTTCTTGGCAGATGAGCACCCAAGAGAAATCTTTTCCCTCTTCTTGTCAACCATCTCATCTTCTTCCTCCTCTATTTCCTCTTCATAAACCTTATCCTAATCACTCCCCTCAGTATCGCACTCTAGTATTTTTTTACTAATACGAGGTTTGTCTATTTTTTTTAATTTAAGAAGATTCAAGATCAGCACCATCAAACCCTCATGAAAAGAATGATCCCCCTTAGGGCCATTCTGGATAACTAAAATATTGTTGTCCAATGACTGCCTTATGTAGAAGGGGAAATTAATTCTAACCCTATGCCTAAAATGATTTACCAACATAAAGTGGTGCCCAAAAATCATTGTAAAATGTTTATCAAGGGTTAGGTATTCAATCACAACAAACATAATAAACCTCCATGGTCTAGAAATGGAATGAGGGGAAAATAGGAGTTGCCAATTTTGACCAAACTATTTCTCTCCTTGGTTATTTTTGTAAATGCATCAACAACATGGTTAGACAACTTCCTATCTCTATATAAGTTGATCCCATCCATATTGAGATTGGTGGCTTTGGCTATAATGTCCTCCGTGACATCCATTCTCTAGTTTTTGACCAAGATGATTCTAAGTCTTGATAAACTAGTAGGTTATGGTCATATTACTACCCTTTAACTTCTCCATTAAGCCCATAAATTGACCCTATTCTAAAATATCCCAAATTTTAGTCTTTTGCTTCCATTCCTTGGAACTTGCAAGATCAACCATCTTTCTCTTACCACCCATATTCCTCAAACTATAACATTTCCATACAGTCCTACCAACCTTAGCCAAAATGGAAATCTCTATATCAAAATACCAACAAACTTTTATCTTATGTAGAAATACCCACAATATGTGTGGTAATAAATGAGTTGTCCCATCAAATATAATCATAACCCACAACTCCCCATTCCTACACAAATAATAATTGATCCTAAATGTTGTTTCCATCATTATTAAACCTCTTTTACATATTTCTAACATTTTTGTACTGTATTAAGGATAGCCCATCAGTAGGGATGTTGTCACCATAATTCCATATCATTTTTGTATGGCTTTTGCATGCCATGTTCACAACACAGTCTACCACTTTGTTGGTTTTTCTATAGTTATGAATGATAACACATTTTGCAGAGGAATTAATCAAATTTTGAACCTTGCGCATAATATTATGGATGGTCCACAAGGGGTAGTTAAATTTATCAAGGCACTTATTAATATTAAGGGAATCCCCTTCTAGCCAAATTTTCTCCAAATTCATGCTCTTGGAAAATAAAAGACCATAGGGAGTTGCACTAGCTTCCACAACATGATTGGTTTGATCTCCAATAGAAATATCCATAACACCCAAACTATCTCCATTTTCATTTTTGATAAAACACTGCAACCCGCTATCCTTAGGTTGCTCTTTAAGGTCCCATCCAAATTAATCTTATACCATCCCTATGGTGGGCAATCCCACCTAGCCAAGTTTCTAAGGTTACTATCATTCTAAGAGTATCTAATCCCATCCAAGTTCCAATTTTGAATCACTTTGGCTTCCCAATAATCTTGAGGCCCTTGACCTTTCTCCATTACCCTAATATTCTCAATCACCATATGCTTAATCTTATGAAATGTCTGATTGGAAGTAGTCTCCTTACCCCTGAAAACCCTATCATTTATTTCCTTCCAAACACCCCAACAAATCCCATCAATTAATAAGAAAAGTATTATGAGAAGGATACATCTAGGTTAAGAATAAATCTTGGATACTAAGGGGAAAAACCCAATCGACATCCAGAAGTCTAAAAATCCTCTCCCATACCCTTCTAGTGTAAGACTAATGAATGGTCAAAAGATTAACTGACTCTTCCTCTTCCTTATAAAGATAACATCTGCTAACAAGATGCATCTATACCTTTCTTTATTAAATTGTTAGTAGTAAGTATTTTATCCTGCAATAAGATCCCAAAAAATATATTCACTTTGGGTGTCAAGCCTTTAAACTAGGCTTTAGCCCAGCAAGGCACATGATAGTCTTCAAAAGTATTACCATATAGATATGAAATAGAAAATAACCATTTGTATTGAATTTCCATATTAAAGCATCCTCCTCTTAAACTAAAAAGATAGCATTCAACATTTTGTTAAGGTCATTAATAGCCTCATCCACTCTTGTAAGGTTCACCCATTTATCTTTTTCCCAATAATCAGCAACATATGTTTCAAAACTAGTCTTCTATTGATCCATATACCCATTCCACTTCTATTCATAACTAAAAGCATGATCAAGATCAATATGTCATCCCAAAATTGAATAGACCTATCATTTCCAACCGTCCATCTTACCACTTTATTAATAATTTTCTTATTCTTTTGAGCCTACTTCCAAATTGCAAAACCCCCTTGAGTATCCTCACTGCCAAGGAAAAGATTAAAGCCTTGATTCTCCCTATTATATTTATCATTTCATATGGCTTTCCATTCTCCATCTCCATTGTATAATCTCAAAATAAGCTTAGTAAGTAAAAAATCATTCATGTTATTAATATTTCTTATACCCAACCATGCTTTATTAATGGGCATATAAACCTTATCCAAAGTAATCAAAGTCATTCTTTTCTTCTTTTCCATCCCAGTCCATAAGAAATTTTTATGAATTTTTTCAATGGCCAACATACTTCCTAGGTATCTTTAAAATACTCAAAGCATACAAGGGCATGTTCTATAGAATGGATTTTAGAACAATTATCTTACCTACCTAGCTAAGGAGGGATCCTTTCTAGCCAGCTAACTTTGAGTGTATTTTTAGGGAACTCTAGAAGGACTCAAGAGGGTCAAGACAAAGAGGTAAAACAAGATAGGATCCCAAAAGGCTACCAACCTCACAACCCATAATTCTTGTAATTTTTATTTTATTTTTTATTCACATTAATATTAATGAAATAGATCAAGCTTTTGTTCTGATTAATAATATGTCCTATAGTCTGCCTCTAATCTTCAAGAGCCTTTTTAATATTTCTCACATTTTTGACTGAGGGTTCTCCCATCACAATGATTCATCCACAAATTACTAATAAGAATAGGTTGATTCCTTAGAAGAAGGTCTTAAACCCATAAATTCCCCATTTTGAACCATTTTTTCCACAAATTTAGCTAAACATTCAACCATAAGGATGAAAAGAATAGGAGATAATGGATCCCCTTGTCTTAAATTATGAGAAGCCTAGAAGAAATGAATCATGGATCCACTAACAAGAATAAAAAAGGTGGTAAAGGAAACCAACATATACACCAACTCCAAAAATATTTTATTAAACCCAAAATCTTCTAGACCATACTTTAAAAACTCCCAATCCACCCTATCGTAAGCCTTGGAAAGATCCAACTTTAATAAGAACCCTTCTTTCTTGGATTTGGTGAGGGAGTGAATATTTTCATTCACCAAAATAATAGACTCCAAAATCTACCTACTTCGAATAGACCCATTTTTCTATCTTTAAATCAGATTAGGTAAAAGAGACAAAATCCTAAGAGTAAGAACTTTAGAGATGTTCTTATAAAAATAATTGCAAAGACTGATAGGTCTAAATTGGTCCATGCTATTAGGCCCCCAAAATTTTGGGTATCAAAGCCAAAAATGTACCATTCAACTCTTTAAGAAATTTTCTAGAGCCAAAGAACTCTTTCACCCCATTAAAAATGTCCTCTTGGATGATATGCCAATAGGTTTGAAAAAAGAGGAAGGGGAAAACATCTGGTCTAGGAGCCTTGTCTCCCTCAAAGGAAAAATAAGCCTTATTTATTTCATCATTAAATAGGATGGGAGTGAGATTTTTGTTCTGATCTTCAAATATGCTTTTAGGAATACACTTCAGAAACTCTTTTTGTTTTTCCTTATCTAGATTTTGTTCTTTCTCCAGCAAACCAGTAAAGAAATTCATGGCTTCCCTTTTGATAGCCTCATCCTCATCAGTAATAACACCATGAACTTTTAACCTAGAAATTTTATTAGCCATTCTATGTTTCAAAGTGGTCATATAGAAAAAATTACTATTCCTACCATGTTCTTTAATATAAACTTTTCTAGACCACTGCCTCCAATACATCTCCTTATTGGTAATAATATCATGTAACTTAATCAATTTCAGATCCTCCTCCTCCCTAGACACATTCTCATAACCCTCAGACTAAATACTATCCTAAATCTCTTTTAATTCATCAAAAATATTCACAAAAGTTTCCTTGTTCCATCTTTTGATGTTATCTTTCACATTTCTCATCTTTTTACAATCTTTAAACATAGTTATTCCCTCAACTTGAATCCCCCACCAATCTTTAATAAGGTTTTCTAGCCCAGAATGTAAAGTCCACATTTTCTCAAAGTCAAAAGGATAGTCCTTTTTAGTGGTAATAGGGTTAGCCTAAAGAAAATTGGGGTAATGATCAAAACCAAGGTAAACTTTAAGAAACCCCCATCTAGAAAAAGATATAAATTGTTGGTGAATCTTTCATTATTTTGAAAAAAATAAATTATTTTTGTCAGCGAATCTCTCAATTTTTTTATTTTAAATATTATTTACATTGGCAATTATTTTGGAATCATAATTTTTGAGTAGAAAATATTGGCAAATCTTAATAATGATAGGAAGTTTGCTAATTGTTATGGAATATTACAAATCAAAATTGAAATTTTTTTATCTCATGGAAATTATGGGGATAATTACTTTATATTTTAAATCAACAATGAAAACTAAATATGGGTAATATATTACTAAAGTAACTAATAATTATGATAATTATTGGTGAATTAATTTTAATTTCTTCAATAATATATAATATTTAGGTGAATAAAATCTAATCATGTATCGAATGTTGTGGCAAATCTTTGAGTTTAAATCTTTTAATAAAATAAATCATTGAGTGATTTTCAATATTTTAGAACTAAATTTAATAAAAATGTGCCAATTTAGCTTGCATTAAATCCTAAATTATTAGCCAAATTACTAGCAAAATATTTCTAAAATTTGCAAAATTACAAATATTCATCACTAAAAAATACCCTAACCAAAACTCGCTCTCACATGAGTTGATAATGAACATTTATAACTTTGAAAATAATCATTACTAATAAGGGCTCTATCAAGCCTTACTTGGATGAGATCCTTACCTAGCCTTTTATTCATGCAAGTATAGTCAACACCTTGCAAATCCATGTCATGCAATAAATGGTTATCAATAAATTCCATCAAATCCATTCTACTATCCAAATTGGTCTGACTACCCCCATCTTCTTATTCTCTTTCAAAGGTGTATTGAAATCACCCATAATGACCCAATCTTCCTCTGCAAAGTTCTTTCTCTAATCAGAACATTCAAGCCAAAGAGCTTTCCTACCCCATTTCGTATTAGGTGCATAAAAATTAGTTTGAACCCATGAAGGGCAATCCTTAGCATTAGAAAATCTAATATTGATCATATTATTATTTTGTGATACTAGTTCCCCATGAATATTTTTATCATTCCATAAAATAGCCATACCTCTTGAGGCCCCATCAACATCACCTCCTAAGTTCTTGCCACTTTTAAAGAAAATCATACTTTTAACTTTATCTTTTGCCATCTTAGTTTCCTACAAAACAACAATATCTAATTTATTATCTCTAATTATGTTCCTAGCCATATCATGCTTTTGAGGGTTATTTAATCCTCTAATATTCTATAAGATAATCTTCATTTCTTATGGAATAATTTTGATTCTAAGATAGTCCTTTGACTACCATCCTTTATACTTTTTTTGGTGTCCAAAATTCTTTTCTATTGATTAGTGGGTCTCCCTAATGGGATAGGGGTTTAACCAACATCCCCTATTTTGGTACACTTCCCTACTAGGGTAAGGGAATGAGTAACATCCCAAGCTTTGATAGTCCTTAGATACCCTATTTTTTTACTCTTTCTTGTTGGAGTAAGGGAAAAATTAGCATCCCTTGACTTATTTCTCCTAGTTTTCCTATTAATCAAGGAATTTTCTTTATTCTTTTTAAAGATGATCTCCTCCTTTTTCTTAGATCTAAGTTTCTTTGAGACTCCACATTTGCCCAATCTACTCCAATAACTTCTTCCACTTCCATCAAAGTGGTAGAGATATCTTCTGCATTTCCCCACTTGGGTGATATATCCTTTAAAGGTCCTTCCCTATGATGTGAACTCCTATTATCCTTGGTGCCTGAACCTAGAATAATAAATTCCTATGCCTCTTGATAATCTAAATCCTTATTGTTAGCAATATTATTGCTATAGTCACCAGAAATTTCTACTTCTAAACTCTCATTATCCTCAACCACTTCCAATCTGCTATTGTTACCATCATCATCAAAATTATCATTAATCTCTAGATTATTGATGGGAATAGCTACATCCTTTTCCAAGATCTCCTTCTCATTAATTTTATGCAATGGGAGAGGCTTTGCCTAATCACAAACATTATCCTCTTTATTCCCCTTCACATATTGGTTTTGTTCCACTAGCTCACATCCTTAGAGCCTTTTCACACCCATTCTTTCTTTTTTTTTAAATAAAAATGTTGACCTTTGTAGGGAATTTCTTTGCCCAGTGGCCTGATTTTTTATAGTGGAAGCATGTAAAAGGAATATATTCATATTTAATCATATGCTATCAAACTCCCAATTTAGATTAGAGTGAAATAGCACCTAACATATCATCCCCTTGAATGACCCCTATACAGATTCTAGCATAAGTTAGTCTCCTTCTTGAAACTATCACTAGGTCCAAAGATAAGAGTTCTCCAAAGGTATTAGCAATTCCTTAGAAGACATCTTCAACCTAGAAATCAAAAGGCATTCCTAGAATTTTGATCTAGATAGCAGCTTGAACCACTAAATCATCCTAAGATTTTAGCTTAAGGGACCATGTTTTTAAAATCATTGTATTCCTTATCTACAACCCATGGTCTACTGCATAAAATGTCTCTTCTATCTTAATTGTAGGAAAAGAAAAAGGATGAGAATCCTATTGACATTGCAACAATATGAACCTATCCCTTCTAAGGCCATTTCCTTTTCACAAAGTCTCTAACAATCTCAATATTCGATTTGGCACCCAAGAACCTCCCCACAAGGGTATGATCTATTGTAGAGATGTTCATATCTATGATTTGGTATGGGATTTCCAAGATATATGAGCCTTTCTTAGAAATAGAGACATTCCTCACCGGAGGAAAGGAAGACTTAAGCGTTGGCTTGATGCCAAACAAGCTAGACCATTTTTTGGTAGGAATATTGATAGCAACTACCAACCTAGATCTCCCCCCCTAGACCCCCAAGTGCCCCACTTCCATTAGGTTCCTTCTCAATTTCACCTGCACCTACATCCACAATATTCTCCCCTTGACCTCCCTCTCCTGATGGGTCTATACTAGACCCAAACCCATTTGAATTTTGAAATCCACCTTTCCTGCTCATTGCTCTAGAATCTCCCACTCTAGCTCCCATGTTGTCTAGAATCTCAAGGGCCTTCACTTGTTAGTTTGTACTTTTTATTAGCATTCTATTGTTAATGCATATGCTATAATTAGTTTATATCCCTATAAGATGTGCTAATGTAGATCTTATACATTTTAAAATCTCTATATTATTAATATTAGGGGGATTGGATCTACTTCTACCCATGTTGAGGATAAGTATTTGCGAATTCTTGATTCACTAAAATTAGGCTCCCAATTCATAAATTTAATATAGTGCACTTTGAAAAAATAGACCAAAACCGAAAGAAGATCCTTTTTAATGAATTTATTTTTACAACATATATAAAATATTCTATCAAAGATAAAAGATATACTTACATGTGAACCACAAAAAGTTTCCAACTAGCTAATCATTTTATGATTTTTGGAGGTAGGTTTGTTCCAATACGCATATAGACCAAATTTTTCACAATCTTTCTAGTGATCTTCACTGGCTTGATTGATGATTATGAGAACTTCTTCCTGGTAATGAGAAATACTTGACAAGTTAAGACTACTTGTTCCACTCTTGTGCTAGAGTCATCTGGAATTAGGTGTTGATTTCAATGAGATCCTAAGTGGGAGGGTTTTCAAAACCTTTTTGGAGAAGAAGAAACAAAAAACCAAGGAGGTTGATTCCTCTAATAAGGTGAAATATAAGGGCTAGAATTCTTCTAATTCTGAAGATGTTGATGCGGAGCTAGTACCTTGGTAGACTTGAAATGGTCTAAATGATCTTGAGGCTTAATATTATGGGATGATTGATACTTTCTTCTAGATGCCCTAATCCAGCCATTTTTATGAATTTTTACATATTTTATTTTTATGAAAAATCCTTTCCTAATGTTTTAGTTTAATAGATGGATCAACTATTATGATGGTATATTCCTAAGCTATCTATCCATTATTTGAGAGCTAGCCATTTCCATCTATATTTTGTAGAACATCAAATGGATTTGAGATTTGTAGATTTCCTATCTTCACATATTTTTTCTTCAAAAAGTAGGCTTTATGTATTTTTTTTAGGCTTTATTTGTATGTGGTGCAAATTTCATGTTCACTTTTTTCACATGAGGTGCAGAGCTCACCATTTTATTTTCCTTTGTCTTCTCTTTTTGGTTGTGATAGTATTGTTATGACTAGATTTGGCTCCCTTCTTTTCCTTTTAGGCCTGCGCACACTCATGATCTTTAAACCTCTAGTTTCCATGTGACCTTTTGTTAAGGAATTGAAACCCCTTTCCCCAGTAGAATAGCCTAAAATTGACTACAATTTTTTTGCAACAAAAATCTATGCATGTTAACAGGGTACTGTTGTCACAAAAGTTTGCACCCACATCCAAAGTTTTTACCTAAGGACAACCTTGTGAAACATGGAAACAACGTCCAAGCTATGGGACTTGAACTGTGAGGTTGAGTCTCTAGAGAAGGTCAGCTTCCTTTACTATCAAGGTGCACCTAACTACTCTTGGAGAGGAAAAGGGAGAAGGAATGCACGAAAGAAAATCTATCCATTCTAATCTAAGGGGGTGATGCACCAAAATAGAGTGTTCGAACCAATCTCTTCCCATACATGCACTATTGAACCATCATGACACCAAAAGATATACACATTAAGACTTACTTTAATCTAACAATCACATGAAGATCAGGAAACCAAAATAAATGACACAAGGAAAGAGAAGATTCACTTATATATCATTCACAAGCCAAAAGAGATACAGTCACGTAGATTGTAGATCTCTACAAAACATCAATGAGAGGCAAATAGTTCTTGCACTTTCACATTAATGGTTGAAGGAGATAAGGCAGAATTTCATATAGTTTAGGGGCAATGGGGATTTACATTAAAGTTGCAAAGCAATATCAGAGAAGTTAGAGAAGGGTCGACCTTAACAAAATCTACAAAAATTGCCTTTATAGCTCAAGCATAACTGAGATATTTTCCAACTGACATTACTCTACAACCTTCGCCATTAAGTCCTACCAAGAATAATCATGCAAATCTAAAGAAAATTTTATCTTAGTACAAATCTAGATGCAATAATATCTAATCTTGTTGGAATAGGACCTTGAGAAGACAAAAACGGTGCCACTAAATTGTCCTAATTGAGTATATGGGAGGATTAGAGGTGGTGGAGTGTTTTCTCACATTTACTGAGTTTAGCATTCATTCAAGGGTGGTTGGAATTGATCACAAGGATTAGATTGTGCAAAAAACCTTGATATCCATTGTTTCTAGCTCATGAATCAGCAAGGTCAAATAGTCAACTGAATATTGCACCCAAATTAGGCCACGTGGGCCAATAACTTCATTTTATTTTGCCACCCCACAAGTCTTCATGCGATTGACCAACATCTTTATAACTGACTGTGCCACCTCCTCAAAACCCTAATTGTGATTGTCACATGACCACTAGCCCTAACTGTGATGCCTTCATTGTTAATACCTTGGCTGGGCCTGCTAGGACACATGTTGTTTAGGCTCTTTCTCGCATTTTTTAATTACCTCACATCTTGTTATTGTGGGCAAGCATTGATTGTCGATCTACAGAAGATCAATGACTGAGAAAGATTCTCTGTATTACTGTGCTTGTCCTTTGAAACTTTGGGGCCCACAAAACACTCAGCATCTAACCTGGTCTGACCCAACATTACCTTGGCATACAACTAGCACCACCTGGAACAAAACTAACCCCACAAGGACACGCGATAGCAAGGTGCATGCCCACATTCCTTAGCATCCTTGCATCTTTATATTGCGGGCAAGCACCAGCCCTCAATCCTCTTTAAGTCTATGGTGATCATTATTTTTGTAGGACTGCAAACCTAGTCAACTAGATGGACGAATGAACTACCTTCATTTTACTCTGACTCACCTGACAGATGCCATAGAGATGGGCTATCATTACCTCTAAGAAGGGTGGGCCCATGACATCACACTAGCCACATGTTGCAAGGGCACATACCCACATTCCTTAAAGTCCTCGCATCTTCATCTTGCAGGCATGCACCAACCATTGATCTTGGAAGATCTGATGGTGGGAGGTACAACTAGGAACATGGAACATCATGGGATAGGTTTCACAAAGGGGCATGTCCGCATTCCTTGCATCTTCATCTTGTGGGCATGTGCCAGTCGTTGATCTCGGGAGATCTGATGGTACTCGTAACACGTGCCTTCTAAACCTCTGCAACTATTTTCCATGACATCATCTGAACACGCATCACCAAGGTGCTTGCTGTACTATCAAAAAGTCTAATGAAGCTCAGAATGCGTGAAAGTGGGCACCAATTGAATTGCCAGCTCATCCTGGCACTTCCCATCCTGCAGCCCACAAGAAGAGCATGGACCCACCTGCCACGCATCGCTAAGGGGCTTCTCTACAATGCTTAATATTCACTTGTTTTGATAATGCAAGAAAGTGCCCATCATAGATCTAGGTGAGATCTAATGGCATGGAAAGTTGCAGGAAAGAAGAAGGTCTATTTCATCATTTTATTTAATTTTTTACATTTTAATTTTCCTAGGCATTAAAATAATATAAAAGATGGGAAATAGCCATTGGGCAAGGCAAGCATTTAAAGTTCAAATTTTGGTGGGAGGCAAAATGGGTAACAGGTACACCAATTTTATAAACCAGAGAAATTCCAAAAGCTATGGGTCTTATATTTAAAAAATTCTTTTGATAGCAACTTTGTGTCTAGTGAACTTTCTGGCATGTGAGTTTTTTAATGCTTCTTGGAAGTTTATGATAAAGATCTAAGCCTAAAATTTAGATGGATTTAATGTCCAATAGGTCTAAATATTATATGTATTTGAATATACCCCCAAAAATCACTTTTCTATTACTAAATTCAATGTAATTTTGAAGGTCTTCAATCAATTTTTTCTTCTTAATGAAAGTCAAATTTAATTGTTAAAATTGTCAATTTTTACATGTTCACTCATCCTTTTTATATTCAACTTCAGATATTTATATTTTTTGCATTTGCATGCAAAGCTAAATAACTATAATAAATTGTTGCATAGGGGGCTAGGGATTGACAATTGTTGCAACATATTCCCTGCTCTCTATATTTTACTTTTATGTCTTCTTGAAAAATTTATTCGAAACATTCTCCATCTGTAACCTCTCTCCACAAATAGATAACACTTTTATCTAGATTGCATGCCAAATAGAACAATCTTTTTCGCATTCATTTCTTTATATATTTTGCATTTCACTTTCACAACAATTTATTTCTCAATATTCAACAAATAACTTGATCAAGATAATGGCTCTCATGTTCACTAACAATTTGTCCTACCCTTCTATTCAAAATCTCCTGGTGTGAATGGTATTGCCTCTCCACCTATTGTTGGGGGTTTGACTACTCTTCACCCTCTGTTCCAAGATCCATGTGAGCTCTAAATATTGTTATTTTAGTGGGTAAATGTTTATCTCCTTTCAACTTGACTTTAGGGATAATTTTTCTTCAAATTTTAAAAACATTATAATAATTTGGTGACTCTAGTTCCCTTTATTACTTGTGGATCAAATTGTTGCCTATTAAGGAATACAATTATCTTCCAATTTCTATAATAATTTAGTTCTAATTAAAGATAAATTTTTAGTAATTTGAATATGAATTTTTCTTCCTTCCTGAGATGATCTCACTGGCCTCCAAATAGTAAAGATAAATTCACTTTTGTGCCTTCTTTCACAATTTGTACTTATCAATTTTCCTTCACTTTATATAATATAAATTTATTATAATTTATTCATAATTATAATTTAAGTTGATTTATTTATAATATAATAATGAGTTCAATGGAAATTAAATATTAATATTGGACTTATATGAAACGTAAAGTAATATTCTAAGAATGATCTTGATATTAATATTTAATCTAATGCTTCATGTCAATAACTAAGTTGCCTATAATCTAAGATCATTTAAATAAATAACATGATAATTTTTTACTTAAATATTAAATAAATTAATAAATTATAGAAAATAATTTTATTATAATAATGATTAATCATGGTGATTTAATATATTTGAAGATTTTATTTACACTTATACCATAGTTATTAATGCAAGTTTTTGAACATAGACTCTTATAGCCAAATTGAGCTTTAGAATATAAATTAATTTTGTTGCAAAACTAGACTTGAATTATTATTATCATCTTTTACTACATGATTTTGTTGTATTTTCTTATATGATTTTTTGCAGGTTATGTAGTTGGCCAATTAGTATTGCACACCAGAGGCTAATGGATTCTAGTTTCTATATGAAATGATATAACTATTTTTATTTCCCGATTAGTCCATGTATGGTTTGGAGTGTAAGTGTGAGTAATCTTTCTTGATTTTTTCATTATATCTTTTTGTAGATGCTCAAAAATGGTTCCCATCTATGATTTCATCACATTCTCATACTAACTAGTCCCATTTCCTTATTTCACTAATCGCAATCTTTTGGCCAACTTGATTATATCTCATCAATATTCTTCATCTTTCATATCCATTTCCACATCAATTGTAGATAATTTCTAAATCATATCTAATCAACCCAAAAACCATTTCATTAACTCAAAATCATATCAAATCAACCTAGAATCACACCAAATCTACCTGGAATCAACCATAGCCAACCCCAAAAATGTTAGACATCCCAAATCAATCATCATCTATCCAATCTTAGGTATTATTATGTCTTTTAATGCCTTGAAAACCTATCAAACCTATCAATCTTACCTTAGTACTATCATGGCTCTCAATGCTAGGTCAAACCATCATTCTTATCATTCAATCATTGACATTTTCAACTCCCTCAATGTCAGATCATGACATCATCAAACCATTTTAATAACATTGGCAATGTTTGTCAATGTTATTATGATCAACTATATCCATCAATCTCAATCTTGTAGCATTTACAATATCTATTAAATGGTATGTTATGTTAATTCATGTGATAATTACTTGGCATGTTATCAATTTTAATCAATTAATCAATTTGACCATGGCTTTGGTCTACCCATCATCATCCTAGTCAATATGCATAATCACTGCATTTTTATTAAAGGATATTATCGCACTTATTTAATCAAATTGGCCAATCATCTACTAATTTTCTCTATAGGATTAAACAATCCATAATTTAATCCTATGTCATTTCACTAATTATTCTTCCTAACTAACATCCTCAATTAATTAATTGATTCATCATTCACAAACCATGGAAATTCACAATTTCCTAAGTCATATTTTCCACCATTAATTTCCATTTTACTAATTTCCATTTGTGTGGATATATGGATTGTTAATTCAAATATTCTGCATAATATTCACATAATCTTGACACATCATGAATTATCCCTCTACAGTTGGCTAAGAATTGTTATAATTCATATATTCTTATTCCTTACAGATGTCTATATTTGGCCTCCATTTTCATAGATTCTTGGCTTCAAGTGGGTTTGAGGTGTCCCATGACATGTCATAGATCCAATCCATTTATAGCCATGTTTGACTTCCAAGTGTCATACAATCCTAAATTTGGCATCTTGCATCATATGTGTCATGTATTCTCAAAGGAATCTCTTTCCAAGTTGCATATCCAAGGTGACAAGTCCAATGCTCTCATCTTGCATGGTGATTATAAATTGAGCTTTCTTCCTCTCATTTATAGTCATAACTTCTTAGTCTCTTTATGATTCAAATCACTTCTTCTAGTACTCTCATATCATTATCATTATCATAGAATTTTGTTTCCTAATTGTTTGCATTATAGGCAATTGGAGCTACATCATATGGAGAAGAAAGAAGGACATGGGAGCTACAAATGAAAGATGGGGTTTTAACTTTATGTTTCTTTCTTTGTTTATTTGGATTTCATCATAGACTAGAGGGTATCAAGATATGTTTATTGAGTTTTTTATTTGCTCATAGTATTGTTGTAAAAGAATGTTTCAATCATTGTTTTGTCATTGATGTCAAACTTGCTATTTGTAGGAATGATATTTACTTATAAGATCCAAGCACTATCACTTAGTTGATTGATGAAGAGGATTTGATCAACAAGATGTAACAAGATCACCTAAGAGAAAGGTTGAGTTGTGATGTTGTAATGAAGTGCAAGGATTAGTTAAGACAATGGACAAGCAATGTATTCATGACATACTCAAGGATACAGAGGTTGGTCACACTTAGAAACATTCGAGGAAGAAGTTGTAACAAGGTTGACTACAAAGCTTAAACTAAGAGCAAGTTAGTTGAAGTTGAGAAAATTTTCAGTTGGTGCCAAGTGATCTTCAGGTGCCGAGCATCAAGAAAAACATAGTTGATGCTAAGCAACTCAATATGTGTCGAGCACCAGTATTTCAATAGTGCCAAACTACTACATTATTTCAAATGATGAAGATTCACCAAATCTAAGCCAACATATTGGTTACATTGAATTTTGTGAATAAGTTGGAGGATAAGGATGATGAGTTGTTGGCACTAAATCCTATGTAAACCATTTTTGGGCAATAGAGGAAATAGAATATGGGTTAGATGCAATGAATCCTACCTAATCCATGCAAATTGAAGTTGAAAAATAGAAGAATTGAGTGGGAAAAGTTACTCCAAGACTTCTATTTAAAAAGTCATAGACCAAGAAGAAAAGGGTTGTTGATACTATTGCTACTGAAGTGTCAAAATCTATGAAGTAGTTTGAAGGGTGTCAAAGGAGGAGACATCTAGGAGAAGGAAGTGCACAAAGGCTCTACTTCTATGAGTGGTCATGAAGAGATGATTGCATTGGTATATTGAGTTTGAAGACTCAAGGAAACAAAGCTTGAAAGGAGGGCAAGCTATTAAGAGTTGTAGAGATTGAAGGCTAGGCAAGGGTATGAGTTCAGAAGTGATCTGAGATCTGCAAGATAAGTTGTATGTTGTAGTTAGGTCAAGATTTTTTAATACTATCTAGAAATTGTATTAGATCTAAAAATCCTATGGACTTAAGTTGGCCTAATAGCCATTTTTAAATCCTTTAACAGGGTGGCATTCCAAGTGAATGTACTAAAGTCCTCTAATCATGCCCACTTTTAATAGGGTGGTTAAATCCTCTAACAAGGTCACATTTAACAGTATGTTGTAAGTCTTTAATAGGGTAGGTCTTTCACAGGGCATCACTTTAGAAGAGTGAAAATTGAGTAGCATGTCACTAGTCGTTTTTTCCAAATTGGGTTTACATCTAAATCATTGTATCATGTGTTGATTTCTTATGTGTTATACTTGCATGTTGATTTATAGTAACTTGCTGACTAGATAAGTTAAAGCATGGATGAATGAATGGTTGAATGAGTGCACTACACTTAGTGAAAATTTTGAATAGGACATTTGGACCTTGAATAATTAATTAACCCCCCTTTCATTTATTCTAAAACAATTCTAACAATTGGTATCAAAGCCATCTGCTGATTTACTTTCAAGGTGCTTAGAGTAGGAAGATGAAGATGTCCAAGAGAGAAGTTCCCAAGCTCAACAAAGACAACTTTGCTACATGGAAAAGTTTGATGAAATTGCACCTTGGATCAATAGGTGACTGTGCACAAACCTCAATTGGAACAAAACATATAACTCTATTGGACCTCTTACTATAGATGACTTCAACAAAAAGAAGGAGCATAACTAAGCAATGTTAGAGATTTCCTTTGAACTCAGCTATGCAAAATATGATGACATCAAAGACTATGACACTACATTCAAGATGTGGAAAACCTTATTAGAAATCTATGGAGGAGATCAAAATGTCCAAAATGAAAGAGAGAAAGCTTAAGAGAAAAGTTTGATGACATGAAGATGGAGGAAAGTGAAAATGTTGCTAAATATGCTACAAGAATGAAAGAAGTGGTGAGTGCAATAAGAAGTCTAGGTGGACAATTGGAAGAAGAAATAGCTATCAAAAAATGCTCAAGAAATCTACTCCCTATCTATGTTATAAGAGTTTCAGCCATCCAAGAGTTGAGGTGTGTACAAGGGAACACACTAACCTTTGAAGGAATAGTTGGAAGACTTACTGCATTTGAGCTATCCAATTGTGACAATTACAAACCTAGGAACCTTGAATCTACTTTCAAGGCCAAGATGAAAATAAAAGATACTAAGGATGACACATCAATCAAGAAAAGAAGAAAAGGAAAACATGCATCCAATGATAGCAACACAGATGAAGAAGATGTGGAACAATTAGAAGCACTACTGGCTAGGAGATTTCATAGAGGTAAAGGAAAATTTAAAGGTAAGCTCCCTATCATATTTTTCAATTATAATTAAGTACATCATATAGCTACAAGATGTCCATAGAAGGAGAATTACAAATGGAAACAAGTTCAAGAACAACAGAGAAGATGATAGCAAAGATTACAAGGACAAAGGCAAGAGATGTTACATTGTTGAAGAAGACTCTAATGAGAATGATGATGAAGTAGTCTATGTAGCCATGAAGGATGAATCAAACAAAGATGAAGATGAAGCAATAGCATTGGTTACCTGCATGAACAAGAATGACAAGTGGATCATTGATAGTGGATGCTCACATCACATGATAGGAGATAAATGTAAGTTCATTACCTTTACTCAATATGATGGAAATAGTGTTAGATTTGGTAATGATGCCACATGTAAAATAAAAGGAAAAGGCTCTATAAAACTTATAGAGAAAATTTCATGTGATAATGTATACTATGTTGAAGGATTGAACTACAACTTGTTGAGTGTATCACAGTTAGGCAATATAGGTTGCAAAGTTGAATTTGGAAACAAAACTGCCAAGATCTATGACATTGATGGAAATTTGATAGGAAAGGGTGAACAAACTAGGAGTAATCTTTTTTAATTAGAGATGGAAGATGCAACATGTCTTTTTGTTAGACTATATGATGTATGGTTGTGGCATAAAAGGCTATTTCATGTTAACTTTGATAATCTTATTAGCATTAGCAAGAAAAAGAAAGTCAGAGGATTACCCAAGTTGAAGAAACCTGAAAACACAATGTGCAAACAATGTCAACTAGGGAAGATGACTAACTCTAGTTTCAAAAGAAAAACATACACTTCCAAAAAAGTACTAGAGTTAGTCCATATAGACTTATGTGGCCCAATAGAAGTGTAAAGCTACCTAGGGGACAGATACATAATGTTGTTTGTAGATGATTATTCTAGGATGATGACTAATATGTTTCTAAAGCAAAAATCTAATGCATTTCAAATGTTCAAGTGGTATTTGGCTAGAGTTGAGAAGGAAATAGGAAAGAACCTGAAATGCCTAAGGTTAGACAGAGGAGGTGAGTTCACATCAAAAGAGTTTGAAATTTTCTACAATGACAAAGGTATCAAAAGGAAAACAACAGCACCAAGAACTCCACCACAAAATGGTATTACTAAAAGGAGGAATAGGTCAGTGATTGACTATGCTAGAACCTTGATGATGGAGAAAAATGTTGCACTAAAGTAGTGGAGAGAAGCTATAAGTACTATTGTCTACACACTAAATAGAGTTCAAGTCAAGAAAGGTACAAATGCAACACCTTTTGAATTATGGTATGGTCATTCACCTAATGTTAAACATTTCAAAGTATTTGGTTGTAAATGCTATATTCTAAAAGATACTAGAAATGGCAAGTTTGATGCAAAAAGTGATGAAGGCATATTCCTTGAATACTCCACTATAAGTAAGGCATATAAGTGTTTAAATGCTAACACTAACAAAGTTTTAGGAGTGCAAATGTAGATTTTGATGAGCATGCAAAAGTTTAGATTGATGAGTCAAAGAAAATAGTGGATTATAGATCCTTTGTATACTTCTATAAAGGAATGATAGTTGAAGACAATGCTACAAGACAATTTGGGAATTAGCAACAAACTTCAATATCTACCAAGTCTCAGCCTATGAATGTTGAGCTACATTTAGAAGCTGAGCTGCAAAATGCAAAAAATGCACATTTTGATTCTAAAAATAGTATGCAAGAAAGAAATCATGAAATTCTAGATGAAGAAGAATGAAATGAATCTAAAACTAAAGGATCAAACATGGAAAGAAGGGCTGAACCTAGATTGGCCAAGTATGTAAGAAGACATCACCCTATAGATCAAATCATTGGTGACAAAGATGCCAGACTAATGACAAGGAATAGGCCCATGAATGAATCATGCCTGCTGAGAAAAATTGAACCCAAAATAGTCAAAGATGCACTACAAGATGAAGACTAGTATAAAGCCATGGAAGAAGAGATAGATTAGATTGAGAAAAACAAAACATGATCTCTAGTTCCCAAACCAACTGATAAGAATGTGATTGGTACAAAGTGGGTGTTTAGAAAAAAAACTTGATAAGAATGGTGAGATAACAAGAAACAAAGCCAGATTAGTTTGCAAAGGCTATGCACAAAAAGAAGGGTTGGATTATGGAAAGACATTTGCCCTTGTTGCAAGAATCGAAGGAGTAAGAACATTACTTGCATATGCTGCATATAAAGGTTTCAAATTCTACTAGATGGATGTGAAGTCTGCTTTTCTAAATGGTATACTAGAAAAGGAAGTTTATATAGAAAAACTAAAGGGATTTTTTGATGAGAAGAACAAGGACATGGTCTGCAGGCTACACAAAGCACTTTATGGATTGAAGCAAGCACCTAGAGCATGGTATGAGAGGTTGCACAAATATCTTATGAAGATAGGATTTGAAAGAACAGATGACAATAGCAACTTATACATCAAAGCTGAAGAAGGTAAAAACATTCTAATATCAGAAAAAAAAATTTGACGATATAATATTTGGAGGAAAAGATGTCTTATGCAAAGATTTTGCTGATCAAATGAAGCATGAATTTGAGATGTCAATGTTTGGAGAAATCAAATTATTTGTTAAATTACAAGTACATCAATTGAAGCATGGCATATTTGTGACCTAATCCAAATACATCAAGGAAGTACTCAAAACATTTGGGTTAGAAGATTCAAAACTAGTCAGCACACCAATGGCAGCAAGCCATAAGCTATCCAAGAATGATGAGTCTGCTAAAGTAAATCAAACATTGTATAGGTCAATGATTGGCAAGTTGTAATATGTTATACATAGTAGACTAGATATTGCATTAGCTATTGGAATAGTAGCAAGATTTTCTGCAAATCTAAGAGAAAATCACCTAATGGTAGTGAAGAGAATATTGAGATACCTGAAAGGAACTGATGACTTTGGTTTATACTACAAGAGGAATGAGAAGTTTAAACTGAAAGCTTACATTGATGTAGATTGGGGAGGTAACATTGATGATAGAAAAAGCACTAGTGGAGAAGCACTTTTCTTAGCAAAAAGGTTGATTACATGGACAAGCAAAAAGCAAAGCTACACCTCACAATCCACTGCTAAAGCTAAATATGTGGTAGCTACTATAAACTACACCAATATTGTATGGATCAAAAATTTTCTACAAGGTATGAAGGAAGAGGTAACTGAGCCTGTGATACTTTATTGTGATAATACAAGTGTCATCAATATATCAAAGAATCTAGTAATGCATGCTAAAACTAAGCATATTGAAATCAAGTATCATTATGTAAGAGAGCTGGTCAAAGACAAACAACTAAAGATGGAAAATGTTATCTCAAAAGAACAAATTGTTGATATCTTCACAAAAGCACTACCAAAAGATGCTTTTGAGTATCTTAGAGGTAAGCTAGGGGTGATACCCCTAGCTAAGGCTACTTAAAGCAAAAAGAAAGTATGCCCTACATCAAACAAGTAGAATGTTGAAGATTTTATACATTGATGTAGATGATGTTTTCTTTGGGAACCATGCCTAAAGTAGTAGAAGTGTTGAAATTCCAAATTAGTCACAAGCAAGGTGATAGAGGGAGAAATTGAATGAACCCATAAGAGCTACATCTGCATATTAAGATGCTAATATGTCTTTGGCATTATTGTCAAAGAGGGAGAAGTAGACAACTGATCAAAAACTGTTGAAGATAGTAGAAAATTAAGATAGAGGGAGATTTCAAAGGTTGATCAGAACAGCAGAAGATGAGCAATACAGAGAGAAAAAGACAAAGAACAAGGATACAATAGCAAAGAGGAAGAAGCTAAAATGAAGCAATCAAAATAGTAGAAGGAGATGTGATGTTACAATTTAATTTTTGGCATTTGACTTACTGTTCTAACGTAGTAATCTTGTGGTTGAATAGTTTAGTCTAATGGTTGATCAGTTTAGTTTGCCATCAACACCAAAGAGGGAGATTGTTGTAAAAGAATTTTTTCAATCATTGGTTTTTCATTGATGTCAAACCTGCTATTTGTAGGAATGATATTTACTTATAATATCCAAGTACTATCACTTAGTTTATTGATGAAGAGGATTTGATCAACAGTACTTAGTTGATTGATGAAGAGGATTTGATCAACAAGATGTAACAAGAGCACCTAAGGGAAAGGTTGAGTTATGACATTGTAATGAAGTGCAAGGATCAGTTAAGACAATGGTCAAGCAATGCATTGATGAAATACTCAAGGATACAGAGGTTGGTCACACTTAGAAACATTCGAGGAAGAAGTTGTAACAAGGTTGACTACAAAGCTTAAACTAAGAGCAAGTTAGTTGAAGTTGAGCAAATTTTTAGTTGGTGCTGAGTGATCTTTAGGTGTCGAGCATCAGGAAAAGCATAGTTGATGCCAAGTAACTCAATATGTGCTAAGCACCAATATTTCAATAGTGTTGAGCTATTGCATTATTTCAAATGATGAAGATTCGCCAAACCTAAGCTGACATAGTGGTTACATTGAATTTTTTGAATAAGTTGGAGGATAAGGATGATGAGTTGTTAGCATAGGACCCTATGTAAACCATTCTTGGGTGATAGAGGAAATAGAATATGGTTTAGATGCAATGAATCCTACCTAATCCATGCAAATTAAAGTTGAAAAATGGAAGAATTGAGTGGGAAAAGGTACTCCAAGACTTCTATTTAAGAAGTCATAGACCAAGAAGCAAAGGGATGCTGATATTGTTGTTGCTGAAGTGCCAAAATCTATGAAGTAGTTTGAAGGGTGTCAAAGGAGGAGACATCTAGGAGAAGGAAGAGCACAAAGGCTCTGCTTCTATGAGTGGTCATGAAGAGATGATTGCACTAGTATATTGAGTGTGAAGACTCAAGGAGACAAAGCTTGAAAGGAGGGCAAGCTATTAAGAGTTGCAGAGATTGAAGGCCAGGCAAGGGTATGAGCTAAGAAGTGATCTAAGATCTGCAAGATAAGTTGTATGTTGTAGTTAGGTCAAGATTTTCTAATACTCTAGCAATTATATTAGATCTAAAAATCCTATGGACTTAGGTTGGCCTAATAGCAATTTTTAAATCCTTTAACATGGTGGCATTCTAAGTGAATGTTCTAAAATCCTCTAACTAGGCCCACTTTTAATAGGGTGGTTAAATTCTCTAACAAGGTCACATTTAACAATGTGTTGTAAGCCTTTAATAGGGTAGGCCTTTCACAGGGCATCACTTCAAAAGAGTAAAAATTGAGTAGCATGTTATTGGTGGTTTTTCCCAAATTGGGTTTCCACGTAAATCATTGTGTCATGTGTTGATTTTTTATGTGTTATACTTGCATGTTGATTTACAGTAACTTGTTAACTATATAAGTTAAAGCTTGGATGAATGAATGGTTGAATGAGTTTACTACACTTAGTGAAAAGTTTGAATAGGACATTTGGACCTTGAATAATTGATTCACCCCCCCTCTCAATTATTCTAAAACAATTCTAACAAGTATGTTAGATATTAGCCATTTTTTGGCCCTATAATTGGTGAACCAAACATGAATCATGCAAACTAACTTGGGTTTCTTATTATTGTGCTTGTAGGTGCAAGGAAGGAGCTCATTTTAAGGGTTACAATGCTTATTCTCTTTCTCTTATCACACCTAGTCTAATTATGGGACCCAATAATATGATTTTATGCTCTCATTTATGTATTTTGTTAGCTTGTTGTCCTAGGGTGCACTCTGCTCTATCAGGGCACACTTGGGACCCCTATAATGTAATTTTAGCAGCCTAGGAGTCACCATAACCCCCATCTATTGTTCACACCTTACCAACTATTCTTAGAAACAACCAACTATGCCCTTCTAGGCCCCAAGTGCACCATGGGTGCATTCTATACTATTTGGGCACACTTGGTTAGCTAGGTTTCAAAATTTCAAGTTTTGGGTCTTATTTAGGCACCATTTCCCCAAAACCTACTTCCACTCTCCCAAATATCCCTATAAAATATGAACTACACCCTTCTATGCCCCAAGTGCACCATCGGAACAATTATCACTATCTAAGAAAACTTGGGGGCATCTTGAGTCATTCTAACCTTTTAGGGTGTATTATGCTCTGTTAGAGTGTTGTTGGTTCATAGAAAGCACCTATTTTGATCAAAATCTACATCTAGGGTTTCAATTTCATGTTAGGACCTAGAGTAGCTTTTTTTTTGTTATATATGATCTTTTTGTAGCATGTGGCAATCATTGGGAGAAGACATTCAATGAAAAACTACAAAAGCTTGTTTGTAGGACGTTGTTGAAGACCTATATGCTTGTCCAAACTCTATGTGTGGTTTTTCTAGATTAGATAACACTTTTTTTGGTGCACTAAAATGAACTTTTTATACTAATTGGTGTCTATGCATTGTTTAGAACTGTAGGAGTTGCATGGACATATCCTCTCCCCTCACCATTCATGGATCTTGGGTGCAAGAGAAATTTGTGCAATTTCTATAGAGAGGCCTTCCTTAGACCCAAGACTCACAACTTGGTGAGCCCTAGGGGATGACCTTAAAGCAATAATTAGCCAAAGCTAGGTCAACATTCCAACCACCATAAAAAAATCAATATAGTTAATGTCATGTCGATGGTATTGCTACGTGATAGCTCTCCTCCAGTACCCTTGTGGTGCATCAAACCCTAGTTCTCGGGGCTAGGAGACCTTCTGAGGAAGTTTATCATTCACTTTCCAAATAGAATGCCCACACTAAATACCTTGTTTTAGAGGCAAAAAACCTTTCTATCCACTAGCTTAGGGGCTAACCCATTCTCATGAAGACATCCCACATTCTCAAGGTCCTTAGTAGAGACATTAGTCCCTTGGAAAGTGAATCTTGGTAGCCCTGAGAAGTGAGTGCACTATAAGGAGGAGCCTATAGTGCCAAGATTCTATGTTTTTCACTCTAGATAAGTGTGGGTAAACTTTAGTTCAAGTGGTAATTTAGTGGATATAGACTCAAAGCCTAGGTTGTGGTGTGTCTTTTCACTTTAGCAACAACTATTCTTGTCTTATTGTATCTTGTGTGTGTGTGTGTGTAAAACATTAATCAAGGTAAAAGCCAACTTACAAATTTAAACCTTGGATACTGTTCAAACCTTCTCAAAATATTACACATTTCAAAACATTACACCTCTTGTCAAAACATTGCAAACTTTGTCAAAAACACTTGAAACTTGAAGAACATGGCAATTTGTAACCCTAGAAGTGCTTGGCATGACTTAGATTCCACTCTTGCATAGCATACACTTACAATCACCATAGTTTTAGCCTCATGCTTGTATCCTTTAGGCCTCCTATTTCATATTTTTAGTCCTCACATTGCATCACTTATCATTCATATTGCATTCATTAGGGTTTACTTTGTATCCCTTAGTCTTTGTATTTCAACCCCAAAATCTACATCTTGCATCTTCCATCTTGCATCCTTGCATGCCTAACATTCATATTTCACACTTTAACCCTCATTCAATATGTCCTAACCATCATTCTTCCCCTTCATTCTACTCTTAGCATTTTTCTCTACCCTTTGGCTCTTTGGAACGTCAATCTGGAAACCACAGAACCCAAAATCAACTTAGGTTTATCCTAGTTTACCAATTATGTGCTGAAACAACCAACTATGCTCTAACTAGTCCCAAGTTCACCATAGGCATAGCTGGAAATTTTTGAGAAAAATTGGTAGTCTAAGAACCTAGTTTAGATTTCCATATAGCATTTTGGGACCTTAGGAATGTCATTAAGTACTTGGAGAGATCCCTCTTTCTCGGCATGTCTTAATCTACATTTTGCATGTTCTAACCTTCATTGTCTTCACTTAGGGATTCATTCCTTAGATAATAATCTCCATTCTATATCTCCTATCCAATCACAACATCATCCCTAGCATCTTAGCTCTCTATTATAGCAACTTAGCAATGACCCAGCTAAAAATCAGCAAACATTTAACCCAGTCTGCCAACTGTGCCATGAACCTACCAATTGCACTCAAACCAGCCCCAAGTGCACCATAGGCATAGTTGGTGTTTTTGGAGTGCACTTCTGTTTTCAAAGTGCAATTGGTGACCAGCAAGACCACTTTGGGTCTCCAGACTATATTCTGGGACCCTGAAATTGAATCTAGAAGTCTCTGTAGGTCCTCATCCTACATATGACCCAAAACATCATCTTGCACCCAAAAAAACATTTTTCATACTAGGACCTTTGTATATTGAATATCTAATCAGCATAACCATCATTTTTTATCACCCTAAATGTCATTTTGAGCCCAAAACCTTTGAACTTAGTCAAAAATCAAAACAAAGTATGAGTCCTAGAGTATCTCCTAATGTTGATAGATGATGGATCTTGACTAGTCCTTTTGTCATTTTTATCATTTTTCTTTGGTTAAATTCTATCTATGTCTTGATGGATTTGACCTTGTCATTATTATCAACTTGATCTTTTCATCTTTTATCTCTTTTTGGTCAAGATCCAAAGTCCATCTTCACAAGGTTAAACTCTTAGACAAAAATACTTTCCAAAGTTCAAAACCTTGCATACACCCTTTTCATAGCATTATCACATTCCTAGTCTCCATAAATATCATTTTGACTTATCCTAGAGCAATATCCCCTTCATCTTGCATTGTTCAAAACTCTGGCATCATTTCCAATATCAAACCCCATCAACTTGCCTATCAATCAACTTATCTCCTTGATCTCATATCCCCTCATGTTGCATGCCCTAAACATCATTATCAACCTTAGCATAACATCCTTTTCATGATCCAATTTTCATATGTCAACCTCTAGCATCATTATCAAGTCCAAGATCCAACCCTAATCTTCATTTTGCATACCATAGAGTCATTTTCATCTCCTTTAGTCAAAATTAAAAATTTCACTTTACATTTGCATTTACATAGTTTCTCTAGGACATTCTCACCTTGCATATCAAAACCCTAGTTCATTTGGCACTTCCTTATGTTGCATAACATTCCTAAACACTTAAAAATCCAAAAAATACTCATATCTTGCATACCCACTTCTAGATTTCTAATTTTTTCCCTATTTTACCAACTATTCCCTTGTTATACCAATTACACACTTTAGGTGTCTAGTTGGTAGTTTCAAAGTGCACTTGGTAATTACATATTTCATTATAGTTTCTAGAACCCTAATCTACACTTCCATACCTTGCATTGCATCTCTAAACCCTAGAAAACACCTAAAAACACTCAAATCATTCACATTCTACATATTGGTCACCCTAACACCTTTTTTTACCAACTGAATACCTTATGCTTACCAACTACTTATGTTTAGGTCCTCAAGTGCACCAAGGGTGCACTTGGTACTGTTGGAGCACAGTTGGTAGTTTAGGTGTGCACTTGGGAGGAAAAGAGTCCATTTAGGTTTTCCTATATTGCATCTACATCCTTAGGTATCATGTCTACACTTACAAGAACACAATCAGCCCAAAGACTTGAAGAGCTCTATCAACCCTTATTTTATAAGGTATAAAAAAACCAAAACCTCATCCAAGACTAAAGAAGAGGAATAAAACTTAAACAAACATTTGACAAAGACCAAATTGAAGCATCATAACCTTTACTTGTGGACCCATTAAGCATGTATCTATAAAACCCTAACAATAAAGAAATGATGAAACCAACCCCAAGCAACACATCTAATATGAGGTTTCCTTAAAAAACTTCTCCTACACATGGAATAGTTCAATAGAGCCCTAACTTTGAACCCATATTTGTACGGATACCACCTAGAGGTGGAAGTGTACCAACCACACCCAACGATGAACAAACACACCCCTTCAAATTCAAGAAACCCAACACAAGTACCTTTAACCCCAACATATCAAACATACAACAAGGTACTCTAAATCTAAGTGATGACTCTGACATATATTATGGCATCACTAAAAAAGAAATGGCTAAGGCTTGCCAAGACAAGACTTTTCACAAAAACTTTAAACTTTTGGCAGCCCAAGAAATTGTCAAATTTAACCCAAACTTGGAGGGACCTAAGTCCAAATATGAAGACACACCAACATTCAAAAATATACAACCCATGATTAATTTGGACTTGGCCAAGGGAAAACAACCTTTAGAATTCTCAAACACACATACAAAACTTGTAAGATCTCATGAAGAATCAACCTTTGAGATCCTCCAAAGTACCTTCAAACACATCAACATAAATCCATTCTTTGGTGAACCTCCATGAATAAATAGAAACAAAACTCTTCCTACATATCCCAAAATTATGTTGAGACTTGATTTCAATCACATAATGAAACAACAAGACATGCCTAAAGGGACTTGTACTCTTGGGATGCCAAAAATACCTCCTTTGGAGGAAAATCAACAAACCACACCCTTGCTCCCAACTTTACCAAATGTTATGACATCAAATGTTATGGAGCCTCCCATGAGTATACCATGTGAAAGACCAATTGCAATAACCCTTATTGGCATACAAAGGAAGGGCATAACCAACTTCCAATCTAACAAATACATACAATGGTACAACGACTTAACATTTGTAGTACACAACCAAGACAACATCTACTTAACACACATTCAACATATCAACATCAACAACAACCTCAAGTGGTTCAAGGATCCAACATCCCTAACGTGCACTCCAATGTAAATTCCCTTGACTTATATGCAATGTACCAATAACAATTCCAACAACAAGCCAAGTTCACCAAATAACAAGAACAACTAAAACAACAATTGGAAACCCAAAGATGCCTTAAAAAAAATTCCTATCAATAACACTGTTTACAACAACAACATATGCCACAAAAACCTCAATAGATACTGCTACAACAAAATTCACATACATGACCTCACATGCAACCAATAAAGGTATCTCAACAACAACCATAGAAAATGGTACAAAAACAACCATAATAAGTGATGCAACAACAACACATGGTACAACAATGACAATCAATACCACAACAAGTACCACAAAAAGGACCATTTTGTCTTTGAATTACTTACTTACCTCCACCATCTAGTGACACATCACCTAACTCTTTAGACATAGAAATGGTAGAACCAAGTAAACATAGTTCTCACCATAGAAAATAATCTACTCATAGACACAAAAGACTCAAAGAGAAGACTATCATTCAAAACCCTAATGAAGAGTTACTGCAACAATTCCAACAACTATCCAAATAATTCAAGGCATTGTCAGTCCATAAGAAATAGGCTCTATATATAGAAAGGGACTTATGTCTTAATCCATTCAATAAAAGTCTATATCTACCTCCTTTCCCAAAATATTTTGAGGCACCTAGATTCAAAAAATACCAAGGAAAATGCAACCCCATTGATCACATCAAGGAATTTTGTGCCTCTTGTACCAAACTTAGTGATGAGCCCACCTATCACATGACAATATTCCCTTGTTCTCTAGGTGGGCCCACACTTGAATGGTACTCCAAACTTCCTAGTACCATAAAATCTTGGTTGGAACTAGTAGACAAATTTATCTCCCATTTTTTTTTCAACATTATGAATGAGGTAACACTCACTGACTTATGCTCAACTAAATAGAAGATGGGAGAACCATCTATCACATTCTTATTATGCTAGAGAAACTTAATCAGTCAATGCTCACTAAAAATTCTTGAAGAACAATAAGTTAATCTGTGAATTGAAAACCTAGTCCCCAACTTAATGTACAAACTCAAGATCAAGAGTCCCAACACTATTCCAAGTTGATGAAAAAGGGGGATAGTATTGTAGATGCCCTCATCCATGAGGGAATCCTTAAAATAAACAAGGAAAACACAAACACTAACTTGTTTACTGACAAGGAAAAAAATTTCTCCAAAATTAAGAATGTAACCAATGATGGCATTGTGAATGCATGAACAATTAGTGTAGCTCAACCTCAATTGACTCTAAAAGGTGAAAACCCTACAAATTCACAAACTTCCAATGAAACACTACGTCAACAATAGAAAACTAAGACTCCCATACAAGATAGACCTCAAAGACATCCTCAAACCAAAGACAAGAAATGCATAACCTTGGGGATACCTCTTGAGACTACACTCCAACAATTACTCAGTAATAACTTCCTACAATTACCCCCTGATCAAATATGAATCATCAACCAAATTTTCTTGGTGAGATGATAAAAAATTCTCTAATTACCATCACATGAAAGGCCACAAGACCTCATCATGCTTTCAGCTAAAACATAAAATACAAGACCTTATCGATGATGGTATGATTATTGTTGATCCTTCCTTACTAGCATCCAATGTTGATCATACCATCTTTAAAGATCCTTCAGGTAATCATGATAAAGAAAAGGCCTCTAGTTCAAACTCAAACTTACAAGCCAATGTGAATTACACATGCACTGGATATGACTACATCATAAATTGCTTCAATGAGTCTTAATCTTGCATACTTGGTAGATGTGTTCAAAACCCTAGAAAGAGTTTAAAATATAAGTCAACTTATTCAAACATGCTCATAAAAATTCAAAATTTGTCAAACCAAAGTTAAACTAGGTAAAACTTAGGTCAAATGTAGGTTAAACTAGATACAAAGCCAAAAATGGTTGATATAGGCCACATGGTTATGTAGGAGGATCTGCCCTTATTGTAGATGAGAGGACACAAGCCTTAGAGCCTAATGCTATGTCATCAAATGACTACTAGAAAGCAAGAGATCTTGGTAGGAATTGGTATGTATCATTTCATATTTATGCCAAAGGTGAGAGGGAATAGAGCCCTACTTATAGTGTTGATGAAGAGGTGGCATTCAAAGACTAGTTCTTTTTGTCTATTGATGGGGGCAGCTACTTTGACCGTGGAGGATGTATTGCACATCCTCTAGATTCTATTTCATGGAGACTTGGTTGTGTAAAATGTAGCTATTGGATGAGTTCCATTACACTAATTGTTTAGATGTGGAGATGCAGAGTTGGGATCCGAGATTATGAGACTGAATGGGAGCTACGAGTAGCACACAATAAGCAATTGATAGCTATGATCTACTAAGTTGTTGGTGGACTACTGATACCTAATAGGAGTGGACATAAATTCCCTATTAGATTTGGTTTGGTGTTAGAGAGGATGTTCATGGATGGGACCATGTTTGCCTAGGGACCATGCATGTTGGGGATGTTGTACTACTATCTACATCAAGTATTGTTAGAAATATTAATCTTTCCTTGGATGTACTTAATTTGGAATATTCCAAGGATCCTTACATGTAGTTTGTCCTATTGTGCACATGTGGAGGACATGTCATTTACGTGTCCTTTAGTCCACATGTGAGGACAACTCATTTTATAATCCATTTTATTAAGGAATTTAGTTTATCCTCCTTAAGAAGATCTTGACACTTTACACACACTTATTATGAATGTGGTAGGCTGACATTTAGTACTAGAAGTACACTATTACAAATTTGGGCATATGAGAACATTGTAGTATTTAGACCACTCATAAAGAGGGAGCTAGTGGAGGATATTTTGTATTCATATAGTTATAGAGGCATACTAGCACGAGGACTGCTAGGGTACACTTGGCTCTTCAGGCATCAATTGGATATTATGACACAATTTATTTGGAGACCCTATAGAGATTTCCTTGAGTGGAACAATGATGTGATCCACCTACCATACTACAGATAGAAGCACTATCTGATAGGGTACATAGTGATTGATCACTTGGTGATAGAGATGTACCTACCTAAGTAGGTACATGGATAGTTGGGAGAGATATAGGAGTTCAATCTAGAGTAGAGGTCAGGGAGTGGGGAGCACCTATCAGGACACAGGTGGCTTACACATAGCTAGAGGAGCTATAGTCGAGGGTATGGGGAGTAGTAGTGGGTTTGGTGGATGCAAGCATGACAATAGCACATGGTAAATGGTTTATGTAACATCATTGGAGGTTGTTGATAGATCTAGTAGTGTTGGTACCATGAGCAAGATCATAGGTAGAGCAGGGTAAGGAGGATGATGACAAGGGAGGGGAGGAGGACAATGATGGGGATGATGGAGAGGATGGAGAGGATGATGTTGATGTGGGGAGGATGATGCAAGAGATGATGATGAGGATATTGATGCAAAGGATGATTATGAGGACAATGAGGGAGAGGATGAAGGAGATGAGGGTGATGGAGATGATGATGGCCATGTACTCTTATCCTTTTGTGAGACATTTATGAGATGTACTTATGATGACTATACAAGATGGATTATGCATATATTTTATATGTTTTATATGGATGCATTTATGCTTTTCTAAGTGGACTTTTATATGATGACATCATGCGTTGATTTATCACATGTTATGCTTAGAAAATGACATCTTTTATTGTTGCCACATGTTTTCTCATGAATGAATGTCTAATGAGAGGTGAAATGATATGGAATGAATGCAAATGAAATGTAAAATGATATTAATTTCATGTTTATGCCTATATGTATTGCATTGGGTTTCTTCTAGACTTTTTATAGATATAGGAATGTAGGAAGATAATGCTTTTGGTGTATCAAAGTATGAGACCATGGTGGTGGATGAAGGAGATGCAAAAAATAGAGGAGATGAGATGAGGAATAGTTAGTATGAGGTGAGGACCTTTTCTTTCACAAAGTGCACCATATGTTATTGAAGATTTATTTTGATATGGCAAATAGAATGCCATGCATCATGGCATAAAGGGCCAAAGCGCAAATGCAAACCTTTTGCATAAACAAGCATGATGCAAATAGAAAAATGACCTTGTACTTCCTGAGGCATAAATACATGCTCTAGACTCTCAAAGGTACATTTTAATAGAAATAAAATAAAAATGACCATGAACCATCCTAGCCACTCTCATAGATCAGTTTATATCATCGAGTGGCATAGGAACATGATTGAAGAAAAACAAAAAACAAAAAATCACTCACTAAACAATGTGAGCCAATAGCTATTCTTGTCTATTATTACTTTCTTTTTAGTGTTTTACATTTGTATATACTATTTGATATGTTGATTGTGTGATATGTTTGATTGTTGATTCAGTTGATAGGTTCATAGTCATACTTTGGATTGATTGTTGGTTCACATTGCTCAGATAATGTGATTGTCATGCAAGTGTAGTGCTTTAAGTTTCAATCTGCAAAAGTGCAAGTGTTTAAGCAAAAGGTATGATTATACACCATGACTACTTACAAGGTTTATTACAAATTTTGAGTGGGTCTTGTAATTTTTAGGATTTTTTGAGGATATTTGATGTTTTTATGTGACTAGTTTCTTCAGGACATTTTACAATTTTCAAGATTTACTTCAAGACATTTATAATGTTTAGTGGTTTTTTCAAGATATTATATGATTTTTGGTGATTTTTTTAGGATGTTTTATGATTTTTAGTGATTATTTCAGGACATTTTATGATTTTTATAGATTTATTTAGGACATTTTATGATTTTTATGATTTTTTTAGGATCATATTTGAATTTTTTGGGTTTTCTTTAGGATCGTAAGGGGTCGCAAGGGTTAGCTCCAATTTGATATCTGATAAGTCCAATGGATAAGATGTACTTAGGGAGATTCCCCTAGTTTAAGTTCAAACTCATGCACTGTGTAGGTGATATGCCCCCAAACAAGACGTAAACTATATACAAAGGCCAAAGATAGAGTATGTATAGACTAGTGGCACATGGGTAAGATAACAATGGACATTAACTAGTTCATGGGCCATGATCAAGGACTAGGGATGTCTTGCAATATGAAGGATATGATCAGGGAATGACAAAAAAGAGGTAAAAACTACATGGAATCCTGATAGATGGAGGAGTAATAACTAATTACACATGGTGCATGTTTGCTAGGTTTTCACCATGGTACTTGCCCAAAGTGCCTATTTGCTAGGTTTTCACTTTTGGACAAAAAATTTATCTTGACTCAATTTTTTGTGCCAAGATGCCTATTTTCTAGGTTTTCATCAAGGCATTCATTTTTTCATGATGTTTTCCACTTTTTTACTTTTCTTTTTTCATGACTTTTTGCTTTTTCCTTTTTTTAGGAAATTTTTTCTTATTTAAAAAAAAAAATTAGGACTTTTTGCTATTTTTTAAATATTTTTTCAGGACTTGTAGATAGAATCAAGTATAGTACTTGTAGAGATGCATGATATTGATGGACATAGAAAGTAATTTACCCTCTGGAGTCACAAGATGATATTCTCCAAACCCAAATGTTGCAATAACTACATAGGGTTCTTCCCAATATGGTTCAAATTTACCTTATTTTTCGCTATGTTGTTGAGTCTTGTAGTTCATCTTCAAGACTAGATCACTGATCTCAAAATGATGACCTCAAACTTTCTTATTAAAACTTCATTTGAGTTAGTTTTGGTAAGCTTGCATATGTGTAAAGGCAGCTCGCCTCTACTCATCAAGCATCTCAATTTCATGGAGTCTAGATAATTTTTTGTATTCATCATCAACAACATCTTGTAGGGATACTCTTAATGATGGAATTTCAACTTCAGCAGGAAGTATTGCCTTAGTTCTATAAATAAGAGAGTATGGTGTTGTGTCAATGGGAGAACTCACATTTGTTCTATAGGCCCAAAGAGTTGGATTTAGTTGTAAGTGCTAGTCTCAACCAAAATTGTTGATAGACTTTTGGAGAATCTTGACAATGGTCTTATTAGATGATTTTGCTTGACCATTGCATTATGGATGGTAAATACTAGAATATCCATGGTAGATGTTATATTTCTCACAAATCTTATCAACATCCTTATTTTGAAATCAACTGTCATGATCAGTAATAATAGCCAAGGGAATTCCATACTGACATATGATATAGCTCAGAATAAAGCTTGAAATCTACTTTCCAATGGTGAAAGTTAGAGGGATGACCTCTACCCACTTGGTAAAAAATTATGTTATTGTGATTATGAACTTATGGTTATCAAAGGAAGGAGGAAAAATAGATCCAACAAGATCAAATGCCCTTTGTGAGAAGGGCCATGGAGATATGACTAGTTACAATTCTTATGTTGGTGCATGGATCAGATTACTATGTATCTAGCACTTATGACATGTTTTAGAAAAATCATGAGCATCTTGTTCCATGGTGGGCCAATAATATCCTTCTCTAACAAGTTTCTTGGCCAGAATTAGACCATTGAAATGACCTCCACATATACCTTTGTGAACCTCAAGTAGTTTCATCTTCTTGTGAGTCAAAGCAACTAAGAAGGGTTTGGTCAAAGGATCTCTTGTAAATGGTGTCACTGATAATGACATATCTAGCAACTTGGTGGATAAAGGCGCGACTTTCATTCTTGGATAAGTTGGGGGGTAGGATTTGGGCATCAAGATAATCATAAATGTCTTAATACCAGGGGGAATTGGGACCAACAAGTTCACACATGTACTCAGATTGAGAGAGTTCAAATGCTAGGATCAAAAGTTGCTCTAAAAGGAACTCACAATGCCCCACATTTTGAGGCATATCAATCATAGAAGCAATGGTAGCCATAGTGTCAACTTACTTGTTGTGTATTCTTAGTAGCTAATAAAAAGAGATAGTGACAAATTTAGATTTAAGAAATTTTTCCATCTACTTATAAGGCATTAACTTATCATCTTTGGTTTCATATTCATCATTGACTTGGTGGATGACTAACTAGGAATCACTAAAAACTTGCAAATGTTGTATGTTCCATTCGATAGCTAGCTTTAGTCCTATGATCATTGCCTCATATTCTTATAAGTTATTTTTATAATTAAATGCCATTCAATATGACTTTGGGATGATGTCTCCTGGTGGAGTGATAAACATAATGGCAATTTCTAAACTATTTCTTGTATGTGATCTGTTAAAGTACGGCTTCCATTCATCAGCTATGTCCATGTTAAATATGGCTTCATCTGGAAAGGCTATCAACATGGGATGATCATCAATAATAGGTACTTTTTCTAGCTAATCTTCTATCACTCTCCCTTTGATTGCCTTTCTATCTACATATTCAATGTCAAATTCACTAAGGATCATAACCCATTTTCTTAGGTGCCCTGTGAGAGTGGCCTTGCTTAGGATATACTTTAGTGGGTCAATCTTATAGATATGCATTGTTTTCTAATGGAGAATTTAATGCCTTAGCTTTTGAGTGACAAAGATGATAGCAAGGAAAGCTCATTCAATGAGTGAATAATTCAGTTTATACCCCACAAGTGTTTTGTTGATGTAGTAAATGGCTCACTCTATTCCTTGTTCATCATTTTATGCTAGGAGAGCTTCTAATATTGTCTCTATAGTGGATATATATAAAATGAATGGTTTTCTTGGAAGAGGAGCCATTAAAATTGGTGGATGTAGAAGATATTCTTTGACCTATTGAAAAGACTCATCACACTAGTTGTTCCATTGAAAAGATACTCCCTTATGTAATAGGTGTTGAAAGGAGTGGCACTTGTCTTCTATTTGTACAATAAACCTACAGATAGATTGTAATCTACCTTGTAGACTTTCTAATATCCTCATATTTCATGGAGGAGGCATTTCAAGTATTTCTTTTACTTTCTTAGGATCCTCTTTGATGCCTTGTTGAGAAAAAATATACCCTAGGAGCTTCCTAGAGACAACTTTGAATACACACTTTTTTGGATTTAGACAGAGCTTATAGCTTTCCATTCTATTGAATATTTGATCTAGGATGCCCAAATGATCATTTCTTTTGGGGGATTTGCAAAGTAAGTCATCTGCATAGTCTTCCATGAGGATTTACATGAAATCATGAAAGATGATAGTCATTTCTCTTTGATATTTTGCCCCAGCATTTTTAAGGGCAAAAGGCATGACATTCTAGCAGTATGTTCTCCAAGGGCATGTGAAAGTTTTTTTGTGCTAATCCTCAAGAGCTATTCTTATCTTATTGTAATGTAGAATCCATACATTAGTGATAGCATCTTATATCTGGATGTCATGTCTATGGTGATTTCTATATTTGGTAATGAGAAGTCATCTTTAGGACATGCCTTGTTAAGATCATGGAAGTTAGTGGATTTTTGGAAGCCCCTAGAATGTTTTCTTATTGGTACTAGATTAGATATCCATTATTCTTAATCAATGGGTCTGATAAAGAAAGCATCCAATAATTTCTACAATTCATCTTTGACAAGGAGAGAAACAAGAGGATGCATCTTTCTCAACTTTTGCTTTACTAGTTTCACTCTTGGTTTTAATGGAAAGTGATGAAGGACTAGCTCAAGATCTAATCCAGGCATGTCTGTATAAGACCAAACAAAGTTGATCTACCTCTCTAGAAAGAATCTGACAAATTTATCTCTCTTCTTTGGTGATAATGAGGCTACAAAATGTATGATCTTAAGGTTTTTAGGTGTTCTTAGATTTATCTCTTCTTTCATTTCCACAAATAATGTTGATCTTTCTTTCAACAAGCGTATGCCCAATCTTCCATCCTCAAATGCATTAGAGAGGTTTTCACCCTTGGATACATCCTTTATTTTTACCTTTTCATGGTCTAATGGAACCTTTAATTTTGCACCAAGAGACCTACTTTTGTCTTTTTTTTTTGTTTTCCAATTTTGTGATTGGAAAATGGATATGACTCCCCAAAGTATGTCATGATGTTTAGGTCAATGGAAAATCCTAACTTGTGATCTCCTTGTAATAGGTCTTCATAGAGCTCAAAGAATTCTAAAATGGCATCATCATTTTTGAATTGGTCAAATGTTGGTTGTCCTTGTTTCTCTCAATCAATAAGTTCATGGTAGACTAGGAAATGCCATCATCAGTGTTCAATAAACTTTGGTCAAAAGTAAGGATATAGGTGTCATTACCAAGGGGTTATAAGTGACTTGCTTAGAGGTAGGAGGGCTTGGATCCTAGTGAATTTTGTCACAATATTCTTGATGAATTGAGGGGCTAGTAGAATTATGAGTGATGTTTTTATCCTATATGGGTAGTTCATTAGGATCAAAGGTGTGGTCAAGGCCAAAGGAAGCATCATGGTCATCAATGTTGCATGTAGGTTATGTGGCCTTAGGTTGGGTGTTCTCAAATTCCTTTTCATCATTCAAAGCATTCACATTCTTAAATGAGGATGACTTGGTATTAGGGAGACCCAAAAAAAATGGTTTGAATCCATGTCTTAGGCCATGAGGTCATCCTAATGCCATAATAGGCTAAATAATGTCTTATTTTTTAGGTACCAGACCACTGCATCTGTCATATCCCTTTTTCTGTAGGATGGTGAATCCAAGTCCATACTTTTTTGAGGATATAGAAGTAGGTTCTTTTTCTACTTTATCCTTTTCAATCCATGTAGATGTATTTTCATAGACATGTTCTTCATGTAGTCCACCTCCACTAGTGAAAGTCATGGAAGGTTTCTTCTAAAATTTGAACTTAGGCTTGATCTGCATAAGCTAAGGTTTATCATATCACTTGGGAGAGAGAGGGAGTTTCCCAATGCGAATGGCATGTGACAAGGAATACTCACCACAACCTTAGTCTTCAATTTTGAGCTTTCCTTTGAATATAGATTCTAGTTTGGAAGGATCAACATATTTGGAGGACTCAAGTGGATTTGTTGCATGGTTTGTTAGGACTTGGCATTTAGTAGTTCCTATAAGACTAGCATAGAATTGGAATGGGTCTAGATCACCAAGAATTGTAACCTCTACATTGTTATAGGAAAATTTTAAGCATTGATGGTATGTAGAGGGAACTACTTTCATAGCATGGATCCAAGGGCATCCTAGTATCATGTTGCAAATCATTTCAATATCTAGGACCTAAAACAATGTATTCTCAATAGCTAGACTAAATCTAATGGGTAATACAATGAATCCCTTGGAGAAGTGTTGGCCATCATCATAGGCCTTTATTTTAATTCTACAAGAGAAATCCCCATCATCTTCAAAGTAACCCACACCCTTGATAACTTTAAAGGTAGAGATGTTCAGTCCTACTCTGGCATCTATCAAGACACATTTGACCTTGGCATTATGGATAAAGACTTCAAGGTGAAGGGAGCCATTATGGTTGGGTTTGTCCTTAGGAATATCCCAAGGGGAAAAGGTGATATGTTGTAATGCAGACAGGTTTCCAGCCATGGCCTAGAATTGGGAAACATCAATGTTATCTAGGACTATTGACTCCTTAAGGGCTTGATCCTGTAGACACCTAAATCTAATTACACCACTTCGGTAATCCTATTTAGTTATCTCTAAAAGGCATAATTAATTAAATTCTTATTTAATTAATCCTTTTCCATCCCCTAGCTGATTAATTTAATTAATCATCTATAGTCCTAATTGATAAATCAAATAACCCATTATTTATCAATTAATCCCATTCTGCTATCTAATTCCAAAAATCCCCATTTATTAAATAAATCTATTTAATAAATCTATCCCTCAAAAATAACCCCTAAGCCTATCCCTAATCCCTCCATTATCCTAATCCACCCCATCCACCCATACTAACCTAGCTTAGTCACTAACTCACCCACCCTCATGAATGCCATCCACTTGCCCATCTCTAAATCTAATCCTAACCCAAGACTAATCCATCCCCTAATAATTTACACATTCGTAAGCAAGCTTAAGACTTTCCTAAACCAAACCAAAGTCTCCTCTCAAAATATCCCACCCACCTAGTCATAAAGGAAGCCCACTATCCCTTAAATACCCTTAAATGCTCTTACAAGCACTTATGAGGGCCATTTAAATCCTTGAGCCTCCCTTGTTGACTCATCCATGCCCTTTCCTCCACCCACTCTCCCTATGACTTGTGTCACTCTCTGATTAGCTGTAAGGAAGTACAATCCATGTGCTCTCCTCTCATTCAATATGAGCCCTCCTTAACCATTTCCCCATCCTTGCATCTTAGCCCTCCATCCCTCAAGCCTCTTGCCTATAAATTGGATCCTCTCCCAAGCCAAATGATCACACTCCATAACCTTAAAGTTACCATGCCATTTTGAGAAGCCAAATTCATACCAATTTCAAATATCCACACCAAAATCGACCTAAATTCCACCATTGAAGCAATTTAAAGCTTGAGCATACATCCCAAATCCACAAATAGACACCATCCCTACATCAAGTGATCATCCTCATTGAGAGAGCCTATACATGGCTCATATTCTCATTTGAGGACCTTACTTTGTCTCTCTTGAAGTTTATATTGATTTTTTTAGTTAATGCTTTGGTTTTTAAATAGATTAGTATTTCTTGCTAACATATTAGTGTATACAGATCCAAGATCTTTTGATGTTGGGGAGACACATGTAGTAGGTCCAAGATTGATATTTGTACAAGGGTTTTTCTAAATTATTCGACAAGGCTATAATCAGATGAAGTAAAAGCATCAGGTCTATTAGGGGGTGTAGGTCTAGTAGAGGTAGTGGTCTAGAAGGAGCTCTAGGAAGGGTGATCTTGGTATGACGTGTAGTGACAGTGCAATGAGGGTCTTTAGCCTTAAGGTGAATATGACAAACAACATAGTATAATGAAAGGCAATGATCATAGAATTGAAGCTAGCTATCCAATGGAACATACACAATTTGCAAGTTTTTGGTGATTCCTAATTAGTCATCTGCCAAAGCAACCAAAGATGATAAGTTGATGCCTTACAAGTAGATGGAAGACTTTTTAAAATCTAAATTTGTTGCTATCTCTTTTTGTTAGCTACTAAGAATATTGTTGTGGTTTCACAATGCATGCCCCATTTTTATTAGAAATGGGGACCCCCTACATTATTTTTTGGCTTTCCATTACCCTAGTCCAGGGTTTGAGTCTTTTTTTGGGGTTTCATTTAGTGTTTTTGGTCAAATTTGGGTCTTGAATCAAAAACTAAGAGTTCATATGTCATCATCAAAGGAGATAAGTAGTTTTCAAAATAAAAAGGTGCACCAAAACACCTCAATAGGTGTGCTAGTATGCAAAGTACTAAAAGAGAGACATTACCCCCTTTGGTGATGCGCAGCAGTGTAGCTATGTACCTACACATCTGCATAACACCAAAGGTGCTTGGGGTCCCTACATCTATAAAACCTAGGGCCCTCTTCTCCTTCCCACTTCCTTCACTATGTCTTCACTCTGAGCTTCTAAGTGTTGCACCTCTAAGAGGTGCATTTCCCCTCCTTCACTCCTACATGAACAAAAACATAAATATGTTTAAAACACCCAAAAAGGAACTCAGTAGTGTACCTACCTAGGTGTGCTACTGCAACCTTTTTTGTTTCAACAAGAAACTTCAAAAAATTTAACAAACAAAGGAAAAAATCATTTTAAGGTGTACAGTAGCACACCTAATTAGGTGCATTACTGTGCACCCTTAAACATAAAAACTCTTAAACATAAAACTCTTTTGCACTTAAAAAAGTATGTGCACCCCATGACATGCACTGCTATGCACCTCATTATTGAAACTTTTTCTAAGGAAATGGTGCACCAAGTGCACCTATTAGGTGTGTCAAGTGTGCCCTTTTTTGCAAATAATGCTCATAAAGTTAGGTTTTCTATTTTTCAAGTAGTCAAGTTCTAGATTTTTCTTGTTTCAGTAGTAGGGTTTGAATTTATTGTTTTTTCTTCAACTCTGGACTAATGGGCATCATTTTTGTGTAGATTCAATGGCTTCTTCATTATCCTCCCTTGTAGAAAAGATGGTTCCAAAGCCATTAGTATTCAATTTTCAAGGTGTTCTAACCAAGTCATGATTTTAGTATGATTACTCAAAGATATAGGACACCAAGCTAGGCCACACAGATTTGGGTGCATTCTTGAAACTATGTAACCAACTAACAGAAAGGTGTCTAATGATTTCAGCATTTATTCATTAGGACTTATTTGTGCAATATCACATCCAGTGTCACTGCAATATTCAAAGTTAATCATGACATTAGTAGAAAACTATGTTCCTAAAGAAAGGATAGTGAAGAGCATAAAAGGGGAGATGATCTTGGATCTTCAACCCAAAAACATTGAGAAGGTGTTCCATCTCCTGAGGGTAGATCAATTCATTAGATTAACTTATCAAGAAGTGGAGAGATGGTATAGGAAACATATGGATGAAGCTTCTAAGATCATCCAATCTTCATACCTTACTAAGAAGACTCCTCCATGGTAGAAAGCAAGAAAAGTGGATATGACAAGAGGCTATATGAAGGAAGATATTGGATATTTGATCATACTCTTGAGTAGAGTTATGGGTTTGCCAGCAATTGGACACTTGAATATTTTATGGTTAATTTATTGAGATAATCAAAATAGTGGAGATGTTAATTGATTGTTCTTCTATTCTTAGTGAGAACTTGGGTAAGTAGCTAGTGGCTATTAAGAATAACTACAAATTCTATATGACATCATATTTGGTGTACCTATTATCCACAAGGGTGATGGATTATTCTAGGCTCTATAAGAAGAGGAGTATGCAAGATGCTAGTGCATCACCATACATAGTATATCCTCAGCTATTAAAAAAGAAGATTCAAGAGTATAGCAAGGAGTACAAGATAGTAAATGATGCTTTCATATTCACAATTATCTAGTTCATCAAAGGATATTATGTGAAGAGGATGTCAGAAGAGGTAGTGGCTAAGATTTTAGAAGTTGGAGCCTACTACATACAATATTGAACATTTACATATTTGACGGTAGTGGGTACAATTGTCAATCCTAAGAAGCTCCTTGGGTATCCTAGTGACAGGCTTATATTATTGGAGATTTCTTGACAACTGTTGTCTACATACAACAAAGTACAAAGACAACATAAAATAACTTGGGTGTGGCCTAATTCTATAGGTCATTCACTATGGATTGGAGAAAAGACATTATGTCTTTTGAGTGTGAATGGGATCAATATCCCTTAGAAGAATATAACTCTCCTCAACCCTACTTTGATAATATTAGAAGAGTGCAACATCTAGCTAGTAAGACATTTCAACATGAGGATGGGATTGAGGATCACTGGATGAACATAGTGGATAACTACAATATCCATGTAAGGGATAATTGTAGGATGCCTCTATATCTAGCAGAAAGTGCTTTGAAGATGAAGGTTCCATTGAAGATTGTGCAACAAGATACAGAGGATCTACTTGATCCATTGTTCAATAGGGACAAGATTGGTGATCAACCTATCATGAATGTTAAGGTTGGTAAGGAAGAAAATGCAAACATCAATCATAAAGCAAGGCATTTCATCAAATTGACAAAGGATTGGATCAAGAGACCTTCCAAACTTGATCTAGTTCCTCAAACGATGGTTTTCCATGCTCAATCTTGCCCAGCTAAAGGTTGAGGAGCTAAGGTCATAGTGCCTACATTTATAGCCTAGTCACTAGCAAGACCAAAAATAGAACACCAACTTGATAGACTAGTTAAGTATTATAGGGCTTAGAAAGGTAAAGGTAAAGGAAAGAGGAAGAGGACTTCTCCTCAACAAACCAAACCAAAAGGGCAAGCAACCCAAGCACCTCCATATATAGGAAAAGGAGATGTGCAAGTATTAGAGAATGTGGAAGCTACACAAGCTCAAGACAATCCTCAAGTGCCACTAGTTGAACAAGGCCAAGGAGAAGTTGAAATTGAAGTACAAGAAGTGTTTGTACAAGAGGTACAAGCCTCCCCTTCTACTCCTAAGGAAAGAAATATTAAGACTCCAATCAAAAGGAGACAAAAGGTTATCATGAAAGTGATTCCTTTCCCATCAATCCCTAAACCTATCCCAGAAGAATTAGAAGAAGAGGATGATGAGGATGAAGAGGATAATCTACCTTTGAACTAGAGGACTCATCTTGCAAGAACCACAAAATCATAATGGAGAAGAAGCTCCACAATCATGTTAACACTCATTCCTAAGTAGGCTATTTAGACTACAACATCAAAAGATGAGATACAACAATGGATAGATGAACAGGACATTGATTTTATGTCAATGGGCATTGAGTTGGTGGGAGAAAAAATCAAAGATACTTGAACCAATCAACCTCAATAGGAGGATTGGAGTTAGTTTTCACCTGAGCCACAGGGTCTTGAAGTAGCCCCACCATCCCAAATGCAAGTCACATTCATGTAGATAAGGGATCAGCTACTCCTCTTCCTCCAAACAATAAAGAAGAATAGGTACAAGCAGGACAAGAGGGAGAGCCACAACAAGTATCCACTAATGAAGTGTTAAAAGAAGGACAAATAAGTGAGCAATCTCAACAAGCTTCCCAAGACACAAAGGTGATAATGGTGGACTCCATAGATACAAAAAATCCTAGTATGGATCTCTCACAAAAGAAGACTCCAAAGAGGAGTGATAAGGGGAAGAGTAGAGTTGAGAAAACTCCTTCATCCTCAAAAGGAAAATCTCTAGTACAGCATATTCCAAGATGGCTGAGAAAAGAAGTAATAAGAAATAAGAAGTAGCAATTCACCACTGAAGAGGAGGATAGAATGGAATTAATTGAATTTTTGAGGAAACCTAAGTCATCACCAGAGGAAGCACAAGCATTAGCCTTTATCATAAGTGATCAAAACTAGGATTTTTTTTGCACATGTGGCTATCCCTCCTCTGCATAGAAATGTAGAAGAATTGATTCCAAGGGATTATTATAGCTAATGGTTACAATAGGAATAAAAGACGTATTCAGGAGCTTCGAATAGGATGGGGCAGAATTGATAACACTTTAGAGACAAAATGAAATCATAAAGGGATATCTAAGAAAAATTATTAGTCCCTTAGATCCCACAAACCCTAAGGAAACTTGAATGTAACAATTGAGAGAAGAGATAAGGGTACGGTACAGTTGGTCCCATTTTTGAGAGCTTGTCAATAGTGGAGAGAAAGTTTTGAGGAAAAAGATGTATAGATCATTCAAGGAAATCTGAAGCTATTACATGTTATGCAGGAGAATGCAAATAGGCTAGTAGCCATTTTGAATCAAGGTTTTGGTCTGATAGATGAACTACGTACCTAGGGCAAAGATTTGCAGGTATTACAATCTATCAAAGGACAAAGGTATCAAATGTTGATGGAAGTGTATACAACTAAGGAGTTACACAAGATTGATGATTGGATTAAAAATATTGTGGATGGTAATAAAGTAATGGAGACATTACATGTGGAGATTCAGAGGCTCAAGGATCAAACCCAAGAGCAAATTTTGCAAGTAGAGATGCATTATAGTGATGCATGTTTAGACATTTTTGAGGATGATTCCAGTGAGAAGTTGCTAGCTATAGAGGTAGTAGTCGAGAAATTTTGGAAAACTTTTGAAGAGGTTGCCAATGATGATGACACTAGGCAAGCATTTAGAATAGAAGAAGCATTGTTAGACTTGGATATAAAATTACGAGATTTTGTAGAGACTTGTATCAAGGTTGGCAACTATAGGAAAAAGGTGAAAGACAAATATCAAGCCTTAGATTTTATAGATGTGGCTCAAGTCATTAAGATCATCAAGAAATTTAAGGGCAAATACCTAGACATAGCTTTGGTATAAAGGGCAATAGGACCCAGAAGCCAGAATTTCAATTTTGACACTTGGTAAAATTTTACATTTTTTAAACATAACTCTAAGGTGCATTGCTATCTAAGGTGTGTAGGTGCACTTTTTCAATGGTTTCCTAGAAGATTTTGAAGAATTTATAGCTGCACTAATAGTTAACTACCAGTTCTAAATTTAGAGTTTTCCATGCATTGGAAATGCATTCTGACAATATTTTAACCCCGACAGATGCCTTGTGAAGATGGAGCTTCTATTTTTGGCACTTCTAGGCACTCCTACATCAACTGAAGGCTTTCTCTTTCTTATTTTCTCATGCTTTCTTTTTTTTATGACATGTAAAGGCTCATGCATCCAATTAATGATATAAATATGGATGGAGTCCTACTTAGCACTGATTAGAGAGTTAGTTTGTACATAAATAGATTTGTTTTATTAGTTTGGAAACATATGATTGCAGAAAGATATCTCTCACTCTCAACACAAATTGAGGAGAAGATTTCTTATAAATTAAAGAATGTAATATGTATTAATGGCCACCATTATTTTGATGCAATAATATATGTTGTTGGTGCTCGCATTTGGAGGTAGTGATTCTTGCCTAAGTGTATTATATTTTTTGAATGTATGTTCATGGGATAATTGAGCCAATAGTTTTATTACATTGTTTTGGTTGTGTGATCTTTTAATTCTAGTTTTTGTTATGGGTCTACAAATTCTATTGACATAATCAATTTGAGAATAGATCATCATATTGTTCTTGCATAACTTTTCATCTCGCTTGAGCACACATTCCATGGCCTTGCAATTTGATGAAAAGCAAAACATCTTAAGGTTACTGAATTTCCCTTGACAATTGCATCAGTGGAATTAAGGAAGTGCTACTCCTATTTTTATTAGTTACCTGCTGATCTTTTTGAAAGCTTAACTCATAGACACATTGTTTTCATGGTTTATGTCCATTAGGATTTTACTTTCCATGATATTTTCTTAAATTTCTTGTTCCCTTATCTTCGTTATTTGCTTTACCAACCGCTTGGTTAAATTAGGAATTCATATAGTTGCATTGTTAGATTGCATTCATCATAAAAATACAAAAATACAAAAATATATTTCTTTCTTTTGTGGTTATTCTTTTGACAAGGCAAGTAGATTCAAAATTTTATCCAAATTGTTTAGAACTAGTAAAGGCCTCCTCATGAACATTCACATTTATCTTCAACTTCATGGATTCTAGTAGGTCACAAGATCACCCAAAACCTTGGATTTGATCCTTAGATTAGTTTTTCAAGAGTGAGTTTGAAAGGATTACTTCCATTAAGCATCGTGCAAAATGACAACTCAACAAATACACAAGCAAGTTGACACTATGGCTACCATCACTTCTATGATTGATATGCCTCAAAATGTGGAGCATTATGAGTTCCTTGTCAAGCAACTTTTGATCCTAGAATTTGAACTCAAAATCATATATGTGATTGGTACTAAATGTCAGCCTACCTCTATATGGTACCTGATATAGATAGTAGTACAATATCCCCAACATACTTGGTCCTCAAGCAAACATGGTCCTGTCCATGACCATCCTCTCTAACACCCAATCTATCTAACAAGTAATACATGTCCACACCTATTAGTATCATTAGTGTACCAAAAACCAAGTAGATCATAGTTATTAGCCACTCATGGCATGCCACCAATAGCTCCCATCTAATCTCATAATCCTGGATCCCCAACTTTGCATCTCCACATCTGAACAACTTGTGTAATGTTGCTTGCCCAGTAGTTGGGTCATATATAGCCAAGTCCCTATGAATTAGAATCTAAAGGATATGCCATATATCCTCCAAGGTCACAGTAGCCTCCCTTGTCAGTAGATGGAAAGAACTAGTCTCTAAATGGTATCTCTCTATCAATGTTGTTAGTAGGGCTCTATTCCCTTTTACCTCTAGCATAAATGTAATGTGATACAAACCAAGTCCTACCAAGATCTCTCACTCTCTAGTAGTCATTTGATGATTTAGAATTAGGCTCTAAGGAATGTGTCTCCTCATCTACAATGTGGGTAGATCCTCCTACATAACCATGTAGCCTATGTTAACCTTTTTTGGTTTTCTATCTAGTTTAACCTACATTTGACCCAAGTTTGACCTAGTTTGACTTTGGTTTGACTAATTTTAACTTTTCTAAGCATGTTATACTAATTTGTCTCATGTTTTGAACTCTTTATATGGTTTTGAACATTTCTACCAAGTTTTGGGTCATCTCAAGCTCACTTGCATCATTCTGACCCTCTACCTATTCATTTGCCAACAATTTCTTCCATCTAAGCTAGGTTTTACTAGGTTTGACTTTTTTGTGACCATGTTGGCATACCTATGATTTTAACAGTTTGTAATTTTTTGAACATGTGATCCAATTTTTGGGTCATTTTGAGTCTATTTGCACCATTTCAGGCCCTTTGCATTACTCTTTGTCCACATCTGACTAAGTTTGACCTACATCTACCCTAAGTTTGATTAAGTTTGACCACTTTTTCCATGTTTGACTGAGTCTTAACCATTTTCTTACATCATCTTAGGTTCTTTCTAGTGTACCCTAAGTTTTGGGTCAATCGAGGCTCATCTAGACCCCATTCAGAACCCCAAAGCATCCTAGGGTGCAGTTGGGGTCACCAATTGCACCCATGGGACACTTGGTAATGCCAAGTGCACTTAGTGTGCACTTGGGAATTCCAAGTGCACCCACTCTATAGTTGGCTGCATTTTGGGTACAATTGGGGTGTTTTGATGCCCTCAACTAGCCCCAGAACTTCATTTGACCCTTGATTGACCCCCGACTAACTCGTAAATGCATAAAAAGAATAGAAAAGCATAAGGTACACAAATAAAACTTAGACATGCTCACCAAAGGTCTTGTGTCTACCTATCATCAGTAGGTACACACTCATTCACCACAATGTTGCTCCCTGGGTTGTAAGAATTTTCCTTAAGACAAAATGACACCAAGATCAAGAAGCTCAAGAAAAAAGTACAATATGGACCAAATGACGTATGATCATAATAAAAATATGAGAATGAATTATTTATGTATACATACTAGAAGTTCCTGTATATAAAGGCCTCTAGAATGACTAGGAGTTAGGAAAATGATATGCCCCACAACTAAGCACATGTCCACCAAGAGTGGATTAATCTCCATTGAGCACAGAAGTTTTCACAATGATGAGAGGATAAACTTACTAGGTGTATCTCACAAAAAGATGTTGTAGAAAAAATGTGCTTAATTAGAGTGTGAACAACTATGTTGTCTACATGACAACTCAGTTGAATCTACAAACTCATGTGTTGTCAACAAGACAACTCATATAACTACGCATACTCCTATGTGTCTACATGAAAACTAATAAAATAATGCATTAACCTAAGTAAACTTAAGTAAACTGTAAATAATAATTAATTATTTACACTAACACCCCCCTAAGTGCAACTTAGGGGAATGCACTTAAGCTCGCAAAAGCTATGATGAAAATGCATGATGGCTCCTAGCTACTAGGCCATGTTAGGTACCCATGTACAAATGCAATGCTCTACATACAATGCTATGCAATGCAGTCTCTCAAAAAACAAAGTTAGAGGGAAAACCTCATGGGAAAAACCCTTCCTCAAAAAGAGATAAGCACAATAAAAAAAAATGCATGTATGGATGGAGTAATCAAGACCCCCCCATTATGACATATATCATGCATATATAATAGAGAATCCCTCCATAAGAAGGAAATATAGAGAAGTGAAATACCCCCCTTAGTGAAAGATCTCCTAATGATGAGTGCTTGAAGACAAAAGAAAATCCAATGCTAAGAAAAAACATTTATCCCTTTAGGAAGAAGACACACCATATATAGGTGCAAGTATACTTCCCATTGTGGATAGGAAGATGTAGGAAGAGAAACAATGCAGCCTCCCCTCAATGATGAATGTACACCCATAAAAGAAGCTCTGTGATGATTGAAGAAGTTACACCATGAAAGCTGAATGAAGTTCCCCCTTGCAGGAAGAAGTGGTGCCATAGGTATAGTAGAGAATGCTCCACAAGTAGTAGGAAGAATCCTTAGAAGATATGATGTTTGAGGAAACTTGAATATAATCTCCAAAGACTGATATATCTCCTTTGAAGGAAAAGAGTCTTTCTCCATCTGCTGGAAAAAAGTCTCCATAATCATGTCAATCTAAATAATTAATTATTATTTACACTTCACTTAAGTTTACTTAGGTTAATGCATTATTTTATTAGTTGTCCTGTAGACACATAGGAGTATGCATAGTCATATGAGTTGTCTTATTGACAACATAGGAATTTGCATATTCAATTGAGTTGTCATGTAGACAACACAGTTGTTCACACTCTAATTAAGCACATGGTGTCTACATCTTTTTGTGAGATACACCTATGTAAGCTTATCCTCTCATCATCACACAAACTTTTTTGCTCAATGGAGGATAATCCACTCTTGGTGGATATCTTCTTAGTTGTGAGGCTTATCACATTGCTAACTCCTAGTCATTCTAGAGGCCTTTATATACAGGCACTTCTATTATGTATTCCAATCAATCATTCATTATCATATTATTATTATGATCATACATCATTTGGTCCATATTGTGCTTTTTTCTTGAGCTTCTTGTTCTTGATGTCATTTTTCCCTAAGGAAAATTATTACATGGTATCAAACCTATACCAAATTCTTACATGGTATCAAAGCTGAGGGAGCATCACTTCATAGCCATTGGAGACCTTTTTGCTTCACCTCTCGAAGGACCATGATTTAGATCTAGAGTATCACAAGTATTGGGAGCATCTAGAGCCAAAGTGGACCTCACCATTATGTCTGAAGCACTGATTCAATGAATTTGGCTATAAATTTTCCTACCCTAGGCCATGGTGAAATTTGAGGCAATTTTTTTTTGTAAACCGGAACCCAAAGGCCCAATTTGCAGAATAGGTATGATCTTTTAGATCTATGAATTTAATTGTCAGATCTACATTTTTTATATTCATATCCTACAAATTTTTTTGGATCTATTGTATTTTTTCAAAAAAAAAAATTAGCCTATTAGGCCTGTAGAGAAGCATTTTTTTGTAGGCAAACTAGGTGGTCAAATCTTGGCACCTGTAGACTATTTTGCTAGCATATTCCTTCCAACTGGTGATCTTTACATCCATAATTAGTGGCATATTCCTCATAGCCACAAACTGGTAAAACTACAGTGGATCTCAATACCCCATTGGCAACTTACAACATATTTCATTAATAGTGTGCTATACATTTTAAACTCATTATATAACTCCAACACTGCAAATGTGGGACTAAAAAACCCCCACCTATCGGTGATCATTATTCCTATTAGCCACTTTGGCTTTCCTGACGGTCATTTTTCCAACCTCTTGCCGAAGACCACCTCCCTACTAGCTTTCAAAACTAGCATGCGAGAAGATATTTGATTATGATCTTGCATAGTTAGTTTCCTTAGTTGTATAAAAGGATAACTGATACCAAATAGAGTCACTAGTGGCCCAAGGTCTAGAGAGACTAATAGGGTAGCTGTAGAGTTGACTCATATGATGACACTTCCCCATATGTGTATTAGGTTTCTAATTTATATTTATGTTTTTGCTTTTTATTTTTGGTTTCCTCTAGGATCATCTGTTTGTATGAGTGATACCACTTTTTATAGAATTTTTTTTGGATCCTTCCATATGATTTTTGTTGTTTATTATGTGGTTTGATTACCCATGTGGATTGTACATTATCTCCCCTACATGGTGTGAATGGTATCTGACTAGGTTCCCAAATGGTCGGGAGGTAATGACTTCTTATCATTTGGGTCCCTCATAGATTGAAAAATGAGATGTTCATTGATGTATTTATTATTGGAAATTTAAAGTGTAACTAAGAGGGGAGGGGTGAATTAGTTACCATAAAATAATTCTCTTTCCCTTAGATATCAATTCAAACCTTCATTGATAATGCAATATTGTCTAACTCAATTAACACTAAAATATTACTATACTCAATTAACATAGCTATCTTATGGTTATTAATTTGTTTTATCTTTTAGTAACTTAGTTGAAGAAATATAAAGCATAAGAAAATAACATGAACACAGATGACTCCAAGATTTAATGTGGAAACCCAATTTGGGAAAATACACCTTGCAACTAACAACAATATTTTTTGCTTATCTAAAGTGAGCCATGTTAGGAGCTAACCTTGTTAAAGGTTAAAATGCATATTGTTGAGTATGACCTTGTTAGAGGACTTGGATCACCCTTTTAGGAGTGGTCTTGTTAGAGTTCTTTAAACACTTCAATCTTGAAATGTCACCTTGTTAGAGGATTTACAATATGACTATTAATTCAACTATGTTAAGAGATTTCTTTATTGCTACAATAGTTAGAAGGTAATAGTAATTTGACCTAATTTATGAAGAAACTTCCTTTATAGATTCAGATATCTATTTTGGCTTGATCTTTGAATCCTTATTGATCAAAATATTCTTTGCAACTTATCTTTCACACTTTCTTGCTCTCTCTTTGCTCACATATCCATCTTTTATTTAATATTCCACTTGTACATTTGATCTTCACAACTTGACCTTTCTTATTTATCATAGGTTGGAGCAACTCAACTTGAATACCCTTCTAAATAACCAATAAACATCCAAATAGTCAACCTCAATTAAATGATTATTAGACAAATACTTTTTATTGTAACTCAGACAATACTAAGATTGAATACTTGGTTAATACTATGAGTCCTTTGATGTTCAACCACTTGATCAATATTGTATGCAAGATATCCTTTATTAACCAACTACTTGGTTAATACTATGCGAGGCCTCATCTTGACCCATCATAGCATAGATATTATATTACCATATTGTTACTTAGGACTAGATATCTTGACATATATATTTTGATACTTGATGGACAGTAGATTTTTCTACTCATCCGATGATATCTACCTTGTGATCTTTCATTATGGTATGCATTAGGACTTAATTGGCTTAGTCAATGAATTAATGGATATTATTCAGTATTTCACTATTATGAAAAGAAATAGAATTATGATGTGATTCAGTCCTTAATTTGATCTTGTTAGGAAAGATAGTAATATATAGTTTGTTTTGAGGGTTAATGATTAAATTCTTAATATCTAAGTGATGGAGAATAGGAAGTTAATAATGGAATGTGTTGTATGTGAATCGTAGAATAACGAAGCTATCGTGTACTTTTACTTTCATATGTATTCTATATCTGTCTTTTCATTGGACTACTAATGCTTGACTTTAGTGTGCAATAAAGGAACCATGGAAACATAATGGGGAAACAAGGTATAAACACATGTTAATATGACACTACAAAGGTGAATATTTATAAAAATTTTAAACCTCATTATGATGTGTTTATTTTGTAAATGTGATGTATGTGTGTGGTATGTATTTCATGTATAGATTTTGAATGTCGCATGTGTGATTTATAGTGAGTTTTGTGTATGTCACTTAACACTTGTACTCATTATGTGAAAATGACATATTCTTTGATAATGGATCATGTGGCCACCTTATCCTGAGTTAAATGCCTTAATTGAGAAATTTGACTTATTGCTTTAAATTAGTAAAGAGAACAAGGTTACCACCATAGGAATTTGGAATTTGAACTTACCTAGCATTATGAAGGCCATAAAGTAGCTCTAAGGTGAATTTGTGATAAAAATAGACCCTACGCATGTTAATACTTTAAGTTAGGGGGCTAATAATGAACACTAGAGTGCCTAGAAGACCTAGGAGACCCCAAAAAAAATGCATTTTATATTGAATCCGAAAATGAGAGTGATATATAGAGGCATGGTGTAATGCCCTGCCTAGAGATCCTTGGAACAAGGATAAAATACAAGCAAGATTTAAAAAAATTTAAACCAAGTGTAAGTGCACATGATAACAACTTACACAAATCAAAAGATTGCAATAGAAGTCTAACAAACATCCAACACCAACAGATCTTCAAACATCACCACTACCCAAAACATAACCAATAAAACATAAGAGATCAACCAAGCTAAAAGAAAAAAGTGGATTCCTAAAAATAGGCTAAGGCTAAAATCCTGAAGTCCTGAAATTTGGCTAAGTCTGAATTTTTGAAGCCCTAAAATTTCCTAGAATCTTTACCTTAGCCCTTAGAGGTCTGAAACCTATCTCAAATGAATCATCGCATTTATTAAAATATATCTCAAGTATAAAAAAATAAATATACATCAACTTATACTTTATTGAACTAGGAAGGTGTAAAACCTAAAAGGGTGTCCAAAACCAATTTCCAAACTTTTCTCTGACATCCCTAGATAGCCCCTATTTTTTACACGAAGGAAAAGAATACCAGATTCTTGCATGAAGAACTACATAGTGCCTCATGAAGAAGTACATTTTCATGTGAGGAAGTGTGTACCAACAATAAAAATTGATGTTGGGTTTCACATGAAGATGTGCCTTCTCGTAAAAAAAAGCCCACTACATTATGCAAAGACTTGCATCATCATGCAAGAAAATGCAATCTTGCACGAGATCTTAAATCAGAATGCAAACACAAAACACAACAGAAAGATAAGGAAATTACAAAACAAAGTTCCCCCACACCAGGGAGTATTGGATACACATTTTAAAGCAATAACACTTGACATAAATAGAAAGACAAAAAGCTAGAACCTAACCATCTAATCAACATCGAAGGAAATAACAAAAAGAAACATTGCAGTATATTGAAAGAAACATTGCATTAAAACATAAATAACATCACAATGAGTAAAATAACCAACTAAGTACAAGATTCCTCCCAACCATAATGGTGTCATCAGACCATTGTGGGTCCTAGCCATCCCTCGTATGTAACATTCCCAAGCTACTGATCAAATCTTCAGTACTATCATAACGAAAATGTCACTACTAAACATGCCACAAAAGCAAAGGAAATATAACATGCTAGTAAAAGAGCATAAGATAATCCTACTGGTAGATACATCATCTATCATATGCTAAACATCATAATAAGGAATGCATCAAAACTAAGATCATCTAACATAATAAACAAACATCCCAATGAAAGAAAAAATCATAAGAAAGCATACTCCATAACCCAAAGTACCAAGTGAACACATCTAGCAATAGTCACACTAGGACATTAGACTATCTCTGTACATTGGTCCCTAGTAGTGGTGAAGGTAGCTATGCCTCCCAACCACATGGTACCTGTAGGTCCACACCCACCATTCTGATGGAGATAATGATCCAACCGCAAACACACACAGAGAACAACATCCATGGCTAACACACATGCCATGCAATATGATGACTAAATCCAAGACAAAGACAATGCAAAAACTACAGGTCCTAGTCAAACATCTCAATGGGCTACTATGTAGGGACTAACATCATGGAGAGTTGCTTGGCATCGAAAATCCCAAGCTAGGACTTGTGCAGATTCAACATCCCTTAACGAAAAGGCTCTAGCACCCCAAATCTTTTATTATCTCAAGTTTATTACCACCCAAAATCTTATTTAATTATCACTTAATTAAAACTTCCTTCACCAATCCTCTGGGCATAATGATCACCAGGCTATGAGGTAGAAGCCCCCTCCATATGCTACCCTACCCTACCCATGCTCATCCAATGATGAGTGCCCATAGGCATGCAAAACTCCCAACCCATCCCAAATGATCAGAACTTCTGGAAGCACCATAGAAGATCAGACCCTGTAGGTCACCCGACAAATGTACTCATGTGTGGTGCACCACCCTCACGAAGATCAACACAAGGACTAGATGAGAACCCAAATAGAAAGTAAATCAATCAAAAAAAAATCAAGATGACACATGTTGCATGCATCCCAATGCAACATAAAGTGCAAAAGTGGTCTGATAGATATCCAAATGGATCCTCCAAGTCCATGACCCACATTGTGCCAAGAAAATCCAAGAAAATAGGGCAACATGCAAAATGAGGCAACAATTCCAAAATTAAAACCCATTTGGCCTTTGGGTGCAAAAAGCCTAAAAATCTAAAAATAGCCAGCATAATGGCTCAAAAACCCAAAACCCCATTTCAAAAATAGGGAAAACATTCATACCCGACCAACTAGGCAGAACCAACATACAAAAATAGAGGGGAACACTAGTTCTCAACCTCCTAACATACTGCTAAAAGAAACGAAAGTTGAAATGGAGTAAAAGTAATAAAACAGGAAAGCCCTACCTATCAACAAAGGGGAAAATACTAAAAACAACTAGATAAAACAAATACCTTATCAAATCTACCGAAAGTGATGGCAAAGCAAGGTCTTCCGGAGCCAAATCCAATGAGACTGATCTCATGAAATTCCCACACTCATAGCCCCCAGAATGAACAAAAATCCAATCCTTCAGAAGAGGTTTTCTCAAATTTTCTCTCAAATTCTATTTCTAAAATGTGAGAAGTGAATAATAAAATCACTTTTCCAATACTTATTCACTTTTCAAGTGAATAGTCAATTATGGAAAATAGCCAGCTAGAGTAGCTAAACTTTGATTCGTCCCAAATGAAAATAGGTTATTATTTATAATAGAAATTTACCTAAGGTGAAGCTTCTAGAAATTAAATCCAAAAATATGTAAAGCCTAAAAACCCAAAATCACAAAAAATCACTTAACACTTTCTTGACAAAGCGAACCTCTAAATGCACAAACACACTCACTAGTCTAATCACATAATGCAGATGAGTTTGGATTTACTAATCATCATCAAAAGGTTTTAATTTAAACAACTAAAATAAGGGTATGTTGACCATATAGGGACAACATTGGTAAAATATGAATAGTTGAATCACTAACTCCATAGGCCACTACTAGGGATATAATTCTTGCAAACTAAAACACACAATCAAGTGCAATTGCATATAATATAGTAGCCAAAGCAATTAAAATATTAATTAAATGATTAATCCATTTACATCACTCATGTTTGCAAAAAGTGTAAAGAACAAGAATGAAGTAAATAACCATAACATAGAATCCATCTCATAAAATACTCAACAAATATGTCCAATAAACCATAAAACTAGATAACATCATAAATCTATTGTCATCTCAAAATAGCATCAACATGCAAAATGATAAACTAAATAGCATAGCAGTATAGCATCTATGGTATCAAAAGGAAGTCTAACATCTGACCCTTGGGTCATCGTAAGGTACAAAATAAGAGTATCAAGTATCTCTCGAATCAAAATAGATAAGTACAGATTGCAAACATGAGAGGCACTAAATCCTCCCCCACTAGCATAGGCTTACTCGTAGAAGCCAACAAAAAGATAAGGGTACAATCCCCTCAGTTTTGAAGCATCATCCCAAGTCACAGAGGTCTCATCGCTCGGGTCCTATTGGACCCTTACGTTCTTGATGTCCCAACCTCATAAGGTCAGCCTCCGTTGCTATAGGATATGAATGGGCTCCAAGGTAAGATGCATGTCTGCTACCTGCAAAGCATCCCAATCAAGAACATGGGTCACATTGGTAATATACTATCACAAAATAGAAACATGGAAAACATCATGGATGCACAATAGGCTAGGTGGTAGTGCTAGTTGATATGCAATAGGACCAATCCTCTCAAGGATCTCAAAAGGTTTGACAAAATGTGGTGCCAACTTAGAGCCTTTCCCATAATGGATGGGGCTCTTCCTTGAACGCACTCACAAAAACACCCTGTCACCAATAGAAAAGTAACAATCCAACCTATGGGCATTTGCATACTTCTTCTACCTGTCCTGAGCAATAACCAAATGCTCCCTAATGTGAACAACTTGCCACTCCATATCCTAAAGCATCTCTAGACCCAAAAGAACTTGGTCCTTTAAATGATCCCAACTCAAAGGGGTACGGCATGGTCTAACATACAAGGCTTGAAAAGATGACATGCTAAGAGAACTATGATACCTGTTGTTGTATGCAAATTCAAAAAGGTACAAATAGTCCTCCCACTTCACTTGCCTATCCATAACATACATGCGAAGCATATCCTCTAGAACCTGATTCACTCTCTCAGTCTGACCATCAATCTTTGGGTGATAAGCTGAATTGAAATTGAGCTACACACCCAAAGCATGTTGAAGCGATGTCCGAGTGCAGAAGTAAATAGTGGATCTCTATCTAAAATGATCTGATGAGCAATCCCATGCAAACAAACAATATCTACCAAGAAAAAATGTGCTACAAAAGAACCTGTGTAGAATGCTCTCATGGGTGAAAAATGTGCTACCTTAGACAACTTGTCCATAATCACCATGATACAATCATGTCTCCATGATGACATAGGTGACCCTATGATAAAATCAATGGATATTGTATCCCACTTCCACTCTAGAATGGTATGTGGTTGTAAAAGACCCACTGAATGTTGATGCTCTACCTTCACTCTCTAGCACTCAAGGCATCTAGCAACAAAATCAACAACATTGCACCTCATCCTTGCCAAAAAGTATAGTTTTTTGTGATCAACATGCATCTTCTTAACATTGGGATGTGCAAAATATGGTGCACGATGTGCTTCCAACAAAACCAAGGTACGAAGATCACTTGGCATGGGTATATAGATACGCCCCATGTGATGTAATAGTCCATCAAACTCAAGCATATAACCTCTAAACCTCCCCTCAAGGGTATGTCTAGACTCAATCTCTGCCCTCACCTCCAGATACCAAGTGTCACTAGACAAAGCCTCCAAGATATGACTTCACAAGTCTACTCCCAATGACAACAATGATACCTCATGTCGCCTTCTACTCAAAGCATCAGCCATGGCATTCTCCTTCCCTTTAATGTAATGAACATCAAAGTCATACTCACACAAGAACTTCATCCAAAAACATTGTTGTGCATTCAAGTTTGGCTGAGTAAAGATATACTGCAAGCTCCTATGATCACTATGCAGCTCAAACTTGTGTTCCAAAAGAAAATGCCTCTAATGGATAAGGGCATGCACTATGGCTACAAGTTCCAAATCATGAGTGGGGTAGTTAAGCTCATGGTCTTTGAGTTTTCTAGACTCATATGCAATTGCTTGACCATCTTGCATCAACACCACACCCACGCCTTCCAATGAAGCATCTGTGGAAACCATGAAATCACCTACAGGATTAAGACTAGTGCATAGGTCAAACACTCCTTAAGAGTATTAAATGCTACCTCACACTGGTTTGACCAAACAAACTTCTTCCCTTTCCTCTGAAGAGAAGTGATGGGATGAGCTACTTGTGAGAAATCCTTCATGAAGTGACAGTAGTAGCCTACCAATCCCATAAAACCATGAAATTTTGAGACATTAGTGGGTGCCAACCAATCCATAATAGCATGAATCTTTTTTGGGTCCACTACAATTCCATCACCAGTGATGATGTGTCCCAAATATTTCACCTCTGACTGGAAAAACCCACATTTACTCAAGTTGTCATACAACTGATGGTCTCTCAAGCATTGCAATACCTGACGTAAATGGACTTCATGCTCCTCCATAGTCTTTGAATAGATCAATATGTCATCTAGGAATGCAATGACACATTGATTAAGGTAAGTGCAAAATACACCATTCATAAAACTCATAAACACTAATGGTGCATTGGTTAACCCAAAGGGTACAACTATGAACTCATAATGCCCATACTATGTACAAAAATTTTTTTGATGAATATTAGCCTCTTGGATATGAAGCTGATGGTATCCTGACTTAAGATCAATCTTTGAGAACACTCATGCTCCCTTCATCTGATCAAACAAGTCATCAATCCTTGGAAAAGGATAACAGTTCTTCATTGTCACCTTATTCATTTGTCGGTAGTTAGTACATAGCCTCAAAGAACAATCCTTCTTCTTCACGAAGATAACTGGTGCACCCCACAAGGATACACTAGGATGACTATGGCCCTTGGCCAATAATTCCTTCAACTATAATCTAAGATCACTCAACTCTTGAGTAGTCATGCAGTATGGAGCTCATGAAATCGGCTTCACTTCTGGTATAAGATCGATCTAAAAATCAATGTCACACTGTGGTGGCATACCTAGAATCTCATCAAGAAACATATCTACATACTCACAAAGGAGTGGGTGATCATGAAGTGTCACTAGATGGCTCTCAGCTTCCTCAAGATCACTAAGAGACACAAGGAACAACTGCTAACCATTCCATACACTCTACTTCAACTAATTAGCTGAGATCATACGAAGTGAGAATGGTCTCTTAACCCCCAAAAGTTCCACCTGTCCACCCATATCATTCACACACTGTACCACCTTACGATGGCAATCAATATTCCCTTGATGGGTGACTAACCAATCCATGCCCAACACAATGTCATATGATCCCAAAGGTAGAATGTGTAGATCCATTGTGGTGGTGAAGGTACCCAAATTCAAACAACAACTCCTAACCAATAAGTCAACAGCCACCTTAGAACTTGTGGCTAACTTGACCTACCACCTATTGACTTAATGCATTACCACTAGCCCACATCGTTGAACAAGAAATGGTGAAATGAAAGAATCTGAAGCACCAAAGTCAAGAAAAATTCAAGTTGAAATACCATGTAACATACCTTTAGCCTCAACTACTATACCTTGATGCTCAACTTGATGGTTGTCAACTGTCACAAAGACTCTATGATTCTGATCTACATCTCCTAGAGTAGGCTCAGATCTTGTTGTGCCTTTACCAAGTCCTATGGATGGTTTGATCAAACAATCATAAGATTTATGGCCAAGTTGACCACAAGAATAATAGTTCCCAGTAAAGTTGGGGCCTGTCCCATGACCACCCTAAGTTGTGCTAGGATATGGTGCATTACCTCTGCTGAAATTCTACTGAATGTTCTGAGGAGGATGATCCTCCTAAGATTTATATCCTTAGTTTTGATTATTCCCTTTCTTTCCCAAGGTACTAGAATCTTGTCCACCCTTGCCCCAAAAATTCTTCTTATTCTTACAGTAAGGACCACCCTAAGAGGGTTCATATTGGGCTTGGCCCTTTCCAGAATATTGAGTGGACTATGCACCCTATCCTAAATTCCTAGTACCTTGGTTCTGAGAACCAGATTTTCTACTAAAACCTCTAGCCAAATTTTCCTCAACAATACATGCCTTCTCTACAATGAGAACAAGATTCCTAGGTTAATGCATACAAACTTCTCTAATGAGGAAGTCCTTAAGGCCTTAGATGAAATGATGAGCCAAGAGCAAGTCATCATTATTATAGCATGAATATTGCCTTAGTTCAAAGAATCAGATTTTGTACTAATCCACTGTCATGTTCCCTTGCCGGATTACATGGAACTCATCAGCATGGGCCTCTCTCAACTAAGGAGATAAGAATCTCTCTCAAAATATCTCCTTAAATATCTCCCAGGTGAGATTTGCAACACTAACCTATAGCTTCTGACTCTCAATATTCCACCAAATGGATGTGTGGTCCCTCAACTGCATAATTGCACAATGGGCTCTCATGTTGGTTGAGTATGGATACATGGTGAAGCAACACTCCATGTCCAACAACCAAGTCTTAGCTTTGAGGCCACCTCCCTTGCCATCATATAGTGGTAGTCTAGAACTCTGAAGGGACTTCATGATATTTAATCTAATGGAATCCTCACTATCATGGTCCCTACCACCCCAATGGTGCCTTCTACCCTCTGGTGGAGTAAGAGAACACTCACACTCATGTTCCTCCTCTCTATGCTCAGAGTGATGGGAATCCCCATGATGAGGTCCCTCTTCCTAATTATGATCCTATCAGTTCTCCTCAACATGAAGGCCCAACCAAGAAAGAATCTCTTGGAGTACTAGCAATAATACCCCAATGCCATCCTAATTAGCATTATTACCTCATTCTCCCTCTCCATCCTGATGTTCCTCTTCATGGTGTTCTTCTTCTTGAACAACCAATCAATTACCACCCTAACCAGACCTACATGCAAGAGGAATCCCTATGGAAGCAACAAGGAAAAATCAACATAAGGATCACAAGCATAAGAGTCAAAACATTAACCCAAGAGATATCAAATAATCAAACATAATATAACAATACACAATAGAAAGCAAAACCATAGTGGAAGCATAACACAAAGATCCCAATGTTGCAACATGGGCTCTAATACTAGATCTAATGCCCCACCCAGAGATCCTTGGAACAAGGATAAAATACAAGCAAGATAAAAAAAAAATTCAAACCAAGTGTAAGTGCACATGATAACAACCTACACAAATCAAAAGATCACAACGGAAGACTAACAAACATCCAACACCAATGGATCTCCAAAAGTTACCACTGACAAAAACATAACCAATAAAACATAAGAGATCAACCAAGCTGAAAGACAAAAGTGGATTCCTAAAAATAGGCTAAGGCTAAAATCCTGAAGCTCTAAAATTTGGCTAAGTTTGAGTTTTTGAAGCCTTAAAATTTCCTAGAATCTTTACCTTAGCCCGTAGAGGTCTGGAACCTATCTCAAATGAATTGTCGCATATATTAAAATATATCTTAAGTATAAGAAATTAAATATATGTCAACTTATACTTTAATGATATATTTTAAACCCCTATGAAATCTATTTTGAACTAGGAAGGTGTAAAACCTAAAAGGGTGTCCAAAACCAATTTCCAAACTTTTCTTCGACAACCCTAGATAGCCCCTATTTTTCACATGAAGGAAAATAATACCACATTCGTACACGAAGAAGTGCCTTCTTGCATGAAGAAGTGCATAGTGTTGCGCAAAGAAGTGCATTTTTGTGTAAGGAAGTGCATACCTACAATAAAAACTAATGTCAAGTTTCACACTAAGATGTGCCTCCTTGTGCAAAGAAGCCCATCATGTTGACCAAAGACTTGCATTATCACGGGGGGAAATGCAATCTCACACAAGATCTTAAATAAGTATGCAAACACAAAACACTATAGAAAGCTAAGGAAATTATGAAACAAAGTTCCTCCACACTGAGTACCGGATTCACATTTCAAAGCAATAACACTTGACATAAACAAAAACACAAAAACCTAGAACCTAACCATCTAATCAACATAGAAGGAAATAACAGAAAGAAATATTACAGTATACTAAAAACAGCATTGCATTAAAACATAAATAACATTGCAATGAGCAAAATAACCAAGTATGTGGTTCCTCCCAACCATAATGGCATCATCAGACCATCGTGGGTCCTAGCCATCCCCCACATGTAACATTCCCAAGCTACTGATCAGATTGTCAGTACTCTCATAACATAAATGTCACTATTAAACATGCCACAAAAGCAAAGGAAATCTAACATGCTAGTAAAAGAGCATAAGATAATCCTACTGGTAAATACATCATCTATCATATGCTAAACATCATAATAAGGAATGCGTCAAAACTAAGATCATCTAACATAATAAACAAACATTCCAATGAAAGCATAAATCATAAGAAAGCATACTTCGAAACCTGAAGCACCAAGTGAACACATCTAGCAACAATTGCACTAGGACAATAGATTGTCTTTGTACACCGGTCCCTAGTAGTCGTGAAAGTAGCTATGCCTCCCAACCACATGGAACCTATAGGTCCACACACATCATGATGATGGAGATAATGATCCAACCACAAACACACGCAAAACAACATCCATGGCTAACACACATGCCAAGCAATATGATGACTAAATCCAAGATAAAGAAAATGCAAAAACTATATGTCCTAGTCAAACATCTCAATGGGCTACTATGTAGGGCCTAACATCATGGAGAGTCACTTGGCATTGAAAATCCCAAGCTAGGACTTGTGTAGATTCAACATCCCTCAATGGAAAGGCTCTAGCACCCAAATCTTTTATTATCTTAAGTTTATGACCACCTAGTATTTTATTTAATTATCACTTAATTAAAGCTTCCTTTGCCAACCCTCTAGGTGCAATGATCACTAGGCTGTGAGGTAGAAGCCCCCTCTATATGCTACCCTACCCTACCCATGATTGTCCAATAATGAGTGCCCATAGGCATGCAAAACTCCAAACCCATCCCAAATGATCACAACTTCTGGAAGTACCATGGAAGATCAAGCCCCATAGGTCACCCAATAGATGTACTCGTGTGTGGCACACCACCATCATGAAGATCAACACAAGGACTAGATGAGAACCCAAACAGAAAGTCAATCAACCAAAAACAAAATTGGGATGAAAGATGCTACACGTATCCCAATGCAATATAAACTACAAAAGTGTTCTAACGAATATCCAAATGGATCCTCTAAGTCCATGACCCACATTGTGCCAAGAAAACCAAAGAAATAGGGTGGCATGCAAAATGAGGCAAAATTCCCAAATTTTGGAAAATTTCCAAAATTAAAACCCATTTGGCCTTTGGGTGCAAAAACCTTGAAAATCCAAAAATAAATGAAATCGGATACCGCATGCAAAAAAAACTAGCATAATATCTCAAAAACCCAACCCCCATTTCAAAAATAGGGAAAACATTCATACTCGACCAACCAGGCAGAACCAACATATAGAAATGGAGGGGAACACTAGCTCTCAGCCTCCTAACATACTGCTAAAAGAAATGGAAGTTGAAACAGAGTAAAAGCAAATAAGACAGGAAAGCCCTACCTGTCAACAAAGGGGCAAATACTAAAAAATCCAAATAAAACAAATACCTCACTAAATCTACTAAAAGTGACAACAAATCAAGGTCTTCCTGAGCCGGATCCAATTAGACTAATATTGTAAAATTCTCACACGCATAGTTCCTAGAATGAACAAAAAGACAATCCTTCATAAGAGGTTTTCTCAAATTTTCTCTCAAATTCTATTTCTAAAATGTGAGAAGTGAATAATAAAATCACTTTTTCAATACTTATTCACTTTTCAACTGAATAGTCAATTATGGAAAACAACCAGCTAGAGTAGCTAAACTTTGATGCAACCCAAATGAAAATAGGTTATTATTTGTAATAGAAATTCACCTAAGGCAAAGCTGCCAAAAATTAAATCCAAAAAGATTTAAAGCCCAAAAACCCAAAATCGTAGAAAATCACTCAACACTTTCTCAATAGAGTGAACCTCTAAATGTATAGACATGCTCACTGATCTTATCACATAATGTAAATGAGTTTGGATTTACTAATCACTAAAAGGTTTTAATTTAAATAACTAAAATAGGGGTACATTGATCATACAAGGACAACATTGGTAAAATATGAATAGTTGAATCACTAACTCCATAGGCCACTACCAGGGATATAATTCTTGCACACTAAAACACACGATCAAGTGCAATTACATAAAATATAGTAGCCAAAGCAATTAAAAAATTAATTAACTAATTAATCCATTTACATCACTCATGTTCGCAAAAAGAATAAAGAACAAGAATGAAGTAAATAACCATAACATACAATCCATCTCATAACATACTCAACAAATATGTCCAATAAACCATAAAACCATATAACATCATAGATCTACTGTCATCTCAAAATAGCATCAACATGCAAATGATAAACTAAACAGCATAGTAGTATAGCATCTATGGTACTGAAACAAAGTATAACATCCGACCCTCAGGTCATCATAAGGTACAAGAGTATCAAGTATCTCTTGAATCAAAATAGACAAGTATAGACTGCAAACACGAGAGGCACTACACATGGCCAAATTAGAAACTTACTTGGCCACTCTCTATCTTTAGAGACAACTAGGGTTTACAGGAAGAGGATAAGGAGGTCTACTACAACTTTTCATTTTCCATTGCTTGGAGTGAGGTTGGTATCCATGATCCATGGTGTTCTTCATTTGCATGTAGAGTTGATATGGTGTTATTCATTTCATGGTAAATTTGGTGTATTGTAGATGTGGTTTGTGAAAAGGGACCTTTTGTTTGAGTGATGCATGTGATAAATTTATGTGATTTCTTTCTTGAATCTTGTTTTGTTTCATGTTGTGTGTTTGTGTAATGGGTGTGAAGAATCACTCACCCTTGGGAGGGAAGAGATGCTTTGGTGAAGGGGTTAGTTGGGCTCACTCATGTAGTTGAGGAACTCTCCTATGTGTGGAGATGATTTTTATGTGTTCAATGGAATATGGACTTCTTTTTTACTTGCATTTTGGGAGGTATAAGGAGGTGTGTGAAGAGGGAAGTCATTATAAGCCTCAAAAGGGCATGTTGATGATGAGAATATGAGCATGTTTGTGAATCATAGTTTGGAAATCCTCCTTGTGGAGAGAGCCCACCTTCACGCTATAACTTGATTCAATTGTTGAATCTTTGTGCAAGCCTTGGGTTGGGTTTTCTTGTAATGTTTGTGTAGTGTTTTTTTATATTGTTGTGATCATGCATGTTTTGTGAATGTGTAGTGTGTAGCTATTGTGCCTTGTTTCCCCAAGCTCAGTGGGTGGCCTCCTTGAGGCCTAGGTTGGGAGGTGAGCCTACATAGTTTTTCATTTTGTCTCTTGATGTAGGTATTTTCTTGAAGTCTTGGATATTTAAAAGTTGAGAAGTCTTACCTTGCATAGAAGAAGGGAACACTGTTGTATTATATTGCAATGGAAGACAACTCCATTTTTTTTATGTGAATATATTTATATTGTAGGAATGATGTTACTGATTTTATGCATATGCCAATAGAGAGATTGTGAATCATCTTGCTTATAAAGGTCCTTCCATTGTGTATCTTGATATGGTGATTTCATAATTAGTTGTAGAATATGCATTTGATAGCTAATGGATTCATATATAGTTTTAGTCATGAAATGGATGTCAATAATGTAAATTGAATATTTGATGTTCATGAAAATTATAATCAAAATATTTCATTTACGTTCCATATTAGTATATCTTGCAAGTAGATTTTGTTAGTAATATGATAGTTGCTAAACATTAGATTTGTTTTATAGAATGAATAATATAATGCATAAAACCATGTTCAATTTCATTAGCTCAATTATAACCAATGTTAGGTAATGCATGAAGAAATTGGCCAAAAGATCAACTTCAAAAGAAGCCTATAGGTGCATATTTGGTTGTGTTGGTGTAAATAAGTATTTACTTATTACACTTACTTAAGTTTACTTAGGTTAATGCATTATTTAATTATTTTGCATTATTTTATTATTATTTTAGTGAGACACTTAGGAGTTTTTGTACTCTCATTGAGTTACGCAACTCTAATTATGCACATGGTGTCTACAACATAGGAGTATGCATCATTCACTGAGTTGTCATGTTGACAACATAATTATCTGCACTCCTTATTTAGCACATGTTGTCTACACCACTAATTTGCGTGCTACACCATTGTAGGCTTATCCTCACATCATCACACTTAATCTTGTGCTCAATGGAGGATAACCCATATCTGGTGGACATGTGCTAGTTGTATGGCATATCATGATGCTAACTTCTATGCATTCTAGAAGGTCTCTTGAGGCTTTTACATACAGGCACTCCTAGTGTACTCTCAAGTTGGCTAAGCTTTCATATTGAATGAATATCATCATTCTGATCATACTCTATCTATTTTGGTCTACTGTGTGCTTGTGTTGAGTTCTTTAGTTCTTGGGTGAATTCTAGACTAAGCCAAATTCTTATAGGTTGTTGGAAAATGTATGGCATTTCAAACAAAGCTCTCCTCAAAAATATAGTCAATAAATTAATAAAAATTGAATAAAATAATCACTACCTAACTATACCATTATTAAAAAGAAAATTAAGTCACAATCATCGTAATATAGCCTCACAAAAAGTTGACCAAATGAAGGGGCTTAGTACTTTGTGAGTAAAATAATAATTGATTGAGCATTCAAAGAAAATAAAATATATATATTTTTATATGAGGAGATAGAAGGTCTTACATAAGGGCAAGTACCCTTTCAAGAAGGAAAGAATTAAAAAAAGAAAATAAATATTCTACTCATCATGATGTACGTGGCTTGGGTCAACCACCCTGTTAGATTTCAAAAGAATATAATAATGATAAAATTCAGCTTGAAACAAATCAAAAAAAAAATGCTTAAGTTTGCAAGTTGCAACATTGGGTTTCCTTGCCAACATAGGATTTACCTTTGTTGCATACCATCATTTATGTTTTTGAAGTGGGTCCCTTCCCTCCACTAGGCATCCAAGCCTTGCCACAATTCATGCTCATGAAACAAGACAATGATAGATAGGCCTCTTTCCTAGGTGCCATCAAATCTGAATTTAATCATGCAACTTCCACCCTATCAACAAAAAACTCACCTAGGGAGAGGTGTGAAGATATGGAAAAGGTAAATGTCAAAATTGATGTGCCTTGGGGTCAATGATGTCCCATTCCTATACTTAGGTTCCTATGGAGGGTGTTGATGGAAAAGTCCCATCACTTAAACAAGGGGAGGAAAGGGTCATGTGGTCCAAATCTTGAGCAAAATTTGCATGGGTCATGGAAGTATTTTAGAAAAATGTTGCAAACATGGGTGGAGTGATTTAGGATGGGATTAGATATAAAGGGTGATTAGCAGATAGGATATGGAGTAAGGTTGATAAGATAAGTGAATTTAAAAGTGGTGCATGTTAGAACTCAATGAGCTTAATTGTGTTTTAACAATAATAGGTACTTAGTTTCATAGCTAGAGGGTTAGAGGGTGAGTGGAATTGGTTAACTTAATGTAGAACATTTAAGAAGAGATAAGGATTTTTTCAAATATACTTATAGTGTAAAATTTAATGGCCAAGTTAATAATTATTATTTTTAAGAACTTGGGATTATTTTGTAAGTTTTTTTTTTAAGGAAGTAACCAAAAATAGGGAAATTGCTTTGTCATAAGAGACCTTGGATTATGAATTTTCATAGAAGGGTAATACATAAGAATATTAAATATAATGATATAATGAAGATAATAAGAATAATAACATAATAATAATAATAATAATAATAATAATAATAATAATAAAATAATAATGATAATAAAATAATAATAATGATAATGATAAATATTATGTTAAGATGGGACATGTGGAAGAATGTTAATAGGTATATTAAACAATGAAATTTCAAGTATGTGTAAAACAAATTTTCAAGGTCATCTAAGAGTAACATTTAATAAGAACTTGAGACATAAATATTTTTTGATAGAATGATAGGCCTAGTTTGAGAAATCAATTTGGCTTGGGATAATTATAATAATCTTAATATTAGTATAAATAAAGTGATTAATTAATAAACCATCTTCTTGTTACAACCCTAGAACCCTTACCACTACATTAACACCGATTTGAATCCCACTTGCACATTAGAGTGTTACAATTTGGGTGTAGAAGATTAAGGGCTTGTAACTATAACTTTTTAACATAGTTTTTCTTTCAGTAACTAGCAACTAGGTGACCACCACATAGGGAACTTGAAACCCAGATTCTGAGTAGAACAAGCTTGTTCCATCTTCTAACTTCATCACCTCCAGGTTTAAGAATAGAATACGTACCTTACCTTCAATTTCTACAGAAATAAATAAATAAAATAATTGGTTGTGTTTTTTCCTTGTAGAGTTTACCACTACATTAACATAGATTTGAATCCCACTTGAACATCAGAGTGTTGCAATTTGGGTGCAAAAGATTAAGGGCTTGTAACCATAACTTTTTAATGTAGTTTTTCTTTCAGTAACTAGCAACCAGGTGACCACCACATAGGGAAATTGAAACCCAAACTCTAAGTAGAACAAGCTTGTTCCATCTTCTAACTTCATCACCTCCAAGTTTAAGAATAGAATGTGTACCTTACCTTCAATTTGTATACAAACACAAAAAAAAAAAAAAAAATTGGTTGTGTTTTTGCCTTGTAGAATTTTGGGCATGGCATACTGAGATTTCTTCTTTACCCAACTACTCGATCAATACTAAAATATGCAAGGTTAATATTGCAAATTCTTCATTTCTTGGTTAATACTAGCATTTGTGTAAACATCAATGACAATATACAATTAAAGAATTGTTTCTAACAAACTCCCTCTTTGGCAGTGATGGCAACACACATGTCAACATAGACTAATAAAAATATGTGAAATTAGATAATATCCTTAGTTTGATTTTGATTCTCATCCATACCAACTCCCTCTGAGATTTTTCTTGGATTTGTCTTTGTTACTTTCCTATCAACACTGTGCTGCCATTTTCTCTTTGCTTGTACATTTCATCATCTGAATATCTTCCTTTTGAGAAACAAAATATATCCCTCTTTTAATTTGACATTAAACTCTCCATGATTCTTCCTTTCAACTCTTCCTTGTAGCTCCCCCTTATTGACATTACTGAACTCTACCTATTTGACATCAAATGCCAAAGGATTCAAACTTTGAAGTTACTATGTACTTTTTTTTACTAATTCATATGTAATATGCTCTTCTTTTCACACCTAAAGTGTGACAATTTGCATCAACTTGATAAATCTTCAATGGAACTTGGATGATGCCTCACTATATTTTTCTTTAGTGAGCATTAGATAAGGGAATAACCCCTAGTTTACCTATTAGATACATAAATGCATCCTTAGGTAAAGCCTTAGTAAATATATCTTTTATCTTCTCCTTGTTGTTCACATATTCCAATCTCACCTCTTTGTCTTGAACTAATTCCCTTAGGAAATGATACTTGGTTGCAATGTGTTTTGTCTTTGTGTGCATCATGGATTTTTGAAAATATTGATTGCACTTGTGTTATCATAGTAGATAACCACTAGTTCTTTGATTTCCTCCTCCATTCCTAAAATTAGTTGTTTGATTGATATTATGTTAGAACAATTGATTATTGCAGCAACAAACTATGCCTCTACTGCAGATTGAGAAATACAATTGTACTTCTTGCTTGTCCAAGATACTAACCTTTTTCCAAGAAAGAATGCTCCTCCACTTGTACTTTTTTTGTCATCAATGCTTCCTACCCAATCTACATCAATAAAGGCTCTTAACTCAAGATTTCCTCCTTTCTTATACCATAAACCATATTCTTCAATCCCTTTTAGGTGTCTTGAATTCTTGACTGTCATCATGTGATTTTCTGTAGGATTTTTAGGAGAACTTGCAACTATGCCAATTGTTAATGCAATATCAAGTCTAGTGTGTACCACATACTAAAGTTTCCCAATCATTTATGTATAAATCTAGTTTTCCTCCTTTGAGTCATCATTCTTTGACATTTTATGTCTAGTAGACATAAGTGTTCCAATTGGTTTAGAATATTGTATTCCAAATACTTTTAATGTTTCCCTAATATACTTTGATTGTATGATGAGTATAACATCCTTCATCTAATGAACTTGTAGACCCACAAAGACTTTAATCTCCCCAAACATAGAAATTTCAAATTCTTCCCTAGTTTCTTCATAAAATTCCTTACATAACATCTCATGTCCATCAAATATGATATCATCCACAAACATTCCTGCAACCAATATCTTGTCATGTGGTCCTTCCTTTATGTACAAGTTACTATTATCATTTGTCTTTTCAAAACCAATTTATACTAGATATCCATGTAATCTTTCATACCATGCTTTGGGAGCTTGTTTCAATCCATGTAAAGCTTTATGAAGTTTACATGCCATGTTTTTTGGATTAGATCAATGAAACCTTTAGGTTGTTCAATGTAGACTTCTTCTTCTAGGACTCCATTCAAGAAATTTGATTGTTATAACATCCAAATATACACTTTGAATTCCTTTTGTGTTTCATATGCTAGAAGTTTTATTACTCCTTCAATTCTTGAAATAGGGGAAAACTTTTCCCCATAATTAATACAGTTTTCTTAAACATACCCTTTGTATACAAGCCTTTCCTTGTTCCTTGTCAGTATGCCTTCTGTCTCTCCTCCAATTATTTTCTCAAGTGCATGATGTCTTCTAAAAAAAATTACAAGTCTTGGATCATTCTTACTTGATTTTGAACTTGGTTCACTTGGTTCTTCAAGGTCTTCATCCTTTTTTGTGGACTCTCCTCATTGATCTAGTTGTAACTTAGGTTGCACTACCTGTGATTTGGGTTGCACTGCCAGAGAATTGCTAGGTACACTTAGTTGTTCATTAGCTTCAATATTTTTGAGGTAAATTCTCAAGTTCCTCCCCATATTAAACAAAATTTTTGTAGTTTTCAAGATCCTTGTTATTCTATTCTACACTTCTTTCTGCAAACTCATCAATCTTCATATGTGCACTTTCTATGACATTATTATTAGTAAGATTCAAGCATTTGTATACCTTGTTTTTATTAGAGTAACCTAGTAATATACCTTCATCACTTTTTGCATCCAGATTTCCTTTCCTTACATCTTTTACAATATAATATTTGCTTCCAAATACTTTGAGATAACAAACATTAGGCTTCTACCGATGCTATAATTCATAAGGTGTTTTGTTTGTACCTTTCTTTAGTTGAACTTAGTTTAGTGTATGAATAGTTGTGTGGATTGCTTCTCTCCAGTATTTTGATGCAACATTCTTCTTAGTCATTAGTGTCCTTGCAAACTCTATGATAAATTTGTTTCTTCTTTTTGCTATACCATTTTTCTCTGGGGTTCTAGGTGTTGATACCTATCTTTTGATTCCTCTTTCATTGTAAAACTCATTGAATTCATTTGTGATGAACTCTCCTCCTTTGTCTAATCTTGGGAATTTTAGATTCTTCCCTTTTTTTCTCAACTCTAGCCAAATACCATTTGAAATTTTGAAAGCCATCAGACTTATCTTTGAAAAATATTATAGTCATCATCCTAGAATAATCATCTACAAATATAATGAAATATATGTCTCCATGGTAGCTTTCTATACCTATTGTCCCATAGAGACATGTATGAACTAGTTCCAAAACTTCTTCAAAATTAAATAACTTACTTCTAAAACTCATTTTACTCATCTTTCTAATCTGACATTGTTTGCACATGCCCATCTTAGGTTTCTTTAGATTTGGTATGCCTCTTACTCTTTTGTTCTTGCATATGGTAACTAGGTTATCAAAGTTGACATAACACAACTTTTTATGCCATAGCCAAATTTCCTTTATTTGAGATAACAAACATGTACTTCCAATGAGATCTAGGTAAAACAAATTATCTTTTATCTAGTTACTAGTTCCTACTAGGTTTCCTTTTCCATCCAATAGTTTAGCTTTTTCATTCATGAATTCTATTGTGTATCCTATATTGTTAAGTTGTTCTACATTGAGTAGATTGTGTCTTAATCCTTCAACCTAGTAGGCATTCTCACATTATATCCCTTCAGTCAAAGCTATGATTCCTTTTCCTTTTGCATAACATGGTTTATTGTTTCTAAATCTAACACTTCCACCATCATACAATTCTAAATGTTCAAACTTAGTTCTATCACTAGTCATGTGATGAGATCAACCACTATCTATGATCCATGTATCATTTTTTTCTAACATGAGACATAAGTGCCATCTTTTCATTTTCCTCATTATCAAATTCATCTTTAACAACAATATAGACCACTTCATCTTCATCATCATCACTATTAGAATATTTAGCAATGTAACAATATTTCTTACCTTTTTCATTGTAGTCCTTGTAGCTTTTGAATTCTTTCTTGCCTTTGAACTTGTTGTATCTTTTCTAATCTTTATCTTCTTTTTTTAGACATCTTGCAACAATATGATAAACCTCTTCACATGAGAAATTAATCAATGGAATATTTCCTCTCAATTTACCTTTCCCTTTTGATACTCTATTTTTCTTTTGAGTTCCCTCCTTTTATACCAAGAGTTAGTTTGGCTTTGAATGAAGATTTAAAGTTGTTAGAAGTAGTTATCAAATTTATCAAACTCAAAAGCATTTAATCTTCCCACAACTGCATCTAAGGTTAAATAATTTGTTGGATTGTATCTCATCTCTTGAATAGCTAAAACTCTAATTTCATGAGTATGAAGAAGAGTTCTTAGTATCTTCCTGACCACTATTTCATCATCAATTTTTCCTTTTTCATCTTTGATTGCACTCACATTTTTTTTAGATTCTTTCACTATATTGGACAATGTGTTGATATAAGATTATTTTGAAGTGAAGAACATATAATGGAAATATCATTATTTTGTCAATGATGTCAAACCTACTACCTATTGGTGAAACAATTGCTTTTTGGTCTAAAAGCTATCATTTAGTTTATTGATGAAGATGATTTGAAAAGAGGAGATAACAATAGCACCTAGAGAAAGGTTGAGTTATTTGGCATGTAAAAGAAGCACTAAAACCAAGTAAGACATTGATACTATAATGTATTATTAATCTAATTAAAGTCTAAAATGAAATATTATTGAAGTTAAGAATGGAAGAAGTTCAATTAAGAAAAGTTTTTGCCAAGCAATCAACGCAAGCCAAGCAGAAATCAATAGAAACTGAGTGAAAACATAGAGATGTCAAGCAAAGATGAAAAATAGTGCAAGATGAGTTATTGTTAGTTTATGTTGAGTAAATTTTAGTTGGTGTTGAGCATCAACAAACTTTTAGTTTTTTCCAAGTGAACTAGTTTGGCCGAGTGACTAAACAGTATAGTTGTCGAGTGATAGCAAACAGTGTTAGATAAAGATTTGACGAATCTAACCTGACTATTTTGTTTTCTTGAATGGTGTAAAGTGTGTGGAAGATAACTATGATGAGCTAGTGGCAAAAATTTCAAGGTAAATCATTTTGAGGTAAATTCAAGGAAGATTGTAGCAGTGTTTAGAGGAACCAAATAAAAAATGGGTAGATTCATTATATACTACCTAACCCTAAAATGAACGATTACGGTTAAGCAGAAAAAAATCTTAATTCTCTATTTATAGAGATAGTTGGTCAAAAGAAAAGATTTTCATGTGCAAGAACCCAAGGAAGACAAGGAGTCTAGGGTATTGCTTCATTTGGTGGTTGAACAGAAGTGATTGTAGTTGGCATGCGAAAAAAGAAGGCTAAAGAGTTTGCATGCTTGAAGACTAAACAAGCTACCAGAGCTAAAGTGTTTGAATGCCAAGAATAATGGAGGACTAAAATAGAGATCTGTAATATACAAGTGAGTTGTAATTTTTTATCAGATCAAGCCTTACTATTACTTTCTAATCATTTTATCAGTCTAAGGTAAATCCTTTGGATTAAGGTTGACCTAACAATCATTTGTAAATCCTTTAACCAGGTGACATTTTAATGAAATGATCTAAATTCCTCTAACAAGACTCACTCCTAATAGGGTGATTGAGATCCTTCCACCAGGTCACATTTAACAGTGTGTATTGTAACATTTAACAAGGTTGGCCTTTCATAGGGCATCACTTCAAAAGAATGATAATTAGTAGATGGTTACTGGTGGTTTTCCCCAAATTGGGTTGCCATGTAAATTGCTTCTATCAAATTGTGTGAATATTCTTATGATGTTTCATGTTTACATTTCTACAAAGTTTTTTTTACCTAGGATAGTAACCTAAAAAGTTTATGCATTGTATGATCTAATGGAAAAGTTTTATTTGTTCATCTAGACCTTGGATAAATAATTTACCCCTCCCCCCCAGCTATTCTAAAGAATTCCAACAATTGGTATCAGAGCCATAGTGTTTAATAGGACTAGTTTGAAGGTTATAGAAGGATAAGATCAAAATGCCTAAAAGAGAGATACCCAAGCTTAACAAGGAGAACTTTCCTACATGAAAAATTCTGATGAAGCTACACCTAGAATATATTGGAGACCATGCAAAATCTACTATCATCATTAAGCATGTTGACCTTGCTGGAGCCCTAACTATCGAGGATCTAAAAAAGAAGAAAGAATACAATCAGGCAATGTTGGAGATTGCATCTTCCCTAAGCTACTCCAAGTTTGATGACATCAAGGAATGTGATATTGCTAAGAAAATGTGGGATGATATAGAAAAGATCTATAAAGGAGAAAAAATGTTCTAAGATTGAAATCTAAAAGTCTTAGAGGTAAGTTTGATTATATGAGAATGCAAGAAGGTGAGAATATAGTTCAATACTATGCCAGAGTAAATGAAGTAGTCAATGCTATTAAAGGAGTAACTGGTAAGATTGAAGATGAGAATGTGATTAGTGAAGTACTGAGAACCTTCTTGCCCATCTATAATATTAGAGTCTTTTCCATATAGGAACTAAGGTGAACACCTGGTAATGATATAACCCTTGAAGGATTGATAGGTAGACTCATTTCCTTTGAACTCTCTAATTTTGATAATTTCAAATCTGAGAATGTTGAATTTTCTTTCAAAGCTAAACTGTCATTAAAAGAACCTAAAGAGAAGAAGAAAAAGGTCAAATATATTTCTAGTGATAGTGATACAAATGAGGAGGATGTAGAACAACTTGAAGTACTACTAGCAAGGAGATTTCATGGAGGTATAGGAAAATTCAAAGGTTAGTTACCTATCATGTGTTTTAATTGCAATGAGGTTGGTCATATTGTTGCTAAATGTTTTGAGAAGAAGAACAATAAAAGTATAGACAAATAAATAAGTAAAAGAGATGAGGATAGCAAAGATTTCAAAGATAAAGGCAAGAAGTCTTGCTTCATTGTTAGAGAGGAAACCAAGGATGGATCTAACAACCATGATGATGAAGTGGTGTATGTTGTAATGAAGGATGATTCTGATGAGGATGAGACAACTACACTAGTATCTTATGTGAACAAGAATGACAAATGGATCAATTATAGTGGGTGTTTACATCACATGACTAGAGATAAAAGTAATTTCATTACCCTTGATTATTATGGTGGAAATAGTGTAAGGTATGGTAATGATGCCTCATGTCTAATAAAAGGAAAAGGATCCATCAAACTCATATAAAAGGTCATCTATGACAATGGTTAATATGTAGGACTTAACTATAATTTGTTAATTGTGTCACAGCTAAAAAGTTTAGGTTGCAAAGTTGAGTTTGAGAACAAGATAGCAAATATCTATGACACTATTATGAAACTAATTGAGAAAGGTGATCATACTAGAGGTAATCTATTTTATCTTGATATGAATGATGCTACTTGTCTTGTTGTAGAATTTGATGATGTGTGGTTATGGTACAAGAGGTTATGTCATGTTAACTTTGATAATTTGGTAAGTATCAATAACATGAGAAGAGTCATAGGTTTTCCTAAACTGAAGAAACCTGACAATATGATATGCAAGCAATGTTAGTTAGGAATAAATAACAAAATTTAGTTTTGAAAGTAAGACTCACACCTCTAATGATATTTTGGATATTTTTCATACTAATTTGTGTGGACCAATTGATTTGTAAAGCTACAAAGGTGACAAGTACATTATCCTATTTGTTGATGATTATTCTAGGATGATGATAGTTATGTTTCTAAAATAGAAATCTAATGCTTTTCAAATGTTTAAGTGGTATTGGAAATACAATAGGGAAAGTAAACTCTAAGAGGAAGGCTGAATCAATCCTTCAATTATTTAACCATAAATTCATTCACCACACATCCATCTCACAATTTGCATGTAAATTGAAACAGATAGCTAAACATATGCATCCATAGTATGAAAGAAAATAACATTCAACACATGTATAACACAAGATATTTGGTTACCCAAAAACCATCCAATGAGAAGGTAAAGCTAGGGTGGGGATGACACCAATAAATCTCTACTACTACAGTAATAAATTGTATCCAATGAAGGCTGCAATGTTTGATCATAACCTATGATCTACCCTATGAAAGGTCCACCTTGTTAAAGGTTTACAAGATTATTAGATCTTACCCTATTAAATTATTTCAACACCCTATTAGAAGTGTGCTTGATTAAAGGACTTTAACTTACAATGAAGTAAGCACCCTGTTAAAGTATTTACAATAGTCTATTAGGACTACTCTATTAAGAAATTTAATTGATTCACTTGCTAGAATGTCTTAGCATTGCTCCTTTGGTTAGCACTCTACTAGTAGATAATAGATCACATCTTTTCTAATGTATACTTGATACTCTTTGATTAGATGTATCACTTCTATCCTCTAATTCCTTTCCTCTATTCTCCTCTAACTAATATTCTATAATGTATCTCAATTCACAAGTCCTTGTCCACCATGAATGCTTTATTTTTGCATGAAAACTTCTCTATTATTGTATTCAACTCTTCTATCTTTTAGGGCTTGTCCTTCTTAAGAAGACCTAGATGACTCAGGGCTAGGTATGAATCAATGATTGTGATTCACTTATTTTGTCTCTTAAAACATCCCTTCAATTGATTAGTTTTATTTACTACATAGGAATCTAGAATATAGATTCATCTTTATCATCTTAGAATCACAAAATAATCCTTAAGTTGGCTCAAAAATAGTTTACATAGAAGTTTGTGCCATTAAAAACAACTATGTCCAAAACTATTTACTTGGCACTTGAAGTGTTTGATGCTCAACATCCACTATCTCTTCAATTTTGTAACTCAGCCTCTAAATGACTTGATATCCATTGATCACTCGGCATCTAAATGACTCAATACCTACTATCTACTTGACACTTACTAGTTACTTGAAATCTACTGTATATATCTCACTCAGCATTCACTATCTAACATCTTATGCTCGGCACATACTACTTGTTTGGCATGAACTAAGAAAATTACTTAAGTGTATTGTCACTCATATGTCAAAGCCAATCTGAGTTTAACAATCTCCTCCTTTGACATGAGTGGAAAAAACACTTGGTCAAGCATGAATATCCTTAGCCCTAGAGCATAACTCAAATAATCTCTATACAAAATTTCAAAACATCAAAATTTTGCAAAACTTAAGACTTATCAATCATACCCCAAAATTTATAACTCCCCCTGAGTTAATTGTTCCATTCTAAATCTAAAATTGAATACTCTTGTTGAGTAGATCTATTGTGCTAACTCTATTTCTATAGGCTTTGTATCTATTTGGTCTCCCCCAAAATTTATTCTCTCCTTTCATGCATTTTCCCCCTTTCTTCATTCTCTCCCCCTTTATTCATTCTCCACCTTTTGACACTTATATCATGGGTTGTACATGAATTGTGTATTTTTCCAAGAAAGATTTATGGACCTCCATCATTATCTTCGATGATGCATCCCAGTTCTCACGTGCTACCTCTAGAGGTTTTATTAAGTATGTCTTTCTTGGCAGCAAGGGTGACTAAGCCTTTATATTTACAAAGATGGGGATCTTTCTTCAAAAATGTCTCTCCATAGGCAAGTTTCTTGTGTAACACCTCCATGTGAGGGGTTAACATGGACTGGATGTTAATCAATGTAGCCCTAATATTTGCATCTTTAGCATGTAAAGTTGCTAGCTAACCTTGTGCTAATAATAAATTTCTTAAATGTGACTGACTTTGACTAGGAGATTACTATAGAATGTTACCTATTTTGTTCAAATCTCCCTCTAGATGGTCAACATGTCACCACACTTCTTGTGTGAATGAGGGAACCTCACACAACTTGGTGTAAAGAGAGAAAATGTTCTCTAACACCTTCTTCACACCCTCAATCTTGGTTTCTAACTCAACCTAGTGTAGTGCAATGGCACTAGATATTTGTTCAGTCACCTTTGTTTGGGATTTCTTCTCAAACCATTCCATTAATTTGACATTGAAATCTAGGTCTTCATCATTGATCTTTTTCACAATATTTTCCAAGTACTCAATGATTGGCTTGGCTTCATTAGGTGCAGGGAGGTTGAATGCATCAAGAAATATGTCCTTGATGTAATGAAGTTCTTGTTTCTACCTATGCTCCCTTCTAAGTAGTTCTTGGTAATTCTTCCTTGCCAAAGCATCCTACAATATGCTCATTTTCTCTATTGTGATTATTGTGAGATCATACTTTGGCAACTAATCACCTCATCTAATTTGATGTCACTATAGGATTTCACGTCATCAACCTTAAATATGCTAAGACTTGGCCTTGATTCTTACAATGGGGTAGCTTCTATACTCAGTCTATGAATTTCTTGACTAGGAATAGGAGTAGTAGTGTCTAGTAAGGTATCCACTATCTATCTTCCTATCACTTCCTCTAGCTTCATAGTCAAGACTAAATCTTCAGTTCTATCCTTCTCCTTTTCTTTGATTTTTGCTCCACCTTGTGTTTGTGGTGTAGGTGTGGGACTGCCTTACTAACCTATTTGGATTGATGTCCTTTCTCTCTCAATTATTGTAATTATAGGTACTGACACCTTTTGTACGTTAGTGTTTTCATGTGAATAAATTGTGTCCTTCCTTTGATATACTAAAATAGACATTGTAGCTTTCACCTCTATAGATTGAGATGGGGCAAAGGATAATGTTTTTGTTTTCTACCCTGTAGATGCCAATTATGCCTTCTTAATCGCATCCACACTCACCAAAATAGGATGACTATATATTTGTGGCTTGGTGGTGGAAATAATTAGTATCTTCTGCATATCCTACTTTATTAGGGGATTGATGTTCTAAGTGGTGATTTTAGACACATCCTTAACCTATACTATATCTACTTGTGGATTGGAACATGAAATTTGTACTTTTGGTACACTTTGGTCTTGTTGTTTCTCTTCCTCAGTTCTTGCCTCTATAGTAGCTTCCCCGTGTACTTCCATTATAGATTCTTTCTTTGTTACTTCAACTACCTCTTCTTCTTTTTCTTCACCTACTTCCTTAGGTGCTTGCTCAATAGCCTTTTGTGTTGTCAGCTCATAGATCACCTTCCATATTTGTATGCTTTGTTGAACATCAACTTCAATTTTGTTCTATAAAATATTAAAAGCTCAGTACTTTGGAGAAAATCTTCCCTTATACTTGTAAATAGTTTTTTTTATCTTTGATTTTTCCAAGTCTAGCATCACTCTTGCAAGTATCATCTCTCTAATGTTTCTCTCTATTATGAGACTATATTTCCACCTTTGCTCAACTATATCATATAGGCTCTTGGGTAAAGAGTTGGCAATCTCAATTGGACTCATCTTAAATGTTCCCATCATGGTATATATAGACTATTCTACTTTATCCATATCTAACCTCCCAAGTTTATCAAACTCAACATGTGTAAATCCACTTAAATCAACATAATTCTTGATATTTTCACACGAGTTATCCAAATTAGAAGAGGGACTATGATTTACCACTTTGAATTGGTTGATGTCATCTACATTGGTCCTTTCCTCATCTAATTTAGCTGGGGCAATATATTTTCTTCTTTTCTTATGATCAGATTCATCTTCTTTTTTAGTTGTGCTAGCTCTCTTGCCTTTAGGCTTCTGAACCTCCTGAGTCTTTTTGGAAGTAGCTCTTGTACTAGCTCCAATAAAAAGAATTGTAGGCTTTTATTGTAAAGGTTTCACAACCTTTTTAGGTTTTCTTGTTGTTGGCTTCTTTCCTTTCCTCTTCTTTTCTTTTATGGCAATAGGTACTTCATTGGCTTCTTCTCCCTTAGCATCTTCATCAATTTTTGCTTCTTCTTCTCCTTGGTCCTCACCTTGACCCTATGTGAGAGTGGTGTTTTGGTAGGTACATCTTCATCATCTTCATTATCTTCTTCCCCTTCATCTCCTTCTACCTCTTCACCAAATTGTTCCTTGAGCTTCTTTACAAGCTTATTCTTCTTCCTCATCACATAACTTGTCTTCAAATCCATGGTTATCTTTGACTTTGCTACATCATAGTTTCCAAAAGTAGTAGCATCCTTATCTACTTTCTTTGCTAGTAAAGTAGTGATGGTTGCAGACGTCTCATCAACATTAATTTCATAAGACAATGACATGAGCCATCTCACTCTTGGAACAATAGCTTGTACATATGTGAAATCAATATCAACTAGAAAACAAACATCATTAAAATTATTTTGTACTAGTGATATTGGAATCCTCTATCTTTGTTTCATTGACTACTTAAAGTCTTCAATGTAGCTAGTCATCACAGACTCAAAATTATCTCCAAGTTGCTCTATAAATTCACTAATCTATATTGCCACTAACATGTTAGTCTTCCAAGCTATTTTCCCAAATGTGGGAAAAGTGTTATGCACATAGTAAAATATACAAACAAGTATTAAACCATATTTTCATTGTGCACTCTTTGTTTTCCTTATGGCTCCCAAGTTTTCAAATAATTGTTGGAGTTGTAATTCAGCAAGTTCATAAGAATGGTCTTTCTTCACTATCTTGTAACCCAAATCCACAACCATACATGGTACACTATTTAACCTATTATATTGAAAAGACTTATGTGCAATAATTCTTACTGCAAATGCAATTAGGGGATCAATAATTGTTTTTATGGTCATCCCTCTCTTATGCCATAGTGCCCTTGTATTCTTCTCAATTGCCTCTTTTGCATCACTCCTCATAGTCTTAGATTTGTCTAGGATTGGATACCCTATCACTGTATGAATGATCCTCTTTGTGATTTTTATAGGGTCATCCTCCAACCATACAAAATTATTATGAATTCTACTAAGAATAATCTTTATCCATTCTGTTTTGAACACATTTGGAAAATCTAGGGCACGGGTTAACCCTTTTCGCTCTACAACCTCTATTCTTCTTTCAATATTGTATTCTAACATAATTTTCCATGTAACTCTCTTATCTCCATTTCTCCAATGCTTCCAATGTTACAATTGTAGCAACACCTTACATTGTGTATCATCAAAACTTGTGGTGGTATCATAGATAACACATCAGATGAGTCTCCTTTATATGAAATGTCAAGAATTTCCTAGAAATGTGGTTGTTTGATCTCATTACTTATCAATTGAACATTCAAAACTTCCTTCCTTTCTTAATTGTAGTAGCAGAATAGCTAGATGCCATAAAAACTAACTAGGATTTGCGTAAATTTAAATAGTGTAGCTTGGCACATGATAAATACCTTGAAAAATCTAATGACTGGTGCCAAGTAGCAGTTGTATTCAATTTGAAAATACTTGAATCCTTTTCTCCAATTTGCCTTCAGCTCTTCATGCTCTTTTCATCTTAAATAATAGCAAATGAGTCAAAAATTGACCGTATGGCCCTTAAAACTTTGCAATTAATGCTCAGTACTTACACAGTTATAAGCTTGGCTCTAATAGCAATTTTGAATCACTCAACTTCTATGTAATTATTTCCTTACTCAACAACCACAGTGACCTTGGACAATACTATCACCTTCGATAGCTTGGGAACAACTAATTTTCACTCAACAACCATAGTGAAAAATTTCATGCTTGGCAGCAACATGAAAACTTATCAATTTCTTCTAAGTTCTAATCAATACTTTGCATCTTACTTCATGTGTATATGATCTTTTTAGAGCTCAATCCTTGGAACTGATGTATAATTGAACTTTGAAATATCAGTCCCACACATACCTCTTAATTTCCTAGTTGGGGTTGGTGTGATCACCTGATCAATTGGATGAAGTGACTACACTAGAACTTGATGTGTTGCAATCTTCCTTCTTCTTCCATGTCTTGTTCATCTACACTCTAACTTTTTCAACACCAACCTTTCCTTTGCCTTTTTTGAATTCACTACTAGGTGCTCTTGACCTTGTTGGACAATTTTTACTTATGTGACTAGTCTTCAAATAATGAAAACATGTATTTTGACTCAACCATCTTTTGTAGTCACTTTTGAAATGTGTTCTAATGTGATATTCAGAAACATGTCCATACTCTTGATAATAGTGACAACTATAACTTGTATTGCAATCCCAATTGTAGGATCTATCGGTATGGTTTACCTTGGCTTTCTTATTTGATGACCAATTAGGCTTTGGTCTATACTTCTTATAATTGTAGTAGTAACCTTAAATTTTTTGCGTGATTGATGTCTTACTCTTGCATTCGTGTGCCTAATGTCCTTGTTTGTTGCACTTGTTGTAGTTATTCATGAATTTCTTCTTAGGTTCTAATTTGTATTATTGCTCCTATAAACATTTTTTGTATGACCTATCTTACCACAATTATGACAAGTGGGTTTTTAATTCTTACCTTTGTTGTTCCTTTTTTCACCACTTTTGGATGATTCTCCTTATTTAGTACTAGTGTAACCCAATCTAGTAGTATCAAGTTTAGATCTAGGATATCTCATCAATTGTTCAAAATACTTGATGGCTTGACTAGGTTTATTGAAACTTTCAGCAAATTATTTTTCTTTTTTCAGATCATTTTTCAATTGTTCATTCTACAACTTTAGTGTTGTGATTTCAATATCCTTTCCATTCAATTCATGATTGGAAATCATCATTTGATTCAATGTTTCTAGTTGCATGTGAGAAATCTTATTCACCTCTGATGTCTTCTCTTCTAGCTTGTTGGTCAATATCCTTTTTTCATCTTTAGTCACGACTTTGTCCTCCTCAACTTTATTTTTATGCTCAGTCACCTCACATAGCAATACTAGTTGGACTTGTTGTTCTATCTTAAGATTTTTGACCTCTTTAGTTAGGGCACCATTCTTTCCATTGGATCTTCAACTATAGCATCAAATTCACTTGTGTTTCCATTTGCAAACAATTTAGTAGTGTTAATCTCTTGGTATTGTGTGTCATTCAATAGCTATATATTTCCTTCTCTTTAATGAGAAATTCAACTCATCTCTTGCTTCATTCAGCTAATGTAGGGAAAGCTTGATTTCAATCTTTTGATTCTCAATAGTCTTTCCCAACTTGTAGACTTCCATCTTTAAGATCTTTCCTCAAAGTTCCAAAGCTTACCTTTTGAGAGAACTAATTCTCTAAAACCAATTGTTGGAAATACAATAGGTAAAGTAAACTCTGAGAGTGGGGGGGTGTCAATCGGTCATTCAATTCTTTAACCATAAACTCATTCACCACACATCCATCTTACAATTTGCCTGTAAACTGAAATAGCTATCTAAACATATTCATCCATAGTATGAAAGAAAATAACATTCAACACATGTATGACACAAGATATTTGGTTACCCAAAAACCCTTTAATTAGAAGGTAAAATTGGGGTGGGGATGACACCCACAAATCTCCAATACGATAGTAATAAAGTGTATCCAATGAAGGCTACAATATTTGATCATAAACTATGATCTACCTTGTGAAAACTCTGCCCTATTAAAGGCTTACAATATTGTTAGATCTTACCCTATTAAAGGATTTCACAACCCTATTAGAAGTGTGCTTGATTAAAGGACTTTAAATTATAATGAAGTAAGCACCCTATTAAAAGATTTACAACAGTCTGGTAGGACTACTTTATTAAGAGATTTAATTGATTCACCTACTAGAATGTCTCAGCAATGATCCTTTGGTTAGCACTCTACTACTAGATAACAAATTACCTCTCTCCTGATGTATACTTGATCCTCTCTAATCAGATGTATCACTTATGTCCTCTAACTCCTTTCCTCTATTCTCCTCTAACCAATATTCTACAATGTATATCAATTCATAAGTCCTTAGCTACCATGAATGCTCTGTTTGTGCATGCAAACTTCTCTATCCTTGCATGCCACTCTTGTATCTTTTAGGGTTTTTCCTTCTTAAGAAGATCTAGGTGACTTAGTGTTAGGTATAAATCAATGATTATGATTCACCCATTTTGCTGCTTAAAACATCCCTTCAATTGATTGGTTGCATGTACTACATAGGGATCTACAATAAATATTCATCCTTATCATCTTAGAATTGCAAAACAATCCTTAAGTTGGCTTTAAAATGGTTTGCATAGAAGTTTGTGCCATTACAAACAACTATGTCCAAAACTGTTTACTCGGCACTTAAAGTGGTTGATGCTCGGCATCCATTGTCTCTTCAATTTTGTAACTTGACCTTTGAATGACTTAGCAGCCATTGATCACTCAACATCTAAATGACTCGACACCTACTATCTACTTGGCACTTGAGTGAGTCAACACTTACTAGTTACACGGCATCTACTATATATATCTTGCTCAGCATACACTATTTGACATCTTATGCTTGACATACACTACTTGTTTGGCATGAACTAAGCAAATAATTTAAGTGTATTGCCATTCATATGTCAAAACCAATCTGAGATTACCAAGTGGTACTTAGCTAGATTTGAAAAGGAGACGTGCAAACTCTTGAAATGTTTGAAATCTAATAGAGGTGGAGAATTTACATCAAATGAGTTTGAGATGTTCTATAATCATAGAGGAACTAAAAGATAGACATCTGCACCTAGAACCCCTCCAAAAAATGGGATAGCTAAAAGGAGGAAAAAATCTATAATGGACTATGCTAGGACACTCATGATGGAGAAGAATGTTGAATTAAAATACTAGAGAGAGGCTATAAGTATAGTTTTCTATACCTTGAATTGTGTATAAGTCAAGAAAGGTACTCATTCAACACCTTTTGAATTATGGTATGGATACTCACCCAATGTAAAATAATTTAAAGTATTTGGAAGCAAGTGTTACATTCTTAAGGATTTTAGGAATGAAAAATTAGATGCTAAAAATGAAGAAGGTATATTCCTTGGCTATTCCACAAGAAGTAAATCTTATAAGTGTTTAAATACTAACACTAAAAAAGTTGTGGAAAGTGAAAATATGAAGTTTGATGAATATACAAAGGTACATGAAGTTGAACCTATGAAGGAACCTAAAGAGAAAAAATCATTTGTATACTTTTATGAAGGTATGTCTACTAATGAAGATGTTGTAAACCAAGTTGCAAATCAATAGCAAGTTTTTAGTGAGTGTCGAGTCAAATATAATGAATGTTTAGTTGCATTCATGAACCAAGCTATAGTCAAGAGTGAAGTTGTAGACAAAATTTGAGGCACATTCTGATTTTGAGATAAGTGTACATGAAAGAGATGTTGAATTACCAAATAGAGAAGTACATAGTGATTTTGAAGTTGATAGGCCTATTGAGGAAAGAAGAACATAACCAAGATTGTAAAAGTATGCCAAAAGACATCACCTTAGTGAACAAATTATTGGAGATAAAGATGCTAGACCAATGACAAGAAACAAGCTAAGAAGTGGCACATGTTTGTTGATCATGCATGAGCCTAAGATAGTGAAAGATGTCTTAAAAAATTAGGACTAGAGTAAAGCCATGAAAGAAGAGATTGAGCAAATTGAGAAGAAAAAGACATGGACTCTAGTTCCCAAACTAGAGGACAAGAATGTGATTGAAACCAAGTGGGTGTATAGAAACATGTGTTGGTGTTTTTAAAACTACCAAGAAACAAAATAATTAATACCAAGATGATAATACTCACACAATCTAAAGATTAGCCAATTCTTATTAGCAATTGTATGTGCAAAACCATTTGGGCCCAACTTCAACAAAACCAAGGCTAGTTTTCTACTCTTCTGGCTCTGGAAAACCAGGGTGGGTATACCCAGGGATGATTCAAGACTATGAAAATTGTATGAGGATTATTTTTAGTTTCATTCTAATTCTCATCTCAAATCCTCAAATACATACACAATTCTTGATAACTTGATAAACACATCCCATATGACAGATATGGCCAAAGATTCTTCTATAGATCTGCAGATGTTCTCAAAAATAGTGGCTAACTGAAGCTAAAACATTCCATGTAGACAAGTATTGGCCAGCTTTGAAGATCTACAGGAAATAAAAGTAAAATTGATTCAATTATGGATTTTTGACAACCATTTGTGACACATTTCTCTTGCAACTGGATTAAATTTTGATCAATGCCTAGTCCATTGGGGTTCAGAGTCTACAACAAATTCTTAGATCTAATTTTTTTCTTTACAACAAGTTTTATCAGCAATTCTTATCAGAACTAATCATTCAAAAATCATTTCCCCAACTACAGCAATCTTATCATATTCTCCAAAGCTTTTACATAATCCATTGAATTAACAATAGTGATGAACAGATATATGACCTAGCAAGATTACATTCAATTGCACAAGCCTTTACTTATACAACATCAAGATAACCAAGTAATTGAAAGGAGACAAAGTTTAGAAAGAACTGATATGGGGACAGTTCATAATTTGTATTCATTTTCCTTGAAAATTGTATACAACTTACAATAGACTCAGAATGACCTTCAGAAAGAAGCACAAATCATTCTATATTCATGTATTCTCAAGATCTAATTGAGAAAATACATCACAAACTTGCTCTAAAAATATTGGACCAAAATCAGACTAAGTATTTCACCTAGAATAATAGAATTTGGACCATCAAATTGCCTTGAAAACTCACTTATATAGGTGTGAGTTGCAACAAGCAAAGGGAAAATGTGACTGACAGATGTCCTTACAAGAGGAAAACGTACACATTTTTCAAAAAGAAAATGACTTAATAGGAAGTTATGCCAATCACACATTCTCTTGCGAGCCTCTGTCTATCACCTCCTTTCGTTGATTTTGCTCCAATGGTGATTCTGTCGTATATGTAACTGCTAAGCTTGTCCTTGACAAAATCTATTTTGATGATTGCATCCTATGCTCGCCCCATGGGTTTTTTCAAGATAACTACTTTATGAAATTCATCTTGACTTCCCACTCTTTATTGATCATGCTAGGCTTCAAAAATAATGGAAAAATTACTTAGTGTGCAACCATTGAGCAGGGAGACAATGTGGCTGTCAAATTTAACAAAATGAGTAACTTCTAATTCCCAGCCACATCTGCTTTCTTAACCACCTTTTGACCAAAATTTTCCATCCATTGACACAAAAAAGGTGCATGCTAACAAAAAGTGAGAATGACCATACCCGTGAGTATGAAATCTTCTTCACCTTCCTCAAAAACTATGCACAGGATCCCACACATTTTTGTTACCCTAGCATCAGCCTATGATATCTTGAAAATTTTTTTAAAGGATGATGTTACCATTGAGAGGGCTATTATCTTACCAGGTTCATTCATTATCCTTCTCAAAACCTTGGTTACTTGACTATGACATCTTACCATAGTTTCAAAGAGATGAAACTTTAAGAAAACACTCAGGATTACTAGTTTTCCTCTATCAAAAATCCATATACTTCCATATGGGATAAAACACTTCTTTTCTGCAAACCAGTTTGAACTAGTATGTGGGATATTACAATCCCAGGCCCAAGTATTTTTACCTAGTAATCCCTCTGCTATCCACAACCCAAGATCTAAAGAATTCTTTAGAACCATCCTTTGATTAAACCATACAAGACTGAAAAAATTTCGAAAACTATGGCTTGAGAACTTACTTGGAGTTTTTACTCTTCGTAACTCTACAATTTATCTTTGAACCAATTGCTTCACACTTGTGCCAGATTTATCTCAATCCTTGCAGTAATTATCTTTGTTCAGAAAAGATTTCAAAATATTTACTCATGCAAGGTGAAACTAGGAAAATCTTACCTATTATACTCTGTTATTAACTTCACATGCGAAACTTTTCACATTTTATTAATGTGCAGAGTGCCACCACCTTCAATATCTAAAACTTTGTTGTCAATCTTAAAAAACATATGATCGTGGAGTATAGAGAAAGACAACTAGGTGTTGCACTTCAACAAGTTGGCCCTCTAATCCAATGAAAGTTTCCCATGTACACAGCTCTTTCATTGATGTCATATCCACTTGGATCCATTAGCGACTGATGACATGTGTTAGTAGGTCGCTACTTCGCTATACATAAAGAATGAGCACCTTGCTATAGCGAAGCAGTGACAACCATCAATCTGATCTTTCTCTTGCAGATGATATGTTACTATAATACTTTAAAAAATGGTGGTGGTCCCTCATTCGCTACCTTGCTATACATATCTTCCTAGCAACTCTTCAAAATGAGATAGTGAAAGCTGTTGATCTAAGATTAAATCAAAGGTGGAGAAACTACACAAAGTTCCCTGAAAGGTGGTGGGCCCAATACTCTCTATGTCGCATGGCTTAAAAATCTTGCAACTCTTCAAAGTGAGATACCGAGGCTAGTCAATTTTTCTTTGATCTGATGACTGGGATCTCTTGTACACTTTATGAATGGGGCGTGGGTCTGAGGCATTGATGATGTAGGAAGTTATGCATTGATGGTGATCAAAAAAACCTTTACTTTAGTCTCAGTCACCATCCACATCACTTGAGGTCCCACTGTATATTCATTTCTTGACACCTCGCTACTTCGCTAACAGTGATATGGAAAACTTTCCCGATAGCGAGGTAGCGAGCTCAGGTAATTTCAATAAAACTCGGTGCCATGAAAATAAAAGACCCATCAAATTGTTACTGCTCCTACCCACCACTTCTGACGACAACAGTTATTACTAATTACGCCACTTGGACAAATCATGGTACCGATAAATTTTGAGGCCATCTGTTCTTCAATTTTATGGTGCCTCACTACTTCGCTAATGGCAAGATGCTCAAGATTTCTGATAGCAAGGTAGCGAAGCATCAGAAAGATACTCATTCTGGTGCCGACCTCTGCCTTTTTCTAATTAGGTCCCTCCTTCGGCTCTAACAGAATTTGCTAGGTGTCCGTGACTGAATGATCAGTTAGAAGATTTTCTAACTGCCATGTCTTCATTTTGTGGTCCCATCTCATAACTTTCTGGCACTCGCTACCTTGCCATACATAAAGAGCAACCATGTTTTCACAGCAAGGAAATGACAATGGTGGATCTATTTGGATCGGACAGCTGGGAAATATGAGAGGAAAAGTAGCTTGAGGCACGAAAGATGTAAGGGGAATAGAATATTCATCTGATTTGAAAATTCAAATATTTCACACCTGATCAAATATGAATAGAAAGAGAGATAGGGTTTTCATAAAACTTTCAAAGGCATGCAAATGGATAACTTATCTTGAAACCCTATCATTTATTAATGGGCACAATCTAAAAGTTTCTATTCCTGGATAGAGGACTTCCATTATGTGAAAATTCATACCAAAAACATGTTAGATGAAAATGGTGAAGTCATAAGGAATAAAACAAGATTACTTTGCAAGGGGTATGCACAAGAAGAAAGGAATTAACTATGGAGAAACATTTTCCCCTGTTGCAAGATTGGAAGGAGTAAGAACTATGCTTGCTTACTCTGCATACAAAGGTTTCAAAGTTTATCAAATGGATGTGAAGTCAACATTTCTAAATGGTATATTAGAGGAAGAGGTTTATATAGAATAGCCAGAAGGATTTCTTGATGCTAACAACAAAAACATGGTATGTAGACTACACAAAGCTTTATGTGATTTAAAGCAAAGCCTCAAGAGCATGGTATGAAAGGATTCACAATTATCTTGTAAAGATTAGTTCTGAGACGATCGATGATAACAACAATTTGTACTTGACAATAGGAGGTAATGATATTTTACTAGCTAAAATTAGTGTGGATGATATCATATTTAGAGGTCAAGATACATTGTGTAAGGCATTTGGAAATGAAATGAAGAAAGAATTTGAGATGTCTATATTTGGAGAGATCAAGTTCTTTGTTGGTTTGCAAGTATATTAGATGAAATATGGTATATACATCACTTAGTCTAAGTATGTGAACAAAATATTGGAAACTTTTGGATTGGAAGATTCCAAACTAGTTAGCACACATATGGTGACAGGACACAAGTTATCAAAGAATGATAATTTTGTTGATGTGAATCAAACATTGTATAGGTCTATGATTGGCAAATTGCAATGTGTAGTGCATAGTAGACCTGACATTGCATTATCTATTGGGATTGTTGTAATATTCACTGCAAATCCTAAGGAGAATCAGTTGATGGTTTTTAAGAGAATTATGAGATATCTAAAAGGAACAAAAGATTATGGTCTATACTACAAGAAAAATAAAAAAATTGAGTTGAGAGCCTACACAAATGTTGATTGGGCTAGAAACTTTAACTATAGAAAGAGCACAAGTAGTGGAGCATTTTTCTTAGGAAAGAGGTTAGTCACCTGGACCAACAAGAAAAAAAAATTGCATATCTCAATCTATTACTAAAGCTGAATATGTGGTTATTGTAGTAAATTGCACAAATATTGTATGGATCAAACAGCTAGTCAAAGGTATAAAGGAAGAAATCATTGAACCTATGGTACTTTATTGTAATAACAACTGTTATAAGTATATCAAAGAACCCTATGATGCACACAAAGACTAAGTACATTACAATCAAGTATCATTACTTGAGAGAGTTAGTTCAAGACAAAGAAGTGAGGATGGAATATGTGAATACAAAAGAACAAACTGATACCTTCACAAATTTTTTACCTAAGGATACTCATTAGTATCTAAGAGGTAAACTAGGGGTGATATCCATATCCAAAGCTACTTAAGAAGCATATGTAGTGCCCTACATCAACTGAGCTAAATGTTGAATCTTACAACTTGATGCAGTGGATATTACTTTAGGAGCTGCCTAAAGTAATGAAGGAGCTGAATAGAAGATTTACAGTCATATGAAAGGTGAAAGAGGTAGAATCTAGAATTGAATATATCTACATACAAAGATGACAATTCTTTGGCATCATTATCAAAGAGGGAGATATAAGATGAAGGAATATAAGACAAATGGAGAAATACATATACATATACCTAGTAAGAGGGATAAATTGCTGAGGGAGATATAAGAACAGACTAGAGAGAGATAGATAACTAAATATCAAAAAAAGGGGAGAGATATTATAAAGAGGGAGATATAAGAAAGAGGGAGTAGTAGGCTCACATTACCCTATACAACGGAAGGACATATACTACATTGATAGAGGGAGAAATTTATTTTTATGTTTTTTGGTATAGTTATTGGTGTTGGTTTTCCATCAATGCCAAAGAGGGAGATTGTTGATATAAGATTATTTTGAAGTAAAGAACTTGTAATGGAATAATCATTATTTTTTCAATGATGTCAAACATGTTACCTACTCATGAGACAATTTATTTTTGATCTAAAAGCTATCATTTAGTTGATTGATGAAAATAATTTGAAAAGAGGATATAACAATAGCACCTAGAGAAAGGTTGAGTTATTTAGTATATAAAAGAAGCACTAAGACCAAGTAAGACATTGATACTATAGTGTATTGTTAATCTACTTAAAGTATGAAATAAAAGATTACTCAAGTTAAGACTCGAAGAAGATCAAGTAAGAAAAGTGTATGCCAAGCCTTATTGAGCAGTTAGTGCAAATCGAGTAGAAATCAATAGAAGCTGAGTGAAAATCATGAGATGCCAAGAAAAGATGAAGAATAGTGCAATCCAAGTGACTATTAGTTTATGTTGAGTAAAGTTTAGTTGGTACCAAGCATCAGTAAACTTTTAGTGTTTTCTGAGTGAACTAGTGTTGGCCGCATGACTAAACAATATAGTTATCAAGTGACATCATATAGTGTTGAATCAAAGATTTGGCAAATCTAAGTTGACTATTTTATTTTCTTGAATTGTGTGAAGTGTGTGGAAGATAACTATGATGAGTCGGTGGCACAAAATTCTAGTTAAACCATTTTGAGGCAAATTCAAGGAAGATTGTAGAAGAAGTTTCTAAAGGAACCAAATGAAAAAGTGGATAGATTCATTGTATCCTTCTTAACCTTAAAATGGATGGTTGTGGTTAAGTGACAAAACAATTTGAATTCTCTATTTATAAAGATAACTAGTCAAAAGCAAAGATTGTCATGTACAAGAACCTAAGGAAGACAAGGAATCTAGGGTATTGCATCATTTAGTGGCCGAACAAAAGTGACTGCAGTTGGCATGCAAAGGAAGAAGGCTCAAGAGTATGAATACTTGAAGGGTGAACAAGTTATTGGAGCTGAAGTGTGTGAATGCCAAGCAAAATCAAAGATTGAAATAGAGATTTGTAATCTACAAGTGAGTTGTAATTTGTTGTCAGATAAAGCCTTACTATTACTTTCTAATCATTGCATTAGTTTAGGGTAAATCCTTTGGATTAAGGTTGACCTAATATTCATTTGTAAATCCTTTAACTGGGTGGCATTCTAATTGAATGGTCTGCAGTCCTCTAAGAAGGCTTACTTCTAATAGGGTGAGTGAAATACTTTAACTAGGTCACATTTAACAGTGTGTATTGTAACCTTTAATAGGTTTGGCCTTTCACAAGGCATCACTTAAGAAGAGTGAGAATTAGTAGCATTTTATTGATTATTTTTCTCAAATCATGTTTCCACATAAAATTCTTTTGTCAAATTGTGTGAATATTCTTATGATGTTTCATGTTTACATTTCTGGAAAGTTGTTTTGACCTAGGACAGTAACATACAAAGTTTATGCATTGTATCATCTAATGGATGTATGGATGATAAATTTTTAGGGTCTACTAAGCATTGAAAAGTTCTATTTGTACATCTAGACCTTGGATAATTGATTCACCCCCCCTTCTCCCCCCTAGTTATTCTAAATAATTCCAACACAATGTTCTTGTCTTCTTTCATTTCATTTGATAAAACTTACCTCATAAACTCTTTGCCTTGGTTCTTTGCACATTTTTATCACATCCATAGACTTCGTGCAGACTTTTCTACATATCAAATGTAGTGGGACAATCTTTGAGCTCATCAAATTTAGAATAGTTCAGAGAGGAAGCTATATCAATTGTCATTATATTGTGATCATTGGCTTCTTTTATTTTCTCAACAATCATAGGTATGGGTGGGGGCACATATTTATTCTCCAAGTAGAATAGACCAATATCACTAAATCTTGATAGATTTAGCTTCATCAATTCCTATCATGCTAAAAAGTTATCTTTGCTAATCGCTCCCTTCTATAAGACATCTTGATTCTTAGCTTAGGTCCTTAAAACCTTTCCTACAAGCACTAACAACTCTGATACCAATTGTTGGAAATTTAGAGTGTAACTAAGAGGGGAGGGGTGAATTAGTTACCACATGATAATTCCTTGTCCCTTAGATGTCAATTCAAACCTTCACTAATAATGCAATATTGTCCAACTTGGTTAACACTAAAATATTATTGATACTCAGTTAACATAGCATATTATGATTATTAATTTGTTTTATCCTTTAGTAACTTAGTTGTATAAATATAAAGAATAAGTAAATAATATGAACATAGATGACACAAAGATTTAATTTGGAAGCCCAATTTGGGAAAGACCACCTTGCAACTAGTCACACTATTTTTCACTCTTTTGAAGTGAGCCCTATTAGGAGCCAACTATGTTAAAAGTTACAATACATATGGTTAAGTATGACCTTGTTAGAGGGTTTAGATCACCCTATTAGGGGTGGCCTTTGTTAGAGGTCTTCAAACACTTCAATCTAGAAATGTCACCTTGTTAGAGGATTTACAATATTACTATTATGTCAACTCTATTAAGGGATTTATTTACTGATACAATGGTTAGAAGGTAACAACAATTTGACCTAAATTATGAATAAAACTCCTTTTCACATTTAGATCTCTATTCTAGATTTATTTTTGGAATATTATTTGCATCTTGCCTTTCACACTTTCATGCTCTGCCTTCACTTACATATCCATCTTTTATTTTATATTTTACTTGTACATTTAATCTGCACAACTTGACTATTATTATATATCATAGGTTGGGACAAGTCAACTTGAATACCCTTCCAATTAATCAATAAACATCCAAATAGTCAACCTCAATTAAATGATTATTAGACAAATGCATTCTATTATAACTCAGTCAATATTGAGATTGAATGCTTCCTTAATACTATGAGTCCTTTGGTGTTCGACCACTCAGTCGATACTACAAGAAGGATATCCTTTATTAACCAACTTCTTAGTTAATATTGAGATTTCTTCTTTACCTAACTATTTGATCAATACTTGGATATGCATGGTTAATATTGTAGACTCTTCATTGCTTAGTTACTACTGAAATTTGTGTAAACATCAATGACAATATACAATTGAAAAATTGTTTCCAAGAGTTGTACCATTATTATTCTTATTCTTATCTTGGTGAATATCTACTCAGATGTTGTATCTATGCATTCATGTATTTTGTATCTTGAGATCATGTAGGATGATGTATTCTATTTTGATGTATTTATAATTATTATTACATACCTTGTGACATGTGCAGTGAATGTTATTTAGATGTGTTTCATTCTTTCAATTGTACTTATGTTTCTTCTTATGAGTTTATTTATTTCTTATTCATTTTTAATTATAGACATTATACTTAATATTAAAATTAATTAATAAAACTTTCTTAAATGTGACTCATTGTGAAGCAACCCTTGAGGAATGAAATTTGTATGTATTGTATATATGTATTTCATGTGTATGTGTATATTTATTTTGCATTGTTATCTTGATATTGTATAAACTTTTAGGGGAAAAAATGTTCAATAAAATATTGTAAAATATTATGTTAATTTTTCTTGGGTTCCCAAGTGGGGCATTACATCTAATATGAGAGCCCAAGTTTCTACACTAAGAACTATGGGAATATTGTGGCCCACTAGATAACAAGTAGTAGAGCTTGCAATAAGATTTAAACAAGTCTCTCTCTCTTCCATTGTATCCCCTCTCTATCTTCCTATTCCATTCTCTCTATCACTCTCTCTCACTCTATCTATTTCTCTCTCTCACTCACTCTCTCTCTTACTCGAGCTCTCTCTCTCTCTCTCTCTCTCTCTCTCTCTCTCTCTCTCTCTCTCTCTCTCTCTCTCTCTCTCTCTCTCTCTCTCTCTCTCTCTCTCTCTCTCTCTCTCTCTCTCTCTCTCTCTCTCTCTCTCTCTCTCTCTCTCTCTCTCTCTCTCTCTCTCTCTCTCTCTCTCAATATCTCTTATTTCTTATGATTCTACATAACTTGATGGGGTTATACATAACTAGACGCAATGCTTTTAGTTGTTCATAATGCGGTCATATTTTCTAGAACTAGAAGCAATCAAAATGTAATTGGGTTGAGAGAAAATTAAAATTTCATATAAATAGGTTTCCATAACGGGATCATGTGTTATCTATTATGCATATGTTAACTTCCTAATGGCCCTAAATGACCATTGCAAGTTGTTGCAAGGCCCCATTACCATGTCATAGGGTTTTTAGCTATAGGTAGGCATTTTTTGTGTGTTCATTATATGGATTTCAACTGGGACTATAACAACATGTTTCAACCTTGTTGTTATTTTATAAGTTATCAACCATGGGAAAGAACAAGTGAAGAAAAATTGAGGGACAAGAGGCAATGAAGGAAAGATAAAGGGAGCATTTGAGGATATTACATCAATCTAGAGCATCAAACACACACAATATGAGTGGTGAGAATGCACCAATTAATATTGAAATGTTGAATGTACCTAATGTAGAAAATAAAATTGAAGAGAACACACCAATTGAAATTAATGCACCTAATATATCAAATAAAATTCAAGAGCACACATATTTCACCTAATGCATGACATGTAGCAAATGAAATTCAAGATCACATACCAATTGAAATTCAAGGGCACACTCCTTTTTTACTTAATGCACCTAATTCACCTAATGCACCATATTCACCTAATTCACCTAATGTGCCTAATTCACCTGATGCTCACAATGCACCTAATGTATGCAATACACCATTGTCTACACCACCTAAAATAATTCGTACAAAGCCAAAGTTTCTTATTGACGTTGATGAAAATAATTTAAGCCTAATATCATAAAGAAATTGTAGAAGATTTGTTAAAAAAGGAATACCTATTTTAAAAAATTAAATGTAAGTGGAAGATGTCAAGTAGTTGTTGTAATGATTAAAAATCTAAAATTTAGAGAGACGATGAGAATTTTGGGGTTAAGAACATGTTAAAATAGTAGTGAAAGAACCATTATGAGAAACTTTTTTATGCATATCAATCCATTGGTTCACAATTGCACACTAAATATGCTAATTTTACTCGATGTGTCTTCACATCAACCATAATAGGAAAGGAAATGAAAAAATCTCGCATAATAAGAAAAACAAGAAAGTCATGAAAGTTAAGTAGAGCAATATTCAAAAAAGCTTTAGAGAGGCGAGAGGAATTTGAGGATCCTAATAGTAATGATCATCTTTGGTCATTCTTTGGCAGACTCCCATGCAAGGGCAAGGTTGTTTTTATGCACTGAGAATATTAATTTTTAAAAAATTGGTTTGACAACACAAGGGTTTCATCAAACCAAAAAGATGTTATCAAAATGTGAATTGGGAGTACAAACTATGACTCACACCTAAAACACTTATTTGAATCAAACACAATTTAATGAAATTTTTCATTAATAGTTCCCTCAAATTAAAATTAGCTAGAAGGTTTTTTAGATGAAAAAGGTATTTTTTGTTGAGATTAATCATACACACACTATGTGTTGTTGTAGGGTCCATTCCATGCATTGTGATATTTATCATTTTATATGTTGTACCTTGAACACTAACAATTTTTTAGAGGAATGTGGACTAAAAGAACCTCCAAAGTCACTAGGAGAGTTTATTACAAGTATTTTATGCACATGAGATGATGAGAACATTTATTATAAGACTATGTGTTTGAAAGGTTCTTCTTATAAATGTGGTGGTTTAAAAAAAATGTAAACATTAAGGTATTTTTTAGTGGCTAATATTCATAAATTGGCTAATTTTAGAAAAAAAATTACTAGTAATTTGGCTAATAATTTAAGATTTGATGCAACCTAAATAGCCACGGTTTTATTAAATTTAATTCTAAAATATTTAAAATCAATCAATAATTTATTTTATTAAAAAAATTAAACTCAAAGATTTGCCATAATATTTGATACATGATTATATTTTATTCACCTAAATATTATATATTATTGAAGAAATTAAAATTAATTCACCAATAATTATCATAATTACTAGTTACTTTAGGGATATATCACCAATATTTAGTTTTCACTATTGCTTTAAAATATAATGTAATTATCCTCATAATTACAATGAGATAAAACATGTTCAATTTTGATTTGTAATATTCCATGATGATTAGTGAACTTCCTATTGTTAGTGTAGTTTTTTATTTTTCCTATTTTGCTAATTTTTTCCTACACTTTTAATAATCTCACTTAGGTTAATAAAGCATGTCTTATTAGGTGAATGGTTGTGAGGTGTCACCTTCCTACATATGAGCATCCATTAGCTATCTTGGGAAGATACTTTGCTATCTTTAGTCCGATAGATGGTTGCTCCTCATTAGTTGGTGTTGCCACCTCCTCCCTCTTCTTAGCCTAGATAAGCATGCTACCTAGCTTGTATTTGCATCTCTTTTTTTTGCATCCTCTTAATGCTATTTTTCTTCTAGCATTTGCATTACTCTCTTGGAGACTAACTCTATGATGCTATTTTGATTTTGTATCATTTGCATTCATAGTTTAGATATTTACTCTTTGCACTAGTTTTCTGGGTTATTAATCTTATCAGATTCTAAAACCTATTATTATTGAGATTCACCAATACTTTCTAATAAAAAAATATGATTCCAAAATAATCGCCAATGTAAATAATATTTAAAATAAAAAAATGTAGAGATTCACCAATAAAAATAATTTGGTTTTTTAAAATAATGAAAGATTCACCAATATTTTATATCTTTTTCTAGAGGGGGGTTTCTTAAAGTTTACCCTAGTAAACATTCTTAGATTTAGATAGCACACATGAAATTTGTTAGAAAATAGTTTCTCTTGGAAAGTACAAGTTGGTTATGTATGGTGTTAAAAATGGGAAAGAATTAAAGATGTGCGAGATAGTGGAAAATGATATATATGTAGATTATTCTATCAAAGTGTTTCAAGAAAAACTAGTATATGAGTACATAGGTCATACACATAGAGATAGATGGATAGGTGAGAAATTTAAGATGTGTAAGTGCACTTTTCCCTTGGGTAGAATTGTCTTTGTTATTGATTTTTCTCAAAATTATACATTGAAGCCTCAAAGTGAAGTATAATAGATTTTCTAACACTACACAAGTAACAATAACAGATTTCCACAATCCATTTGTAGAATAAGATGTTTTCTGGATTTGATTGTGTGTGTTTATTTATCATCAACGTTTCGGATCACACTACATGATCCTTCATCAGGATGAGAAAGTGTAGGATAGTAAGTTATAAAAGTCTCAATTTTTGTACACAAAGCATTCATTTATGCACATGATAGCACAAACAATGATAGAAAGGTTATTAGAGAGTATCACTTCTACATTAGTGATGATCGAACTCATTCATCAAATTTTTTACAAGGTTATTTTAGAAAATTCTAAGAAAATTTAAGAGAAAGTTATGTTAGCTACAATCAACACATAATATGGTCATACAATTGCATGACACAATTCAAGAATGCAAGGATGTTCTACTGGTTCACTAGGATGAACGTGACAAGTGTGTCCAACATTTTTGGAATTTTATTGAGGTAGGGCACAGAAAGGGAGAGCATGATGGTACATGAGCATGTGTTAAAAGAGAACTTATCAAAGAGGAATTGGAGTATGAAGGTGGCACAATGGTAGAAGATGCAAAATCAATAGTGTAATGGTGTAACTCTACTAAGGGACTAGGTTGTTAGTGTAGTTTTTTATTTTTCCTATTTTGCTAGGTTTTTCCTACACTTTTAATAATCTTGCTTAGGTTAATAAAGCATGTCTTATTAGGTGAATGGTTACGAGGTGTCACCTTCCTACATGTGAGCATCCATTAGCTATCTTGGGAAGATACTTTACTATCTTTAGTCCGATAGATGGTTGCTCCTCATTGGTTGATGTTGCCACCTCCTCCCTCTTCCTAGCCTAGATAAGCATGCTACCTGGTGTGTATTTTCATCTTTTGTTTTTGCATCCTCTTAATGCTATTTTGCTTCCAGCATTTGCATTACTCTCTTGGAGACTAACTCTATGATGCTATTTTGATTTTGTATCATTTGCATTCATAGTTTAGATATTTATTCTTTGCACTAGTTTTCTGGGTTATTAATCTTATCAGATTCTAACATAGGTAACGTGGGTAACTCTTTAGTTTCTACATATTTTTTGTTGATATGTAAAGAAGACATTAAAAAATTGCAAGATTTGTGTACCCTTAAAGGATCAAGTGAAATTCATTCTTTTACATGTTCAAATGCAACATTCTTAGCATTTTATAGTAGACAACTCACATGCTTTTTCTCCCAATGTATGCATTTTGTATGGGATGAATATGAATCAAGACAATCAATTGACAATTGGTATTGTAGACCTTTTCAACCTCTTGATTCATATGAAACCCCTAGGTCACTACAATTGAACCAAATTGAAGTATCAATAGATTTTGACCATGTATCTAACTTAGTTGAGCCATATAGTTTATCAATTTAATACTTCTTTAAAATTGCACTCTCTATTGATTTTGGTATTAACATATCCTTGTTGCAGATGAGAATAATGAAGAAGGAACATATTAAAAAAAAATTCATTTTATTGAGGCCAAAAATAAATTGACAACTACAATCATTGATGGTAAGGGTATCGAGTACCCAATAGGATTTGTTGTTGTTACATGCACTTGGCATGGAGGGTACTATTATTATGTCTAGTTACATTAACATCAAGCTAAAAGTGATTTTATGACACTACTTGTATTAATATTGGCATTAACTTTTTTAAATTAAATACAGGTTCCCTATCAAGAATTATAATATGTGGTTATTTGAGTAATTTGAGACACAAACATATTCTTCATTACTCTAACCTTGTTGAAACAAATATTCATTTGATGAAATGTCATGGTAGACCTCTACATAAGAATTTGTGAAAAGTTTGTGAATCTGATCATGAGGCAATACTTGACACAATAAGGGTTAGATGTGATCTAGAAGGATGCCTTGATTGATTTTGGGGCATCAAGAAGAATGATTCTACACTATCTAGTAGAATAATTTTGAAAATTTTGTATATATCTTATACAAAATAGTGTAACTTCACAATCATGTATATTTAGATGCCAAATTTTGTGTATAAAAGTTATAAAAATGTAACATGTTCATATTCAAACACAAAATTTTCTATAGAAAAGTTGTAAAAATGTAACATGTGCATATTTAGATGCCAAATTTTGTATAGAAAAGTTGTAAAAATATAACATGTGCATATAAAGATGCCAAATTTTGTATAGAAATTATGTCAATTGTATATGATCTTATTTCCATTTTAACAAATGTTTATATAAGTATTTGGGTTTAATATGTAGTTATGGCACTACATTTTTATGGGGTATGTAGTTTTGTCATTAGTGTTCACTTTTTTTAAATCATTATATGGTCTACAATTATTTTGAAAGTCTATTTGGAATATTCCAAAATTAAGATATGTTATTGTAGGTTTTCTTAACATGGTCTTGTACCATATTAAAAAAAATTGATTCCCCTCATGAGCTCTATGTTATGACCCTTAGAAGATGGTAGGTGAAATGTGCTTAGTGCACCTTGAGGACACTTTGGTGCATGGTGGTCACAAATGTTCTATAGACTCTATGGTCAAAACAAGGGTGTCACTAGGGTTCAGCCACCAATCCAAAGCTAGTAGAATCGATGAATCGATGCCACAATGAATGGTTGGAAAGATATGCACTATTGTACAATTCACTAAGGAACACTACAAGTTTTAGCATCAAGCATGAATGATGTGCCAAATCAAATCCATTTTGAATATCCTATAATTGAGATAGGTTATTATAGAGTTTGACAATACAATCCTACACCATCTAACAATTTTTCAATACCCCTCATCAACTCTTAGTTATGACCCTTAGAAGATGGTAGTTAAAATGTACTTAGTGTACCTTAGGGACACTTCAATGCATGGTGATTGTGAATTTTCCAAAGACTCTATGATTGAAACAAGGGTTTCACTAGGGTTCACCCCAATTTAAAGATAACAAAATAGTCAAATTGATGTCACAGTAAATGGTTGGAAAGATATGTACTATTGTACCAATTCACTATGGAACACTACAAGTTTTTTCATCAAACAAGAATGTTGTGCCAAATCAAATCCATTTGGAATCTCCTAGAAATGAGATAGGTTGCTATAGGGTTCAATGACATGGTCTTGTAGCATCTTATAGTTTTTCAATACCCCTCACAAGCTCTGATTTATTACCCTTACAAGATGATAATTGATATGTGCTTAGTGTACCTTGGGGACACTTTGGTACATGGTGGTCATGAATGTTCTAGAGACTCTTTAGTCAAAACTGTAGAACTCTGGGATATCGTCGTAGGCTCTCTTTTCAACTTCCTCAGGAATGTCTTCGATTTTGACAAGGTCGCGGTGGATGTTCGAAAAAGCGTGACCGTTCTCATTGGTGCCCCCAGTTGTGGGTATGCCAAAGCCAAGACCTGACTTCATTTCCCAATTATGTGCTTCGATGGGACATTGCATGCCCCTTTCTTCTGGTAGAACAAGAATTTTAGTGTGCAAATAACATTAACAAATAAAGTAAACATTCACAAACCAAAAAACTAAATTCACATATATGCTTAGACAAAGAAAGAAAACAAGAAGTGCAAACCTCACAAGAGAAAACACTCCATGCTTTCTTGATTCTGTAGATGTGTCCTTTTGCTGTGGATGTATTCTCAAGATGCTCAAAAGCTGCTTCAATGGAGATGGGTAATGGCAAATTGGTAGCTTTGTGAGCTCTCAATTTGGCATTATAAGGGTATGGGCATGGCTTTTGGCTCTCAAAAGGGCATGGTAATTTTAGCTCAAAGATTGTTGATGAAATGGCTTGGGATGGGATTCAATTTATAGGCTAAGGGGTAGAGGGATGGAGGGCTTAGATGCAAGGATGGATGAAGGCTTAAGGAGGGCTAGGATGCACTCAAAGGAGAGCACATGGATTGTGCTTGTTTAGCACCAATGGGAAGGTGACACTTGTCACATGGAGGATGAGTGTGAGAGGGTAGGGTAAAGGGTTGGTTAAAGGCATGATGAGTGGGGTTGAGTATGTAAGAGGGATGTAAGAGGAATGAGTGTGGAAGAGGGAAGAGTGTGGAAGATGGGTGTAAGAGTCATGAGTGGGCTTGTAAGAGTCGTTTATGTTTTGTAAGAGCACTCATGACTTATTGGTTGGGTTTTTTGAGGGGAGACTTTGGTTTGGATTAGGAAAGTCTTAAACTTGTTTAAGGAATGTGACAACATTAGGGGGTGGATTAGGCTTGGGTTTAGGATTAGATTAGGGATGTTAGAGATGTGCAAGTGGATGGCATTAATGAGGGTGGGTGAGTTAGTGGCTAAGCTTGGTTAGTATGGGTGGATGGGGTGGATTAGGCTAAATGGAGGATTAGAGATAGGTTAGGGGTTTTTGAATTTGAGGATTTCATTTATCAAATAGATTTATTTAATAAATGGGGATTTTTGGAATTAGATAGGAGAAAAGGATTTAATTGATAAATAATAGATTATTTGATTTATCAATTAGGACTATAGATGATTAATTAAATTAATCAACTAGGGATGGCAAAGGATTAATTAAATAATAATTTAATTAATGATGCCTTTAGAGATGGCTAAATTAGATTACCAAAGTAGTGTAATCAAATTTAGGTGTTTACAAAAACAAGGGTATCACTAGAATTCACCATCCCATCTAGAGCTAACAGAATAGTAAAATTGATACCACAATGAATGGTTTAAAAGATATGCATTATTGTACCAATTTATTTAGAAATACTACAAGTTTTGGCATCAAGCGAGAATGATGTGAAAAATCAAATCCATTCAATATATCATAGAACTAAGATAGGTTACTATAGGTTTCAACAGCACAATCCTATACCATCTGACAGTTTATCAATACCCCTCATGAGCTTTGAGTTATGACCCTTAGAAGATGGTAGTTGAAATTTTCTTAGCACAACTTGGGACACTTTAGTGCATGGTGATCATGAATGTTCTAGAAAATTTTTTATTGAAATAAGGATTTCACTAGGGTTCACCTACTCATCTAGAGCTAGGAGAATAGTTGAATCTATGCCATGATGAATGGTTGGAAATATATGCAATATTGCACCAATTCATTGAGTAATACTACAAGTTTTGGCATAAAGTGAGAATATTGAGCCAAATTAAATCCATTTGGAATCTCCCAAAAATGAGATAGATTACCACGGGGTTTGAAAACATGGTCCTATACCATCTAAGAGTTTGTCAATAATCCTCATGAGCTCTAAGTTATGACCCTTACAAGATGGCAACTGAAATGTGCTTAATGTACCTTGGGAACACTTTGGTGCATGGTGATCATGAATATTCTAGAGACTTTGTGGTCATAAAAAGGGTGTCACTAGGGTTCACCCACCTATCTAAAGCTAATGGACTAGTCAAATTGATGCCACCGTGAACTATTGGAAAGATATGCATTATTGCACCAATTCACTGAGGAACACTACAAGTTTTGGAATCAAGCAAGAATCGTGTGCCAAATCAAATCCATTTGGAATCTCCCAAAAATGAGATGTTTTATTGTAGGGTTCAATAACATGATCTTGTATGATCTCACAATTTGTCAATACCCGTCATGAGATATAAGTTATGACCCTTAGAATATGGTAACTAAAACATGCTTAGTGCACCTTGGGAACACTTTGATGCATGGTAGTCACAAATTTTCTAAAGACTTCATATTTGAAATAAGGGTTTCACTAGGATTCACCTGCCCATTCTGAGCTAATGGAATACTTGAATCAATACCATGATGAATAGTTGGAAAGATATGCACTATTGCACCAATTCACTAAGGAACACTACAAGTTTTAGCATCAATAAGAATTTTGTGCCATATCAAATCCATTTAGAATCTCCAAAAATTGAGATAGATTACTATAGGGCTCAAAAATATGGTCCTATAGCACCTAACAGTTTGTTAATACCTTGAATGAGATTTGATATATGTTTGCCCAAAGATCATTGTCCATTGTTGCTTAGTGACCCTTAGGGATACTTTTATGCAATGTTCTTAGTGTAAGGGACTCTGTGTCCAAAACAAGGTTGGAACTAGTGTTTACCAACCAACTAGAGTTAGTGGAGAAGACAAATTGATTCTAGGATGAATGGTTTGAAAGAAATACAACCTAGCTCATTTGAATTGAGTAACACTGTAACTTTTGGAATTAGGCAGGAATGGGAAGCCAAATCCAAACAAAGAAAGATCTCATAAAATTTAGATAGATTATGTTAAGCCTCGAAAACACAATTTTGAAGCACTTGACTATTCATTGATACCTTGCACGAGCTTTGATATGTTCGCTCAAAGATCATTTTCCAATATTACTTAGTGACCCTTAGTAAATAGTGCCCAACTAAGTCATATCACATTCTTGTCATTGTATACATAGACTGATGCTACCACCACATTCAATTGTGCAATTTTACCCTAGGCATGGTAACTCTTTACCTTTAGCTACCCCTAGAATGCTCACTTACCCTACTGTTAATGTCCCTTATGTTCTTTAAAAGGTAAAAAAATGTCAAACTTTAACATACTGTTTCTTGCAAATTAGAGAACCTTTATAGGATTTTTTTGAGCCTATTGGGTTGTGTTAGGGCCCGCTACAATATTCTAACTCAATTTTTAAAGACTAGTTATCATTTTTACAAGAAAATGACTTTTTCATTGATGCAAAACTTGTCAGGTATACTTAGTAAATAGTGTTCAAATAATTCATTTCATGTTATTCTAATTAGGGGCATCAATTGGCACTTCCACCATGTCCAATTAGGAAGGTCTACCCTAGGAATGGTACATATTTGTCTCTGGCCATGCCTTAACCATCTCTAATGTTCATTTAGTCTTTGATTTTGATTTATGTCATCAAGATCAATTGTAAGACTAAATCCATTTGGTATATCCTAACATTGGTTCATCAATTCAATATTGTCAAGCTCATTTGTGATAGTAAAACCTTCACACATATCAAGGTCTATATCTTCAACAACCAAATTTATAACCATATGTCTTTAACACTAAGCATAATAATAAATAATCTTGAAATCAATGAAAAGGGTAAAACTCTTGCAACATTTTGTCTTTGGTTTTGATTTGTGTCATCAAAAGATCAGTTGTAAGACTAAATCCATATGGTATATCCTAATATTAGTTCATCAATTCAACATTATCAACCTCATTTGTGATAGTAAATCATTTTGACATATCAAGGTCTATGACTTCAAAAAAAAGTTACAACCATATCTCTTCAATACTGAGCATAACAATGTATAACTATCAAATCAATGAAAAAGGAAAAACTCTCACAATATTTTATCTTTGATTTTGATTTATGTCATCAAGATCAATTGTACAACTAAATCCATCTAGTATATCCTAACATTATTTTATCAATTCAACATTATCAAGCTCATCTAGTTTACTTTTTAAATTTTCCTTCTTTGTTATGTATCTAAACATTTAGTGTATATTATTACTAAAAACATATTGCAAATATGACTAAAAATGATACATGACATCCATAAACTTGACCACTTCTCTTATTATGCTAACTCATATGAAAACACATATTTTTCATATTTTCATAATGAATAAATAAGATCAAATATCAAGTTTCATGTCCAATCAAATATGATCAAATATTGAGAGTACATGTAAAAATATAGCATATATGCCAAATCAAAACTAGAGTTAAAAAATGTTGCATCATCTATATGAAAGTTGATATGTACACTACATTTTGGAAGTTTATTAGCAAAGTGAGATACTTGGAGGGGGGTGAATCAAGATCACTAAAACTTTTATCCTGTAAATTAGATAACAAATTAATTATATTCCCCACTAATCCATCTCATATCTAGATCATGAACCATATAATCTTAAACTTGAAATGTTAAAATATATCTAACTATGTATTACATCCCTAAGAATAAATCTAAACACATAACACAAAATATTTGGTTACCCATAAACCCTCCAAGGTGAAGGTAAAACTGGGGTGGGGATGACACCCATGAATATTGTAACGCCCCGCCAAGGGATCCAAAATAATTAACCTAAAGTTTTACTAAGTTTGCTAAACAATTTTTTTTTTAATTTTGCTTATTAAAAATTAAGACTGGTTTAAATAATTTTATTTTCAAATTGTAAAATCATATTTTATTTAAATTTTACATATATATATATATATATATATATATTTTACACAATATTAGCCAGATAGGAAAATTACATTTAACCATTCAGATTTCCAATTTTAAAATTTTCTTTTAATACCCCAAAAACCCTTCCCATTTTAAATAATAAATTCTTTACTCTACGAAACAAGGATCTTGATTTCTTCTCTAATCTTCACGCATACAGACGGGGTTGACATACATTTAATGATTACAATATTGAAATGTTCAAGTATCTACCACAGAGAAATTCAAATTCACAATCCACAGGCACAAAGAAGACAGGAAAGGTAAATTGCATAATTAATCAGTGATCAAAAACACAAGACCCTGCCTAAGATTCATGCTAATACACAATCCCCGAAAACTATGAGAGAATTCGCTCCTCTTCAAGAACCTTTCTCTAAAAAAATTTCCTAGAATTCTCCTTTTGAAATTCGCTTCCAAAATTTGTCTCCAAAATTTTTGTTCCAAAATTCACGGTTCTTCAAAAATGAACCCCAAAGTTGTGATAAGGAGCTTTCTCCTCAAATCAAGGCACTAATTGTGCGTTCACCTGAGAGGACTCCTTGCTCACAAGTCTCAAACTCAAAATTAACTTTTTATTAATCTTTGTTTTATCTTTTCATGCACATTAACTAGATTATTAAATAACTTTATTTAATTTTCTACTTGACTTCTATTTTTAATTAATTTATTACTTTTAATCCCATGTGCACTTTATGAAATTAAAATAACATTATTATTTTCACTTATTTTATCTTTTTAATTAATTTCTTTTATTTTCAACTCATGCTCACATCATGCGATCTAGAATATTTTAATAGTTTAATATCTTTTTACTTTTAATTTATTTCAGAAACTTAATTGATAAAATATTTAATTAACTTAAATAACAATAATATTTAGCATTTATTTAAAAATGAACTCTAAATATATTATTATTAAATTAAATATTTATTATCACGTTCTAAATTTATCCTTAAACTTTTATCTCCAAATTTAATTCTTTTATTTAATTAATTTCTTAATTAATTAAATATTTAAAATATCATATTAATTTTCCATTAAATTAAATCATTAATTTAACCTTTTAATTAGACTTAATTAATAGAAAATACACCAAGGACTCATAAACAATGTACAAAAACCCATCATAGCAAAACACATACTAAATCAAACAAAGGGTTATAATCATGAATTGACGTCATCTGACGCATTCGGAGGGTACTTGACTTAGATACTTGTCCTAATTTTCAATTAGGACAAATAGCTTAGAGGGTTGGGATTTGAATTTAAGAATTTATCTCCCCTCTCTTACCATTGATATAATGCGATTGGGTATGCTCATCCTGGAAATTTAGAGAAGTTGATACCCGGTACCTACAACCTACATAAAATCTACGCATGTACAGACACAATATTCTAAGCTAAATAAGCAATGGCAGAAAGTGGTGCATCATGTAGATCCTGACTAGTAGGTGACTACCACTCCCTTCCTTAACCACATCAGAAACATCATACATAAAGAAAAAAAACACACACACCATACAGATGTAGTATGGGGTAAGTATCCATAAGAAAACACATGTGATAAAAAATAATCTAACTAATCATCATCGATAACTAAAAACACTGAATAATCATCATACATACATGAAATATAGAGTACCAAGTAATCTCACTATATAATAAACTAAATGTAAAACAATATTTGATAATCTTAAAACAATACTACTAATCATCAAACATAAAACTGGCCTAAAAGAGTTTGGCAATGATAGCAAAAATGTAACTTAGGGGCAGGCACTACATCTACCCCCCTAGACTTAGGCTTACTCCTAGAAGTTTACAAGAAAAATAAAGCTAAGGACTCACTGTGCGGGTACCATTGGACCCTTTCCCTTTGTAGGAGGATATGACTCCACTGAATACACTCTCTGGGCTCTACCCATGTCACCAACTATAGGCTCTGAAGCTGTGGGTCTCTAGCCTGAGAACTGTGTTTTCCCTTGAGGACAATGAGATGACTTGTGTCCGCATTGTCCACATGAGAAACATTCTCCATTGAAGCTCCTCTAAACTATAGGTGCACTAGACTACTGGAAGCTACCCCCACTAGGATAAGATTAAACACTCTAAGATGGTCGATCATACTGGGTGTGCTTGTTGTGCTGAGTGTTGTGATAGTTCCTAGTATTTGAACCACCGCCACCACTCTATGGTGGAGGGTAAGTTCCTCCCTATCATTGATTACCCCCAGAAGGAGGTTTCCTATTGCCACCTACTCCCTGACCACCTTTTGACCCTAATGCTGAAGGTGCTCCTACAAAACCCCCATGTCCTAGGTTTACACTCTGCTCTACAAGGACAGCTCGATGTATTGCATCCTTGAGGGTTTTAGGTTCAAACACCTTAACACCCCCAATTAAACGATTGTTCAAACCTTTGATGAAATGTTGTGCCAATTGTGTTGGGTTGTCACTGAATCCTGAAAAGGGCATGAGCTCAAAGAACTTGCGCTCATACTCTATAACAGTTATAGTGTACTGTCTTAGGTTATGGAACTCATCTGCTCTATGCTACTTCCATTCCTCTAGTAGGAATCGCTCGCAGAAGCTCTCTAAGAATAACTCCCATGTGACATTGTTCATGGTTAATCCCAACTTCTTATCCTTGATTGTCCACCAAGTGGCCCCAAAGAACTTCAGGTTGGTGATAGCAAACCTCACTTTGACATTACTGTCAAAGTCTTGCATAGCAAAAATCCTATCAAGGGCAATAAGCCATTGCTCAGCTACATATCTAGAACCCTACCCGTTAAAGGGCTTGACCTTGGACCTCTAAAGGTCCTTCATCTGTGAAGATACAATGGATCTATGTTGATCCCTCGGAGGGCTCCTAGACCTAGGTCTATGCTCATGTCCTACCCGATGTGCTCTATCCTGATCATGAACAGGAGGTAGGCGATCAATGATGGTTTGCATCATTTTCCTTAGACCAACCTCTCCGAGTCAACATGTTCCTCTCTATGGTTCTCTTCCTAATGCTCACTCACATGCTCTTCCCTATTCTCTTCCTAATTAAGGTCTTCATGGACAGACTCATGGACACTGATAGCTCTACCTCGTCCATGGCCCCTACCACGACCTCTAATGGAAGACCTCGTCCCGGATACCATCAAACAACAAGATACAGGATGCTATAATAACCATAAAACATACTACTGAGAAGCATACATAAAAGACACATGTTTTGCAAATAGAATAGTTTCAATTTTTAGTTTGCCTATAATTTTGGTTTAAGTATAATTTCAATTTTGAAGTCTAAGTGTTGAAGTATGAAAAATATGCAACTAACAGTTTAAGTTATGTTTCAGTTCAACTACTTAACACTAGTGGCGTTCCAATATGCCCAGAGCTCCCAATGTAGAAACTCGGGCTCTAATACCAGATGTAATGCCTTGCCAAGGGATCCAAAAGAATTAACCTAAAGTTTTACTAAGTTTGCTAAACATTTTTTTTTTAAAAAAAATTTCTTATTAAAAAGTAAGACTAGTTTAAATAATTTTATTTATGGTTCATAAACAATTTTATTTTCAAATTGTAAAATCATATTCCAAGGGATCCAAAAGAATTAACCTAAATTTTTACTAAGTTTGCTAAACATTTTTTTTTTTTTTTTCTTATTAAAAAGTAAGACTGGTTTAAATAATTTAATTTATGGTTCATAAACAATTTTATTTTCAAATTGTAAAATCATATTTTATTTAAATTTTACATATATATATATATATATATATATAATATTTACAATATTAGCCAGTTAGGAAAATTACATTTAACCATTCAAATTTCCAATTTTAAAATTTTCTTTTAATACTCCAAAAACCCTTCCCGTTTTAAATAATAAATTCTTTACTCTACAAAACAAAGATCTTGATTTCTTCTCTAGTCTTCACACATACAGACGGGGTTGACATACATTTAATGATTACAATATTGAAATGTTCAAGTATCCACCATAGAGAAATTCAAATTCACAATCCATAGGCATGAAGAAGACAGGAAAGGTAAATTGCATAATTAATCAGTGATCAAAAACACAAGACCCTACCTGAGCCTGAAGCTAATACACAATCCCCAAAAACTATGAGAGAATTCACTCCTCTTCAAGAACCTTTCTCTATAAAAAAATCCTAGAGTTCTCCTTCTGAAATTTGCTTCCAAATTTTGTCTCCAAAATTTTTGTTCCAAAATTCACAGTTCTTCAAAAATGAACCCCAAAGTTGTGATAAGGAGTTTTGAGGGGCACTAATTGTGCGTTCACCTAAGAGGACTCCTTGCTCACAAGTCTCAAACTCAAAATTAACTTTTTATTAATCTTTGCTTTATCTTTTCATGCACATTAACCAGATTACTAAATAACTTTATTTAATTTTCCACTTGACTTCTATTTTTAATTAATTTATTACTTTTAATCCCATGTGCACTTTATGAAATTAAAATAACATTATTATTTTCACTTATTTTATCTTTTTAATTAATTTCTTTTATTTTCAACTCATATCTGATCCAAAAATAATATCCAATTAACTAAAAAGAGGACTATAATTTACATTGATTGTTGAATTGTTGATTTCTTCATCTCGTTCTTCTTCCAAACTAAGTGAGTGGGGCTCTCAGAAAAGTGGATAGGTAGAGAATCCACTAGTAGTGGTAGTGGGGTCTATTGTGGGGGAGGAGGACTTATAGAAGGAAAGACCCATGTAATAGATTAATAAAATAAATGCACAATCAGATATAATTAAGACATACTAAAAAATATAAGAGGAATGGAATAAAGAACAAATGCATACCAAAGTTGAAGTTGGGACTCATGTGCTAGTAGAAAGTACATACACTAATGAAGCTATTGTGATGTTTAATTGTATGGTAAAATACAATATTTTTATATCGTTGAACAAAATGGTAAAACATAATTAATCACTTGAGAAAACAATAATAGTGGAAATCCATACTTCCTTCCTCTATTGTATTTGACCTCCTCTTTGATGAGAAAGACTCCTAACAAAAGAAAGTAGAAAATATTCCACAAGAACTAGAAAAGGGGTTTGTGATATGTAAAATAAAATTAACACAAGTTAATAAAGAAAACAAGTGCTGACAATTAGTCGAAAACTACAAATGTGTGTAATCATATTCAAATGCATATGTTTAAAGTATGTATATAGAACTAGTGCATACCATTGATGGTGGTCCTATAGCATTAGGAGAAATTATTGATGATGATGCATCTATGACCATTTCCTGTGTGTAAAGTTATAACATGTGACATCCAGTCAAAAAGGAACCCAATTTCTAATGCCTTTAAAATAACAAAAATGTGACTAAAATAAATTATGAGAATGTTACCTCTTCCCTCTCCTAAACACCAATGACATATGGTGCCATCAATTTTGTGAAACCCATTTGTTTCTACATGCATTTACAATAAACAAGTTAGGTGAATTCATCAATATAGACTAGAGATTTCATTGTCTTAAACATATTCTATTTTAGCAAATATAGTAGAATTGAACTTATTTACCTTTTTTGTTTAAGTGTCCTCAATTATTTATTCCTCTTTCCCAATGACCTTGGGGTAGGTGGGGTATCCTAACAAAAGAATAAGTAACATAAGAGAAATAAATATGATACTGCAAAATTATGTAAGCCAAAGTCAATGGTTGAAAGTGTCACATCATCAATTTGATATTCCTAACTCATAGCCAATTCAATTATATATTTATTTAGAATTAATATTTTCAAACCAACAAGTATTATTCTATTTTGATAAATATTTTTTGGTTCACCTTAGGTGTTTGAGTTGTTTGTGTATGTCTACTTTAATGAACATTGCAGGTGTGCTCTCATCACCCAATGCACCCTACAACATGCATAAATTAAAACATGTCAAATATCCCAATGTACGATATATATTCTTCTTTATATATAAATCTATTTAATTTTATCAATTTTAGGTGAAATTAATTAATAAAATGTCAAAACACAAATAAACAAACCTCCATCGTCCCTCTGGAAAACACCATTTTCATTAGATCATCAATAAAGGCCATGTCCTTAATAGTAGATGAATGGAACCTTCTCCTATAATGTATACATGAATAAGATGTTGATTCATCCCCATTCACATTAGTATCTAGCCCATCACCCAAACATGGCAACTAATGCACATACAATGAATGGGCTTGGGGCTGAGTCAAATAGAATATTTAATGATGGAATAGGTGATGTTAGCTAGGATGACTCTAGTGGAGTATCTGATGATGATGGAGTTGATGTACCCCCTCCTACATGTTCAATGATGACATTAGTCAATGATGTAGCTACATCAAGATTCTATAAGTCCATAAAATATTTCATGACTATGGAGAGGACAACATGAATCAAAGATTTTTTTTACTAGATGCTTCATTTTCTCTAGTTGGGTGACTCTGTCGACCCTGGGTGTACCCTGTGCATATCCCCTTCCTCTACTGTGAAAATGGTAGAAGTTAAATTAATTCAACTTCTTGCTGAGGGTAAACTCACAATATAATTTTCTTAAAACATATAAGGAAACCTCATTATTATTATAGGGTGGTTGTTCAAATACCATATAACACCTATCTCAAAAAAATTATTTGATCCCCTTTTTAGCACACCAATGAATAGGAAATTGAAGGGTGGTTTTATCTAGGCTAAGGCTAGTATCAAGTTTGGCCAGAATAACACATATATCACCCTTTTATGTTTTTACCTTTCACCTAATTATAGGATATCCTATTAGCATAATATGCATGACATCTATCATTCCATGAACCCATTTGGTCGCCTCATTGGCACTAGTGGTCATTTTTTATAATGTGTCAGCTAGGGTGGAGTGTTGGCCAAGATTAGAAGACCTCAACCTACCAACTAAATTAGTTATTCATGTACTATATTGTGTGAGATGTTTTTTATTAAGGAAAATAGGCTTTAAAAGGGCCCTAAAAGCCCAAACATAGAAAAGAAAGACAACAATTTAAATGAAAAAGGCCACCAAGAGCCTGAAAGTAAAACAACAACTCCCTAAAACATAAAGCAAGAAAAAGCCAGGGAAGAGTGCCAAAAACTAGGATAGGCCACTAAAGGCTAGGGCAGATCAACCAATGTCTCTAAGAATCTCCACGACATTGATCTTGAGCTCAGACAGCTTGCTCGTCTCCTCCTTCATTTCCATAGTGTCCTGCTCAGGGGCAATAGTGTCTTTCTTTTTGGTGCTGGCCCTGGTTCTTTTTTGAACACCTTCCTCCAGGGGCTTGTCTTTTTGATTTATACCTTGTTCCTTCTCCTTGCCACTATGATCCTTGCCATGGTGGATGAGCCTCTTTATGTTATCATGATCCTTGAGGATGTTGAGGTTTTTCTCAGATATGCCTTGCAAGGTTTTCACCATATCCAGGGAGGCAGTGTTGAGAGCCTCCAACTTCTTCTCCATGTTGAGTTCATCCTTGTTAACCCTATTCCTAAGGCTATAGGTCTCCCTTTCCAACTCACTGAGTCTATGTTTAAGATTGAGGATCTCATGGTAGAGCCATTTAGTTGTCCTACAGCTGTCCACAACGTTGTTCTTAGCATTATTCAGCACATCCATCTACGGGTTGTCCCTAGCAATGTCATTGAGGATGATAAACGAAGGGTCTATAAGTTCTTCTATCTGGATCCTACACTCCTCATTCTCATGGACATGGGTAAAAATAATCTCTCTCTTGATCCCCAAATTGGTAGTGATGTGGTTGAAATTTCTCCAAACCACCTTCTTGTCCTTGCCAGTGATGGAGCACCTATAGGTGGAAGTGCCCACATCATCATAACCCTGGTCAGGTTCCAAGTCAAGCTACTACTTGGGCTTGTGCATCGAGTTCTCCTCCATCATTGCACTTCCCTATCCCTGCTTCTCCTTATTGACTTCCTCCTTCTTCCTCTTATTCTTGGCTATCTCCATGGCTTCCTTGTCTCTATTGGAAGGCACTTTGATAATAATCTTCTGCTTGCTCTTCCTACCATCTTTTCATTTTTTAGCCTTGGTTGTCTCCTTGCCATTAGCATTGTCACCCCCAATCTCCATGCCATTGTCCTGTTCATTATACCCTTTGTCTAAAGAGGTATCTCTCCCAGTCTCAGGGGGAGTGGCAACCTCCTTGCTGAAATAGGGAGACTTGTCCATACTATGCTGAGGGGATTCAGGATCATCTGAATCTATCTACAACTCCACCTCCTCATCAAAGGGGAAGTAAATTTCATTAGTATCACCTGAATCCCTTTTAACCCTTTTTCCCTCTTTCTTTTCCTTAATTTGCTTGCTTATTGTTTTAGACTTGAAATATTCATATAACAGTAAGAGCAGACCTTCATGGAAAGCAAGGTTCCTTGTTTGCTTATCTTGAAATTCATGGATATTATCATTCATTAACAAATAGAGGTAAAAAGGAATGGAAATTTTAACCCCATACCTAAAGTGGTTTAACAGCATGAAGTGGTACATGCAGATGCTATCAAACCTAGTGTCCAGAGTTATGTATTTGATAATAGCTCTCAGCACGAACCTCAAAATGGGCTTGATAGACCTTGGGAGATAGTAGGTTCCCCTTTTCACCAGCTTTTTCTTCTCCTCCAAGTTTTTCGTGAACTCCGTCACCACTTGCCCTGAGATTTTGTGATCTCTATAAAAAACTTTCCCAGTAATGGGGATTTCAGTTACATGAGAAATAATTTCCTCGATGATAGTGAAATCCACCCCATCAATCTCCAAGTTGCCCTCATTCTAGTGTTTCACCATAGCTTTGGTGACCAAAGGTTTCTAGCCATGGAGATGCTCAATGCAATTGGTAATCTCCTATTTCTTTAGGATCTCCTAGACTTTAGTTCTTCTCTTCCATTTCAAGGTGTCATCCTCTGGCTCATGTCTATGTCATTCGCCCACCATGACTCTCTTCTTGCCTATACCTTTGAGAGCTGAAACTTACAAAATTTTCCCAACTATAAACACCTCTATTTTTTCATATTTCTAGCACTTTCCTTGTCATAATGGATGCTTGGCTTATGGTGAAAGATTTTGATGACATAGGGAGTACCCATGAGATTGTACTTTTGCTTCATAGATCTGCGCCTTCCCTAAAAGAAAATTATTACCCTTTTAAGAACACACATGTGTGTACTAAAATCAGCCTACAGGAAACTAATATTCATTATTATCATTAATAACACCCAATCTGCCTAGGATTTGATCCATATCGATGGTTTCATTAATTGTTGAGAGAATGTCACTTTTATTCGTCCATCTAGCCACCTCACCATTTTTTATCCCCCAATTCAACAGCCTATCTGCCACCTTGTTGGCTTCACAAAATTTGTGTTCCATGTGAATTTTATCGAAGGTTTGAAGGTCTTTGATGCTCTCCCTGATAATATTCACCATAGTCTAGGTTGGTTTAATTTTCCCCTTAAGGAAGTCGATAATGTTTTTGGAGTCTCCCTCTAACTAGAGACATTTCTCTCCCACATCTTTGGCCAACTTGATAATTTGGTAAGTAGCCAGGGCCTCAGCAAAGTGATTGGTTTGTTGCTCAATGGGAGTAGTGAAAGTTGCAATGCCTTTGCCATGTTCATTCCTCATAATTCCACCCACTCCAGCCCTACTTAGGTTGCCTTTAGCAGCCCCATCAAAGTTGGCCTTGAGCCAGCCAGTAGGAGGGAGAGACTAGCAACAATTCTCTTTGTTATTCTTGATCTTGAGAGGGGGAGGGGAGGGGCCCTTAGCAATGGTATGGTTTTCCATAAGGGCATGGAAGAATCTATGGAAAACAACCAACTCATTCGCCTCTTTGTCCCTAAAGATGTGGTTGTTCCTCTCCTTCCACACCCCCCAACATAGATAGGGAAGAGCCTAAATCCATAAAGAATTAGGGTGGTTTCCCTCCAAACCAAACTGCCATTGAACAAAGAGCTCTAGGGTGTTTAAGGGAAAGCACTAGGAAACTTTGAAAAAAGATAGGAAGTGGGACCAGACTGCAATAGTGAAGGGGCAATGTAAAAATAGATGATCCACACTCTCATAATGCCTTTTGCAAAGGATGCATCTATTGGGTAACATGTTGCCACGTTTGGTGAGATTGTCAACCGTGAGAATGCAATTTTGAAAGAGAGTCCAGAAAAATAAGTTAATCTTCAAAGTAAGGCCATGAAGCTAGGCTTTTTCCCACTTCGAGGCCTAGACCTGGGGAAGGAGAGATGCATGACTAGAGGCAACCATGTAGAGACCATTAGCAGTGTCCCCCAATATAATAGCATCCTTATTATTGGATAAAGGGATGAGTTGCAGCTGATCCATAAGTGATCCTAGGTCCTTAGAGACCTTAGTGAGGTCTATCCAACTATCATTGATTATGTAGTCCCTAACCTAGTTTCCAAATCTCTCGATGCAAGCATTAGCTCAGGGATTGAAGGTCTCACTCTCCCTGAGTGGGCATGGGCTAAGCCAATCATCCCTCCAAAAATTGATATTGGCACCATTTCCCACTGACCATTTGGCTTTGCCAAAGGCTAGGACCTTGGATTGCAAGAGCCCATTCCAAATGAAAGAGCCACTGGGATGAACCTCTTTATTGATGAACTAAAGAAGATTGAGGTTGTTAGCATACTTTGAAGTCAAAATATCTCTCCACTCTCCAATATTATTAAATATTCTCCAAATCTATTTAGCTTGGAGGGCAGAGTTGAACTACTTTAGCTTTCTAATGCCCAACCCTCCATGATTTTTGGGCTTACATATGGAGTCCTAGGCCACCAGGGGGTACTTTTTGCTATCATCAGGCCCAGACCACATAAAGTTCCTTTGGATGCTTTCCAGATGGGTTGCCACCTTGGAGGGGATGGTAAACAAGCTAAGGGGATAAGTAGGAAGGTTTTGAAGGGTAGACTTGATCAAAACAACCTTGCCCACATGAGTCAAAGTGAACATATTATGTGAGATGTTTAACAAAATCTTCTTGACTAGAATTTACATGATCTAATGGGATTAGTGGAGGCTCTCCAGATGGTGGTGGTTGTTGAGGGGTAGCCATTTGAGTGTTTTATGTGTTTGAGGCTACCCCTTGAGGGTTTTGTAGTTTATTTTGAGGTGTTTGTTCATGGTTAATATTTGAATCTATAGCAAGAGGTGACCTTTGGTTTCATTTGTGTTTACTAGGTCTAGATGTATATGATTATCAAATAATTATAAAAATGTAAATCAATACAAAAAACCTAAAAAAATACAACATATAATACAAAAAATAAAAATAAAACATAACTAACCATTTTGTGGAGACGTCATCGAAGATTATCAACAAATAAGACAAGTCAGAGGTTGAGGGAGCCAAACACAATTATGTTTGTGCTTATTTTTTCTCTTTTACCTTTTGTATCCATTATTTTGGGCATGAAAATGGCCCAACCTGTGGGCAACTTAAATTTTATTTTTACCAGTAAAAGTCCAATCACATTTTTAGTAAGTAAAAAAGTGAGCAAGTTGTATCTATTTTACTTTTTTTAAATATTATTTTCTTGGCTCAATAAAGAACCAAGCCTCATTTTGAATTGTATGGAAAGTACAAGTAATGTAATCACATTATGTGTACTTTTGACTTTTTTCCATGGTGTCCACTTTTTTGTACACCATCTTCGTGCACCCACCCACTTATGATCAATCTATAAATTTTAATCAACTAAAATTGATTCATATAAGATGATCAAATATAAATAGGTCAACCTTATTTTTCTACAATCTCCAAGTAATGATAAAACCTATCCTCAACACAATACTCTTCCCTTTTTCCACAACATCGCACCTCACAAAAATCCATGCTACAAAGAGTCATGCAACATACTCATTACCACCCTAGATATATCTGGCTCTTTGGGAAACACCATTTTCCATACCAAGAGAACATCATGAAAATTAAAAATTGGAGGTCCAATTGCCTCTTCCCCTTTTTTTTCAAATGGGGTCAAAAGACAACACTTAAATGTACACTCTAGTTTAAAGGCCAACTGAAAAATAAGAGTGAATTGTTTAGGGGAGACTTGATCAAAGCTCTCTAGTCCCTTGGCTAAGCCTTAAATGGCTCATATGGGAAGAAGAATTAAAAGGTGAACATCAATAATATTGGTCATTTATTGTTGCATATATAGAACATTTCCCTTATAAAATAGCTATGTAGTGTGAGGGATCTATGCTACAACTTGCTACAACCTTGTCATCTTCCTGAACCATGATGGGAAAATAATTTTCTACAGATGTTTATCAGTGTGAGTCAACTTTAGATTCTAAGAAACCTTATAAGGAATGCTTATAAACTATATATCAAGATAATTGTGATGGATATTTCTATAGAAAAGGAGACCACCACTTAAGAAAATATTCCAATAGTTCTTCACAATCACTAAGAGAAGTTACTTTTTTGTCAAACTATTTTAAACAAATTTCTAATGGAAAACCATTGAAGGAAAAATAATTAGATTATATATTTTGGAGATCATAGATATTTCTAAACAATCTAAGTTGCATAATAAACCCAAATTAGTACACAAGAAAGAGTGAAATAGGCCATAGAATCAACTATTGCTCAAAGTTGTGAAATTCATGAATGGGCACTTTCTTTAACCATTTTTGAGTCCTTGTATTTGACAAGATTGAGTGTAAAACAAGTAGCATAAATAGTGGTGAGGAAGATGTTGCTTAATTTTTAGTGGAGAATATAGAATGCAATACATGAGAGTCATTTTTAACATTTCCATTTTTCCTTATATAACTCTTATAACTCTGCTTCAAGGCATGGAGTCCAAATGTCTTGTGAACTTTCCACATCATAATCTTTAACAAAGTCATGTTTTGTAGTTCACGTACCAGGAGTCTAAGGAAATGAAAAAAACTAGATATTCCAAGTGTTGCTCCCCATAAATCAATCCCACCTCCAAGAATGCTATCTACTCTTGATTTCTATTATTAAACCACAAAAAGTTGTGTACTATCATGATTTTCAACATGTAAAAAATGAATATATTATAGATTACAATTTAGAAAAATAAAACATTATATTTTGGAAAAAAAATGGTATTATATTATAATAGTAATTTTTTGTTAGGTGTATACAAAATATAATATTATTATTCACTCCAATACCATTATTAATGTTGGCTTTCTAGATATTTTATTTTTGTATTAACATACTGTAATCATCCAGATTACATCATAAGGTCTATTAAACATTGAGCACCATAAAAATATTTTCAAAATATGTTAAACAAACGGTGTATGCATACAGTCTAAACAAATACCTAAAAAGAAACTAGTTATTTACAACACATAGTACTTGTTAACTGTTTACAACAACAACTTTCATAACTGAGATTTAAAATAGTTAATACAAAAAAGACTATATAACCAGCTTGGTCTGTCTTCCCAACATCAAAAAATAACCCATATAGGGCTAACCCCTCTGTCCATCTACAACATGATCATGAGGAACATAATTTCTAGACTTTACTCTATCTCCAATACTAAGATCTTTAATAAACTAGTTAAGATTGTCCATTTCCCTCTATTTGAGCATATCCTTGTGGATGTCAAAATATTAACATGACACAATATCATATTTGTGGACCAGGATCTATCCCTTCCGCATCAACATCATAAATTTGTCCCTGGAAATTTCCAAAGTAGTAGAAACCTGTGACATAATTTGAAAATGTATGAGTTTACATCAAAACTTGGTAAGTTGTCTCCTTCTCTTCTAAAATATCTCTTCATTTCTCTCCTTCCAAAGAAACCAAATAATTTCACAAGTAAAGACAGACCAAAAATTATTCATTTTTAGATCACAACTATCAACAAAACTAGCAAGTATTTCACTCCAAGAGTAACTTGGCCTACTATTCCAAACTATGACTAACCCAAGAAAAATAGAACAAACACCTCGAGAAAAGATACACTCAAAAATAAGATGCTCAAAGGACTCATGGACAGAATAGACACCACACATAATAGGACTACCATGACCATTAGGAAATGTATTACTCACAATAAGTTTTTTTCAAAAGTAAAAACCATCTAAAACAAGATTTCTTAGGCTCACAACAAGAATTCCAAAAAAAGAAAAGATAAAATGCCATCTATCAACCGAGACCCCTAGCCCCCAGCCCCCAACCATGGTTAACCCTACCAAAACTAGAACAATCATCTTAAAGAATTTTATAAATATGTTTAGAAGAAACACTATTGAAGTGATTGTCATTTTTCCATGTGATCTTCTACACAAACTGACTATAATTCATAATATATCTAGGGAAGACATTTCCTATAGCTTTAACAATGATGGAGTAAATCTTCTTTTAAGAATTAGGAAAGTTAAACTTTCCACCAATCTCATTTCATAACCCTAACCTATTGTCAACCAATATATCACCAATAGTAGAAATGCCATATCTATTCCAATTTTTTGCAAAACAACTTTGGGTTAATGCAAGAGGTTTGCCATTAGATTCAATTCCCCACCAAATAGATCTATCTATAATAGAATATTTATGGGGGGCACCAACTGCATCCCTAAATGAAATAAGTTTACTAACCTAAGACAAGGCCTTCCAAAGAGAACTAAAAACTTTGGATCTAAACACTGATAACTCAAAGCTCCTAAAATCCTTGTCACATAGTTGAACATTAGTCCAATTTTTCCCCTTTTTAATACTAGATCTAGAGATGTTATTTCTAACTAAAACCTTCCATGGTTCATCCCCACTTAGAGCTTGAATGATCCATTTAGAAGCCAGTGCCATACCTTGATCTTTTAAATCCATAATCCCCAACCCTCCCTTTTCTTTGGGTAAACAACAACACTCCCACTTTACACAGTACCTTTTTTATTTCCTAAACCATCAAACCACAAAAAATCCCTCATAATCCTTTCTAAACTACTGCTCTAGTATTTGAAAAATATTCAAGCTGAAGAGAAATATATGTGATGGGCAAATAGCACTTGCTAACCACTTGAACTCTACCTACCAGAGATAAGAGATGAGTTTTCTATTTCAAGTATTTCTTCTCCACTTTCGAAAAGAGCCACATCCATAGATCCTTAGAAGATGGCTCAATAAAGAATGAGACTCCAAGATACCTAACAATCTCATTAGGTCCCAACCATTTCCAACCCTTACTTACCACCCAATCTAGAGGAGACAAGGACCACCCAATAGGAGCCACTTTGGCCCTAGATATCAAACAAAAAATTGCAACCTGTGATACATATTATCAAAATTCTCTTCATCCAAACCTATGAATAGGGTAGTATCATCTACAAATCGAGCATTAAGCAATATCTCTTGGTTGGGCAGAGTAATACCCCTGATAGTAGGTCCTAATTAAGAAGCTCTGAGAATATAAAATAATGCATCGCCAACAATTACAAGCAAAGAGGGGGAAATTGGACATCCCTTCCTTATATATGTTTGGAGAACTATCCTTTCAGTCAACTCCCCATTAACATTTATAACTATAGAAGAATATTTAAGTAATATGTTAATCCATTTACAAAAACTAGAAGGGAAACCAAAAACGTTCAACATACCCATCACAAAAGGCCACTCTATTTTGTCATAAGGTTTTTCAAAGTCTAGTAGAACCATTGCTTCCCAATTAGGAATGGGTTTTCCAAAATAAACCTTCCTTTCTTGAAACTAGATTGGGTAGGAGAGATAAACTCATTAAGAAGTCCTCTATCTGCCTAGCCAAGATCATAGTAATAGTTTTGTATGACAAATTTAATAATGTTATAGGTCTCCAATTCCTAGCTTCTGACTTATCCCCTCCATTTGACATAACTTTAATAACCCCTTTATTGATGTCATTTTGGAGTGAACCAAGATGGTAAGCATTCTCATATAACTCCATTAATTCAGGACCAATACATCCAAAATTGTGTTTGTAAAACTCTATTGGGATGTCATCAAGCCTAGGAGCCTTGTCATTAGTTAGAGAAATAATAGCCTCCTTAATCTCCTCCAAAGTGATGAATCTATACAATGTCTTAAGATCTTCATTACTAATCTTTTTGGGAATAAGCTTCAGACATTTATCTAACTCCTACTTTTTTTCATCAATGAATTCTGAGGTACAATGACCTTTATAGAAGCTATAAAAAGATTCCTTAATGCAGCTAGGATTGTTATTAAGATTTCTATTTACATGGACATGCTCAATTAATTTTTTCTTATGTTTAGCTCTAACAATATTAAAGAAATATTTAGAACATTTATCTCCTTCCTTCATCTAGTTCATCCTAGGTTTGATTTGTTGTCCTCTTATCCTAACTATTGGATCTTTCTAAGTTGAGATTTAATCCATATAAGTATTTCCTCTAAGTTAGGATCACAACCCATACTTTGAAGATCTCTTTTAATGGAGTTCAAGGAGATTTGCAAGTCCTATTCCTCCTCATCCCTATCCCTAGCTCTTTTCTTACCAATAATTTGATAGACTTTTTTCCACGAATCCACCAAAAGGCTCCATCTATCCCTAGTATTCAACTCTGAGTTACATAACTAACATAAATTGGTCACTATATGAATGACACCATCATCATACTCATTATTCAATAAAGATGTGTTGAGTTTAAAACCATTTTTAGCTTTCCTTTTATTACCAAGATCATTGTCCATAAGAATATTTGCATAAATGGGATGATGATTAGAAAGAGATGTAGGAGTAACACTTCTAGGAGCATGGACATCCTTATTAACAACACTAAACATTGATTCTTCCATATAAATCCTATCCAACCAAAAATGGACTCTTTGGCTCCTAGATTTATTGTTACACCAAGTGAACCAAATATCAGAAAATATTTTCTTTTGAAGAGCTAAAGGATCAACAACTCTATATTTCCTCTTAAAACAAGACCAAAGTAAAATTCATTAGCTTTACAAAAATGTGTGGAGCCTCCACTTTTGTCTTCCTTATTCTATATCATATTGAAATCTCCAACAAAAATATAGTAAGCTTTAGGTAGATTACAAGTTAACCATTCCCATAAAGTAGCACTTTCTCTATAATCATTAGGGGCATAAATGTTATAGACCTTGGTTAGTATTTTACCATGTTTAAAAAAAATGCACATAGCTCTATGACATGGGGAGAAGCCATTAGAAGTAATCTTGTCAGCCAAAAGTCGGCCAACCATGATAGCCAACCCACCTTTGCCTCTGAGATGGTTAGAATAAAATCTTATAGATTGATCCCAAATAAATTTCAAGATGGTATAAGCTCGAAAACCGATAGTATTAATTTCTTGTAAATAGATAATATCCTTTAATTTAAGATTGTTACACCATTTGCTAACCAAACACTTTCTGTGAAACATCTCTAGACCTCACACATTACAACTATGTAAATACATCGTTTATGTCGAAGATATTTAGGGTTATTGTACAATCTGATAAAACAATTTGACATCTCATTACCACTCTTATTCTCATTAGAGATAGACTTCCTTTCCATCATTTTCCTCTTTTTTTTTTCATTTTTATTATTGACTTCTATAAATGGTTCCTCCTCCATAATATCATCTAAGTTACCATTGACTTTTCTAACCAACACTAATTTTAGGGCTCTAGTTAGGCTCTTATCTCCATTCAGGGATCCATTAGTGATCCTCCTAACATTCTTAGCTCTTGTATTAGTGGTATTAAGAGCTAATTTTTGAGAATTAAGCTTAAAGGGAATAGCATTAACCTTTGTATTACCACTATTCTTAACCGAAAGAGATACAAGTTGACTAGAAGTTAGGGCTTGGAGGTATACGGACTTAGGGCTGGCACAACCTCAAAGTCAATTTCAAAAAAAAGATATCCAAACTAAAGAACTTACCTGCATCCTTTGTCTTAGTTACTACCTCATTAACTAGCACATCCTTAGAAATATTAATAGATTTGACACTAACATCTATTTGAATATCCTTAAATGAATCATTGATGATAGTATCATCCTTTTTGGACAATTCCTACTTATCACCATTTTTTGGGTTATCTTTAGCCATAGATTCAAATCGAGGGTCTTTCAAATTAACAAGGGTTGGAAAATCCTTCTTTGCATGGCCATTCTTTTTTAGAATGAAAACGAGACCCTAGGTTACTTAATAAAGAGATTTCCCATATAAAACTTTCCTCTTCTAGACTTGTCAAAATAAATTCTAGAAATTCAATATCAGGTGCTAGAGAAAGAAGAATTATAGCATTTAAGTGAGGTAAGGTGTACCTTGCATTCTCAACCTAAAGAATACAGCCTAACTGTTGAATAATCTAAGGAATAAAAGGCTAGAATTCAAGCTAAAGATTCTTAATTTCAAGCCATCAAGGGGGAGAACAAGAAACAACCTTCTCAAACTTACCTGTGATCAATCATTGATAAGCCCTAAAGAGTGGTTGACCAGCATTCCAATAGTTCTTTTTCAAAACTCTTTCCTGCATTCCATGTATTTTAAGAAAAATCACAAAATTCCCTTTTTGAAGCATTCTACAAAAACTTACTTGAATCCCTAATTTTCTTCCCCATATGTTAGAAATCCAATTGTCAAGAAACTTATGAGAGGGAAGGGACTCTTTATCACCACATACAAAGAAAATGGCAATATCCTTCAATCTTTTATGCTCCTTCCTAATAGCCAAAATCATATCTTTGTTAGGAGATATAGAGTTCTGAAGTCATTAGGGATAGACTTACCAATTCCACCATTGTCTCAACCTCCATCCTTGGCTAGTCGTCCTCCTAATCTATCTCCATTAGATGTGGGTCTTTGAAAACTACCATCTTTCCCACTAAAGACTCCATTAAAATCAATTGATGGTGGACACTCGGGTTCAAATTGTTCAAAAAGAACATCTTTATATAAAGGTCAAGAAACACCACCTTCTTTTGCAAGTTATCTTGGAAATCATTGATCACACACTCTATTTCTACATCATTCCCTCCGTCATTAGACAAACCTCCAACTTTAGACATAGGAGAGTCGGGCTGGGAGCTGAGGGGACTCAGCACCAACAACATTAACCTAAACCCTATTCAAGCAATCTCATAAACTTTAAACTACAAAGACTCACACAAGGAAAAAAAGAAGGATGAAACAACAATGATAACCCAAGTGAACAAAACAAAGCCAAGAAAGGGAAGTACAACCACTTAGAGGAAGGAATGGAAGCCACAAAGCCTACGCTGCATCCAAGGAGGTCGTGTAGTTGTAAAGCTTTGTCTTTTGATAGCCAATTTTCCTTATCACTTCTTTCTAGATATTTTATTACTTGGGAACTATGTTGTTATATATTATTTTTCTTATAAGAGAGAGAGAGAGAGAGAGAGAGAGAGAGAGAGAGAGAGAGAGAGAGAGAGAGAGAGAGAGATCAACCCTTCTTTTTGGTAATAGTAGTTTTTTAAATATTAGTTATCAAATTTATAAAAAAATATTATATTAATTAACTAATTTTATAGCAGTTAACAAATATTAGTTTAGTCAAGCTTGATAATTATTATATATAAAATATTTTAAGTTAAATAAATCTTATAAATATCTTCTAAATGCATCTATATAGTTATTACTTTATATAGCACTCTAAACTATTATAATATTTGTATTATTAATTATGTTTTATGCTAATATTTATATAGTCATAACTATTTGTTTAATTATTAAAAATATTAATTTAAATAAATAATATAATATTCAATATAACCAATATTACTTTTTAATGACTAATATAGACCATAATATTAATATTCAATATAACTTTTATACAATTCTAATTGCAAATATTAACTTCAATGAAAAATAAAATTAAAGATTATTTACATAGAATATTAAACTTGAAGCAAATCAATATTCACAATTACCTATTATGTAAACATTTGTAAATACCTTATCGTAAAGTTTTGAAATTCAATATATCAAGATGATAGAGCAAAACCTTGTTGAAATGGGCAAGTTACTTGACTCTCCTTAAATGCTTATTCCCTCTCCTTCAAATATTATCTCTCTTAACTTCATGAAAGTTTATTTCCTCTTAACTTCATGATGTTGGGCTTATCCTATAACACAACTCTTATTTTATATGTTCTTTATTTTATAAATAGGTTTTTCATAATTAATTTTTTTAATTAATTGAAAGATTGTAGTTTAATTAGTAAAGATGATGGTATGTTTCTATATTATTATGTTCACCAAGGTTGAAATCTTCCAAGCATACCATTGAACCAAGCCGAATGTCTTTTGAATCATTTTAGAAAATTGAATCCTCCTATTTTTAAAAGTTTGATCAAAGAATGAATTGTGTTATAGATATATTTTCCCTCATAATATTATTTTCTACAATATAAAAATAAAAATATTGAAATCTATATAATCTAAGGTTTTAGTAGATGTTCATAGAGGAAGAAGTGATTTCCTCATTTGATACTTTTCATAATTATTTACTAAATTAAATTCCATGTGGTGCTCTGATAACCCAATATTTTTATTTTCTTTGAAAATGGTGCTTATGTGTTAAATTATTTTAGTATAGGAAAAAATTTTGCAGTGAAGGCATGGAATGCACAAAATGGCAATGTTTTTGTTGTTCTTGTTGTAGATGACCATGAGGAGCCTTTAGAAACAATGCAGTCTCCTGAATATGGCGACAATTCCTATGACTATCTCAGTAAGATTTCAATTCTATATATGATGATTGAGAAATATTTTGGAGATGGCCTGAAAAATATCTTAGGAAAGGGTGAAAATATAACCATCAATCTTGATTGGATTGAATCCATGTCTCATCTTGGTAAACATGTAGAGTATGAGTTCTAGACAAATAGCAATGATGAGTGTGAAACCAAATGTGATGATCGAAGAGATTTTGTGAAAAGCTTCAAAGGTCATTCCCAAAAATTAGAAAATATTTTTTTTACTCAATTTAATCCACATTATATAACATGATACTACCCCAGTACCCATATTTTAGAGTAAATAGTGTATATCCCAATGCATCAATCATGGAAGATATTGTGCTCTAGATAAAGATAAGAACTTTAATGGAGGTTATGAGAAAAAGGATGTTGTTATTAAAATCCTTAGGCAACTTTTTGTCTTCAGGGTTTCTAAGGAAAGTAATATACCTTGGGATTGGTGGGACTATGTTATAGATTTCTACACAAGGCTCCCTATGAAAGATAAATAATTCAATAAAGAGTGTGTTGAGAGCATCATCAAATCTCTAGGTGAGATGAGGACTGCAATTAAAAAGTAAAATCTCTTTTTCATTTTTATAACTAGCTCATCTTGTTGGTTCCTCAAATTCTTGGTTGAAAACCTATGAGCCTTTCCTACTCATTGTTGGGTAATTCAACACAATTTGGCCAACAACTAGGACTAATACTTGATGATCAAATCCTCTTCTCTTTAAGCTCTACCAACCTAAGCAAGTATACCTATATCTTAATCATTCAAATTGATCCAATACTAGCTTTTAAAGGTTTCTTGGTTAATACTCTTGAGACCTCAAGTAATTCTAAAGGAGAAATAATAAATTTTGAAAATTGAATATTGAAATGCTTTAATGTGTATCTTAAGTCTTGAAAATATAAAGCACTTGAGTATAACAAAGAACTCCACCAACTTCAATTAGTAATGAACCTTGATGAGTTAATCCATACTATTTCCTCATTCCAAATGGGAAAAATAGGGTCAAATTAGCATCAACTTCAAGATCATGAAAACTCTCTAGAGATAGCATGCAAATGCCACCAGTCAACAGACATAGAACTTTAACACAAAACCCTAGTTCAATTTTTTTTAACTTCAACACAGGAAGACCAATTGAACAAAAGAACAATGCTTGTGATTTTGATTATTAAGAGATTGTAGATCAAATTTCAATCTATCAATGGTAATTATGAATCTGAGAGGACAATCTGTTGAATACTAATGAGGATTACCATGCACAATTTGTGGAAAAGAAAATAAATCATTTGCATTAATTTTTAAAAAGGTGTAAAATAGAGTCATGACTAGTTGCAATATCTACTCAAAATATACATAGATCATATGGTTATTTTCCATGCCCTATTCTTTGATTATGTATGTATCTATGTATGCATGCTAATATGTGTTCTATATCTATCTTAGGATCCTGGTACCTCTTCTTATAGAAAATAAAGAGGTGAAATAATTAGCTTCAGACCCTTTAAAAATAACTAATTACAACTAGACACAAACTATTTGTAATAAACAAAAAGAAATAGTTTCTTAATCATCAAGGAAGAAGGCCACAGAACATGTCCAACATGTCATTCAGGTAGGCATGGTTGTCTAGTAGGTTTTCACATTATACTAGCATTTGTGTGATGTCATCCTTGTCTTCCTCCCATCTTGAGCTCATGATAGTCACTTACATAATTGGCATAGTTTTTCTTTAGATCCCATGTAGTCATGTACATGATGATAATGTTGAATTTTAGACCTCTTCCTGAAAAGAAAGATTTTGTTGTATGACTAGTTTTATCTCCCATCCTACTAGATGCTCTTGTATTAATAAAATCATCTTTGCACCTACAAATTAAAATAACTTCTACAACTAAAGTATTGGGTAGAGAATGTACTTTGAAATATTTCTTGTAAAGCCAAATTGCCAAGATGCCTTAATAAAATAGTGGCATTCAATGATCCAATAATTCAAGAATCCAATCAACAATATTCCACACATGTTTGGCTTGTGTTTGTACATTATTCATTTCTTTTCCAATTAAAACTTAAAATATTTGCACTATTTTTTCCAAGATATCCTAACAATGGTCATATTTCCTTTTCACATGCTTATCTAGCTACCCTCTCAAAAAATTTGATGAACTTCAATGCCTTTGAATCTTTTTTTCTATTTTGAGGTACATCCTAAACACCACCTTTCAATTGGCAATAAATTATCAGTTTGTAAGGCACTCTGGACAAGCTCTCAGAAACCTCAAAAATCATTATATTACAGGCACTTGATAACATCTCACACAAAGTTCCAAATAATTGTCACTTCTCAAGGTATGCAATGTATCTCTTCCATAATTTCAACTCCATAATGTCTACATAAAACATCTTCCAAAATAGTCAAAAAGTCACCATTTTGTACCATATCTTGATTGCCTTTTGTGATCTAGTAAAATTGCGTTGTTTTGCACCACCCTTCATACTATGTATGTGAAGCTCTTAATTTTCTTGTTTCATTGACCTCTTACATTTTTCCTTTGGAAATAGAAAAAAATCTAGTCTTATGAACTTTAATGCCAAATTGTGGATAAAATTTGAGGGTTCCACCAGTAGTTCTTTCTGGGGTCACATATTTCTTAGAAATATAATAAGAATCCAATTATCTTTGGGAAAAAATAAACACAAAGAAGAAACAAGAAAGTTAAACAAATAAATTTCCTAATAATACATAATAAGTGGATCCAAATTAAACTAGGAGAATAAGTTTTTAAGAAACTATACATCATAGGGAACACTTGAATGCTTCCATCTATTTCTTGTAAGAAATTAAAATTCTCTCTTGCCAAATCAGAAATAACAAATGGCCTAGCCACAAGGAATCAAATTTTCCATGCTTGCCTTTGTTATGATCTTTGACATTCCATTTAAGCACCCAGTCTCCAATTTTAAATGATCTGTAAGTTGACCTCTTATCATGAAGGAATTTGACCTATTTCTACTTTTCAATGTTATGCTCCAAGGATGATCTCCTAATTTCATCTAGTTCAACCAATGCATTTATCCTTTTTTCCATAAAGTCAATGTCCTCAAGTTTCTCTTTTGTCATAGACCTACATACTAGTAATAAATTGTTTAAAGAAGGTGTGGATTCCTTACCATAAACCAAATTGAAAGGAGAAAACCTTGTAGATTTCTCCATTGTGATCTTGTTAACCTAAATTGCTACATTTAGCTTAGTATCCCAAGGCTTTTTCTTGTTATCAAGCATTCTCTTAATGATTTTTAACATATTCTTATTACTTGATTCTACTTAACCATTCCCTTAAGGATGATACAAAGAGGAGTATGACATGGTTATACCATACTTTTTGCAGAATTCAAATAATGCTTATGATCTAAAGTGCATGCCATTGTCCATAATAATCTTGTGAGGAACTCCAAATAAGGTTATAATGTTTTCCATTAGGAACTTTATCACTACTTTGCAAGTAGATTTATTTGTAGGTATAGGTTCCACCCACTTAGTAAAATAATCAGTAGCTACAAGAATCCAACCGTGTGCCCCACTTGACTTAGTACTAATTTCTCTTATAAAGTCAATCCCCCACATCTAAAAAGGTTCCTTAATGTGTAAGGTCCTCAAAGGAAGAGCTCCATTTTATTTTAGTTTGCTAGAGAATTTTTGACATGCTTCACATTTTCTTGCATAGGCATGGAAATCCTTGGATATGTATGGCCAATAATATCCTTCTTATAGAATTATTTGGGCTATGTTTTTGGTTGAAAAGTGGCCTCCAAAAAGTCCTTCATGAAACTCTTTCAAGATAACTTCTTCTTGGTATGTATCTAAAAATAATAGTAATATACCATCATTATTTTTCCAATTAAGATCTCCTTGGATTAAAATGTACTTTGATGCTTAAATTTTTACAGTTCTTTTTTCCTTCACATCCATATTGTCATGACATTTCATATGTCTTAGGTAATATACAATTTCCTTATACTAGGGGCAATTCTCAATGCTAAAAAATTAGCATTAGCCATTAGTTTTTCTAGTCCTTGACCTCTTACCAATTTTGTGATTTGGACATTGATGTTAAATTCTTGAATTTGGTTGATCCATTTTCACCTTCTCCATTTGGTTTCTATTTTTCTAAATATGTCTTTAACAAAAAAATTTGGCACATATGCAATGACTTCTACACCAACTAGATAAGGTCTACATGATTTAACAACTTTCAGTAATGCATATTCTTACTTCTCATCTATGTCATAATTCAATTTAGAACTTTTGAAACTTTTTCTAAAGAATTTAATTGGTTTTTCATGTCCTTCTTCATTCTTCTATAACATTACAACAACAATGGTGTGATAAGAAGCAAAAGAGAATATTTGAAAAGGTTTTTTTTTTTTAAATCAAGAGTGTTTAGCATTGGTGCCTCCTTAATTGTCCCTTTTATGTCATATAATTCTTGCAATGCTTCATCATCCCCTACAACACTAGCTCCCTTCTTTAACATCTTATAAATAGGTTTGACTATCTCTGCAAAATTTGAAACAAACCTTCTCATAAAGTTACTTTGCCCAAAAAATGCTTGAATAACCTTGACTATCTTGGGGACCTTGTATTATCAATTTTTGCCACTCTTTCAATATCCTTCCTTACTCCAACTATAGATACAATATACCCAAGGATCTTCCCTTCTATCACTCCAAACTAACATTTATTTGGGTTTAAAGATACTTCATATTGAAGGGATCTTCAAAAGACTTTTTCTATATGGTTGTAGTGATCCTTTGTCCTTTTTGAATAAGCAATGAGGTCATCTTTGTAATAGTCCCTCCATGTTGGAAAGAGCATAACTATCTTTTAATGATGAAATATTTAGATTTCTAAAATCAACACATAATATAATATTGCAATTCATTTTCCTTACAGGGACCAAATTGGAACCCATGTAGAATGTTTGATAGGTTTAATGAATAACTTATCTCTATAGGCTTTCAGTTCATCATAAGGTCATGTGAATACATACATGCCCATATTTTCTTAATAAAGAAATAAGATCTAATTTGACCTTAAGAGTTAGCCTTTTACCAATGAAGATTTCCTTTGGAGAGTTTTCATTTCCAAGATTAACCTTTTTAATTTCTTCTTGTATAGTAGTAGTTTTATAAGTTTTAAGATTCTCATGCTCATCAAAGATTATTTCCAATGCCACTATTCTCTTTGACATCTTATTGAACTTGAGTTGAACAATTTCCTCTCCAAACAAGGTCTCTTTACCATCCTGGTTTTCTACAAATCCATTACAATAAATTATTTGATCCTGGTATTGTCCTTCACAAGTTAGATATCAATAAAATCCCTATCATTATCAAAAACTTGCCAGTTATGCATATTGTCTGGTATAGATCGCCTATTTTTCATCTCAACTTGCACAATTTCTTGCAATGAATTTTTTTTTTACTTGATTCCTAAATAAGCCATCATGTATGTTAATAAATTATTATTTCTATCAATCCATTTTACCAAAAATCATCAAAGAGCTTAATTAGGTCCTAGTCATAGTTCATATAATGCTTCAATCTTGAATTTTTAGTGCCAGACTGACTTCAAATCTAAGACACTATTGATTTAGATTCTCCTAGAAGTGATAGATTTTTAATCTTATGTATGTTTTCAATATTTAATCCTAATATTAATGCTTCATATTCAACAATTTTATTAGTGCATTCTAAGTTTAGTAGGAAAGAATATTTACAAATCTTACCAAACGGAGATGTAAGAATAACTCATGCATCATTACCTTCCCTACTACAAGCTACATCAAAATGCATTTTCCATTTTCCATTACTTTCTTCTTTCAAATAGACTTTATTAGATTCATCAATGCATTGAATTGGTTTATTTAGGCTTACCTTGAATTTTTCTATATCTGTTTGATAAAAATTAATTCCATAATTAGGACTAAAGCTTTCCACCAGATATGTGAATATTGGTTCCCTATCAATTCTAACATATGTCCCACTTATAGGGATAGTTTCATAAGAAAAATATAACTAAATTTATACTCCAACCAAGTTGGACCATTGTTGTGAAATCAGCATACCATAATAAGATGGTATTTCCACCATAATGACAGCCATCTTGTATAATTCATCAAGACATGTGGGAATTTTGAAGTCAATTCTCTCCATGAACCCTACTATGGGAACTAGCTGATTTTCCATTGTATAACACTTCTAATAAGGTGTTTCCATAATTAAACCAAATTCTTTCATGACATCAAAATGCATAATGTTAACTGCAACACCTAAATCTATTATGCAATTTCTCAATAATTTAATGTTGATTAACAAAGTTAGGTAGAAAGGGTCTACATGTGATGAGTTCTCATTAATATTCATTCCAAGACAAATAACAAGTGCATCATTAACATTTTCTATCTTAAATTATCTCCTTCATTCAGTTTGGACAAAAGATTTAAAACATATTTCCCATACTCAAGGACCCTAACAATTTCAAAGAAAGGAATGGTAATTTTTATTTGAGATAAATTATTTGAAATAAATGAGTCAACACTTACCTATTGTTTTTTTTTCATGAGGATTTTTTTACCTTTGTATGTTGTCAGTTTGGCATTGTCTTCTCATTATCTTTTTTTTGTAAATCAATCTGTGACATGTTTATAATTACTCCTAGTGATTTTTCATTTTTAGAATTTATAGTTTTGTTTCTCAACTTATAACTACTCCTATCTATTTCCACTATTGCAATTGTGTAGGCCCTTCTTTCTTATTCATTTGATTTCCTTACCCTTTGGTTTTCTTCTTCGTTAGATAAAAATTGTTGAGAATATTGTTGTCTCACCCGCATCATGTCAATATTGGGAATGTGCTCATCTTTTAAGGATTCATCATCTCCCAAAAGTGCTTTTGATGATAGAGTATTGATAGTTGGTTTCTCGTTCTATTGCCCTTGCTCTTCCAAAACACTATGAGAAATTAGGCATTGATTAGGAGCATATGATGTTGGAAATATATGAGGAGTAACTGAGAGGGGAGTGATGAATTAGTAACCACTAAAACAATTCCAAATCCCTTATATGTCAATACAAAGTTCTTATCAACTCAAATCCTTGCATATCTCGATTAACAAAGCAATCTTGAGATATTAATGTGTGTTAACCTTTAGTAACTTAGTTGCAGAAATATAAATTGGTAAGAAAATAACATGAACACATAAGACACCAAGATTTAACATGGAAAAATAATTTGGGAAACCCACCAATGCAACTAGTTACAACTTTTCACTCTTCTGAAGTGAGCCTGTTAGGAGCCAACCCTGTTAAAGGTTACAAAACACACTATTAGGTGTGAACTTGTTAAAGGATTTGAATCACCGTATTAGGAGTAACCTTGTTAGAGGTCTTAAGACACTTCAATCTAGAAATGCCACCTTGTTAAAGGATTTACAAAATCATTGTTAAGTAAACTATGTTAAGAGATTTCTTCACTACTACAATTGTTAGAGAGTAACAATGATTGACCTAATTGATGAAGCAATTGATTTATAGATTCAAATCACTATTCTATCTTAACCTCTAGATCCTCCCTAATCAGAATATTATTTGCAATTCCTTGTATATTCTACCCTAAATTAGATATCCTTCTTTATTCACATCTTATCTTCTTCCACATCTTCATATTTCAATCAACAACCTGACCTTTTTGTTGGAAGATTGGAAAGATATTTGGAAGGTTGGAAAGATTGGTTTGATGATGATATGTTACATTCATGACTAAGTTTGTCATTGATGTCAACATAGCATGTTTGATGTCTTCTGTGGTATCTGATAGAAGAATAGCGGAAAGATTAAGTTGGTATGGATGGCTCATTGAGCATGATAACCACTCAAGGTTATGGGAGATACTTTGGAGTATCTAGTATATATAGTTAACATAAGAAGTAGAAAGTATAAGTATAGAAGTTATGTAAGTTTTGGTTATGTTTTTTCTAAGATAGAGTTTACAAAGGCATGTTCTGGTAAACTTTTTATATCTCCTAGCAGAGTTGATATCTTGAGGATCGAGGTTGAGGACATGAAGAAGACATGTTGGTGATGAGGTGCCTAAGTTCACTCATCATAATATTGTGTGTTTGGAAAGTTATTCAATTTGCAAGGTGGAAGATTTGTATTATCACTAAGTGTAACATGTTCTTAGTGAGGTCCTATAATAATTAATTGAGAAGGACTAACAGCTGACTTAGGAATTGTTTTATGGACTTGGTATAAAGGAGGGACATTTTCCTTTATCATGAGATGTGTTGTGATGATTGAATGAGCAATGATAAGTAGCAGAGAGTGTGGAATGCGAAGTTCAATAGGCAATGCAAAGTTAAGGAAACTTCATTACCAAGGTTTTGCTAAGTGATCTGAAGTTTAGTATTTGGATCTAAGGTTCATGACCTAGTCTACAAGGTCTGATAGTGATTGGTCTAGTTGATAGGAAAAAGGAAAGTATAGAGGAAAGAAGAAGATACCAATAAATTACTTGTTTGAGTAGTGAGCTCTTCTTGTAGTTGAAATTATATGTTTGGGCAGTGGACTCTTCTTGCATACATTATACCACAACTCCTAATAGGTTTGGACAACTCCTAATAGGGTTTAAATCTCCTAACAAGGATTCAAAATCTCCTAACAAGGACTCATTGTACTAAATGTTGTAACAGACTCCTAACAGGCTCTATCCTCTAACAAGGAATATTTATATTAGTACATCATCTTGTGGGCATCATTCCCACCATGGTTTTTCCATTGATTAAGGGTTTCCCTAGTCAACATATCTAGTGTAATTTTTTATGTACACTTTATTATGGTTTCTATTTACCTTGGTTGAATGGTTAAGTTTGTTTAAAGAATATAAGTTTTTTAATTATTTAATAACTGATTCACACCCCCCCCCCCCACCCCGCAAAATCACTATTGTTTCTAACAATTGGTATTAGAGGATTAGGTCCTTGAAGAAAAAGTTTAACAACTCTGGGAGATCCATGGCAAACATTTTTAGGAAAGATAGTTTGAAGTTTGATGGAACAAACTATGACAATTAGAAGGAAAAGATGAAGACACATTTGTTGTGTATGTGTCTGGGATATTGGATCTTGATAAAATTAGTGAAGACAATCATCAAAGAAAATGAGCTGGAAAGTTGATCTAAAGGAGAAAGAGATCTTTTCATGTGTGACATGAGAGCTAGAGAAGCATTATTGACAGCACTTCCTAAAATTGAGTACAATCAGGTAAAATCACTTCCTCCTTCACATTTGATTTGGAAAGCTTTGGAAAATAGTTTGAAGGTGATGTACATTCTAAGAAGTTGAGGCTACAAAGTTGGATTTGTGCATTTCAAGATGCTAAGATGATGGAAGATGAATCTATAAGAACATATATAGGTAGGATATCAAAAATTACTCTAGGTATTAAAGCTCAAGGAGGAAACAAAGAAGATGATGAGGTTATATGGAAGATATTGAAGACTTTAACAGCACCATTCAAGCTAGCAGTTCAGATGATACAGTTGTTCATATCATGTACCAGAGATTTCACAAAGGAGACATTGCTTGGAAGACATGAAGCAGTTGAGAATGAACTTAGAAAGTGTAGAGAATTGACTAGAATGGAGATAGTGTTCATTTCCTTGAACATTCAACCTAACCTATCAAGAAGCACAAGTGCTAGAGGAGATTTTGTTGGCAGTAGTAGATCTGAGGAAGAAAGGAAGATTGAAGAAGCAGTATCCCTTCTCGTAAGAAGAGAGAAAGGAGGTAAGAACATTTTTAAGTGTTGGACTTGTGATAAATATGGTAATTATGCATCTAAGTATCCTAAAAGGGAGAAAATATACTACAATGGAAATCATAAATCTCAAAAAGATAAAGATTGTTTGTATGCAAATGAAGATTATGATTCTAATGAACAAGGATTAAGTGTTAGTGATGCTGAAATTGGATTTGTGGCAATTAAAGAAGAAAGTCCAGAAAAGGTAGCTTTGGTATCATAGGTTGAGAAGAAATCAAATTGGATAATTGATAGTGGTTGTTCACATCATATGACTGGTGATATGAATAAGTTTGTTGACTTCAAAAGTTAGGATGGAGGAATTGTCAAAGTTGGAAACAATGCAACATGTCAAGTAAAAGGTATTGGATCTATAACTCTTGATGGTAAAACTAATACTAAGGATGTATACTTTTTTTATGGCTTAAAGAATAATCTTTTAAGTGTTGGACAACTAGTAGACAAAGGTTATTAGTTGAAGTTCACAAAAAAGTCATGTATGATCAAAGATAAAGATGGAAAGGTAATTAGAATAGGAACTAGATCTAGAGGTAATGTATTTCAGTTGAATCCTACTCAAATGACATGTTTAGTTGCAATGGTAGATGACAATTGGTTATGGCATCAGAGATTTTGTCATATAAACTTTGATAGTATTGTGAGGATTAGTAAAAATTTTAATGTTAGAGATTTTCCAAAGATTGTGAATCCTACTAACATAATTTTCAAGGAGTGTGTTTTGGCAAAGCATAATAGAACTTCTTTTCCTAGCAAGAAGTTTACCACTACGGTGAAGTTGGAGATTGTACACACAGATCTAAGTGGTCCTACAAAGACAAAAGGATTCTATGGTGAAAGGTATTTTATGATTCTAGTTGATTTTTCTAGAATGATGTGGGTTGCATTTCTTAAAGAGAAATCTGAGGCATTTGACAAGTTCAAGATATTAAAGAATAGAGTTGAAAATAAATATGGTTTAAAGATTAAATGTTTAAGATCAAATAGAGGAGGAGAATTTTCTTCAAATGAGTCTAACATGTGTTGTAAGGAAAATGGAATTAACAGACATCTATCAGCTCTGAGAACCCTTGAATAGAATGGCATTGCAGATAGAAGAAACAAGTCTGTAATAAAAGCAACTAGAGCTATGTTAGTAGAGAATGATGTATCCAAGACATTTTGGAGAGAAGCAGTAAATATAGTAGTCTACACTATGAATAGAGTTCAAGTCAAGAAGGACACAAACAAGACACCTTATGAACTGTGGTTTAGTCACTCACCTATAGTTAAGTATTTTAGAATATTTGGAAGTAAGTGTTACATAAAGAGAGATGATGACATTGGTAAGTTTGATGCTAGAAGTGATGAAGGTATATTTCTTGGTTATTCATTGAAAAGCAAGGCCTATAGATGTTATAATTAGAGAACTAAGACTATTATGGAAAGTGCTAATGTAAGAATTGATGAGAAGTTCAAATTACAAGAGAGAATAATTGATTACAATTAAGATGATGATGTTGTTACTAAGCCAAGGAATGATGAGGTATTTCTTGAGACTAACAATGATTTGAAGAATGAAGGAGAGAAAAGGTAAGAACCAAGCTCAAAACCTTTAGTAGAGCCAAGAGTTGAGATGGCAACTCCTACTTTAGCAAAGAACATGATAAAGAATCACCCATCCGAATAGATCATTGGAAGCAAAGACAAAGGTGTGATGACAAAAAGTAGAATTAATGAAGAACTATGCTTGATATATCAAGTTGAGCCAAAGAATGTAGATGAATCATGTAAAGATGATTATTGGATTCAAGCTATGAAAGAGGAATTGGATTAGATTGTAAAGAATGAGACATGGGAATTGGTCCCCAGACCAATAGACAAGAACATGATAGTAACCAAATGGGTATTTAGGAACAAAATGAATGAGCAAGGTGAAGTTGTAAGAAAGAAAGCGAGATTGGTATGTAAAGGTCACTCATAGCAAGAGGGAATAGATTATGAGGAGACTTATGCTCCAGTGGCTAGAATAGAAGCTGTAAGATTATTCTTAGCCTATGCAACATAGAAGAAATTCAAAGTATATTATATGGATTCAAAGTCAGCATTTCTAAATGGAGAACTTCAAGAAGAGGTACACGTTGAGCACCCTAAAGGATTCCCTTTGACAAATGAGAAGGAGATAGTATGCAAATTGAGGAAAGCATTGTATGGATTGAAGCAAGCACCCAGAACCTAGTATGCGAGGTTATACAAGTATTTGACAAAGCTCAGATATGGCAAAAGTATGGTAGATAGTAATCTGTATTGGAAAGAAACTTATGATGGTTTTTGGTAATATTTTTTGATGATATCATATTTAGAGGAAATGATGAAGAAAGTAAGAAGTTTGTAGAAGAAATGAAGAAAGAATTTGAAATGAGTATGATATGAGAAATGAAATATTTCCTAGGATTGCAAATAGTACAGAATAAAGAAGGAATCTTTATTTCTTAGACTAATTAATTGAAGGATTTGTTGAAAAGGTTTGGTTTGGAAACATGTAAACCTATTGGAACACCTATGGTAACTGGACACAAGATATCTACAAAGGATGAGACACCTACTATTAAGCAAAAGAAGTACAAATCTATGATTGGAGGATTGTAATATCTGACTCACACAAGGCTGGATATAGAAAATGTAGTTGGAATAGTTGAGAGATTCTAGGATGATCTCAGAGAAGTACATTATGCAACAGTGAAAAGGATATTTAGATATCTGAAAGGAACTTCAAAATTTGGATTATGGTATGACAGATATAATGATTTTACTCTAAGTGCTTATACTAATGCAAATTGGGTAGGTAGTATGGGTGACATAAAGAGCACTAGTGGAGGAGATTTATTTCTTAGAGGAAGATTGGTTTCTTGGTTAAGAAAGAAGTAGGATTGTACATCTCAAAGTACAATAGAAACATAGTATGTTGCAGTAGCAAATAATTGCAATCAAGTTATTTGGATGAAGCAGATACTGAAGGATATAAGGATAGAAATTAGTGAACCTATTTTTATTCATTTTGAAAACACAAGCATAGTAAATATGTCTAAGAATCTAGTATTGCATTCAAGGATGAAGAACATTTCTATTAAGTATCATATGTTGAGAGAAAAAGTTGGAGAAAAGAAAATCAGATTAGAGTATGTGAGCACTAAAGAGAAGATTGCAGATATAATCACTAAGCCTCTTCCCAAAAAGACATTTGAGTATTTACGAGGTATGCTTGGGGTTATGCCCCTTCCTACATCAGAGTAGAAGATGCAGGAGTGCATCTGTCCAAGGTAACAGAGCACCATTGTTTGTCTAGACTAGATGTCAATGCTTCCTGTATTGGGGAGTATCTATGATGGATAGCCTCATTTATGACTCTTGTTAATGTTGTTTTGAATAGTGTCTTTTCACACTCAAGTTGAGTAAGTATCAATTTTTGTAGAATTTGATGTAGAGATATTGGTTGCAGAAATTTTTAACATTGATGTCAATGAGGGAAAAGTGTGGCATGAAAACCATTATACTATAGAGGAGAAGTATTGCAAAGGGGAGAAGTATTGCAAGAAAACAATATACTAAGGAAGATGTTCAGCATGAGCATAGTATTTGAAATAACAATTTGGTATCGAGCACATTGAGGTATATCAATGGAGGAGTATGATTGATGAAGAAGATTTGAAGAATGTCTATCTTTTGTTGGTATTCTTGGAACTAGATATTTTTCATCTATGTTGACATCAATGCCAAAAGGGGAGATTATTGGAAGATTGGCAAGATTTTTGGAAGATTGGAAAGATGGGTTTGATAATGATATGTTACATTTATGACTGAGTTTTCCATTGATGTCAACATAGCATGTTTGATGTCTTCTATGGTATTTGATAGAAGAACAACAGAAAGATTAAGTTGGTACGAATGACTAGTTGAGCATGATATCCACTTGAGGTTATGGGAGATACTTTGGAGTATCTAGTATATATAGTTAACATTGAAAGTGGAAAGGATAAGTCTAGAAGAAGCTATGTAAGTTTTGGTGATGTTTGTTTTGAGATAGAGTAAACATAGGCATGTTCTAGTAAACGTATTATATCTCCTAGCAAAGTTGATATCTTGAGGATCAAGGTTGAGGACATGAAGAAGACATGTTAGTGATGACATGGTTAAGTTCACTCACCATAATATTCTATGTGCAAAAATTTATTCAAGTTGCAAGGTGGAAGATTTGTATTATCACTAAGTGTAACGTGTTCTTAGCAAGGTCCTATAATAATTAATCGAGAAGGAATAACAACCAACTCAGGAATTGTTTTATGGACTCGATATAAAGGAAAGAAATTTTCCTTTATCATGAGATGTGTTGTGATGATTGAATGATTGATGATAAGAAGAAGAGAGTGCAGAATGTGAAGTTTAGCATAGTAGTGTGAAGTGAAGGGAACTTCATTGCTAAGGTTTTGTTGAGTGATCCAAAGTTTGGTATTTGGATCCAAGGTTTGTGACCTAGTCTACAAGGTTTGATAATGATTGGTCTAGTTGACAAGATAGAGGAAAGTATAGAGGAAAGAAGAAGATACCAGTAAATTACTTGTTTGAATAGTGAGCTCTTCTTGTGGTTGAAATTGCATGTTTGGGCAGTGGGCTCTTCTTGCATACATTATACCATAACTCCTAATAAGGTTGACAAAACTCCTAATAGGGTTGGAATGTACTAATAGTGATTCAAAGTCTCCTAATAGGGACTCATTGTACTAAATTTTGTAACAGACTCGAAGCAGGGTCTATCCTCTAATAAGGAATATGTATATTAATACATCATCTTGTGGACATCTTTCCCACTAGGGTTTTCCCTCTAATCAAGGGTTTCCCTAGTCAACATATCTAGTGTAATTGTCTATGTGTACATTATTATGGTTTTTCTTTACCTTGGTTGAATGGTTAAGTTGGTTTAAAGAAGATACGTGTTTTAATTATTTGATAACTCATTCACACCCCCCCACCCCGCCTCCTCTTAGTTATCTTGGTGAACTATTATTTCTAACACTTCCATAAATAAGAAACCTAATGTCAAGTCAGCTTGAATACCCTTACAAAAAAAAAATTAACATCCACTAAGTCACCTTACATAAAGAAAATAATAAACAAAACTATTATGTTGCAAGTCGATTGATATTGAAATTGAGTACACTGAGTTCCTTTGCTAACCAACCGGACTCAATTAACACTGAAATCCTTTGGTAACTGACCTGACTTAGTTTATATATGAATTTTTATTTGATCAAACTAACTTAGTTTATACTAGATCACTGAACTTGGTTTCTTCTAAACTTCTTCTCTGTTAGAATGTAACAATTGTGTAACATCAATGTTAATATATAATTTGAATAATTATTTTCAACAATCTCCCTCTTTGGAATTGATGGCAACATAACATATCATAAGAAAAGAAAAATTAGAGCAATTAGAATTGTTTATAAGATTTTATAATATCCTTACTTTCATTCTAATTCTTCATCCATGAGAAATCCCTCTAAGATTCTCCCTCTGACATCTTATCTTCAGACTCCATCTAATCAAGTTCTCTCTCTTGTTGTTATACAAATTTCTTCCTCTAATTCATGAAATCAATCAAACTCTCCCTCAATTATCTTTATATGAACCTGGCATATTCAATCTCTCCCTCTTTGACATCAAATTTTGAAGAATTTATACAATGAATTTATAATGTACTTGATGTACTAATTCATATACAATGAGCTTTGACTTCTTTGCATCAACTTGATAATGCTTCAATGTGGTTAGGTTGATGCATTGGTGATCTATACTCTAGTGAGGATCAGATAAGGGAATGACCCCTAGCTTTTCACTAAAATATAAAAATTCATCCTTAGGTAATGGCTTGGTAAATATGTTAGCAACTTGCTCATTTGTGTTTACATATTCTAGTCTTACCTCTTTATCTTGAACTAATTCTCTCAGAAAATGATACTTGATTGCAATGTGTTTTGTATTAGCATGCATCACTAGATTATTGGATATATTTATTTCACTTGTGTTATCACAATAAATGACCACAAGGTCCTTGATTTCTTCCTTCATTCCTAACAAAAGTTGCTTGATCCAAACTATGTTTGAACAAATAACTATTGCAGCAATGTATTCTACCTCTATTATAGACTAAGAGATGCAATTCTTCTTCTTACTTGCCCATGATACTAACCTCTTTCCAAGAAAGAACTCTCCTCCACTGGTTCTCTTCTTGTCATCAATGCTTCCATCCTAATCTACATTAGTAAAGGATTTCAACTCAAAGTTTCCTCCTTTCTTGTACCATAGACCATAGCCTTGAGTGCCTTTTAGATATCTCATCATTCTTTTGAATGTCATCATATAATTTTCTCTAGGATTTACAAATTAACTTACAACTATACTAACTAATAATGCAATATTAGGCCTTGTGTGATCAACATACAATAGTTTCCCAATCATAGATTTGTAGGTAGTCTAATTTACCTCTTTTGAATCATCATTCTTGGATAGATTATGTCCAATAGACATAGGTGTTCCAACTGGTTTGGTGTCTTCCATTCCAAAGCTCTTCAATATCTCCTTGATATATTTTGACTAAGGTATATACCATCCTTCATTTGATGAACTTGTAAACCAACAAAGAATTTTATCTCTTCAAACATTGACATTTCAAATTCTTTCCTCATTTCTTCAAAGAATGATTTACATAAGTCATCATGACTTGTGAATAATATATCATCCACAATTTTTTTTGCTAACAATATCTTATTTTGTGTTCCTTCTTTAATATATAGAGACTATTGTTATCATTGGTTCTCTAGAAACCAATCTTTACCAGATATCCATGTAGCCTCTCATACCATGCTCTAGGAGCTTGTTTTAGACCATAGAAAGCTTTTTTTAACTTATAGACCATGTCTCTTTCATTTGGATCAATGCAACCTTAATACTAATCAATGTAAACCTATTTCTCTAGAATTCTATTCAAGAAAGCTGATTTTACATCCATTTGATACACTTTGAATCCTTTAAATGCAACATATGCCAATAGTGTTTTGATCCCTTCAAGTCTAGCAATAGGAGCAAATGTTTTTCCATAGTCTATACCTTCTTTTGGATCATATCTTTTATACACTAGGCTTGCCTTATTCCTTGATACTTCACCATTTTTGTTCAATTTTTTTCTAAATACCCACTTTGTACCAATTACAATTGTCTTCTTAGGTCTAGGAACAAGGGTCCAAGTATTGTTCCTTTCAATTTTCTCAATCTCTTCATTCATTGCCTCTTTCCAACTTTCATTATTTAAAGCATCTTTTATAGTTATAGGTTTAAATTCAATAAGAAAACTTGGACCTTTTAGTTTATTCCTTGTCATTATGCCTTCTCTCTTATCTCCAATTCTTTTTTCAAGTGCACGATGCATTCTAACATATCTAGCAAGTATAAGTTCCTTTCTTCTATATTTTGGACTTATTTCACTTGGTTCACCATGCTCAAAGGTTCTATGAAACTCTAAAATCTATTCTATTCCCACTATTTGAGACTCAAGTTCCTCTATCTAATACTTAGTTAGAATTGTCTCCAACTTGGGTTGCTCAAGCTACAACTCAAGTTGCACTTGCTACAGCTCAAATTGTACTAGTTGCAACTCACATTGAATAATCTACTGGGGTGGTGCATTCTATTATTTCCCAATCATATTTTCTTGTACCTTTGGTAAAGTATGAGGCTCAAGGTTTAAAAAAATTATGTAATCTTTAGGTTCCTTGTTGCTTTGTTCTTCACTCTTTTCTACAAACTCATCATTTTTTACATGTACACTTTCTATAACCTTGTGAGTAGCAAGATTCAAACATTTATATGCTTTTCTCTTGTTAGAGTACCCTAGGAATATGCCTTTGTTAGTTTTTACATCAAGATTTCCTTCCCTTGTCTCTTGTAAGATATAATATTTGCTTCCAAATACTTTGAAATAATAGATATTAGGTTTATAGCCATATCATAATTCATAAGGAGTATGATTTGTACCTTTTTTCAATTGAACTTGATTTAAGGTATGAATTTTTATGTTGATTACTTCTTTCCAATATTTGGATACAACAATTTTATCTATCATCAATGTTCTTGCATAATCCATGATGGATCTATTCCTTCTTTTTGCTATAGCTCTTTTCACATTTTCATCTCCTCCATAGATCCTTTCCAGTTTGTTCCACATATAAAAGGCAGTAGGGCAGTCTTTGACTTCATCAAATTTAGAATATTTGAGAGAGGTAGCAATATCAATAATCATTGTTGTGATTCCTTTTATCTACCATCTGATCCACAATCAAAGGATTAGTAGATGCTACATACTGACTCTCCAAGAAGTGTAGGAATGTATCTCCAATGGTTCCCAAATGCAGCTTCATGAGTTCCTGCAATGCTCTAAAGTTTTCTCTATTCAACTCAGGAATCTCTCTTTTGTAAGAAATCTTGATCTTGATCTTAGGTCCTTGAAACCATTTCTACAAGCACCAATAGCTCTGATACCAATTGTTGGAAATATAAGAGCAATAACTAAGAGGGAAGGGGTGAATTAATTACCACTAAAATTATTCTAAATCCCTTATATGTCAATACAAACTTCTTAATAACTCAAATCCTTGCTGAAAAATGCTAACAATGATGATGAACATGAAGTGGTATACATTGTTGTTAAAGATGAGTCAGATGATGAGGATAATGAAAAGATCATGCTTATTTCTCATGTTAGCAAAAATGGCACATGGATAATAGATAGTGGTTGTTCTCATCACATGACTGGTGATAAAACTAAGTTTGAACACTTGGAGCACTATGATGGTGGAAGTGTTAAATTTGGAAACAATGAACCATGTTATGTGAAGGGAAATTGATGCATTGCTTTGACTGATGAACTCAAATGTGACAATGCTTACTAGGTTGAAGGACTGAGACACAATCTTCTAGTGTGGCACAATTGAACAACATTGGATACAAGGTAGAATTCATGAATGGGAAGGCCAAGCTAGTGGATGGTAAAGGAAACTTGGTTGGAACTGTCAGTCAGGCAAAAGGCAATCTATTCTATCTAGATCTCACTAAAAGTTCATGCTTTTTGGCACAAGTAGAGGAAATTTGGCTATGGCATAAAAGAATATGTCATATAAACTTTGATAATCTAATTACTATAAGCAAGAACAAAAAAGTAAGAGGTATTCCAAATATGAAGATACTTGAAATGACCATATGCAAACAATGGTAGATTGGAAACATGGGAAAAACTAGCTTCAAAAGTAAGAATTTCTATACTAAAGAAGTCTTCAAACTAGTTCATAAAGATCTTTGTGTACCAATAGGCATAGAAAGCTATAGTGGAGATTAATATTTCATTTTTTTAGTTGATGATTATTCTAAGATGATGACAATAATGCACTTGAAAGACAAATCTGAAGCTTTTCAAAAGTTCAAATGGTATTTGGCTAGAGTTGAAAAAGAAATAGGAAAGAATTTAAAATGTCTAAGGTCAAATAGAGGAGGAGAATTCATCTCTAATGAATTCAATAAAATTTTCAATGAAAGGGGAATCAAAAGGTAGGTATCTGCACCTAGTACACCTCAGTAAAATGGCATAGTAGAAAGATAAAGCAATAAAAAAATAACATGAACACATGAGACACCAAGATTTAACATGGAAACCCAATTTGGAAAAACCACCAATGAAACTAGTTATAACTTTGTGCTCATCTATTAAGAAATCATCATTTCCTCAAAGTGGTTTTGATGATAAAGCATTGATAGTTGGTTGCTCCTCTTGTTTCCCTTTCTCTTCCAAAACACTATGAGAAATGAGGCATTGATCAAGAGTATATAATGTTGGAAATATAAGAGGAGTAACTAAGAGGGCAGGGGTGAATCAGTTACCACTAAAATAATTCCAAATTCCTTAGATGTCAATACAAACTTTGTATTAACTCAATTCCTTGCACAACTTAGTTAGAACTAGATATTCATTATAACTCAGTTAACAAAGAAATCTTGAGATATTAATTTGTGTTAACCTTTAGTAACTTAGCTGTAGAAAGATAAAGCAGTAAGAAAATAACATGAACACACAAGACACTAAGATTTAATGTCAAAACCCAATTTGCAAAATTTACTAATGCAACTCGTTACAAATTTTCCTTCTTCTAAAGTGAGCCCTGTTAGGAGTGACCTTGTTAGAGGTCTTAAGACACTTCAATCTAGAAATGCCACCTTGTTAGAGAATTTACAAAATGATTGTTAAGTAAACTATGTTAAGAGATTTCTTCACTGCTACAATTGTTAGAGAGTAAAAATGATTGACCTAATTGATGAAGAAAATAATTTGCAGATTCAAATCATTGTTCTAGCTTAACCTCTAGATCTTGCTTGATAAAAATATTCTTTATAGCTCCTTGGATGTTGTGCCCTTAATCAAATATCCTTCTTTATTCACATATTATCTTCTTCCACATCTTCATATTTCAATCCACTACTTGACCTTTCATATATATAAAACCCAATGTCAAGTCGGCTTGAATACCCTTACAAACAAACAATTAACATCCACTAAGTTGGATTGCATGAACAAAATAATAGACAAAACTATTCTACTATAGGTTGGCTAATATTGAAACTCAGTCACTCAGTTGACACCAAGTTCCTTTGGTAACCAAACTGACTCGATTAATACTAAACTCCTCTGGTAACCCACCTGACTCAGTTTACAATGTAACATTTGTGTAACATCAATGAAAATATACAATTTTTTTCAACATATGTTAGCTTACAAATCTTACACCAAGGACTCTTTTCCACATAATTGTTATGTCTCCTTAGAGGATTTGAGGTTTCATTGTTTCCTATAGGTTTATCATTCTTCCAATTGGTATTGTATGGAAAATCTTGTAATCAAAACTTGTAAGGCATTTCATTTTTGTTAGGTTTGAAAGCTACATTCTAGCTATCATTCCTCTTCCAAAACACTATGAGAAATTAGGAATTGATCAAGAGCATTTGGCAGTTTACAAATATTACACCAAGGACTCTTTTCCACATAATTTTTATATTTATTTAGAGGGCTTGAGGTTTTATTATTTCTTATAGATTTTCCATTCTTCCAATTAGTATTTCATGGCATATCTTGTAATTGGAACTTGTAAGGTTTATCATTTCTATTATGTCTAAAAGCTACATTTTTATTTTTCTTAACCTATAATTTTTTTATCATACTCAATAATTTATCAATATTATCCTCATCTTTATTTTTAGGAGGGCCTTTGGGATTGAACAACATAGGATCTTCTCTCTTTCCAATCTTACTAGCAACTTTCCTACCATTTTCAATAGTAGCAACTACTTTGAAGGCTTTTTGCAATGTATTAGGGTTGTGAGACCTTATCTCATATTGAATCTTACTATCAAAGGAACTTAGGTAAAAATTTATTAGAAACGAGTCTACTGGTATGATATCTCTTGGTGTCCTATTAAAACATTTATTAAACCTCTTATTGAACTATGCAATTTATTCATTAGAATTATTTTTTATGTTGGTTAATTCATGAGAAGCAAAATATGTATCACTATGATCCCTAAATTGTTCAATAAATAAATCCAAAAATTCATGCCAACTAGAAATAGAACCATTAGGGGGTCCTCTATACCATTTAGTAGCATCATTAGTAAGGGACTTCACAAACAATTTCATAAACACATCTTTATGGTTTTCTTCTAACTCTTCAATGTTATTTTTCAAGTTAATAGCATGTAATTTAGTGGATTAGGTCTCCTCTCTAGAGAATTTAAGGATTATAGTTCTTAACTCATTTGTTATAGGATTTGGGTATCCCACAATTTCTATGAAATCAAGTTGCCTATATCTTTTAATAACCATAGGAGCGTTGGCCCCTTTTCCCATATTTAGTTGATGTTGATTTTGTCCCCTTTGATTTTTTACTACATTTTTCTAATTATTGCTTGAATCATTTCCATTTTTATTCAGCCCATTATGATTTTTATTAATCTGACATTCATTTCCCTTATTCTGATCTTGTCTCCAACGCCCATTTGTTTCCTCTCTTTCACTACTTTCATATAGGGAATTTTTATGTGAATTCGAATTGAACTTTATTTCTTATGAGGAGGTTTATATTTAGAAGACTTATTGACTTCCTAGTTCATGTTGTCATGATCTTTCTTAGGAGTAACTATTTCATCTCATTTTATGTCAATCCTTTCAAGCTTCTCATTAGGAACTCATTTGAAAGCCTTAGCTACCTTTGTGGGTGAGATGCTACACATTATTTGAAAATATGCATCTAATTTGTGAGCATCTTCTTCATTTTATTCATCATCTTCTTGTCTGACTTTATCTTCAACTTGGTAAGTTTGTAGTTTATTTTCATCATCAATGGTTCTTGTGTTATAGAATGGATTTTTCTCCCTCTCTCAAGTCTTATCACTCACTTGCTTACCATCCTGAATGAAAGGCCCATTCTCTCTATCTACAAATATTATGTATCCTATAAATGGCATGTTAGATGACTAGTTCTTATTATTTCTAGTTCTCTTTTAGGAATCCACTCCAATAGTCTTCCCTTATGTGAAAAGTATTGAAAATAGATTGATACAAGTATGAATATGTGTTTCAATCATTGTTTTCTCACTGATGTCAAACTTGCCACTTGTTGGTTAGAAAATTTCTTAGATGATTTGAGTACTATCATTTGTTTGATTAATGACGAGGATTTGATCAAATGAGGTAACAATAGCACCCAGAGGAAAGGTTGAGTTATGATATGGAAAAGGAGTACAAGGATTAGTTAAGACAGTGATATTACAGTGCATTGATAAGCTACTTAAGGTTGAAAAGGATGAATATACTAATTAAGTTCAAAAGAACAAGTTGAACGAAGTATGTCCATCAAGATTAAAAATCTTCATAGTAGGTGCCAAGAAAAGTTAGTGTAAGCTGAGCATAAAATTAGTTGGAGCTAAGTAAATTAAATTTTAGTGTAAGCCAAGTAAATTTTAGTTGATGTTGAGCACCAATAAACATTAGTTTGTGTCGAGTGATTTGATAATGGATGTCAAGAAACATAGTATGTGTTGAGCATCAGAAGCAAGCTAATGCCAAGTATTAGCATTATGAGAAAGATCATGAATTCGATGAACTTGAGTTGACAAATTTGATTTCTTAGATTGTGTAAACCATGTGGAAGATAATCTTGATGAGCTGATGGAACATAATTCAAGATGAACCATTTTGAGGTGAATTCAAAGAGGATTAGAGGAGAAGTTAGTAGAAGGGAATGAAATGAAATGATAGGTAGATTCATTGAATCCTACCTAATCCAACCTAACCCTAAAATGGATGAAGGAGGATGAACGACAAAATATCTTAATTTTCTATTTATAGAGATGGCTAGTTAGAAGAAAAGGTTGTCATGTGTGACAACCTAAGGAAGACAAGGAGTCTAGAGTGTTGCTTCATTCAATGACCAAAGAAAAGAGGCTACATTGACAAGCAAAACAAGAAGGCTTAAGGGTATGGATGTTTGAAGGGTGAACAAGCTATCAAAGTTGAAGTGTGTGGAAGCCAAGCAGAATGGAGGACTGAAAAAAAGATCTATAATCTGCAAGTCTGTTATAAGTTATTATTAGATCAAGCCTTACTATTACTTTCTAATCATTATACTAGTCTAGGGTAAATCTTTCAGATTAAGGTTGACCTAACAATCATTTAAAAATCCTTTAATCAGGTGACATTCCAAGTGAATGATCTAAAGTCCTCTAACAAGGCTCACTCCTAACAAGGTGATTGAAATCTTTTAACCAAGTCACATTTAATAGTGTGCATTGTAACATTTAACAAGGTTAACCTTTCATAGGGCATCACTTTAGAATAGTGAGAATGAGTAGCATGTTACTAGTGGTTTTTCCCAAATTGGGTTTCCACATAAAATCATTGTTTCAAATGTGTTATTGAATCTGTTATGTTTCATGCTTGCACTTCTACAAATTTGATTTATTAGTAACCTACAAGTTAAAGTGATTGTATGATCTAATGTATGCATGCATGATGAAAATTATTTATTGATATGGGTTCACTAAGTTGTGAAAAGTTTTAATTGTACATCTAGACCTTGGATAACTAATTCACCCCCCTCTCAAATATTTTAAATAATTTCAACAATTGGTATTAGAGCCATATGCTTAAGAGAACTAGTTTGAAGGCACTAGATGCAAAAAGATTAAGATGTCAAAAACAGAGGTACCCAAGATTAATAGAGATAACTTTCCTACATGGAAAAGTCTGATGAAGCTACACCTAGGAGGTCTTAGAGATCATGCACAATCCACCATCACTATAGAGCATGTTGATCCTGCTAGAGACCTAACTATTGAAGATCTGAAAAAGAAGAAAGAACACAACTAGGCAATGTTTGAGATTTCCTCTGCCCTAAGTTATGCTAAGTTTGATGATGTCAAGGGTTGTGATAGTCCAAAGAAAATGCAGGATGCTTTTTACACTATCTATGGAGGTGGCACAAATGTTCGAAGAGCCAAATCTAAAAGTCTTAGAGGTAAATTTGATGATATGAGAATGCAAGAAGGTGAGAGTATTGCTCAATATTGCTCTGGGATAAAAAGATGTCATTAATGCAATAAGAGGAGCTACTGGTAAGATAGATGAGGAGATTATATTAAAAAAAGTTTTGAGAATGTTGTTGCCTATTTATGTTATTAGAGTTTATGCAATACAAGAATTGAGATCTATACCAGGTTCTAATTTGACTCTTGAAGGCCTCGTAGGTAGGCTCGCTACTTTTAAGCTATCTAATTTTGATAATTTCAAACTTGACAATGTTGAATTTTCTTTCAAAGACAAGGTGTCATTGAAGAAACCAAATGAGAAGAAGAAGAAAAAGGTAAAATATGTGTCTAGTGATAGTGATATAGATGAGAAAGATGTAGAACAACTTGAAGCACTACTAGCAAGGAGATTTCATAGAGGTAAAAGCAAGTTCAAAGGTAAGTTACCTATCATGTGTTTCAATTGCAATGAGGTTGGTCATATGTTGCTAGATGTCCAAAGACAAAGAATTATAGAGGTGGAGACAAGTACAATAATAGAAGAGATGAAGACAACAAAGATTACAAAGACAACGGCAAAAAGTCTTGCTACATTGCTAAAGAGAAAACAAAAGATGGATCTGACGATCATGATGATGAAGTGGTGTATGTTACAATGAAGGATGAATCTAATGAGGATGTGGCAACTACACTAGTGTCTTGTGTAAACAACAATGACAGATGGATCATTGACAATGGGTGTTCACATCACATGATTGGAGATAAAAGTAAGTTCATATTGGTAATGATGCACCCTGTCTGATATAAGGAAAAGGTTCTATTAAACTCACAGAAAATATTTTATGTGACAATGCTTATTATGTTGAAGGACTTAACTATAGTTTGTTAAGTGTGTCACAACTGAATAATTTAGGTTGTAAGGTTTATTTTGAGAACATGATTGCTAATATATATGATATTGATGGGAAAAATTTTGGAAAAGGTGATCAAACTAGATGTAATCTATTCTATCTTGATATAGAGGATGCTACTTGTTTAGTTGTAAAATTTGATGATGTGTGGCTATGTCACAAGAGGTTATGTCATGTTAATTTTGATAACTTGATTAGTGTCAGTAACATGAGAAAAGTTAGTGGTTTGCCTAAGTTGAAGAAACCAAACAATATAATTTGCAAACAATGTCAGTTAGGCAAAATGACAAAGTCAAGTTTTAAGAGTAAGACTCATACCTCTAAAGAAATATTAGAGATTGTTCATACTAACTTTTGTGGACCAATTGATGTGTAAAGCTACAAAGGAGATAATTACATTATCTTATTTGTTGATGATTATTCTAGAGTAATGATAATTATGTTTCTAGAAAAGAAATATGATGCTTTCCAAATATTTAAGTGGTACTTAGCAAGAGTTGAGAAGGAAATAGGTAAATGTCTGGAATGTTTGAGATCTAACAGAGGAGGAGAACTTACATCAAATGAATTTGAGATTTTATCATGATATATAGAGGAATCAAAAGACAAACATCTGCTCCTAGGACCCCTCCACAAAATGGAATTGTTGAAAGGAGGAACATATCTATAATGGACTATGCTAGGACACACATGATGGAGAAAAACATTGCATTGAAATATTGGAGAGAAGCTGTAAGTATAGTTGTCTATACCTTGAACCTTGTACAAGTCAAGAAAGGTACTCATTCAACACCTTTTGAACTATGGTATGGATACTCACCCAATATAAAATATTTAAGCTATTTGGAAGCAAGTGTTATATCCTCAAAGATTTCAAAAATCGTAAATTAGATGCAAAAAGTGAAGAAGGTATTTCCTTGGCTATTCCACAAGAAGTAAAGCTTATAAGTATTTAAATACTAATACTAACAAAGTTGTGGAAAGTGTAAATGTGAAATTTGATGAATATACAGAAGTACATGAAGCTGAGCCTATGAAGGAACTAGAGGAATACAAATCATTTGTATATTTTTATAAAGGTATGACTATTGATGAAGATGCTATAAATCAAGTTGAAAATCAATAGCAAGTTTCAGTGATTACCGAGTCACATACTATAAATGCCAAGTTGCATTTAGGAACTGAGCTACATTTAGGTGTCGAGTTATAAAATGAACTTGAGGCACATTTTGATTCTGAGATTAGTGTACATGAAAGAGATGTTGAACTACCTGACAGAGATATTCATAGTGATTTAGAAGTTGAGATTGTTGGAAATAGATGGAGTAACTGAGAGGGGGGGTGAATCAGTTAACACTAAATATTTCAAATCCCTTGGATGTTAACAATAAAACTTATTGTTGTTGTTATTCGATAAACATACAAAAAATGTTGTCACTCGATAAATGTAGAGTATGTTTTACTTTAGTAGATCTACCATCAATAGTAATAATTTGCAAACATGAGAGAAAAGAAATGACAACAAGAGACACCAGATTTAATGTGGAAACCCAATATGGGAAAAACCACCAATGTAACTAGTTACTATTTTTCACTCTTCTAAAGTGAGCCCTATTAGGAGCCAACCTAGTTAAAGGTTACAAAACACACTGTTAGGTGTGATCTTGTTAGAGGATTTAATCACTCTATAAGGAGTTTCCTTGTAAGATGTCTTAAAACAATTCAATGGAACTGTCACCCTATTAGAGGATTTACAACTAGTTGTTAAACCAACTCTGTTAAGAGATTTTGGATCACTGCTACAATGGTAAGAAAGTAACAATGAAATGACCTAATTGAGATGCAACTGAATTACTGATCACAGATCTCTATTCTGTTTCACAAAAGCTTGATCCTTCCTGATCAAATATTACTTTACTACTCCATAAGGATATCCGACCATCCTTCAATTTTTCTCACACACTTTCCTTCTCAATCAATCAATACACTTCCATACATTGAAAATCACAACTTGACCTTATATTTATATCATTCAGATTGTCAAGTTGGCTCAATACAAATTACAATGACCAATAATCATTACCATAGTCACCTGGAATCAATGCTTGAAATAAATAAACTTCATATCCTAAATCAACAAAATCCTTTGATAGTCAACCTAGCTTGGTAAACACTGGTCCTAAAGTGTTTTCTTGTGTTAACCAACAAAAGCTTGGTTAACACTACGAACATGCAAAGTCCTTTAGCAGTCGAGTTAACTCATTTAATACTAACTCCAACCAACTTTTCTTCATTAACCATCAGAACTCAGTTAATACTACTTTCTATCATAATTTCCTTCAACACTTGAGTGAGCTCAGTAGACATTGTCTTTGTAGAGTAATCTCTAGGAATGCTTGGTAGACATGGAAAATTTTCTTACTAAACAAGTGAGCTCAGTAAGCACTGAAAGACAACTGATATGACATTTGTGTAACATCAAGGACAAGACACAATTAGTCAATTGTATCCAACAATCTCCCTCTTTGGCATTGATGGCAACACAACATGTCATAGCACAATGAAATTTAAAAATAAGACTTTCTTTGATAGAAAGTTTCTCCCTCTTAGATTTTATACCACAAGCTTCTCTTTTATGTAGTAATCTCCCTCTGTGAAGGAATTACATAGCTTCTTTCTCAAAACAAATTTTAGAAAGATATGACAGCACACTTCTCCCTCTTTGACAACACATGCCAAAGACAACACATACCAAATTAGTATCAATGTACCTTGAGTACTAATTCATATGCAATATTCTCTTGACTATGCTGCATCAACTAATAGATCTTCAACTTGGTTCCTATTGATGCATCACTAAAACTTTATTTAGTGAGCTTCAGATAGGGGAATGACCCATAACTTACCTCTTAGATACAGGAATGCATCCTTAGGTAATGGCTTGGTAAATATGTCTGCAATCTATTCTTTTGTATGGACATATTCCAATCTAATTTCTTTGTCCTACACTAGTTCTCTGGCAAAATGATATTTTATAGCAATATGCTTGGTTTTGGAATGCATCACTAGATTCTTTGATATGTTAATTGTGCTTGTATTATCACAAAACATGACAAGTGGTTCCTTGATTTCAACCTTCATACCCTGCAACAATTGTTTAAACCAAACAATGTTAGAGCAATTTACTATTGTTGCAATATATTCTGTTTCTACCATGGATTGGGATGTGCAGTTTTGCTTCTTGCTTGTCTAAGATACCAACCTTTTACCAAGAAAGAATGCTCCACCACTTGTGATTTTTCTGTCATCAATATTTCCTACCCAATCAACATCAATAAATACTTTTAGGTCTAGATTTCTTTCAAGTTTATACCATAAACCATAGTCTTCAGTGCCTTTCAAATATCTCAAGATTCTTTTGATTGCCATCATATAATTTTCTCTAAGTTTAGCTAAGAATCTTGCCACTATACCAACTGCAAGAGCAATATTAGGTCTTGTATGAACTACATACTATAATTTTTCAATCATTGATCTATACAAGGTTTGATCTACCTCTTTTGAGTCATCATCTTTGGTAAGCTTTAATCTAGTACACATGGGAGTTCCAACTGGTTTTGAATCTTCCATACCAAACTTCTTGAGTATCCCCTTGATATACTTAAACTAAGTGATGTAGATACCATTTCTACTCTATTATACCTGAAGTCCAACAAAGAACTTGATCTCACCAAACATAGACATTTCAAATTCTTTGCATAGATCATCATTCCCTATAAAAAAAAGTATCATCCACAAATATTTTTGCCAATACAATCTTGTTATCTAGTCCTTCCTTGATGTACAAACTACTATTATCATTAGTTCTTTGGAAACCAATCTATATAAGGTAGTTGTGCAACCTCTCATACCATGCTCTAAGAGCTTGTTTCAGACCATACAATGCTTTGTGTAATTTACAGACCATGTCCTTTTTGTCTGGATCAGCAAAACCTTCTGGTTGTTCAATGTAGACTTCTTCATCAAGAATACCATTGAGAAATGCAAATTTAACATCCATCTGATATACCTTAAATCCTTTATGTGCTACATATGCAAGTAAGGTCTTGACACCTTCCAATCTTGCAACAGGAGCAAAATTTTCACCATAATCAATGCCTTCTTCTTAAGAGTAGCCTTTACATACCAATCTAGCTTTGTTTCTTGATACCTTACCATCTTCATTCAACTTATTCCTGAATACCCATTTTGTGCCAATCACATTTTTGTCTTTGGGTCTAGGTACAAGAGTCTAGGTTTTTTTCTTCTCTATTTTTCCAATTTTTTTATTCATAGACTCAATCCAAATTTCATTTTTCAATACATCTTTAACACTTCTAGGTTTGAATTCAGCAAGTAAATATGTACCTTTTAGCTTACTCCTTGTCATAGTACCTTTTGTTTTATCTCCAATAATCTAATCAGGTGTATGATGCCTTCTAACATACTTGGCTAATATAAGTTCCTTGCCTTTTAAATGAATTACATTGTCTTCCTCTTGAATTTCAACTTCAGACTTGGGTTGTTCTATCTGCGACTCAGGTCCTTCAGACTCGGTAGGCATTGGCTAGATAGTTTTAGACTATAGCTTGGATTCTTGAGGCTCGGTGTAAACTATTTGTGACTTGGTAACTATACTGTGCTTGGTAGATGTAGTCTCCTTATTATCAAATATACTTGGCAAAGTGTCAGATTCATAGTAGACAAATCTTCTATAGTCTTATGGTTCTTTCGTGCTTTCTTCCTTAGCCTTTTCTGCAAACTCATCATTTCTCACATGTGCACTTTCTATGATTTTATGAGTAGATAAATTTAAATATTTATATGCCTTACTTTTGTTGGAGTATCCTAGAAATATACCTTCAGCACTTTTTACATCAAATTTTCCTTTTCTAGATTCTTTCAAGATATAACATTTACTTCCAAATACTTTCAGGTAGCTTATATTAGGTTTATTGCCATACCATAATTCATAGGGAGTTTTATATGAATCCTTCCTCAACTGTACTCAGTTCAAAGTATGAACTGCAATGCTTATAGCTTCTTTCCAGTATTTGATAGAAATGTTCTTTTCAATCATTAGAGTCCTTGCACAATCCATGATAGATTTATTTCTTCTTTCATATATACCATTCTACTCAAGAGTTCCAAGGGTTGATACCTATCTTTTAATTCCTCTTTCAATGCAAAAGTTGTTGAATTCATTAGAGATGAATTCACCACCTCTGTCTAATCTTAAACATTTTAGTCTTTTCCCTATTTCTTTCTCTACTCTTTCCAAATACCATTTTAATTTCTCAAATGCTTCTGACGTCTCTCTTATATATGTAACAATCATCATTCTAGAGTAGTCATCAACAAAAAGAATAAAGAATTTTTCCCCACTATAGCATTCTACTCCAATAGGTCCACACAAATGAGTATGCACTATTTCCAAGATATCTTAAGATTGATAGTTTTTGCTTTTAAAACTAGTCTTTCCCATTTTGCCAATTTGATACTTCTTACATAGACCAACATCTAGTTTCTTCAAACTAGGAATACCTCTTACTTTCCAAACTTTTATTATTTTCACCATGTTATCAAAATTTACATGACATAAACTTCTGTGCCATAACCAACTTTCTTCAAATTGAGCAATAAAACATGAGAAATCGCCAAGATCAAGATAAAATAGGTTACCTTTTGTTTGTTTGCCTAATCCAATCAGTTTTCCTTTGTCATCCACTAGTCTTGCCTTGCCATGCATGAATTCTACCTTGAATCTAATGTTGATAAGCTATGCCACACTCAGCAGATTATGTTTTAGTCCTTCAACCCAATAGGCATTGTCACATACAAGTTCTTTGGTTAATGAGATTCAGCCTCTCCCTTTTATACAACAAGGTTCATTGTTTCCAAACCTTACACTACCACCATCATAGTCTTCAAAGTGTTCAAACTTTTTTTTTTCTCCAGTCATATGATGTGAACATCCACTATCTATGATCCATGTATCATTTTTATTGACATGAGAGATAAGTGTCATCTTATCTTCTTCATTATCAGATTCATCTTTTACAGCAATGCAAACTATTTCATCTTCACTATTATCAGAATCCTTAGCCATAAAACAAGTTTTCTTACATTTGTCATTGTATAATTTATGACTTTTGAAATCCCTTTTGTCTTTTTACTTGTGACTCTTCTTTTCATCCTTATCATTGTTTGGGCACCTAGCAGCAACATGACCAACTTCTTCACATGAAAAATAGATTAGGGGAACTTTACCTTTGTATTTTCCTCTGACTCTAGAATATTCCCTTGCAAGTAAAGCTTCAACAACTTCAAGATCACTATTAGAACTTTTCTCTAATTCTTCTTTACTTTCTAACTAAATGTCTTTTATTTTTTTGCCTTTCTCCTTAAGTGAAAGCTTGGCCTCAAATGTAGATTCAATATTCTTAGAAGCTAGAACATAATTGTCATAGTTGTCTAGCTCAAAAGCTATCAATCTTCCTACTAAGGTATCCAAAGTTATCTTATGATTTGTCTCACACCTCCTTTCTTGAATAGCAGATACTCTAATTGTATAGATAGGAAGAAATGTTCTAAGAACTTTACTTACAACAGTTTCTTCCTTGATTTCTCCTCCAGATGCTCTAATTGCACTGACATTGGCTTTGATTATTTTCACATATTTCACAACATTTTCATCTTCTCTCATTCTCATCTAATCAAATTGTCCTCTAAGGCTTTCTGCTTTGGTTCTCTTCACATTGTCATCACTACCATAGATGTCCTTTAGCTTATTCCACATTTCAAAAGCAATTTTGCAATCCTTGATTTCATCAAATTCATCATAGCTAAGATCAGATGCAATATCTATCATCATGGTGTTATGGTTCTTTTTCTCAGCAATACCTCCAATAGATAATGTACTAGTAGGAGTTGTGTATTCTTCATCAAGGTATCTCAATCTTGAATCACTAATGAAAGCCAGATGAAGTCTCATGAGTTCCTGCCATGCTGAAAAGTTGTCTTTATTAAGCTTTGGAATTTCTCTCTTGTAAGACATCTTGATCTTTAGCTTAGGTCCTTGAAACCTTTCCTGCAAGCACCAAAATCTTTGATACCAATTGTTGGAAATAGATGGAGTAACTAAGAGGGGGTGTGAATTAGTTACCACTAAATATTTCAGATCCCTTAGATGTTAACAATAAAAATGACTACTGTTGTTATTCAGTAAACATATAGAAAATGTTGTAACTTGGTAAATGTAGAGTATGTTTTACTTTAGCAGATCTACCATCAATAGTAATAGTTTGCAAACATAAGAGAAAAGAAATGAACACAAGAGACACTAGATTTAATGTGGAAACCCAATATGGGAAAAACCACCAATGTAACTAGTTATTATTTTTCACTCTTCTGAAGTGAGCCTTGTTAGGAGCCAACCTGGTTAAAGGTTACAAAACACACTAGTAGGTGTGACCTTATTAGAGGATTTAATCACCCTATAAGGAGTGGCCTTGTAAGAGGTCTTAAAATAATTCAATAGAACTATTGCCCTGTTAGAGGATTTACAACTGGCTGTTAAACCAGCTCTATTAAGAGATTTTGGATCACTGCTACAATGGTAAGAAAGTAACAATGAAATGACCTGATTAATATGCAACTGAATTGCTGATTACAGATCTCTATTCTGCTTCAAAAAATCTTGATCCTTGTTGATCGAATATTACTTTGCTACTCCACAAGGATATCTGAGCATCCTTCAAATTCGCTCACACACTTTCCTTCTCAATCAATCAATACACTTGCATACATTGAAAATCACAACTTGACCTTATATTTATATCGTTCAGATTGTCAAGTCGGCTCATTAAAAATTACAATAACCAATAATCATTATCATAGCCAACTAGAATCAATGCTTGAAATAAATAAACTTCATATCCCAAATCAACAAAATCCTTCAATAGCCAACCCAGCTCGGTAAACACTAGTCTTGAAATGATTTCCTGTGTTAACCAACAAAAGCTTGGTTAACACTACAAACTTCCAAAGTCCTTTGGAAATTGAGTTAACTTAGTTAATACTAACTCAGACCAACTTTCCTTCATTAACCATGAGAATTCGGTTAACACTACTTTCTATCATAATTTCCTTCGATGCCCGAGTGAGCTCGGTAGACACTGTCTTTGCAAAGTAATCTCCAAAAACGCTCACTAGACATGGAAAACTATCTTACTGACCAAGTGAACTTGGTAAGCACTGACTAAGAAGTGATATGACATTTGTGTAACATCAAGGACAACACACAATTACTCAATTATATCCAATAGAGAGACCAAATGAGGAAAATAGAGTAGAACCAAGATTTTTTAAATATGTCAAGAGACATCACCTTGCAACACAAATCATTGGAGTTAAAAATGTTGGACCAATGACAAGGAACACATTGAGAAATGACACATGTTTGTTGAGCATGCAAAAACCTAAAATAGTGAAAGATGCCTTAGAAGATATGGACTTGAGTAAAGCCATGAAAGAAGAGATTGAACAAATTAAGAAAAATAAGACATGGACTCTAGTTCCTAAACCAAAAGATAAAAATGTGATTGGTACTAATTGGGTGTATAGAAACAAGTTAGATGACAATGGTGAAGTCACAAGAAATAAGGCAAGATTAACTTGTAAAGGATGTGCACAAGAAGAAGGGATAGACTATGGAGAAAAATTCACTCATGTTACAAGATTTGAAGGAGTAAGAACTTTTCTTGCTTACTCTGCATACAAAGGTTTCAAAGTTTACCAAATGGATGTTAAGTCTGCATTTCTGATTGGCATATTGGAGGAAGAGGTTTATATAGAACAACCAAAAGGATTTTTTGATGCTAATAACAAAAACATGGTATGTAGACTAAAGAAAGTTTTATATGGTTTGAAGCAAGCACCAAGAGCATGGTATGAAAGGCTTCATAATTATCTTGTGAAGATTGGATTTGAGAGGACTGATGATAACATCAATCTATACTTGAAGACAGAGAAAGGAAAAGATATTTTAATATCTAAATTTTTTGTTGATGATAGCATATTTGGAGTTCAAGATACTTTATATAAGGCTTTTGCAAATGAAATGAAGAAAGAATTTGAAATGTTTATGTTTGGAGAGATCAAGTTCTTTGTGGGTTTGCAAGTACATCAAATAAAATATAGTAGTTACATCACTCAGTCAAAATATGTAAAGGAGATATTGAAAACTTTTGGATTGGAAGATTCAAAGCCAGTAAGCAGACCTATGGTGACATGTCATAAATTGTCAAAGAATGATGATTCAGATGAGGTGAATCAAACATTATAGAGGTCTATGATTGGTAAAATACAATATGTAGTACACAACAAACTTGATATTGCATTATCTATTGGGATAGTTGCAAGATTCTCTGCTAATCCCATGGAAAATCATTTGATGATTGTTAAGAGAATAATGAGATATTTGAAAGGAACATAAGACTATGGTCTATACTAGAAGAAAAATGAGAAATTAGAATTGAGATCCTACACTAATGCTAATTGGGTTGGAAATATTGATGATAGAAAGAGAACTAGTAGAGGAGCATTTTTCTTAGGAAAAAGGTTTAACTGTATCTCTCAATCTACTATTGAAGCTGAATATATTGCTACTACAATAAATTGTACAAACATTGTATAGATTAAACAACTACTCAAAGGTATGAAAGAGGAAATCATTGACCCTGTGATACTTTATTCTAATAATACAAGTGTTATAAATATATCAAAGAATCCTATGATGCATACAAGGACTAAGCACATTGCAATCAAGTATCATTACTTGGGACAGTTAGTTCAAGATAAAGAGGTGAAGATGGAATATGTTAACACAAAAGAGAAAATAGCTGATATCTTCACAAAATCATTACCTAAGGAAGCTCATGAGTATCTAAGAGGTAAACTAGGGGTGATACCCCTATCAAACGCTATCTAGGAAGTATGAGAAGTGCCCTACATCAAACAAGTTAATTGGCATATCTTACACATTAATGCAGTAGATCCTACTTTAGGAGCTGCATAAAGTAATCAAAGAGCTGGAGTTACAAATTAGTCACAAGTTAGGTGACCAAGGGAGAAACTATATATGTTCATATCTACATATTAAGATGACAAGTCTTTGGCATTGTTGTCAAAGAGGGACAAATCGTGTTGAGGGAGGAGAAAGAGAAATCCTGATCCTACTAAGGGAGATATGAGATATTATTGTAAACAAAGAAGAAACATGAAATACCTAGTAAGAGGGAGTTAATGTCAAAGGAGATATAAAAAGTTATCTAGAGGGAGTTATAAGGATGAGTTGATCGATTATCTGTTGATCAGAATATAATTTTGTAACTTATTCAGAAGATGAAAAGTTGTTGATAGAGGGAGAGATTCCAATAGAAAGAATTATTTTCTTTTTGGTATTTTGTTGGTTATATTGATTAAGTTTGGTTAGTTTTGTTTGCCATCAATACCAAAGAGGGAGATTGTTGAAAATAGATTGGTACAAGTATGAATATGTGTTTCAATCATTGTTTTGTCACTGATGTCAAACCTACCACTTGCTAGTAAGACAATTTCTTAGATGATTTGAGTACTATCATTTGTTTTATTGATGAAGAGAATTTGATCAAATGTGGTAACAATAGCACCTAGAGGAAAGGTTGAGTTATGATATGAAAAAGGAGTACAAAGATTAGTTAAGATAGCGATATTATAGTGCATTGATAATCTACTTAAGGTTGAAAATGATGGATACACTGATTAAGTTCAGAAGAACAAGTTAAAAAAAGTATGTCTACGAAGCTTAACAATTTGCATAGTAGGTGTCAAGCAAAGTAAATGTAAGCTGAGAAAAAAATCAGTTGGAGCTAAGTAAAGTCAATTTCAGTGTAAGTCCAGTGTTATAGTGTAAGCTGAGTGATACAGTGTAAGCCAAGTAAAGTTTAGTTGATGTCGAGCATTAGTAAACATTAGTTTGTGTCGAGTGATTTGATAATGGATACCAAGCAATGCAATATGTGTCGAGCATCAGAAGTAAGTTAATGTTAAGTGTTAGCATTATGAGAAAGATTGTGAATTCGATTAATCTGAGCTGAAAATTTTGATTTCTTGGATTGTGTGAATTGGTGGAAGATAAGTTTGATAAGTTGGTGGCACAAAATTCAAGATGAACCATTTTGAATTGAATTCAAAGAGGATTGGAGGAGAAGTTACTAGAAGGGGATGAAATGAAATGATGGGTAGATTCATTGAATCCTACCTAATCCAACCAAACCCTAAAATAGATGAAGGGGGATGAATGACAAAAGATCTTAATTTTCTATTTATAGAGATGGTTGGTCAAAAGCAAAGGTTGTCATGTGTGAGAACCTAAGGAAAAAATAGAGTCTAGGGTATTGCTTCATTCAGTTACCTGAGAGAAGAGACTTCATTGGAAAGCAAAGCAAGAAGGCTTAAGGGTATGGATGCTTGAAGGGTGAACAAGTTGTCAGAGCTGAAGTGTGTGAAATCCAAGTAGAATGGAGGAGTGAAAAGAGATCTATAATATGCAAGTGTGTTGTAATTTGTTATCAGATCAAGCCTTACTATTACTTTCTAATCATTGTACCAGTCTAGGGTAAATCCTATGGATTAAGGTTGACCTAATAGTCATTTGTAAATCTTTTAATCAGGCGACATTCCAAGTGAATGATCTAAAGTCCTCTAACAAGGCTCACTCCTAATAGAGTGATTGAAATCCTTTAAGTAGGTCACATTTAACACTGTGCATTATAACCTTTAACAAGGTTAGCCTTTCAAAGGACATCACTTTAGAAGAGTGAGAATGACTAGCATATTACTACTAGTTTTTCCCAAATTGGGTTTCCACATAAAATTATTGTGTCAAATGTGTTATTGAATCTATTATGTTTCATGCTTACATTTCTATGAAGTTGATTTAACAATAACCTACAAGTTTAAGTGAGTGTATGATCTAATGGATGCATGCATGATGAAAGTGATTTATGGATATGAGTTCACTAAGTTGTGAAAAGTTTTAATTGTACATCTAGACCTTGGATAACTGATTCACCCCCCTCTTAGTTATTCTAAATAATTCCAAAAAAAATCTCCAACCCCACATATACTTCACAGATAAATGCTCATAACTTTCATTTTTTTGATATGAAAAGTTTGATCATTCATAAAAAATTACATAGAGTTGCCATCTCTATCCAAGGGAATAATAGGTTCCTAAATTTTTTGGGTTTCTCCCCTAGTAGAGTATGATTTGAATTTTTTTTTTACTTCATATTGTCTACAAAATTAAAAGCTTTGGATAGCTTCACAATGCCAACTATGAGAAACTCTCCCCATTATAGTCTCCAATCTATTGGTTCCTCAAATTGTTGATTGAAAACATATGAGGATATCCTTTTCAATGGTAGGTAATTCAACACAATTTGGCCAATAGCTAGGACTAATACTTGATGATCAAATCCTCTTCTCTTTAGGCTCTGCCAAACAAGGTGGGTATACCTATATCTTAATCACTCAAATTGATCCAATACTAACTTTTACAAATTTATTAGTTGCTAATCTTGAGATTATAAGTAATTCTCAAGCATAAATGACAACCTCTAAAAATTGAAAATTGAAATGCTTTAATGTGTATCTTAAGGTTTGAAAGTACAGAGTACTTGACTATATTAGAGAACTCCACCAACTTCAATTAATAACGAATCTTTATGAATTTATTAAGACCACTTCCTTATTCTAAATGGCCAAAATAGAGTCAAATTAGTATCAACTTGAATATCATCAAAACCCTTCAAAGACATGGTGTACATACCATCAATTAGAAAACAAAGAACTTTACCACAAAACTCTAGTTTAATTGTTTTTAACTTCAACACAGGAAGACCAATTGAACAAAAGCACAATGCTTGTGATTTTGATTATCAAGATATTTTATCAAATTTTGATCTATCAATATTAAGTATGAATTCAAGAGGAAATTTTTTTCAACACTAATGAGGATTACTTTGCACAATTTTTGGAAAAGAAAACTATGTATTAGTATTAATTTCAAAAAAGGTGTACAATTGAGTTGTGTCTAGTTGCAATATCTACTCAAATTTTACACATTATATGCTCTTGGGCTATGTCATATTCTTTGATTGTATATATTTTCTTATAATAATTTTCCTATATCTATCCTAGGGTCTTGGTACCTCTTCTTATAAAAAATGAAGAGGTGCAACAATTAGCTTGAGACCCTTCAAAAAATAACTAACTACAACTAGCTACAACCAGATACAAAATATATACAATAAACAAAAATAAATACTTTCTTAATCATCATGGAAGAAGGCCACAAAATATTTACAACATGTTTTCAAGTAGGTACACTCATTTAGAAGGTTACTATGTTCTACTAGCATTTGTGTGATCTCGACCCTAACTTCCTCCATCTCGAGCTCATGATGGTCACTTATGTAGCTGGCATAGTTTTTCCTTAGGTCTCATGTAGCCATGTACACATGTTGTTGATAATGTCAAATTTGTTCTCTTCCTTAGGATATAGATTTGATTGTACAACTAGTTTCAACTAATATCCTATTGGATGCTCTTAAACTAACAAATCCATCTTTTAACCTGTGAATTCAAAGAACTTCTGCAACTGAAGAATTGGCTGGAGAATGTACAATGAAATCTTTCTTGAAAAACCAACTTTCAATGATTCCTTAGTAAAAAACCCCCATTTGGTGATCTCCACTTCTACAAATAGCCAATTGTAATAGAATATGTGTGTGTATTGAATATGTAATGCCAAGATCTAATCCTCTAGATTGAAACCCTAGCATGAATATGTATGAGAAATGAATGCATAGACTTGAAGGAGATAAGAAAACATACTAAGCCCCCAAGGCTAAAGTACTCCTACCAAACTCATAATTCATAATTGCTACCCCATGATTGTATCTTTGAATGCTTTAATATTGATAATGGTGGATCAAGGAAGATAGGATCTCTCTTGCTCCAAATAGGTGTTCACAATGGTGTGTTCACAAAAATTATTAATATCAACAATGGCTTGATCTTCTATATCATCCTCTTGAAATCTTACATTTTTATTTCACCATCTCTTGCATACTTCTCATGACTTCTTGTTGTTAATGAATGCAAAATGAGATTCTTTATATAGAGGTTTCAAGGTGAGGCTCCTAGAGTAATGTGAGGACCCATTATTTAAATTTCACCTTGAATTATGGTTTAATCACAATAATCAACTAAGGAGGGAAAATAATTAAATGAATTTCAAATTAAAACCCTTTTGCATTTCGATCCAAAACCTTGACATTGATTTCGAGGCCCTTTGGGACCAAAATTTGAAAAGGGGGATCAAATCTTGAAGAAGGTCATAGATGACCTCGACTCTGACCTTCTAGAATAGAAAATAGGAGGTCTCGAGAATGCCCGAAGACCTAGAAATGATATTAGAACAGGACAAAGTGCCAAGAATAGAAACAAAATCCTATGATGAATATGGTGAAGGCCAGGAGGATCTATTACTAAGTCCTACTTAGAAAATAGGGCCATAGAGGAGGGAAATTAAGGATAATCTTCGAGATCCTAACCCTAATTTCACCTAGAATGAAGGAATCAAGTGCAAAATGCATCCCAAATGCAAGTCTATCATAATAAATATACTAAAAGAGGGTGCTAAACCTATCAAGGTGGAATTTGTTCCATTTTTAGATGATACATTTATCCCCCACTTTAGCTTATATATGACATTACATGAATATGCAAGCTAAAGTAAGAAAATATCATAGTAAATAAAAAAGGATATAGCCAAGTCCTCGATGTAGAAATGCTACAAAAAATTGTTAGAACTTGCAACACACAAGGTTAATAAAAATCCATAAATCACCTAAATAAGGTTAAGAGTAGTAGTTCATGAAGATAGAAACCCAATAACGAGCGAAATGAAGAAAATCCTATATAATTTAGACACAAGGATTTTTGGTAGTTGTGTATTGATGTAATAATGATGAAACACTTGAGATATTGTAAATATGAACTCATTGATTTAATATATTTTGTGATAAGGGTCTTTGATGGTCAAAGTGGTCTAACAAGACAAAGTCAACAAATAACATGAAGGGAGATAAAAATGATGAGTTTAATTGGTCTAATTAATATTGGAAATGTTTACAAAGTTGAAAGTGTGATTGACATAATACTAACACAGATTAAAATTATTCTAAGAACTTGTTAATTGGGGAGTATCTAAGATGCACTATGTGCATTTAGAGATTGATATTTTGAGGGTACTAACTTGAAGCTCATGAGGGCCATCAATGCACTATCAAATGCTACAATTCATTGATGGTGAGGTCTACAATAACCTCTCTCAATTCAAAGAGATCACATTCTATTTGAATTTGGCACAATAATTTTGCTCAATGCCAAAACTTGCAGTGTACCTCAATTCATTGGTGCATCACTGTGTAACTTTCAAACCACTGATTGTGGCATCAAATAATAAGTATTTTTAGCTTTGAATGGGTGTGTTAACCCTAGTGACACCCTTTTTATGACCCTAGAGATCATAGAACATTTGTGACCACCCCACGCCCAAGTGTCTCTAAGATGCACTAAGTGCATTAGGAGATCGATCTTCTAAGGGTTGTAACTCAAAGCTCATGAGGGATATCAGTGCTCTGTCAAGTGCTAAAATTTGATGATATTTAGGTCTGCAACAACCTCTCTCAATTCAGAGAGATCACATTCCATTTGAATTTGGCACAATGATTTCACCCAATGCAAAAACTTGCAGTGTATCTTAGTTCATTGGTGTATCACCGTGTAACTTTCAAATTGCTATTTGTGGCATTGAATCATTAGTTTAATTGCCTCCAAATGGATAGGTGAACCATAGTGATACCCCTATTCTGGCCATGGAGAGCCTAGAACATTCATGACCACCCCACACTAAAGTGTCTCCAGGATGCACTAAGTGCATTTGGAGACCGATCTGCTGAGGGTCATAACTCAAAGCTTGTGAGGGATATTAGTACTATGTCAAAAGTTTGGTGATGTTGAGTTATACAATAAAATATCTCATTTTCAAGAGATCAAATTCTATTTGAATTTGGCACAACAATTTTGCTCAATGCCAAAACTTGTAGTGTACCTTAGATCATTTGTGCATCATTGTGTAACTTTCAAACCATTGATCATGACATTAAATCATCAGTTCCATTAGCTCTAGATGAAAAAGTGATCCCTAATGATACCCTTTTTTTGACAATAGAGAACATACAAGATTCATGACCACCTCACCAAAGTGTTTCCAAGATGCACTAAGTGTGTTTGGAGATCAATCTTCTGAGGGTCGTAACTTACAGCTTGTTAGGGCTATTTGTGCTCTATCAAATGCTACATATTGATGATCCCTACAAAAAACTCTCTTAGTTGAGAGAGATTGTATTATATTTGAATTTGGCACAACAATTTTTCCTGATGCTAAAACTTGCAGTATACTTCAGTTGATTGGTGCATCATTGTGTAACTTTCAAATTATTAATCATGGAATCAAATCGTCAGTGACATTATCTCTGGATGGGAGAGTGAACCCTAGTGACACCCCTATTCCAACCATGGAGAGCATAAAATGTTTGTGACCACCTAGCATCAAAGTGTCTCCAAGATGCACTAAGTGCATTTGGAGATCGATCTTCTAAGGGTCGTAACTCAGAGCTCATGAGGGATATTAGTGCTCTATCAAATGCTATAGTTTGGTAATGCCAAGATATACAATAACCTCTCTTAGTATAGAGATATCACATTTTGTTTGAATTTAGCACAACAATTTTTCTTGATGCCAAAACTTGCAGTGTACCGCAATTCATTGGTGCATCACTACGTAACTTTAAAACCATTGATTGTGGCATTAAATCATCATCATCATTATCTATAGATGGGTGGATGAACCCTAGTGACAAACCCTATTCTGACCACATAGAGCCTAGAACATTTGTGACCACCCTACACCGAAGTGCCCCCTAAGATGCACTAAGCACAACTTGAGGCTTTCATGGTAGATGAGCTCCTAAGATCAAAGTGGCTATGAATTTGGCTGATTGGAGGCATCTTGAGGGACTATTTTGAGGTTTCAAGATTTGGGAGTTAATATTTCATAAACTTAATTCGAAAAAGCACTCATAAAATTAAACATAAAGGTCCTAATATGGACAACAAGTTAAACATCATTTCAAATTAAACATAAGATATAATTTAAAATTAAATATTGGATTAAATTTTGATACTAAAGGTTAGTAAAATGTCCTTCACAAATTAGTACATTTGAATAAAATATACTAACCATGATCAAATGAATGATATTCCATAAACGTGAATAATACACATGATGCATAATAAATTGACCAATATTATAATATAGTAAAATCTATATCCATGTGCAAATAAATGACACACATATATATCAAAATACATATATCCACACACACACACACACACACACACACACACACATAAAATGCGACTGATCATGTCATCCAAATGTGTATAATATAAATTTTTTGTATACAATGTGGAATATGTCATCTCAAAATGTCTCATGACACATCTCTAAACAACTATACTATTTTATGTTGCAAGTGGATCATCAAAATGTAGTCTCTCAATTGTACTATGGATTAGTGCCTCCTACATAAACAAAAATGGAAAACCCAAAGTTAGAATTTATATAATTCTACATATCTAACATTAATTTATTCAAATGTATAATGATAATTTTTTTAATGAAGATTTATAGTTTTAAATTTTTATCATGTACCTCTCTTGTTGACCTCCTACACTGGTCAGGGGTCCTCTCATATGCCCTCATCAATGCAATAACCTGTCAGTTCTGGCCTATATATATATATTAAAGTATAATTGTGAGATGAATGTATGACTTCCACTATAAAATTATTATTGATACCATATAATAAATAATTCAAACTAAAACCTACCTCTATCAACCCCTCCTCAGGAAGCATTGACTACTTCAACACATATACATAACTCTGATGTCCAACCTCCTAGGCACTATCTGTTTCCTATGAGAGGAAAAAAAAGTTATTTGTATCATAGAAATCAATTTTGAAAATATTTATTAAAATAAGGAAAATAAAAAATAAATCACACACACACGATGGGGCTCTCATTGTGAATGGAAATGCCAGAGGGTCTGGGATGCTGAATCTACTTGGAATCATCACTAGTGGCCACACCTATACAATAAAGAATGTAATAAAATTCATTGGCACACACAAGATAAAATTATGCATCTATATTTAATCACTTTAAAAACATCTAATTACCTTTCCCTTCTCAATGCGTTGTGGCTCATCCCCCACTTTTCCCCCCACTAATAGGTGATACCTAGAAGAGAAAAGAAAGATGAGAAACCATGTATGTTTCACTATAAAATAGAAAATAAATGAGAACAAAACATAATGTATTGTAGATGTCTCAAGGCCAAATGAAATAGTTGAGAGTGTGACATCATTGACCTGTCTAAGCTCCTCCACAGTCATCAACTGAACATGAATGAAGATCACATACATGTATAATTGTGTAATCAATAAAATTATTCTACTATAGAGATTAATTTTAATTTAACTATTCCATAAAAAAAAAAATAATAGACTTACCGATACAAAAGGAGTCATTGCTCTACATTCCCCTCTTCCTCTCTCACGTCAAGGTCTACAGTATATGTAGCCACATGTGTTGTATCTTCCTCCCCAAATATAAACTAATACTCAGAATGATCGCCAATGGGAACCAAACATATTTTGATACAATATGCAAGTATGGGGCATATAAACATGTGATGTTCTCACCAATGATGAACTCATGCCAACATCATATACAACACTGACCTAGTATGGGAGATCAATAGGCTACTAAATCTATGGATTTCTCTAATATTATGAGAACTAGCCTCTGTAATGATATTAGGGTGTTGCACTAGAGAATAGGGGGAAACATCAGTAGGGGGGACATAAGTGCCATCTTTCTTCCACTAGGAAAAGGTTCTATTTTGGGGAGCTCCTCCTCTTATGCCCATGTTGGGCCTCATGCTCTAATAGTTCACTTTGAGGTCCAACACAAATTTAGCATATAAATTTTTAATGACATAAAATGGGACCTCTAAATTATTGTGGTGGTTTGTCAGAAACTATCCACCAACGGTCCCAAAAGTTCGCATGCATAGCCTCATTTATGCACCATTTAATTGATAATTTTGGTTTTGTGTGATCTAATTTTTAACTAGTTTTTGGGCTCAATTTTTTTTAACTGTATAATCTCTAGTTATGTTTAGGGCCACAACCTCATCATAGTCTAACCCGTCATCAAATAGGGAATGCATTTTCTCACACCTATTAAAAGTAGCATTTTGTTGTTTTGTAAGTGTTTGAATATTATCCACTACAGTATTTAACGTTGGTAGCATGAGAGCCAATGTAGGTATATTGTTATATATGACTTGAAAACCCCCTCAATTCGGTAAGATTATCTTGTATCAAATTTTCAATTCGAGGAGGGTTTTGAAGGGGTAGTGGATCGTTTGCTAGAGATTGAGGATTTTGATAGGGTTGTGGAACATTTGGTAGAGGGTTTCGAGGAACATCATTTCGTGGCTCAGTGTTATCAACATCATTTGAGTCAGCTATGTCTAATAAATTACAAAGAATTCAAAAATTACTAATTGTATTCATAGTTTATAATTAAAATAAAAAGATTCATTGATTTCTATTAAAAAAACTTATTTTAAACTGAAAACAATGAAAAAAAAAAACTTACCTTGATGGATTGAAGGTGGATGCTGATTTGATGCCCATTTTGGGACCATATATACAAGACAGGGGCCCAAACAACCATATCAACAATGAAAATGATGCTCTTGGGTTTTTTGATTTTATTTTCTACACATAGGTTTCAGGTATTTGATATCATATTGGGTACCTGATAAGGTAAGGTATTACCTTTTTGCTTTGGTACTAGGTTGGGTGGGAAAAAAGTTAGAACATATTTTGAAACTCTTTTAGATGTTTTAAAACTACAACTGTTACATATCGACACATTTTGGCACACCATGATCCTACACATACCCTCTCCTATTATATATTTGAGTCAAAATTTAGCTTGTGAATGATGTTATGCCCCCTATATACATAGTTACAAGTTCCAAGTGTCATGCAAACCCTCTTATAACATATGCCAACATTCAACTACCTCCATAAAATAAATGCTTATGGCCCCTTGAAGCATCTTTTTTGTAACGAGCACATATGTTTGCATATATAACACTACCTAGTGCATCCATGTCTAATTTCTTCTCTCCTAATTCATGTATTTGTTGCATTTCTCAATGTCATTGATTTGAAATACCTCCCACAATAATTGTAACAAGTTACCTCTTTTAATATAAGTACACATATTTTCAAGACGTTACTTTGAAGCATGCAATCTTATCAAGGCTATGGAGGGATCATGATACACCATTGACCATTTAAAAAAAAATTCAACAATTTTATTTGTAGAATGTTAAAATTGTTAATTAAGTTTAAAATAAATAAATAAATAAATATAAATATAAATATATATAATTTTGAAGTAATTAAAATTATAATATTTGACATCCTCCTCCTCCTCGGTCAAAATGAAAGACTATGCACAAACAATGCCCTAGTATGCATCTCAAGTGTATTCCTTTTTCCCATGTTTATGTTTCATTCATTTCACCTAAGTATGATCCAATATCATTTAAACTTGAAAATCTTTCTAAGGTACACCATGTTTATGATGTATAATGAAACTTAAGTAATTGTTCAACCAAATAGATTTCCAAATACTCAACTCTTTATCAACTGAGTGACTCACCATTATCCACAACAAAATAGTCATCTTCTATGAATTACATTTTACAAATTGAAAAATGAAAATTAATGAGACTCGGTTTGGTGTTTGCAATAAACTTTTCTGGCCTTATATAACTCTTAGAGATGAACTATTATTGTCCATTTTCAAAATTAAATTATTATCTGCAAAGACCAAAATACTGAATGCAAATGTTGAAAGTCTCTAGGGTTCTATCCCTCATATGGTATCATCCTCTCCCTATTCATATATCTTTCAATTGATGTTAATGTTCATCTTTAGAGAAACAACAATCAAAATTCATAGACAACAATAAAAATATTGATACCAACTAGGCTCATGGATCGTGTTGATGCAACACTTATTAGGTTTAGTTTACACTGCCAAGTATAAATTAATATTCAGGACTTAGATCTTGAATCTTTTTTAACTAAATAACAAAAAAAACATTTGAGGATCCTTGATGGTTGGCTCATAGAAGTCAGGTTTCAAGGGATGAAGAATATAATGGTTTTCTGCACATTTTGGTATTTTTTAAATTTTGATTTAGAAGAAGAGCATTAATAGTCATTAGTGTCTAACTTATATATTGAATTTTAATTATTTAATGATTTGTTTATTTAAAGATATATTTTTGACTTTTTTAGTATTAACAAATAAAGAAGTTTTAATAATTGTGCATTCAAAATTATCAGTACTTACATACAAATATCTTAATAGTTGTGCACAAATGGTGTAAAAATAGAGGAATAAGGGAATAATGAAAAAGGATCGGGAAAAATGATGGGCTATTGCTACATGTAAAATTTATTAATAAATTTTTAGTTATCAAATTTTTGACACATTTACAATTAGTAATTGAGACATTGGATGCACAAGGAGTGTGTTAGGAACCTGTGTGTTCCTTCTGTTTATTTTGTTAGAGTAGTGTTGTTGGACGCATATGCTTTGTAAGTCGTCCCGTGAGTATATTTTATTATCCCACATGCATAGGTAGTATTACTTTTCTAGATCATACTCAGTATATAAGAATAGGTTGAGGCCCTTGATGGGCACGGACGAATTTATTGTATTGAGCTTGCTCAAAGGAGGTTACCCCCTCGAAGTGGCCTGCGATCAGTAGATTCATTCTGAGTTCTGCTATCACTTTGTATTCTGTTATTTCGAGCATTCTCACGATATTGCTATAAGGAGGTTCTTCACATCTGGTATCAGAGCACTCTCTTGGGCTCGTTGGGTGGAAATTACATCAAATTTTTTTTTTTCTGTCGTGGCCTTCAGGTTCCTCTCACTTCTAATATCTCTTGTTATTGCAATAACTCTTTTCAGTTGTTCTGTCTGTGAGTGAATTTTTCTAAGTCGACTGTTCAAAAAAAAGAAAAAAAAAAAAAAAAAAAAAAAGAGTAAAAATTTTTCTGTTTTTTAGTCGTAGCTTCCTTGTTTGCTTTCTGTTTCTGCTCATACTTCCGCAGAACGTCTGCAATATCATTTCGCATACTTCCTTCCTTGGCGACCCAACCCCAAATTTTACATATCAAAGCCCTAAATCCCTCATTTATCTAATTTTAGGGTTTGCCCTATCTTTTTCACCTCTCATCCAATCGCCACCAAACTGAGCCACAAGATTCAATTCCTCATTTTGCTCCCTTATCCCTCTTGGACTGTTCGCCTCATTTCGCCTCCCTACCCTTGAAACCCTCATTTTTCTTTTTCCCTTGTCCCCAGATAGTCTCCCACCACCCGTTGAACACCCATTTCCTATATGAGTTTTACCCAAATCCAAGTTTGCCGTAACTAAAAAAGTTTTTGTTTCTCATCTTCTACCCATTCCCAAAAAAAAAAAAAAAAAAAAAAACCTTGCTTTATGGTTGTTACGCGTACAGGAGCAAAAATCATGGAAGAGGAAATTGCATCCCTCAAAACCAAACTTCAAGATCTGGATGACAAAATTCTGGGTCTTAACTTTCAGCAGTCAGCCATGAGCCGAAACCATTCAGGCGATACTGGGTCCTCTTCTGGCAATTTCCGTGGACCAAAGCTTGATTTTCCACGCTTCGATGGTTCTGATCCGACTAGATGGATCTATAGGGCAGAGCAGTATTTCAGCTTGCATAATACTTTGGATAACCACAAAGTCCCCCTTGCATCTTTTCATTTGGAACATGAAGCTCTTCAATGGTTCCGTTGGTACATCAAGGCTAATGTAGGCCCAACGTGGAGAGAATTGTGCACCCTCATTTTGGAGCGCTTTGGCCCTAGTTCCTTTGATGATTTCACAGGAGCACTCACTAAACTGCGTCAAACAGGCACTGTAAGAGAATACCAGACAGAGTTTGAAAAATTAGCTAATTACACAGAGGGCTTGTCTGATGAATTCTTCCGTAGTTGTTTTGTCAGTGGTCTGAAGGATGCACTTCGCTCAGAAGTCAAAATGTTTCGACCTACTACAATGATGGAAGCCCTTGGGTTGGCTAAGTTAGCGGAAGACAAGATTAGTGCTCTACAACGCTCCAGATCTAATTTTGTTCTATTCAGAAATACAGGTTCTCACAACCCTCCAGTCATACCAGCTCCCAGAACTACTCTGATCAAGCACTTGTCTGAAACAGAGATGCGAGTCAGGCGAGACAAAGGGCTTTGTTATAATTGTGATGAGAAATGGTCTCGGGGCCATAGATGTGTTCAGCAAAAGCTCTATCTCTTGGATGTGGATTCTCCACCGGAACTGGAAGAATATGTAGATGCTCAGGAAACAGTGGATGATGAGGTTGAGCCTCACCAGCCTGAACCTCCTTCACCAGAAGCTCCACCAGAGATATCTGTCCATGCTTTGGCAGGAGTCACTACTCCACAAACCATGCGGGTCCAGGGTTTCTTCAAGAAGATCCCTCTTACTATACTCATTGATTCTGGTAGCACTCATAACTTCATTGATCCACGAATAGCCAAACAGGCTGATTGCTTTATCCATCCCTGCTCTAGCTTTGAAGTCATGATTGCCAATGGGGGCACTTTACCTTGTAAAGGGAAATGTCGCAATGTGCGTCTCTCTATTGGAGATTATAACATGCGCTCTGACATGTTTGCCTTACCCTTAGGTGGCTGTGATGTGGTCTTGGGTGCCTAATGGTTACGCACTCTTGGCCCCATTCTCTGGGATTTTGCTAAACTTTGGATGCAGTTTTCAGCCAAGGGGCACCAACACACTTTGAAAGGCTTACAACCAGGGTCTCTCAGCATCATCAGTTCACACCGTATGGAAAAACTTCTTAAGAAGAATTCACATGGTGTCATCGCTCAGCTCCATTCCATTCAGATGCAGCCATCAGCAGTCTCTAGCACTCCTGCCGATCTCCAACACATTTTGGACAAGTATTCTGGTGTATTTGCTGAACCTGTGGGATTACCTCCTTCTCGTCCAGAGGACCACCGTATTCAGCTCCTTCCTGGCAGTGTTCCGCCCAACATCAGGCCCTACCGCTACCCATTTCATCAGAAGACCGAAATCGAGATACTTGTCCGTGACTTACTGAAGCAAGGTATTATTCGCCCTAGTACCAGTTCCTTTTCTTCTCCAGTTCTGCTTGTTCGCAAAAAAGATGGGTCATGGCGACTCTGCATTGATTTCCGAGCACTTAATCATCTCACTATAAAGGACAAGTTTCCCATTCCAGTTGTTGATGAACTTCTTGATGAACTTCATGGGGCTCATTTTTTCTCCAAGTTAGATCTTCGTTCTGGGTATCATCAAATTCGGGTTAATGAGGAGGATATACCTAAAACTGCCTTCCGCACACATGATGGTCACTATGAATTTTTAGTCATGCCCTTTGGCCTCACGAATGCTCCTTCAACATTTCAGGCAGTGATGAATAACATATTTCGACCATACCTCCGGAAATTCATTTTGGTCTTCTTTGATGATATCCTCATATATAGCAAAACTTGGGCTGAGCATCTCCATCATCTGGAGCTTGTCTTGCAACTTCTCTCTGATCATCAACTCTGTGCAAAACTATCTAAATGTGTGTTTGGCCAGGAGGAAGTGGAGTATCTCGGGCATATTGTTGCACACCATGGAGTGCGGGTGGATCCTACAAAAATAGATGCCATGAAAACTTGGCCGCATCCTAAAACTCTCAAGAGCCTTCGGGGTTTTTTGGGGTTGACTGGCTACTACCGCAAGTTTGTCAAAGATTACGGGAAAATTGCAGCACCATTGACAGCTCTGTTAAAAAAGGATGCCTTCTCCTGGACCCCTGTTGCTGAGACTGCATTTGAACAACTGAAACAGGCTATGTGCAGTACACCTGTTCTCGCGATGCCAGATTTTTCCAAACCCTTCACTATTGAGAGTGATGCTTGCGGCAATGGATTGGGTGCTGTTCTCCTGCAAGATGACCATCCTATTGCGTTCACTAGCAAAGCCCTCTCTGGTAAGAATCTAGCCCTCTCTACTTATGAAAAAGAAATGATGGCTATTTTGCATGCTGTACAGAAGTGGCGGCCATACCTCTTAGGGAGTCATTTTTGCATCAGAACCGATCACCAAAGTCTGAAATACTTCCTGGAACAACGGGTATCCTCTCCTACACAACAGAAATGGGTCAGCAAACTCATGGGGTATGATTATGAGATCACCTACAAGAAGGGTAAGGAGAATATTGTGGCAGATGCTCTTTCTCGCACATTTGATAATCAAGCTTCCCTTTCCGCTATTTCTATGCCCATTCCCAATTGGTTAGCATCTGTTCAGCAGGGCTATGACAGTGACTCTTCTTTATCTCAAATCATTCACCAGCTAGCCAATAATCCTTCTGCTATACCACATTACTCTTGGGATGGTGCTTCTCTTCGATACAAGGGTCGGCTAGTGCTTCCTCAGAACCCAGCTCTACATCAGGCTATTTTTTATGAACTCCATGCTTCTCCTTCAGCAGGGCACTCAGGCTTCCTCAAAACTTATGAGCGAGCAAGGAGAAACTTCTTTTGGAAAGGGATGAAACAGACGATTCAACAGATGGTGGCTGAATGTGATACTTGCCAACGCCACAAGGGTGAAATGACCCTCCTTCCTGGCTTGCTCGAACCATTGCCCATCCCTACACGGATTTGGACTGATATTTCTATGGATTTCATTGAAGGGCTTCCTAAATCCGGTGGCAAGACAGTGATCTTGGTTGTGGTTGATCGTCTCTCGAAATATAGTCATTTTTGTGCCCTCAGCCACCCCTATACTGCCTCCTCTGTTGCACAAATCTTCATGGACCAGATATTTCGTCTTCATGGACTCCCTTCTTCCATTGTCTCTGATCGTGATGCAACTTTTACCAGTCATTTTTGGACTGAACTGTTTCAGAAAACTGGCACCAAACTGAAGATGAGTTCAGGCTATCACCCACAAACTGATGGTCAAACTGAAATTGTCAATAAATGCTTGGAAACTTATCTTCGTTGCTTCACTTCCGAACAGCAACATCAGTGGGCCAAGTGGCTCCCTTTAGCTGAATGGTGGTACAATACCTCTTACCACACTACCTCTAAAATGACTCCATATGAAGCAGTCTATGGTCAGGCACCTCCAGTGCTCCTTCCCTACACTCCCAACAACTCACCAGTCCAGGCAGTTGACATAGTTCTCCGCAGCAGGGATCAGATTCTTCGTACCTTACAGGATAATCTTCACATGGCTCGTAATCGGATGAAACAGCAAGCAGATCAACACCGTTCTGAGCGCTCATTTCAAGTTGGGGATATGGTTTTTCTTCGTCTACAGCCATACAAACAATCCTCCCTAAAGCTGAAAGGGCGTCATAAGCTGGCCCCAAAATTTTATGGGCCTTATAAGGTTCTGCAGAAGATTGGTTCAGTTGCTTATAAACTGGAACTTCCTCCTTCTTCCCGCATTCATCCAGTTTTTCATGTTTCTTGTCTAAAGAAAGTTCTGGGTACCACTGTCAGAGCACAAACTACTCTCCCTGAAATGGATACGGAAGGATCCATTATCCTGGAGCCGGTGGCAATCATTGACCAGCGCACTCGTCAGCTTCGCTCTCGCTCCATCTCTGAGGTCTTGATTCAGTGGCATGGCATGCAACCAGAGGATGCTACCTGGGAACCCCTTCTTCAGATTCAACAACAATTTCCACACCTTAAGCTTTGAGGACAAAGCTTTTTTCTAAGGGAGAGGGGATGTTAGGAACCTGTGTGTTCCTTCTGTTTATTTTGTTAGAGTAGTGTTGTTGGACGCATATGCTTTGTAAGTCGTCCCGTGAGTATATTTTATTATCCCACATGCATAGGTAGTATTACTTTTCTAGATCGTACTCAGTATATAAGAATAGGTTGAGGCCCTTGATGGGCACAGACGAATTTATTGTATTGAGCTTGCTCAAAGGAGGTTACCCCCTCGAAGTGGCCTGCGATCAGTAGATTCATTCTGAGTTCTGCTATCACTTTGTATTCTGTTATTTCAAGCATTCTCACGATATTGCTATAAGGAGGTTCTTCACAGAGTGCATCTGTTGGAATGTACTCGACTACTTCAACTCTTCTCCTTGAAACTCCATTGGTGATGTAAAAGAAATAACTTGATAAATGAGAAAGGGCCAAGTACCTTAAAAAGTTCTAATGGTTGTGATATGTATTGTTTATTTGATATACATACTTATTGATTTAATATCCATTCTCATTGACTTAGTGTCTAATGCTTTTGACAATATTGTACCACTAGTTGTGGCATTAAAGTTTTTAGTACAATGATGACTACCCATAATTGAATGAAATGTACTCTTAGTTGTAAAAAATAACCAATGAGGTGATTTACATATGTGTAACTTTTTTCTACGACCATTAGTCCCACTCTTTATCTAGGTTGTTTTGGACATGTTGGTAAAAAGCATGCTAATGACATCATAATTGATGATGTAGACCTACAACCTAATTTACCAAGTAAGCTACTATAAAAAATTGGGAGTAGTTTAAAATTTCCTTGTAGGATTTTGAGAAGTGCAAAGTTAAGGTGCTCAACTAAATAGTCCTCTCCCCTATAGGCAACATGAAAGGAGTAAAATTGAAGAATTCTATATATAATGCATTTTGGAGTTTGTAGATGATATTATTATTGAGCGTTTGATTTATATGAAAATTTAAACTCTTTTAGTTGCTAATTGGAAGAAAGGATAACAAAATTTGTTGATTAGTAATTTGAGGAAGAAAGGAGAACATAAATTATTGATTACTTGAGCAAGATAGATAATAGAAGATTTAAGATTCAAAATGAAAGAATGATCAAAATGATATTAAGTTAGTAGTCTATATATTTTCTATTTTTGTACTTCTTTGTACAATTGATTTTAAGGTTCCATAAAATAATTGATTGTAAATATTATTAAAAACTTTGATTCATTCATTAGTTGTCCAAAATAGAAACTTCTAAACATCTAAATAAAATGATAATAATAATATAAAGATCTAATTGATTAAATGGAACCCTTAATTACCTATCTAATATTAATCAAGTAAAAAATCATTGAAAACAAGATCAATTTTGTTTTAAATTAAAAACATTAGTTCTCATTTTAACATATATTCATTGCGTTGACTCTATCGAGTTCAGTGGCTTTAAGCTGAGCATCGTCTTCATCATGAAACATGCGTTCGAGGGAAACAAGATCCCAAAAAAAAGTTCTGGTACAGAATAAGATGTAGTCTTTTCACCCTTCGAGTATAAATCTGGGAAGTTGGGAACATTTTTAATTATTTAGGAAATTAGCACGTTTATGGTTAAAATTTAAAAGATAAACAAAGACTAACCAAAAAGTCGTGTAAACAAATACTATCTTTTGTTTGAAATGTTAGACCATTTTTTTTTTGGTCCCCCCTGGAAAACTTGTTATGGCCATAGTCGGTCTGAGAAGAAAACTGTAACACTCAACCAATTCAATTGTAAAAGGAGGCGAGGAGGAAATAATTTCACAACGGAGGTTTGGTTTGGAGCATCAGTGCATCATCATACATCCGGACAGCGGGTCACATACGTTTAATTCTTCTCTGCAATTCTCAAAACTGTTTTCCTCCAGGACAAGGAATTACTCTTTTCTCTGCATTGTTTTTCATGCGGCTTTGTTAAGGTGGGTGTGATGTTTGGGACATGTGTTTATTTTGTGTGAATTCCCAAAGCTTTTTATGCAATTTCAATCTACTTGATCTTGGGATATCACAACAATACCAAATTACTTATTCCCTTGATCTTCAGATGAATCATTTACTTTCTCGAACAGAGAATTATTTCGATTAATCTTCGATGTGCGATCACAGGAATTTCTTCTTTTTTAACCCAAAAGTGTCCTTCGTGAGTGGTTTTAACGACATCAAGAATTAAAGCCAGTGAAAGCATGGATAATCTTTTTGGCGCGGCAAGATTGCGTTTTGATGTGGAAATCTTACTTGTGTTGTTAGTAGTGATGATGGGCGGAGGGGTTTTAGGCCTGTTTGTTGTTGAGAAGAACAGCATACTTGTGATATCTCCAGATGATCTCAGAGGGAAGAAGGACAGTGCCATTGGGAACTTTGGAGTTCCAAAGCATGGAGGGTCTATGATTGGGAACGTGGTATATCCAGTGAAAGGAGCATCTGCCTGCACTTCCTTTGAAGAATTGGGGGTGTCACTTAACCAGCATAAAGCCCCACCAACTCCTCTAATTCTTCTGGTAGACAGGGGAGGTACTTTACTTCATTAGTTATCTCTACCGCCTCGCATTTCATGCTTATCATTATCTTACATGCTACAAGTTATAACCCTCTCCTCTCTTGAACACGCTTACTCTCCTATCTTTCATAAGCTTAAAAACTATGAAGTTTTCAAAACATATATCGATTAACGTAAGATTAGAATGTCAAATATTCCTATGGTGAGAGCTAGCAAATTTTTACAATTCATTAATTAATGCTATTGTGCTTCTGGGTTTGATTGTGTAATACTCTCATTTCATGCTTATCATTATCTTAGATACTAGGAGTCATAATACTCTCTTCTCTTGAACAAGCTTCCTCTCCTGTCTTTCTTAGGCTTATAAACTATAAAGTTTTCAAAACATATATCGGTTAACGTACGATTGGAATGTCAGATATTCCTATGGCATCGATCTATATTCTAACTTTTATGTCTATACAGTCTGTGAATTACTGTGGTCCCTTTGAGCTATAAAACACCAATCCTGCTCCTTTTCTGCTCTTGTTTGTTCCCAACCAATAAGCAAACAGGAAATTTCATCTTCTGATATATTATGAGGCCATTTCCCTCCTCAATTCAAGACAACTAACAGGCAGGAGCACACGGTGCCACAGCTATTACTTTAGAATTTAAGCAGCTTATTTGCTGGAAATCGTGTTATTCTAAATGTTCTTTTCACTGCATTAGATTGAGATGAAATTGGGAAAAGAAAATTGCTTTTATAAATGTTTTGATCTGATAGAGAGTGAGATTTAAATTGTTAATAACGGTTTTGTAAATTTCTTTATTTTATAAATAGGTTTTCAAAATTCTTTATTAATTGAATGATTGTAGTTTAATTAGTAACGCTGATGATATGTTTTTACATTGTTCTATTCACCAATCAGCCAGGTTTGTCTTCTGAATAATTTTAGCAGATTGAATCCTCCCACTTTTAACAGTTGGATCAAAGAATGAATTGTGGTATGGATGTATTTTTCCTCATAATATTATTCTCTACTATATAAAATCTAAATAATCTAATGCTTCAGTAGATGTTCCTAGAGGAAGAAACAATTTCCTTGTTTGATATCTTGTCATTTTTATTTATTAAACTAGTTTCCATGTGGTGCTCGGAGAACCCAATCTTTTTTGTTGCTTGGCAAATGGCTCTTATGTGATGATTATTTTAGTGCAGGATGCAATTTTGCTGTGAAGGCATGGAATGCACAAAATGGCTCTGCTGCTGCTGTTCTTGTCGCAGATGACCGCGAGGAGTCTTTAGAAACCATGGAGTCTCCTGAAGATGGCAAGGGTGCCAATGATTATCTTGATAAGATTTCAATTCCATCTGTGCTGATTGAGAAATCTTTTGGAGATGACTTGAAAAATAGCTTGGAAAAGGGTCAAAACATAACCATCAAGCTTGATTGGACTGAATCCATGCCTCATCCTGATAAACGTGTAGAGTATGAGTTCTGGACAAATAGCAATGATGAGTGTGGAAGCAAATGTGATGATCAATTAGATTTCGTGAAAAACTTCAAGGGCCATGCCCAAATATTAGAAAAGAGTGGTTTTACTCAATTTAATCCACATTATATAACATGGTACTGCCCCAGTGCCTATATTTTGAGTAAACAGTGTATATCACAATGCATCAATCATGGAAGGTATTGTGCTCCAGATCCAGATAAGAACTTTAATGAAGGTTATGAGGGAAAGGATATTGTTATAGAAAACCTCAGGCAGCTTTGTGTCTTCAGGGTTGCTAATGAAAGTAATAGACCTTGGGTTTGGTGGGACTATGTTATAGATTTCCACACAAGATGCCCTATGAAAGATAAAAAATACAATAAAGAGTGTGCTGAGAGCGTCATCAAATCTCTAGGTGAGATGAGGATTCCAATTGAAAAGTAAAATGTCTTTGTCATTTTCTTAAGTGCTCATTCCTCTTTGTCAATTTGTTGTCAGGCTTGTTCGCAGACAAGGTCCAGGATTGCATGGGTGATCCACAAGCTGATGCAGAAAATCCTGTACTGAAGGCAGAACTGGATATGCAGGTCAGTACCAGTTTGTGCTGATTTCTTCTTTTGTGCATCTCACTGGTTGCTGATAGCCACATATAACATGGACTTTGTGTTGGTTAGGTAGGACAAGGCCGTGGTCATATAACTACCCTGCCAACTCTGGTCATCAATAATGTGCAGTATCGAGGTCTACATTGCTTCATCCTTCTAGTGCACTATTTTCAGTTATATTATTGCTTCATCCTTCTACATTGCTTCATCAGAATGCACATTTGATTGTATTTAATAACTAATAAAAAATCAGAATACAACATATTTCTAATTTTCAATTAATAGTAAATATGATCAAAATATCCATTCTGATAACTGGACATCCATTGTCCTGTTTTTGAACTGCTGGAAATTTTATTTATATGCATATTCCTGTGCACTGTCATGCCATATATTGTGTATTAATTAATGTCTATTGTAAACAAATATACCGATGATAGTTGATAAATATTGTGCTTTGTTTCATATTTTACCTTTTAATTATATTAGAATTTTCTTCTCCTGAAAATAAATATGTTAACATTAAGAATTAAAAGAATATAGCTAGATTTCAAAAAAGATTTGTATGTCATCACATTGAAATGATAGAGCTGGAAAGCAAAAGATTACATAGCCTTCCAATAGAAACAACTACAAACTGCGCAAATTCATGGTCTTAGGAAGGAAGTAGCTAACAAACAAGATTCATGCCTGTACAAGGGAAACAACTAGCAAATCATCAGGTTAACATCATTTTTTTAATAGAAATAAATTTATGGTGCAAGCAGTGAAACATGGGATGCGTCCTCACACCAGAGATGGCAGAGATGGCCAGGAGTCTCTAGGACATCTTGGGGATGCCCAGGAGTCCCTTGAGCATCTCAGGGACTTCTGGAAGCTTCCTTAACCTCGACATCTCAAAAGTGCTTTTTAGAATATTTTAAAAATTATTTGCAAGCAAAACATACCCATACATACATGGATGCATATGTTTTGCTGATTGAAGGACATTTTCAGATCATTTGGATGAGCAGTTTATATAAGAGTTTGTAGGTGCTGTTGCATACATTATTGCTGATTACACTCACTAACCTAAATAAAATTCAGAATTGCAGTTTCTATGTTGGCGTTTTCATGTTTATTGCTACTGCCATATTTATCCAACAATTTGTTGTTTAATTCCATTTTGTATATGATCAATTTTAATGTATAAGGATTTCTATAATATGGTGAATGACAGTATCATTGTCTATTAAATATTAGTCATTAGCAGCAGTCATTGGACTTATTTGATACTTGAAAAAAATATCTTAGTATTTAGTATTTGCAATTTTGCTATTTTACTAATTTACCAAAGTTTTATTTGAAATGTAATTTACTATATATCATTTCATAACTAATTTTGCCCCCATCCCCCACTCTCCCCTCACCCTCACCCCACCCTTGCTGTGCCCCAGCCATCTCTGAACTTATAATTTTGGTCCCCTTGTTCCCGAAACCCATCCTGCCATCCCCCTCCTCAAAAAATGGTGAAACACAGGCTGCAAGGCAACAGTAGTATTACGGGGCATGAGGTTATTCAGTCCACCACCTAGCAATTCCCTGCTATCTTTCACAAGTTTCTTGTAAGAGTAGCATTGCCATTATCCTTAAGCTCTTCTGACTTTGATTTGTATAAGACCTGGTGGAGAAATAAAAAGTGCCAATCAAAATAATTATCCTGAGGAGGAGGCAGGTCGAACCAAAATGTTGCTTTGTCATTAGCAGTTGTAGAGTAGTGCCTCTCTGACAGCTATGCATGCAGTAGTATGAGAATTCAAGAAGCTGTGTCTCTGGCGTTGATAGGAAAATGAGATATAAAAAGATGGTGAAGTGGAACCTTGCCACAATACAAGAGACATTCCCCCAATAATAAAACAAAGTTCTAAAGATGCTGTAATTCTAGAAGATTAAACGTTTTACTTACAGATGTGGTGCTCAATTCAGTCATGTTGTGATCTGTATCCAGTGTCTCCTTCATTATAGTTGCATGAGTAACTACATGGATTAATTTTATGCAATAGCTTTAAAAGTGCTGCTACAAGAAGGCACTTCATGTTGACAAAGGCTGGTTTGAAGGCCATCCACTTCGATGACTTGCTTGCTATTGTAAACACTGTGCTTTTGATATTAATAAAATAACTTATTGTAAAAACCTTTGTTCTTTTTGTAACATCTTGTGCTTTCATTTTAATTTCATCTTATCTTCTATTATGACAGGAAAACTGGAGAGAAGGGCTGTCTTGAAGGCTATATGTGCACTATTCAAAGAAACTACTGAGCCACTAATTTGTTTGAGCGGAGGTGGATTCCATAACTTTCTATGTTTAGTTTTGATGATATAAGTGTTTTAGCTTTCCCAATCCATTAACATTATTAGATTTCCAGAATCCATTTCTAAAGCTGTTAGCTTCTGGACTCAATTGTGTATGCTTTTTTAGTATCAATGTTTTGGATCACATTTTACTTTTCTATTCCTTCACTCTCTCATCCTGATGATGGAACGTAGAGTGTGATCCAAAACATTGATACTAAAAACATATACACAATCGAATCTAGAAGCTAATAGCATTTCTCAATCCAACTCATAGTAAATGTATAACCTCCAAGTTGATTGGAAGAAAACTGATTTTCTTGAAAAGAAACTCATATGTTGTTTTGTTATTTTTTCACTGATGTTGTTTTTTCCTAACATAGTTTACATTTTTCCAAACATCTCGCATCTAATTTTGTTATAACGTCACGATATTATCCAGCTTGACTTATTTTTTATGCAGATATAGAGACAAATGAATGCATGACAAATAATGGTGGCTGCTGGCAAAATACGAGGGCTAATATAACTGCTTGTAAGGTATCTATTTACAATTAATGTTAGAACCTGATTTTTGCATATGGTTATTCATCTCATGCTGCAAATTACAAGCACAAGAATATCGATTTGAATTCATCAGGATACCTTCAAGGGCAAAATATGTGAATGCCCCCGAGTGTCTGGAGTTCAGTTTCAAGGAGATGGCTATTCACATTGTGAAGGTTTGTTGAATCTAAATCTATTTTGATAATATTGCTTGATATTGTATTATGAAAGAAAAGAAAGCAAATGGAGTGTGAAAGGGTTAACAGACAGTACATATCAACTGATTATCAAAATTTACATAAAACGACATACCTTTGTTTGGCTTTCAGCTATACACATTGTTCTCTCTGGTGGTAGGGTGCATTTATATTTATGTAGAGATTATATAAAATATCTTAAACTTTGATAATGCTTCAAATCTGTTTTAGATTTAGATTTTTGCTCATGTTTTGCTTCTTCATAATGTAACGTTGTGACATGCAAACATTGAGATTGAACATGCAAGATAAATGATATAGATTTTCGAGGAATTAATTTGATGAAATACAGAGGATCAAAGTTAGCCAATGGTCATTCTTGTGATATAGAAATGTATTACTTTTTATAAACACCTGTTGCTGTTACAAATGAAAAAATGCACATTGCCTCATGTAACACATACCTGGAATGCCTCCATAGATAAGATAACAAACCCTCTGAAGCTCTACAAGAGGGATCTGATGGATCTCTAAAATTTGGCAAATTTTAGAATCCCAAATAGCACAACACATTGGATGGGCGGAGCATTTCTACCTACGGATAGTAGCTGCATTTGATGGTGTTATTTATGAGACTGAGGGTGCCGCACTTGCTGGAGGAAATCACCAAAGGCTGTATAAAACAGGGAGTTGCTACAGCTGAGCCAAATAATCCATTGGAGGTATCATACAAATTACAAAGTATTTGCCAGGAGGCCGTACAGAATAGAGACTAAGCTGTAAGGGTTTTATACAGACTGTATTATATTGAGGATATTGAAAGTGAAAGCATGCTGGAGTATCACTGTCATTAGAAAATATTAGAGACGTCTGCAAATCTGAAGGTGAAGCCACTGTCAAAAACCATACTTGAGTGGAGTTTTGAGGGGAGACTGTAGCACACGTCTGGGACAAAGAGGACTATACTTCTTATTGTATGTAATGCTGAAGCCAGGTAATTCAAAAGACAAAACTAAAGCACGGAGAAGAATCCACGTGATTACACCACCTGCCGTTATGAATAATCCAGCGGTCACAATGAATCCCGATAAAAGTGAAATTCGCACTTAGCTTGAGCGTTTCCGGTAAGCATAGAATTCTAAACGATCTCATTACCTGACAACACTGCACAATTTCATGACGATAAAGTGAGCACGGAGGTTGGAAAAGCTTTGCTATACAGACACAGCACAAAGTCGAATTGGACAGACGCGATGGTTCACAAATTCAGCTCCCACTGGTCCCGACAACTGTGCCGAAATGGACAAACCACAAAAAGTATTCAGAGGAGGACACGTTTGAAATATCACACTGTGTATGGTTCGCATATACAGGATCCCAATGAGTCCATATTAAGAGGAGACTATCGTATTTTCGATGATAAAAGTAGTCTATTTATTAAAACGAATAAAGATATGAAACGGTGAGGTAGGAAATAAACAAATATTTGATACAAATGATGAGATACGATGCAATAACAGATACAAGGACCCCGATAATCTCAACAAATGGTTAAAATAATTAAGTTCTTTAATCAAACTCATTTGGAAGGTGCGATTAAAAAATTGAAGAAGTGCAAAGCTTTGAAAGACACGTTTTGGCTAAAAGTCATGTCATTTCATTTGAATAGGAGGAATATAAATAGAAGATGTATTTGTAAGCAAGAGGAGAGACATCCGAACATTCATTCAGATATTCAGAAGAAGAGATAAAATATTTATTATTTTGTATGGAGAGATAAGGGCAATATTATGATTTTGTAATAAAGTCCATTATTTTATTTTTAAAATAAAATAAAAATGTCTTTTGTTTATCTTTAATGGCGTGGAGATTTAAATTGCAGGCGAATCGTCCTTCATAATTATATTTTAAAATTCTATATATGATTTTGTTATTAGATAAGTGGACATGATCAATTAAGCATTTTAAATTTGATCATTGCAGGTGTTGTGAAATATTTAATTGTTTCCGCAACTGTGTCCAGTTTGTCTCAGTGGAGTTAAAATTCAATTTGGACTAATTTAAGATTGCATTATAATCGGTCTGTCGCATCTAGATTATCAAAATTATTGGCAGTATAAGTGCATTGAACATTATGAAGTTTTATGTAAAAATTCACTGAAGTTGACTCTATTGCCCGGATAAGCGAAGGCATTGGTCTTTCTATTGAAGTCAGAAAATCTATATTCCTCCTGCAAGCATCAAATTCATTATTTACAAAGTTTATACAAAACATTCAATCATCAAGTATTCAGCATCCAGTTTCAGTTTCATTCTGATCGAGTTCAAGGACCTTGCCAGCCAAGGAACTCGTAAAGTTTAAATTCGCTATAGAAAATCCTTGAACTGGGTAGTCAGTGTTCAAGGTGAAGGTTTACCCGCCTGGGTGTAGCGGAGCCCAAAGTGCAGGGGAATCTAAGCGATTTCCGTTCGTTGGCCAAAACTGATTGAGAAGTCCTATCAGAGAAGTGGCAGGCTCTTGGATTTCCAATCTGCGGTTTTGGGAACCAACAGGATCAACGATGATGTGCAATTGTGAATCATGAGATGAATTCACCAAGTGGACTGATCTGGATTTTTGTCCAAAAAGCCAAACCTCTCGGGTTTACTGAACCTGCAAGCTGAAGCTCTGAAGGAAAAGTTTCTTTAAGATAACAAGTCAAGAATGAATCCTTGTTTCTACCTTTTCCTCCCTTTTTAACACTTTTCCTTTTTGTAAGTAAGACTTTATTTTATTTCTCTTTTAATATAATTTTTCCCCCTCAAAATTGACTTTACATTATAATTTGTCATTGACATTATTATAAAGACTTTATAAAATAAAACATGTCCAGCTGCTAACTATTAAAATAAAAATAATCCCATTGGACTTAGGACTATTTACATTTAATTTATTAATTTATTCCCATAAATAAATCCAATTAGCCTACAGCTAATAATCTTTTTTAAGTGATCACTTGGACAAAAGGGGACATTACAATTTTCCCACCCCAAGATTGCTTTTCCTGAAGCCATCACATGTATCAGATCTGCAGCAAGCTCAAATGTTTCATTCAATATCTGGATTCAAAATTAATCTAGGATCTTGGCATGTCTTGTCATGTATATCTCCTTCAAGGTGTTGTTGCTCCACTATGATATAAACATCATTATGCCCAAAGCTGTGAAGCAACTTATCATGATTCCAATAATGTTGTACACCAAAGATGCCAATGCTGGGATCACATATTAGCATGCTCTCACACCAACAAAAAGTGGAGTAAATGTCTTCTATCATGTCACCAATACCATATGTCCATTTACATCTGAAAGAGCTCCCATGGACATGAAAACTTCATTACAATCATGTCAATCTACCGTATGCTGCTGGAAATTCCACTCAAAATGATGCAGCAATTGCCTTCAATGACAAAGGACGATGGAATCTCATCATTGTACCAACCTCCGTCAAAGGAAGATTGATCCTAATCTTTCCAAATCCTCCAACTAGACGCTGTCCGAAAGGACCAAACAGAAGTCCTTGTGATCAATAGTGTGAAACAACCATCTGCCACCATTTCGAGAACTCTAACCCACTAACTATGAATTAAAATTTCATGCTCAGAAGTGTAGAACAACCCTCTATCCTTGTGATGTTACTCAAACCCAAAAGGTTTGAACCTGAAGCACTACTAACCTCTACATGCCCATACCTTTCTAAGGTGTCTTCGTTTCTCTCTTGTGTACCTTTTTTGAGGAAAGATTGTTCCTCCATGAGTGCTGGCCTATGAGGCGTGTCCTGCTGCAAGTAACATAAATTACTAGTTGCTAAAGCTGATCCTTTTTTTATAGCTAACAAAATCCATGGTGTAGAATGCAAAACAAACCAAACATTATCAAATTGAAAGATCTTCTTCTCAGTAGGCAATATCTCAGTCTCTAATAATCAGCCCTCTAAGGAAAAATACCTCATATGATTTTAGCAAATGTTCTTCCATAATGTATGATGCATGTTCAACCAGAACAAAATCAATAATATTTCCTTCTATACAAATAGGTACAACACTAGTGGTTGGTCCATCAAGTGAGTGTCCATTATCATCATAGCTTTGAATCTTCAAAGGGCTCTCTAAAAGAGGAAACTCGTGAACCTCAAGATGCAAACTTGTTGTGACCTATTCGCACATCACCCATCAAAGATAGGACCCTATCTTATTTTTGGCTTGCCCTTTTTCGATTTTGTGTTTTCTTGGTATCCCTACATCTAGTCTACTAGGTTCCTCTTGTTCTAATTAAGAAGAGATGATCTTGTGTAATGCCCCACCAAGGAACCCTTGGAAACAAGGGTTAAATATGCACAAAACAATTTTTTTTGAGAATACATATCTTATCAAGTGCATTAGATAACCACAAACATACGCATGAAACCACATATTAGAGATGACATGCGATCACAATATGATTGTATGCAAGCAACCATCAACGGTCGGCCATCGAGGACACTACAATATCCCTAGGAAAGTACAAGCGAGAAGTTGTCAACAAGAAAGAAATTGAAAACTTCACTAGTGATTATAAGTTCGAACTGTCTTGATTCAAATGGTCTCTACTCGAAAGAGGGTATCGGGAATAGTAATTAGGTTTTCTAGAAGGTGGATGAAAGTGCCCACTGGCCTTGATATGACACTGGATGGCATACCAAGAAAATAGAGTTTCGTACAAGACAAGATTGGGTCCCGTATGGAAAATAACTCCCTTATGACAATTTATGGTGTCCTGTATGAAATTGCATTCTATGTCGTAGGAGTCTCATACAATCCCTCCTTTGAAGGCCATAACTTTTGCATCCATCATCCGATTAATTCTGTTCAAAATGCATTAGAAAGCTCTTGACAAGATCTATGACATGATGGATCTGAAACCATCCTAGGACATCAATTTTGTTCACCATTCTCATGAGTTAAGTAAAGTCTAAAAGAAGGTGACCTTTGTTGTCAAAAAATGTAACAAATGAGTCCCCTTAGTCCAGCAAATGGTTAGGCATGCTGATGTCAATGTAGGGTATGAAATGAAAGATAGCTCCACATTGGGGAGCTAAGTTACCAGATTCTCTCCTGGACCTAGGAATTCCTAGTTCAATTTTCTCAAAAGTTTGGTCCTTGTTAGATTTTGTCAAAAGTCTGCTACAGAGAGAGAATTTCACTTGGAATTCTCTGAGAGGAACCCTGACAAAATTTAGATTACTTTCGGGTGACTTTGGTTTCTAGCAGAGGAACCCAGATAGAATTTCAGAAAATTTTGATAGAATTTAGTCGAAATACACCTTTTGTTTACTTAATCAATTATTATTTTGCCAAATTAGATTCAATTTACTTATCATATTTTATTTGAATTCTACTTGAGAAGAGGAATTGAGATGTATAAAAGTGCCACGCATCTTTTATAAAATGTCTTTAATACCATAATTCATGCATATAGCCTAACATGTATAGAAAAATATGGATTGAACAAAATCTAAAGAGATCTTTACCGTAGATAATTTTGGATCCAAAGCCCGCTTTCTTGGTTTCATCCAGTTTGATCCGAAGCTACTTTCTTTGAGTCATCCAATATGATAGTTAATGTGTGAAGCTTACAATGTGGTAAAAATACAACCTTGGCCTTAAATGGGCCCACAACATTACTTTTTGTGCTTCTAATTTGCAGCAGGAGATTGAGGATGATTTACTTGATGGCTTTTTATGATATTTGATCAATGATGGCTGATTATTAATGTTGACATTATTGTTTTTGAACTGAAACATTAATATGGTGGTGTATTTTGCTATGTTGCTTTAATATTAACATAGTGGTGTATGAGAACTTATTTGCTGGTGCATCTATGTTCACGCACATATAAAACAAAAATTCTCATATGGACGAATTTCGAACCTGAATCTCAAACTCAAATCAGCACCCAGATCCGAACCGACAACTTAGTTGGGGAGTAGTGGATACATGCATATCGAGACATCATCCACTTGATTGCAATTGAAAGCATAATTAGTAGACTACACCAAGACTCAATGAATATCAACTACATGAGCATTAGATAATTTACTGTAAGTACATAAATGAAGAGCATTAAAGTACATACATCCCAAGTCAAAGGAAGTTTAATATGGAGCTCTCAATGCTTGAACACTCTGAGTCTTGAGGAAGTCTATCCCTATATTCCTATCTTCGACATTCGTATTGTTAGCAATGCCCCCCAACCACATGGTACCTATAGGCCCAACCTTCTGTGCTTGTAGAGATAGCAACCTAACAACAAATGTAAGGCATACATGCAAGAGAGTGGTTTAACACACACACACACCAAAAAAATGCATAAACTCATAGGACATCATTAGGTCCAATGCTGTACACTAGTAAAGAATGCAATCATACATGGAGGACACTCATCACAAGATCCATTATCCAAATACAAATAAGAGCCCATACAATATCGGTACAATCAGGGTACTACTCAGTTTTAACAAAGGTTAAGCGTGGAGACTCGTAAATGGAGTGTCATCAAATAGCTCACAAAGTTAGTGCAACATTGAGCTATCTCCTCACATCAAGGATGCTCGACTAAGCAATATCAACATCCGTAGATGGCAAGGATACTTTGTTCCATATCAATGCGCACATATAATGACAAGGTACTATGCCATATCAATGCCCTCAAACGATGACAAGGCAAGACATACCATATCTATAGCCTCAAATGACAACAAGGTAGTCAATCACATTAATCTCTTTTTAAGTTTAAATACCCCATTCATTTATTAAGTTATTAAGATCTCATCCAAGGGATACCCTAGGATGCCTTTGTGTCCCAACCCGCCTTGGAGAGCTGCTTTACTCCACTACAAAAACACCAACCAAGCTCATCTCATCGTTTCAATGAAGAATAAAGAAAAAGCAATGCAAATATAAAGCAATAAGGCAAAACCCATAAAAGACTCTCAAAGTCATAATCCACAAACATTGTGATGTTTTGAACACACAGGTGAGGGTTGAGAGGCTCTGATGGTGCCTCAGAAGGGTCGTACGGTTGCAACCAAGATTGCACAGTAGTGCCTGAGAGGGTTGCAAAGACACCATACGGTAGCTAGTTGATAAGACGTACATACGGTTGAAATGGAAAGATCGTACGGTGGTGACTGAGGTCCGTACAATGATGTCTAGGTAGCCATACTGTAGGTGTAATTGCAGTATGAATGGGTTGCGGGGTGCAGAACTGTAGATGGCTGTACGAAATATATGGAAGGCCATACGGTGATTAAAGAGGCCCGTACGATATTTAGGAAATGCTGTACAGTAGAGGTGAGGGCAGCCCGTACGTATGGTGAGGCTAAGTGTCGGTACGGTAACAGGATAGAGGGTGTACAGCAAGGAAAAGAAGAGGGGTTTGATAGTGAAATATAATTAATACGAGCAGGAAACTAGACACACTTGCGCTAAATAATGACAATATCAGACAATAGCATATAGTATTAGAAAACCATAATATAAATAGTATATGCCGAAAGATGATGCTCCGATTGGCCAGATCCGAGCAAAGTATTACATGCACCAACGGAATAGGGTGAGGGTTGAATCCCACTGAAACCGCATAAGCCAAATAGGGAAGGTCTTTCACTTCCGAAATGGCGAACAACAGAGAATCCCAACAGGAATTTGCAGTCTAGAGAAAAAAATCCGAAAGCATACCTAAAGACTTTCTACAAGCCATGCTTAAATACCCGTTGGGAAACCATCTCGAGGGTGTACAAAGATAGCCGACAACGACACAAACTTCAAACACAAAAATAAAAATGGGTTCGAGACACATTAAATCAATCAGCTTGTTACAAAGGTTTAATTTATTATTTATTTTATAACGGGAACATTATAGTCCTCTCGTCCCAAAGTTTGCTTGTCCTCAAGCAAATGCAATGTAGGGTGCTAGAGAATGTGCCTGCCTTCCCACATTGCGTCATCCAACGGTAGGTGTCACCAGCGTACCAAGTATTCCTTCACAGTGCGGTTTTGTAGGGTCTTTTCATGTACTTAGAGGATCTCGACAGTTTCCAAAATGAGCTTTCCTTCTTCATTGAGTGGTGGAAGGTCGGTAGCAACTGTGACGTTTCACCCTATGGCTTTTTTCAGGCAAGAAACATGGAAGACATTATGAATGTGACTCCCTTCCGGAAGTTCCAGTTCGTATGCTACTTCACCAATGCAGCAGACCACGCGATAAGGACCATAAAATCGATGTTTCAATTTTTCCTTTCCTGTTCCCTTTAATGAAGACTGTCGGTATGGCTGGAGCCGGAGATAGACCAGATCCCCCACTTTGAAATTCCTATCTTGTGTTTGTCGGCATACATCTTCTGTTGATTTTGTGCGCACTCTAGGTTTTCTTTTAAGCACCTCAGTATGTCCTGTCCCTCGCCCTTGGTGCACGACTATCACCTAGAATTGTGTTGATGGAGAGGGGTTCGTACCCGTACAGAGCTTTGAATGGTGCCATTCCGATGGACATGTGGTACGTGGTATTGTAGCAATATTCTCCTAGATGGATCCATTTTACCCACGTTCACTGTTGTGCCGAAACGTAGTTCCGAAGGTAGCCTTCGAGCCATTTTGTTCACAATCTCAGTTTGTTCGTTCGTCTGCGGGTGGTATCTCGTACTTGGCAATAATTCTATCCCTGCCATCTGAAACAGTTTTGTTTAGAAGATACTGATGAGTCGTCTATCCGGATCACTGACGATGTTTTGGGGTAACCTATGCAAACGAAAAACTTCTCTAAAGAATAGATCAGCAACTTATATGGCTTGAAGGTCGGAAGGGATGGCGAAGAGATGTGCATACTTTGTCAATCTATCGACCACCACAAAAATACAATCCTTTCCTTTCACCTTGGGAAGCCCTGTTATGAAATCCGTTGATATACTTTCCCACTTATGTTTAGGAATTTGCAGAGGTCGTAGCAGCCCAACAGGAAGAGTATGTTCGGACTTGTTCCATTGGTAGACTGTACACTCTCTTACATACTGCAACACGTCCCTTTTAAGTCCTTTCCATGAAAACCTCTCCCGAAGACTTATGTAACTTTTGAGGAAGTGTAACTTTTGAGGAAGCCTGGGTGTCTAGCTAGAGGTGAGTCGTGCACTTCCTTCAAGATTTTCTGCTTCAATTTGGATTCTGGCACCAAGTATATCTGGTCTTTGTAGTAGATGATGTCATCCACCACTCTATACCGATCATCGTGAGTGTGGCCATCCATTATTTCACAGGAAAATGTATTTTTGGAATATTCCACTAACAGATGTGCCTTCCAATTAGCTGAAATCTGATCTAGTGAGCAGATGGTGGGTTTTTTGGACAAGGCATCTGCAACTATATTGTTCTTCGCTTTCACATATTTAATGTCAAAATCAAAAGATTGAACTTTGCTTACCCACTTTTGTTGCCATTTGTTCAAGTCTTGTTGCTTCAGAAAATATCTCAGACTGTTGTGATCCGTACGGATGACAAACTTGGCACCTACTAGATATTGCCGGAACTTGGTTAGTGCATGTACGATGGCCAACATTTCTTTGTCGTAGATGGAATATAGGTGTTCTGCTGGTGTAAGCTTCTTGCTTCCATAAGCAATGAGGTGTCTATCTTGCATCGGTACTCTTCCAATGCCTTCCCCGGATGTGTCACACTCCAAAATGAACGACCGAGTGAAGTCAGGTAGTGCAAGTATGGGACAAGTGCTCATGGCATTTTTCAGCTTATCAAAGGTGAGTTGTGCCTTTTCGTTCCACTGGAATGACCCCTTCTTCGTCAGATCCGTTAAAGGTGCGCTGAGCTGAGAGAATCCTTTAACAAACCTCCTGTAGTAACTGCACAATCTGAAGAATCCTCGCAAATCTGTGAGTGATTTTGGGGAAGGCCAATCAAGGATAGCCTGAATCTTCTCCTAATGCATTTGAACCCTGTATTTAATGATAACATGCCCCAAGTACAATATTTCTGCCATACCAAATTCACATTTGGATTGCTTGGCGAATAAGGACTGTTCCTCCATGATACTTAGAACTTCATTTAGATGCTTCAGGTGCTCCTCGCATGTCTTGCTATAAATAAGATCATCAAAGAATACCAACAAATACTTATGCAATTGTTTATTGAAGATGCGGTTCATGCATGATTGAAATGTAGCAAGTGCATTGGTCAATCTGAACGGCATGACCAGGAACTCATAATGTCTGTAGGGATAACGGAAAGCCATTTTCTCCACATCTTCCCTCATGCGGATCTGATGGTATCCAAAACAGAGATCTATTTTTGAAAAATAGGCCGCGCCATGCAGTTCATCCAGTAGCTCATCTTTCCTTGGAATGGGATACCTATTCTTTATTGTTTTTTTGTTTAATGCGTGGTAGTCCACACACATGCGCATCGTTCCATCCTTTTTGACCAACACCACAGATGATGTGAATGGGCTAGAACTGGGACGGATCCATCCTTTCTCTAGCAATTCTTGAATCGCCTTTCGATCTCATCCTTGAATTTCTTGGGGAAGCGGTACAGTGTGGTTATGACTGGCTTTGCTCCTGATTCCAATTCGATAGTGTGTTTAAACCCCCGATGAGGTGATATGCCAAGAGGAATGTCCATGAAAACTTTATCATGTCTACTTAAAATATCTTGAAGTTCATCATCTCGTAGAGGTGTTCGATGCCTCTTTATAGGTTCCACCAAGATAAAACAATGCGCAGCCCATGCAACGTCATCATGTTGAAAGATTGCCTCCATCCGATGCACAGAAACTTCCTTCGGACCTTCATTTTCCATTCCTCGGAGGACAACCTTCTTCCCATCAACCACAAAAGTGAAGTCCATCCGTTTGAAACTCTGAGTGTATTCGTCAAGGGTCTTCATCCACTGTATGCCAAGAATAACTTCCATATCAGCCAAGTCCTCAGTTACTGTGTGATTCGCCATTGTGATACTCAGCTGAGGAACAAGGTGCGTGTAGGGCACGAAAGTCCCTCTGGCTACCTTGACCTGAAAGCCTACATGGTCCTCCATAGGGAGACTTCTTCGTTTTACCAAGGATGAGTTTATGAAATTTAGAGTAGCTCCGCTATCCAACATCACTGCAACCCTTTGTCCTTGAAGGGTACCTCGTACGCGAAAAACTGTGCACCTCGAGCTGCTGGCCAAGGCAATGGTTCCTCTGCATTGAACCAAAGCGGCAATTCTCTCTGTACGGTTTAAACTGACCATGTTGGTGTCATTGTGGGGTTGGTTATCTTCGATTGGCATTTCTTCTTGTCCATCTTCATCATCGGATACAACCTCAATGTAATGGATCTTTCCCTTCCCGAGGCATCGGTGGCCAGGCTCCCAAGGTCCTTTGCAATTGAAACACAATTTCTTCCTTCGTAGTTCCTATCTGGTAGCTTCATCCAACGACGGCTTCTTGGGCAGAGGTTTGTCCCTTGGAAACGTCGGCAGTTTAGAATGTGAGTAACTTTGAGAGGATGAGGATGATGTTGATGATGATGCCATACTTTGTGCTTTATTGATTGCTTTTGACAGGGTGGCAGGATTGAACCCCTTCACCCAACCTTTCAGAGGCTCTGTCAGTCCGTCCATGAAAAGCACTACCCGCCTTCTTTCGGAAATGTCCATGACCAAAACGGAGAGTTTCTGAAATTCCGCAATGAACTGATCCACCGATCTAGTTTGTCTCAGTTGTGCCAAATCTTTGAAATTGAGCTCTTGATCTTTACCATCAAATCATTCTATCAATCTCTCCGTGAATTCCGCATAAGTATTTATCTGATCATGCCCTAATGTGATGGTGCCGTGGTGCCACCATTCATACGCAACTCCTAAGTGCAATGCAACAAATTTGATTGCTTCTTCCTTTGGCATAGGATTTAGTTGGAAGTAGGTATCGGCTTTCACTACCCACGCTTGCGCAGATATGGAACCCGATCTGTCAAATGGAGACAAATTTACCTTACTCAACTTTCTTCTGAGATCATCGTTAAAGTATCCTCTGTTTCCGCCTCTCGAATATCTCATTCTCAGATCTGTGTAATCTTTGTAGGATATATCTTCTTCAAGGTTTGCATTCTTCTAGTCTTCTCTCATCTCTTCGAAGGTTGGTTGTCTCCCTCCGTGTTGTGCCTTTGTCCGTGGTGGAAAAGTTGGCATGGATGGTCGAGAGCGTGCTGGCTGAGGGTTTGATTTACTCGTCACCGAGTCCGCGCTGTGACCATTTTGTTCTCCGAATATTTTTTTCTCCACCAACTTCATGAGAGTTTCGTCGCTGCGTATCAGTGATTTGTCCCTGACTCCTGGTAAGTTCCCTCAGTAGTGCCACAAGTTCGGTGGATGTTTCCCGTTCGTCAGCCATTCGATCAACAAAATGTGTCCTTCTCTTCCAGCTATAAACTCTCATTCACTATCCACAGGCTGGCAAGATCGAAGCGCTCTGATACCACTGTGATGTTTCCAACGCACAAGTGAGGGCTGAGAGGCTCTGATGGTGCCCCAAAAGGGTCGTATGGTTGCAACCAAGATCGCATAGTAGTGCCTAAGAGGGCTACAAAGACACCGTACGATAGCTAGTTGATAAGCCGTACGTATAGTTGAAATGGAAAGATCGATGGTGGTGACTAAGGTCTGTATGGTGATGTCTAGGTAGCTATACGGTAGGTGTAATTGCAATACGGATGGGTTGCGAGGTGCAGAACTGTAGATGGCCGTGCAGAATATATGGAAGGTTGTATGGTGATTAAAGAGGCTCGTACGGTGTTCAGGAAATGCTGTACGGTGGGGGTGAGGGCAGCTCGTACGTATGGTGAGGCTAAGTGTTTGTACAGTGACAGGATAGAGGGTGTAAGACAAGGAAAAGGAGAGGGGTTTGACAGTGAAATATAATTAATACGAGCAGGAAACCAGACACACTTGCGCTAAATAATGACAATATCAGACAATAGCAAATAGTATCAGAAAACCATAATATGAATAGTATATGCCGAAAGATGATGCTCTGATTTGCCAGATCCGAGTGAAGTATTACATGCACCAACGAAATAGGGTGAGGGTTGAATCCCACCAAAATCGCATAAGCCAAATAGGGAAGGTCTTTCACTTCCGAAATGGCGAACAATAGAGAATCCCAACAGGAATTCACAGTCCAGAGGAAAAATCCAAAAGCATACCTAAAGACTTCCTACAAGCCGTGCTTAAATACCTGTCGGGAAACCATTCTGAGGGTGTATAAAGATAGCCGGCGACGACACAAACTTCGAACACAAAAATAAAATGGGTCCGAGATACATTAAATCAATCAGCCCATTACAAAGGTTTAATTTATTATTTATTTTATAATGGGAACATTACAAACATGATAAACTTGATTGGTCTCAATGCCAAGAGTTCAGGTCACTTGGAGCATAACTTAACTACCTGCCTGGATGTGGTCTCAAATAGCCTACATCTGTGTATCACATATGATTTCAACCTCAAGAATGGAGTATGCCAATACAGTAGGCAACATAAAAGCAATCAAAGCAAGATAGGAGGATAACTCAACTCCAAAACACTAAAGGTGAGAAAACTGAGTGAAAACAATATTAGGACACTAACACTTAGCTCAATCGATCACTATACCGAGAGCACGATTTCTCATATAATCCATTAAACATCTCATTAGAACACGAGGAAGGCACCAAAATACCTAAAGGTTATAAAATATCCAAATTTCGACAAATCCGGCAAGGTAAGCAAATCAACAAAATTTACATCAAATGGTCATATTATGATTGCAGTAAGATACAACTAGACTGTCTTTTGTCAATTCCATTTTCACAGTCTTAAAATAGACATGAAATTCTATCCAAAATACTCACTTGTTCGTGCTGAGAAAATTTTGATAAAATCTAGGTGGCACACAAAATGAGGAAAACTTAAAAACACCCAAAAATTCAAACATCTCAGGATTCAATAAAATTAAAATCCATTTCCTATTTCGCACACAACATTCCAAAAATCTATTATATTTCAATTCTGGGCACGCATGCATAATCTGACAACATTATGGGGCAAAAAATACAAACCCTAAGCATGAAAATAATCAAATGCTCATTCTCGTCTAACTGTGTAATGGAAATAAATGAAGTGGTGAGGGAACAATAGTACTCAACCCACAAAACTATTGCAAAATATTTCATTCGAAATAACAAAGCCATTTAAAAATGATGAGATGCCCTACCTCACACCAAAAGAAGAAAACTGCAATGAAGAGTAAAAATTAAAGACCCAACCAAGTTGAATGAGATCTTTGATAAAGAGAAGCAATCCCAACACGAATCCGACTAGAAGCTCGACGCAAGAATTCGACAACCAAGTTAAACACAATGATTCTCCTCAATGCATTTTTTGAGCAAAATCCTCATTCTTGAAAACATGAAGTGTGGAAATGAGCTTTTCCCCACTATAAAGACTTTTATGAAAATGAATTTTAAATAGGTAACAAAAAAAATTAAATAAAATATTCGACCTTTTCCCAAATTAAAATAAATTGATTCCAATGAATTAGATTCCAACTAGACAAATTAGCCGATAATTAAAATAAGTATCAAATTCCCCCAAAACACATTAAAATCAACATTTTAATTAATCCATCTGTGGCCACTGAAGGGACTTCTAAATGCACAGACACACTCACGGGTCTAAACACAACTGCATAATGAATCCGGATGTACCACCCAACTCCCAAGTACCAGAGGAATATAATATAATAATCAGATATGTTGTCCATACAGGAATGACATTGGCTCAATATGCAAGGCCAAAGTTACTATCTCTTGTGCCCACTGCCAAGGATATAGCACACACTCAATTCTTGCAACTCCAGGTGAATGTGCTTGGTACCTGTTCACTAAAACATGCAAACATCAAGTATAGTTACTCATAGTATAAATAGTCAAAGCACATGAATATACATGACATCAAACGGTGAAGGGAACGGTATATTGTGTATATACATGACTTCATACCAACATCAAGGACAAAATGCATAGTAGTGGTGCAGTGAGTCATCACACCTCATATAATCACATTATCATTACAATTCAATTAAATTCATTTGAAAAAATCATTTTATGACTATTCTGAGCATATATCAATGAAGGTAAGCAGCTGAAATACCTAACAACATATATGGTACAATACCTCATAAAATCCCATAAAATCATCCTGATATATAATCCATAGTTTTGAATGCAAGTAGATGATATAATATCATAAGGTGCCATAATGCAGATCTCCTCAACATACTCGTAACAATGTAGTCTAACATGGAAATCAATACTACTACAGGAACTAGAATAAAGTGCAGTAATAAAATGCATCACATAGTGTAACCATTGATCACATTACATGGGTACTCACAAAATAACATCGTGATACAATCCAAATCCAGGTGACCATTACACATACCTCAGTGAAACCATCAAATCACATCAAAGCAAAACAAGACAAACACCAAGCTTAACCACAACAACAGTCTCAGAATGAACATAAGAAAAATTGGGTTGGGTGCATCTCACAATGCCAACATAATGCGTAACACAAGAATAGTCACCACATCACAAGATTAGCTCAACCAATCATAAAGGAGTAGAAGTACATATACAAAACCAAGATAGGGTGTCTCAAATCAGGTATACACCCAACTAAAGCACCATGGATCACAGAACTAGACAAAAGATACAACAACATAAATCAAATCACCCTGAAGGTGTAAACCTCTCATGGGTCCAACATGGTCATCCCAAAAAAGCATGAAAGTCTAAGTCATATCCATTAGGATGTCATGTAGAACACAAACGAGAGAGGCACTACATCTTGTTTAGGTCCAAGGTTGTGTTTTTCTCTTGCCTCTTAAGATCTTGATCATGAATTGCTTCTTGATTCATAATTGTGAAGTGTTGATTTTGAATCCTTTGAAAGTGAGCTAGTAAGGTTTCATGTTGTTGTAAAACCCCTGTATCAAGTTATAAGCACTTTAGTTCAAAATCTTGTTCTCTGCTACTTATCGACGAGGGAAAAAAAGTTTATGGCAAATATCATAGATAAATCGACGACTTATCAGGAAAATATTGAGAATTTTAAAAATGACGAAAATTTAATTAGAAATGCATTTTTTGCAAATTCAATACGGATATGCATTTTACAAGTCAGTAAATGAGTAAAGAAACCAAACAAGATGATCTAGATATATATGAATGCAATATGTAACAAAATTGCATCCTCATTTGATGGTTGTCATCCATATTCAGAGACTATGAACTCTATAGCAAACTAGAAATAGCACATTGTCTTTGTAAAAAGATAAGCAGATACAAATGTCAAGTACAATATGACACTAAACCTCATCTTCCTCTCCCCCTTTCCCCAAAAAAGAAAAAGAATTTAGAAAGCTTACGTGTGAATTCAGATTTGTTTGAAAACTCTCTTCGAAACCACTTCAAATCCACTTGTAATTGATCTACAAGGCTGCCAAAGACTATTCCTTTCCACCAAAACCTTTCTCCTCTCCTCAAACACTCAAAATTGCAAAATAAAAAATGAACGGGCAAGTCCTTAGGCATCCCAATTTTATTGGTGTCACTTAAGAGAAGTAGGTAAGTTATTGTGAAAAGTTCGCACTTTATCACAGAGAAGTGGCCAACTTATTGGCAAGAATTTAAGGTCTTCTTGATTTGAATTTCTCGCAAGAAAAGCTTAAATTTTCTTGTTTTGCAAAAGTTCTCACAAGAAGCAAAGATATCTGCCACTTCTTAGAGAGATTTTAATCTATAATAAGCACAGAGAAGGCAATCCTAAGAAGCAATGCAAAGGGGACACTAAATGTGTTTAATAGAGTGACATAGGATGCGGTAAGCACCAGAGGTGAATTGAAAGTCAGTAAGTCTGAAAATATTCAAAGGAAGAAAGCACGAGGAATAGCAACAAATAATTATGGGTCAAGCTTAGTACTAATAAGCATGGAGAAAAGTGGAAAGGGTTTGAGGGTCGGAAAATCTCAACCTAGGAATTTGGAATTGATCAAAAAAATGCACAAAACTTCTCTCCTTGAGGAATGAAAGCACTGATTCGACATCCACAATCTGAGTTACAAATGACTCGCCTCTAAGTCTCGAAGGCACATACCTGACATTTAAATGCAATTGATTCAAGATAAAAAAATCCTTTGTTTATGTACACACAACCATGATCCAATGAGCTAGTGTTCTCAAAGATTCAAATATGTCACCGAGCCCAAAATTGAATTTCCTTTAATGCTTGGAAATACAAAAATCTTTACTAAGTTCAATCTTACAAAACGTGTGAATCTATGTCCAAAAGCATGCTACTGTCTAGTTGGGAAATGCTAATTGAGATGGGAAATATGATGTAGAGAAGTTTTTGACATGCTCAAATGAAAGGCCCTTGAAACATATCAATTCAACAGTTTGAGTCCCTTAGTAAAGGCTAGGTTTTCTCATTCACATTTCACATATTAAAAAATTTTCTCAAACCATGTGTACTTGTTGGATAGGAAAGAAAGTTCAAACTTTGAACTCTGTTCTATCCATGATGATGAGATTTTTGATTTCAAAGCCTCAGTGCCTCTTGTTAGTTTTAGGTAGCTTGGATAGTTGTTCGTCCACATGTGATTAATTGGCAAATAATTGTTAAGAGTTACGATTAATTATTTGTTAATTAATTAACTCCTAGAAGCCACTAGTAACCTATTGGTTAGGTTGTTTTAATCGAGAAGCAACTAGAAACTTCTTGTTTAGGAAGCAACTAGAAACTTCTTGGTTGAGTTGTCTTGATCAAGAAGCAACTAGAAACCTCTTGGTTAAGTAGTATAAAAGGGGGTCAAGGGAGGCATTTGGAGACAGAACAAGAACAGAGAACAATAAGAGTTGTAGAAGCATTTGCAATGTTAGCAAATGAGTTTGCAGTGATAGAAAACAGTCTTGCAGTGTTAGCAAGGGCACAGTGATAGCGTTGCGGATAGCAGTGGGGAATATCAGTAGGGAAATTAGGAGGTTGTTTGAATGCTGCCAGTAAGAGGCAAGGAATTTTGTATCTCTTGATTCGCTAAAGTTAATATATTTTCCATCTGTAGAATTGGTTTTCCCTTAGGGGTTTTTCCAGGGACAATTTGTCCGAAAACATTTTGTTCTTTGTGTTTTGAATTTCTTTCCGTATTTTATTGGTGAAGCTGCAGTTGTGTTATTTTTCGATATTAGCTATGAATTTATTTTTGGTAGTTTAATAATTGTTTATGATAGGAGATTAATAATCAATGACTGCAATAGTGTTAATTTTCACATGGTATCAGAGTAGTGTTGAGGGTAGAAAAGTTTTGCCCTAGGAAAGAAATTGTGATCTCTTCAGAATTATTGCTCTAATCCCTTGAGATGGCTTCAGCTAGTTTGAGAGATTAGGACAGATTAGATGATGCCTCAAATTTTGGTGTTTGGAAGGCCAGAAATTCTTTATTGTTGGAAGAGAATGGTATCAAGGATTATGTTACCATTGTTGTACTTGTACCAACGGATGTGACACAGCTTGCAACATATAAGAAGGACGATGCCAAGGCAAGGAGGATTATCCTTGATGGTGTCAAGGATCATATTGTTCCACATATCGCAGAGCTAGATACAACGAAGAAGATGTGGGATGCCATTTTGAATCTATACCAGAATGCTACCACCAAAAAGAAGATGATTCTTAGAGAGAAGCTAAAGAATACTTGAATGAATTAGGGAGAAGACATTACAAGTTACCTCACTAGGCTTAGACTTGTCAAGGACGAGTTAGTAGTTGTTGGAGATAGTCCCAGTGATGACGAGCTAATGAGAATAGCGCTAAATGGGTTTTCTATACAATGGAGTGTCTTTGTTTAAGTTGTCAGTGGACGAGATACCTTACCGAGTTGGGATCGACTATGGACTGATTTCACTCAGGAGGAGTTTAGATTAAGTCTTGTCAATGGGGCCAACAAGAGTTAGAAAAGTGAGGTGGAATAGGAGAACGTTGCCTTAGCAGGGAAAGGGAAAGCAAAGAAGGGATCTAGCAAAGGATTGAACTCACAAAGTGAGAAGAAGAAGAAGGACCTTTCTAAGGTCAAGTGCTTTGGATGTCACCAGTATGGTCACTATGTCAGTGATTGCCCAGAAAGGAAGAAGGCAAAGAATTAGGTGGCAGCTTCAGCAAGTGTAGATGAACTCTCCAGTAGAATGGAAGATGAATTTGCACTTATAGCTTGTATGGTGAGCTCAACCTCACAGACTATCTGGTATATAGATAGTGAGGCATCATTTCATATGACAGGAGTTAGAGAGTACTTCTCTAGTTATAAGGAGAACACCAATATCCAGATTTCTATTGGAAACTTGTCCAAACTCAACCTAGTTGGGAAAGGGACTATTCAGTTTCAGAGGGAGAATGGAAAGATAATTCCAGTTCATGATGTGTTGCATGTTCTAGGATTAGGTATGAATTTGATTTCTGTACCTATTCTTTAGGACAGGGGGTATAATGTACTCTTTAGAGTGACATGTGTTGATTAAGCATAAGAATTGGAAATCACCCATAATTATTGGAGTTAGGAGTGGTCGCCTTTACAGGTTGCAATTTGACACTCCTAAGGCACTCATGAGCATTTGTAATCCTAGAGATCTTAGAGAGCTATGGCATAGTAGGATGGGCCATATTCATCATGGAGCACCCAAATTGCTTCATGAGACAGTGACAGGTGTTCCAGAGGTGAGCATAGAGCATGATGATGTATGTAAGGGATGCATGTTGGGGAAGTTTGTGAAAGCATCTTTTCCAAGGAGTAACACCAAATCTGAAGGTGTTCTTGATCTAGTGTATTTAGATGTATGTGGACCGATGTCTACAAAGTCTATCAGAGGATATGAGTACTATGTTACTTTTATCGATGATTTCTCCAAGAAGACTTGGATATACTTCTTGAAGACCAAGGATGAGGTTTTCAGTTGGTTCCAAGAGTTCAAGGCTCTAGTGGAGAACTCGACAGGAAAGAAGATAAAGGTTCTTCGGTTAGACAATGGAGGCGAGTACAAAGGAAATAACTTCCAGGAGTTCTATACTAGGGAAGGAATCAAGAGACAGTGGATTGTTCCTAACAATCCACAACAGAATGGAGTTGTTGAGAGGAAGAACCATTCTATATCGGAGATGACAAGATCTATGCTACATGACCAGGATATGCTCTGCTACTTATGGGCAGAAGCATGTAGTACAATAATCTACATTCAGAACAGGGTTCCACACAAGGTGCTAGGGAGGATGACACCAAAGGAAGCTTTCACAGGTAAGAAGCTTGATGTTATCCATTTCAGAATATTTGGGATTTTAGCATATTGTCATATTCCAGGTGATACACGTACCAAGTTAGATCAAACTGTAGAGGGGGGGGGGGGGGGTACTTTGTTGGGTATAGTGAAACCTCAAAGGCATATAAGATTTTTATCCCCAGAACCAGAAGAATTATTATCAGACGTGATGTCAAGTTCATGGAGGACAAGGCATTTAGAAGGTCCAGAGATTTGCCAGCAGATGATCAGAGTGAGCAGCCATCAAAAGCTCCAAGGCCTAGTCAAGGGCAGCAAAGCACAAGTACAATTACCAATACAAGTGCAGGCTCAGGTGGAGAAGTTTCACAGAGCATAGAGCAGCAGGTGCAAAAGGAAATGCATCTAGAAGACTTAGAGGTTGATATCACATCCTCTACAGTTGGCAGTAGAAACTTGAGGTTCAGGAGACACAAATAGATACTCAGGAGTTTGTGGGAGCTCCTAGGAAGAGTACTAGATAGCGGAGACAACCAAAATTCAATGACTATGTTGCATTAGTTAGTCAGTTGGTAGATAGTGAACCTTCTAGCTATTTGGAGGCTACAGAGCATCAAGTATGGCGAGATGCAATGGTTGAGGAGCATAACTCAATAATGTAGAATGATGTGTGGGAGGTAGTTCCTAGACCAATAGATAGAGCATTATTTGGATCATGCTGGATCTATAAGATAAAGCACGGTGCAGATGGTAGCATCGAGAAATACAAGGCAAGATTCGTGGCCAAGGGGTTCTCCCAGAAGGAGGGAATAGACTATGAGGAGACATTTGCTTGAGTGGCTAGGTATACTTCTATACGAGTTGTGATCTTGTTTGCAGCACAGATGGGATGGTAGATCCATCAAATGGATGTCAAGACAACGTTCCTTAACGGTGAGTTAAAGGAGGAGGTATACATAGAGCAACCAGAAGGCTTTGTAGCACACAAGAAAGAGACCCATGTGTGCAGATTGAAGAAAACATTGTACAAACCCAAGTAGGCTCCTAGAGCGTGGTATGAGTGCATTGACACATACTTGGAGGAAATGGGCTTTGTGAAGAGTAAAGCGGATGCTAACCTCTACTACTTGGTGGTTGGGGGTGAGATTCTCATTCTTGTTCTTTATGTAGAAGATTTGTTTCTTACAAGTTCACTAGGGCTCATAGAAGACTACAAGAGGGACCTTGTAGAAGAGTTTGAGATGAAGGACTTAGGACTCATGCACTACTTTCTAAGCATGGAGGTGTGGTAGATAGATGGAGAGATTTTCCTTGGTCAAGGGAAATCATGTATTGAAATCTTGAAGAGATTCAGGATGGAGGATTGCAAAGCCATGTCTATAACCATGATCATGAATTGGAGGAAGGTAGATACATCTAAGAAGGATGCAGATCCTACCTTATACAGACAGTTGATTGGTTCACTTATGTATTTGGTCAACACTAGGCCAGATATAGCATTTGCAGTAAACTCTCTTAGTCAGTTCATGGTTGAACCAAAGAGAATGCATTGGACAATAGCCAAGCATGTATTGCATTACTTGCGTGGTACAGTTGAGTATGGGATCAGATATATCCGAGTTGAAGGTATCAGGTTGATGGGCTATATTGATGTAGATTGGGCAGAAAGTACAACGGACAAAAGGAGCACTTTAGGGTGTTGTTTCAGTTTGGGATCAGGAGTTGTATCTTGGTTTAAAAGGAAACAGAAATCTATGGCTTTGTGTTCAACAGAAGCAAAATATGTAGCAGCTAGCATGGCGACATGTGAAGCTATATGGCTTCGGAAGTTGTTAGTAGCCTTGTTTGTTCAGAAGGTTGAGATTGCTGTGATACACTGTGACATTCAGAGTTGCATCAAGTTGTCTGAGAATCGAGTGTTTCATGATAGGTCTAAACATATAGACATCAGATATCACTTTATTAGAGATTGTGTACAACGGGGGGTTTGTTGAGCTACATTACGTACCTACAGAGGAGCAGGTAGCAGAGACTCTAACAAAGGCATTGGGGAAGGCAAAATTCATCTTCTTCAGAGATAAGTTGGGTGTCATGCAGAACAACTTCCTCGCAGAGGGAGTGTTAGTTTTAGGTAGCTTGGACAGCTGTTCGTCCACATGTGATTAATTGGCAAATAATTGTTAAGAGTTATGATAATTATTTGTTAATTAATTGACTCCTAGAAGCCACTAGTAAAGCAGATGTTAACCTCTACTACTTGGTGGTTGGGGGTGAGATTCTCATTCTTGTTCTTCATGTGGACAACTTGTTTCTTATAGGTTCACTAGGGCTCATAGAAGACTACAAGAGGGACCTTGCAGAAGAGTTTGAGATGAAGGACTTAGGACTCATGCACTACTTTCTAGGCATGGAGGTGTGGCAGACAGATGGAGAGATTTTCCTTGGTCAAGGGAAATATTGCATTGAAATCTTGAAGAGGTTTGGGATGGAGGATTGCAAAGCCATGTCTATACCCATGATCACGAATTGGAGGAAGGTAGATACAAGGAGAAGGATGTAGATCCCACCTTATATAGAGAGTTGATTGGTTTGCTTATGTATTTGGTCAACACTAGGCCAGATATAGCATTTGCAGTATACTCTCTTAGTCAGTTCATGGTTGAACCAAAGAGAATGCATTGGACAGTGGCCAAGCATGTATTGTGTTACTTGCGTGGTACAGTTGAGTATGGGATCAGATATGTCCAAGATGAAGGTATTAGGTTGATGGGCTATACTGATGCAAATTGGGCAGGAAGTACAACGGACAAAAGGAGCACTTCAAGGTGTTGTTTCAGTTTGGGATCAGGAGTTGTATCTTGGTTCAGTAGGAAGTAGAAATCCATGGCTCTGAGTTCAGCATAAGCAGAATATGTAGCAGTTAGCATGGCGACATGTGAAGCTATATGGCTTCGGATGTTGTTAGTAGCCTTGTTTGGTTAGAAGGTTGAGACTATTGTAATACACTGTGACAATCAGAGTTGCATCAAGTTGTCTGAGAATCGAGTGTTTCATGATAGGTCTAAACATATAGACATCAGATATCACTTCATCAGAGATTGTGTACAATAGGGGGGTTGTTCAGCTACAGTACATACCTATAGAGGAGCAGGTAGCAGAGATTTTGACAAAGGCATTGGGGAAGGCAAAATTCATCTTCTTTAGAGATAAGTTGGGTGTCATGCAGAATAGCTTCCTCGTAGAGGGAGTGTTAGTTTTAGGTAGCTTGGACAGCTATTCATCCACATGTGATTAATTGGCAAATAATTGTTAAGAGTTACGATAATTATTTGTTAATTAATTGATTCCTAGAAGCCACTAGTAACCTATTGGTTAGGTTGTTTTAATCGAAAAGCAACTAGAAACTTCTTGGTTGAGTTGTCTTGATCAAGAAGCAACTAGAAACCTCTTGGTTAAGTAGTATAAAAGGGGGTCAAGGGAGGCATTTGGAGACAGAACAAAACAGAGAACAACAAAAGTTGTAGAAGCATTTGCAGTGTTAGCAAATGAGTTTGTAGTGATAGCAAACAGTTTTGCAGTGTTAGCAAGGGCGCAGTGATGTCAGTGGGGAATATCAGTAGGAGAAATTAGGAGGTTGTCTGAATTCTGCTAGTGAGAGGCAAGGAATTTTGTATCTCTTGTTTTGCTGAAGTTAATATATTTTCCATCTGTAGAACTAGTTTTCCCTTTGGGGTTTTTCCGGGGATGATTTGTCCGAAAATATTGTGTTCTTTGTGTTCTGAATTTCTTTCTGTATTTTATTGGTGAAGTTGCAGTTGTGTTATTTTTCGATATTAGCTGTGAATTTATTTTTGGCAATTTAATAATTGTTTATGATAGGAGATTAATAATCAGTGACTGCAATATGTTAATTTTCACACCTCCCAAGAATTGAATGGTCTTTCCTTTCCATCCACTATAAATCACTCTTAAGAACATTGATGCTATGTTGACATACCACCTTAAAGATGTGGATTAGACGGGCCACGGGCACACGAACCGTTGCCAAGCTCTAGAGCACCGGACATTTGGAGATCCCTCCTACCAAGTTGTATTCACAATAGTAGTTTTACACAAAATGGGAGACCGCACGTTTAGAGTGCATGAGTCACTTGACAAGGAATGATCTGCCTATGAACTTTGTAGGTAAAATAGAACAATAGTGAGTGAAGAACATTCCATTGCAGATTGACAGATGTTCTCAAGCGCGATTCTTAGTCAAACCACAAAAACGATGGAGAAAGAAATTTCTCCAAATGCATGTCTAAGCTCACAAATGTATTCTACATTGAATGAAGGAAAGTTCTAAACAAATGAAATTCCATGACCATATCTACACTCGACAGCTGAATTCTATGATGCACGGAATAGGTTTTTGAGGAGGTTCTATGGGTATCCTCCACAGGTGTTCATAGTGTAACTTTAACACAACGAAATAATATAAAAGGAAGGGCGTTCCACTATCAAGCACAAAAGTGTATATATACAAATGTTACAGAGTAAATGAAAGATCCACGAGCTTTTGTAGAATGCCACTGAGGCTTAGATAAATGAAAGATCCTTGAGCTTTTGTAGAACATCATCAAGGCTCAGATCACACACATGGAAAATGAAGGATTCCTATAAACAATAAGGAACTATAGGGATGAAATGCGCATGGGAGAAAAATGGACTTGGTTGAGGAATAGGGAATGGAGGAGTGTTTAAAATCTTATCCTTGACGGATGAGCTCAAATCCAACCAAGTGAAGGAATGATGTAAAAAAGAGAGTTTGCGAGGGATGAAGAATTGCGTCCAAGCTCTTATTGATGGGAATCAAGGAATATTGCAAAATGAACGATCCTTTATGGAGCCAGAATCACACCAAAGTGTGAAATGACATATGTGAAGGAAACTTTTTTGAGCAAAGAATCCATGTTCTATTGCCAAATGCACTTGACCACAAAATTAGCAAGGTGAAGGATTGTGAATGAAAACTTAGTCTGTGGGTGGTCTCAAATTGTACCCAAGGCACTTTTTTGGGGAAAATCTTGGAACCTAGAGGAACAAGTTTAACCAGAAAGTAACTGATCAAGAACAAGAAAAGAGGGTTTTATCTAGAATCCAAAATTGTGTCAAAATGGACAAATACCGGTGATTGGAATCTTAAATGCCTAGACATGAGCAATTTCAACAAAAGGATGTTAGGATACAAATGCCATGAACAAACACACTTGGCTACTCAGATTGTAAACAATAGGATCATGGCTGCAATTGTCTTTCTTCAAGCTTTTCAACATGTAGAATTGATTGTGGAATGCTTGAGACACTACAATCCAAACAATAGAACAATTAGAGATCCAGACGAAAATGTCACAACAAACCTCTACCCATTGTCAATTTCAGAGGCAGTTAGAATCCCTTCATTTTGAAAAACGGTACTGAAATCAAAAGAGCAAGCACTTAGAGGTCTCACCGATTGAACTGAGCATTGTGAAAGTATGATAAGCAAGAAGTGGCTACGAAACAATAAAGCTCACCATTTCAAACTACCTTATAAGAAGCTAGTCTGGCTTGATCTCCAATCTGAATATAATGACTTAGTCATGATGCTCAATAGAATATTTGAGATTCCACAATCCTATGAGTTTGAGACATGGATGTGATATTTTATTGAACAAGTAGTCGGAGGGTTCAACAATGTGGATTGGGATGAAATAATTAGCAACAACTTGAATGAGCAATTGGTGAATTTGGTGCTGTTAAGAAAGTTTTATATGAGCTCCAATGTCATCTACATGTTGATTCGCATGACGAACTATAATGGACTCTGGTGCTCAACGCTTAAAGGTGCATGAATGCTACCCTTAGTTGCATTTGTATGCCAAGGATGATTATCTTAGAGTTAATGGCACTTTTGCAATGTGTATTGTCAAGACTCTACAGAAGAGACTACACATGAGATTATCAATCAGGGTGATGGAATTGTTTGAGTAGTTTGGTGTATGGTTCAAGTTCTCTACCTTCTCCTACATCAGATTGGAAGGATTTTCTTCAACATTCTATAAGCTCCCAAGGTATCCCATTGATAAGATGCTCGTGTTGGATGTTACTTTTTAATTAACATCTTATGACAAAATTAAGAAGAAGAGGAAGTTGTGACTTAAATTCCCAATCTCAATTGGAAAAGAAGCAGTTGAGATGTGTCCTTGTTTGAATGCAGCAGAGAGATCATCAGAGGAACTGCATTTCTACCATCTACCACTTTTTTAGGAAAGGGCAAATTATGACCCTACAACAGAATTACAGTAGTGGGAGGTGTGGAATACCAACACAACATGCACCTTGAATATTTTTGGGCCATTGTTGCACACGTGACACAAGGAAGGAGGGGACAAATACCACTCCCAAGCTACCCTTGTTAGAGTTACACACATAAGCCAATACAATATGGGAGAAACCACAAGAAATTATATAGACTCCAAATGCAAATATGGTGAGATAGTCTTCACTCAACATACGAGGCATAAGACCTACGTGGTTGCAGCCATATAAATTCAAATTACAATCTCCAAGCTTAGAAGCTTGGGCCTATAGAGCCAAATATTTATTATTTCCTTGTATCTAACTTCATTCTACTTCTTCTAATCCTAGATCTCTAATTATATAGCCAGCAAGAGCACAAGTTGGTCTATCAGGTAGATTATTACAAAATATAGGTCCTGCTCCAAAGGAGAAATCAAAGACCTTACAATTTAGCAAATTAACTTCTGTGGAGACAAAGATAGGTCCACATGTGTTCCAAGAAGAGATCCCCAAAGCCGGGGAAACCTCGCCGAAGCCAAACCTGCATGTTACTTGAGCTGCCAAGAAACAAGAACACCTCAAACAAAGAGAAGGATAACTCTCACGTATGATGGAATTAGTTTCTGCGAGCATAGATACAAGGTCCATGATAGGTCCACATTAAGGAGCCAACTGTGTAGAAAGAGAAAACATGAACAACAATGGCCATTCCATGAACAACAGAGTAGATCAGTAAACTGGAAATCTTTTTGGTTGATGCAAGATTGCCAAAGTAACAAAGATGCTCTTGCATCAAGATGGAAATGAGATAAAAAAGAGGATGTATTCTAGATTGTTGCTCAATATGATTAGAGCATGCAAGATCTTTTAGGTACCTAATCAAATGGAATAAGTTTTGAATATGATCCAAAAATGATATAACCAAGAAAAGGAGAGCCATCCTCCCATATGGTTGGTCAAGGAAGGAAATTTTAAACATTGATAGATTATCTGCACTTGCCTTAGAATTCATGAAATGGTAGGTTGTTCGATAGTTTGAAACATTGAAGGTATTGAAGGATAGCTTGACTTACAAATTGATGGGATATCACATATAAATTGTTTATCACACTTTCACAATGCTTAATTCGAGCTTGATGTTTTCTATTTACTAAATAGGTACTAGGTACATTCACCTTGAATTCAGGATTTGAGAGTACCTATATCCCCAACATTGGCACTAGGAGATAGTGATCTTGACCATTCATGTAGAGCCAATGTTGTGTTTGTATGGGCAATGTATTTGTATTATTGTTGACTAACCCTTCGGCAATTGGTAATCCGAATTAATAATGCATTATGTGATTAGACCTATAAACTTCTCTGTGCATTTAGGGTTTTGTAGTTGCAAAAAATGTTAATTAAAATACTCATTAATTGATTTAAGAGATCTTTATAATTGGATTTAATTTATTTTATTTACTCGTTAATTTGTCGTAGTTGAATTCCAAATAGTTGGAATTATTTAATTTGATCTGAGAAAGGGGCTAATTAGTCTATTAAGTTATTTAATAGTCTAATTTATGTCACTTGAATAAAAGTGCATATATTAGGAAAATGTGAGTTTCAATCTTCACTTCTCACTTTGTGAATGTGTGAATTGAAGAACTAGCCTCACAATCCTTTAGGAGATATTTTTGTTTTGTTTGTTGTGGGAGATTGGCTTGTTTGATCGTCACGAGTATAGACTTGTTGGATTCGTAGCAAGATTCTCCTTATTTTTTGAGGTTTCAATTGCATTTAGAGTCCTTGTTATTTTATTGTTGCATTTTCCGGTTTCGAGCATTTGGTGGGAAGTAGGGCTCTCATGTTTTTTTTTCTTCATGTCTTGTTTGTTGCTAAATGATTTGGGGTTGAAAATTAGAGTTCCCCTCCGTTTTCATGCATTTCCATAGACCGATTGGTCAGGTGTGAGTATTTATGTGCTTTTGAGTTTTAAATTGAAAGCTTTGGTAATATTTTGCCATGGATTTTGTGTATATGCTTAGAATGGGATTTTCATTGGAGTTTTGGGAGTTGGAATATATTTTTGAAGTGGATTTTTTGTTTTATTGAATTTCAAGATGTTTAGTTTTTGGGCATTTTTCCCACGCTTGGTTCTGTGTTCTGCCCATATTTATGTTGGGATTTTGTGGCATATGTTTGGTTAGCGGAAGGGGATTATTCTTGATGTTCCAATTCATCCTATTGTTTTACTTTGTGGCTTTTGAATTCATCAGTGAATCCATACTCCTGACAACATGCCTGGTTGAGTGAGTTTTCATACTTGATTCTTTTTCTTGTATTTCTCAAATCCAACCCTTGCTTTCGTCTTATCATGGTTTCACATGGAGTTGGTTGTGATCACTCATAAGCATGTGCGTGTGCATATGGTGGGATCTTGTGAAACCTGAACTCTTGGATTTAGGCCAATTGAGTGTTGTTCATTTGGGGGTTGGGTTGGGAAGTTGCATTGCCTTATGACACTCCTTGTATAATGAGAAAAGGGTATGTATGGTTAGATGTGTAGAATGGCTTCTCACAGGTATCCCAACCTAGAATTGGTCAACAAGGTAATGTGGAAAGGTTCTAACAAGTGATAATCAAAAGTAAACATATGGGATAATAAAACTTAATATATGTGATCTACCCATCCAGGCGATAGTCGTGTGTCTTGAGGGAACTGGTGTAAGGATGGTGTGGCCGGGTAGTAGACAGTCTTTTGCAGAAGTTAGTGCAAGGGAACAATACAAGATCATGAGGAAGAACAACATAAGGAATGCCGAGAGGAAGAGCATCAGGAGGAAGGGGAAATATATAGAGAAAACCGAGGTGGAGTAAAGGCATTGGTGTTATTTATTCAGGAGCTTATAGCTTGGTTAGGACCTTAGATTGAGGGTTCTCAACATGGTGTTTCACAGAGCGATCATAGGGTGGAGACTCCGTATGTTTCAGTAGGGAGAAGAGAGAGGAGAGTGTGAGCATTCTTGCACACCACCTGGTGCTAGAAGGGCACACTGGAGAGGATAGATGTGAGGATGATAAGGATACCATCTAGTTGGACATGATGAGATACCTTTTGTGGTCTTGACCACCTTTCGTTGATGGAAGGGGAGGTAGTAGAAAGGCTAAGACTTGGTTGTTGGAACTTGTGTGTTGCTTTGTTATACATCCTTATGCAAACAACCTTAGAGCCTATTGTGCGATTACACACTTGAGAGATCATGCTTCCACCTAGTGAAACATAGAGGAGCGGAAGCCCCAAATTAGCCTTAACAAATCTCACATGGTATATATTCGAGGAGAGGTTCAGAGAGAAGTTTCTATCTTCTTGGTATAGAGAAGCTTGGATGGATGAGTTCCACGAGATTAGGTAGGGTAACATGATAGTGGAACAATATGAGTTGAAATTCTTTGAGTTGAGACAATACTCCAGCTATAATCATGACAAGGTTCTTGTGACTCACTGCTTTCCTCAAGGCCTTAATGGTTCTATCATTGGGAATGTTTGTATGCACTTGCTGGCGAGAAGGTGAGGATTACCAAGGGCAATGTGGCTAGAAGATTTAGTAGTAGAACTAGAATGCAAAGCCATAGTGCACAACTTACAGGGTCACTTGCACCCTCTATGCAAATAGTCCACTAGACCAGCTCGCATCCAGTCAACACCCTCGAGGCGAGGTCACCCTTAGGCTGGTAGAACATTATCTGCATAGTCAATAGTGTGGGTGCGGCTCTAGTACCTTAGGAGGACAAACATGTGATTGGGGGCGAGAGAAGAAGTCACAACAGAGTCACCCAGGTCAGGGTGGACAATTTAGTTCTAGTAGGGGGAGCTATCAGTAGTTTAGTGCTCCTCACGAAGGACGTGAATATGGATACGGTTTTGGGGCATGCTTCTCTTATGGCCAACATGGTCACAAGTCAACAATGTGTCCTGAGAAGATGTCAGCAAGGTTGAGAAGGTGTGCGGCTATGTCAGAGCCTACCGTTGGAGATGCAAGTAGATCACATTGAGTATTTGTAGCGGATGATAACCGTTAGGCTGAGCATCAAGGCATCGTAGTTGAGACTACAAGTGCATTACATGGTATTTCTACCACTGTATTATTTGATTTCAGTGCTTCAAATTCTTTTATTTCACCTTTTCTTATTCAATGATGTCGGCTAGTGGCAACACAACAGGTAGATAGGTAGAGTTGGCCACATGATCCAAAGTGACTATTCATTCCCTGGTTAGTGGTGTGTTGGACTTAGGCACCTTCACCACCATAGTTGATCTTTATATCCTATCCTTCAGATCTTATGGCATTTTGTTGGGTATGGACTGGTTAGCCTCACCATAGGCGAGTATTGATTGCCAATGTAAGTTGGTATAGTGTGTCAATGACACAGGTGGGCAAGTTGAGCATGTAGGGGTCCAAAGATTAGTCTCACGTCGGATGATCTCAACTAAGCACTAAAATAAAGTGTGAGACAAGGATGTCAGATGTTTGCAGTCTTTGTCAGTGACCTTGATGGAGTTGAGAGTCAAGAGGTATCGTTAGACTATCATCCACTCCTCCATAAGTATGTTGATGTGTTTCCAAATGAGATACAAGGTATGACGTTGCAATGCGACCTTGATTTCCATATTGATCTCATCCCTGGATCGAAGCCTATTTCTTAGGTACCTTACTACATGACTACTCAGAAGTGGAGTGAGCTTCAATTGTAGCTAGAGGAGTTGTTGGCCAAGGTCCATATTGTCCTAGTGTATCCCAATGGGATGCACTAGTCATTCTTCATAAAGAAGGATGGATCTTTGCATTTGTGCATTGACTTCCAAAAGTCAAATAAGGTGAACAGTGAAGAATTGATATCCCTTGTTGAGGATTGATTACTTGTTTTATCAGATGAAGGGAGCGAGAGTGTTCTCAAAGATTGATTTGAAGTTGGGATACCATGAACTTAGTACGTGAGAGGCTAATATTCATCAGACGACTACTCGTACATGCTATGGGCACTATGAGTTCACGGTTGTTCCCTTTGGGTTGACCAATGCGCCATCAACTTTCATGAGTTTGATGAATGGGGTGTTTTGCATGTACCTCGATTGGTTGGTCCTTGTTTTCCTTGATGACATACTGATCTATTCTGAGACTATGGAGGAACATGAGGTCCGCTTGTGCCAGTTATTGTAGTGCCTTTGTGACCATCAGTTATATGGAAACTTGGGCAAGTGTGAGTTTTTCTAGATTGAGGTAAAGTATTTGGGACACATCATTACGACTGATGGTATTGTAGTGGATCCTTCTAAGATCCGAGCTATCATGGATTGGCCAACACCCACTACTATTTCATTGGCCAACACCCACTACTATTTCCTAGGTTCGTAGTTTCATGGATTTGGTAGGTTATGACGAAGCAGAGTCAACTTTTGAGGCTCTTAAGGAGCGAATGGCCAATACACCTATCCTTGCATTGCTAGATCTTTTAGGTGAGTTCGTGGTGTGCATTGATGCATCAGTGGATGGTGTATGGGCAGTGTTGATGCAAAAGGGACATGTGATTGCACGAGTCTCAGAAGCTCAAGGACCAAGAGCTTAACTATCCCACTCATGATTTGGAATTAGTGGCAGTTGTGCATGCACTAGTGTGCTAGAGACACTTTCTTTTGGGTCATAGGTTTTAGTTATATAGTGATCATCATAGCTTGCACTATATCTTTACTTCGACAAACGTGAATGCACGATAACGTCATTGGATGGAGTTCTTGTGTGAGTATGATTTTGATATTCGTGACATTAAGGGTAAAGAGAATGTTTTCGTGAATGCCTTGAGCAAAAGGAACAAGGTATCAATTTTGTCATTGGGAGTGGATTTGCATAGCCATATCTTGGAGGCTTTTCCTAGTGATAGTAGGTATCTAGAGGTTAGAGCAGAGACCGAGTTTGGACGTACCCTTGAGGGGTGGTTCATAGGTTATTCCTTGGAGTTTGATGGACTATTGTGGCACTTGGAGTGCATTTTTGTGCCAATGTCAGGGATATTCGTTCTTTGGTTTTGTCAGAGACACATCGTGCACCATACCCACACATCAAGGTCAAAAGAAGATGCATGTCGACCTTAGATAGTTCCATTTTTGGACAAGATAAGGTGTCAGGTTACTGATTTTGTTTTTCAATGCCTTGAGTGCCATAGAGTGAAGGCAAAGCATCGAGATCCTACAGGTCTCTTGCAACCACAGTCCATTCCTGAGTAGAAGTGGGATACTATATCCGTTGATTTTATCATGGGGTTGCCTATGTCATTGGATCGTCACGAGGCTATTATGGTGACATGGATAAGTTGTCCAAGGTAGCTCACTTTTCACCCATGAGAGCATCATATATTGTTGCTTCAGTAGCTCATGTGGTCTTGAAGGATATTGTTCAGTTGTATGAGATTCCTTGTAGGATCATTTTAGATAGAGATCTAGTGTTCACTTCAACATTGTGGACATCTCTTTAGCATGCTTTGGGAGTGCAACTCAATTTTAGTTTTTCTTATCACTCAGAGATAGGTGGACAAATTGAGTGGGTGAATTGGGTTTTGGAGGATATACTTTACATGTACGTGATCGATTGACAAGCAAAGTGGGAGGACTATTTGTATTTGGTTGAGTTTTCCTATAATAATGGGTACCATAATTCTTTTGGCATGTCACCTTTTCAGGCCTTGTACTTGTCGTGCCCTTGAGTTGGGATCGATCGGAAGGCCAAGTAGTTTGGTCCCGAGATGCTTCAAGATATGGAGCAGTAGGTTATTTGTATTAAAGAGCATTCGATTACTACCTAAGATCAACAAAAGAAGTATGCGAATGCTCATAGGTTGGATTGTCACATTTCCGTTGGTGACTAAGTCTTTTTGAGAGTTCGTTCGCAGAAGAACCCCAACCCTTATGGGAAAGGCTCTAAGTTAGCACTGCGTTTTGTTGGACCTTTTGAAATCTTTCAAAGGATTGGTCCTGTTGCTTATTGCTTGGCATTTCCACCTAGCCTATCATGTATCCATGATGTTTTCCATGTTATTGTTTTGAGACAGTATATTCTTGATGCGATGCATGTACTTGATTGGGATGCTTTACAAGTAGACGATAAACAACTTTCTTTGCAGCCCATCCACATTCTTCAATAATAGAGGTTGGCCCTCAAAAGTCGGGATATAGAGCAGTTTAGGCTTCAATTGGATCCAAATGATGAGACTTACACCAGATGGGAGAATGCCACATGGTTAAGAGATTTGAAGCCATATCATTTTGCAAGCTTCCAAGAGTAAGTCTGTACTTAGTGGAGGAGGATGTAGTGCCTCCCATGTTTGAATTATGTTATATAGTTATTTTGACCGAAGAGATACTTTGGTTATTATTACATGTTTATTTTTATATTGAGATGCTTTGATGACTATACAGTATTTTAGTTACCAATATCATAGCTGCTATATGTTAGATGATCTTTCTATTTAGTCTGATCATTAGTTTATTTTGTACTCGGACTTGGACTATGGTGTATACTTGATCAGATGGATATTTTTGGATTCATTTATGGTGTGCTTTTATGTTGTGGATATCTATCTTTTACCGTTAGTAGATATATGCTCAAATGATTAAGAATGATTATTTAAATGCTTTATTATATGATTATATGTTATGATATACTGCACCGTTGATGTGTGTCGTTTCTCGTTGGTGCTAGTACAAAGTGGGAATGAGGTCATAGTTGCTTGCGAGATCTACATAGTGTCTTGTTCTCCTTCATGTGACTATTTGCTTGAATGTGCTTCGGCTATTTATATATTGAGCATCCATACTTGATGTTTGTTTTTAACTAAATAGGTACCAGGTACGTTCACCCTGGATTAAGGATCCAAGTGTGTACGTATATTCCTGAAAGTAGCACCTAGGAGATAGTGATTTGACCGTTCATGTTGAGCCAATGTCGTCCTTGTATGGGCGACGTATCTGTATTATTGTTATTACTAACCCTCCGTCAATTAGTAATCTAGATTAATAATGCATTATGTGATTAGACTCGTGAGCGTGTCTATGCATTTAGGGTTTTGTAGTTTTCGCAGAAAATATTAATTAAAATGCTAATTTAATTGATTTGGGGGATTTAAGTTATTTTCTTTACCGACTGATTTGCTGTAGTTGAATTCCAAATACCTAGAATTATCTAATTTGATTTGGGTAAGGGGCCAATTAGTCTAAAGTGATTTAATAGTCTAGTTTGTATGTTATTTTAATAGAAGTGCTTATATTAGGCAAAAGTGAGTTTCAATCCTCACTTCTCACTTTGTGATTTTGTGTATTGAAGAATTTGCCATAAAACCCTTTGGGAGAAATTCTTGTTTTGTTCGTTGTGGGGGATTGGCCCGTTCGGTTGTCGCAAGGATAGACTTGTTAGATTTGTAGTGGGATTTTCCGTTGTCGAGCTTTCCATTACATTTAGAGTCCTCGTTATTTTATTGTTGCATTTCCTAGTTTTTAACATTTGGTTAGAGGTAGGGCTCTCACATTTCTTTTACTTCATGTTTTTTTTGTTGCTAAATGATTAGAGGTTGAGAACTAGTGTTACCCTCCATTTCCATGCCCAATTGGTCGGGTGTGAGTATTTATGTGTTTTTAAAGTTTTAAATTGAAAGTTTTGGTAATGTTAGTTGCCGAATTTTGTCTGTATGCTTGGAATGGGATTTTATTGAAATTTTGGGAGTTCAAATATATTTGTGAAGTGGGTCTTCAATTTCATCGAATTTCAAGATGTTTAGTTTTGTGCATTTTCCCCGTGCCTTGTTCTATGTGCCGCCCATATTTAAGTTGAGATTTTGTGTCATATGTTTGGATAGTAGAAATGGATTGTCCTTTATGTTTCTATTCATCCGATGGTTTAACTTTGTGGCTTTGGGATTTGTTGGTGAATCCGTATTCCTGATGAGATGCTTGATTCGGTTTGTTTTCATACTTGACTCTTTTGCTAGCATTTCTCAAATCCAACCCTTTCTTTGGTTTTATCATGGTTTCACGTGGAGTTGGTTGCGCCCACTCACAAGCATGTGCGCGTGCATATGGGGGTATCTTCGGAGACTCGAACTCTTGGATTTTGGCCAATTGAGTGTTGTTCATTTGGGGGTTGGGTTGGGGATTTGCATTGCCTTATGTTACTTGTTTTATAACGAGAAAAGGTATGTACAGGTAAACATGTGGAGTGGCTTCTTATGAGTTACCCTGGTCTGGAAGTGGCCGAAAAGGCATCGTGGAGAGGCTCCAACAAGTGATAACCAAAATTAAACACATGGGATACTAAAACTTAATATAAGATATGTGATCCACCTATTCAGGTAGTAGTCATGTGTCTTGAGGGAACTGGTGTGAGGATGGTCTATTCGGGCGGTAGGTAGTCTTCTACAAAAATTAGTTTGAGGGCCAAATATGAGGCCTCTTGAGGGAGTTGAGTTGCCATACCACTATATACGACTTGGGTTAGTATAAGCCAAGTGATGACACTCCACTAGAGTCCCTACATAGTTATTTTATAGTGTGTTCAGATTAGTGACAATGTACTACATTGCGTTCATGATCATTGTGTGCTTATGTCATGCACTATCTAGTGTGTGTGAAAGCTTCAATGTCTTTTGTCTTATGTTTTTGTGGTTGGGTCATTATCTCCATGAGTACAGCGGGGTGGGCCTATAGGTTCCACGTAGTTGGGAGGTGTTGCTACCTATACCACTGTTAGAGAGTGGAGAACAAGGACGGCTATCTTCCAAATACAGGGTCTTGTCGACTTATTCCTCCTTGTCTTGTTCTCTTGACTTTACTTTTGAACTTGCACCCTTGGTGTGGATTCTTCTTGTGTTGAATTGTTCATGTATCTTGTTAAGTAGATGGTTTAGATGTTTAATTGTTCCATTCCTATTTGAGGTACAATCGAGTGCTTATCTCCTCGATTCGTGTATATCCAATACTCCTTGGTATGGAGGTTTCTTTTTGCATTTTGTGTTTGTACTTGTTTCCACGGTCGACAGGTTCTTGTATTATACAATGAAGTATCTTATTGCACGATTTTGGTTTTTTATCATACCCAATAGTAGCATTTCATTGTACAATGAAGTGCTGAAAGCATTTCATCACACACAGTAGTAGCGTTTCATCGTATTGCTTATTGGTGAATTATCTCACCATTTTTATGCATTCTATTGCAAGATAATGCATTTCATCATACTTATGTAGGATTTTTATTGTACAATATTGATTGTGTTTCATCGTGCTTTGGACAGTGAGCACTTTTGGACTTTTTTTGGAGTTTGCAAATAGGTGTCGAATACCCATTTGGGAGTTGTACCCTCCTAGTCTGAAATAGATTGACTATCGACCACTTTTGGGATAGTTAGAAATATCCTCTCATGATTTTTATGTTTTAAGCTAAAAATGAACTTGTATGAATAATCACCTAGGAACTTGTACTTGGGCATTGAAATGAGCATTGTATGAAATACAATTATGGTTAGCAAAATGAACCTTGTATTTTAATCACTTAGATGAGAAAAATGAATGCATTTGAGAGTTATGGTAGACTTGGGAATCTTTAAATAGTTGGATAAGTTTTCCACTTACTATTGTTGCATATGATGTATGTATGTTTCTAAGCTTTTTTTAACAAACAAAAAAATGTTAGTTTACTTTTAATCCTTGTTACCAAGAATTCCTGAACAAGGCATTACAACCCCACTCTCCTACTAGATGGACATGCATAGTTGGCATTTATTACCCCAATAAGGAAGTGGTTCTCTCTTGATTAGTCCATGTGGAAATGTGAATTAACGTAGATTATTTTTTCTTTCCCCAACCCTAATTAGGCTTAGGTGGCATAATCTAGGCCATTGGTTATTGTTTCAATTTGGGCCACTCATTGTAATTGGGGGCCTATATAAAGACCTCATTTCTCATTTGTAAGGGATAAAATTATGAGATTGTTACTATGAGCTATTGAGACTAGAGTTTTCATTAAGTTTGATGATCATTTGATGTGTCTTAGTGCTTTCTTGTTCTTGTATTCCCTCATTTAGATTAGATTTGTTAGATAAAGTGTTTTGACTTCAATGAACAATGTAATGATGTTTTGATGAATTCCATGGTTCATACTTTTAACGGTTTGCTGATTGCAAGTTGTGTAAATTTAGCTTCAACCACATTTTTTAGGGATAACTTCTATTATTCAATGTGCATTGTTTGTTTAGATGCTTTTCATTGTGATATGAAAATCATTTGCATAACCCATTAAAGATTCCACCATTTCTTGTAGAGTTGTGGTCTATCTTGGTGAAGTGGAGTTTGGTTATTTTGGAATTTTTCCATCAAAGTGGTATCTATTTTTGTCATTAGCCTTAGGATTAGAATAGAATTCTTGAACCCTTTTCCCCTTTTCTTTCCTCATATTTGTGAGAACCCAAAAATAAGTACTAAATTGCAATATCTTTTGATACCTCCCCAATCCAATACCATCTGAAATCAACTTGAGCAATACAATCATAGTACCCCTTGTGATAAAACAACAAATCACATTTACCATTGAGCTTATCCATGGTCAAGAATTGACACAAAAGGAACCTGGGAATCACTTGTATGATCTTTTTGTAGTGTTAGCATACATGGGATTTAAATCAAGAGAGATAATATATCTTGATATTTTGTTCTACTGTTGGTCGGTCATAAAACACGCACCAACAAAACTTAATGCCCAAACCGAGTTTTCAGAATTATACCTCGTCTCTTGTTCACGCTCATCAACATGCTCTTTTCATTTACTTACCTCAAGAAGATCTTCTTTTGCAGGCTCAAATTGTATACATTCTTCTCTTTGAAGAAATAAAGATCTAATATATGATTCTCATTGTTTCCTTGCATTGTCTAGCTGGTTGCGTTGTTCCTTAACCTCTTGTAAGTGTTGTCTTGCTTGGGCAGAAAAAATCACTGCCTTCTTAACTCTTTGTAACTAGCCAGCACACATCATATGCCCTCTTAACACCTTTCATGGTATGATGTACAAAATTATTTAAAAGTACAAAGGTTCTAATATATGCTCATACGCCTCTTTAAGGATAGGTACATTTGCATCCCTATATCTAATGACGTGAAAAATTGGAGTGATGGAGACTATATAGTTTGCATTACCCCAAAAATCATCACTCTTCACTACATCCTCCACCCTCTTCCCCTGTTCTATCTTGGACTTGGGCCACCAATTCCATTCTTTTGTCATAATCGTTAGTTGCAATACCTCTTTCAACACAAACATTCTCTCAAATAGAATGAAATAGGATGCATATCTAATCTTCATAGATTTCAAGAATTCCTTAGAGATCTTGAAAAGTGCATGTCAAGTGCGATGGTTGCAAATAAACATCTGCACACTTTTGGGATTATTGAGCATTGCTTTGTTCAAATCAATCTTTCCCATGTTCTTGTTTGCATTATTAATGACAAGGAGTCCACCAAATATGTCTATAAACTGCCTTAATCATTTTCCTAATAGCTTTCCACACATAGGCTGCATCTATCACTGCTTGGACCACATTTTGTGGCCCAACCTCCTTAATAGTATCCTTTAGATTTAAAACTGAAAACTGACATCTTTATGATGCCCTAAACAATTAACTAGCCTAAGAAAATATAAGCCCTTTATGTATTAACCATGATATTGATGAGTGGAATGTTGACCTGCATTTTTGTCGTCACAAAATGCAGGTAACAGTACAAAACTTTTTCAAATTAGTTTCACGTTTCTCTAAGTTCAATTTGATATTCAATTGCTTAATGTTGATCAATCAACCAACTCCAATTCGTATATCAAATCATTTTACTGAAGGCTTTCGTCAAGTCTTTTTCGTTTTGCTTTTTGTCGAGCTTTTGCTTGATTTTTGAGGCCTTCATTGTCCTTTTCTTTTCTTGAGTTTGTGTTTGTTGGTTTTTAGTCCTCTGGTCTTGTTCAAGTCATGGCTTTCGGTTTCTCCTTCGATTTGATCCAACCTAGAGTGTAATTGGAGTTGTCAGTTAAGAGATATGGCCGTTTTAGTGCCTCAAAAGTGGACCTTTTTGATGCAACAACATGAATTAAAAATATCATGTTATATTTTTAATTTGGCATTCATTTAAAAAAAATATAACTTAAATTCACTTTATGTTATAATTTTAAGTTGAGTTACTTTTTGATTTTTCACTTAAAGTGACTATATTAATTATATTGTTCAGTTTAATTTTTGACATTTAAATCAAATGCTCATTTAAATGTTACTTTTTAAATAATATTTATATGTTATATTTTTAATATGATATGTAAATATGGTTTATGTTCCATTTAAGTAGCATTTTAATGAAATTAAATTGACATATGTTTATTAAATCACTTAAAGTTATCAAAAGTGGACATTTTATATGCCATTACATGTAAAATCCATCAACAGTAGACATTTTACATGTCACTGCATATAAAGTTCCACTTAAAAGCATAAGGTGATCAAAAGTGGACCTTTTTGGTGCCATTGCACCAAAAAGGTGAGATTTATGACTTAAAATGTGCTATTGCATCCAAAACATAAGCTTTCACTTAAAGTATGCAATCCATCTCTAAAGGTGCGATTTTCATCAAATGCATATTTTGAAATATGTTGTGCCTCCCAAAAGGTGCGATTTTCATCATAAGGAGTTTTTAAAACATGCAATCCATCCCAAAAGGTGCGATTTGCATCTTATGCATGTTATAAAACATGCATTGCCTCCTAAAAGGTCCGATTTGCACTTAAGCTCATGTATTTGCTCTCAAGAAACCCAATTTTGGAAGAACACATGCAAAGAGCCTCCAAGAACCCAATTTTGAAGATTGTGAGAGATTTACTAAATGGTTTTTCATGAAATCTTCTCTACTAAGGTCGTTTTTGCTTAGCCATGGATTTCCAAGCAATAGAAATCGATTTATCTTGCTAAAATCCAATTTTCCAAGCTACATCCAAGGGCACTTTTTTGGTAAAAACTCCAAATAAATCCATTTCTAACTCAGGTTTTTGCCCAAGGATGAATCGATTTGGCTTTTGAAGTGTTTTACATTGCATTGTGACTCATGTTTTAGTGTTTAACAACCAAAACGTTTTTGTTACATGCCTTGGAGAAACACGGTTTTGGTAAAGACATTCCATAGCATGTGCATGTCAAAAACATTGGATTTTGGAGCGATGATAGGGCACGTTGTTGGCATCTCCCACTAAAATGATTTTTTTGCTGCCTTCTCCATTTCGATTTGCAAAGTTGGAAAGATTCAAAGTGTTTTTTGAAGAAATTTTCAACATTTGAGCATTTTCCTCCACCATTTTTGGCACTTAATCTTCATGTAAGTGGACAGTTTCTTCCTTGTTGTTTAGTTTGTGCTTATCTTGCTGATTTTATGCACATTATTGCTTGATGATTGCTACTCGTTGAAATTGATACCATGGAAAGTGCATTTTTCCTTTAAAAATGAAAAAATTGTTTGTTTTCATGTTTTCGATTTTTCCCCAAACTCCAAATTTGCATACTGACATGTTTGAGTCATTTTCCAAAGGTACGTTTTTCTTTTAAAGTTTTCGTGTTTTGTGTGCTTGCTTTCCAGTTTTCTCCACTCTGGAGAATGTAACAACCACTTTTTCCCGGGTGTTAACTAACAACTAACATATCAAAGAAATTCAGTTATTACTTCATTATCATAGGAAGGCAGTTATATCGGTTATGTTCAAGTGAATGAGGTTAACGGTTACAGTTTTTTTAAACAAAAATTTCATAATTAACAATTGAAAACACCATTAATGAATTTACTATGGAAATTAAAATCTACATACCATGGAATTCAAAACCAAAGTCAATCTAGGGATGCTTCTGCAAACACCCAGTTTAGTCCACAAATACCACTTCGGATCAAATGACGTTTACCATTCAATACCACTATATCAAAATCAATTGACAATTACCATCAAATACCACTATATCAATTAGGGCATCGATTACAATTGGATCATTTAAGGCATCACATACCACTATATCAATTAGGGCATCTATTATCATTGGATCATTTAGGGCATCACATACCACTGTGTTAATTAGGGCATCCATTACTATTGGATCATTTAGGGCATCAGATACCACTGTATCATTTGGGGCATCAAATACCACTGTATCGTTTGGGGTGTTATGTACCTTTGTTCCATTCCATTTCTTCCTATTGCTAACTATGGCAATAACATAGGATTAGAAGATATGCTCATAATCATTATTCTTATAAATGAAAGACAGAAACAACAATCCTATAGATATATTGCATATTCAGTTGGTTAACTGATCTAAATGGTTACTAATTACATTGACGAGAAAGGTTTCTTTCATCAAAGGAAATAATTGAATTCAACGATATAATTTAATCCATCATATCTTCTACTTGTATAAATATTATAAAAGTAAAAATACCTGTTACCAATAAATGTTTGAATGCTCAACTTATCTTTATCTGATGCACGTCTTGACATCTTGTGGAGAGGAGAAACATTGTCAGGGGCTTAACCTCCCAACCATGGACCTTAAACTTATCCCCACACTTCCTTTAACTAGAAAGACCCTCTTTACCCGGAATAGACATAGAACACCTTGTCAGCCACTGAGCATCTCGGTATTTAATCACACTACTCAACTTGACAACAGAGAATGAATTGGACATGCATGAGCTATTAATGATTTCTTAAAAAAAAAAAAATGTTATGTCACATCTGATTCTATCTTCCATGCTATTGCAAATTCCTTTCTCTCACCTCTTCACCTTTTTCCATGGCCATACAGCTGGGTGAGTCTCAGGTGTTTATATCTCAGAGTAAACCAACTCATTCTGCTGATACTCAACTAGTGTATGAAAATTACATGTTCCGGTATATAATCAGCTTTTATAACTTGAGGAAAATAATCTTAAGACTTGCAGCATTACAATTCGATTCTGTCATACAGATATAGACTTGACATAAACAATTGATCTCAGCTTAGCAAGGAAATAACTGGCTTATTGAGAAACTACTTAGTGACACCAAACAAGATGTAGTTCAGTATTTCGTGGAAATATATGTTACTGCTGAAGTACAAATGCAGTAATAAATTGATAAGGAAAATATATATACATATCAATCGATTATGGAGAGTCGACCACATAACCTGGTTGTTGAAAGAAGGAAGAGCCTTGGCTGGGCACTAAAAATCCAGTTCTTCCACTGGAGAAATTCCGAATGCACAGCTCTAAGTGATTAATAATCATGACTTTCAGCAGAGGTAGAAAAGAGAAGGTACGTACGTGACAAATACTATAGAGATAAGTTGGAAATAGAATGGGGAGAGAAAATCAATTCATGTCCTTGGTTTCTCATGGCTCCCAAATATATAGAGGCATTTGATTTCTCCAAGGCTTCCAAGAAGCCATAACTCTTAAAGAAAATGTTTTGCCTTTTTGGACGTCGATATAATATGCCAAGTGTGCATTTCGGTTTCAAGTAAAGAATTGAATAATTATAGAAAAGAATTTGAAGGATATGAATCAAAGAATATTATAATCAAATTTAGTTACTTGCACGTAAATATATTTTATTAAGATGGTACATAGTAAATATTTATCTAGGGTCGTACTTTTTAGATATGTACATCTAAATACATGTTTCATCTTGGAAGATTTATTTTATCTTCTTGTACATGCATTTAAATTAAATAGATAAAATCTTATATAAAAATAATATTTATGATGTCACCTTTAATTTATATCTTTGTATGTAGATAAGTATGTATTATAATGATGTGGTGGAAAAGTCAACCAAAAGCCATTTGAATTGTGCATTAATTAAGTTAAAATGATTTAATATTTTAAATGTTTACTTAATAGCTCGTGTGTCTAATGTGTGTATCTTGTTATGTAGTCGCTAGGTCCTTGACCATGGCGATTCACGATTCATACCCATTTGCCCAGTGATGGTGATGCTCTTGTGCTTAATTCTTTTCTGACAATGCTTCCACCCCTTTAACGTGCTCCTTACAAGGAAATTCTCTGCAATTAAATTATATTACCATAACAAGTTATTAATCATAAATAATCATAACGGCTAACCACCTTTTCAATTCCATGAATTCATGATAAGTAATCATCTAGCGTGTTATCTTCATATTAAATTATAATGACTAACCATTTTACCATTTCGCAGGAATATAACAAATTTAACTATCAACTAACTTCATGTGAACCTCAATGGCTATATGAACATTTTAAATTGGGTCGAAAATTGGGATGTAAAAGAGAAGTTATAAGTTCTTTTCCAAAAACTTGTTCTTGTTTCATTTCATGTGAAAGCATCGTCACATTTCACTTCCATCATCCATGTCACAACACTTCACATCTCATCCGACAAATGCAATTACATGTTTTCCATCTCATTCACCATCTGCTTATGCATGCAATTCTATTTTCTATTTCCATTTTCACTCATCTCACTTTCTGCATTCACTTCCACGACACGATTACACGAAAAGTTTTACGTGTAATTGCATCTCAAAACCCCGTTTTTGACTGAGTCACTTTTTGAAAAGTCAAAAAGATGTCATTTTCATCATCTATTTCCAATCCTCCATATGCATTCACGCCTTCATGAGAAAATACATGTTTCCGCATCTTTCCATGCTTTGCAGCTCATCTTCCATTCGCACTTACATGCCCATTCACATTTATATGTAAAAGATCATCCTCCATCCGCCTTCGCATCATATCTCATCCTTCATCCCTTGTTACATGTTACACTTACATGTAGTCATTATTCATGTAATAAGGTCTTGAAGATCCTAGGTCACGTTGGAAAATCAACAATCTTCATTCGTACGCATTCCCATGCGTTTCACCTTCACACATTTTCATTTCATTCCATCTTCTATTGTCCACCTTCATAACACTTCATTCCGCATTCCATTCACATTTCATCTTCATTCACTACATATGCATATGATTTCTTTTTGAAATCATTTCATTAGATCTACAAAGTCTCCAATTTGTTTTCGAATCTTTTTTGCTAATTGTGAATCAACTTGTATGACGATTCCTTCTGATGATGTGTTTATGTTTTGGGATTTTTGTGTTGCAGTGCAAGTGCAAGAAATGCCCTCACCATCAAAATCAAAATCCAAAGGCAAGATGAAATATCAATTTGATAAAGAGTTGGCTCATGCAACTCTATCATCAGTCGTATCTGTTCTTGATAATGTAATGGACACAATAATCGGTCATGTGGACGTGACTGATTTTCTGTGGAGAGTTGAAAGTCCTGTTGGCCATGAGATGAAGCGCATCAAAAGAAGTCATATTCACTTGGTGTCTGCATTTCTTATGCCTGTCATGGAACTTGATTTCGTTCTTGGATGTGCAAGATGCTTTAGTCCAAAATCAAAGACTATCAAGGACACTAACGATAAGGTTGTCATTAGCCTTGATCCAGAGGTCATTGAGTAGATCTTCAAGGTACCACATAAAGTAGAATGTGTAGATGTAACCAAATAATCATCTTTGGCAAGCTGGAATGAGAAGAAAGGTGATTATCAGAAGTATGTTAACCAATACTCATTAGAAAATAAAAGAAACAACTTCTCAAGATGGCCAAAGACCTTTCATCGGTCTAACTTCAAACAAGAATACAAAGATCTCATCATTCAACTCCACGGAATTTGCGGTCTCAAAGATTCTACTAATTTCGAACCATGGATGTACAAGTTCATCTTTCAAATCATGGAAAATAGAGAACACAGCTTTTGGGGAGAGTTGATTAGCACTGCACTTTGCCAATAGTTGCTCAACCTAGGAACTTCAGCGCCCTTTTACATGAACTCTTACCTCGTCTACATTGCTGCTGCCATGGGATCTTTCTCTGGTCTTTCAACCAAAGGAGATTGTCTTTAGATACCAATTTGGGATTACTATGACCAGATCACTCTGGCTAATAGTAAATTCCATTATAGAAGAGTCCAAGATGCTTTCTTTGGGCATTTCCGATGCTTATTCGATAAATAGTTATCCATCAAGAGGGTATCTAATGCAACATGGGAAAAGGTGAATCAATACGGTTCTATTTTCATTCAGTTTCCAACTTTTACATACTTGAAAGTTGGGTATTTTAAAGGTGAACCATATACCTTACCTAGATATGCTACAAATAGAATCATCTTGATGGAGTTAGCTAGACAACTCATAGAAGTGCAGAGTGATCGGCATACTATGCATAGGATTGGTTTTGGTATTACTTCAGCCAAACCCTTAGCAATCGACAACTACTTAATCAACTTTGTGCACAAAGCGAAGAATATGGAAGCAGAGTTGCAGTTGATTACTTTGAAGAAGTTCAAAGCCTTATTCTATTTCGATTATCGAGAAATGAATTCTCAAATGAAAAGGGCATTCATACATGTTCATTGCATTGAGGATGTCTAGATTGATATGAGAACGGAGTTGGATATCATGAAGATGGACTACTGCAGATTAACCTTGCAGCAAATAATAGATCTTAACATGCTAGACATTCTTTCAGATTTCCAAGTTGAAGATGATGGCAACATCCTTGATTTAGAGTTTCATCAAGCTAGTTTTGATAAGAGGTTCTCTTTTCCTATTCAGTGGCAATAGAAAGAAGGTACATCTATCTTGGATAGATTTCAATCCATTTTAGTAAATACCAACAAATGGTTGAAAAATAAAGGCCTTAAAAGAGTAAATCCTAAGATGGGTTTGGATTGTTGAAGTTTTGGCCCTCTTGGAAGGAAGTCACAACTGGAAATTAAAGGAAAAGATGGTGCCTAATCTTCTAATGCTAAGGATTCTTTCAAATTCAAATTAAAGGGTGGAAAAGGATCTAAGTCATCTCAGATCTCTGAACCAATTCAAGAATCAAAGGAAGAATCATAGGAGGAATTGGAGACGAAGATACTAACGAAGAAGGGGAAGTCATGATGATATCTCCCCCAAGGCCTACACAAATTCGTGTACCGTCTATACATGAAGCACCTTTTTGGATGAAGTAGATGATAATGTGGATTCATTCTCCATTGTTTTCACACCTATTATAGTCTTGCAAGTCAATACAATGGCTCTTCCTATTTCTTTTGCTCCTCTCATCCTCGCAAATGAACAATATGAGCATTTGGAAAATGTGTTTGCGGGTTTTCCAACTCTTACAAGTGGTCAAGTTTCCCAACTTGATACATCTTTGACGGGTTTTGAGCTTTTCATGACAGAGACCTGTCAGCATGCTCCTATGCCTTCAGCTGTGCAAACTGAATCTTGCTCAATCACGATGGAGATACAATCTGGGTCAATGCCAATGGTCTCCATACATGGTTGAGCAGAATAACAACAAAGAGAAGAAAAATGGTTGTACCTTCGGATAATCTCCCTGTCAAGAAAACCAAATCCAAATCTTTGAAAGATAAGATTGTTTTAAGGATTTTGGTAGATTCAGATAAAACCAAATTTGTTGAAGTTGTTGAGCCCTTGGTGGACAAACCTGTTGAAGAACTTACTCGCTCTAATTACAAGTTTACTAAGGTTGAAATTGGGAAACAATCGTGTTTGAGTTGTTTACAAGATGCTCAAGATGCATTAGCTAATGTATCAAAGAGCAATCATGAATTATGGGAGAAGAAAAATCAACTCAAACAGGAGGTTTCTCGCCTGAACGAGGTTATTCGGCAACAATCTTCTCAGAGTACAGTTGTTATGTCTCAGACATCCAAGGAGAGAAAGCTGATTGAAGTCGCCAAGTCTTGTATAGGAGAAATCATCTCTGAAGGAGTTCGACCCATCATGAAGACATTCGTAGTTCTTAGGTGTGTCAAAGAGATGAATGAAATGGAGCAAAACTTGATCTCTTCTTTGACTTGAGAAGCAAATGATTTGAAGGAAATCCTCAATGATTGGGATGAAATGGCAAAATTTGATCTAGATGCGTTGGTCTCATGTGACATTCTTTCGTCATGTGAAATTTTCTTCAAATTTCAAGGACTTATTGGCTAGAAAGAGGAAACATTGAGGAAGCTGATTACAACGTTGTAGGCAGCCCTTGGAGATTGTCAAGCAGTTGAAACAGGTGTTACTTGTGATTTGGAACAAATGGGATGCTAGGTTATTGATGAATATGGCTTCAATTCTCACTGCATCTGCATATGTAGATGCAGTGAGAATTGAAGCCATATCAAAAACAATGGAGATTGGTGATCTTCCTACAGTGCATGATATCATCGTCAAGTTCAAGGCACTGAGAAACAATTTTTAAGATTATTGTTTTTTTTTTAATTATTGTTTGTAGGTCTAAGAGGATGCATTACATAAAAAATGTAATTACATGTAATGCGAGTTACAAAGATGTAATGCAAGTTGCATGTAATCCTATAATTTCTCTTTTAGTTAGACTAAGTCAATGTTGGTTGAGTTGGTGTTACTTGTGATTTGGAACAAATTCCAAGGTTGTGCAATCAACATATGTTGATGTAGTGAGAATTGAAGCCATATCAAAAACAATGGAGATTGTCGATTTTCCTATAGTGCGTGATGTCATTGTCAAGTTCAAGGCACTGGGAAACAATTTTTAAGATTGTTGTTTTTGTTTTTATTTCTGTTTGTAGGTCTAAGAGGATGCATTACATAAAAAATGTAATTACATGTAATGCGAGTTACAAAGATGTAATGCAAGTTGCATGTGTAGCTGCATGTAATCTTATAATTTCTCTTTTGTTAGATTATGTCAAAGTTGGTTGAGTTGCTCCCACTTTTTCCTCCATCTTTTTCTCAAATCCTATGCCTATATAAAGGAGTGCTCCCTCATTGTAAAAATCATCTATTATTGTATGCAAGAGAGCTCTAGAGAAATTGTGCTAGCAAAACTTTGTTTGTGTAGCACTATTTTGAGATAAAAGTGAATACAAAGGAGCATTTGAGACTTAACTTTGATTAAGTGAGATTGTTACTTGTGTGAATTATAAGCTTTGTCTATAATTCATCTAAGTTATCTTTGATTCATGTTATCTTGCGTTCTTGCTAATTGAATATAAAAGAGTTGAGAAGCAATTGGAGCTAAAGTTTTGACGAGGAGCAATTGTGGAAATATATAGCTAGAAGCTTTGTTTGTAGCTTATACTTCTCTCTTAATTCACAAAATAGTTAAGTTATTTTTACTTTTAGGAGTCTTTGTGCCCTAATTGTAAAGCTTTTCCATATAGAAGTCTGACCGGACTTAGAGCCAAACTGGTACACTTTCAGCTAGCCTTTGAGTTAGTGTTAGTTTATTGGTATCACCATTTCCAGCTTTAGATAGAAGTGTAGTTAGAGATTCACTTTGCCCATTACTCGCTTCATGGGTAAGTGGATTATTTCTTGAAAGTTAAGAAGAAAGAATATTGGTAACACCTTTTTTACAAAATCTCTCAACTTCTTGCTTACCTTGAGTTGATCTAAGGAACGGTGAGAAGGGGGAGCCTTCTCTTTAAGGTAGGAGAGACTATCTCACACAATGTGGTTGGTCATCCTATTTTGCGACTGGATTTTTACCCAAAACTATTGGTTTCAAAATATCCATCCAACATGGATGATGCCTATTATCCATCCACCCCCATTCATGACCAAACTGCATCCACTTGCCACTAACATTCCTTAATTTTCTCCTTTGACACATTTATCTTGGAATAGTTCTCATCCAAGATTGTGGTCCTCAATTTTAAGTGTTAACTCCCCTGGTAGCACATATGGTGGACCTACCATTTCTTACATTGTCATTGCCTCCTCATAATAAGAAGATAAAGCAATATGGAATGGAATGCTACTATGAAAGAAGAATTTTCCTACGACATCATCCATATCATCCTTTAGATGCTCTTTGAATTATTCAGCTATTGGGTTATGAATGTCACTTGTCAACTTGCATTTCCCTAGCCTTTGTTGCATGGGCACTTGAACATGTAATACACCCTCTAATAATGAGATGTGTCGTTAGATCATAATAATTAAAATATAAAATAATAAAATAACCAAGTAAAATTGATAAATGTTTATCAATCACTATGTTTCAATATAAGGATAAGATAAAAATTGATAATTAGTTCTTACAAAATTTAATAATTAAACTCCCCAAAAATATTAAATCATTACTTGTTTATCATAATGCATAAGCATAAGTTAATAACAAATAAACTCCATATCATATAAACTCATAAGAAAGTATGATTAAATAATAATAAATGAAGATAAAAGTTGTTATCGCCATGTCAGTTGACAACTCTAGGGCACAACCCATTTAAGCGGGCTTGGACACTATAAATACTGCGTCAAAATATGGGGAAAAAATCATCGGGAAAGTTTAGAAGGGGAATGTATTAAAAAAATACAATGAACCAAAATAAGGGGAGAGATAAGGAAGCAGATATGAAAAACGCAAATAAAATACTGTTTGCATGAAATAACCTTGAATGACAGGCAAATCAAAATAAGACATAATGCAACAAGGAAAGGAAGAATTTGTGATTAATGCGTGTACATCAAAATACACTACTATGTTGTCATTGGGCACTTAGAAAGCACTTAGAAATCCATGAATGGGAAAGCATTAAATAAAATACAGTGATAAATATATAAGGTGGCAGGAGGGAATATGGCTAGAAAGTAGATAAGAAAATAAGGGATCAAAAATAAGAATATAGGGTGAGCCAAAAATGTTTTAAGGAGACTCTAAAAAGTGCAGCAATAAAAAGAAAGGGAAAAATATAATAATGAAGAACATGGGTTTTGAATAAGTCAAACATACAAAGATAGGGAATTATTTGGTTTAAAATGGGATGAGAATATATCCCCACTAAAGGATAGCATATATTAAAGGAAAGTTGAAAAGAGGGGCTGCTACCTTTACATATATTAGCATAGATATTGAATATAATTAAATGGGAATAAAATTTAATATTCAAGATTATTAATAAAGGGAATAGTATAATATCAGATAATAAGGAAAGATGATATTTAATAGTAAGGACACAGAGAGTATAAAATTGATGTTACTATGAGAAGAGTGTAAAGTTTAGCATATTTTATGAGATAACCACATTCTACATGTGTACGATTGAAGAACTCACATTTCAAAATAGGCTTATAGAATTTTAATAGAAAAATTGAAGTCTTAAAACCTTATCACTGGTTACCCATAATATTTATACACAGACCTAATCCTCACTCTAATCGAGGATTTTGTGAGAAAATTAAGATAGATCCAATTGGGATTTTTACAGAACAAGAGCCCAACAAATGTGCAACATGCCTTGGCAAAGTGAAAGTAGAACCATGTGGCTAGGGTTGATAATGAAGACTCTACAACCTATGAGACAAGGAAGCAGATATAGGTGAAAATCCGTTGTCTTTATGAACAGCATAAAGCTTATATCTTAGCTTTGTATTTCAGGTTTTTCTCCCCTTAAATTCATATGCTTCCGCACTTTTCCCTTAACCATGAAGATAGGCATTAACTCTAGTAATGCTGCCATAAAATTCAAGTGCACAAAAATGGAATTTCCACAACGTTGTGCACCTAGATGTCCACGATTTGCTTGACAATGTTTGCAAATTGTTTTAAAGGAGACTTACAATCAAAAGGACCCATAGCATACTCTGCCAGCAATATAGTGTGGCAATTTGTTCTTGCAGCTGCATTTTCTGTGGAGCTAGTGACTTGGGTTTCACCATCATGGTCACCCCTCTCAGCCTCAACTTCAAGTGCATAATCGGATTCAGTACATTCACTCTGAACCTCAACCTCATCGTCACTCATGCCATGAAAAGCCATTATTGAACTGCAACAAACAATATAAAATGTATAAGATTATATTTCTAAAATTAAATTTCACACCATGCATGCAACATAATGCGAAGGATTAAGCCATATTTTCTTTTTGTTTTTCTTACTTCAAATTGCATGAAATGCAAAAGCAGAAAATACAAAAATGTCTATGTAGGTGGCATCTCGATTATCTCAGTGGCAATGGTGATGAGATAGGAGAATATCTCTCCGCGTCCTCGCATCTTGGGGATGCCCCCGTCCTTAAATCACACAGATTTTTTTGTGGGATACATCCTTGTGGTTAATTGTTACTATTCCATATGTTCCATGCTACATGACCAATTAAGGACATGGAAAATTTGTGATGCACAAATAAATTGTACTGGCAATTGGAATGAAGGAGAAGAGAAATAGGAATTATGCAACACCCACTATAGTTTTTATTATCTGAAATATTGATTTAATTGTTTTAACTTGTAGCTTTGGATGTAGACTCATAAGAATCTATGGCAGAGTTGACTTTTCCACATCTCATAATTCCAATTTACTCCAGAATGCTTATTTATTGGCATAACTCTCTTAGAAAATTTATTCCAGAACATTGATAAAAATATACCTTTTATGGATCAGCTACGAGTCTAACCAATTCCTCCAACTTTCTACTAGATTGCTCTATCATGGAGCTATCGGCCCTCTTGTTGATTGATCCTTTTTTGGTTTGAGTGTGGCCCATATTCTAACATCCCTCTTAAGGCACAAGGTATTTGACCAGGGATCCTAGTTTGATCGGGGTCTTCTGGCCTAAGCTTTGATACCATGCTAAAGTTTTCATGGACTAGTCAAATCTAGGACCTAATTGTTGCTGGGGTGCTCTACCACTAAGCTACTTGATCTCTTAATCGCCTATCCATTTTTGGTTTAGGTGAGGCTAATTTTCCCAAAGATAACAAATAAGCTAAGTCATAAGGTTCGAATTGGAATTCGAGTTCATTAATCATAACATTGGGATGAAATTCGTCAAGGGTAAAAATTTGGAAAAAAGTTAATTTATATAAATTTATTTATTTTTATATATAAGTAATATATCCACAAAATTGTCAAAATAGTTTGACAAAGCTAAATAATTAAACTAAATAACCCAATATTATATCAAAATAAAATAATATTTTATAAATAACAATATTATACTAAATATCATAAAATTCAGATGAAGTTCAAAAAGGGTAAAAATTAGCCAAAATTCGAACTTCATGGATGAAATTTGGCGTATCCTGTGACTTAGCAAATAAGTGAAAATTTAATTTCTGATTTTGACAAACATTACAGTGTTACAACTAGTAGTCACTGAAGGGACTTTTTTTTATTTAGATGGCTTTTAAATATGTATGATAGTAAGGACAAAGGAACCTGATAAGGAGGCTTTAGAAGCTTAAGATTGAAGCCTTGGCCATTCGTAATCTCTAAACAACAATTTTATAGCTTACTATGAAGTTGACATATAGGTTGGAATAAGGCCTACACAAAACCCTTTTTGTCAAAATTATTGAACCACAATAAAGATAGCTATTAGAATTTTTTTATCATCTCTCTATCTCTTCGACACGTCTATTAGATAGTATATCGTGATGATTATTTATAACTAGAATAAGAAGACTTTATAGATAGGGTACAAATTTTGAAGATGGGTATTTGTTTGGATATTCCAAGACCCACATGAGACATATCTAGTAGACAGGAAGTCTTTCAAGCTTTCTTGATGCCTTGATGGATAGGGGACCTTAAACTCAAATTTAAAAAATAAAAGGAATACAAAGTAAACGAATGCCCCAAACCCTAAAGATCAAAATATCACCCAATAGCTCTTTCTCACCTAATACAAATATTCTGGAAAGAATTTAGAGACTATTGCAAACAAATTTTAAGTTTTCATCAACATATATTTGCAAGGGAGATTGTTATTTGACAAGGACAACATCATAGCTGGGAGGAATAAACTTATTTGAAAATTGAACATATATTTAACATACCTAGGGCCATACCTACACATGGTCATACACTTATCCCAAAAATGTTTGTGTACTCATCTCTCTACCCATTCCTATCTCTTGGAAACTGTTGCATATTGTTATTATGCATTCTTTTGAATTTTCCTATGCTCCACAAAGTTTGAAGGAAAGGGATGTTTTAGAGGACATGGACGTGTTTTCGGTACAGGTACAGTCTAGGGCCAATTTTTAGGGGGTGAGTATTAACAAATAGGGGAATATACACACACACACAAACACAAAGAGTTTTGGAGTATGTATATTGTAACATTGATAAACCATTCACCATAGACATTTTAGAAACTTAGTACAAGGCAATTATCAAAATTCAAATACTTTCATTGTAAAAACATGACGTACATATTGCAAAAATGCCCGAAGGCTCCAGGTTTCATGCATGAAGTGACATAAAAACTCCAATTAAAATACTAAATAGTAAACAATAACATTAAAGTCTAGCTCCATAATCAGTTGTCTATAATAATCAAAATTAATAATGTGTCAGCAAATATATGGCTGTCCATAAATAACACATGGTAGGCATAGGAATCTAAATCCAAATCGTCATGAAAGTCAACCTTTGAGTCATTGGTAGGCTGAGAGTCTTCCTCATCCAATAGAACTCTAGGCAATCTTGGAGGTGTGTCATCCTCCTTCGCTTGCATGCCATCCTTGGGATTGGCATCCCAACGTAAGGTTGGAGTCTAATGATACTCAATGCCCTGCCGCTCCTCTAGCTGCATTGCACTATGAACAATCACTAACTTCTCCAATCATCTAGAGAGAAGGTTGTTCCTCTTGACTGATTGGATAAAGTTATATGTGGACCAATTCTACTTTATAGCAGAGGAATTAAACCTATGAAAGAAGATGAATAACATGTATTCTCAGCTCAGGTGCATCACCACCATGCCACATCTGCCATCCAAGAGGTTTAGTTTGAGCTAATATAGCTCTATCCGTCCTTTCCTTTGGTCTACCAAAGGTTGGACCTAAAGATTGGAAAATGTAAGCCAACGACCCCAAAGTTTAGTTGCATCATCTGCATTGTACATTTTAGCAAGGGCCTTAAAGAAGCCCTCCTTCACCTAAGTTGAACACAGAAAAAGTAACAATTAAATAATGTTAAATCAGAATGAAGAGATAATCATAAGAGATCTACTTTGCTATTTGAAATTTAAATTGAAAACTTGAGATTTTAGATCTGAGACTCACCTCCTCATCAATTGATGAAAGCAGTCTTCCAAGTCTCAGTGCATATCTTTTGGAACAAGAGCATATGCTTCCATGTCAAGCAAGGTGTTCATAATGTTCCATTGACGTGTCACAATGGGCATATCTAATGATCCACACAATAGAATTGATGAAGGAGAAAATGTATTTGCAAGTGCAAACAAGTTACAAGTTAGAAACGGCTTTTTTTAAATTTTTAAATAATAAAATCAGCATATGCGAAAATCAGAAATATTTTTATTAAATCAGCAATAACAATTTTCTTGCCTCATTGTGGACCACTAATCATCATCAAGGACTCTTTGCTTCACATTTCTTTCCTTCGGTGTGTTGGACTCATTCCATCTACTCCACTTTGTATTGACCACCATGAATTTTAGGCTCTTCTAAACCTCAAGCATCATTTCCAACAAAATAAAATAGGTAGCTTATCTAGTCTCCAAAGGCTTGAGGAATTCCTTCTTCGAAAATGTATCAAACAAATGCAAAATATATGTGATGCTTTCAAATAAACATTTGCACATCTCTAGCCTCAGACACCATTGCCTTCATCCAATCAATTTTCTCAATGTCCTTCAAGGTGTTGTTCAATGCATATACACAACATGGGGTCCAAAAAGTGTGCTAATAAGAACCCTCCATCATCAATTCAAGTCACACACTTGGGCTGAATCAATGACTGTTTGCACAACATTAATGGTTTTAAACTCTTCTGTAGCATTTTTAAAAATCTGAAATTTGAAGGTTGCATCCTTCCTTTTCCCTGAACAATCTACAGATCTAAGAAAATAAAAGCCCAATGTGCTAGTGACAATAAGATTGATGAAAGGTGAATGTTTGATACCAGTGCACCCATTCATGACTATGGAGCATCCATCCCTCAACCATGTCTGTGTCATACCCTTCATCAAAATGCTTACTTTGAGTACTCTGTATTGAGAATGGTGGTGCATGATTTTTCTTCTCCATGTGCTACAAATGAGGAACCAGCAGAACAGATATCTTTGTACATTTGTTTAAAATATGAGGATTGTGACACATATAAAGGTATAGCATGAGCAAAAATAAATTTGCTAATAGATGATTCAACTATCTCTTTTGCTTTCAAATTGAACAAATCAGCAACATTTGTTTCTCTTTCAGTCTTCTTTCCCTTTCCTTTACTAGAAGTGGGAGTGTTTGTGCTACTTTCTACCCTATGGGAAGGATAAGTCAAAAGCATACTAGCTTGCACATTCTCTATTGTAGTCCTTGATTTTACCTCCCACTCCATGTGCAATCTAGTTGCCTCTGGTTTTTGTTCATGTTTTTTTGTTGGCAACCTTGGACCCCTTGACCACGTATCCCCAAAAGATGGCAATAGACTCTAGTGTAGCTTCCATAACAATTGTAGTGGTAGATGACACTCCCATTCACTACCACCCCTAGAAGATTTTCCTTATCCTTGTCTACTCTTGTGGCAAATTAAAGGAGAGGTTTCTTGGGGTTGAATGGGCCTTTTGCAAACTCTTTGAGAGCTTGAGAAAGGCACTCAGATGGGTTAGAGGTTGCTGCCTCTGCTACATCCACATTACGTGAAGACCCTATGACTGCCCTAGTACTAGGTCTTTTCTTTGAGATTTTTGCATTGCAACATCCATGCTACCACTACTCCCCTCACTCTCACTGCTGCTCATGATAATGCAATGTAATATAGAACTGCAAGTTTAAAAAAAATATTTCAATCAAAATATCCTCTTTATATGTTGCAAAACTAGTTAAAAATGGGAAAAATGACCTCAAAGTTGAAATAAACAAAGAAAAATGAAACATATACCTGGAAAGAAGAAGATTTGATGACAAAAGCTCCTCTTTCAACTCTAAAATGAAAAATTTCTTCCTGAGTTGCCGCTGCTCTTTATTTTTCTCCTTGGCAAGAATGGTTAAAATGAAAAAGTGGTGACCTTTTTGGTCTTTTTAGCTTCTCAGATAGGATTTCCTATTTTTTAATTACTTTTTCTACCCATGTGGGACTTGCATGGTCAAGTTAAAACCCCCAAAAATGTTTATTTATTTATTTTGTGGATATCTTTTTTGGCTGGGCCATTGGTGACGACAATCCATTGTAGGGACGATTGTGGGACCATTAGGCCATCCTTGGGACGGATTGCCATCCTTGAGTTCCCTGTTGGTGTGAAAAATCCATTTTGCAAACATCTTTTTTTCTGCAAAAAAGAAACAGATTTGGGGACGGGTTACCTTATCATCCCCAAGAGGTGTACGGGTGAAAAAACAAAAGGGACACATCCCTGCGGAGCATAGGAGTTTCCTTTCAACTATAGAGTTTAAAATCTTTTGGTAAGTCTTTGATTCTCTTTTGTGGAGATGCTTTAGACACTCCTTTCACATTTTAAATTCTCTTGGCAAGCTTAGAGTTCAGTAGATGTATTCATGTCATATATAGACTTCATAACAATTTCATTTCTTCATTCTTCTAGTACCTTATTTTCCTCATTTATTCCTTTTAGGTATAGGAAGATGGGTTGCTTTTGTTAGGTTGCCCTAATTATAGATGGTTGACCAGACTTTTTATAAGCCTATAGAAGACACATTTGGGTAATGTTTTTACAGATACTATAGTTGTGACTTTGAGACAATTTTCTTATCTTGGTCATATGTGGAACCACTATTGTTTAATTTGGTGATGTCCTTAAACTACATTTCAATAGTATGATAATTTCCCTTGATAACAAAAGTTTGATTTCTCTAGAAGGTTTGACTTTGAGCTAGTCAAACTTGGACACAATGATACCTTAAACCTTATCAGGTACCCACACTTAAAATATGATTTTTCAGCAGGGAAGATTGTGAAGTGTTTGTCAATTAGACTGTGTTAGGGCTTTTTTTAGCAACATTTTGGATCAGACTCCGTGACCTATCACCCTTGAGCTCTCTTTGTGCTTTGAGGTCTTTGATGGATTTGAGAGTTATCTAAAAGGTTGATGAGAGAAAAACTCCTAACACAATTTAATCCAAAAACAATTTGCAATATTCAGTACAGATTGTGGAAACTTGATATGATTAATAGTAGAAAAGAGTTTGGGAAGCAGTCTAACCCATCAATAGGAATATTGGGAGAGGCAACTGACTTGAGTGACCTTCTTTTGTGCTTTAAAAATGCAAGTCAAAATCTTTCCTATAACATTTGGGTTTGTTGTGCAACTTGATGAGTTTGAGTTTATACTCCAAAACAAACTTTTTAAAAAATTATTACAAAATAAAATTATTGTTTTTTATAAGGAAAACAGATTTTGAAGTGCCCCTAAAACCCTTTACATATCAGAAGAGATATTCAATAAAAGCCCATAACAGGATAAAACAAAACAACAAAAGGACAACGAACAAAAAGTCCAGCGAAAAAGGTCATCAACAAAAGGACAGCCGGAAACAACAAAATAGAAACAAACAAAACTAGGAAAACATTAATCCATATTCATAAGGAGATTCACAGCCTCCTCCAAAATGTCCATCTTCCCAGCAGCCTCTTTGATCTTAGTGAGCTCATTGTTATACTCAGAGGCGTTCTTCTTCTTGCTAGCTCTAGTCCTTTTCCCCGGGCCTTCGGTTTGTCTCCAGTTGCACCTTCATTTCCAATGATCATCACCTTTTCCATACCACTACCTTCCAGCCTACTAATAAGTGCCTTGAGGTTTTTGTTGGAGGTCTTCAGGATATGGTAGCTTTGGTTAGCTATGCCCTGCAAACTATCCTGAATGGCATTCACTTTATTGGTAAGATCCAACACTTAAGCTTCCAGATCATAGAAGGCAATGAGGTCCACATACTAGTTGGAGTCAGTGCTCACCCCCTCCCCAGTTGCCTTCTTTCCTTTTAGTAGACTCATTTTATCCTTTATCACAACAATATGGTGGAACAGCCATTTAAATTGCACCTGAAGTTGTCCATCATACTGTTCTTAGCATTGTTGAGAACATTGATGTCATCTTTCTTGCTAAAGTCACTAATGATTAACATCGTCGGGTCTACGCGCTTCTGAAGACCCACCTTCCCTTTTAGGTCCTCATGAATTTGCAGGTTGATAGTTTCTCTAGCAATCCCAAGCCGAATATTATCCATGTTAAATTTTTTCTAGGTAGTCACCCTCCCTTTAGCAAAGGCAGTAACAGACATTGTTTGATCTTTCATCAGATCTTCCATGGGATTAATAGGGCTCTCAATCCCCTGCTGGTCTCCCAGACCCAAATTGTTGATAGGTTTGTGCTCCCTGTCCTCCACAGATCCAATAGTCTCCTCTTGAACGGGCCGCTTCTCCTTTTGTTTAGGGGTCTTTCTCTAAACTACAACCTCTTCCTCCCCTTTTGTTTCCATCTCCTCTCCTTTCTCATCCTTATCCTCAGTGGAGGACTCCCTTCTTTTTTTCTTCAAGGGCTTCTTGGGCTTGCTTTTCTTCCTCTACCTCTTAGCTGAGCTACTCTTATTGGCAGTGTCAAAATCCTCCATATCCATGTCCATTTCATCATCACTAGCACCGAGCTCTTCGTCAAACTCACCAGGGTTGCTCGGTGACCCTTTATGCAGCTAGGCTCTGGAAGTTTTCCTTTTAGAAGTTTTCTTCTTACTCTTGTTAGGTTTCGAGTCCTCATCAGAGTCAAGGCCATCACTGTCCTCCTCGTCTAAGGATTCTTCAAAATCATTAGGATTGTCTCCATTGCCCTCAACATGCTTGGTCTCAATGAACTTCCCCACGGAATTGGCTTCGATGTCCTTATAAATAAGGAGCATGAGGCCATCGTGAAGTGGGGGATTGGTGATGCTTTGATCTCTTACCCCATTGATGCTATTGTTAATGTGAGTTTCTAACTGTATTAAATAGTGATATAGACAGCTTATAGAGACAACACTTACCCAAAGGTAATGGATGGATATTATTGCAATGCATAAAATATTGGAAAGCAATTAAAAATCTTTTGACACACATCAAATCTTAAGCCTGGCGTGGGAGTAACGCACCAGCTGTTGGCGAGATGATGAGGGATGCAACAAGTGTGTGATCCAATTTGTGTATGGAAGATTTTGTTGCATTAAATATTTAGTTGCACCCATTAGGAGGATATAGTAGGTCTTGCAAAGCTTTACACCAGCCTTTTATATGACATCTAGGTAGTTATTGAAGACATTTTGTTTGTTAATTTTTCCATAAGTGCTATTAATGGCAACGTTGATGTAGTCTAAGTTGATTTTCATTAGAAATTTGAATTTTGAGTAATTAAACAGAGTTTTATTCAATCTGACTGCAAGCTTCGCTTTATGAATATTGTTTTGTTTTTAATTGTACATGAATTTAGTGAAGATCACCCGTCCTCCAAAATATGTATATTTCCATGAATTCATAGGGAAAAATCCCTATAAAAATGAACGAATTTTCATAAAAAAACAAAAAAACAAAAAACTCTTTTCATTCATATTTAAAAAAAATGTATATTTCATTCAAGAAGCCTATATAAAAAGTTCTTAAATGTTTCAAGAGGTAAATTTGGAATGTATTTCTTGTAACCACTGTATCCAGCAGGTGTATCTGGATGGAGAAGGGAAGAATTTGGTAACTCTATTGATACTCTCGTAATTCATTTGTTCAATGGCAGCCATTGGAGTTGGCCGATGTAGGATTGAAAATGGAGGTTGCTGGTCAGAAACTGAAAATGGTCAAACATTTTCTGCATGCTCGGTAATGTTTCTTGTACATTGATGCATAGTCTGGTTGGTTTAGATGTTGGAGAAGGATTATTCTGCTGGTCAAGTCCCTGTTTCATTTATTACTTACTTTTGTATCTATGCTGAAATTGATAGGAATCTCGATTCAGTGGTTGTCACTGTCCTACTGGCTTCCGTAGTGTTGGGCACAAGTGTGAAGGTACTTATTCACTCCCTGTTTTAGAGATATGCATATGATGTTCTGTTCCAATCTATTGGATTCTAAAGAATGGTACTGAAATTTTTAGTTTAGATTGATGCAAGGGGTTGCTCTATTGTGAGCCTGGATGTACAAATTTATGTTTATTTTCCTTGGTGTTTTGAACCTTTCCCTATCCCATTTTCCAGATATTGATGAATGCAAAGAAGGAGCTGCTTGTCAGTGCAGCAATTGTATGTGCAAGAACAAATGGGGAGGATTTGATTGCAAATGTAAGGGAGATCTTCTATACCTTGCAGAACAGGATACATGCATTGGTGAGATATTGGTGCTTTTGGGTTCTCTCAAAGAAATTAATACTATGATATACTGTTGCCTCTCTTTTCTCAAGAGCACTAAAGACAAGAATTACCAGATCCAATTTCAGTAAAGGGAGACATCATTTTGCCCGTCCATAATGAAAAAAAAGTTTCCTTCAATACATTTACAGTGTACTAGTTTTAAGGGTTTTTTTTTATTCATTTACTCAATATTGGCCTTATACTTGAGGACAGCTGTTTAAAGTTTGTTACTCCCTTCAATTTCCTCATTTCTTTGTTTTGAGTTATCAAATAACTTTTAAACTGTTATGCATTTTTGTTTGTTTTGTGGGTGGTATGATATGCAGTGAGAAATGCTTCAAGATTTGACTGGTTCTTGACACTTATTGCTCTAGCTGGCTTAGTGGGTATTGTTGTTGCTGGTTATGTGTTTTATAAGTATAGACTTCGGGTAAGTTCTGTTTAATTAATACTCTCAAGGCTTTCCATTTATCCTTTGATTTTAGTTAACTGTACATCCTAATCTGATAAGATGCTGAAATATTTAAATGTTTTGCAGTCATACATGGATACTGAAGTTGCTGCTGTCATATCCCAGTATATAACATTGGACAATCAAACTGACGATCACCAACCTTTACAACAAAATTCAGTTTGAAACATAGTCTTTTCCCCCTGATGAGCTTAGGTACAGTCTATATTTCTCGTGCATTTTACTTGTTAGGTGTTCTATCTAATGCTAGAGGATTTCATTTTTTTAAGATTTTCTAATATCAAGATTGAATGTGATATATAACAAGTGATGGCTTTTCTGATTTAAATTAACAGGACTTTTTGCTTCGAATTTAAGGCTTTGCATTTATTTTAATGTATATTTATATACCTCTACTATATTTTTCCCACAGCAAAGGTCGTCTTTTTTGAACATGCAGGAAAGAGGACATCATTCAAGTGAGAAAGGATATGCAACTGGCATAGTTGTTATTTTTAATTTACGACTGGATTCTCTCTGTAGCCTTGTTTAGCACTCAATTCAAATGGGCTTAGTTGTTTGTCTCCTTGTCAATATATTCATCCATATAGGTATGCAGTACTGTTCTGTTACCATAATGATGAATCCTACCCAGATAGAGTTATGACAAATAATCAGGCAGAAGCTATTGTCTGTAACTGTAATTTATAGTCATATTCTGGCATCTGGGTTGAATGTATGATCGATAATCTACTTATGCATGGTCGAATACACCTGTATGTAAAACTAACAATGAGATTGAATAATTGTTTAGGTTTGTAAGAGTGGCTGATTGGCTTAATAGTCCTCTAAAGATGACATGCAATCAAAACAATCCTTTATATACGAGATAAACAATGGAAATATTATGAAACATAAAAAATAAAATATTAGATATAAAAATGAAATCATTACAATATACAATGAGCGAATCCTTTTTAAATAGACGGATTGAACTCAAGGACATACCGAGGGTATGAAAAATAGTATAATCCTATAATTTGAGACAGAAAAAAACAAATGATCCATGTTTATACAGAATTGGATAAGACCTAATTGAAAACTAGTTAGATAACATTCATGTTCATGTTGGTTCTTCCAATAAGTGCAATTTAGGAAGTTTGATAAAATACTGAGAGGCAAAAATGGATTCCAACTCCACAGCTATGTTTGTTACCAATGTACAAACAAGTAAACCCCATACACAGAGAAACGGTGGTAAAAACCCTTCTTCAAAAGAGAGGAAATATGAAAACAAATGTGTAGAAACAAAAGAAGGAAAGGATGGCTGAACATGAAGCTACTTATGTTATTTGATGTACAATTGTGTTGCCATATATGAGAGAAAATAAGAGACTATTGACCCTTCATAATGTATATTAGAGTGATGGTGGATGCTTGACAAAGGATGATGATGAAAATTCAAGAACGTGAAACAAAATATTCCCCTTAAGAAGAAAGAGTACCTAGTAAATGCTAGATGTCTAATGACAAGGTTGCCTCTAAACTCTACCTAGGCGTCATAGTGTCTATATGAAAGGATATGACAATCACATTAGGTGTAAGCTCAAGAAAGAAAAAAACGTGACAAGCTAGGACTATTTAAATCAATAAAGAAAAATAACCAAATATGTTTTGTGTTATAATAACCACATATGCATTGCTCTCAAAGAGGGATATATATCATCAAGTTTGTCTATCAAATCTATCGAGTAGTCAATTTCAATATATCAAATCTAGAAGACTACAATGTTCTTGTTGTAGAGAATAATTCAAAGCAACAAGGTATTGAGATGTGTCTTTAATTTATTTCATCTAACTATATCAAGCATCCCATGATGATGTGTTCACGAGTCATTTGAATGTTAGCACATAGATATGAATATGTCAACATTGGAATGCAAGATCCTCAATCTCAAGATAGTGACTAAAAAATATTGATGATAAAACCATGGGATAAATAAAGATTCTTGTAGGTGAAGAAGTATGAGGTAAGGGATCAATGCCATCATGACTATTGAGACCTAATTGGTCAAGCTACTTTTTTTAGTAAATGTGACTTGGTCATAATCTTCTGTCACAAATGTCAAGGGATAGAGGACTATCCATAATAGGATCAATTGCAAATGGATAGATATGTGAGTTTCCAATGATCTCCCAAATTTTGGTACAAAGAGTTGTAGACATTCATTATATGAGATGGGACACATAATGCCAAAATCAACACTGCTACCAATGGTGTGATCATTTTGATATTCTATGCTCACTTTTAATTATGTACACATACTTTAAGAACAAATCCAAAAAGATGTGAGAAGAGATGAAACCACCTATTGGTTTCCAAGTTTTTGTTTCTCAAGACTTATATTTCCATTTTTAAGGGTGACTATGGAAACATGAGTTCAAAAATCTATAATTTTATAATGCTAGGTTTCTTATATATAAATTATAGATCAAAACATTTGAAATTGGTGCCCTCGTAACATATAAAACTGGATCCATATTTTATAAAATATCTAAAGTACAAATCAAAATAGAATATTCGACTTCAAACTAAAATAAAATGTTCCTTAAAAGTTAGTGGTTAGGGATGGAAGAGAATTAGCTCTCTATTTAGTGGAAATGAAAAAACATGGAAGGTATTCCCTTGCCAACAAATGATTTGGTCCATCTCAAACAAATCTTAAGGGATAAAATAGTTTTTAGGCATGTACATGACAAATTAGTTTGGATTGAGTCCAAATCTAGACGATGTACACTTGATTTGTGTCACACTCTAAACCCTTCTATCCAAATGATTCCATGAGTTCGGAATGCTTGGATGCCGGCTTAGAGTTCCCTATCCATGGAGTGCAAGAGAGTGTATTTCAAGTTCAAAGGCTCTCAGATGAGCCTTAGAGATACTCTTCTTGCTAGTAAACCATGCAATGGGAGGTTCCAAAGATAAGATGCAAGAATGCAAATGTCCCAAGGAGTTCCTCAAGAATGCAATGCAAATGAAGATTAAGCTAGAATGAGATGCAAAGTGGAGCTATGCTAAAACATGTATGAGAGTGTTACAATACTATTATTAAGCTATGTGAGATTAAGCTACATGTAAAAATGAAAGCTAAGCTAAGCTAGAATGCCATGATGCCATGGATGAGAGAATGTAGACAAGAAATAGAAGTTCTCCATAAAGCTCCAAAGAAACCTGTTAGAAAACCTGCAGCATAACAATATTCAAAATGAGGATTGATTGGATTGAGGGGGAAAGCTCTCTCCCTTTTAAAGATGTATGGACGGTAGAGATCAAGATGAAGATGGTGGATGATCAACGGTGGAATTCAAAAAGAGGAGTGATTCATGTGCACACACAAGTCAACCAATAAAATATAAGTTGACTTGTCATATAAGACAAAAGTCACAAAGCCTTTTCTTTTAATTGCAAAATAGAAAAAGGACTTTATGTGTGCACTTTAAGTGGGTTAGAAGAATGGGGTCTTTTATTTAATTAAAAGGGGACATGTTCTTTTAATCAAATAATGAACTTAGGATAGCATAGTCAAACTATAGGTTATAATCAAATAAATGGATTATTAACAATTTGGCTTAGGTAAATGATTAAATTAATTTAGCCAAAATGTTGAAAAGGGGGCTAATAGTCTAGATGACCATTTTTAGGTGATTACATTTGCCCCTCTTTGACTAATGCGTGATCGATCTGGGAACACATTATGTCAAAGAAAATAGAAAGCCAAGTAGGCGGTGATAGATATAGATATCTGATTTTGAAGAATGAAATGTAGAAAAAGATAGCAAGTCTTAAATGTATAGCCTGATAGTGGTAGTACTGAACACTAGGAAAAGATGATGTCAGAATTCAAGAAGAATGCTAACACTTAGCAAAGTAGATAGATCAAGAACAAGTGAGAAGATCAAACAAATGCTCCTAAGAAATAGATAGCTGTAACAATCAGCAATAGAGTAATTCTGCCCCCTCGGGATCGAAATCAAAATGAGGTAAGAGGAAGCAGAAAACTTAGCTAGACATGAGAAAATTGAGATATAGCAATGTCTGATATAACAGATAAATGATTAGAACCCAAGAATGACTATAAGAAATTGATAAAATGCCCCAGTTTGACTAGAGTTGACCTTGAAGGATATAGCATAAAAATTAGGTCAAATCTAGTAGAAAGATGATTTAGACATGAAACAGTGAATTGAAGTAGATATGAAGTATGAAAATGATGAAGACATGGAGAAATGAAGATGCCCCAGTGATGATTCGGAGATTAGACCTCAAAAGGTCAGCTAACTGCTTAGAAGAAAGTAGAATTTTAAAAGACAATTTTGACCATCAAGATGAACTCGAATTTAGATTTCGATCCCGAAAATGAATCTAGTACGTTGAATTTATTTAAGAGGTCAAAACTTTATATAATGTGATGATAAGATAGAAAAGAGATGAAGTGAAAGATTAAGAAGGTGAAAAGACATGAACAAGAAGAAAGTAAAGAAATATATGAAAGGAGTTAGCTGATATGTCCATAAAAAAATGAAGAGAGAGCTCTCTCCATATGCAAGAATGTAAGACTAAGCTAGAAAATGAACCTAAAATGCAAGCTAATATGCAAAGTGGTTTACCAACAAGAAGCACATAACATTTAGACTCTTAATTTCATCATTGAGCATTTATTAGGGACATCATGAGATCATACAACCATCACTAGTATAACTATGAGGATATGAATATGATCGCTATCAGATAGGTATGTGGAAAAAATCCAATCTAAGCATCAGAGACATGTAAGTCAAGATAACTACACGATTAGATTCCCTAAGTTTAATTTAGCAAGATTACACCTGTATCAAGGCATAAGCGCCAGGATAAACCCTGAGTGCGGTCTTGCAAAATAGTCAAGGATGATACATTTGTAAGTCAACGTGTTGAATAGGACCAGCATAAATGCTTACAACACTATAGAAAAAAAAAAGTATACCCACAAGCAGAAATCAAGAAAATATGTCCCATGCCCCCAGTCTTCTAGTCAATGACATCCTCGAAAGACTATTAGGGAGGGAACACATGGCAAAGAAATCATCATAGACAGCACACAAAGTAGATAAAGATCAACATAGCTCAGTCATTTAAGTGTTAAAGTGGGTGTGTGCAAGTCACTTGGCCATTTCTTCAAGACTTGATTTTGATAGTGAGAAATATCGCGACATCGGAGACCGTAGGTAAACTATCTGTAAAGTGTTAAAAAACACTTGATGTCAAGGTGGGGGAAGTGTTGAGAAACACAATTTTGTGAGTTGTCAAAGAAACCCTAATGCACAAGAATACCTCAATAGGCTAAGAAGTTGTGCCCCCAAGATGAGGATAGGAAACAATTCCAAGCTAGGAAATGTGTAGCAAAATAGGTGATTGAGACTGATAAATAGAGGTGCAAGGGTCTCAAGTAGCACCTGTTTCCAGGTTTTCACCACTTGACAGATTTTTTGTTAGGAATTTTTTCAATTTTTTTGTATTTTTGTATTTTTGATTTTTTTGGTGATACATCAAAGTGCCTATTGCTAGGTTTTCACTAAGATGATCATTTTTTCAAGACATTTTCTGATTTTTAAGATTTTTTTCAGGATCATATATGATTTTTTTTGAAATTTTTTAGAAGGTTTTAGAGATTACTAGTTCTCGAGCAAGATCACATCATTTTCTCCTAATGTCTAGCAAGGTATAGGACATGATGGAGAAACAAGCCAGTGGATAAGCAATAATGCATAAGAAAAGAATGTGAAGCAAGTGAAAGTGATCCTCAAGAACTGACTCCTCAAGAGTACCCAAGCTAGGGAAAGAGGTGAAATAGTCATATGAAGCATGTTTTGGATAAGCAATGGAAGTAATGAGAAAGATAGCATGTAGGATAAGCAATGAAGCCAACAAGTGAGATAGCATGAAGTGTGTAGTCCAAAAGAGTAGCCATGTCAAGAGACCTATGAGAACCATGTTTCATTTATTATGATCAAGACCAAGGGGTCAACTAGATAGTATAGCAATGGGATAGAGCAATAATAATAAAGCTCAAGATAGAGGCTATGAGTGAATGGGAGAGCACAAATAGAGAATCTCATGGATAAGATAGCCAATATGCAAAGATAGCTCAACATTTTCAAGATCAAAGAGAGAAGAGGGGATAGATGGATGATGGAAGAATTACGCATGACACCTGTTTGCCAGGTTTTCGTCATGGTACTTATCCAAGGTGCCATGAGAAGTAGTTTTCACCATAGGATAAATTTATTTCTCTTTACTTTTGCTACCAAGGTGCCACAAGAAGTGGTTTTCACCAAGGCACATTTTCAATTTTTTTCTTTTAAATTTTTTTTTTTTCTTTTTTTTTGAATTTTTAGAAAGAGCTGAAGCTGTTTGAATGTAGATAATGCTCCTATAGAAAAGATAAGTCATGATAAGCCAAGACCATAGAAAGGTATGCTCAAAGATGTTGATAGGGTGATGAAAGAGAAATGGTAGTAGGAAGAGTATATGGAGGATAATAGTTCATGTATAGAAAGTTAGTGTAAGCTTTAGAGGATTTCATGAGGGTAGTTGAAATATTGTACAAGATCAACATTGACACACACCTTGAAGGGTATTGGAATGATGGAGGAATCATGGATGAAATAGCTTGAGATTTAGATGTATGAGGTAGTAGAAGAGATTTGGAAAAAAGTGGAGTAGAAGGCTTTGGAAGATTTTTAGAAAGATTTTTGGAAGAAGATGGAATGGAAGCCTTTGGAAGCTTGAATGACAACTTTGATTTGTTTTGAATATTCAAGCCTTTTAAAAGAGACTTGGGAATCCACATAGCTTTAGATTTTCCTTTGGATACTTCAAAACACATTTCTTCAATAATGGGTTTAGGAACCCATATTTTCTTTGATTTAGCTTTTTTAATAGTGGACCTTTGCGGTCTCTTTTGTGCATTCTCCTTCTTAACATTCACATGTCGATTAGATGGGACATAGTGATCTTTCTTTTTCAATGGATTCTTATGTTTATTCTCACTTCCAAAGGACTTGGGATTTGTGGATGAATAAGGATGATATGACTGGTTTAGATGTATATATGGGTGAAAAGTCATCAAGGATGAGTGTCTTTGTTGATCTTGAGGTAATATAGGAGAGCTAGGGAATGAACTAGGAGTGAATGTAGGAGATGGAGGAACATAAGACCCCAAAATGGATGGAAGGTTTGAATGGTTTAGCTTAGATGGATAAGGACCAAGTATAGATTTAGATGATGCAAAGGGATAGTGGGAAGGGATATCAACATCTTTAGAATGAGCAACATGGTCAAAGCCATCAATAGACTCATGAGTACCTTTGATAGGAACAACATTTTTAATAGTAGCACTTGAAGCTTGAGCACAATTTTGAAGTGGATATGGAGAAGTAGAACATGAGGGGATGCTTTGATCTTGACAAGTAGCCTTGGATAGCATATGAAGAGAACTTTTCTCATAATTTTCAATAAGCTCAAGGGAGATAATGGAAGTGGTATCTTCATCATACTTAGGAGGTGGATAAGACATAGGATATGGAGGGGAAAAATCTTGAAAGAGATGAAAGGGTGCTTGATCTTGATCTTTCTTGACATTTATAGCTTTTTCTTTTTCAGAGTCCTCTTGACATGGAGCCACTTCCAAGGACAAGGGAGAATGAAGAGTGAATGGAGTAGTGTTTGGATTAGGCATAGTAGTGCATGAAGGTTGAGGATGTTTAGGATTAGTAGCATGGAAAAGGTTTGCAGCCAAGTGAAGGTTAGCTTGAGTTTCTTTTAGAGATAGCCGTTGAGGATACACATAGTCAATGTGGAAAGCATTAGGTTCCTTTTTTGATAGAGGCATGTTGGAAAGCTTTGAAGTGTTGGGAGATTCATGAGTGTTGGAAGAAGTGGAGGTATCAAGGAAACCATCACTAGACATAGGTTCATTAATATGATCTTGCTCAAGAGAAGTATCCTCCGCACATGAGTCACTAGAGGTTCCAAGATCAATAATCTCATCATCAATGAGATCTTGGATTTTATGTTTCAGCTCTATACAATCAGAAGTAGCATGGTCATTAGATCGATGATAGGCACAATAGGTATCCAAGAACAGATTTCCATAGGAGCTAGACTTAGGCAACATGATGAGCTTGGTGCCAAGAAGTGTTCTCAAAATGTCATCATAAGAATTCCCCAAGGGAGTAAAATTTCTCTCAAAAGTATGTCTAGAGTCCTTTGGTTGTTTCTCAAGTGAATAGAATGCATTCATGTTTTCATCATTATCTTTGTCAAAGATAGGTCCATCATGAAATTTTGGCATAGGCTCAAAGAAGGTATCACTTGCTTGTTCTCTAAAGAGGTCTTTAGATCTAGAAGATGAAGACATTTGATGTCTTGAAGTAGAGCATGTAGACCTAGAAGAAGAGGATGACCTCAAAGAAGGTGACTCACATGCATGTAAAGACCTTAAGGAAGATTCATGTAATGATGCAATCTTCTCCTCTAACCTTTTCTCAAGTTTAGACTTCATTTCCATCATGCGCTTAAAGAGACGAAGGTAAGAAAGATAATTTGTCTCTTCTAGTTCTTTGTATTGTGCATATAGATCTTGAAACTCTTTAGTGACATGGTGGATATCATGATCATCTAGATTCGGTTGAAGTTTGGTAGCACAAGGTTTAGATCCCATAGTTTTAGATGCAAAGCCAAGCATAAAAGAGCCTAGAAGATAACTTGATGTTGAAACTATAGGAGGTAGAGTGTTCACTTGCCAAGACAGTAGAGAGAGATTAAAGTAACTTGTCAAACAATATGTCCAAGAAACTTATGACATGAATGACTCAAGTCAATAGCTAGGCAAGATGCCCACATAGCCAAACAGATAGAGCAAGTGGGGTGACAAGTGAACAACTCTCCAACCCAAGAGTGTAGTCAAGAAATCAAGGCAACCATTTCAGCAAAAAAGATAACTAGCAAGTGAACATAGACCATGAAGATAGAAAGACCAAGAGCACCAAGACCAAAGAGTCACTTTAAGCATGTTCAAAAACTAGAGACATAGAAAATAAAAATCAAATGATGAGACTCCCCTTAGCAAGAAACACAAGAAAATGTTTGCATTTGATGTTTTGACTTGGTTGACAAAGTTTGACAATAGTTGATAGCATAGCAAGTTTGATGTTCAAAAGCAATTTCTTTCCAAGCAAGATAGTGACACATGGAGTATTCTTCAAACAATCAAGCAAGGGACAAAGCAACCTTGCATGATACAAGCATATGTGACGTCTCAAAAGAATTTCCTAGAATTATCGTCATGTGTATGTTCAAAAGATTTTCACTAGTATACCACATTTGAGAACACATCAAGCAATATTTACCTAAAGGACATGGTTCATTACTCAACAACTTGACCCACACTTGATGCTCCTTTGCCTCACACCAAGTGGTTGCCCACAAGAGATATTGACTTTGTCATGGAAATGCCATAAGTATAACCAAGGGAACACAGATGGTGAGTGTAAAATCTTGGGGTGATCCGGGTAGTCCACTAGGATCGATCCTTGCACCAAAAAGTTGAGCGGCTAAAAAAGGTAGTTACTAACTTAGGGTGTTTAGATAGGGCTTCCATTCATAGTGTTCCTCTTGCTCCCAATTACGGGACACCTCACCTTGCAATGAGTAACCAATCTCGCGATCACAAGAGTACCTTAAGCATTCTTGCCTAGTGATCTCCCTATGGTTGAAATCCCATAAGCGATCACACAAAGCGAAGATAAACACTACGTCTACCAAGGTTTTGTGTCCTTGATAGCCTTAAGTTTATAGTGGGTTGGAAGAGCCAGGTAATTTGCTTGTCCCCACTTGGGTCGTTCCTCTCAGGTTGTCTGAGAGCAGACCCTCTAAAGGATTCTAAACTACACAAAGAGTGGATCAACTTTTGGAAGTCAAGATTTCTGATTCACCACAAGGGTGAAGAGCATACTCTCCTATTCCAATCATTTTCTCCCAAACATGCCAAGAAGATTCAGTTGCCTCTTACTCTTGAAACCAAATGGTAAGTCAAGATTTCTGATTCACCACAAGGGTGAAGAGCATACTCTCCTAGTACCAAAAGACTCCAATCACAAGTTTTATGTGCCTATGAAAAATGAACAATTAGTGAATGCCACACACGAAAACAAAAAAGAAAGAAATTTTGGGTTTTTATGCTTTGGGCAGCCCTGCAAACAATTGTTAGTAGCCTTTGTGCATTTGAAGCTTTGACATGCGTTCTTTTTATGCAATGTTTCAATTTGTTTTCATAAGGATGACAACCTGTAATCACAACTTGTTAGCACCAAAAGTTAGTGTGAAATAACATAAAAATCTGCAATAAAAAGTGGTGAGTTGCCTCAAAGATCTAATATATCTTCCAACCAAGTGCATGCAAAGAAAGTGCAAGTTAATCACAAATGCTCTCATTTTTACTCTTTGATTTTGACCTAGTCAACAAGATTGGACTTTTTTGCTATGATTTTGGATCCAAAAATAGAAATGAAAAGAAGAGACCCCTACTAAAAATCAGAGAGCTTTCCAAAAATGTAAGAAATTTAAAAAAATCTCTTCATTTGCTCGTTAGAGATCGATTTTGTCAAAACAGGCCAAATTTATCAAATCGAGTTTTTGATCTTTAATACGACCTCAAAATTCAAAACACAAAGAAAGAACCCCCATTAGAATTGAAAACACTTTCTGAAAATGTAAGTTTTTTTGAAAAATTTGCTGATTTGCGATCAGAAACGACTTTTTATGAAAAACAAAGAAAAACTCATAACTCCCAAAAATCACGTCAAAATGCTCTAAAAATTGGACTGAGACATTTTGAGCACATACCCAATTTGCAAAAAAAAATTCAGAACCAAACTCCAAGCGGTTTAAAAGATATAATCAAATCTTTAAACCAACTAAGTTTTTTTGGCCTTCAAACCAATCTACTTATGGGTTGGCCTTAAAACCAAAGTGATAATTCTACAAAAGCATTTGATTAGATCCAATATGCTGCTGTAAAAAATCAGAGATGAAAAATAAAATCAAATGGAGCTAGAAACTTGATTCAAGCCCCACGGTGGGCGCCAAAAATGTACACTTGATTTCTATCACACTCTAAACCCTTCTATCCAAACGATTCCATGAGTTCGGAATGCTTGGATGCTGGCTTAGAGCTCCCTATCCATGGAGTGCAAGAGAGTGTATTTCAAGTTCAAAGGCTCTCAGATGAGCCTTAGAGATACTCTTCTTGCTAGTAAACCATGCAATGAGAGGTTCCAAAGATAAGATGCAAGAATGCAAATGTCCCAAGGAGTTCCTCAAGAATGCAATGCAAATGAAGATTAAGCTAGAATGAGATGCAAAGTGGAGCTATGCTAAAACACGTATGAGAGTGTTACAATACCATTATTAAGCTATGTGAGATTAAGCTACATGTAAAAATGAAAGCTAAGCTAAGCTAGAATGCCATGATGCCATGGATGAGAGAATGTAGACAAGAAATAGAAGTTCTCCACAAAGCTCCAAAGAAACCTGTTAGAAAACCTGCAGCATAACAATATTCAAAATGAGGATTGATTGGATTGAGGGGGAAAGCTCTCTCCCTTTTAAAGATGTATGGATGGTAGAGATCAAGATGAAGATGGTGGATGATCAACGGTGGAATTCAAAAAGAGGAGTGATCCATGTGCACACACAAGTCAACCAATAGAATATAAGTTGACTTGTCATATAAGACAAAAGTCACAAAGCCTTTTCTTTTAATTGCAAAATAGAAAAATGACTTTATGTTTGCACTTTAAGTGGGTTAGAAGAATGGGGTCTTTTATTTAATTAAAAGGGGACATGTTCTTTTAATCAAATAATGAACTTAGGATAGCATAGTCAAACTATAGGTTATAATCAAATAAATTGATTATTAGCAATTTGGCTTAGGTAAATGATTAAATTAATTTAGCCAAAATGTTGAAAAGGGGGCTAATAGTCTAGATGACCATTTTTAGGTGATTACAGACGATACAACTCAAGGGAAGGCTACAAGGCCATCATCTATGCAAAAGGCATAATTCCCATTAGAATTGTTTTGGAGCAAGCAATGCTTGCCCAAGAAAAGAGTTTTTCCACGGGTTGCACTACAAGGAAGATTAATCATTGTTGAATACTTTATGAAAATGGGATTTGAAGGCCCTTCAAGGTGTTCCTTGTACAAAATGTCGAAGAATTACTTGATCAATTTTTGCTAGGTTTCCTTTATTACAATGCATGTTGGAGGTGGTTATGTGCTAGATTAAGATGGGTAATTGTCCCCTCTAATGGTGATCTTGTTCAAATATTGTCCAGAGGGAAGTAGGAAATATCTTTTTGGAAATCTTTGTGTTTGCAACTCATCATTATTGTAATGGAAATTATGGAAATAAAGGAATCAAAGAATTTTTCAAGGCAAGGCAATGCATTGGGAGATTTTGCTAAACAAAGTGGAAATTGACAATGTTGAGGTAGTCAATAATAGGAACTCAATTCACTTGACAAAAGGCATTAGGTTCTAGAATGTGATAACATCATAAGGAGAGGTTGGTGTGGTTTAAATATTCCCCCTTTAATGGAAAAGGTGAGGACACTAGTAAGAGGAAAAGGTAGTCTTTATCTTGGAAGCTTCCATAGATTGGTTGGTTCAAATTGATCTTTGATGGTGCATCTCATGGCAACTCATGAGCCTTAGGAGTTGGGGAGATAGTTCAATGGTGGCAGGAATTGCAACTCCATTGGTGCAAGGCACTAATAATATTATGGAATTTAAGGAATTGAATTAAGATCTTTTGTTGTGCAAAGATTTCAAAATTGTTAGGTGTGAATTTAAGGGGGACTCATTAGTGTGGAACATACTGAATAATTGAGAGGGGGGTGCATTAGTTATTCACAAGCACTTTACAAATTTTATACTAAAGTGATAATCTCATAAACCATTCGAAACAAATATAAGATATCTATTTATGTTATATTGATAAGCACTTAAAATATTCTAAAACTTAAAATGGATATAACCATGAAAGCACACAACCATCAACACAATGAACAACAAAATTTATGTGGAGACAGAAACTAGGAAAAACCACAAAGAAGACCATTATCATGAAATGAGTACAAATTAAGGTGATTTTTACAAGGGCTCACCACTGATTTGTCCACTATTCTTTGACTTACTATAAATATATAAACAAAGTTGCTTTATAAACTAATAAGACTATATCTAAGGAAGCATGAGACAATTCAACTATTAAGCTCGGTTACCATAATCAATAATAGATAAAATTGTTAATCTTATCACTAGATAACACTACCTATTCCACTGCAACTCTTTTTGTAAGGCACTTATTTGTCTTGTACTAGTCTTCCACACTTAGCTTTAGCTGAAAACACCTTTAACAACTCACTTGCTCCACTATCACACCACACTACTTTAGATACAAAAGGTTTTCTTTATTTATACAAATGTATGATCATTCATATGTTGGCCACACCAAAAGAATTTGTCATCCTTAACTCAAAATATGTTACAATTACATTTAATCCAATACCATGAATCCTAGATCTAGAACACACTTAAGAGAACTTTACGACTTGTCACAAGACCTAAATATAGGACATTCTTAAGATGTATAGGTGGAATATTATATTCACCAAAACATAGACAAATTTTGGAACCATTAGATTGCCACAACCAAGATCATGCCTTGATCACTAGAACATCTAAACCCATTGATAGATAAAACTTGTCCAAAATATGATACTAAAATCTTCAAACTAACTTCAAGAAGTCAAGATATGAAAAAGACCTCGAGAAACACTATATGCACAACTGTTAATTGGTACTAGTAAAAACTTCTTGCAACTCCAAAAATTTAAAGCATACAAGTACACCAAAAGCTATAATCCATAAGTAGAATCAAGTACACATGTCACCATACACTTAATTTTTAAGTACACAACCTATTTTTCATATAATCAAAACCTTGCTATCATATTAACAATACATCAACAACTATAACTATTTAACCAATACTGTCAACAAACAACTGACACTGCCAATAAACCAATATGGAGGTTTTGACATCAGTGAAAATAATTTCAACAACATCTCAATATGTCTAATCTCCTCCTTTGGCATTGATGACAAATCAACAAAAAAGATAAAATTGAGTAACCAAAAGAGTCCCCTTGAGTAGATACTTATTTTCCTATTTTTGTTTTCTGTTTTCTCTCCTCCTTTTTTCCACAATGGAAAAGGGCCAGAATCACAATGTAGAAACTAAAAGAAATACATTAGTCTTTATAGTAAAAAAATTCTTATACCATTTTTTCAAGATAAGAAACTCCCTCTTTCATTCAACAACGACAGACCCCTTCCAGACACACAAGCTAGTGTGCTCAACCAACATATAAAAAAATGATATCTAGTCTAACAACAAAAATCGTTATTCATAATCCTTTAATTTAGGAAGAATACTAGATATGTTCTCTAATCAAACCTCAATCATATCCATTACCAACAAAATATCTTCAACGAATCCTCTTTTCACCACTGTAACACAAGGGATTCATCTTGTAGTTGGCCAACTCTCATCCTCTATTTTCCTTCCTTATTTGTAAAATGGTAATGTCTTTCCTAGCTCATTCAACTCTTCCTCAATGAATTCACCTATGCCTCTAAAAGCTTCTACATCAATAGGCAATCGAAGATTTTATATATATACATATATATATATATATATATATATATATATATATATATATATATATATATATATATATATATATATATATATATATATATATAGTCTATGATATGCAATCCTTGGTCTCACTGATTACCTTGGATAAATTATGTTTTGCGTTAGTACACTTCTTCTCAATTGACTTCTTGATCTTCTTTCAATCAAATCCACTTTGATCAATCTTCTTTCAATATCTGTGACCAATTCAACTAGTAACATACCTAACCTACAAGATATGATGATCTTCTTACTGATCAAGTGATCAACCAACAACTTTTCAATTATGTTCTTCTCATCAAAGAGAAACCTACCCACATATTACCAATCTTGTCAAATTCAACATCTTCCAACAAAGACTAAACCACATTAGAATCCATAGGGTCAAATTTTTTACGAAGAGACATCTTTTTCAATTTCTTCTTCTTCATCTTCCTTTTCCTTTGCTTCTTTCTTTTCCATAAGATCTTCTTCTTCATCTTCTGAGATAGTAATGATTTCCTCTCCTTTTAACACTACTCTTTATCCTTTTAGGTTCTAGAAGGGAACCAAAGACACCTTTATTTTTATGACCAGAGGAGGAACCATCCTCACCATGGCACACAAACAATGCACTAGAAACAACCACTTCTAAACAAACATTCACCTGTAGTAAAATGAAAAATACTTTTCAAGCATCTACACTATTCTCCAAGGACCCTAGGTATATACAAATATGTTTACCAACAAGGATGTCGATCCATTCCAAATGCTCTTTACTAGGTAATGACCTCATGAAGTAGAATGCTAAGAACATGATCAATGAATGAAATCTAAATACATAAGCATCTTCTACAATCATCTTAACATTCTCAATAAAAATCTCCAGAATCATTTACACAGATTAAATTGGTCATGCTCCCCAATCATCTTATAAGTGATATAAACAACCATAGCCAAAGTGGCACTATCTTGATTCTAAAATTGAATTTTATGTGAAATATCATAATGTAACATACCTCACTACTAGATCACCAAGGGTATCTCGAATCACACTGATTACAATCAATACTATCATTGCACAACCTTGTAATATTTTCAATTACCTTTTTCATCACCTCATATGACTTATCCAATGCTATGTTTTCATCTTGAAACTGACTAAAGAAAAAAATTATAACTTCCTTGTCATCAAACTAGGAAAATTCTCCCAATATATCCAATTTGAGATACTGTATCTTCTGCAACTCATCTGACGATAATCCTACTTCTAATTATATGAGCCCACCATGATCAAATCCCCCAATCTTAGCCTTCTTCAACATTTTTGATACAAATGAATTGGTACCATGAACAATTAGTCAAAATTTCATAGTTGTACTTTGAAAATTATTCTCTAACCTTTCACTCAAGCTCTACCAAGAATTTTGATTTTCTTCTAACAATAATACAAAATAAATTCAAAAAATTGCATTTATAACCACAAGCAATCATAGTTACTCTTTTCCCACCAAAAATTGAATGTGGCTGTGACAAACCACTTGTATTGTGCACATTAATCAATTTATATAATTGCAATCATTATTTTATCAACCATCAATACCAAAGACAAGCTACTTGCAACTGGTATCACCATATAATAGGGGAAGTGATAGATATAGCATTTTGATACTCTCCTTAAGCTAAAGTATTCAGCTTCATTTTCGAAACAGATAGTATTGAGATTAGGTACCACATTGCCTTCATATTAGCAGGATCTTTCTTCTTCCATGTCATGTTTGTCTTCTAAGATCTACTAGAAACCATAACATTATTATCATTTACAATATTTATTAGGATACTGTAATGCCCCGCCCGGAGATCCTTGGAAACAAGGGTTCAAATCAAGCCAAGATATTTTTTTTTTTTACAAGTATGAATGCACATGACAACACCATACAAGGATCACAACGATCGCAATGGAAGACTTCAACACAATCTCGGCAACCAACGAATCTCCGAATGCCACTACCCAACTGACACACCCAAACAAAAGCCAACAACCACCACAACAAGATGAGGGCACAAGAAATGACCACTCATCAACAAAACACCAAGCTGGGGTAAAATGCAAAATTTCGAAATTTGGCTAAGCCTGAAATCCTGAAGCCCTGAAAATTGGCTAAGTCTGGATTTTTGAAGCCTTGAAATTTCCTAGAATCCATAACTTATCTCTGAGAGGTCTGAAACCTATCTCAAACGATTTGTCGCATATATTAAAATATATCTTAAGTATAAGGAATTAAATATACGTCAACTTATACTTAAACCATATATTTTAAACCCCGAAGGACTAAAACAGAAACACGAAAACTCGATTTCAAGAGAAATCGACAGAATTCAAAATGCAACAGCATAGGCTCGAAGAACGCCCAAAAGGGTATCCAGAACCACTCTCAAAAAGATCGGAGCACGAAGAAAAGTGCCCGCTGATGGCACGCGCAGGATTTTCACAAAAATCGTGCGACACTTTTTACTAAGGGAGGGTGACACTTCTCCCTTACTACATGCGACACTTCTCAAGAAGGCGTGTGATACTGGAAAAGTATCGTGCGACATTTCTCATAAAGCCGTGCGACACTATTCCAGTGTCATACGACACTTCTCTAGTAATGCGTGCGACACTTTATAGTGTCGTACGACATTCTTTCTATGGGCGTGCGATACTTTGTCAGTGTCGCACAATGCTGAACAAATGTCGCCCATAGAAAGTAAAAACACTTCCAGAACTCAAAAATGGGGAAAAATCGACAAAAGAACCTCCACATCGGGGAGTACCGGATCCACAAAGGCTCGAGGAATGAACACTCGAGTGCAAGAACAACACAGAATGAAGAACACCAAACCATCTAAACTACAGCAGCAAAGAACACATTGAAAATAAGCATTGCAGAGAACAAAAGCAACATCGCAATGTACAGAAATGCATCTCAGGAACAAGACAACCAAACTAAGTATGTGGTTCCTCCCAACCGTCAATAGCATCATAAGACCATCGTGGATCCTAGCCATCCCCTGCGCATAACATCCAAGGCCACCGACCAGATCGTCGGTACTGTCGTAATAGGGATATCACTACTAAAAACATGCAACAATATAAGCATAAGGAAATCTAACATGCTAGTGATAACACGTAAGATAATCCTACAGTAGATAACATCACCTATCACATGCTAAACAGCAGTAAGCAATAGATATACTACTAAAGCAAATCACATCATCTAATCATATGCTAAACATCATAATAAGGGAATGCGTCAAATAAAATAACATCATCTAAACATGATATACAAGCATCCCAAAGAAAGCATAAATCACAAGAAAGCATACTCCGAAACCCGAAGTACCAAGTGAAAACATCCAGCAACAGTCGCACTAGGATAAGAGACCATCTCTGTACACCAGTCCCTAGCAGTGGTGAAGGTAGCTACGCCTCCCAACCACGTGGCACCCAAAGGTCCACACCCGCCGTGCTAATGGAGATAAAGATCCAACCACAAACACACAAAAAATCACAACATCCAAGGCTAACACTCACGCCAGACAGTATGATGGCTGCAACCAAGAACCTAAGACAATGCAAGGAGTATAGGTCCTGGTCAAACACTCAATAGGCTACTACGTAGGGACTAACATCATGGAGAGTCACTTGGCATAAAAAAGCCCAAGCTAGGACTTGCGCAGATTCAACATCCCTCAACAGAAAGGCTCTTGCACCCCAAACCTTTTTATTATCTTAAGTTTTATTACCAGTCACACATTTTATTTAATTTTTACTTAATTAAAGCTTCCTTCGCCAACCCTCTGGGAACAATGATCACCAGGCTGCGAGGTAGAAGCCCCCTCCGTATGCTACCCTACCCTACCCATGCTCATCCTATGACAAGTGCCCGTGGGCATGCATACTCCCATCCCAACCCCAATGATCATAACTTTCGGCAAATCCACGGAAGATCAGGCCTCGTAAGTCACCCAACAGATGTACGCGTACGTACTCGTGTGTGGCGCACCACCATCATGAAGATCATAACACAAGGATAGGAATGAGAACACAATGCAAAACAAAACACCCAACCGAAAGCAACTCAAGAGGATGGATTCTACATGAATCCCAAAGCCAATAAAATCATACATCATGAAATCACTCAATCGGCCTCAATTCAAGAGTATGGATTCTACACGAATCCCAATGATGTAACAAGACCAAACATCGTGAACTCACTCAACCGGCCTCAATCCGAGAGTATGGATTCTACACGAATCCTAGCATTCACGAAACAAAAGCAAAGGTCTAAACAAAACCATAATAGGTGTGAAATCACTCAACCGAACACGACATCGGGAGTACGGATGCAACACGCATCCCAATGCAACATAAAAGTGCAATAGTGGTCTGACTGATATCCAAACGGATCATCCAGGTCCACGAACCACAATGTGCCAAGAAAACCCGAGAAAATAAGGCGGCACACAAAACGAGGTAAAAACTCCAAAAATTTAGAAAACTTCAAAATTAAAACCCATTTGGCCTTTGGGTTCAAAAACCCCAAAAATCCAAAAATAAATGGAATCGGACACCGTATGCAAAAATGGCCAGCATAACGGCGTAAAATCTCAAACTCTCATCTTAAAAAATAGAGAAATGTTCATACTCGCCCAACCGGGTAGAACTAGCATACAGAAACGGAGGGGAACACTAGTTCTCAGCCTCCAAACAAACGGATACCAAAAACAGAAGCAAAAACGAAGCAGAAACAATAAAATAGGAAAGCCCTACCTCACAGCCAAAAGGGCAAAACGGGAATCTGAACTATAAAATAAATATCTCACAGAAGTAGCTGAAAATCGCGGCAATCCAAGGTTTCTCCGAGATGGATCCAATGAGCCCAACCTCGCGACGATCCCACGCCCGTAGCTCCCACAACGAACAAAACAGTAAATCCTCATGAAGAGGATTTTGGGTTTTACTCTCGAACTTTCCAATTTGAAAGTGAGAAGTGAGGAATTACATTCCTCTTTGGATACTTATTCACTTTTCGGGTGAATAATCGATTAGGGCATTTAACCAGCCAATCTAGTTAAACCCCGAATCGACCCAAACGAAAACAGGCTATTCCTATAAATAGGAATTCATCTATGGCAAAGCTGCCAAAAATATAAAATGAATCAATTAAAAAGCCCAAAAACCCAAAAACACATAAACCTCCTAAACAACTTTCGTGAAAAAGCGAAACTCTAAATGCGCACACACGCTTACTGGTCTAATCACATAATGCAAATGAGTTCGGATTTAATAATCACCGAAAGGTTTAAATTAAACATTTAATAAAGGATACATCGACCATACAAGGACGACATTGGTAAAATATGAAAGGTTGAATCACTAACTCCATGTGCCACTGCCAGGGATATACATCCTGCACACTAAACAACATGATCAAGTGCAATTGCATATAATAACATAGCCGAAGCAATAAATGCATTAAATCACCTAATTTAACCATTTATTTAATTATATTAAAATAATCTATTTACATCACTCACGTTCGCATAAAGCATAACAACGCAGGAATGAAGTAAATAACCATAGCATTAAATCCATCACATAACATAATCATTGGTATGTCCAAATACCAGATAACCAGATATCATCATAAAACACACTGTCATCTCAAAATGGCATCATCTTGCAACATGATTAACCGAACAACATAGAATTCTAAAATCCATGATACTGGAATCAAAGAGTAACATTTGACCCTCAGGTCATCTCAAATGTAAAACATCACATAAGAACATATATCTCTCAGATCAAAATAAAACAAGGTAAATGTCCGCAGCACATAACCAAATAATCCAACAAGAACAATCCATTTAATTACTTAAGCATTTAATAAGGCACTTAAAACACATAAGCGAACACAGTCATAAACATGACTAACCACTGCTACAGGAACCTAGTCCAGTGTAGCATGATAATAGTACACAATGCAATCACTGCACAAACCTCAGTGAACCAAAAATCACAACATAATCTCAAATATCAGTCAAAAGCATAATCAAAGCAACTGATACAGAAACATAAATCTAAACACCTCAACAGTGTAGACCACTCAGGGTCACAATCATGATCCATCACAACAAAAGATCAGCAAGGTTGCATCCATCAGGATGACTTACAAAAGTCAAATGGGAGATGCACTACAGATACCACCAGACCTGCATGTGTTAGCATAATGACCAATTTGACCATGTTTGAAAAAAATCATACTACTCAGACCTGATCTTACAAGTGAATTCTAGATTTGCACTAATTAGTCTTGTGGCTGAAATTGTGACACATAGAGACTCCTATGTAAAATAATATTCATCCCATTCTCCTTATCTAGATTAGAAACTTGACTTTTGCATTGATTCACTTTTTGGAAAATCTTCTGATAATTAATACTTTGAACCTTCTGGTCTTTCCTCATCTTATATTCAATAGCCTTATGACCAAAATTATTTCATATGTGAGAATAATTGTTAAAAGATAAGTGTCTTTGAGAATTTAGTTTCCTTACTAGAGGCCTTCTTGTGGATGTATACAAATTTGTGACCTTGCTTGCTATCTCAACATTCTCTTCATCTTCAACTACCTTTTCTTTTCCTTTGTCCTTCAGATTTGAACATTCACCAGTAGACCCTAATTATTCTTTATCTTTGTGACTCTTATATAGGTCTAATAATTGGTCCAAAGTAGTATAGCTCTCAAAAACTTTTTCTTTAGATCCCATCTTCTTCAATTCCAATTCCAACTTCTCATTTTCATTTGTCTTCATCTTGATGATATTCTTGATATTTTCTTCATATTCCTTCCATTTCTCTATTGCAATCTCCAATTCTACTTCAACCCTTTTGAAACCTTTCATCTTATGCTTAACCCATCTTTGCCAAATTCCTTAGTATTTTTCTTTTCATTTAGCTTATTTTCCTACTTTTCCACCTTTCCTTTTGTTTTCTTTATTTTCTTGGCCAACTTTATTGTGTCTTTCTTCCAACTTCCATATATGATCCCCCAACTTATCAATGCATGGATTTATTCCTTCAAGTTTAATTTCAACTCCTCATTCTCCAATTCGATATTATTAGTGTCACTCGTCATGAGTTGTCAATCCTCATTAGCATAGTATTCTCCTTCCATCTATTCAAACAACCAAAATCTCGATTAAGTGGCTAAGCTCTATCCATAAGGGACCAAGCATTGATACTGATTACTGAACATGTCAAATAATTTAGAGGAGAGGTGAACCGATTATTCACAATATTAATTTTATTCTATCAATAAGCACTTAAAATGGATATAACCATGAAATCACAAAACCATCAACACAATGAATATTATAATTTACATGGAACCCCAATTGGGAAAAAATACAAAGAAGATAATAATCATAATTAACAATGATTAAGGTGACATTTACAAAGGTCCACTATGAGTGTTCTCACTATGGTTTTCTTATTGTTGTTTGACTCACTTCCATTCAAGGCAAGTACCCTTATACAAAAGATATATAAAAACAAAGACATTTTATGAGTTGATGATATTACATTTGAATATGCTAAGATAATTCAACTATTAGGATTAGTTACCATGATTAATAATAGATCTAATTGGTGATCTTCTTACTATATACCACTGTCTAATCTACTACAACTTTGTATGTCATGCACTTCTTGATCTCTCAGTAGTCCTTCACACTCAACTTTATCTTGCACACTTCACCATTAAGAACTTTGTCAAAACATCTTTCACAAATAGCTTATCGTATTCCACTTTTCCACCACACTACATTAGGTACAACAGGTTTTCTTTATTTATACAAGCATTCATTCATACATATGTCAACCACACCAAGAGAGTGTGCCAACCTCAATTGAAAATATTTTACAATTACATATAATGCAATACTACGATCATAAATATAGGTTATACTTAGAAAAATTTATAGCATGTTTACCACGAGACCTAAATATATGTTGTGCTTAAGATGTATACATTGCATATTATATTCATTGAAATATAGACAGATTTTGGAACCATCAAAATGTCACAACCAAGATCATATCTTGATCACCAAATCTTTTGAACCAATCAATAGATGAAACTTGTCTAGAATACAATACCAAGATCCTCTAATGAATTGAAAGAAAGTCCATTTTTAGAAACAATTGGAGCAATACTATAAGAAAGTATTCAATAGTTATCAACAAAAATCTCATCCTACTCCAAATACTGAAAGAATACAAGTATACCAAAATATATAATCCACAAGTAAAATCAATTACACACACCACCATACACCAAAATTATACATACTGAACTTGTTTTGCATATAACAATAAACTTTCTATTATACAAACAATACACCAACTACAAGTATCCAACTAATACCATCAATAACCAACTGATACCACCTAGAAACTAGTACAAAGCTTTTGACATCAATGATAATAGTTGCATCAACATCTCAATATGTCTAACAATTAGTTTTGGTGAATGTATTTAGAACCAAATTGACTCCAAACTAGAGTTTGAGATCCTTGTTGGATAGGAATTTAGAGATCTTTTGGGAGTCAAACATCAACCATATACTTTAAGAGGGAATTGTGCTTGCAAACTAATTGGCTAATGTGGCTATTGATGGTTTGTTTGTTTTGAAAATTAGGCCCATTAGAGTAACCTACTATTGTATTTGACACCAAATTTTGACAAATGTTTATTGGCATGCTAATTTTTGGTTGTTAGATTACTAGGAACTACCCATATAAATTTTGTCTCTTTTATGATGAACTTAACTTTGTCAAACCATAACCAAGTATTTTTAGACAATGTCATGGTAAATGGAACTAGTTTTTTTCATAAAATCAATAAAAGCTTCATCTACATTGTGACAAAAAAATAAAAATATCTTTGAAAATGTCTCTTTAAAAGTGTTAAAAAGTGCCAAAAGTTTGTTGGTATTCTGATGATGTTGACCAAAACTTTCATTGACATTATGATGAAGTTATCATTGGTTGTACAACAACTATGTCAAATGTTTTTTTAGTTTTTTGTTTGATGGGGTTCACAAAAATTGTGACGAGACTTGTACTTTAAAGAAAAATGTCTAGACTCTAATGTAATTGGATTACAAATCATGCTATCAAACCATTCTTATATATGAAAACTAAACCTAATAACCAGGATAGATATAAAATTGCATTAGGATGATTTTAATGTGGCTTTTAATCAAATAATACGATACAACAAAATTCATTAATAAAATTGGAATAAAGTAATTACTACACCTTTATTCACATAGCATGGTTTTATTGTTCCCTAATGTTATATTGATCAACATTATTATTCCATTGAAGAGCATGTCATTCCTTTTTTCAATCCTTGTGTCAATGAAGTTGGCCCATTGTGATAAATTATTCAAGAGAAACCATTCACACTACTAATTTGTGCATAGTATATGTAGGGAAGAAGGGATGTGTATTTCTTGGGTTTGGTTAAGGCTTATAAGTTATGCTAACATAAATCATTATAAAATAAATGTGTTTGTTGCACTCACCATTTTGTTGATTGCTTTATCATTGGATTTGTAGCCTTTTGAAATTGGCTCTGACCCTTTAATGTTTATTCCATGGCTACCAACATAGTATAAATCTTCCAACTTGATAAATTTAATGACCTACAAAAAATAGCTAAACAAATGGAGCATACCACTAGGAACCCATTGTAATTACATTTGAAAATTGCCAAAAGTACTTCTTCAAAATTTTACTCCTTAATAAGTTTGTGCCACTTGGGTTGTTTTTGTATAATGTTTCATAATAGAGGGAAAGGAAAATCTCTAGATCTAACTAAATTAGGCATCCAAGAACAAGACAGGACAACACAAATGTGAAAATAAAATCCACACCTTTTCCAGGAACCTTCTACTAATTAAACTAATTGGAAAAGTTTTTCCACACTTTTAATTGCATCATGCATCCAAACATGACAACAAAAATTATATCAAAGGAGAGAAGTTGAAAATTGACACTATCTAACATCAAGCTAAAATATATGCTCCATTAATGTAACCATTGAAACATATTATTATCACATGGTTACTCATGAAATATTTATTAGGATCATCAACAATTGGAGATAGAGTGCCATCATAATCTAGGAACACTACAATATGTTTCCCTTTTGATTTAAACAACATCTCAATGAAGCTACCAAGTGTTGAAGGATGTTGTACTTGCATTTATATATCAGATACAAAGAAAGGAACCACAATTCAAGATTAGAGCAAATCTTTTGTAGAGATGCTATACTAGAAATATTCAAATAAAAAAATCCCTTTTCAAAAAATAAATGAACCTACTATCCACTTATGATCGACACACATATTCTTTCTAATTTTAGGAACCCTAAAATTTCCATTAAAATGTTGTTGAAAATTGATAGGACTTGGAGGGTCAATATAAGCTAAAGTTGGTGTATAAGGTGATGCTAAACTTGGAGTATAAGGTAATGATGATGAGAATGAAAAAATGCAAAATTGAAGACTATAATAAGTTCAAACAACCATAATAAGGTAATGATGATGAGAATGAAAAAATGCAAAATTGGAGACTATAATAAGTTCAAACAACCATAACAAGGATTCAATTGGATTAGTCGATAGACCTTATGAAGTCACCTTCTTGACCCAAGGAAGAAGATTTATTAGAAGTAGAAAATAAGATCCAATAAAATGTGACACCAATGCTTTCATGGATGTATACATGGGCCTTGTAACATGATTAGAGTTTCTCGAAATAATGAAGGCTGGTTCCTTTTTTTGTATCATTGTCTTGTCATTGAAAATTCATGATTGTGACTATCCAAAATAGGGATCTATGAGATTTAATTTTTAGAGGAGTTTTGCAAAGTCATTGAATAGGTTAAACATAATGTAATAAGAATATTTTGTGTCTAGTCGAGTGTTTTAAAATTGTTTCCAATAATAATTATCAAGGTGATTCATGTATTCCCTATAATAACTGTGATTTGACAATAAGGTAACATGTTGGAAGTTTATTGATGACTTTGTTTTCTCTTAATGATTTTACTCTCTATGTAAGACTACGTATTATAGTAACATGTTATTATATAGAGTAAGTGAGATGTAACTATCTTGAGTTGGATTATAGACCCTTTTTGTTGAATTCATGAAGGAATTATTGTTTGTTACTTTAGTTTTTGGTTTGGCATCAATGTTTCATCATTGATGTCAACATCTATGTCAGATAGACAGTGTTCTGGAGTTGATCTCAACACTTGATCATTTTGGTGAAGGCATAGTTTGACAAAATGGACATGGGAAGATCAGATTATGTTCAACGAGATACTACTCAAATATGTTTTGAGACACAATACAATTTGAAGAAGAAAAACATGATAAGATCAGATGCTTTGTCCCACTTTTTGGCCAACTTCGAGACTCAAATGAACATTTTGAAAATAAAACTTTGCTTTCAGAAATATATTGTTACAAAACCATTAATAATTTGAAGATGATGTAAACTATTGAGTTTTATAAATATTTTCTAGCTACTAATTTAAAAAAAAAAAACATTTGGAACTGATTTATATCTATTTTTCCTTTTTCAAAACTAATTTGTATGAAAATTTATCATTTTTAAAGAGTGACAACCACTCAGTTCAACATAACATTTTTTTGAAAAATGAGAACAACATAATTATTTTGTAGTTAGATTTGTAAAATCTATATCTAGAGGATGCAAATGGTTTTGTTAAATTTGATTCAAAATCTTATAGTTTATTGAATTATGAAGTGAAATTAACTATAATTTAGACATGTTTCTTCGGTTCTCTCTAACTTGTTCTATATATATCAAAATTTATTTTTTATTTTTTGATATAAATGTAAACTAAATAACTATACAATAATTATTTTTCCTAATGTACTATTTTCCCAAAGTATCGAAGAAAGAGGTTGTAAAATGACTAGATAACCTATGTTTAATTAAACTCAAAAAAGATTGAGACCTCAAAAGGGCATAATTTTGTAGAACTTGGCTTCTCCTAGCTTGAAATTCTATTTTGGCCTCTTTGAGTGAAGGCCCCTTTGAATGAAGGTGTATTAGGGCCTTCATTCAAAGGGGTGTTCATTCAAACAAAATTCGACTAGATATTTTTGCAAGGGGTCTTTGTTCGAACCCTTAGTGGTTGGGTTATTTTTTATTTTCATTTTGTGATTTTGTATAAATAAAATAATAGTAGACAATGAATATCTCCCATTGGATTTTATTAAAAATTTGGCCAAAGGGGTCTTTGAATAAAGGCCCCATAGAAGTCCTTCATTCAAATGTGGTATTCATTTAAACATCCCATGCACACTATTTTCCACATGAATGCCCAACCCCCCTTCATTTGAATACCCCAGTTCATTCAAAGCCATTGAAAATGGATATTTTGTTTACAATAGTTCTCATTCATGCCTGAAAGTGGGATAAACTACTATGGGAAATGTCATTGTAGATGTTGATATTATCATTTGTGAAAATTAAGTGGATTTATAAAAGATTGGTTGCAAACAATTTATTTGTAAACTAGTATGGATAGTGGTGAATTATTTTCTTAGGAAAGATTGGGTGGAGTGAAATCTTAGTACACAAAGCTAGTTATGTTATTAAGACATAAATATGTATTCACTACTAGATTCTTTTTTGGATTAATGATCAAGAGGATAGAGTTTTCTTTGGATAGAAGACAATTAAGTGTTTCTTTACTGACTCGGTCAGGAAACATGTTTCTTCAATTAGTGAGCTTAATTATTTCCTTGGTAGTATTTTGAATAATGTTTATATCAGATAGTGTGAATGAGGACTCTTATTAGGTTGACCTAATAGAGAGTTATAGACTTTTATATAAGAAGGGAATGCTTTGGTAAAATGTGAGAGCATGTGTGGGATAGGGCAACATGAACTTGAGATTGCAAATGTGGATTTGATGAAAGGTTGTGTTATAGAGGAAAGTTAGTGATCATATATTAGAGACCTTGAGAAGAGGTATCAGTGGAATCTAATCGAGTTGATGCACTTTATTGGAAATATTTTTGCATAACTGATGCATTCAACCAATTCTCTATTTTAGTGGATTATTGTCTACTATAGATTGTAGTCAACCCTCTGGGTTGTTTCCCAGACTAGGGTTATTTCCAGACCAAGGTTGTTTCCATCATTTTAATTAGATTAATTTCCAAATCAAGGTTGTTGCCTTTGTTTTATTTGAGTAGTGAGCTTCAGGTGAGTGCTAGAATGCATGTGCATTCTCCATCAACCATTAACAAGGTTTTCTATGTATGGCTACATTACCTAGTGGGTTTTCCCCTTACATGGTTTCTGTGTCAAAAAATTATGGTCCTATTTGTTGTGGTGTTATTTTTTGTTCTTTTCACTTAATTATTTAGATTGATGCTATGGTGGATGTTTGAATGTTTTGAGTTTAATACAAATGATTCATCCCCTCTCTCTATTGTATATTGTGCATTGTTATTTCTAACAATTGATATTAGATTTTTTTGATCCTCTATGGAAGATTAGCCACTAGAGGATATTTGTTATGAAGATTAGCCACTAGAGGATATTTGTTATGGGAACCTTTAAAAGGGATAGTTCAAACTTTGATGGAGCTAACTATAGACTATGTAAAGGAATGATGATGACTCACTTGATTAGCATGCAAATAGAATGCATGAACATTAAGAAGAAGTCTCACGTACCTCCTAAATATTTAGACAAAGCATCTGAAGAAGAAATGAAAAAAATGTACAACAATATGATTATCAAAGAAGCATTATTTAGTGCTTTAACTAATCCTAAATTTACAGATGTCATAAAATTGGCAATTGCTAATGAAGTATGGATGAAATTGGAAGCACTTTATAAAGGAGATGATTATGTCAAGCAATTCATGTTACAAATTTTGAAAGGAAAGTTGGACTTCCTAAGTATGAGTGAAGATGAAACAATCAAGATCTATCTGTAGAAGATAGAAAAATTTGTGTGAAGTCATATGCGTCGGTGGAACGATTACCAAAGATGATATTGTGTCAATATACTGAGATCCTTTCAATCATTCTATGATACCAAAGTTGCAGGTATTGAGGATATTAGACCTATTTATACCATGATAAGAGATACATAAGTTATAGTGAATTTATTAGATTCTGGATGTTATAGACAATTTATTTGTAACTGCTGTGGACAATGGTACAATATTTTCCTAGGAAGTTTTAGTGGAGCCGAATCTCGGTACACGAAGCTAACAATGTTATTCAAACATGGATATACATTCACTATCCGATTTTTTTTTGGATTGATGATTGAGATGACAGTTCTATTTGTACAGAAGACACTAAAATATTTCTTGGTCGGCTCAGTTAGGAAAGAAATTTCTTTTATCAATGAGCTTAAATATTGTTATGGTAGTGTGTTGATTAATGTTTGTAAAACTTGAATAAGGACTCTTATTTGGTCAAGATAATGGAGATTTATGGCGTTGTAATTCAGAGGGAATTCTTCGGTGAATAATGAGTAAGATTTCATGATGCGAACGTGAGATTGTGAATATGGATCTGATGAAAGGTTGTTTACAAAAGAAATTCAGTGATCATATATTAGAAAATTTGGGAAAAGGAATGAGGGAAATCCAATAGAGTTGATGTAATTCATTGGAAATATTTTGGCATAGTTGATTCTTTGATTTAGTTTACTTTTTAATTGTATTATTGTCCACATTGGATTTTAGTCCACCTTTTGGGTTTTTTCCTAGATCAAGGGATGGTTCCCTCATTGTAATTTGATTTTTGTTCAATTTAGGATCTTTTCCTTAGACTAGATTTTTTGAGAAGTGAGTTCTAGGAAAGTGCTTCAATGCATCTGCATTCCTCATCAATCTTTAACATAGTTTTATATGTGATAGTACATTATCTAATGGGTTTGATCCCCATTGTGTTTTTTTCCCTAGCAGGGTTTCCACATGAAAAAATGGTGCTAGGTATTGTGGTGTTATTTCTCGTTCAACACAATTATTCAAATATATGCGATGGTGAATAGTTTAAGGTTCTAAGTTCAATACAACCAATTTACCCTCTCCCCTAAGCTTTATATTATCTATCATTATTCCTATCACTTTCAAGTGTTGGTGTTGAGTTTAAATAATGTGATGAAGCATTTATTAGCAAGACCTACTAACCTTTGGAGTCTAATTTGTATCAGAATGAACAAAAAAAAGAACTGCCATCCTTGGAGTTGTCAAAGAGGTAGTTTTAAATGCAAGGAAGTTAGAAGTTGTAATGTTTTTTAAGGTTATAATCTTGTCAGATGCCTTATAGATTTTGTTTCAGTAATACCATTGATGTTTTATGGTTTGTGTAAGAGGCATCTAACAAGTTAAATTTTTTCCTTAGTTTAACTTGATACTTCATAATGTTTATTCAATAATCACTAACTAACTTCCTAATTGAAATACATCATGAAATTACTAAATCAAATACATCACTTGTTGAGCCAATAAGGCTCTACAACATCTATAGACTTGCACAAAATTGTATAAAAGTTGGGGTTGATTAATGTTCTTTTGCCTAAAACTTCCCAAAGTTATCTACCTTCTTGATCTCAACCAATCATGGTCTCATAGAATCTTTCCAACCTCCTTTGATGGTAACAACCACCTTTTGGAGTGATGGAAAAAAAACTGAAACCATTTTGTAAGAATTGACATGTAAAATTTATGATTAACTATTTTTGTTAAAATTACAATGCTGTTCTATTAATAAAATGTAAAACACCCATTATAATCATATTAAATTCATTCATTATCATATTAAACTCATTCATTATCATATTTACATTCGTTCATTAATATATAAAATTCATTCTTTTACTTTCACATTATATAAAAAAAATATGGTTGTCAAAAATATTTATTTTAACATTTCTTAACATATTATTAAAAATATGGTTGTAATAATATGATAACAATCAATTTTTTTGTAGATAAATAAAGAAGTGGAGTGTCACTTTTTAAATCATTATTCCCTACCTTTAGTTTTTTTGTCCTCTATATGTGATCTTAATGTATGTTTGGTCGTGTACTCATGACAGGGCATTGCTATTGCAATAATAGAGAAATTTTAAATTGGTACATCTTATTATTATTGTTACAAGCATCTCATTATTTAAAAAGCATTAGAGTGGTACTCTTTATCTAACAGGGCCACATTATGTTTTTGATATTGTCTTATAGCCTCTATCTCAACATGTTAAAAACCTGCAAAATCCTTTAGAGTTGAAACAAAAAAGGTTACATAAATCAATACAACAATTGTAATTAAATATTTTTAAAAGAACATTAGAGTGGTCATATTTACCTAATGGGACCACATCATATTTCTTACCTTGTCTAGTTTGATCGTGCTTAACATGTTGATCATTCTCTACATGATCGATAGTTGAAACATGAAAGATTAGATTAATTAATACACCAATTAAAATTTAATATGTTTAAAGGAATACTAGTGTGGTCCTCTTTACCTAATAGGGCTACATCATGTTCATGATCTTGTCCAGTCTGATCATGCTTGACATGTTGACCACAGTCTACATGCTCTAAAGATGAGATACAAAAGGTTATATTAATTAATATATCTATTGTAATTAAATATGTTTAATTTTATTAATCCATACTATGTTTTCTATAACACAAGCATAAAAGTAGTGCTAGGATGCACACCATGACCTTTATCTACATGTTGTGCTTCACCCTCACCAGGTTGCATTCCAATTGTTAGCCCCAACTGATCATGTTGAAAATGTATGTGGAAGAATCATATCAGTTGTTATGTTGTCATTGATGTCAAGCCTCAATTAGTAAGCCATTATGCTAATTAAGTAGCATTCCATATCATTTAATTGATGAAGACGGTTTGAAGAAAGTATAATGATGAAGAATGTATTATTAAGTGTGTGGATTTCAATGGGAACTTGATGAGTTAGACCCTGAAAATATAATGTTGGTTTTATTGTTTTACATGATTTGATTAAATGTTGAGATCATGCATAAGAAAGTTGTGTAGTTATGAGGTGAGAAAACAATTTGTTTAGTGAATGAATAATTCAATGGTCATCAAGCTACTACAATTATCATCAAGCACATGATAATGAAGTAAAGGATGGATAGTATTAAATGAGAAAGAATAGTGTTAACTGAGCTTAGTATTGATTGAGAAAAGTGTAGTGTTAACTGAGCAAGGAAAATAAGAACAATTTATAGAAGATTCAAACTAATGGCTAACATTTGATGAAAATAAGGATTTTTTGAGAAGTTTTGAAGATCAGGATGAAGTTATTTATGAGATCTATAGTTGGAGAAATCCAAAGAAGATATGATGGAGGAGATTTAATATTTTGAATTGAAGTGCAAAGTTCAAGGTGAAGGCATGATACTTGAGTGTCTATATTCAATGAATGAAGATTGGAGGATTGTGATTAAGAGACAAAACATAGGAGAATCTGGCAAAGTAGAAATAAGTAGTCTATTTAAGGGATGAATTAGATGTTCATTGTTGTTCTTTAAAGTTAATATCAAAGACAAAAGAAGGATCGTCAAGTAGAGAAACATTGTGAGATCTAGCAAGTGAAGTATAAAATTGATGTGTATGTGAGTGGATCCACTAGAAGGAAGAAAGAGGTTGAATAGAGGAAAGAGAATGAGCAAAATGGAGATTTGAAACAAAAAATGGTAGTTGCATTACTCTGAGATCATTTCACTATTACTCTCTAATCATTGTAGTAGAGAATATCTTAATTGTATGTACTTAATTGCCTTATTTGTAAATCCATTTGTATGGTGACATTCAGTTGAATGATAGTAAGTCCTTTGGAGTAGGTCACTCTAAATATTGAGTGATAAGGTCTAGATGATATTTCATGTAAATCCTTTAAAAAGGTCACATTAACAATGTATACATAACCTTCAACAAGGTTGTCTCCTAACAGAGCTCACTTTAGAAGAGTGAATTTTTTGGGTTGTCAGTCCCAACTATTTTTCCCTTTATAGGGTTGCCACATTAAAATACTTGTGTCAAAATGTGCGAATGTTGATTGTATTGCACATTATTTTATGTTCACTATTTATTATTGCAACTCGATATATACATCAAGTTTAATCTGATACTCGGTATATAAAGTTTCCAATTTATTGGTAAAGATTAAATTGAATGATATTGTGAAAATTGATATGTTTATAGAGCTAGTGGATTGAAAGTTTAAAGTGTTAAGTTTCTAGAAAAGTTCTTAAGACCTATAGGATAGCTGGTTATAACTAATCCACCCTCCATCTTTATTATCTAACAATTGGTATCAAAGCTAAGTGCTTGAAGGAGAAAGTTTGAAGGGTCTTAAGCTAAAGATATGAAGATGTATAAGAGACAGGTACCTAAGTTGAACAAGGAGAAATTAACATCTTGGAAAAGAATAATGAGACTATACCTATCTAGAATTGGAGACTATGCATTGTATTATCTAGATAACCAATATCAGTCACCACCACTTGGCCCAATGATAGTTAAGAAGATGAAGGTAAAGCAAGGACACAATAACCAGATGATAGAGATTTATTCTTCTTTAAATGATGCTAACTTTGATGATATCAAAGAATGTGCTACTACTAAAGAGATGTGGGATAATCTAGTACTTGTTCATGGAGGAGATGAGAAAGTGTTGAGAGCTAAAGCTAAGAGCCTAAGAGGAAAGTTTGATGAAATGGGGATAAAAGAAGGAGAGAACATTGCCCAATACAGTAATTGAATCAAGGTAGTGGTTAGTTCCATCAAAGATGTTGGAGGAATCATAATTGATGAAGATTTTTTAAGTAAAGTACTAAAAACCTTGTTTCTTATGTATGATATTAGAATTTCAGTTGTCCAAGAATTTAGAGCTATTCCCCGATAATGTCCTTATTGTTGATGCTTTGGTCAGGAGATTAACTATTTTTGAGTTAAGTAACTTTCATAAAAAAAATTACCTAAAGTTGAAAATACTTTCAATAGATCACTTACTGTTGGAAGTTCAAGGAAATATGGGCTTAGAAAAGATGACAGTGATTTAGATTCAGATGACAAAGAGCAAGATGAGCTTGAAGTACAGTTGGCTAGGAGGCTACCAAAATGAAAATGAAAGTGTAAAGGTAGATTACCTTTGATATGTTTCAAATGTAATTAAGTTAGTCATATTGTTTCTAGATGTCCTAACAAGAGTAGATGTGACAACAATGATAAGAGGGAGAACATATATTGAAGGAACAAAGATTACAAAGATAAAGGAAAGAAGTCATGTTACATTGACGAGGAAGAACACACCAAGTCAAATTTTGATGATGAAAATGAAGTTGAGAAGATTGTGTATTTTGTTGTAAAATAAGATTCAGAGGAGGAAAGGTATGAAGAAGAAAAATCCCTTATATCACATGTTAGTAAAAATGATACTTGGATTATTGATAGTGATTGTTCATAGCATATGATTATTGATATTGATAAGTTTGATAAGTTAGAAGAGTATTATGAAGGATTTGTTAATCTTGGAAATGATCTTCCATATCCTATAAAAGGTTCTCAAGTAAGTCATATTCATCTAATGATATTGTTGGCTTATGATTTGACATAATTTTAATAACCTCTTAAAAGATTAGAATACCTAGGAGTTAGCTAGAAACCATAATGGGCATTCTAAGGAACACAATAAGAGGACCAACTGAAAAGATTCTGTGATGTCTTCTCCACTTTGAACTTTGCAAAATTCAGGTGGGTATACCTACGAATTCACTCTTTATCTCTTTAAAATTCAAAATCTTAACATGAATTCCAAAACAACAGATGATTGCCTTACTTTCTTCTAATTTTAGGACTATAATAGAGATGATAAATGGCTATTTTATCAAACCCTAGAACTCCATGAATCAAGTACATGCTTACTTTTTAGATGTACAATCATAAAACATGAAAGGATTGACTTGTAAAAGACTTATACTATAGAAACATTCCAAATAGATCAACTTTTATAGATGTCCAGTTCTTTATCCATTGGGCTATTAACTTCATAGGAATTTGACATCTATTTATCAGATCTATCTTAACACTTTTTGATAAGAATATCAATATTCAAATCTAGATCCTATTCTTATCAAAATCTTCAATGAAAACCAAATAATTCTTCCAATTTACATTGAGCATTTACATAACCCATTAGATTATTAGCAAAAGTAAACTAAAATATAATTCAAAACAAATTACAACTGAAATTTTCTTATTAAATCTCAGAGAATTAAATGGAAACAAAAGGAGAGACAAGATCTAGAATGAACAACCAACTTTTTGCATCTTTGTATTCATTTCTTTGAAAATATATAATTAAATTATATACAATATATTTGGACTGACTCAAGAATGAACAAGACTTAGTTCAACAAAATGAATCTTGGACCCTCACTCCACATCTTCGAAATCCTTTTATAAAAGAAGGATTGCAACAAGCTTCAAATGGGAGGACACATGTTCAAAAACTAGATACAATAATACTTTTTCATATATGACAAAATCGTTACAAAAACAATGTTGGAGATAGCCAAAATTTGAACAGTTCTCAATCTAAATGTTCATGATCAACTTCACAGTTTTTAATGAGAGCATACCCATGGTAGGTGAACCACAAAGATAAGGTATCTCTATTAGATAGTTGTCCTCCCTCTTCATGTTCTTTGAATTTTTCTTGCATGTTCATTCGCTATCTCCAGATGGAATTGCCTTTATATCAGCTATAACCTCCTAGATAGTAATATTTGATTCTTCATCTAGCCAGGTGGCTTCTCTAATTATATTTAGCTCATTTACGTACTTATTTCATTTTGCATCTATAAAGGCTCTAACCTCTACAACTATTTTATTGATGTCTACCTCTAGCTTATACAAGATGTCAACAATAAAAAATTTATTACTATGCTTGTTTCATCATTACTATAAGCAACAAATATTTCATGCTTTGAAATGTTGAAAAAATAATTTGACCATTCACGCCATTCACTAAGCTTATTGTCATTATCAACAATTTTTTGTGTGAAGCCAAATGTCCCATTGGAAATGCTCTTCATTTTATTATTTATTAATTGTAGCTTACCACAAAAAAATGCATTCAATTATTTGACCCTGTTTATCATTTTCCTTGTGGAAATGATGGTCTCTTTTGGTAACTCCTTCTTTTGGGCCAAAATTGGGACCAACTTGTTAAAAAATGGAATCTAGGGGCCCCACTTAGTGAATAGAGGAGAAATAATGGATAGTGCCTCAAAGCACTAATACTTTGCTCCCTGGAAAGCAATATAACTACTGTGAAGACTCTAGGAAGCTTGGTTGAGGACATTATTTTGTGAGATAGCATGCTCTCCATTGTCCTAACCTCTACTTATTTTCCTACTTCCAACTCTTCCACATCTATTGGTTGATCCACACCCACAGTTTTTGTATCAACATCTGTCTGGGTCTCTTGATCTTTTACCTCTGTTATAGGTCTGGTTGCATTCTTCAAAGTTCTCACCTCATTTTCAAGGGTAGCCACCTTCTGCTCCAGTAATAGGTCTTCTTTTTTTTGGTTTCAATGGATATGTTGTAAGTTTGAAACAATTTCCCTTCAAGCATATACATTTTACTCTTCCCCATGAGTGAAACTATGTTCATCATGTTGTGAATTTGAACACTTGATCTTGTAATGAAATTATAGAATATCAGATTACCTTGGGGCAAGTCTCTGACTTCCATCAATGTTTGCTTGTTAGATTTAGGAGCCATGCTCTAGATTGTCATTATTTTGGAGTCAACATTAAACCCAGTCCCCTACAATTCTCTTGCAATGTTAGTCTCCTCAAATGAGACAAATTTTATTTGTCTTCTTATTTGATCTAGAATAAAAGATGAGTTGAGCTCCCATCTAAGGAAGAGCAATATTCCACTTCTATTCACCAACTCTATAGCCTCATCTATAGTGAGAGTCTCACTATTTGGATCATACTCTTGCAACTTTTCCACCTGTTCAACAACTTTCTCTTGTGAGTATCTTGGCTACAACTATAGAGTGAGTTCATTTTGTGTATATTAAACAAAATATATTTGAACTCGTCAGAATTTATGAAGTCATCATCTTTCATAAACTCTTGAGCTTGGATTATTCTTTCATCGATCATCCTTGCCTCAAACTCTAGTTCATTAGGGACTTTTTCATGTTGACTCACATTCCTTATTAAGAGATTATGCTTGATATCATCAAAGCACTTGGTTCCCTTAGGCATAATCTACAATGCTTTCTCCCTTTCACTCGCTAGGATCTCTACCAAATTTTGTTTCTTCTTGCCACTTTGGTCCCAAGATGAACTCTTTGGTTGATCCTCTTCATCATCAACCTCAATGATTTCATCATGCTCTAGGGATTTAGGTGCTATTCTATTTCTTATTTTAGGAGGGACTTGAGACATTATAGCTTCATAATTGTTGAGGCACTTATTGAATCTATATAGGTAGCTCTCCTCATGATAGAAGCCTTTGAAAGAGGGATCTATCCTTTTCATTTCCTCCTTAATTCTCATGAGTTGTCTCCACTTTAGAGTCCTATCTCTACATACCTATGTCTCTAGGAAATTCATGATCACATCCTCTTCCCATCAGGGCTTATTAATTGGTAGATTAAACTTTCTCATTTTCTTTAGAGCCTACCTAACAAAGTCATTAGGATCATAGGTCGTTGTAAGAGTTGAAGGCAATAATAATTCACTCATGAATTCATCTATATCTTTAGTAGCATCCTTTCCTATGACAAAATCTTGTACTTTGACATTTCTATAAACAAAGGATCCCTTTTTGATTGTAGGTCCTAGGTAATCTTGATTCATCATTATTAATTGCCACAAGAATTTTACAATATCCATTCTTACTAGAATATACCTGCAAAAAAAATGAGGTGGTTGTGGGTATCCATAAACCCTTATTATAGAAAAATTCTAAAAAAGGAAAAGACTTTCCCAATCATGGCCTAACCTCCTATCCTCATTTGGGCATGTAGATGGTCTAATCAATATCCCAACACCCCTAGGAACCCATTCAATTACATTAGCTAACATATTAGAAATTGAAAAAAAAAAATCATCATAGAAAGCTATAGAATTAGAATAAGGGTAAAACCTTTGCCATAACCTGGTCCACAACTATATTGGCAAGTTTTCTCCATTATCCTTTTTTCCCTCAATGAAATTAGGACTAATGTGCCCTATATTCTTCTAAAGAATGATATGCATCAAAAATGAATAATGGTGGAATTTGAAGTTCCCCATTTCCTCCCTCTATTCTATTGTAATCTCATTGTGCATCACATTTATTATATGCGTCACAAAATCATGCCCTACATGGTGATGTAAATATTTTATATCTAGAGCCATGATGTATGCATTTCTAGGGTAATTCATCATGCCATTCAACCCTATCATGTTGTCCACTCCAAAGACAATATACTAGAAATATGTGATGAAGAACTCCAAAGGCATCGAGTCTCTTACCTTCTAAGGGATCTCACCCTTTTCCTTTTTGAATTTAGGGATAGGACTTCACATAACCCTTCTAGTGATGAAACTCTTTTGAGCCTTGAAATTTTCATCCATTTTCTCTTTCTCAATGACCTTTTTCATAGGTCATCCAAGGTCAAAGACTTCTATAAAGGTCTCTCTATCCAATTTTCACAGTAGACTCACATCCTTCCTATGAAATCCATGAGTTGTAGAAATGCCAAAATAAATCATTTCCATTAGTTTCTAGCACTATTGCATCTCTCCATAAACTATATGCGTCTTTGAAAAGATGAGAATTTGATGATCCTAGTAGGAAGTAAACCCATTCTTCAACATATAGACTGGATATTTTTGCCTTAGCTTGCTTAACACCTTGAGCATCTTCTTCTATGTTGACCCGTGCTATCAACTTCCCCTCTTCTTTTACCATTTTTCTTGAATATAATTTCTTCAAACACTTCTACAACTCGATTCTTTTGAAACAACTTCATGCTTAATTCTCTTTTTGGCTCTGAAACTTTGTGTTGTTGTAATTGGAATTATGTTAAATCACCCTTTAATAGTGGTTGAGCATAGAAATAACATGAGTGGTGTCTTTAAGTCAGTATGCATGATTTTTTTGAAAACTTAGAAAAAAATCATAATCTGGTTTGACGATAGCCATAGTGCCAGCATTCTAAATCCCTCTTTGCACTTTTTCAAATAGTACCTCTCTTTTTGGAAATTATGAGGTTACAATAGTCATTTTACTATTTAAGTCTCATGTTGTGACCATGCGAACACTAGACAATTGTGAGCTATTCACAATTTTGTAAGGCTTATTTTCTAACCCTTATTTCTACCTGTGATAGTGCAAAACCCTTGATCACAACATCATTGTCTATCTTTATGGTTGGCCTATAAACCTTATGAAAGAGTGAATCCTTCTAAAGTTACTTTGGCACTACTTCGTAGGTTCTTTTTTGCTTTATGCTTTTAGCCGTGGGATTGAGCAAACAATACTATCGCATCTAATCATTTCTTCGTAGATTATGTTTTACTTTGTGTTCTTAATAGTGGAACTGAGCCATCACATAAACCTTTACATCTCTTGACCACATTGCATGATCGCATTGCCTTGATGTAACTATATCTTATGACTAGCAAGGCTACGAACACCTTTAATCATGCCATTACTACTTGATTTTGACATTAGCATTTTAAGCTTGTGACCATGCAAAACATGTTAAATTTGAGTAGTCTCTTGGTCACTACTTTTATTTATCTTTATCACTCTAACTGCATGACTACGTGATCAAAGCTTACTTCATTAACTCTTTAACCTTTTAGCTAGTTTTCAACTTATGTTCTTCATTTTTATTTTAGTGATGTGACTAAGCAACCAAGTGTCACACTCATACACCTTAACCACTTTCTTTAGCCATGTGATCAAAGCTAATCGCTAGGTCGTAACTTGTATTTTTCATTACCCTTTAGACCTCACAATTGAATGATCTTATGCATTACCATGACAACATTGACTATTTCACTTCATCACCTCATTATTATTAAACTACAACTTTAACTGTGAAAATGTGCATTAAGCCTTTGATCTAAGTGATTGCTGCTTCACAACCTCACTTTGTTCTTAACCACTTAACTGCGCAATCATGCAATCGAGAAAACCTCTTCAAAATCTGAGTTGTTTCTCTACTTTGCAACTTCATAACTTCATTACTTTTTAAACTTTGTGACCTCATGACCAAGCATTTCATACACAATACTAAGAAATTTTCCAATTTGTAGGTATCCACATAACTACATCTTTTAGCCATGTGATCACACGATTGAAGAGATCACCAAGTTGCTCCATCATGCTAATTATTTAATTTTTAAGTTAAAAAATCGTGAACAACTTCCTTAACCTTAGTCAAATCATCGCTATTTAGATCTTTATGTTTTACACAATCAATACCTTTAGATGTCTCCAAATGTCCTATCTTCAAACTGTCACCAAGGTAGGGACTAAGCATGAATGTCTTTTCACATGGTCGTTGCCTGAAACTCTAACTTCATGCTTAACCATACGAAGCTACAAAAGATCATCACATAACTACATTGTGCCTTCACTATTTGAATCAACCATTTCTATTTAACTGAGGTGACCAAGTGAATACTAAGCATTTGATTGCATCACACCATTGCACCATAAAAGGGTTAAAGGTTTAACAATGTAGCTATAGAGAGATACTCTTGGTCATAGGGTCACGCCTTAAGTTTCAAAAATCTTCTAAAAAAATGAAATACTATTTAAAACAAGGAGGGTTTTAAATATGAAAATATGCATGCGGATAAAGACATAGGGTTTTTATAAGAACTTCTACAATAGGAAACATGTAACCCTAATCTCTTCTTTAAAACTAGATTTTCAATACAAATTCTCAGGATTTGAATAAGGTAAAAATATAGGCCAATAGTGGCTCTATCTTGGGATAATGAATAGCTAGCATCCATATAAGGATTTAGAATCTCTAGGTTAAGAAGACCACATACTTGGCATAATGACAACTTTTTCAGAGGGCTATGCACACACAATAGGAAAAATACAACATATATATATATATATATATATATATATATATATATATATATATATATATATATATATATATATATATATATATATATATATATATATATATATATATATATATATATATATATATATATATATATATATATATATATATATATATATATATATATATATATATATATATATATAACAACACATATATAAGGATTTATAAATGTACAAGAGCCTAAACTACTATTCATAGAAAAACAAGTACCTTCAACAAAAGTACTTCTTGAAGAATTGTCCATGAACCAGCAATTGGAGAATATTTCTTGATAAATCTTTGACAAGATAAGAATCCTCTCCCCATCTCTCATGAATTATATATGGGCCTAGCCAAATGGGGTCAAAATTTCCATGTTTACCCTTGTCTTCCATTCTAGCATTCCACATCAATACTAAATCTTCTGATTCAAATTTTCTTGCAACTTCCTTTTTTCATACAAATGTTTTTGGCCTACAGGTGCAAATTAGCATTCTTGGAAAAGGTTTCCTTCCTGATCATATTTAATCCAACCAACTCATCCATCCTTTCTTGCATGTAATCTATGACATCCTCATCATACATTTGGATGTAATTGTATAGACCTATCAAGTTGTTTTGAGGCATTCTTGCTTGAATTCTATACACCAAATCAAAAGGTAAAATACTTATTGCTTTCTTAAGTGTCACCCTGTAAGTCTAAACTACTAGATGTAGCTTGGAATCCCATGCCTTCTTGCTATCATCCAATGTTCTTTTGATGATTTTCATCAAACTTTTGTTTGTAGATTCGGCCTACCTATTTCCTTGTGGGTGATATGGAGATGATGTTGACCTAGTAATACCATACTTGTCACAAAATTTTATAAACTCTTCTAATCTAAATAACATGACATTATTAGTCACAATTCTTTTTGGACATCTAAACTTGGTGATTATATTGTTTAATAAAAAAATATTCACAACTTTTCTAGTAGATTTTTTGGTAGGAATGACTTATACCCATTTTGTGAAGTAGTCAGTTGCTACTAGAGTCCATGAATAGCTGGTACTAGATTTATTTTCTATTTCCCCTATGAAGTCCATTCCCCATTGTTGGAAAGGTACTTGTACTTATACTAAATTTAAAAGGGTATTTCCAAAGAACTTTAACTTACCAACAAACCTTTGGCAAGGATGACTTTTTCTGGCTAGAACATAGACATCCTTGAATAAGCTTGGCCACCAAAAGACAACTCTCATCACTTTATGGGTTGTAGTCTTGTCCATATAATGACCTCCACACACTCCTGAATGCATATCCATGAGTATTTTTTCTTCTTCTTCGTGATCAATACACTTCAAAAGTACCCCTTCAAAGTTTCTCCACTAAGGCTTTCCATTAATGATAATATTTTTGATAGCCTGCAACTTTATAGATCTCTTTTCACTGTCAATCAAATTAAGTGGAGCTTCCATATGTTACAAATAATAAATAATATTTTTATACCATTCACAATCATCCATTTCACAAGTTTTTGGCATGTGGTGCTCATTTACAACATTTATTTGATTGGTATCGAAATTTGATTGGGCCATTAGTTTAGCCAATCCCTAGGCTCTCACTAGTTTTGTTATTTGGATTTCAATGTTAAACTCTTGGATTCTATTTATCCATCTAAAACTCCTACTAGATACCTCATGTTGGGAATATATATCCTTAACAACAACACTAGGAACAAATTCTATGATAGTAGAACCTACTAGATAGCACCTAAAAGATTTAAAATCTTTCACAATTGAATATGCTTTCTTCTTATTGATTTCATACTTGAGTTCTTCAGGTTGGAGTGACTTTCTAAAGAAGGCAATGGGTTGTTCAAAACCCTCTTCATTTTTCTAGAGTAAAAATACTACAATGGTCTGGAAGGAAGAAAAAATAAATATATGCATTAGTTTTGCATAATCAAGTGTCCTTAGCATTGGGGCATTTTTTATTGTATCTTTGATTTCTTGAAAGACCCCTAATAGTTCACCTTCCCAATTGATCACTACCCCTTTCCTAAGAATCTTAGATATGGGCCTGCTAATCTTAACAAAATTTGTCACAAAATTTCTTAAAAAATTTACTTGGACAAAGAAATATTGTATACCTTTAACACTTTTTGGCTTGGAAACTTTATTTATTGCTACCAATCTCTTTGGATCAATCTTAACTCCATTCGTAGATACTATGTGGCCCAAAAATTTCTCCTCTATAACTCCAAAGCTACACTTCCTTGGGTTTGAGGAAACTTCATATTCCAAAGCCTTTAAAAAGATTTTCTCTAAATGTCTATAGTGATCTTCATCTTTCTTGGAATAAGCTTACAAATTATCTTCATACACAACCATGAATTATCTATATACTCAACAAAGGCAATATCCATGGCTCTTTGGAAAGTAGCTCTTGCATTGATTAGGCCAAAAGACATTCTAACATGTACATATGTTCCCCATGGAGTTGTGAAAGTAGTTTTGAATTGTTCCTTCTCATCAACTAGCACTTGGTTGTAACCAAAAAAACCAGCCATCATAGACATTAATTCAAAACCACTAACCTACTACAACATAGCTTCCATGTTTGGAAAACCATAATTATCCTTTAAGGAAGCAATATTCAAATTTCTAAAGTCTACACACAGCCTGATGTCACCATTCTTCTTCCTAACTGGCACTAAGTTTGATACCCATGAGGAATGTTGTATAGGTTTAATAGTTACCCCATCCCTAAGCTTTATAATCTCTTCTTACATTTTGGGGGCTAGTGTGGGGTTGACAAGTCTTTTCTTTTGTCTAAAAGTCTTAACATTTTCTTTTAATGGGATGAAATGCTAGAATAAATCATCCCTATAGGCCTTTAGATCATCATATGAACATGTAAACGTGTATCTAATTTTTCTTAATAAATTAATCAATGACTTTCTTGTAGCTAGAGAGAGAGTCTTACCTATATACACCTTTTTGGGAGACTCATTTCTTCCAAGATTCACTTCTTCAATCTCTTGTGGTTTCTTATCTTTGATTTCTAAGTGAACCCTATATTGATTGTCAAAAACACTTTCTAGCACTACCAGTCCTTTAGGCACTTTATTTGTTTTCAGCTGCAAGATTTCTTGGCCAAAGATGGTGTCCTTCCCATCTATGTTCTCAATTAGGGCACTATAGTCTAACTCCTAGCCATGGTATTTGTCTTCATTTAGAAGAAAATTGAGAATATCTCTGTCATCTTAAATACCTATCAATTCTCTATATTATTAGGGATTGAAGACCTATTCTACACTTCAATCTTTGAAATGCTAGTAGAGGAAATGTCATTAGGCTTGATGGCTACATTAGCTAGTAGATCAGCAATTTTTTTATTATTCCTATCCATCCAAGAGATTCCAAAAGAATCAAATGGTTCAATATGATCCCATACAACATTTCTATATTGTTTCAATCTCTTATTCTTGGATGCATACATTTCCTTAATCTAAGATACAACTAACTCAAAATCACCAATAACATGCATCTTTTTAATACCATGATTTGCAGCTACTATTAACCCCAGTAAAAGTGCTTCATATTCTGCAATGTTATTTGTACAAGTAAAATTTAGGGTAAATGAATATCTAAGTGTGTTCTTCTTTGGAAAAATAAGAATTACTCTAGCCCCTGACCCTTCTTTGGAACTAGCCTCATCAAAATACATTGTCCAAAGATTCAATGAATCTATGCATTTTTTTGCCTCTTGTGAAATCAATGAGACTGTCCTTTTACTTTCTAGAATAGTATTCTTAAGTTTGAAAGCATTTACTTTTGTATCTAGAAAACAAGTAGAATTTGTATCAATGTTATCTTCAATCATGTGGATAACCCTTGGTTCTCTATCGACCTTGATGGCTTTTTCCCCTATGTGAAATATGGAAAAAGAGAAGTCACATTGTAGGCTATCTCCCATTACAACAGTCCACCTTCTTGAGAGTAGTATTCTATATTGAGGAGGAATATCAACTACTAAGATAGTCATGGTCAAGTCAACATTAGGATAAGCAACTAATCTGAATGGAAATACATTAATGGTACCTATAATAGAGACTTCTCTTGCATCCATAGCTCTACATCTACCCTATTTTGTATCTACCTTTAGACCAAGGGCTTCCATGATTTTAAAAGGCATAACAATATTAGAAGCTCCCAAATCAATCATGCAATTCTTTAAGGTCTTGCCACTTATAAGAAAGCTAACAAGAAAAGGATCAATATTCTCTATGCATGCAGTAGATGAACTATCCAAATACATTTGAGGTATTTGGGATATAAATTTTTTGTCTTCCTTTTCCTTTACTACAAGTGGTACCTCCTACCCAAAGGATGAGTCTCCTTTGATGATATTTGTTAGCATGAATGCTAATGATACTACATTGGGGAAGTATCATGAGCATTGGAGAGTATTGATATGTTGCATTCATGACTGTATTTTAATTGATGTGAACATAGAACAATTTTTGTAAAGACTCGTTGAGTAGTACATAGATCTTAATGGTAAAAACAATGTTTTGATTGTCTGGTCATGCATACTTATGGACATGTTTGGCACTATGTCCTGATGATGTGATTGAGTGTATAGAGTCTAAGTTGAATACATATAGAATTTGTACCTAATTTGTAGAGAGCAGTTCAAAGATAGAGTATTGGGAAGCAGTTCCTGATGGTTATTGACTATCTTTCATCTGAGATGTAATGAAGAGATTCACAATTAGGCAGTGATAGAAGATAGTCAGTTGATGATGTCAACAAGTGTGTAAGCCTTAGTATCACACTTGTGAAGTTTTGTATAGTATGTGATCTGATAATACTATTATAATTGTAACTAATTAATTATCTTATTTTAATTAATTGGGAAAGCCTCAAGGTTGACTCAAGGAATTATTATGAAGATATGGTATAAAGGAAAGATGTTCTCCTTGATTGTAAAGTGTATTCATTGTTGCAAGAAGTGCAAAGTATGAAAAGGAGCAAAATTCTTGAGGAATGCATGTAAGCAATCCAAGGGATTATTGGATGTGAGATTTGTGATCTAGTTACAAGATCAGAAGGAGCAGAGGTCTGGTTGACATGACAGAGAAAGAGGAAGGAACAGTACAATACAATTCTATTATTTTGCAAGGAATAATACATAGATCATTTGGATAGTGGATTCATTGGTCTTTCCCTTGAATCTATTTGGGTAGTGGTTCCAACTATCTTCCACAACTCTTAATAGGGTTGGAATCTCCTAATAGGGATTCAAAGTCTCCTAATAGGGACTCATATGTACTGAATGTATTCATAGACTAATGATAGGGTCCATCCTCTAACAAGGAATACTTATATTAGTACATCATCTTGTGGGTACCATCCCCAGCAAGGTTTTCTCTCCAATCAAGGGTTTCCCTATTTAACATATTTGGTGTTATTGTGTATGAGTATCTTGTTGTGTTTTTAGTTTATATTGCTCATATGGTTAAGTTTGACATTTAAAGTTGATAATTGTGTAATAGTTGGATAACTGATTCACCCCCCCTAGTTAAATTAGTGGACTATATATTCTAACAATTGGTATCAAAGCATCAGGTCCTTAAAGGATAAGCTTAACAGCTTTGGGAGATCGATGGTGAATCTTTTTAGAAATGATAGTCCTAGATTTGAAGACTCATCTATTGTGCATGGGTTTAGGATATTAGATCTTGACAAAGAGTAAGAAGACAATTGTTGAAGAAGAAAAGCTAGAAGGTTACAGTGAAGAAGACAGAGATCTATTCACATGTAACATGAGAGAAAGTGTAATGCCCCACCAAGGGTACCAAAAGAAATAACCTAAAGTTTTACTAAGTTTGTCAACATTTTTTTTTTTAAACAAGAAATATAATCATACACATCCAACACATAGTAGTGGAAGCAATAACATACAATGAACTAAAGCATACATAACAGGTTACATTCCTTAAGGATCCCAAGACATTGAATCACACATAAATTTAATCTAATACTCAGTTCACCAAATAAAGTCCAATGTTCATTTAAATAATATACATTTGTTTCGAATGCCTCTTGAAAAACTAAATTCAAAATGCTCAATCATCTACTGTACATGTCACAAGGTATGAAAGGCTAAAAGAATATACATATATAAAAATAGAATTAGAAATACATCATCCTCCTCAGATCCATGATACAAAATATAGTACAATAAATGAAACCATCCATCATAATGATACATAAAGAGTATGAAAAGAAATGCAGACAAGGAAGCTCCAACCACAGTGACTACGAATGGATCTCAATGGTAAGAGTGAAAAAGAAATACCACCCAACCATGTAGAACCTAAATGGCCCACTCCCACCATGCTAAGGAGATAGTCTCAAGTCCCAAATAAAATATCAAATCACATACTCTCTAAGTCGAAGAGATCCTAAAAGAAATCTAACTCAAAAGTTCCAAGATAGATTGACATCTAATTCCCAGAGGCACACAAAGACACGTAGGAAATCTACTATGTAAGAGGGCAAGTGTCATCGAGATGGAGTTACCTTGGTAGTCTCTTAGGACCCCAAGGTCCCTAGTGATCCCTATGCATCCACTAGTATCCTCTCATATTGATAAGGCATACTATGAATGCAAGGTCACAACCAAGCGTTCTCTTTACTCTCATCCTAGTCTATACTAGCACTCGAGGCATGGGTGAGAACATTCAAAGACTCTTATTGGGTTCATTTTAATCCTCATTTAGTGTAATGTTTTCACTTATTAAACAACTTACAATGAGTTACCCTGGTAGCCACTTAGGGCTTTGGCCCCCATTGCAAGCCACTTCCCAACGCTACATGTAGATAACCTACCCTAGGCTCATAAAATCACCAATCAATAATCATATAAAAATCACCTTAGTCATATACAAGTGACTAGAAAGAATCGAGATATAATAACACATCAGTTCTCCATGAGCAACTAGAAAACATCCCAAGATAAATCACAATACTCATCGGTTCTCAATGAGCAACTGGAAAGTATCCCAATAATACTGATCAATGACTCAAAATGGTTAAGTCAAACATGACATCATCAAGATCAAAGCAAACACTTTAGTCCCATCAAGGCAATTTTAAAACAACTCAATTATAACTGATCGTGGACTCAAAAATGGTTAAGTCAGTAAGTCATACATTCACCTCAATGTCACACAAGATCACTGGAAAGCAATAAAGAATAGTAAATACAAACATATCATAGAGCATACCATCACATTACCATGGATGGGTTAAAAAAATGGAGATCAAAACATCATCATTACATCACAAACACATAACCTTGAGCCTCTAGTAACATCCTAAACAGGTCAATGCTAGAACAATCCCAAACCCAAGACATAGACAAGACATAGAAAGCAAAATAGTCTCATAGTTTGGTTTGAAATCACATGGTTGAGTTAAATATGAGTTTTCAATTCTTGTTTCAACATATAATTTAGGTAGATGAAATTTCCAGCTATCCCCACCAATTATAAAATTTACCCATATTTGATTTTTACGTCCAAATTTCCTAGAATAATCTAAGGGTACTTTATTTACTTAAATTATTAAAATGATAATTGTTAATCTTCAAATAAGTAATTACAACTTAATTAAAATCAATATTACTAATTAAAAATAATAAAGTAAATCCATGACTTTATTCAAACAATATTCCTCATTAACTAAACTTATTAAATTAGTTTTAATTTAAATTAATTAATAATTATCAACTAAACATTAATATTAATCACTCATTATTATTAATAATTAACAAAATTATTAATAGCTAATTTAAAATTTACTATGTTCATAATGATTAAATAATAATTTATTACTTTTAATATTAAAAAAAAAAAATATTAATAATAAATTCAACTATTAATAAAACTTAATGACAAAATTATAATTTAATAATAAAAAAACTTTAAAAAAAAAATAACATACATACATAGTAATGTGATTTAAAATCTCTGATAGCCACACGTGCACGACTGTTGTCACAAATACAGCTGTGAACAACCATCGACTTTAACAACCATCCAACTAAGGTAAGGGGGGTGGGGTAAAACCCCATCCCCATTTATATTATTATTATTATTATTATTTTTTATTGTTTATTATTATTTAAAAAAAAAATAGAATGCCCCCATAATTAATAATATTTTTAAAAATATATATATTTTTATAATATTTAAAATTTTAGTCTGATAGGAAAAATATGTCTAACCATTCAAACTTCTAATTAAAAATTTTCTTTTTATCTCAAACCCTTCTCAAATAAAAATACTAAATCCTTTAATTTACAAAACAAGATTTTTGATTACTTTTCTAGTCTCCAAGTATACAGAAGGTATTGACATGCATTCAATTTTTACAATATTGAAATTTTCAAATATTCATCACAGAGAAATTTGAATTCACAATCCATAGGCATGAAGAAGACAAGGAAGGAAATTGCGTAATTAAATTTGTGTATAATCACAAGCATCTATCTGGACATTGATGCTAATTGTTACACTCAAGAAGATTGAAGAGAAATCCCTCCTCACAGAACCTTCCCCTATCCAAAAAATTCCTTCTTCTTCTAAAATTCGCTCTCAAAATTTATGTCCAAAAAAATGAACCCTCCAATTGTGATAAAGAGTTCTCTCCTTAAATTAGGGCACTAATTGTGCATTCACCCAGGAGAACTCTATGCTCACTAGACTTCAACTCCTATTAACTTTTATTAATCTTTTCTTTTTCTTTTCTATGTACGTCAAATGAATTATTAAATTACTTTATTTAATTTCCACTTGACTTCATTTTTCAATTAATTTATTAATTTTCAATCTCATGTGCACTTTATTAAAATATCTTTATTAAATTCACTTGTTTTATCTTTTTAATTAATTTCTTATATTTTAATCTCATGCTTACATCATGCGAACTTGAAACTTTTAATAAATTATTATATTTTTACCTTTAAATTTATTTTCAAAACTTAATTGATAAAATATTTATTAACTTAAATAATAATAATATTTAGCATTTATTTAAAAACAATCTCTAAATATATTATTATTAAATTAAATAAATATTATCACATTCTAAATTTATTCTTACAACTTTTTATCTTCAAATTTAATTCTTTTTATTTAATTAATTTCCCAATTAATAAAATATGATTAAATATTAAAATATCATAATAATTTTCCATTAAATTAAATCGTCAATTTAATTTTTTAATTAGACTTAATTAATAGAAAATTTACCAAAGATTTATAAAACAACATATAAAAACCCATCAAAGAAAAACACATACAAAATCCAACTAAAGGGTTATAATCATGAATTAACATCATTCAATGCATTTGAAGGGTACTTAACTTGGATACTTGTCCTAATTATGAATTAGGACAAATGGCTTAAAGGTTTAGGATTTGGACTTAAGAATTTATCTCCCCTCTCTTACCATTGAGATAATGTGATAGGGTACACTCATCTTGGCAATTCAGGGAAGTCGATACACATACCTGCAACTTGCATAAAATTCATGCATATACAAACACAATATTCTAAGCTAAACAGGCAATGGCAAGAAGTGGTGCATCGTGTAGATCCCAACTAACAGGTGACTACGACTCCCTTCCTTAACCACATCAAAAATACCATACATAAAGAAAAAAAACATGCACACCATACACATGCAGTATGCAGTAAGTATCCATAAGAAAACACATAGGATAATAAACCATCTAACTAATTATCATCAATAATTGAAAACACTATAATAATCATTATGCATACATGAAATATAGAGTACCAAGTAATCTCATTATATAATCAACTGAATGTAAAATGATATATAATAATATCAAAACAACACTACTAGTAATCAAGCATAAAACTGGCCTAAAAGAGTTTGGCAATGATAGCCAAAAAAAAAAACTAGGGGTAGGCACTACAACAAGAGAAGCTCTACCAACAACTTTTCCAAAGAAAGAATACAGTCAGGTAAAGTCACTTGAAACATCTTATGAAATTTGGAAAGCATTAGAATCTACTTTTGAAAGTGATGATCATGAAAAGAGAATGAGATTACAAAATTGGATATGTGCATTTCAAGATGCTAAAATGATGGAAGATGAATCTGTAAGAAGTTATACTGGTAGAATATTAGAAATGGTTGTAGGAATTCAGTCTCATGGTGGAACTAAGGAAGATGATGAAGTTATATGGAAGATCTTGAAAAGTTTGACACCACCATTTAAGCAAGTAGCTCAAATGATTCAACTAGTTATGCCCTGCTCTAAGGATTTCACAAAGGAAACATTGCTTGGAAGATTAGAATTAGTAGAAATAGATCTTAGATAGTCTAGAGATTTAGCAAGAGTTGAGATAACTTTTAGTGCCCTAAATATTTGACCTAATATGACAAGGAGTACAAGCACATATGAATATTTTGTTGGCAACAATAGATATGATGAAGACAATAAGATTGAGGAAAGTATATCTCTTCTTGTGAGAAAAGAAAAAGATGGTAAGAAAATCTTTAAATGTTGGACTTGTGATGAATTTGGTCATTATGCATCTAAATGTCCTAAAAGAGAGAAAATGTATAAGGGATAGTTTAAGCCTAGAAGACATAGAGATAGAAGTTGTTTTTATACAAATGAGGATGAAGAATATGATGAAAAAGGTCAAAGTGAAAGTGATGATGAATTAGAATTTTTGGCTATCAAGGAAGATGATCTTGATAGAGAGATTAGAGAAGAAAGAGCTCTAATTTCTCAAGTGGAAATAAAATCTGATTGGATAATTGATAGTGGTTGTTCACATCACATGACTAGTAATATAAATAAGTTTTTTAAGTTCAAGAATCATGATGGAGGTATTGTTAGAGTTGGTAACAATGCAACCTATCATATAATAGGAATTGGATCCATTACTCTCGATGGTGAAACTAACACTGATGATGTTTATTTTGTTGATGGATTGGAGCATAACTTGTTGAGTGTTGGACAGTTGGTGGATAAGGGTTATCAGTTGCAATTTATTGAGAAGACCTGCATTATCAAAGAAAAAGATGGTAAGCTGATTGGAATTGGTACTAGATCCATAGGTAATGTATTTCAGTTGAATCCTACTAAAATGACATGTTTGGTAGCTAAAGTGGATAATAGTTGGTTGTGGTATAGAAGATTCTATCACATAAACTTTGATAATATTGTGAGAGTTAGTAGCACTTTTGTAGTTAGAGACTTGCTTAATATTACAAAGCCTATTAATGTTGTGTGTAAAGAGTGTATTTTGGCTAAGCAAAAGAAATTATCATTCTGTAACAAGAAGTTCACTACCGCAGAGAAGCTGGAGATCATTCACACATATTTAAGTGGTCCCCCTAGAACAAGAGGATTCTATGGTTAAAGGTATTTTACGATTTTTGTTGATGATTTCACTAGAATGATGTGGGTAGCATTACTTAAACAAAAATCTAAAGCTTTTGAGAAGTTTAAGATATTTAAGAATAGAGTTGAGAATGATCTAGTGTTAAGATAAAGTGTTTGAGATCTAATAGAGGAGGAGAATTCACCTCTAGAGAGTAACACATTTTTTTGAAGAGAATGGAGTCAAAATATAGCTATCTTCACACAAAACACTTGAGAAAAATGAGATTGCTGAAAGAAGAAATAAGTTTGTAGCAGAAGCATCTAGAGTGATGTTATTTGAGAATGATGTTTCTAAGACATTTTGGAGAGAAGCAATTAATACAATAGTGTATACTCTAAAAATATTATAGATAAGAAAATGTAAAAACAAGACATCTTATGAACTATGGTTTCGACATTCACCATTAGTCAAGTATTTTAGAATATTTGGGAGAAAATGTTACATTAAGAGAGATGATGACATTGGTGCGTTTGATTTAAGAAGTGATGAAGGTATGTTTCTTAGCTATTCATTAAAAAGAAAGGCTTACATATGTTTTAACTATAGAACTAAGACAATATTTGAATGAGAAAATGTAAGGATTGATGAAAAGTTTGGAATTGAGGAAAAGATGGTAGATTATAATTCAGATGAAAAAGAAGATAATTCTGGAATTGTTAGACAAAATGCCAAACTTTTCTTTGAGACTACCAATGATTTGCAGAATGATGTGCTAACTATTGAGCAAAGAGGAGAATAGAGTTTTGAACCTAGAAATGAGATAAGATTTTTGAGATGTCAACTCCTACCTCTAATAGGAATCTAACAAAGAATCACTCTCCTGAATAGATAATTGGAAGTTGAGACAAAGGTGCGATAACAAGGAATAGAGTAAATGAGGAGATATGTCTAATGTCTCAAGTTGGGCCTAAGAGAGCATATGAAACATGTAAAGATAATCATTGGATTTGAGAAATGAAGGAAGAATTGGATCAAATAGTGAAGAATGACACATGGGATTTAGTTCCTAGACCTAAAGACAAGAATGTGATAGGAACCAAATGGGTATTTAGAAACAAGATGAATGAGCAAGGCAAAGTTGTGAGGAACAAGGCTAGGCTTGTATGCAAGGGATATTCATAGCAAGAAGGCATAGGCTATTAGGAAACATATGCACCTATAGCTAGAATGGAATTAGTAAGGATGTTCCTAGCTTATGCAAAAAACAAGAAGTTGAAGGTTTAATAGATGGATGTTAAATCAATCTTTCTGAATGGAGAACTTGAAGAAGAGGTATATATTGAATAGCCTAAAGGTTTTTCTTTATCAAGAGACAAAGACCTAGTATGAAGACTAAAAAAATCTCTTCATGGTCTGAAGCAAGCACCTATAACCTAGTATGCAAGGTTGGACAGTTATTAGGCAAATCTTGGATTTACTAAAGGTATGGTAGACAATAACTTGTATTTAAAAGAAGTTGAGAATGGTTTGTTGATTATTGTAATAATTGTTGATGTCATCATCTTTTGGAGGTAATGATGAAGCATGTGGTTTACTGAAGAGATAAAGAATGAATTTGAAATGAGCATGATAGGAGAAATGAGGTTTTTCCTAGGCTTGCAGATTGAGTAGAATAATGATGGTATTTTCATTTCACAAGCTAAGTATTTAAAAGATTTGTTGAAAAGGTTTAGTTTAGAAAGTTGTAAACCTATTGGTACACCTATGATAATTGGTCATAAGTTATCCAGTAAAGATGAGACACTTGTAGTAGAGTAGAAGAAGTATAGATCCATGATTGGAGGTTTGTAGTATCTGACTCACACTAGACTAGATATAACAAATGCAGTTGGGATTGTAGCTAGATTTCAAGCTAATCCTAAGGAGTATCACTTTGCAGTAGTGAAGATAATATTTATATATTTGAAAAGGACATCTAACTATGAAATTTGGTATGAAAAATCAAGTGATTTCACTCTATGTTCTTATACTAATGTGGATTGGGAAAGTAAAATGGATGGAAGAAAGAGCACCAGTGGTGGAGCATTCTTTCTTAAAGGAAGATTGGTTTCTTGGTTAAGCAAGAAGCAAGATTGTATCTCACAGAGTATAGCTAAGGTAGAGTATGTTGCAACAACAAATAACTATAAACAAGTTATGTGGATGAAGAAAATGATAAAGGATATCATAATTGAGTTTGAAGAACTTGTTATCATTTATTGTGATAACACAAGTATGTGAGTATGTCTAAGAATCTTGTATTGTATTCTAAGACTAAGCATATATCTATTAAGTATCATGTGATAAGAGAGAAAGAAGCAAAAAAGGAGATTAGATTTTAGATATATTTATGAAGCCTTTTCCTAAAGATACATTTGAGTATTTGAGAGGTATGCTTGGGTTTATGCCCCTACCTACTTTTGAGTAGATGCAGACAGTGCATCAATCTAGTGATACATAGCACTATTGTTTGACTAGACTGAATGATGATGCTTCCCATATGGGGGTGTATCTATGATGAACTAAATCATTGAGAACTCTTGGTATTTGGTATTGAACATTGTCTTTAGGCACTTGAGTTGAAGATTTTGTTCAACAAATTAGCAATTGGTATTTAACAATTGGTGTGTTGTAACATTGAGATTGAGGCCTTTCACATTGATTTCAATGGGGGAGAATATGCATGAAAAACATCTCTTAAGGCATGGGGGAGAGTATGCATGAGGAAGAACTCCTAAGTTATGGGAGAGAGATATCTCTTTAGAGAGATTTAGAATGATTCATGAAAGGAAGCAAGAGTATGCACTTGTTGTGCATCTATTGTGTTGAGATCTATTTAGCATATGGATAGCTGATGTCTGTCCTAAAATCTATAGGATTTTAGACTTGCTTGATGGAGAGGATTTGAGAAGATGAGAACAACAACAACAATAGAGTATTACTTGGTATTCTTGGAACTTAGATATTTTTCATCTATGTTTCCCTCAATGCCAAAGGGGGTGATTGTTAGCATGAATATTGATGATACTACATTGGGGGAGTATCCTGAGCATTAGAGAGTATTGATAAGTTGCATTCATGATTGCATTTTTCATTGATATCAACATAGCATAGTTTCCATAAAGATTGGTTGAGCAGAAGACAAAGATCTTGATGGTACAGACAATGGTTTGATTGTCTAGTGATGCGTAGTTATGGACATGTTTGGCCCAGGGAATGGGCTCCTAACCACATTTGGAATGGGCCTAGGCATTATCTTAGGGTTTCCATGCGTGGTTAGGATCTCCTTTCTTCTTGGGTTGGATCTTTCTATCACCTTGGGGTAGTTCTGTGTACAAAGGGAACTTTGGATTTGCCTTTGTATATGCTCTTGTGTTATCACTTCTATCTGCCATTTCAAACAACATTTAAAATATATAGCACTAGCTACAAAACCTTTGACTAAGTTTCCACCCACTGAGGGGAAAAACTTTTAATATGGATAGAAAACAAGAGAATAATGTGAGAATAGAATGTTTGACAATAGATCTCACACAAGAACTTCTACCACAATGCACTTTGGGAAATGAGAACTCTATCACATAGACATGGCACTACTTGGACAAAACCCATGTCATGTACTTCCTATTGTATTGTCTTTTTTTAGATTCTCAAGGTTTTTCTATTAAAATAGACCAATACTAGCATTCAACAAAACACAACTAAAAAATATGACTGCAATTGCACAAATAGTACCAGAGACTCCAATACTTTTAACAATGAATTTCTTCACATGTCCCTAGTAGATTGTCATTTTTTTGGCATTTGATTTGATAATATTTTAACAACCTCTTCAAAGATTAGAATGCCTAGGAAAGCCAAAAACCATAAGGGGCATTCTAAGGAACACAATAAGAGGACCAACTAACAAGACTCTATGATGTCTTCTCAACTTTGAAATCTACAAAATTCAGGTAGGTGTACCTAGGAATTCACTCTTTATCTCTTTAAAATTCAAAATATCAACATGAATTCCCAAATAATAGATGATTTCCTTATTTTATTCTAATTCTAGGATTGTAACAAAGATGATGAATGTCTATTTCATCAAACCCTAGAACTCCATGAATCAAGTACATGCTTACATTTAAGATCTACAATGGTAAAACATGAAAGGATTGATTTATAAAAGATTTATATGCTAGAGTGGGGTTGTCATTGCACCAAAAGACCAAATCTATCAATGCCCAATACAACCAATCAACTTAAAGTATATAAGAGGTAGTTAAGCCCTTTTCACAAATCCTGAGGGGAGTGCTGAATATATTTCCAATAATCTCCCCCTTAGTGTTACCCAAGTGTTTGAGGATTCAAACATGTGGCCAAGCTCTGATACCACTTGTTAGATCGGGGTTATTGTTGCACCAAAAGACTGATCTATCAATGCTCGATACAACCACTCAACTTATAGTACATAGAAGGTGGTTAATCCCTATTTCATGAATCTCAATAGGAATATTGAATATATTACCAAAATTAAATTGTGGAAATATTCCAAATAGATCAAATTTTATGGATGGTCAGTGCTTTATCCATTGAGCTATTAACTTCATAGGAATTTGAGATCTAGTCATCATATCTATCTTAACACTTTGTGTTAAGAATATCAATATTCAAATCTAGATCCTATTCTTATCAAAATATTCAATGAAAACCAAAGAATTCTTCCAATTTGCATTGAGCATTTACATAACCCATTAGATTATTAGCAAAAGTAAACTAAAATATAATTTACAATGAATTATAAGTGAAATTTAATGAACTTTTCTTATTACATCTTAGAGAATTAAATGGAAACAAAAGAAGAGACAAGATCTAGAATGAACAACCAACTTTTTGCATCTTTTTATTCATTTCTCTAAAAATATACAATTAAATGTCAAGTCATATTAGAGAAAGCTCAAATAGATCAACAACAGTTAACTTTTTTTTTAATTCTATCTTTGGAAAAAACATATATAGTATATTTGGACCAACTTAAGAATGAACAAGACTTAGATCAACAAAATCAATCTTGGACCCTCATTCCACATCTTTGAAATCCTTTTATAGAATAAGGATTGCAACAAGCTTTAGAAGGGAGGACACATGTTAAAAAAATAGATACAACAATACTTTTTCATATTAAATAAAGCAGTGAGAAAAAGAATGTTGGAGATAGCCAAAATTTGAACAGCTGTCAATCTGGATGTTCAAGATCAACTTCATAGTTTGTAATGAGAGCATACCCACAATAGGTGAACCAAAAAGATAAGGTATCTCTATCAAATTGTTGGCCTCTCTCTTCATGTTCTTTGACTTTTCCTTGCATGCTTAGTCGTGTTGGTAAAAAGATTGTTCACTTCAATTAAATCTTTGAATGCCCAATATTTATGAACTATAACTGATTACAATAGTTGGGAAATCATATTTAAATGACTAATTTCCTTCTAAATTTAGAGGTACAACTCCCTTATGGTTGTGATTTGCAATGAATTTGTTTGTTCTTAGTTTTAAGATGAGATTTGTTCTTGACCAGAGAATACGAGAGGAAAACCAAGTTAGACCTAGATAAGAAATAACTTAGGCAATAATTTGGGTTGGAAAACTAACCAAATTTGTGAATCCATACATCCCATGAATTTGCAAACTTAGTAATGCAATAATAAATCATATTGGAAGGCTAAGATGCTCAAAAATTACTTTTAACTTCTAAATGGAAAGAAACTAATTGAAGAAAAGGTTGAAAGGGCCTCTTTTATACTTTAGACAATACTATGATTATCTTTAGTTTATTGCATTAAAATAGGGGAATAAATCTCTATTTATTCACTAGTTTAATTCAACTTTGAGAGATGTTTAAACTAAAATATGCAGTAGAAAAGTAAATAATTGACACAAAATACATCAATTTGTCTCTACAACCTGAAGTATTTCACACCAAAAATTAGCTGACCTTTTCATTAATTTTCAAATGAGTACATATAGGACTCCAGGATGGCCATTACAAAAAAAAGAACAAGTTAGTTCATCTCCTTTCTCAAAATTTACAAATGGAAAAAAGCTAATTATCAGTTACAAATACATTGTGAAAATACAAAAGGGTGAGAGGAAAATCATTTTGCCTTCTTTCCCTTTTCTAACTTCATCTTATAGGCCTTGACAATAATGATAATCAGAATAGCCTTTCTATGCCTATGGACATGAGTGTTGGTGTATCTCAAGAGCCACTTGGAGTCTTCTTTGGCCAAGTCTTTAATTGCATTCAACCATTCTTGTGTTTCCTCCATTGCCATGTGTATACACCTGCTGAGCCATTGGAGATCTGATACTTTTTTATGATGATTAGTATAGTTCTCTATTAGATTATCTAGATAACTATAGAAATTCTTTTGCATGACAACAAATCCTACTATTTCTTTCCCCTATCCACTAGTTTGAGAGTCAGTGTGGAAGTCTTTTAGTAACTCATAGTTCTTGTCTTGTTCCTTCTTAACTTTTCTCTCCATTTGTTTTAATCCTTCTTCTGCCATCGAATACATTTCAACTTTGAATTGCAAGCTCTCTTTCCATTCAAACAAGGGCTCATCTCATTTTGGTAGAATCTCTACTTCCATTGCTTCTTTAGTCTTCATTTAGATGACCATATTCAAGAGGGAGATACAATCTTCACTCTTTTCCCTTTCTATTGATAGAGTAGACTAGTTGGATGAGATGTTATCTTTTCTCATTTCTAGCCTCAACACTACATTACCAAGTTTCTCTATGACAACAAGTCCTTCATACTTGATTTTTTCACTCTACCCTCTACCAATTTTCCCAAAGTGTTTGTTTTCTTGCAGCTAGGAGATGATAGCTTGAATATCTGTGGCTGCAGGGTCACTGGTAGGTGGCACTCTCGAAATACTTACTAGTGGGGCAATTAGTTGCTTGATGAAATAGTTAAGTTCATGGATCTTTTCCTTCATCCTGAATTTGGCAAGCTTGAGACCTTTGAGCTGTCCCTCTATTACTTCATTTGTTGATTTCCATAGGCCCAATTTGGTGTTGTGTCTAACTTCTCCAAGATCCAAAGATTATAATGTAAAGTCATATGTAGTTAGGTCTTCGATCCCACCTTCTTTGTTTGGATTGGCAATCTCCATAGTTTGGTGCCCAGTATTTGGGTCTTGGTCGAGGATGGATAAAGTCTTTTACTTCTTCACCTTTCTCAATGTTAACCTAGAATGGTTTGCTAGAGATAAAACCTCTTTATTTGGGGCTCCCTCTTCTTTCCTTTTCCTCTTTTTGTCTAAAGTATTCTTGAGCCATGACTTAATGTCAATTACCTTAGATGCAACCCCTTGTGTATCCACACAAAAAAATTTCCTCTTAACAAGATTCAACACCTTTGAAATTGAAGAGAAAGGATTCTTTGGAACTTGGGAAATGAGCTTTGGAACTTTAGACACTTTCTTTGCTTTAGATGTTTTCTTTGCTACTTCATCTAACTTCATAGATTCATTTTCACTACTCCCACCATCTCCAAGTTCAACCACTTGTATTTGAGCTAATTTTTAGGAGTAATGTGGCACTTATAGATGGGAGTGGACTATAGTGGGGTGAGAGAGCCACTTGACTGCATTGTCCTTTAATTATTTTGTCTTCTTCTTCTCAGCCTCTATCTTCATTCTGATCATTGGCACTGAACTATCCTAAAAGTTTTTATCAAGTGGGATGTTCTTGTTAAGAGGTTGATCACCTCCACTAGTTGGTTGAGTGTGTCCAAGAGTGAGAGGTAGGATTTTTCCTAAAGCACCATTGTGAGAAGATGAAGTTACTACTACCTTTGGGGAGGACTGGGTAGATGTTCCTTTCCTCCTACTTCATCATGTTGTGGTCTGCTTGACTCACTTTCTAGTCCTCTTGTAGATAATGATAATCATTATGTCTAGATCTTTCATAACATCTTCAAAAGGTTCAAAGCTTATGGGAGTATTCCTCAACTTGGTCAAATAAGTATTTTTATACATATTCTAACCATCATCCTCAACTCCATCCACATTTATGTTTACCTTATACATCTTAACTTGATCAACTATTAAACTTGTGAAGGCTTGATCACAGATTTCAAATTCATCTTTGTAATCAACCCAATAATCTTCAATTGTGGTGATATGCTTTATCACACTCCCAATTTTTAGAACATCTCTAGCATACCCATTGGGGTTGAACATAGGCCTCAAAAACTCATACATATCTAGCTTGTACTTTTTCTCAAAAACTTTCATCATGTTCTTGGCATCCAAACTGGTGTCACTACTAAAAGCTCCAACCTTCATAGGGAATTCATATCCCTTCTTCAGGCTTCTGCTTAGGATGTTCACCTGCAAAGCTTGTCAGATAATCTTGATTAGCACTATCATATCACTTGGATATCTTCGTAGCTTCAAGGAAAACCATCAAAAGCTACAAGACCAAGATAAGAAAAATATGAGAATTAAATGAAATTGGTTGATAGGGGCCATTGCTTCAGGGGAGAATATCTTTTCTGGGCATCCTTGTAGTTCTCTGCAAATTCTCATAGTAAATGTGTCATTCATCTTTACATAATCCACACAACTAAAATGCAATTTGAAACATTGGTAAAAATCATAAGACTTAACATCATCAGGAAAATTTTCTACTCATAGAAGGTTGGGCCATAATTGTAAAGAAGCTAGGTTGTAAATCAAGAATGAAGACATGTAGAATGAATTGTAAAATTTGGTCGCCTAGAGGGCATTGGACAAAATCTCACTTACCTCTTGCACCCAATCAATATACTGGGTGTCTAAGAATATAACTTTAACCAAAAAGAAGTATTGCTCAACAAAATTTAAGGCTTCTACTTCACCTTTCAATCTATGCAGAAGAACCAGAATATCAATTATCTCTGGTTTGAGATTGGTCTCGAATAAAGTTTTGGGGACTTTTCTCTTGTCACTCTGTAGCATTTGGAACCATGTTCACATGATCTCCTTCCTCTAGATCATCTTCTTTACTAAGAATTCTGAGATGACCCCACCAACAGTTAAGTCAAAGAACTCTTCTCACTATGGAAAATGAAGATAATTTACCACAGTTTGCCTATCAATTGAAATGAACATAGTGTCATCCGAAAAAACTATTTTCTTCGTTCCCATAGTTGAATGATTAATACATTCAGAAATGAGTTCTAGAGCTTGGATTGCAAGCATAAAAATAGAAACTTCAACTAAACCACATCCTTGAAGCTTCTCAGTGATAGGGTGACTCATTTTGATTTTACCCTCCTTTGGAAATCTTTCATATCATAGAAATGGAGGGATGTGTCTATGAAGTTATGCAATTGAGACTTGATTCCAATCAAACCATCAAAACTCATGAACATGATGGCCATAGCTTATGAATGATATTTTGAATTAAAAAAAGTGAATAAGATAACAAATACAATAGTCACTAGCTTTCAAAAAGCTTATGCATATTGATAAAGTGAGAAATCAAGAAAAAAGGTAACTCCTTTAACTACCTACGTATTTTCATATAAAGATTTTGATTCATACATTATACTTCAAATGTTGCACCACATGAGTGAAAATTAAGGAAATACCCAATAGAGAGTAAATGTAAAGGCTCAATGGACATTTAAAAGTCTTTTCATTATTCTATTGAACATAATGGTAACTTTTTGTAAATCCCTTATTTACTTTTTTGTTCTCCTTTAAGTTTTAGAAAGTTTCCGTTGGAGTACTCCATTGATGAAAGCCAGCCAAGTGAGATCCTAACCATATCTTCCTTTCACAATGGCTTGATTCATTCTAAAATAATTCAGGCATACACTAGATCTAGTACGAGGGCCAAATTTACTTGATTTTTCTTGTACAATAAAAAAATTGCCTATATGGGTTGGAAACCCACTATGGAGAAAGTGGTATGAGATTTCCTACCTACACTCCTTTATTGGTTGAATCTCTGATATATGTGTTGTTGATTGTTAAAGATGTTTAGTTAAAGCATACAAGCCCACTCAAATATCTTTTGGCATCTTGAATTTAATTAATATCTATTTTGCAAAAAAATTGTCTTCATGGGTTGGAAACCTGCTAAGGAGAAAACAAACTAAATTTTTCCATTGAGACTTCGTATTTGAGTACTAGTGCATCCAAATGGTGTTTGGAAGTTTGATCTCAAATTCAAGCACAATTTTTCTTAGGAATATATTGCCTAAAAAACCCTTTAATCGGATACATCTCCAATTGAGGTTCTGCAAAAGATCAACTTCATAGGTTAGAAATCCAAGATGGAGAGGCAATATGAGATTTTTTGCCAATGCTTATTTCTTCAACCATTAATGTGTCATGGAAAAAAAGTGAACATGCTTCATCTTAATGAGTGAAATTATATCTCTATCGAATTGGATACTAACTTACCTGACAAATTATAAGATAAAAACAAGAACCTGTCTAGCTATGGAGAAAGGGAAGGTGCATTGGGAAAATTTGATAGAGGCTGCCTAGTCTTTAAGAATCTAGACCTAGAATCAAACATTTCAAGAAAGAGACTAACCACATCTAAAACACAAAGCTTAGTTTTTCCAATAAATTAGAAAACAAAAGTGGGGAAACAAGTCACTATCGCTAGATGGAATTGCCTTTATGTTAGCTATAACCTTCGAAACAATAATATTTAATTCCTCATCTAGCCAAGTGGCTTCTCTAATTGTACTCAACTCATTTAGGCACTTACTCCATTTTGCATATGTCAAGGCTCTAACCTCTACAACTATTTGATTGATGTCTACCTCTATCTTGTACAAGATGTCAACAATATCAAAAATCATTACTATGTTTGTTTCATCAATATTGTAGGAAAAATATCTTTCATGCTTTAAAATGTTGTCAAAAGAATCTGGCCATCCATTCCATTCCCTAAGCTTATTTTCATTATCAACAATTTTCTTTATGAAGCTAGGTGTCCTATTGGAAATGGTCTTCATTTTATATTTTATTAATTGTAGCTTACCAAAAAATAATGCATTCAATTCTTTGACCTTGTTTATTATTTTCCTTGTCAAAATAATGGTCTCTTTAGGTAACTCCTTCTTCTAGGCCAAAATTGGGACCAATCTATCAAAAAATGGAATGTAGGGGCCTCACTTAGTGAATAGAGGAGAAAGAATGGATAGTGCCTTAGAGCACTGATACTCTACTCTCTGCAAAACAATATAACTACTGTAAAGATTCTAGGAAGCTTAGTTGAGGATATTTATTTTGTGAGATAGCATGCTCTATGTTGTCCTGACCTCTACTTCTTGTTGTGGTATCCACAATACATGCCCCATTCATCACTAGGAATGGGGACCCACTTCTCTTTTTTTTCAACTCCCGGACTCACAGTTTGAGAATCAAGAAAAAATAATGAGAGTTAAGAGTATTAGAGTCATAAAAACACAAAAAATAGAAAATTTGAAAAAACACAAAAAAATAAAAAATTGGGAAAATATAAAAAAATTATAAAATTTTGAAGCTAAAAAAAAAGTGTAAGCATGCACGCTAGACGAGATGTGCGACGCGCACCCGCACATTGCGCGGGGTCTCGCCATGCACCCCACCCGATAGGTGGGGTTATAAAACCCCAAACCCTCCCCTTTGGAATTGAACACTTTCTCTTTTGGGGCTTCAAACACAATGCACTCACTACCATTGTGATGCTTATCACTCATGGAAAACACTTAATTGCCCATGACACTTTTGTGTACGGCGCCTTTGGCGCTTGTAGTGCTAATAATGTTATTGCCTACAGTGCATTGTGCATGGTGCCTTTGGTGCTCGCAGCACTAATAATGTTATTACCCACAATGCTTTCCGCATGGTGCTCATAGTGCTAATAATGTTATTGCCCATGGTGCTTTGCACGTGCCACCCTTGGCGCTCACATTGCTACTAATGTAAATGCTCACAACACTTTGCACATGATGCCCTTGGTGTTCATAGTGCTACTAACATTTCTGCCTATGACGCTTTGTGCATAGAGCCCTTGGCAGCTACATTGCCACCAATGTGCTCCACCCATTTCATCACATGCAACATCTTTTGTGCTTGTGTCACCACTCATTGCGCATGGTGCCTTTGGTGTGTATGGTGCACCACCATGTGGCCTTCAAAGCATTTGGCCATAGCACATTTTCTAAAACCCCCACGCACACATTTTTTTAATTTTTTAATTGATTTAAATTTTTGAAAAAATAAATTAAAAATGATAAAATTTAAAAAATATAGTAAAGTTTTTTTTAAAAATTGAAAAAAAAATAAAAATAAAAAGGGATAAAATAAAAAAATAAAAAACAAACAAAATGCCCAAATTGGATTTTTTCTTTTTCTTTTTGCTTATTTAAATTTAAAGTTTTTCATTTTATCTTTTGATTAATAAACAATTTTTTCTCTCATGATGTGCAGGTGATCAAATGGTGTCCACATCCATTATGACACCCAAACCTGTACTCTTCAAATTCCAAGGTGTACCTTTGAAGTCAAGATTTCACAATGATCATACAAAAATTAGAGATACCAACCTCAGACACATAGATCTAGGTTAATTCTTAAGAATTTTCAACAAGCCAACATAGAGATCAGCCTTGGTATCTATGATGATCTGTTCCAAATTGGTAAATACAACATCTCGTGCCATGTTAGTACAGTCAACTCAACTAATCATGGCCTTGTCACAACATTTTGTTCCTGAGAAAAGAGTAGTCATGAGTGTCACCAAGGAGGTGGTGTTGGATCTATGACCTAACAACATTGAGAGGGTCTTCCATCTTCCAAGAGAGGACCAGTTCATAAGGCTTTTGTATGAAGCAACTGAGAGATGGTATAGGGAACACCAGTAGGAAACAATTGACATCATACAATCCTCGTACCTCATTGAGAAGCCTCCTTGGGGAAAGATAATAGGCAAAGTGGATATGACTTGAGGATACATGAAGGAAGACATTGGATACTCTATCATTCTCCTTAGCAGAGTCATGGGCTTGCCCATAGTAGGTCACCTTAGCACCTTCATGGTCAACTTTATTGAGACCATCAGATAGGCGAAGATACCACTCGACTGGGCCACCACATTAAGTGAAAACTTGTGTGAGCAACTGAGGATGGTGAAGGATAAGAAGAAGTTTTACATGAATTCTTACATGGTGTACCTACTTGTAGCGAGGGTGAAAAATTATCCCGATTTGTACAGAAGAGGCAGTATGTAGGATCCTAATGCCTGGCCATATATAGTTTACCTTCAGCTAGTGAAGAAGAAGATCTCAGTGTAGAGTAAGGAATACCAAATTGTGAATGATGCATTCATCTTTGTGATCATTCAATTCATTAAGGGAGATTATGGAAAAAGGTTATTCGAGGAAGCCAAAACACAAGTCACAGCTCTCATAGCCTATTTCATCTAGTTCAAAATGTTCACCTATCTATGGGTAGTTGTTGCCTCCATCAATCCTAAGAAGCTCTCGAGATACCCAAGTGACAAAATAGTGTTATTGGAGATATCTTGGCAAATGGAGTCAGCTTATGAGAAGATAAAGAGGCAACAAAGACCTTGCTAGGCATGGCCATTGGTCATTGGACCATACCAGGTGAAGCAAAAGCAAGATATTCCATCCTTTGAGTGGGAGTGGGAGAACTATCCCCTTGAAGAGTACAACTCTCCCTAGCACAATTTTGATAATATTGGGAGAGTGGAGAGTCTGGTAGGAAAGGACTTCCATCAGGAGGATCCTATTGAAGATCATTGGACGAATGCCACAAATGACTATGATGTCCACATTAGGGACTATTGTAGGATGACTTTGTATCTAGCAAAAAAAGCTCTCCAGTTGAACATCTTAGAACAGATAAAGCAATAGGACTCTAAGGAGTTACTAGACCCCTATTCAACATAGACAAAATTGGTGAAAGACCCATTATGAATGCTGAGGTTGACTAGGAGGAGGCCGATGATATTAATCATTGAGCAAGGCATGTTATCAAAATGACAAAGGATTGGATCAAGAAACCTTTTCCACTTGATCCAATGCCTGATATTGTAATCTTCCATGCACATGCTTGCCCAAAAAGAGGTAGAGGAAAGAACGTAATAGTTCCTACCTTCGTAGCTTAGTCTCTTATCAAGCTAGAAATAGTGTACCAGCTTGATCACCTAGTTGGATATTATCACCCTCCTAAAAGGTAGGGAAAGAATAAAAGGAAGAGGACCCCTCCTTAGAGGATCTAGGTAGAACAAACTACAAAACATACACCTCCTTGATAACAAGAGAAGAGTGAACAAGGTTTTGATGATACTAGAACTACTCAAGTCTAGGATGAACCTTTGTTGCCTCTCATCATGTCCAGTCAACTGAAAGATGGTGAGATTCCACAAGTCTCCATTCCTCCTGCATAAGATGAGCCAAATTCTCCTTCTACCTTCAAGAAACAAATGAAGAGGATTAAGATTCAAATGAAGATAAGAAAAAGGATCAATAGAAGATTAGTGCCTAATCCATCTATTCTTAAAAGAATTCTAGAAGGAGATAAAAAGGAGGAAGAAGAAGAATCAAAAGAGGAAGAGGAACAAGTGCCCCTACAGGGACAAACTCAACTAGCTAGAGCCACAGAGTTGTAGAGAAGAAAGAGTGCCACGCATATCCTACCATCCACTCAAGAAAAATGCTTAGAACTCTCTTCTTCAAGAGATGAAGTATAGTAGTGGGTGGATGAGTAGAGTGAAGAGAGGGATGATGTTTTTTCAATGTCAAATTTTTATTTCTTTCCTGTACCTACAGAATTTATTGGGAATAATTTTAGGGACACCCCTACAGGTGAACCTTAACAAGAAGACTTGATGTAAATGCCACCAGATACACAGGGTCCTAATCTTACTCCTCCATCTCCACCACAAGTTATAGTGGTAGAACAGGGCTTGGTGACTCCATCTCAGAGTATAGAGGAGGAGTAGGTTCAGAAGGAACCATCATCAGAGGAGAGACTATAGAAAATGGTGATCGGTGAAGTGTTAGAGAGAAAAATGGTAGAATATTCTCAACCATTTTCCCAAGACATTGAGGTTCAAGCCATAGGATCCATGAAGACTGAGGATACAGAAGGGGAGCCCTCACAATAAGATACAACTCAAAGCAAAAGTGACAAAGGGAAGGAGATAGTAGAACATACTCCATCATCAAGAGCCAGGTCCTTAGCAAGATGCATCCCTATATGGATTCGAAAGGAAACAATGATGAGTACTAAGTCTCAATTCCATGCTTCGGAGGAAGATATTTGTGATATTGTAGAGATCCTAAATAAACTTGTGTCTCCATCACACAAGGCAACTCCATTGGCATTGATCACCACCATATGGGACCAAGATTTATTTGCACAAGTGGCTATCCCTCTTGAAGGCACAGATGTAGAAGGCCTTAGCCTTGAGGATTATGAATTAAAAGATGTTATGTTGTGAAGGCCTACATAGGATTCAACTTGATAGATGATGACTATGGGAATTAAAGAGGTTCTTAAGCACATGGAGCAAGATGAGATTGAACTCTAAGCACTTCAAAGGTAGGTTGAGATCTTAAACGATATCTAGCTAAAGTAATTGGGCCTCTAGATCCTGAACACCCTGAGTAGACTTTGAACACTATAGTTAGAGAAGGGGGAGGTGTGCAACTTGACCCATTTTTGAAGGATTGTCAAGAGTGGTGAGAAAGTTTTGAGAAAAAAGTTGTTACCATCATTATAGGGAATTTGAAGTTATTGCATGCTATGCAAGAGAATTTGAATAAGATCGTAGTGATTTTGAAGCAAGACTTCAATATCATGGATGAGGTACATGCCTGGAGTAAGGATTTGCAGATCCTTTAAGCCATAAAGGGCCAAAGATACTAGGTTTTGATTGATGCATATACCAGAGAAGAATTAGATATGATTGATGATTGGATAGAGAAAATAGAAAATAGCAATAAGGTAATGGAGACATTACATGAGGAGATTCATTGGCTCAAAGACCAAGCGCAAGAGCAAATTTTGGAAGCAGAGAGACACTACAGTGATGCATGGTTGGATATTTTTGAAGATGAGGAACAAGAAAAGTTGTTACCTATAGAGATGGTAGTGGAAAATTTTAGGAAGATTTTTGTTGAGGTTGTTGATGATAAGGACATCTGACAAGCCTTCAAGATAGAAGAAGCCTTGTTAGAGTTGGATACCAAACTCGAGGATTTTGTTGATACCCGAATTGAGGTAGACAATTACAAATAGAAGGTAAAAGATAAATATGAGCCTTTAGATCTTTTGGATGTAGCTGAGATTACTGAGATGATAGAGAAATTCAAGGGCAAACATCCAAACATAAATTTGGGATGAAGAATAACAAAACCCAGATGCCAGAATTTCAATTTTGACACTTAGTAAAATTTTGAGATTTTTGACCCTGTCAAGGTCTGCAACTTTGTAGGTGCGCAGGTCCGTAGCTCCACAATTCAAAGGTGCACCATTAGTTAACTACTTGTTCTAAAAATAGCACTTTCCATGCAACAAGAATGCATTCTGATGAAAGTTTAACTTCAACACACACTTAGTGAAGGACCAGGTTCTATTTTTGGTGCCTCCAGACACTCCTACTTTGATTGAAGGCTTCCTCCTACTTTCTCTCTCATGTTTTCTTTGTTTTTGACATGTAAAGGTCTCATGCATCCAATTAATGAATAAAATATGGATGGAGTCCCTCTAAGCACCAGATTAATTGTTAGTCTATATATATTTAGTTTGTTTAATTAGTTTAAAGTATTTTATTGCATGAAGATATCTCTCACTCTCAACACAAGTTGAGGAGATGATTTCTTATAAATACCCCATTGTAAAATGTAAAAAGGGTCATTGTTATTATGCAATAAAATTATGCATTTGGTGCTCACATTTGGAGTGTAGTGATTCTTGCCTGTATGTGTCATTATGTTGTGAATTTTGTTCATGGAATTGTGATCGAGCCAAAGGTTTATTGTGTTGTTTCTGGTTGTGTGATCTTTTAGCTTTGGTGTTTTCTATAGATTTACAAATTTTGCTAACATATCAAGCTTGAGAAGAGATCATCAAATTGTGTCTGCATAGCCTTTTTTCTTGCATGAGCATACTTTTTGTGGCCTTGCAATTTGATGAAAGGTGAAATATCATATGATTGTTAAAGTTTCTCATTGAAAATTGTATCAATGGATTCTAGGAAGTGATGCTCCTATTTTCATTGGTTTCCTATTGATTTCTTAAAAAGTTTAACTCGCAGCATGTTGTTTTCTGTAGCTTATTTCCATTTAGGATTTAAATTTTAAGTTATTTAAATTTTATGTTATTTTCTTTCAATTTCATTATTTGCTTTGCTAACCCCTTGTTAGAATAGGAACTCATTTTAGTTGCATTATTAAAATTGCATTCATTGAAAAACCAAAAAATATAAAAACATTGTTCTTTTGTGTATTATTTTGAGACAGTGAATAGATTTACTTCATTCCAAGATCATAATAGAACTAGCAAAGGCCTCCTCATGAACAATCACATTCATCTTCAACTGAGCAGATTTTGGTATGTTGCAAGACAAATACTGAACCTTGGAGTTGATCCCCAAAAGATTAGCTTTTCAAGAGAGGAATTGCATAGTGGATTCTTGTCATTGACCTTTTTCATAATGACCATCCAATAGAAGTGGCACTAGAAGGAGGGCCATTTAGACTCTGGGAAAGGAAGTAAATTTGTCAAAGTTTCAAAATTTTACACTTCTACAATAATTTGTGCTTCACAAAAGTTCAAAAAATTTCTTGAGTTTTTGATAAATTTAGGTTTGCAAGTACGCAGGTTCGCAGATTCACAACTTCACAAGTGCGCAAAATTCAGAGAGGTGAGAAAGTGTACTTCTACAGAGGTGTGCTTTTTCTAGGATTGATGCAAGCTGGAGGATATTGATCCAAAATGCCCATTTCAGTGAGCATTAAGGTCTGCGCCAAGTGCACACAAGTTTTGCGAGCTTAACCACTTTTGCAAACCACATAGTGACAAGGGAACATCCCAAGTTCAACCACTTCCATTTGAACTTTCATCATCTTCTTCAACTCCACCTCCACTCCAACCACCTAGTGTATCACCAAATATTCCAATAGCTACTCCTCAAAAACCATCATTAGGTCTACTAAACCCTCCAATGGCCTTTTTTGAAAATGTCATAGACTCACCAATAAACTTGAGAGGTGCACTCCATGACCTCCCTAAGAATCCCAAGAAGTTTTGCCCTAGATTCATCTATGGTGAAACACAAACTACCGAAGATCATGTCAAAGTTTTCAAGGAAATTCACAATCGAAAGTAGATTTCTAATGAGGATGTGGTTCTTCATTTATTCCCCTACTCTTTTGGGGAAATTTCCTTCAATTGGTATGTCAAATTTCCTTCAATTGGTATGTCAATTTTCCAGTTGTGATACATCAACCATTCATATCAATCAAAAGGGATCTAGCTGAGACAGTTTCACGTTTCAACCATCGCTTTCATATGGCCTACTATAAGTTGGAAATGCCATACACTATACCAGTTGAAGCTACTATTCAAATTTATCTGAATGCTATGGACCATCTTACTATGATTTTTCTAAGAAGACTCTCTGCAATGAATATCAACACATTGGATAAAGTCTTCACAAAGGCAATCACGTTTACAAAGCAAGTGAATCCTAGTGGAGGAGGAATGATGCTTCTAGCATAGGCAATCACTACGATGCCAACATACCTAGTGGGAGCACCCATAGTGTCTAGCCAGTTCATACCTATGAATCTAGTTCCATTATAGTAGGCACCCCCTCCATAGAATCATGTGATAACATATCTAGGGTATGAGCCTCCGAAAACAACTTTCTTTGAACAGAAGGCCATAGTTCCTGTGGAAATAGACAATAACCTCATTTTAGCAGTTGGTCAAATGAAGAAGACTATGTCACAAATGAATAATGAATTGACACATCTTAGATTGTCACAAGGAAAAAATAAAAACTTCCAAAGAAACAACACTGGCCCCTACAACAATAATTTTGGTCATAATTACAATGGGAACTTCACTGGGAATAATAACAAAAACAATGCAGGAAACAACAATGTAAGAAACAACTTCAATCTTCCTGATCGCAACCATGGCTTCCAAAGATAGAATTGACAATGGAACACTCATCCTAATAATGGAAGCATTCCTGCTGATAACAGCAACAATAACATTTAGTGTGTTGATATCAATCAATATGATGATAGCCAAAATGTGCTCAACAATGATGGTTCTTACTATAATGGCAATCAAGAAATGAATCAAAATTCACAAGTAAATGACAATCCTCATCCTATACAATTCAATGCTATGCTATTGGAATCCTATGATTCTACATAGAATACACAAGTGAAACAACTAGCAAGTGAGGAATTTTCATTCCCATTTAGTCAAGAACTTGATATTCAGCATAATGAGATGTTCACCTTTCGTAATGATAATTGAAATACATACAATCTAAGAAATAGAAAGGATCCCTTGATGGATGGGATTCCACTAGGTTTACAACCAACTCCACCTGATCCAAGAGCAAGTAACAATCTGCCACCAGTAAGACTAGTGTATGGAGGACAACAGAATTAGAATCAAGTGCATGTACCAACAATATTGAAGAATCCTACTTGGTCCACTAAAAAGTAAAATGCAATAGAGGATTTGAAAAGGACTAAAACAAAAATGTCCATGGTTGATATGTTACAAAATTGTCCACAATAGCGAGAAGCGCTCATGAAGACTCTAGATCATACAAAGGTTTCCCACAATACGAATATTATTCCTCAAAAGATAGTATCTCAACAAGTGAATGTTGTAGAAGCAATGCCCACTATGTTCAAAGACAAAGTTGAGGTACCCCCATTTTTTCTTAGCATTAGGATATATGGGAAAAATCTTCACAATTTCCTCATTGATTTAGCAGCTTCATGTAATGTAATGCCATTATTAATAGCTCAAAGACTAAGAGTTAGTCCTCAATCCTCTAATCGAGTAGTGATACAACTGGATAAAATAGAGGTAAAATTCATTGGTGTATTGAAAGATGTGTGGATACAATTGACAGTTGACCCTCAAATTCAAGATGTTATTGATATACACGTAATTGATATCTTAGAAACATATGGGTTGCTTCTAAGTAGAGAATGGATGAAATGTTTGAGAGGATGGTTTCCTATAGACTTCACTCAATTGTGGTTGCCATGGAAAGGATTGAACAATCAAATCAAGATAGATGCTAAGCCCAAATTGAAAACAATGATTATAGATTACAATGTCCCAACTGAGATAGCATTCTTACAATTGGATTTGGGTTCATACAAGGTGATGGCATTCAAAAATATTCCAACCAATACATCTCAAGATTAGAATGAAGAACCTGAGGTGCCAGTACCCAAAAGTGAAACTGTGACACAGTTCATAGACAATATGGTGACTAATTTACAATGTTTAGGAGAGGAAGCTGATCCCAACATCCTCCTCCAAGGATTTTTTTGATTACACAAAGTTAGTCACTTACAATTTGAATGCTCATTGTAATCGACTAAAAATGCTCATCTAGACTATGAGCCCCCTTTCTAGCATTTTTCCATAATTTATCTAATAGTTATTTTTTATCAAATCCTCAAATATCTATTTATTCGATTATAACCTATGGTATGACCACTTTATCCCAAGTTCATATTTAATTAAAAGAACATGCCCCCTTTTAATTAAATAAAATTCCCCCCTCATCTCTTATCTTAAGTATGCACACATAAAGCATTATTCCTATTTTAGAAATAAAAGAAAAGGCATTTTTGTCTACACATGAATGCACATTTTTCTATGTGAGAGGAATTTTCTACTTTGAAAATAACTATAATTCTCCTCCACACATTTCAACCCCTCTCAAAAGTCAACCATTAATTGTGATTGGTTGAGATGCTTGTGCACATGGATCACTCCCACTTTCAAACTCCACCCTTGATTACATTCATCTTGCCTCCTAATCTCTACCATCTATTTTTCTTTAAAAGGGAGGGATCTCTTCTCATTCAAAAAATCTTAGTCTCTCATGCTATTGTTATGCTGCAGATTTTCTTGGTGATTTTGGAGTCTTGGAGCATTCTTGCATTTTTGCATTTTAGCTTAGCTCTAATTCTACTTATATTATGGCATAATTTTTAGCTTAGTTTCATTTATGCTTTAGCTTAGTTCTTTTTGTTAGCTTTCATTTCATTTAGAATAGCTTGCATTTGCATTGCATTTTATTTTAGATTCTTGGAAATTGGTACTCTTGCCTCTACTTTTTGAATCTCTCATTCTATGATGCACCTTGCAAGGGGTGCACAGTTTGTTTCATTTGAGAGCCACCATCTCATACCCTTTTCATATCATAGATAGAGAGCTATAAGCTGAGTCTTGAGACTCCCTCTTCCATGGGTTCTCTCAAGACTAATGGTTTATAGAAGTGTGACACTTTTCATACACACATTTTTGGCACCCACCGTTCACTTTTATGAAGAATATTCTATCATTTTTGCAAATTGCTTTCTGCTAAAACTATCTATTTTCTCTTGATCTATCTACTTTTCTTGGTGTTAGTACTCTTCTTGACTTCTTATATCTACTCTATCCTAGTGTTCAGTATACCACTATTAGACTGTGCATTTAGGATTTGCTATCTCTTTGCTTTGTTCTTCATAATCAAATTTCTCTATCATCTTAGCTTCTTCATTCTTTGACATAATGTGTTCTCAAACTGATCACACATTAGTCAAAGAGGGGCAAATTTAATCAACTAAAAATGGTCATCTAGACTATGAGCCCCCTTTCTAGTATTTTTTCATAATTTATCTAATGGTTATTTTTGATCAAATCCTCAAATATCTATTTATTCGATTATAACCTATGGTATGACCACTTTATCCCAAGTTCATATTTAATTAAAAGAACATGCCCCCTTTTAATTAAATAAAATTTCTTACTCATCTCTTATCTTAAGTGTGCACACATAAAGCATTATTCCTATTTTAGAAATAAAAGAAAAGACATTTTTGTCTACACATGAATGCACATTTTTCTATGTGAGAGGAATCTTCTACTTTTAAAACAAATTTAATTCTCCTCCACACATTTCAAACCCTCTCAAAAGTCAACCATTAATTGTGATTGGTTGAGATGCTTGTGCACATGGATCACTCCCACTTTCAAACTCCACCCTTGATTACATTTATCTTGCCTCTTAATCTCTAACATCTATTTTTATTTAAAAGGGAGGGCTCTCATCTCAATTAAAAAAATTTAGTCTCTCATGCTATTGTTATGTTGTAGGTTTTTTTGGTGATTTTGGAGACTTGGAGCATTCTTACATTTTTGCATTTTAGGTTAGCTCTAATTCTACTTACATTATGACATACTTTTTAGCTTAGTTTCATTTATGCTTTAGCTTAATTCTTTTTGTTAGCTTTCATTTCATTTAGAATAGCTTGCATTTGCATTGCATTTTATTCTAGATTCTTGGATATTGGAACTCTTGCTTTTACTCTTTGAATCTCTCATTCTATGATGCACCTTGCAAGGGTTGCATAGTTTGGTTCATTTGAGAGCCACCATCTTATAGCCTTTGCACATCATAGATAGAGAGCTATAAGCCATCTCTTGAGACTCCCTCTTCCATGGGTTCTCTCAAGAACAATGGTTTATAGAAGTGTGACACTTTTTGTATACTCATTTTTGGTGGCCACCGTGGGGCTAGAACCAAGTTTCTAGCTCCATTTTTTTTCTTTCATTTTTATTACATTACCATTTATGATTTTTTTACAGAAAATTCTTGGATCTAATCAAGTGATTTTGCAAGTTTCTTACTTTGGTTTTAAGGCTAACCTTTGTGCAGATTTGTTTGAAGGCCAAAACCCTAGTTTTGAAAGATTTGAGCATATCTTCCAAACTGCTTTGAGTTTGGATCTGAATTTTTTTTATAGGTTGGGAATGCATCACACATGTCTCAATCCAATTTTTAGATCATTTTGATTTGATTTACATTAGTTATGATTTTTTATTTTTTTTTCATAAAAAGTCATTTATGACCACAAATTAGCATATTTTTAGAATACTTTACATTTTTGGAAATATCTTTAAATTCTAAAGGTGGTAAATTCTTTTTGTTTTGAATTTTGAGGTCATATGAAGGATCAAAAACTCGATTTGATAAATTTAGTCTATTTTGACAAAATGGGTCCCTAGGACACAAATGGAGATTTTTTTTGAATTTCTTTCATTTTTGGAAAGCTCTCTAATTTTTAGTAGGGGTCTATTCTTTGCACTTCTATTTTTGGATCTGAAATCATAGAAAACAAGTCCAATCTTGTTGACTAGGTCAAAAGCAAAGAGTAAAATTGAGAGCATTTGTGATTAACTCGCACCTACTTTGCATATACTTGGTTGGAAGATAACTTAGATTTTTTGAGGTAGCTAACCACTTTGTGTTGTAGGTCTTACTTGGTTATTATCCTCTAACCTTGGTTGTTTTGTAGGGAGTTTCTCATTTCATTGCTAAAAAAAATGCATGTCAATGCTTCAAATGCACAAGGGCTACTAACAATTGTTTGCAGGGCTGCCCAACGCATAAAAACCCAACTTGATTTCTTTTTTTCATGTGTGGCATCTACTAGTTGTTCTTTTCTAGGAAAATTAAATTTGTGATTGAGGTTCTTTGGTGATAGGAGAGTATGCTCTTCACCCTTGTAGTGAATCAAAAATATTGACCCACCTTTGGATTTCAAAAGTAGGTGGGTAATTTACTCTTCTTTGTGTGTTTGGGTGACACAATTGGAATAGAAGAGTATGCTTCACCCTTGAGGTGAATCAAAAATCTTGACCTCCAAAAGTTGATCTGCTCAATGTTTAGTTAGAATCCTTTAGTGGGCCTACTCTCGAACAACCTGAGAGGAATGACCCAAGTGGGGACAAGCAAATTACATAGCTATTCTGACCCACTATATTCTCAAGGCTATCAAGGACAAAAAACCTTGGTAGAAAACACTTTTCTTACCTAGTGTGATTGCTTGTGGGATTGCGACCATAAGGAGATCACTAGGGAGGAATGCTTAAGGTACTCTTGTGGTTGTGAGACCAATTACTTATCGCAAGGTGAGGTATCCTGTATCAGGAACAAGAGGAGTGCTATGAACAAAAACCATTTCTAAACACCCTAGGTTAGTATCTACTCTATTTTTCACTCAACTTCTTGGTACAAGAATCAATCCTAGTGGATTACTCAGATCAACCCAAGATTTTACACTCACCATTTATGTTCCCTTGGTTATGCTTATGGCATTTCCATGAAAAAACCATTATCTCTTTTGGGAAACCACTTGGTGTGAGGCAAAGGAGCATTAAGTGTCAGCCAAGTTGTTGAGTAATGAACCATGACTTCTAGGTAGATATTGCTTGATGTGTTCTCAAATATACTAGACCTGTGGAAATCTTTGGAACATACACATGATGATAGTTCTAGGGCTTTCTTTTAAGACCTCACATATGCTTGTATCATGCAAGGTTGCTTTGTCCCTTGCTTGATTGTTTGAAGACTACTCCATGTGTCACTATCTTTCTTGGAAATAAATTGCTTTTGAACATCAAACTTGCTATGCTATCAACTATTGTCAAACATTGTCAACCAAGTCAAAATGTCAAGTGAAAACATTTTCTTGTGTTGCTTACTAAGGGGAGTTTCATCATTTGGCTTTGATTTGTTACGTCTCTAGTTCTTAAACATGCTTATAGTGGCTCTTTGGTCTTCGTGCTCTTGGTATTTCTATCTTTATGGTCTATGTCTGCTTGCTAGTTATCTTTTTGCTGAAATGGTTACCTTGATCTCTTGACTACACTCTTTGTTTGGAAAATTTGTTCACTTGTCACCCCATTTTCTCTATCTATGTGGCTATTTGGCTTCTTGCTTAGCTCTTGACTTGAGTCACTAGTGTCATAAGTAACTTGGACACTTTCTTCACAAGTCACTTTAATCTATCTTTACTATATTGGCAAGTGAATAATCTACCTCTCTAGTTTGGACATCAAGTTATCTTGAGTCGCCTTGTTAGCTTCCTTTGGTCTCTTTCATGCTTGATTATCTATCTGCCACTATGGCATTCAAAGCTTGTGCTATCAAACCTCAGACAAATCTAGATGATCATGATATCCTCCATGCCACTAAAGAGTTTCAAGATCTATATGCACAATACAAAGAACTAGAAGAGACAAATGATCTTTCTTACCTTCATCTCTCTAAGAACATGATATAAATGAAGTCTAAACTTGAGAAAAGGTTAGAGGAGAAGATTGCATCATTACATGAATCTTCCTTAAGGTCTTTACATGCATGCAAGTCACCCTCTTTAAGGTCATCCTCTTCTTCTAGGTCTACATGCTCTACTTTAAGACATCAAATGTCTTCATCTTCTAGATCTAAAGACCTCCTTAGAGAGAGAGAGAAAGTGATGCCTACTTTAATCCTATTCCAAGATATCATGATGGACCTATCTTTGACCAAGAAAATGATGAAGACATGGATGCATACCATTCACTTGAGAAACAAAAAAAGGACTCTAGACATAATTTTGATAGAACATTTTCTCCCTTGGAAGATTCTTATGATGACACTTTGCAAACACTTCTTGGCACCAAGCTCATCATGTTACCTAAGTCTAGCTCATATGGAAACCCATTCTTGGATATCTATTGTGCTTATCATCAACATAATGAGCATAGTACTTCAGATTTCATTGAACTGAAACATAAAATCCAAGATCTTATTGATAATGGAATTATTGATACCTCTAATGATTCATGTGATGAGGATACTTTTCTTGAGAAATATCATATTAATGAACCTATGTCTAGTGATGGTTTCCTTGATACCTCCACTTGTTCCAACACTCACACACATCCCAATACTTCAAATCTTTCCAACATTCATCTATCAAATAAAGAACCTAATGCTTTTTATGTACACTATGCCTATCCTCAAGGGCTACCTCTAAAAGAAAGTCAAGCTAAACTTCACTTGGTTGCAAACCTTTTCCATGCTACTAAGCCTAACTATTGAAGGACTACTCCATTCACTCTTCATTCTCCCTTGACCTTAGAAGTGGCTCCATGGCAAGAGGACTCTGAAAAAGAAAAAGGTATAAATGTCTAGAAACATCAAGATCAAGCACACTTTCATCTCCTTCAAAATTTCACCCTTTCGTATTCTATGTCTTTTCCATCCCCCAAGTATGATGAAGATACCACTTTCATTATCTCCCTTGAGCTTATTGAAAATTATGAGAAAATTTCTCTTCTTATGCTATCCAAAGCTACTTGTCAAGATCAAAGTGTCCCATCATGTTCTACTTCTCCATATCCACTTCAAAATTGTGCTCAAGCTTCAAGTGCTTCTATTAAAAATGTTGTTCCTATCAAAGCTAATCATGAGTTTATTGATGGGTTTGACTATGTTGCTCACTCAAAAGATGTTGATATCCCTTTCCACTATGCATTTTCATATCCTAATTCTATCCTTGGTCCTTATCCATCAAAGCTAAAGTCTTCAAAATTTCCATCCATATTGGGACCTTATGTTCCTTCATCTCCTACATTTTCCACTCCTAGCTCTCCCATCATACCTCAAGATCAACAAAGATACTCATCCATGATGAATTTCCACCCATCTATCCATCTAAACTTTTCATATCATCCTTCTTCATCCACAAATCTAAAGTCCTTTGGAAGTGATTATAAATGTAATAATCCATTGAAAAATGAAGATCACTATGTCCCATCTAAATAACATGTGAATGCTAAGAAGGAAAATGAGCAAAAGAGACCACAAAGGTCCACTATTAAGAGAGCTAAATCAAAGAAAATATGGGTTCCTAAGCCCATTATTGAAGAAATATTCTCTAAAGTATCCAAAGTAAAATCTAAGGCTATATGGATTCCCAAGTCTCTTTTGAAAGACTTGAATATTGAAAGTACTTCAAAGTTGACATTCAAGCTTCCAAAGGTTTCCATTCCATCTTCTTCCAAAAATCTTCCTAAAAATATTCCAAAGCTTTCCACTCCACTTTTTTCCAAATCTCTTCTACCACCTCATGCATATAAACCTCAAGCTATTTCATCCATGATTCCTCCATCATTCCAATACCCTTCAAGGTGTGTGTCAACATTGATCTTGTCCAATATTTCAGCTACCCTCATGAAATCCTCTAAAGCTCACACTTACTTTCTATACATAAACTCTTACCCTCCATATACTCTTCCTACTATCATCTCCCTTCCATCACCCTATCAACATCTTTGAGCATACCTTATCCATGGTCTTGGCTTATCATGACTTATTCTTCCTATAGGAGCACTATCTAAATTGACAAAGCTTGAGCTCTTTCTAAAATATTTTCTAAAAAAAATTTAAAAATGAAAATGTGCCTGGTGAAAACCACTTCTTGTGGCACCTTGGTAGCAAAAGCAAAGAGAAATAAAATCCATCCTATGCTGAAAACTACTTCTTGTGGCACCTTGGATAAGTACCATGATGAAAACCTAGTAAATAGGCATCATGCATAATTCTTCCATCATCCATCTTTCCCCTCTTCTCTCTTTGATCTTGACAATGTTGAGCTATCTTTGCATATTGGCTATCTTATCCACAAGATTTTCTATTGTGCTCTCTCATTAAATCATAGCTTCCATCTTGAGCTTTATCATTTTTGCTCTATCCCATTGCTATCCTATCTAGTTAACCCCTTGGTCCTGATCACAACAAAAAAAAACATGGTTCTTATAGGTCTATTGGCATGCCTACTCTTTTGGACTACAGGCTTCATTCTATCTCACTTGTTGGCTTCACTGCTTGTCATACATGCTATCTTTATCGTTACTTCCATTGCTTATCCAAAACATACTTCATCTAACTATTTCACCTCTTTCCCTATCTTGGGTACTCTTGAGGAGTCAGTCCTTCAGGATTACTTTCACTTGCTTCATACTCTCTTATATGTCTTTACTTATCTACCATCCTGTTGCTCCATCATATCCTATACCTTGCTAGACATTAGGAGAAAATGATGTGATCAAGTGTTTTTCAACACTTTTTAGATAGTTTACCTACATTCTAGGGTGCTACAATATTTCTCGCTATTAGAATCAAGTCTTGAAGAAATGGCCAAGTGACTTACACACACACACTTAAACACTTAAATGATTGAGCTATGCTGATCTTTATCTTCTTTATGTGTTTTCTACGATGATTTCTTTACTATGTGTTCCCTCACTAATAGTCTCTCGAGGATTTCATTGACTAGAAGACTAGGGGCATGGGGCATGTTTTCTTGATTTCTACTTGTGGGTATACTTTATTTGTCTATAGTATTTTAAGAATTCATGCTTGTCTTATTTGACACTTTGACTTATAAATGTATCATCCTTGACAATTTTTTGCAAGACTGCACTCAGGGGTTATCTTGGTATTTATGCCTTGATACAAGTGTACTCTTGCTATACTAAACTTAGGGAATCTAATTGCATAGTCATCTTGACTTCTATGTCTTTGATGCTTAGGTTGGATTCCTACATTTCTATCTGATGTAGATCATATTCATATCCTCATAGTTTTACTAGTGATGATTGTATGTTCTTACGATTTCCCTAATAAGGCTCAATGATAAAAACTAGGACCTACTTATGTAACCCTTGCAGTTGCACCTTTTCATACTAGCTTGTATTCTAGAATTCATTCTAGCTTAGCTTTGCATTTTGCATGTTGAGAGAGCTCTTTTCTTTATCTTTCATGGACTTGTTAGCTAACTACATTCATCCTTCTCTTGTATCTTCTTGATCTTATCTTATCTCTTCTTTCCTATTTCTCACTTCTTTTCTATCTTACCATCTCATCTATCCTTTTGACCTATCTTTGCTAATCTCAACATCCTAGATCAATTTTTGGGATCAAAATCCAAATTCAGCTTCATCTCGCTAGTCAAAAATTTCTTCTTTCTTCTATGTGGTTGGCTGACCTATTGAGGCTTAATCTTTGAATCTTGTAGGGGAAATCATCATTTCTTCATTTTCTCATCATTTCTACTCTCTTCCACTTGACATAATTCTTATACTTTATCTTTCTTGGTCAAAGTTAGTTAAACTAGGGCATATCTTCATAGTTTGGTGGTCACTCTTTGATCTTAATCTCTTATCTATCATCATGAACTTTTCTTTGTTCTGATTTGATCAAATCTAGCTTATTTATGCATCTCCTCTATCTCATTTTGATTTCTATCCTGAGGGGGCATGAATATTCTAGCATTGTTACAAATTTCTTTCTACTAAAACTATCTATTTTCTTTTGATCTATCTACTTTTCTTGGTGTTAGTACTCTTCTTAAGTTTTTGTATCTACTCTATCCTAGTGTTCACTTTTACCGCTATTAGACTGTGTATTTAGGATTTGCTATCTCTTTGCTTTGTTCTTCATAACTAGATCTCTCTATCATCTTAGCTTCTTGATTCTTTGACATAATGTGTTCTTAGACCAATCTTACATTAGTCAAAGAGGGGCAAATGTAATCAACTAAAAATGGTCATCTAGACTATGAGCCCCCTTTCTAGCATTTTTCCATAATTTATCTAATGGTTATTTTCTATTAGATCCTCAAATATCTATTTATTCAGTTATAACCCTTTGGTATGACCACTTTATCCCAAGTTCATATTTAATTAAAAGAACATGCCCCCTTTTAATTAAATAAAATTTCCCGCTCATCTCTTATCCTAAGTGTGCACACATAAAGCATTATTCCTATTTTAGAAATTTAAAAAAAAGAATTTTTGTCTACACATGAATGCATATTTTTCTATGTGAGAGGAATCTTCTACTTTTAAAATAACTTTAATTCTATTCCACACATTTCAAACCCTCTCAAAAGTCAACCATTAATTGTGATTGGTTGAGATGCTTGTGCACATGGATCACTCCCACTTTCAAACTCCACCCTTGATTACATTCATCTTGCCTCTTAATCTCTACCATCTACTTTTATTTAAAAGGGAAGGCTCTCTTCTCATTCAAAAAATCTTAGTCTCTCATGCTATTGTTATGCTATAGGCTTTCTTGGTGATTTTGGAGACTTGGAGCATTCTTGCATTTTAGTATTTTAGCTTAGCTCTCATTCTACTTACATTATGACATACTTTTTAGCTTAGTTTCATTTATGCTTTAGCTTAATTCTTTTTGTTAGCTTTCATTTCATTTAGAATAGCTTGCATTTGTATTGCATTTTATTCTAGATTATTAGATATTGGCACTCTTGCCTCTACTCTTTGAATCTCTCATTCTCTGATGCACCTTGCAAGGGTTGCATAGTTTGGTTCATTTGAGAGCCACCATCTCATAGCCTTTGCATGTCATAAATAGAGAGCTATAAGCTAGCTCTTGAGACTCTCTCTTCCATGGGTTCTCTCAAGAATAATGGTTTATAGAAGCGTGATAATTTTTGTACACACACTCATCATGTCAAGAAGTAATTGCAAAGGTACTAACACACATAATGGAAAACAAGGATAAAAGGACCTCAATAGCTGAACTCATAGAAAGACAAAATTTGGTAAACTCATCCAACCTTGTTGAAAAGATTGAAGAAGAAATTGAAGATCTAAAGGTATCATATAGTGATACCTCTTTAGATAGTGGAGGTTTGTCTTCTCCACCTCTTGGGATGATTAAAGTACAAAGAAGAAGCTGATATGTAAAAGGTAAAGGGTGAACTTCAGTAGTCATTCATCTTGAACCCAAAGTTAAGGAAATCAAAGAACTGATAGAGGAAATTCAAGAAAAACAAGAAAAACATACACTTCCTCTATCCACTGATTACAAGGGGGACTCATTGAGTCCTACATAAGGAAAGTTATAATGGATCCCTAAGAAATGATAATTCAAGGCTCAATTGAAAGAGAAGTTAAGGATGAATAAGCATAAATTCAGAAAACCCAAGGAAAATAAAATTTGGACACTTTGCTTTGATAGTTCTAGGTGCAAGATGGGAGCCAGTGTAGATATTGAATTGGTCAATCCAAAAGGTAGGTCTTTCTATGCTACATATTGATTATAGTTTAGATGTACTAACAATGTTGTAGAATACGAGCCATTAATTTGAGGACTTCCCTTTGCACTGGAGAAAGGAGTCATATCTCTCATAATCAAAGGAGACTCTCAATTTGTTATACAACAAGTAAAATCCATATACTCTTGCAACGATAAAAGATTACTTGCTTACAGAAAAGGGTATGGGATATAATGGATGACTTTGAAGCTTTAAACATCAAATCCATTCCAAGAAGAAAGAACATGGTAGTAGATATTCTCACTGTTGGAGTTGATGAAATCCAACTCTGAAGATGCCCAAGATCACCTACATGCAATAATTTGTCAAAGGGAAGCCAAGGAAGGAAGAGCGTGGAGCTAGGGAAAAACCCTAAATGGTCATGAGAGAGAACAAGATATGAAAACACAAGAAATTATGTATTTATAGTATGCAAGAAGTGATGATATGAAATACAATGAGGGAGCTTGAATATAAAGAGCTCAAAGAATCTCTTGGAACAAGCTAAAAGACGCTACAAATAAGTGTGACAACAAAGCATACATCCACATGAGGTGGAAATTCCTCGAACAAGGTGAGGGGATAAGTATGACTTAAGAGAGAACAAACTCCTGTATTGTCAACAACTTATAACAAACTCCTAGACTACAATTAATAAATAAATACATTTACCTAAGTAAGCTTAAGTAATAGAATAAATAAATAATTATTAATTATTTACTCCAACACCCCCCCTTAAGTGAAACTTAGGGAAATGCCTTAAGCTCACAAAACAAAAGAAAAGATGCAAAATGGGTCCCGACAACAAGGCCATCTTAGGTACCCATGTACAAAGCAAAAAAAATGAAACCTCTAAAAATGGGGAAAGAGAGAAAACCAAATGGGGAAAACCCTCCCCCAAAAAGAGGTAAAAACCTAGTGAAGAACTAAAGAAGCCTCCAACTAGGGGAATGTCTCCTAAAACAGAAACAAGGAGTGATCATGAAGACCATCACTAAAGCATGAAGAAGTCACAATACTCTGTCATCTGAAGGAAAATTGCTGATCTGAAGAACCTCCATGGAAGAAGAAGGCATGAACCAAATGTGTTTATATGGTAGATGATCCATCTCACCAAAATGCATAGGTAGCTAGCCACTGCAATCACCTTGTATATAGGGTCAACCACTAAATACATAGCTCACACTAATGAACCATCAAACCACAGAAGCATTTGAACAACAGAATAACCCCCCCTTAATGCAGACGGGGTGAGTTGATAGGCAACTGAAAAGGTGGGCCAAAGTCTCATGCAAATGAACCAAGAATGATGAGAGAGGGAAAAAGGTACAAACACCCATAAAGACACGGTCAAACTGACTCTGCATGGGGCTAATGTTGTGGAAGGGACACTCACTTGACAAAGGAAGACAACACAAATATGGAAACTACTATCCCCCCATGGTGCTTTATGAAAAGAGTGCAAGTACATCTATCTTAGAACAACGTTCATGACCCTCGGAATGTAAGAGTGGCACTTTATCTCAGTGCGATACATAAAAGTGCTTACAAGTGATAGCTATAATGACCAAAACCAAAAACAAGCTGCAACAAAACCAAGTACAACCCAAAAAAAGGATCCCATACCAAGAAAATGATCCTTGGACCTGTAACACCCAAGATATCCACCATGAACTAAAAATGCCAAAATAATGATAGAAAGAGCATGGGGTAGAATCTGAAGGAAATGATAGTATTTTTGAAAAGTAGACATAACCAGCTTTCTAGAAATATAATGTCTTCAAAAAATAGACATGGGATGCAAAAGAAAAGCTTGTTGGAGTAAAAAATGGGACTCCAAACTTTGACTTCAAAAAAAAGTATAAAACTACATCAAAACCTTAAAATATATACACCAATGTCTTCGTCTCTGAACTAGATTAATGGTGCTTCTTTTGGATTGAAAAAATACCTTCATATGCTCAAGTTATGGCAAAAAAATTCAAGGTAGGTCAAAAACTGACCTTGGAGATGTGCAAGAAAGCTCTGTTGATTTAGTGTTGACATCATGCTGATGTCAGCATTTCACTGGTCTAAAATTGATGGCCCAACAGCCATCACAATAAAAAAAGAGGCCACGTGGTAGGAACACGTGGCTGCCACATGGCAAAAATATGATGTGGCATGGGTGACATGGTGGGACCACATGGCAGAGTGCCATGTGGCACCTAGGCCACATGTCACCCTGCAATCTTTCCAAATGGCAAAAAAGTTGATCCGCTGCTGATTGTGCAGAGGGTGGCATTGACTAGGCAAACTAGTGGTAGGCAGAGCATACTCTGGTGGTGTGTTGGAGAAGAGGTGCAGTTCGAAGTGGAGCTGCTTGTGGAGGAGGTGGCCAAGCGGTGGCCGAAAATTGAACCACTTGGGAGGAATGTGCAGGAGGTGCTGTAGAATGAGTAGGGCATGCGAAGCCTCATGGTGGCCACTGGGTGGTGCCATGGTGGTGTGCCCAAAATTTTATTTTATTTTATTTTTCTCTGACTCTGCGTTTGTACGATCCATATAAAACCCTTGCAACTAAATTTTTTTTGCCTCCTAGAGCTCTGTCTCCAAAATTGAAAATTTTTATATGGATCCTTGCTGAAAAGTGCCTTTTGAATCCAATGGCAATGTTCATTTGGGCCCAATGTGCTCTAAAAATTCACTATCCCCCTGATCTAAAGAAAAATGCACAGACAAACCAGGGTTTGTGATTTCAAATCACGGCTTCAAAAATCCTTGAATGAAGCAGCAGTAGGGAGGCTTTGATACCATGTTAGAGTTGATGAAATCCAACTTTGAAGATGCCCAAGATCAATTGCATGTAATAACCTATCAAAGGGAAGCCAAGGAAGTAAGAGCGTGGAGCTAGGGAAAAACCCTAAATGGACATGAGAGAGAACAAGATATACAAACACAAGAAATTATGTATTTACAATATGCAAGAAGTGATGATATGAAATACAATAAGGGAGCTCAAATATAAAGAGCTCAAGGAATCTCCTAGAACAAGCTAAAAGACACTAGGAGATAAGTGTGACAACTAAGCATACATTCACATAAGGTGGAAAGTCTTCGAACAAGGTGAGAGGATAAGTATGACTTAGGAGATAAAAAACTCCCGTATTGTCAACAACTTATAACAAACTCCTAGACTACAACTAATAACTAAATGCATTTACCTAAGTAAGCTTAAGTAATAGAATAAATAAGTAATTATTAATTATTTACTCTAACACTCACCATTTCAGCAAGTGCTTTACAACCAATTGAAAGAACCAAATTGAAAAGATTTTCAGTGGAATTGGTTACTATTCCATCCATTCCTAAAAATATCACAAAATTTTAGGTCTTTCAAGATGAGAAACATATACTTGAGTTTATCATGTGCAATCACCATTTTGAAGGACAAGAAATTGATGATACACCAGATGACAAACCTGAAGATGATGAGTTTGAGGATGAAGATGGGATTCTTAATTTGAAAACCAACACTATTCCAAAAGGAATGGTTGAACTAGAAAACATCTTTGGTCATCATGAATCAAAACTCAATAGAAGGGTAACCCAAGAAAAGGGAATTGAAGAATTTGACTCATACAATTTGGGTACTGATGAAGAACTAAAAATGGTATAGATAGGAAAAATGTGCAACTCACAGGAAAGGGAAGACATGCTCAAATTACTCACTGAGTATAAGGATGTCATTGCTTGGAGCTATGAAGCGCTGAACACTTATGATCCTAATATTATCAAACATAATATCCTGTTGAAACTAGATGCCAAACCATTTTGGTAAAGACAAAGATCGATAAATCCTATCATTGAACCACTAATTATGAAAGAATTAAAGAAGTTGTTGGATGTGAAGATCATATTTCCTATCTACCATTCCACATGGGTAGGAAATTTGGTTCTTGTAACTTGAATTCAGCATCTTAGAAAGACAATTATCCTTTGCCCTCACTAGATGAGGTTCTACAAATTGTAAATGGTTAAAAAATGATGTCTTTCCTAGATGGATATTCTAGATATAATCAGGTGATGGTTGATGAAGAAGATAGGTTAAAAATGGCTTTCACAACAAAGTGGGGAACTTTTTCCTACAGAAGAATGCCCTTTGGACTAATTACTGCAGGAGCTACATTTCAACAAGTGATGGATGAAGCTTTCAAAGGATTGATTAATAGATACATAGTTATCTACATGAATGACTTAACTATATTTTCAAAAGATCGAAGTACCCACATTGCTGATCTAAGATATGTATTCAATAGATGTCATAAATATGACATATCTCTCAATCCCAAGAAATGTTCATTTGGCATTACTAAAGGAAAGCTCCTAGGACATGTTATCTCTAAAGCTAGAATCCCCATTGATCTAGATAGAGTTGAATCTATTATGAAATTAGCACCTCCACATAGTCAGAAGGAATTAAAGTCTTTCTTTGGAAAGACAAACTTTTTGTGAAAATTCATAAGTGGATTTATAGAGATAGTTCATCCCCTTAATGACTTACTAAAAGAGGGGGCTAAGATGGAGTGGGTTCTAGAGATAAAGAAGTCATTTGAAGATATCAAGGTTTCCATTTCAATGGCCCCAGTTTTGATGAGTCCCAATTATGAGTTGCCTTTCAAGATCTATTCCTTTGCTTTTGAACATTCTTGTGTAGGGATCCTGACATAGAAAAGGGAAAAGGAAGATGAAAGACCAATTTCTTTTATGAGTTGTCCCTTGAAGAATGTAGAGTTGAACTATTCAAATCTTGATAAACAATCCTTTGCATTAATCAGGGTAGTAAAGAAATTCCATCATTATATACTAAGAAGTAAGGTGTACGCAATTGCACCTGATTTAGTAGTAAAGACACTTTTGATGCAGAATGAACTCGATGAAAGAAGAGGAAAATGGATGGCCATACTTGAAGAATTTGATCTTGAAATTCAATCTATGATATTAGTTAGAGGTCAAGGTTTAGGTCAAGGTTTAACCAAGATGATACTTGATAAATAAGATTGAAATGAAAAGGAATTCAAGTTTGATGATGAAACGAATGGAGATGATCAGAAGAAGATGATTGTATCACAAGTTGACATTAATCAGGATGTGGTGATAGATGTTTGGTATCAAGACATTGTTTATTATCTCCTACAAGACCAATGCCCCAAATGGATGAATAGTTCACAACATATGGGACTTAAAATGAAATGCAAGTCCTACATGTTACATAACAACAAGTTGTACAAGAGAAGCTATGAAGGGATTTATCTAAAGTGTTTAAGCCATTAAGAAGAAAAAGAAGTCTTGGAACACTTTCATGATAAGTATGGTATAGGACATGGTTTAGCAAAAGAAATGGCCCACATGATTCTAAGATCAATTTTTTTTTGGCCCTCAATATTCAAAGACACTTTTGAGCATGTACACTCTTGTCATATCTATCAAACTAGTGCCAACAAAGAAATGAATTCGGCAATGCCCTTACACCTTGTCTATGAGATATGCCCCTCTGCAAAGTGGGGACTAGATTTCATTGGTCTGGTCAACCCAACATCATTAATTGGACATGCATTTATTCTGATAGCTACGGATTATTGTATACAATGGACATAAGCAGAAACATTCAGAAATTGCACTACTAAGGTGGTAATAGACTTCTTGGAAGAACACATTGTTACCAAATTTGGAATGCCATTTGCACGTATGTGTGATAATGGGTCTACTTTTTCATCAGCATTCTTGACTCAATGGGCATTTAAAAATCAATTCATTATCAAGCTCTCTTCAAATTACTACCCACAAGGAAATGGGGTAGAAAAATCTACAAACAAGAACTTCATCATAGTAATAAGAAAATTGTTGAAAGAGAATCCTATGGATTGGTATACAAAACTCAAATATGCCTTATGGATAGATCAAGTGAGTGTCAAAAACACTTTGGGAACTTCTCCCTACTTGCTTGTTTATGAACAAGAACCAGTGTTCCCACTTAATTTCAGAATTCCCATTTTGAAGTTCATGAGAGGGTATGCTGAAGATGTTGACAAAGTACAAATTAGATTGATGAATCTTTTAGAGATGGATGAAAAACAAATAGCTACATTGGAGCACATGGCTAAACATCAAGCTATTGTAAAAAGATGGTTCAACAAGAGAGGCATGATAAAGTCATTCAATATTTCTAACCTTGTTCTATTTTGGGATAAGGCAAAAGAAAAGCTAGGTAGCCATACCAAGTTTTAATGCTTGTGGAAGGGCCCTTATCAGATTTCAAAAATTCTCAAATGAAACACTTTTAGGCTCAGTTCCTTACAGGGGGAATTTCTTCCCTTGCCCATAAATGGGCAATTTTTGAAGCATTATTTTGAAGCCTATAAGAGACAAAAAAAAAATCAATTAGATTTCATTTTTGCATTTATCTTAGATTTTCATTCTTGCCAGTGTGTTTATTTCTACAAGTATGTTTTCTTTCAGATTGTGTGTTTTCTTTCAGTCATGTGTTTCCTTTCAAAGTTGTGTCAATCCTGGGGGGTAAGGTGTACTTGAAATTTTTCTCAAGATTTTACTAACCACTCTTTGGTTTCAATATTAGGAAGAGGTATTTCTTTGTCAAAACATTTGGACGATTGTGTGTCTTATACCAATCGAGCAACTAACATTTCTTGTGGAAATAGGGGTTTTTCAATCTAGAAATTAGAAGCCTAGATGAACAAGTTCTCAACACTTTGGAAATTTAAATTTTATTGTTTTAGATGCTATTGAATTGAAGTTGAAGATGACGAGGGATGATTCAAAATTCAACTAGTTCAAACAAGATGGGTCACCTCGAAATGTTGCTAAGGTCATTGTTTGGCATGAGAGTTTCTAAAAGTTCTAAAAGAGGAATGCAAGGGATGTTCACAAGAGATCAAATCTAGAAAATGACACTAATGTCCCAACTACATAGTTTAAGCATAGTCAAGATACAAAAAAAAAAAGGAAAAAAAAATGAAAGAGAAAGTATGGTGTTAGGATTGAAGGATTCTAAAGATCTAAAATGGCAAAAGATACGTCTCCAAAATAAAGTATCTTCTATTCAAAATATTGCTTCATCAAAGGTAACATTCTGAATGACATGAAGTGGTTATTAAAATTTGCTAGAAAGATAAAGAATGTGGCATCCTACCAAGAGCCCTCAAACTGATTCTCTCATCTGGTCAAGCAAGTGATCGATGAATAGCCTTCATGGAGATTCTGAATGAGTAAACCGGGAGGAGTGGAAGATTGTTATGAGTTGCTAGAAAACTTTGATAGACTACATCCTAAGGTGTCAAATGGAATGAATACACAATGCACACACTGAGTTTGAACATTTCAAATTTTGAAATTTTTGTTGTAAAGTCATCTAAAAGATGCTTGAGATGTTCAAAGTTTGGTTGGTGTTTGACACACGTTGGAGGAATGTTTTCTGATGGAGAAATGCCTTGGTCATTTCTTCCTTTCTTCGGGGCTATTTATTGTGGTATCCACAACACATGCCCCATTCATCACTAGAAATGGGGACCCCCTCTTTTTTTTCAACTCCTAGACTCACAATTCAAGAACTGGGAAAAAATTATTAGTCATAAAAACACAAAAAATAAAAAATTTGAAAAAACACAAAAAAAAAAAAAAAAAAAATTTGAAAAAACACAAAAAAATTGAAAATTGGGAAAATAAAAAAAAATTATAAAATTTTGAAGCTAAAAAAAAAATCCACATCATGCGAGCGCACGCATGTCAGATGAGATGTGCGATGCGCAACCACGTGCTGCACTGGGGCATGCCACACACCTTGCCTGGTGGGTGGGGTTATAAAACCCCAAACCCTCCCCTTTGACATTGAACACTTTCTTTTTTGAGGCTTCAAATGCAAGGTACTCACTACCGCTACGACATTTATCACTAATGGCAAACACTTAATTGCTCACGGCTCCTTTGGCACTCACAGCGCTGATAATGTTATTGCCCATGGTGCATTGTGTGCGTTGCCTTTGGTGCTCATAGTGCTAATAATGTTATTGCCCATGGTGCTTTGCGCATGGTACCCTCGATGCTCATAGCATTGATAATGTTATTACCCATGGTACTTTGCGCCTGGCACCCTTGGCACTCACAGTGCTACTAATGTAAATTCTCATAGCACTTTGCACAATGTGCCCTTGGTCCTCACAACACTACTAACATTTACACCTGTGGCACTTTGTCCATGGTGCCCTTAGCACCTGTAGTGCCACCAATGTGCTCCACCTATTTCGCCCCATGTAGCATCTTTTGCACCTGTGTTGCCACTCATTGCACATGGCACCCTTAGAGTCCACAGTGTGCCTCCATGTGGCCTTCAAAGCATTTGGCCATAGCACATTTTCCAAAACCCTGCACACACATTTTTAAATTTTTTTATTGATTTAAATTTTTGAAAAAATAAATTAAAAATGATAAAATTTCAAAATAATAATAATAAATAAATAAATAAATAATAAAAAATAAAAAAGGGATAAAATCAAAAAATTAAAAACACACAAAATGCCCAAATTGGGCATTTTTTTTTCTTTTTACTTATTTAAATTTAGAGTTTTTCATTTTATCTTTTGATTAATAAACATTTTTTTCTCTCATGATGTGTAGGTGATCAAATGGCATCCACATCTAGAATGGAACCCAAACTTGTAGTCTTCAAATTCCAAGGTGAACCTTTGAAGTTGAGATTTCATGATGATCATGCAAAAATTAGTGATACCAACCTCAAACACATGGATCTAGGTGAATTCTTAAGAATTTGCAACAAGTCAATAGAGAGATTAGCCTTGGTATCCATGATGATCCATTCTAGATTGGTAAATGTAGCATCTCACCCCATGTCAATACAATCAGTTGAACTAATCATGGCCTTGTCACAACATTTTGTTCCTGATGAAAGAGTAGTCAAGAGTGTCACCGGGGAGGTGGTGTTGGATCTATGACTTGACAAAATTGAGAGGGTCTTCCACCTTTTGAGAGAAGACTAGTTCATAAGGATCTCATATGAAGTAGATGAGAGATGGCATAGGGAACACCAACAGGAAGCAATTGACATCATACAATGCTTGTACCTCATTGAGAAGCCTCCTTGGGGAAAGATAATAGGTAAAGTGGATATGAATTAGGGATATATGAAGGAAGACATTGGATACTCTATCATTCTCCTAAACAGAGTCATGGGCTTACCTGCATTAGGTCACCTTAGCACCTTCATGATCAACTTTATTGAGAACATCAGACAGGTGAAGATACCACTTGACTGGGCCACCACACTAAGTGAAAATTTGTCTGAGCAACTGAGGATGGTGAAGGATAAGAATAAGTTTTACATGACTTCTTAAATGGTGTACCTACTTGTAGCAAGGGTGACAAACTATCTCAGTTTGTATAGAAGAGGCAATATGTAGGATCCCAATGCCTAGCCATATATAGTTTACCCTCAATTGGTGAAGAAGAAGCTCTAAGGGCAGAGCAAGGAATATAAAATCATGAATGATGTATTCATCTTTGTGATCATTTGATTCATTGAGGGATATTATGAAAAGAGGTTATCTGATGAAGATAAAACACAAGTCACAACTTTTGGAGCCTATTTCAACTAGTTCAAAATGTTCACCTATCTATGGGTAGCTAGTGCCTCCATCAATCCTAAGAAGCTCCTGAGATACCCAAGTGACAAACTAGTGCTGTTGGAGATATCCCAGCAAATTGAGTTAGTTTATGAGAAGATAAAGAGACAATGGAGACCTTGTTGGGCATGGCCATTGGTCATTGGACCATACTAGGTGAAGCAGAACCTAGATATTCTATCCTTTGAGTGGGAGTGGGAGAACTATACCCTTGAAGAGTACAACTCTCCTCGGCACAATTTTGATAATGTTGGGAGAGTGGAGAGTCTAGTAGGAAATGACTTCTATCATTCTCTTGAGTAGAGTGATGGGCTTACCTATATCAAGTCACCTCAACACCTTCATGGTCAACTTTATTGAGACCATCAAACTAGTGAAGATACCACTCGACTAGGCCACCACACTAAGTGAAAACTTGTGTGAGTAACTAAGGATGGTGAAGGATAAGAAGAAGTTTTACATGACTTCTTAAATGGTGTACTTTCTTATAGTGAGGGTGACAAACTATCTCAGTTTGTACAAAAGAGGTAGTATGTAGGATCCCAATGCCTAGCCATATATAGTTTACCCTCAGCTGGTGAAGAAGAAGCTCTAAGGGTAGAGTAAGGAATACAGAATCGTGAATGATGCATTCATCTTTGTGATCATTTGATTCATTAAGGGAGATTATGGAAAAAGGTTATCCGACGAAAACAAAACACAAGTCACAACTCTCAGAGCCTATTTCAACCAATTCAAAATGTTCACCTATCTACGAGTATTTGGTGCCTCTATCAATTCTAAGAAGCTCCTAAGATACCCAAGTGACAAACTAGTGTTGTTGGAGATATCCCAATAGCTTGAGTCAGCTTATGAGAAGATAAAGAGATAGCGAAGACCTTGTTGGGCATGGCCATTGATCATTGGACCATAATAGGTGAAGCAGAAGTAGGATATTCTATCCTTTGAGTGGGAGTGGGAGAACTATCCCCTTGAAGAGTACAACTCTCCCTGGCACAATTTTGATAATGTTGGGAGAGTGGAGAGTCTAGTAGGAAAGGACTTCCATCATGAGGATGTTGTTGAAGATTAATGGATGAATACCACAAATGACTATATTGTACGCATTAGGGACTATTTTAGGATGACTTTGTCTCTAGCAAAAAAGGCTCTCTAGTTGAACATCTTGGAATAGATAAAACAACATGATTCTAAGGAGTTACTAGACCCCCTATTTAACGTAGACAAAATTGGTGAAAGACCCATTATAAATGTTGAGGTTGACAGGGAGGAGGCCGATGATATTAATCATCAAGCAAGGTATGTTATCAAAATGACTAAGGATTTGATAAATAAACCTTTTCCAATTGATCCAATTCCTAATACTATAATCTTCCATGCACATGCTCACCTAGAAAGTGGTAGAGGAAAGAAAGTAATAATTCCTACCTTCATAGCTCAGTCTCCTATCAACCCAGAAATAGTGTACCAACTTGATCACCTAGTTGGATATTATCACCCTCCTGAAAGGAAGGGAAACAATAAAAGGAAGAGGACCTCTCCTCAAAGGATCCAGGCAAAAAAACCTACATAACACACACCTCTTCGATAGCAAGAGTAGAGTGCACAAGGTTTGATGATACTGGAACTACTTAAGCCCTGGATGAACCTTAATTTCCTCCCTTCATGTCTAGTCAACTAGAAGAGGGTGAGATCCCACAAGTCTCCATTCCTCCTATGCAAGATGAGCTAGCTTCTCCTTCTACCTTCAAGAAACAAAAGAAGAGGATTAAGATTTGGATGAAGAAAAGTCAAAGGATCAATAGAAGATTAATGCCTAATCCATCTATTCCTGAAAGCATTTTGAAAGGAGAGAAAGAGGAGGAGGAAGAAGAATTAGAAGAGGGAGAGGAACAAGTGCCCCTATAGGGAAGAAATTAGCTAGCTAGAGCCATAGAGTTGTAAAGAAGAAGGAGTGCCACAGGTACCCTTCCATCCACTCAAGCAGAACCCCTAGAACTCTCTTCTTCAAAAGATGAAGTATAGTAGTGGGTCCATGAGTAGAGCAAAGAGAGTGATGATGTTTTCTTACTGTCAGATTTTGATTTCATGCCTGTAGGTACATAATTGATTGGGGATAAGATCAAGGACACCCCTATAGGTGAACCTCAATAAGAAGACTGGATGCAAATGTTGCCAGATACACAGGGTCCTAATCTTACTCCATCTCTACCATGAGTTACAATGGTAGAATAGGGCTCAATGACTCCTCCACCTTAGAGTATAGATGAAGAGTAGATTTAGAAGGAAGCATCATTAGAGGAGAGACCTAAGAAAATGGTGATCGATGAACTGTTAGAGGGACAAATGTTAGAATATTCTCAACCACTTTCCCAAGACACTGAGGTTCAAGCCACGGGATCCATGGAGACTAAGGATATAGAAGGGGAGCCCTCACAATAGGATATGACTATGAGTAGGATTGAAAAAGGGAAGGAGATAGTGGAAGATACTCTTTAGTGATCAAGAGCTAAGTCCTCAATAGGACACATCCCTAAATGGATCCGAAAGGAAATAATGAGGAGTACTAAGCCTCAATTCCATGCTTCAGAGGAAGATATTTGTGATATTGTAGAGATCTTGAATAAACTTGAGTCTCCATCACATGAGGAAACTCCATTGGCATTTGTCACCACCATATGGAACCAGGATTTATTTGCACAAGTGTCTCTCCCTCCTAAAGGCATAGATGCAAAAGGCCTTAGCCTCGAGGATTATTAATTAAAAGATGTTATGTTAGGAAGGCCTACAAGGGATTCAACTTGATAGATGATGACTATGGGAGTCAAAGAGGTTCTTAAGCACATGGATCAAGATGATATTGAACTCCAAGCACTTGGAAGGTAGGTTGAGATCTTAAAGGGATATCTAGCTGAAGTAATTATTCCTCTAGATCCTAAACACCCCGAGCAAAATTTGAACACTATACTTAGAGAGGGGGAGGTGTGCAACTTGACCCATTTTTTATAGCTTGTTAGGAGTGGTGACAAAGTCGTTACCATCATTACAAGGAGTTTGAAGTTACTACATGCTACATAGAAGAACATGAATAAGATCGTAGTGATTTTGAAGTAGGACATTAGTATCATGGATGAGGTACATGCCTGGAGTAAGGACTTGCAGACTCTACAAGCCATGAAGGGCCAAAGATACTAAGTTTTGATTTATGTATATACCAGAGAAGAATTAGATATGATTGGTGATTGGATAGAAAAAATAACGGATAGCAATAAGGTAATGGAGACATTACATGAGGAGATTCATTGGCTCAAGGACCAAGCCCGAGAGAAAATTTTGGAAGCAGAGAGACACTATAGTGATGCATACTTAGATATTTTCGAAGATGAGGAATGAGAAAAGTTTTTACTTGTAGAGATGATAGTAGAAAATTTTAGGAAGATTTTTGTGGAGGTTGCTGATGATGAGGACATCCAACAAGCCTTTAGGATAGAAGAAGCCTTGTTAGAGTTGGATACCAAACTCAAGGATTTTGCTAATACCTGAGTTTTGCTAGACAATTATAGATAGAAGGTAAAAGCTAAATATGAGGCTTTAGATCTTCCAAATGTGGCTAAGATTACTGAGATGATAGAGAAATTCAAGCATAAAAATCCAAACATAACTTTGGGATGAAGAAGAACAAAACCCAGATGCCAAAATTTCAATTTTGACACTCAGTAAAATTTTGAGAATTTTTACCCTATTGAGGTCCATAGGTGTATATGTTTATAGGTATGCAATTTTTCAGCTCTAAAATTTAGAGGTGCATCAACAATTAACTACTTGTTCCAAAAATAATGCTTTCCATGCAACGATAATGCATTCTGATGATAATTTAACTTCAACACATGCCTAGTGAAGGACCAACTTCTATTTTTGGTGCCTCCAGACATTCCTACTTTGACTGAAGGCTTCCTCCTACTTCTCTCTCATGTTTTTGTTAATTTTTAACATGTGAAGGGCTCATGCATCCAATTAATGAATAAAATATGGATGGAGTCCCTCTAAGCACTGGATTAATTGTTAGTTTGTATATATTTAGTTTGTTTTATTAGTTAAAAGCATTTTATTGCACGAAGATATCTCTCACTCTCAACACAAATTGAGGAGATGAATTCTTATAAATACCCCATTGTAAAATGTAAAAAGGGTTGTCATTATTATGCAATAAAATTATTCTTTTGGTGCTCATGTTTGGACTGTAGTGATTCTTGACTAAATGTGTCATTGTGTTGTGAATTTTGTTCATGGAATTGTGATTGAGCCAAAGGTTTATTGTGTTGTTTCTGGTTGTGCAATCTTTTAGTTTGGGTGTTTGCTATAGATTTACAAATTTTGTTGTCATATCGAGCTTGAGAAGAGATCATCAAATTGTGTCTACATAGCCTTTTTTCTTGTATGAACGCACTTTCCATGGCTTTGCAATTTGATGAAAGGTGAAATATCATATGATTGGTTAAGTTTCTCACTGACAATTGCATCAGTGTATTCTAGGAAGCACTGGTCCTATTTTCATTGGTTTCCTACCAATTTTTTCAAAAGTTTAATTCCCAGCGTGTTGTTTTCCATAGCTTATGTCCATTTAGGATTTCAATTTCATGTTATTTTCTTTCAGTTTCATTATTTTTTTTGCTAACCCCTTGTTAGAATAGGAACTCATTTTAGTTGCATTGTTAGAATTGCATTAATTGAAAAACCAAAAAATTCAAAAACATTATTCTTTTATGTACTATTCTGAGATAGTGAACAAAATTACTTCATTCCAAGATTATAATAGAAGCAACAAAGGTCTCCTCATGACAAATCACATTTATCTTCAACTCAGCGGATTTTGGTACGTTGCAAGACAAATACTAAACCTTGGATTTGATCCCCAAAAGATTAGCTTTTCAAGAGAGGCATTACACAATGGATTCCTATCATTGACCTTGTGCATAATGACTGCCCAACACTTTTTTTCCTACTTATATCTCTTTCACTTTCATTGGTTGTTCCACACCCACATTTTTTGTATCAATATCTATTTTGGTCTCCTTATCTTTTACCTTTGTTCTAGGTTTGGTTGCATTCTTCAAAGTTCTCATCTCATTTTTGAGGGAAACCTCCTCCTATTCCAGTCCATAGATCTTCTTCATTTCCTCCTCATAATTCTTTCTGGTTTCAATGGATATGTTGTAAGTTTGAAACAATTTCTTTTCAAGCATATCTATTGTACTCTTCCCCATGAGTGAAACTATGTTCATCATGTTGTGAATCTAGTCACTTGATGTTGTAGTGACATTCCAAAATATCACATTACCTTGGGGTGAGTCTTAGAATTCCATCAATGTTGGCTTGTTAGATTTAGGATCCATGGTCTAAATTGCCATTGTTTTGGAGTCAACATTAAACCCAATCCCCTGTAATTCTCCTACAATGTTAATCTCCTCAAATGAGACAAATTTTCTTCATCTTCTTATTTGATCTAGCATAAAAGATGAGTTGAGATCCCATCCAAGGAAGAGAAACATTCCACTTCTTTTCACCAACTCTTGAGCCTCATCTATAGTGAGATTCTCAGTATTTAGATCATACTCCTGCAACTTCTACAACAATTCAACAACTTTCTCTTTTGAGTCTCCTGGCTACAACTATAGAGTGAGTTCATTTTGTTTAAACAAAAAGGATTTGAACTCCCCAAAATTTATGAAGTCATCATCTTTCATAAACTCTTGAGCTTGGATTATTCTTTCATCGATCATCCTTGCCTCAAGCTCTAGGTGATTAGGGATTTGTTCATGTTGACTTGCCTACATTATTAGGAAATTATGCCTAATATCATCAAAGTACTTGGTTCCCCTAGGCATAATCTATTGTGATTTCTCCCTTTCCCTATCTGTGATCTCTATTAACTTTTGTTTCTTCCTCCCAAGCTAAACTCTCTGGTTGATCCTCTTCATCATCAATCTCAATGATGTCATCATGCTCTAGGGATTCATGTGCTATTCTATCTCTTATTTTAGGAGGGACATCATACATTATAGCTTCATAATTGTTGAGGCACTAATTGAATCTATCTAGGTACCTCTTCTCATGATAGAACCCTTTCAAAGAGGGGTCTTTTCTTTTCATTTCTTCCTTAATTCTCATGAGTTATCTTCATTTCAGAGTCCTATCTCTTCATACCTCTTTCTCTAGGAAGTTCATCATCACATCCTCTTCCCAAGAAGACTTACTACTTGGCAAATTGATCTTTCTCATCTACTTTAGGGAATGCCTAACAAGGTCATTAGGATCATAGGTCTTTGTAGGAGCTGAAGGCAATAATAATTCACTCATGAATTTATTTACCTCTTTAGTAGCATCCTTTCATACGACAAAATCCCCTACTTTGATATTTCTACAAACAAAGGATCCCTTTTTTATTGTAGGTCCTAGGTCATCTTGGTTCATCATTATTAATTTCTCCATTCTCTCTAGAATATACCTAGGCAAAATATGAGGGGGTTGGGGGTATCCATAAACCCTTATTATAGAAAAATTCTCAAAAAGGAAAATACTTGCCAAATCATGGCCTGACCTAATATCCTCATTAGGGAATGCAGATGGTCTAATCAACATCCTAACACCCCTAGGAACCCTTTTAGTTACATCAGGTAACATATTAGAAATCAAAATTTTTTTTTTTATAGAAACCTATAGAATTGGAATAAGGGTAAATTCTTTGCAATAACCCAATCTAAAGTTGTACTCAATTTTTTTCTCCAATATCCTCTATTCCCTCAATGAAATTAGGACTAATGTTCCCTATGTTCGTAGAAAGAATGATATACGTTGGCAATGAATAATGGTTGAATTTCAACTTCCCCATTTCCCCCCTCTATGATGCTATAATCTCATTGTGCATCACATTTATTATATATGTCACAAAATCACGCCCTACATTGTGATGTAAATTTTGTATGTCTAGGGTCATGATGTATAAATTGCTAGGAGCATTCATTGTGTCATCCAATCCTATTACTTTATCCACTCTGAATACAATATACTAAATATATTTGCTAAACAACTCTAGAGGCATCAAACCTCCTACCTTCTTAGGGAGCTTGCCCTTTTCCTTTTTGGGCTTAGGGATATGTCTTTGCATAATCCTTCTAATGAAGGAATTCTTCCAAGTCTTGAAAGTTTCATCCATTTTCTCTTGCTCCATGACCTTTGTCATAGGTCCTCCAAGGTCAAAGAATTTATGAAGGTCTCTCTATCTAGTTTGCACAGTAGGCTCATATCCTTCCTACAAAATCTATGAGTTGTAGGATTGTAGGATTTTATCAGGGCCTTCACAAAATCTACATAAAAAATCACCTCTAGTATAATCAACTTTACCATATTCCTATTCTAAAGATTAGAGATTAGTGGCTCACACAATATGTTATTATAGAAATACTAGAATAACTCATTGTCATTAGTTTCTAGTAGTGTTGCATCTCTGTAGAAACTATATGCATCTTTGAAAAGATGAGAATTTACTGTCTGAGCATTTTTTGATCCTGGTAGGAAGTAAATCCATTCTTTAGCATATAGATTGGATATGTTTGTGTTAGCTTGCTCAACACCTTGAGAAGCTTCTTCTATGTTGACCTATGCTATCAACTTTCCTCTTCTTGTGCCATTTTTCTTGAATATAATTTATTCAAACACTTCTTCTGTAACTCAATTCTCTTGAAACAACTTTGCACTTAATTCTCTTTTTGACTTTGAAGCTTTGTGAATGTTGTAATTGGAATTTTGTTAAATCACCCTTTAATATCAATTGAGCATAGAAATAGTATTAATGGTGTCTTTAAGTCAGCATGCATGATTTTTTTTGAAAACTCAAAAAAACATCATAATCTGGCTTTATGGCAGTCATAATACCAGCATTCTAAATCCCTTTTTATGCTTTTTTAGATAATACCTCTTTTTGGCAATTACGAGGTTACAATAGTTATTTTACCATTTGAGTATCACATTGTGACCATGTGAAAACTAGACAACTATAAGCTACTCACAATTTCATGAGGGTTATTTTCTAACCCTTAATTTTTCCTACAAGTGTGTGAAACCCTTGATTGCAATATCATTGTCTATCTTTATGTTTGGCCTTTAAACCTTGTGAAAGAGAGAAATTTTCTAAAAGTACCTTGTCTCTACTTCACAAGTTATTTTCTACTTTATGATTTTAGTCATACAACTAAGTGAACAATACTATCACATTTGATCACTTTTCACAGGGTATGTTTTACTTTGAGTTCTTAACAATGCGACTGAGTGATTACATAAAGCTTTACATCTCTTGACCACATCACATGATCACATTGTCTTGATGTAACTATATATTATGACTTGTGAAGTTGTAAACACCTTTAATTGCACCGTCGCTACTTGATTATGGCATTAGCATTTTAATCTTGTGACCACGTGAAACATGTTAAATCTTAGAAGTTGCTTAGTCACTGCCTTTATTTATCTTTATCACTGTAATTGTGAAACTGCATGATCAAAGCTTACTTCATTAGCTCTTAACCTTTTCATCAGTTCAAAACTTATGTTCTTCATTTTTATTTTAATGATGCAACTAAGTGACCAAGAATCACACTTATACACATTAACCACTTTCTTTAGCCATGTGATTGTGTGATTAAAGCTTATCACCAGGTTGCATGTTGTATTTTTCATTACCATTTAGATGTCGCGATTGAGAAATCAATCATTACCATGAAAATATTGAGTTTTTAGCCTCATCACATCATTCTCATTAAACTATGACTTTGACTATGCAACCACACATTAAGCCTTTAATCTACATTATTGCTACTTTGTAGCCTCACTTTTTTCTTAACCACTTAACCCCACGATCATGTGATCAAGAAAACCTTTCAACATCTAAGTTTTTTTGCTACTTTATATCTTCATTACTTCTTTAACCCTACAACATTGTGATCAATAATTTCATATACAATAATAACTACTTCACCAATTCATGGGTATCCATATAACTGCCAGGTCACTCAATCATGCCAATTGTTTAAGTTTTAAGTTGTGAAACCGTGAACAATGTCCTTAACCTTATTTGCATCATTGTTATTCAATTCTTTATGTTATACACAATTATTGCCTTCAGATGATGTGTGTCCTATCTTCAAACTATCACCAGAGTAGCCACTGAGCATGAGTGTCTTTTTTCTTGGTTGTTGCCTAAAACTCTAACTTCATGCTTAATCATGCAAAATCTCATCATATAACTATGTCACGCCTTTGTTGTCTAAATCAACCATTTCTAATTAACATAGGAAACTAAGAAAAAACTAATAATTTTATTGTGTTGCACCATCACACCATAAAAGGGTTAAATTTTTAACAATGCATTGATAGAGCGGTAACCTTGGTCGCATGGTCATGCCTTAAAGTTTAAAAAATATTTTAAAAGTGTGAAACATTATTTAAAATGAGGAGTTTTTAAAATATGAAAACATGCATGTGGATAAAGACCTAGGATTTTGATAAGGACTTCTACAATAGGAAACATGTAACCCTAATCTATTCATTAAAACTAGATTTTCATAACAAATGCTTAGGATTCGAACAAGGTGAAAATACAGGCCAATAGATACATTGGAGCTAGTTCATATTGATCTTTATGGTCCTATGAAAGATGAAATTTACTATGGTGATAGATACTTCATTTTATTTGTTGATGATTATTCAAGAATGATGATTCTAATATTTCTAAAGTTGAAATCATATGCATTTAATATGTTCAAATGGTACAAATTAAGTGTTGAGAAGAAAATTGGTAAACAGTTGAAATGTCTAAGTTCTAATAGAGGAGGTGAGTTCATGTCTAATGAATTTACTAACTTTCATATTGAGCATGGAATTAAAAGTCAAGTATCTACACCTACAATACCACAACGAAATGACATTGCAAAGAGAAGGAATAGATCCATTTTTTACTACACTAGAACATTGTTGAATGAGAAAAGAGTTGCACAAGTATTTTGCAGAGAAGGATTAAGAACGGTTATTTAAACCCTTAATCGAGTTCAGTTGAAGAAAGGTATAAACAAGAGACTATACAAAATTTGGTTTGGTCACACACTGAATGTAATTTATTTCAAAATCTTTGGAAGTGGATGTTATATTCATAAAGATGCTAGAAATGGAAATTTTGATTCAAAAGGAGAAGTATATTCCTATGATACTCTATTAGGAACAAAGCATATAAGTGTTTGAATAAAGTGACTGACACTATGATTGAAAGTACACATATAATAATTGATGAGTTTTCATATAAGAATGATGAGGAAAGCAAGAAAAAACTTGAAGATTACAATAGATTTGTCTACATACAAGATGGAGCACTTGATACTTTACCTTAGCACCAAACCAAGCCACAACACATAATAGAGGATCATCAAACTACAACAAATAGCTACTAAGGAACTGATTACAACACCTAAGCCACAAATAGAGCACACCAATCACAATGTTGAGCCCCAACTGAGTAATGATAATGTTGAAAAATGCAGACCTGAGCCTATCTTACCAAAGTATGTCAAAAGGCACCATTCATAGAATTAGATTATTGGATATGAGAATTTTGGAGTCATGTCAAGAAGTAAATTGAGAGATAATACATGATTAATTCCTAAGTTTGAGTCTATAACTATAAAAGATGCACTTGACGATGAAGACTTGACCAATGCAATGAATGAAGAAATGGATCAAATTGAGAATAATAATACATGGACACTAGTACCAAGACCCAAGGACAAAAATGTGATTGGGATAAAGTGGATATTCAAGAAAAAGTTGAATGAAAAAGGAGAAGTTGTGAGGAATAAAGTCAAACTTTTATGTAAAGGTTGTGCACAAGAAGAAGGAATTGACTATGGAGAAGCCTTCTCCCCTATTGAAATATTGGAAGGAGTAAGAACACTATTGGCATATGAACCATACAAAAGATTTAAGGTCTACCAAATATATGTCAAATCTATATTTCTAAATGGAATTGTAGAGGAAGAGGTCTATGTTGAACATCATGAAAGTTTTGTGGAGCCAAATTAAAATCACATGGTATGTAAACTAAAAAAAGCTTTATATAGATTGAAGCAAGCACCAAGAGCATGGTATGAAAGATTGCATTCCTATTTGATTAGAATTGGATTTGTTAGAAAAAGTTATAATTGCAACTTGTAGTTGAAGAGTGAAGCTATAAATAAGGTCCTGATAGTAGAAATATTTGTTGATTAATGAATTGATGTGCAAGTCATTTATTGATTAGATGAGTAATGAATTTCAAATTTCTATGTTTGGTGAGATAAAGTTCTTTATTGGTTTACACATTTATCAAGAAAAAAGAGAACTATATCTTACTCAGTCTAGATACCTCAAGGAGATACTGAAAACATTTGGAATGGATGAATCAAGACAAGTTGGAACCCCTATGGTCATCACATCTAAATTTTCTAAGATAGACAACTTGACAGAAGTAAATGAGACATTGTATAGATCCATGATTGGAAAGTTGCAACATTTAGTTCATAAAAAATATGATATTGCACATGCAGTTGGAATAGTTTCAAGATTTTCAACCAGTTTTTAGGAGACACATTTGACTACAGTAAAAAGAATATTTAGATATTTGAAAGGAATTGAAGATTATGGATTATGGTACAAGAGAGAAGGTGACTTTGAGCTAAGACTCCATATTGATGTTGACTAGGAATGAGATGTTGATGATAGAAATAGTTTTAGGGGAGAGATATTTTTTAGGAGATAAATTGGTAACATGGATAAGCAAGAAGCAAAATTGTACTTCATAGTCTACAGTTGAAGCTAAGTATGTAGTTGTTGCAACAAATTGCTCAAACATTGTATGTATTAATCAATTGTTGGAAGGTGGGAAAGAGGAAGTCACCAAACCTATTACTATTTATTATGATAATACAAGCTCTATTAATATATCAAATAACCCTATGATGCATGCAAAAACAAAGAACATATCTATCAAGTATCACTACTTGAGAGAGCAAGTTCAAGAAAAATAATTCAGATTGGAGTATGTAAAGTCCAAGGAGCAGATAGGAGATATATTCACAAAGTGATTTTCTAAGGATTCTTTTGACTATTTGAGAGGTAAATCATGGGTCCTTCCCAAATATCTAATGTTAACTAAGTGAAGATGTATTTTGCATCAATTCATGGATGATCAGGCTATCTTTATGGAGTTGACGCAGGAGTTCACTCTTTAGAAATTGTCCTAGAGTTGTGAAAATGATTGTAATGTAGAAGATGCAATTAGAACTTGCAAGGTATAAGGTATAACTACAAGGTTTTATAAGTTTCTCATTGAATCTTATATCTACCTTTGATATTGTTATCAAAGGGGGAGATATTGAGTAAAGGGGAAGAGAAGTAGTAAAAGGAGTAGTAAAGGGAAATGTTTGATATTAAAAATTTGTAGAAAGGGAGAGAATACATATGTTGTATGATGATGCTTACTATTTTCAATGGGGTAAAAAAATGGTGTGTATTTAAAGGGGGAGCATTTTGTATAGCGATCAAGAGAACCTGATGCAAAACAATGAACTTGGTAAAAATAAAAAGTCATAAAGTTGCGAAGAACCTAAATGAAGTTAGAGCTAAATTTTTATTATGTTGGTTTAATGGTTTTTTGCATCATGTAATCATGTGTAGCCATCAATTCAAAGGGAGAGATTGTTATCTCCAACTGATAATGTTGATAATGCATATGAAAGATTCATTTAGTTGTTATGTAGTCATCGATGTCAAACCTGAATTGGTAAGACATTATGCTAATTTAATAGAGTGTCATATTATTTAATTGATGAAGAGGATTTGAAGAAAGTATTTTTAAGTGTATGGATTTAAATTGGCACTTGATGAGTTAGAATATGATTGTATAATGTTGCTCTTATTGTTTTACATAATTTTATTAAGTGTTGAGGTCATGTATAAGCAAGTTTTGAAGTCATGAAGTGAGAAGAAAATTTGGTTGGTGAATGAAGAATTCAATGGACACTAAGATACTATTATTATCACCAAGAACATGATAAGGAAGTAAAGAATGGATATTATTAACTGAGAAAGAAAAATGATAACTAAGCTTAGTATTGACTGAGAATGTGTAGTGTTAATCAAGCTCAATATTGACTACGTGAAGTGTAGTGTTAATTAAGAAAGGAAAAGAAGAAAAATTTCTAGAAGATTTAAATTGAAGGCCAAAATTTGATGAAAATAAAGATTATTTGATAAGTTTCAAAGATAAGAATGAAGTTCGTTATGACATCAATGGCTAGAGAAACTTAAAGATTTGTTGAGGGAGATTTAATGGTTTGAATTAAAGCACAAAGTTCAAGGTGAAGGCACGATACCCTAGTGTCTAGATTCAATGAATCTGAAATGGATGAAGATTAGATGATTATGATTAAGTGGTCAAACAGAAGATAATCTAGTGAAATGACAATAAGTTTTCTATTTAAGGAATGAATGAGATGTTCAGTTTTGTTGATCAAATTTAATTGTGAAGAAGGAAGAAGAATAACCAAGTAGAGTAACATTTTGATATCTAGCAAGTGAAGTGTGAAGTTTATGTGTATGCAAATGGATTAGTCAGAAGGAAGAAATAGGTTGAATAGAGGAAAGAGAATGAGTAAAATGAAGATATGAAATAGCAAAGGTAGTTGCATTATTCTCAGATCATTCTATTGTTACTCTCTAATCATTGTAGTAGAAAATCTCTTAATCAAGTGGACTTAGCAGTCATATTTATAAATCCATTTGTATGGTGTCATTCAGTTGAATGTTAGTAAGCCTTTAGAGTAGGTCACTCTAAATTTTAAGGAGTGATAAGGTCTAGTTGATCTTTTGTGTAAATCCTCTAACAAGGTCACATTAACAATGTCTATTGAACATTTAACAAGGTTGGCTCCTAAAAAAGCTCACTTCAGAAGAGTAATTTTTTTGGGTAGCTACTCCCAGGTGGTTTTTTCCTTAACAGGGTTTTCACATTAAAATTCTTGTGTCAAAATATGTGGAAGTTGATTGTATTGCATGTTATTTCATGTTTACTATTTATTGTTGCAACTCGATATATAAATGAAGTTTACTCTAATATTCAGTCTATGAAGTTAATAGTTTATTGGTAAAGATTAAGTAAAATGATATTGTGAAGATTGATATGTTTACCGAGCTAGTGGATTGAAAGTTTAAAGTGCTAAGTTTATAGAAAAGTGTTTAAGGAACTCTACAATAACTCATTATAACTAATTCACCCCACTCTCAGATATCTAACACCAATGTCATGTGCAATATTATCATTTATTGCCTATTTAAAACAAATAGGAGCATAATTAATTTATGGTGGAAATTAATATTAAATAGATTGCACAAGTATTCAATATTAACTAAAATTCACTGAGTTTATTCACCCATGTATTGGATGCAATGAAAGCATGTATTTTCCTAGTCAAGATTCTTTTGGATCGAGTTATAGATGCGTAGCGTTGTTGGAAGGAAGTCTTAAAATACTCTTCTATGGCCACTCTATTGAATTTAGAGACCTATATTTTTGCATACAATAATGAATTTTTATTCTATGTTGTTATAAAACTAAAATTATTTTCAATTTTAGGTATTTAGATGCAATATTCAATTTATTGATACTTATAATTCATGTGGATAATTTCATATAGCCTCCAAAGCCAAGTTTGTATTGCTTGTATTTTTATAGTCTTTCCTTTTTTACCTTTGATGTGTTAAGAAACCTATGAAATTTTTGAAACATATTAGATTATATAAAAAGAAAGAGTATTAATTATATAATTGCAATGTGAAATATTAAGTATGTATATGATTGGAGGTTTTACTCAACCTTTGATGAATATTAGGAAAAGAAAAAGATGGACCTTCAAGCATAACCTACAAGAGATCCCAAATTAGAAACACAACCCAAAATGGATATATGGTTTCCAACATAAAACCAAAGTTCTTTTGAAAATGTATAATAAATGAACTGTTTCTATTGGTTATTTTTTCCCATTTAGTAATGTAGATTAATTGATTGTGTTTAGTGAATTGATCTAACGCAAGTAGGTTGATTAATTGAGATGCAAGAGATATTAAAACATATATGATAACCAAACACATTAAGAGATGTGATATGCTATGTCAAAGTAAGTGTTATAAAATGATTAATTAATCAAACTCACCTTGAGTGCTAGTAGAGGATACCAATTTAGATATGAATATAGGTTGTCAAACTATAGAAAAATTAAAACTGAGTGAGATTTGGAATTAGGAAGCTAGAACTTATAAACCCTATAAAACTAGAAATCTTAAGTCAAGGTTGAATTAGGAGGTTGAGGTCAACTTGGTGGGTTGAGGTTGACTTAATTGAAGTCAAGGTTGACCTAGGCATAGTCTATAAAAAATTCTATAAATCTAAAGCTTTGACAGAAATAAAATATCCTAGATCTATAATCCTAAATTTATAGATCTTAAAGCTTGTGAATCCATCCATTAAGTTAAATAATAATGATAAAGTTTGTCTATTAAACTCTATATAAGCCACTAATAATCTTTACAACTACCTTATAAACTATACAATAACTCATGGAGTCATTTATATGGTAAATATCATTACATCATTTGTATCTATATCATGTTAATTAAAAAAATTACTAATGTTATTTATCTTCTTTGTTTAGAGCTTCATTAGATAAAATAATGAGACCCACTTCACTCTACATCTAACCATCAAATAGGGAACTATTTTAATAAAAGAATAATGTTACTATACCTACATTATTTCTCTCACTTGAAATAAATTTTCCATTTTTTTGTTAAATGAGCATCCCTAGCTTAGTACTAATTAACCACCTATTGATCTATCTAACATGGTTAACACGTCAAAAAATAAATATTCCTCCTAGTTTACATAAAAACTAATCCCTTACATAATTTTTATCTTAAACTTCCCCAAAAATAAAGGATTAGCCTTTTCTTTTAAAATCAGTAATTATGTAACAAGGATAATGGAATTAATTAATCTTGTTAGCTTTATAGGAAAACCTTAGAAAATAAATCTTTCTTAGCTACTACAATGACTCATAATCTCATTTAATCATTTATATCTATATCACTTTAAATTAATAAAATTCACTAATATATTTATGGCTCCTTTGTTTAGAGCTTCATTAGATAAAATAATAAGACCCACTTTTCTCTATGTCTAACCATTAATATTGAACTATTTTTAATAAAAAAAATAATTATACTATACCTACTTTTTTCTCTCACTTAAAATAAATTTCCCTTTTTTATTTAGAAAATATTGCTACCTTAGTACTAATTAACCACCTCTTAATCTATCTATAAGATTTTAATAATCTAACCTTGAAGATAGCCATTAAATATTAATAAGAAAACATATCAATACCCCTAAAAATCATATATCCCTTTTAAAATATGTGATCCTATAACATTGGTGTCTATCTAAAGAGAAACATAACTTTCCTACAGGTTCCCCTTACCCTAATCTCCTCAAGCCCTTGTATAAAAACTTCTAACCCTAATCATAGTTTTATAGGTTAGAGGAGAAGTGGTAGCGTGCTTGGGTGTAGTGGTTAATTGGAAGTACTATTTTTTGGTTGTTCCTATACATTTAGTGTCTTTGCAATCCATGGGCCATGATCCTCTCATGGGGAGATTACATGGTGGAGCCTCTGCCTAAGTAGTGTGGGGAACAAACTACATTGAACCTCCCTTAAGAAGGGAGGGAATTAGACTTAACTTGGACAACACTAAATTTTTAAAAAAATGAATAAATTGATTCCTTCGAGCCATTTTATTTTTCTATTTATTATTTCAACTTAGTTGTATATGTGGATGTGTGCATTAGATGATAATTTAGCAACCAGTATGACAATATTATAGATATAATTGTGTTGCCCCACTTTTCACCATATAAAAATTTTGCAAAGTGGAGAGTGAACTAAGGTCATGTTTTGTCAAGTTGGGTCACTAGGTCTTTCTTCTTTAGGTGCTGAGTTTCTCCATCGGGTTTTCATCTTTTCCCTTCTCTCGTATCATCATTTAGCCCGGGTGGGTATTTCTTGGTTGTCATAAGTCTTAGGGGTAGTTTAGAGCCATCCTCAATAGAGATTCTTGATTTGTGCTACATCTTTTGATTTACATGTAGCTCATTTGATATGGAGTTAAAGAAAATTGAATCGGCAAAAAATCAAGTTTTGGCTTCTCCTCGACAGGTTTTCGCACCCCAAAGGAAAATTTTCGTAAAGACTGGCAAATGCTATTTGTAAGCTTCCTTGAAGTAAAGTCGATCATGTTAAGAAAATATCGTTCAAGTGATATCATGATCTCATAGCGAGAACCATTTTACAACTTGGAAAATGATCGGGATAAGCATCGACGAAAAACCAGAAAAGAGCTTCTCTATGGCGGACTTTGGAGTCAGTAATTAGTTTTTTAAAAAGGTATATGTAAAGGAAGTAAAACAATGGAATTTGGTGGAAAAACAAGTTTCCTCATCTCTATTGCAGGTTTTCGCACCGAGAAGGTGAAACTTCACAGTGATCCATAAAGGCTATTTGTAGGCTGAAACAAGGAAAGAATAAGCATCGACGGAAGACTCGAAAGTAGCTTCTCCTTTGGCAGACTTCAAAACAAGAGGTAAAATTTCCACAAAGGCCTAAACAGAAAGGTAAAGTTAGTAAGCGGGCCCCATTTTTCATTCACGAAGCCTCTTTGGTGTTTTTGAACATTTTTAGTGAAGTGCTTAGGGCTAAAAGGTAAAAGCAAAAGCTTAAGGGAAAAATTGAAAAATCTGCTTCTCTGCTGCAGGTTTTCTACCCTCGAAGGCCATTTTTTGCACTTCAAAGAAAGTCATTCCTGCAACCATGGTAAGTATGTAATTTGGTTGCAAATTATTTTGGGTGAATAAATAGAAGCAAATCAATGGATTGATTAGGTTTTTGCAAGTAGAACTGACTTAAGCAGATTTTTCCCAAGGAAGTACTCCATTCGTGTTTTTTTGAAAGACAGATGAAATGGGAAGTAAATCAATAATTAATGAGAGTTACCTTTTGAGCCAACGAAAATAGTGAAAAGACAAAGATAAATCCGTTAGAACCTTTACATCCACCAATCCAACAGATTTACACTTAATTTCCCTTGTGTGGTGCGATTTATGAAATTCAATGGGAAAATTTAAGTTTATTTTATAAAAAGGGAAGTAATAGATTTTCAAACTCTCGTTTCACTGTTATACTATTGTACTAAATAGTGCTTTCAAGTAATTTTTGAGTTATAGAGTTTGCTCCTTGTATCAATTGCAATTTTTTGAAATATGCCTATCATACATCAAATAAAATGGCAACAAGATTCACGAGTTTCAATGGATTGGGTGGAATTAGGTTGGAGTGGTCGACTATCATGGATACTTCACTCTATTTCTATGATATGCAAGATTTTCAAAGGAGATTAAAAGTAGAGCCAATTCATCCCATAACGAAAAAGCTTCGAGGAAGCAGATTACTACAAGCAGCTGGGTTCCCTATTGTAGTATAAGCCCCAAAGTTGATTTTAGAATGCATCAATCATTACAACTCAGATACAAGGCATATTCTATTGCCTGATTAGACAATGTTGATTTCAATCGATCAACAATCAGTAGTGAATTGCTTACGGATTCCAGAATGGGAGGAGTTCTCTGATTTGATGATGAGTGGAGCCATGTCTGAGTACTCTTTGAAGAAGATGGTTTGGAGGAGGGAGATCATGCAGTCTTGGTTTCAGAAGCCAAGGGGAGCTAAGAGCAAAGTCCCTAAAACTCTTTTTGGCACAGACCTCAAAATAAAAATTGTTGACATTTTGGTTCTGTTGCATCGACTCAAAGGTGATGTAGAAGCTTTTAATTTTGTAGAGCAGTACTTCTTTTTGGTCCAAGTTATTTCCTTAGACACACAGTATATTGACTAGGCACATGAGGTTAGTGAACAGCTTTCTAGGGCTCTTAATGCAGCTAAGTTTTATAATTCTTTTTATATGTCATCATTCTTGATATACATGTTGGCTTCTCTTCACTTGTGGCTGGGACTCCCTGGAATTGAGGTTTTCCCTAATAATGTAAAAATTTATGGCTTTTATTCATGCTTGCAATTACAAAATAGTTATGCAGAATACATCTAGGTAAATGATGCATTCACCATGAGGATTTGTAGGGAACTCCAGGGGTGCCCAAAGTGGAAATTCAATCCAGAAGTGATGGCGATCATCAGCCAATTTGGCAGTTACTTCATCTAGTTCTCATCATTTTCTTATTTTCATCTTGTATCATTTGACGGATTCCCACTGAAGCTGCCAAGGTATCTAGATGATATGATCGTGCTCATGGAGATCGTGAGGCAAGCAATACAAGTGAATGTGTTGAGCGCTAGCCTGAGGAAGAAAGGGTATGAATTCCCTATAAAAGTTGGAGCATACAGTTGCGAGACTAGATCAAATGCAAAGAATATACTCAAAGAATTTGAGAGTAAATACAAATTGGAAGAATATGAATTAGTAAGGCCCCTGTTTGATCCTAATGGATATGCTAGAGATGTGCTCTAGATTGGAAGCGTAATCAAACATGTGACAACCAAGGAGGATTATTGGGTAGATTGTAAGGATGAGCTGGAGAGTTGAGATCGTGCCTTTGCTAGATTTACAATTGATCAGGTAAAGACATATGGAATAAATTTAGATGTGGAAGGGCTGGAGGATGATGGGCAAAATATGTACAGTAATACATATTTGAAAAAATTGAGGAATACTCCCATTAGCTCTGAACCATATGTTGACATAGAAGAAAATTTTGATGTCATGATGGCAAGAATTATCAAAAGAACTGGGAAGTGGGTTGAATGGATAGCTAAGAAAGGCTGAAGCAAGAGCAAAGCTACTCAAGCTTCTCCAGTTGTAGCTACTCCTGCTTCATCTCAAAGTGCCACTCCCAGTGCTACTACCATAGCTGCTCAAAGACTAGCCCAATATATGGGAGGAGGTGACCAGCCCTCAGAGAAGCATGTTCCAATAGCCCCAACCTATCAAGGTGGATCGCTACCAGTCATTAGAGCTGAAGCTGAAGCTGAGAAGGGAACAGAAGAGCAGAAAGATGGAGCCCCTACTCCAGTCTCACCTGCACACACCACTTTACCCCCATCTCCTCAAGCTTCTCCAACTCCATCTCCTCATGTCGCCCCTGTCTTATCCCCTCATTATAGCCCTACACCATCTGTAGGTGCTTTTTTTCTAAAGCCCACTGGTTCTCCTATTCAAATAGTAGAGATTGGGGATGATAAAAGTAGTAGTAGTGAATCCACTGATTCTGATGAAGTTGCAAAGAAAGCTCAAAAAGAAGAGAAAGCTCCAGGTTCATCTCGGCTCCTTTCTCAAGATCCAAAGACCCCCTTTTCTACGACTATAGCAACAAAAACTCTAGCGAAGAAGAAAATGTTCAGTATTGAATCACTTGGAATAGCCTCCAAAGTGATTAGTATAGAGTCTTGGCTCGAGGATACTTTGGAGAAGAAGAGGAATAGAAAAGATGAAAGTTTTCTTTCAAATGATTTTGTATCTTAAGCGGTTCGCTCAGGATCTACCATAGTAAAAGCTAAAAAGTGGAAGACCTTGTAAATATTGGGACAAGATCTAGAAACAGGGCACTTAACTATGGAGGTAGCAAAACCAAACAAGGCAGGGAAAATTGAAGATATGACACCAGAAGACTTCACTCTACACTCAATTAATCTGGGAGAGGCGAGACATGATACAAAGGTAGGCCTATGGAAATCGAGTAATGAGGTGATAGAAGAGCAATTGGAGAACCTCAAGTCATCAAAGGTCAGAATGAAAGCTGAAATAGAAGAGTTGAGAAGATTCATTAGGAAATTAGTTGTCCCATTGGCAACTATTACTGGTGTGCCTGCCACTAGAAACCCTTCAGCAGAAGAGGTACAAGCCTTCATATCATAGCTCCAGAAGGATAGGCATTTTGGTTAGATTGGGAAGGAATGGATCGAAGAAACTCAATATAGATGGAGTTTCCCTAATCGATCAAATTGAGAATATTATCCTCTGGCTAGAAAATGAAAAGGATAATATTACGTCTAATAGTAATACCTTGGCTAGAGAAAGAGCAAGATGCATAGAATGTATTTCTCTCCTAATGATGGTTATTCAGATGAAGGGAAAAGATGCAGTTGAAGCAAAGATTCTTACCTCTGAATGAATGGCTCCAAAGTATGCAGTTCAAGATGGAAATGATTCAAGAGGCTAAGAAAGGACTCAGAGAAATAGGGGACAAAGTGAAGAAGACCCAAGACAGAGCATTTGAGCTTATGCGAGGATTGCACACCGAGTCACATACCAGTGGACAAGGGAAATCCTTTATTAATATAGAAGTGATGAAGAATAATTTTTCTGTATATTTAAGTAACCTATCCGGGATAGCTTCAAGCAGTCAAAATAGGGCAATAGAACTACAAACACTTGGTGGATGCATACACGTGGCTGCTGAAGAAGTGGCAGGTCAGCTGAATGAAGTAAAAGAACTAGCTCTAGAGTATTCAAGGTGGCTATTGAGATTCACCAACATGCAAGTGCCTAGTCATGAGGAGATGATCCCAATTATAGTGGTTGCCAAAACTTATAGGTCAAAAACTGAAAAGGGAAAGAAGTCTAAATGATTTATTGAATACTCCCTTTTTGTTCTCTGATGTAAATGTTACAAATTTTTGTAATTTTTGAAATTTGAAAAATTGGCATCTTGCCATTTATCATTTGAGAGGATGAACCGATTGATATTCCTATTGTAATGGTCATCTCTCAAATCCTATATGTATGAAATTTAATGGTTAATCAAAGGTCGGCAAATTTTTGATGTGAGATGCTTTTTGTTGCAGAGACAATTGAGAGTACTCAATATCAATCATTTTTTGTTCCATAGAACTGTCGAAGTTAGGGTTTTCCTCATATTTTTTGGAATTGGAATGAGGAATAAACAGAGTTTTACTTCCCTTGTTCATAATACAGTGAGTGAATGTGATAAGAATTGTTATTGTTCATTCAAAGAGGAAACTTTAATATAATTAATTAATAGCAGTAGTTTAGATTCAAGTTTTCGTAGTTAGATATCTGAAGGTTTTTTGAATTCATAAGATTGTGAATACGCAAAAATAATTAGATGCTTAGAACTCAAACTTGCCTGAGTTAGGTCTTGTCTAAGTCTAAATTGGTTATACCTCTACTGTTCTCAGGTCAAGAACATACCCCAAATTAGATAGGAGGAACAAACAAAATTCTTTGAATATCATTCATATAGGGAGCTGTACCTACCAATTCAGAGAAAAGCCAGTAATCATAAAATGGCTTTTCAACTATTGTGAATAGATATTGTTCATAATCTGGGCATTAAGATTCATAATTTCATGAAAGATAAAAAGAACAAATCTATTTACCAACAGATTTTTGGCGACTCTGCTGGGGAGATGAACAGTCACTTTATCAAAAAAGCCTATGTCATGAGGAAAATGGTACTACCTCATGAAAACATAATCCCAGTGCTCGAACCTAACCTTGATTTTAAAGATGACCAAGAGGATATAATTTCATCTCTTAACACATTTGTTTGGAGGCACAGAAGGAGCACTAAACATTATCGGAATGGTAGTCATATATTAGAGGAAGAAGAAAGAAGAGCTGAAGTTTTTGAAAGAGCTATTCAAAGGAGAGATATTTGAAGAGCAAAAAGACTATTAAGATAGTAAGCTTAGGGTTAAATCAAACCTGGCATCCTGGAACAATTTAGGTTCGTCAGAAGTACAAAGAAATAAGGTGGGCAAGATTCCACTTTTGATAAATTAACAAAGCTCGATTTTCCTATCTTAGAAGTTCCAAAATGGAAAGGTGAAGGTAAAATTCAGAGTAGACCCCCTTCCCCTATTAGAAGTCAAGATGCAAGCACTTCACATTCCACTTGTCAGGTGCTAGCACTACACAGAGTTACTACACCTCCAGTTGTTAACTTCTAGCCATATACTGCTAGAACAATCATGGCTGCTCCATGGGCCGCAGCAACAGGAACGCTAGCACTAAATGCTTATCATCCACTTCCAGCTGGTTCAAGGAAGAACTTCCCTAAATTCTCAAGTGATTGGAAAGTCACAACAGATGAACACATTAAAGCATTCTTCACAGCTACCCATATATTGGGGGTGGGAGATGAAGATATCATTGTAAGATTGTTTGTAGAGAGCCTTACAAATAATGTAGCAGACTAGTTTTATCATTTAGCTGATGGTTCAATAATAGATTGGGACACAATGAGAATTGAATTTGAAGCTAGATTCAAGACTGTGGAAGATGAACATGCCTTACTAACATAGTTGACTTCAATTAAGAAGCAACCAACTATGAGCATGAGGGATTTTGTTGCCAACTTCAATAAGATTAATAACAGAATTCCTACTACTGATAGACCCACGCCTAGAAATTTAAAAACTTTCTTTATTAGTGTTATGCCTCCAAACATCAATTATGATCTAAGAAGAGCACACCCTACTGATCTAGCTGACACACAGAAGAAAGCTATTGAATGTGAAGATGACCTAATTTCTATGGGAAAATGGAAACGAGAACTTCAAACTAAAGGGAGTTCTAGTAATATCATGTCATTAGAAGAAATGATTCAGAAGTTGTCTAATGAGTTAGTAGAAATGAAAAAGCAGTTACCTGGATTCAATAATTCTTATCAATGGAATTACCAAAACTCACCAGGTAGAAGCAATGAAAGTAGATTTTTGCAGCTTACAGGTTCACAACCTAGGCTACAAATCAAAGCAGCACCGAAAAAGGGGAATATGTGCATCTTTCATTTAACCATAGATCATGAAAGTGAGAATTGTTCAGAGATTGTCCGTATGATGCAATTGCTATCTACTAATGAATTAAATATTGTAGCTGCGTGTTCAGAACCTGATTCCTGTTCAAATGGTGACTTTGGAAATTTATTTTTAGAATATGAATCGGATTCTAAATCAAAAGGTGAGTGTTACACAACTATTGATGGAACCTCATACATAGTACTTACTCGTGGACAAGGATTGAAGAATCAAACCTCTAGTCATACTCACAAAGATAGCTCTTGTCCTTCTACGAGTAAAGCACATACTGATCAGGAAACATCCACTCTGCAAATGGGTAAGGACCATACATCTTTTGATTTCATTCAATTTTGTGAAGAGTCAAAGGTTCAAATTTCCACTATTGATTATTTAAAGTCACATCCCTCTTAGCTAAAGAGATTAGTGGATAAATGTAAAGGGGGTACCTCAAACTTGAATCATAATGTGATGATTGAAATTGAAGATGAAACCTTAACATTTGGCTTGTTTAATCAAGAAGACTCTACTATTTTAGTGACTTTCCCTAGACAGAAGCCTGAACCTTTTTATATTTCATTGTATATTAATGGATGTAAACTCAATAATTGCATAATAGATTCAGGTGCATCAGATAATGTTATTCCATATTCCATAGCTAAAGCCTTGGGGTTGAATCTTACTAAAGTGCATGGGAGATGTTATTCTATGGATGCCAAGCAAGTCCCTCTACTTGGACAAATTAAAGATGCATAAGTAGCTCTAGCCTCATATCTAGAAAAGAAACTCCTATTAACCATTCTGGTAGCTGATATTCCTGCAAGTTATGGACTCCTTTTAAGTAGAAGTTTCTGCCAAGACTTAGGAGGAGAAATTAAGCTAGACTGGTCCCAAGCTATGATACCTATTGGTAATAAGAAATTCAAGTTAGAACCTGAAGAAAAAGAAAAATTCATAGTCTTGAGATCGGATGATCCCAAAGCTCAAATTCTATATCAAGAATTGGAATTCAGTAATTATATGTTATTTACTGAGGAAGATTTAGGTAAAAAAGTGAACGAGAATCAGGTCACGAAGGTGCTTGATGAAGACAAAGAGGCTTCTAATATCTGGACACTCAAATTTGATGGAAGTTGTGCTTCCTCAAGCTCGGGAGATGTCATAGTATTGAAATCCCCAAAAGGAGAAGCTGAGCCCTTAGCTTTCAAATTAGAGTTTGGTAACACAAACAATACAGCAGAATATGAAGCTTTAATATTGGGGATAGTCACTGCAAAAGAAAGAGGGATAAAAGTCTTAAAGGCACAAGGTGATGTAGAGCTTATTATGAGACAAATCAAAGGACAGTATTTAGTGAAGAATCATAAACTAAAGAATTACAAGAATAGGGTGTGGGATGAGATAGATGGTTTGGACGCCTTCTCCATTAAAGTTGTGCTAAGTGAAATGAATGCAAAGGCCGACTCACTTGCAGTCTTTGCTTCCTTGTTACTCCCACATCTAGATTTTAAGGATAAGAAATATCAAATTGAAATTATATATCAATCTGCCATCCCAGATAATATAGAATCCTAGCAAGTCTTTAATGATGATAAAAGTTTGCAGTTGTTTCTTGAAAATGACAAAACCAATTTTGAAACTGAGTCTCACGAGGATGATGAACATAACAAAAGTGGTGAGGTCCAACTAAAAATTAATATTATTCCCCCTTATTTTGTAGCTCTAGAAAAGTTGTTTAATAGACATGATGTTTATGTTAAGAAGAAAAGAACAGAAGAGGGACCTACCATAGGTGAGTATGAAGGATTGAACATTGGAGATGTCCATGATCCCAAAATGATTAATATTAGAAAATTTTGTACTCCTAAAGAGAGAGAAATTGCAAATAAATTATTTGAAGAATATAGAGATGTCTTTTCTTGGAGCTATGAAGACCTGAAGAGCTATAGAGGAGGAGAGGTGAAACATCAGATTCCTCTCAAACCAGATGTACTACCCTTTTGGCAAAAGCAAACAAACTAAAATCCAAAGGTGGAAAATACCATTTTCTAAGAAGTTGATAAAATGTTAAGAGCAAGGATCATTTATCGTATCCATCACTCTACCTGGATAGCCAACATAGTGCCTATCAAGAAGAAGAATGAAGAGAAAAGGATTTGTATAGACTTCCGTAACTTAAATCAGGCATCTCTCAAAGATAATTTTTCTCTCCCAAACATGGACCATTTATTGCAAATAGTTGCTAGATCTGAGATGATGTCTATGCTTGATGGCTTTTCAGGTTATAACCAAGTCGAAGTAGAAAAGAAAGATCAACATAAAACAACATTTTCTAGTCCTTGGGGTAAATTTGCATATGACAAGATGCCTTTCAGGCTGATCAATGCTGGGGCTACGTTCCAAAGATGTATGAGTGAGACCTTTGATGATATGAAAGATCAAATAATAGTTATATACTTGGATGATGTCACGGTGTTCTCAAAGAAAAGGAAAGACCATATGGAAGATCTAAGGAGAGTGTTACAAAGATGTAGAGAGCATGGAATTTCTTTCAACCCAAAAAAGTCAATTTTTTGTATAACCGAAGGAAGATTACTTGGACATATAGTGTCACAGGAAGGCATTAAAATTGATCCTAGCAGAGTAGAGGCCATCTAGAGACTAAGCCTACCCATAAACAAAATAGGGGTTAAATCTTTCTTTGGCCAGGAGAATTTTCTTAGAAGGGTTGTTCCTAATTTTGCAGAAACTACTAAGCATATAGTAGATATGATGAAGGAAAATCCAGGCTTCAAATGGAGTGAGGAAGGAAAGTGAGCTTTTCAAGATATAAAAACTATTGTTGCTAATGCCCCTATGCTATGTCATCCAAATTACAAGCAAGACTTTATTATTTATTGTTATGCTTCAGAACATACACTATTAGCTATTCTTGTGCAGGAGAATGATGAAGGAATGCAAGATCCCATTGCTTTCATGAGTGTACCTTTGAAGAATCACGAGTTAAAATATTTGCAGATTGAAAAACATGCTTTTGCAGTGATTAAAGCCCTTAAAAATTTTTGTTTTTACATCTTGTATTTGCATTCAATAGTCTTTGTCCCAGATGTAGCAGTGAAGAGTGTACTGACGCAACATGAAGTAGATTGCAATGTCAGAGGAGTGTGGGTGGTGAAGATATAGGAATATGATATTGAGATTAAACCTACCAAGCTAATAAGAGGAAATTCTCTATTTAGAGCAATTGCAAAAAATAAAACCACTATAGAATTAGAAGAAATGGAAGAGAAGCAACTGGTGCTAGCAGTAAGTCTCTATGATTCATGGTTCGAAAACATTTCTTACCTTTTAACATATGGTGAATGTCTAGAAGGTTTGAATACAAAACAAAGAAGAGATCTTAGATTAAAAGCAGCCAAGTATGTGATTTGGGATGGCAAGATTTTCAAAAAGTTTATTGATGGTACATTCCTGAGGTGCATAGATAAGTCACAGCAAGAAAAGTTGTTGAAAGCATTTCATGATGAGGCTTGTGGAGGACACTTCTCTTCTTCAATTATAACTTTCAAAATACTAAGGCAATGTTATTACGAGCCTAGGATGTTCAAAGATGCATATGCATGGGTAGCGAATTGTGAAAAGTGTAAAATGTTTTTTGGATGCCCTCAATTAGCCACACTACCACTAAGACCTATTGTCATTGAAGGACCCTTTCAGCAATGGGGCCTTGATTTCATTGGTCCAATTACTCCTACATCCACTGTTGGTCATCAATATATCATAACTACAACTGACTACTTCACCAAGTGGGTAGAAGCTAAGGCTACAAAGAAAACTACTTCTAAGGTGGTATGTGAATTCATTAAAGAAAACATTTTGGTCAGGTTTGGCATTCCCATTAAGTTAGTGATGGATAATGCATCCTATTTTTCTTCAATTGAAATTACTAATTTTTGTTTTAAGTATGGGATCATCGTCAGTCATTCATCTAATTATTTCCCTCAAGGGAATGGCCAAGAAGAATCTATCAATAAGAACCTAATCAATATTGTAAAGAAATTGGTGTCAAATAACCAGAAGAATTGGCACAAAAAGATTCATGAGGCACTCTAGGTAGATAGAGTGACACTTAAGAGGGCAATAAGGATGTCTCCTTTTGAGTTGGTTTATGGAACTGAAGCTAATCTACCTGTACCATTAGAATTGGCCACAAGCAAACTTAGAACAGTAATTGAAGATGACATCTATAAAGATGGTCTAGAAAAAAGAATCATGTATCTGAGTAAAATGGAAGAAGAAAGGGTGGAAATTGTTCATCATATCACACAGCACCAAATGTGAGTGAAAGAACTATTTGATAAGAAAATGAGACCTCAAAAATTTATGGTGGGAGATATGGTGCTACTCTGGGACAAAAGAAAGGCTCCAAAAGGAATGCATAAGAAGTTTGATACTCTATCAAAGGGCCCGTTCAGAATTCAACAAACATTCAAGAACAACTCTTTCAAACTGGCGTATGAAGATGGTGAAGTATAACCCTTGACTTATAATGGTCAGGATCTCAAGCTCTACCAAGTTTCAAACTGAAAATAGGTAATCCCTATAATTTACCATAGTTAGACTTTGTGTTGTGTGTGTCTTAGTTAGCCTGCTCCATTCATTTTTTTTCCCTTCCTTTCTTGTTTTGTTTTATTTTTGTTACATTGCCGCCTTTTATTTTTCTTCTGTGAAACCAGAGATTCTAAGTCCCCTTGCTTGGGCATACTCTACCCAAGTCCCTAGTCAGAGCCAGTTGTTGCCCCACTTTTCACCATATTCAAATTTTGCAAAGTGGAGAGTGAACTAAGGTCATGTTTTGTCAAGTCAGGTCACTAGGTCTTTCTTCTTTAGGTGCTGAGCTTCTCAATTAGGTTTTCATCTTTTCCCTTCTCTCGTTTCATCATTTAGCTTGGGTGGGTATTTCTTGGTTCTCATAAGTCTTAGGGGTAGTTTAGAGCCATCCTCGATGGAGATTCTCGATTTGTGCTACATCTTTTGATTTCCATGCAGCTCATTTGATCTGGAGTTTAAGAAAATCAAATCAGCAAAAAATCAAGTTCCAGCTTCTCCTCGATAGGTTTTCGCACCTCGAAGGCAAGTTTTCACAAAGACTGGCAAATGCTATTTGTAAGCTTCCTTGAAGTAAAGTCGATCATGTTAAGAAAAGATCATTCAAGTGATATCATGATCTCATAGTGAGAACCATTTTAAAGCTTGGAAAATGATCAGGATAAGCATCGACGAAAAACCAAAAAAGAGTTTCTCCATGGCGGACTTCGAAGTCAGTAATCAATTTTCAAAAAAGGTATATGTAAAGGAAGTAAAACAATGGGCTTTGGCAGAAAAACAAGTTCCCTCTTCTCCATTGCGGGTTTTTGCACCCAAAAGGTGAAAATCCACAGTGATCCATAAATGCTATCTGTAGGCTGAAACAAGGAAAGAATAAGCATCGGCAAAAAACTCAGAAGTAGCTTCTCCTTTGGCAGACTTCAAAACAAGAGGTAAAGTTTCCACAAAAGCCTAAACAGAAAGGTAAAGTTACTAAGCGAGCCCCATTTTTCATTCGCGAAGCCTCTTTGGTGTTTCCCGAACATTTTTAGTGAAGTGCTTAGGGTTAAAAGGTAAAAGCAAAAGCTTTAGGGAAAAATCAGAAATCTACTTCTCCGCTGTGGGTTTTCTAGCCTCGAAGGCCATTTTTCGCACTTTAGAGAAAGTCATTCCTGCAAGCATGGTAAGTATGTAATTTGGTTGCAGATTATTTTGGGTGAGTAAATAGAAGCAAATTAGTGGATTGATTAGGTTTTTGCAATTAGAATTGACTTAAGCAGATTTTGTCCAAGGAAGTACTCCATTCGTGTTTTTTCGAAAGATGGATGAAATGGCAAGTAAATTGGTAATTAATGAGAGTTATCGTTTGAGCCAACAAAAATAGTGAAAAGACAAAGATAAATATGTTAGAACCTTTACATCCACCAATCCAACGGATTTACCCTTAATTTTGCTTGAGTGGCACAATTTATGAAATTCAACGGGCAAATTTAAGTTTATTTTATAAAAAGGGAAGTAACAGATTTTCAAACTCTCGTTTCACTGTTATACTATTGTACTAAATAGTGCTTTCAAGTAATTTTTGAGTTATAGAGTTTGCTCCTTGTATCAATTGCAATTGTTTGAACTATTGCTATCATACATCAAATAAAATGGCAACAAGATTCACGGGTTTCGATGGATTGGGTGGAATTAGGTCGGAGTGGTCGACTTTCACGGATACTTCACTCTGTTTCTATGATATGCAAGATTTTCAAAGGAGATTAAGAGCAGAGCCAATTCATCACATAACAAAAAAACTTTGGAGAAGCAGATTAGTAGAAGTAGCTAGGTTCCTTGTAGCAGTACAAGCCCTAGAGTTGATTTTAGAATGCATCAATCATTACAACTTGGATACAAGGTAGATTCTATTGCCTAATCAGATAGTGTTGATTTCAATCGATTGATAATCAGTGGTGAATTGCTTATGGATTCCAAAATGGGAGGAGTTCTCTGATTTGACAATGAGTGGAGCCATGTCCAAGTACTCTTTGAAGAAGATGGTTTGAAGGAGGGAGATCATGCAGTCTTGGTTTCTGAAGCCAAGGGGAGATAAGAGTAAAGTTCCTAAAACTCTTTTTGGCATGGACCTCAAACCAAAAATTGTTGACATTTTGGTTTTTTTGCATTGACTCAAAGGTGAGGTAGAAGTTTTTAATTTTGTAGAGTAGTACTTCTTTTTGGTGCAAGTTATTTGCTCAGACACACAGTATATTGACTGGGTGCATGAGGTCAGTGAACAACTTTCTAGGGCTCTCAGTGTAGCTAAGTTTTATAATTCTTTTTATATGTCCTCATTCTTGATATACATGTTGGCTTCTCTTTAATTGTGGCTGGCACTCCCTAGAATTGAGGTTTTCCTTGATAATGTAAAAAGTTATGAGTTTTATCCATGCTTGCAATTATAGAATAGTTATGTAGAATACATCCGAGTAAATGATGCATTCACCATGAGGATTTGCAGGGAACTTCAGGGGTGCTCAGAGCGGAGATTTAGTGCAGAAGTGATGGCGATCATCAGCCAATTTGGCAGTTACTTCATCCAGTTCTCATCATTTTCTTATTTGCGTCTTGTAGCGTTCGACGGATTCCCACTCAAGCTGCCCAGGTATCCAAATGATATGATTGTGCTCATGGAGATCATGAGGTAAGCAATACAAGTGAATGTGTTGAGTGCCAGCCTGAGGAAGAAAGGGTATGGATTCCCTATAAAAGTTGGAGCATACAGTTATGAGACTAGATCAAATGCAAAGAATATACTCAAAGCATTTGAGAGTAAATACAAATTGGAAGAGTATGAAGCAATAAGGCCCCTATTTGATCCTAATGGATATGCCAGAGATGTGCTCTAGATTGGAAGCATAATCAAACATGTGACAACCATGGAGGATTATTGGGCAGATTGTAAGGATGAGCTAGAGAGTCGAGATCGTGCCTTTTCTAGATTTGCAATTGATCAGGTAAAGACATATGGAATAAATTTAGATGTGGAAGGGCTGGAGGATGACGGTCAAAATATGTACAGTAATACATATTTGAAAAAATTGAGGAATACTCCCGTTAGCTCTGAACCATATGTTGAGATAGAAGAAAATTTTGATGTCATGATGGTAAGAATTATCAAAAGAACTGGGAAGTGGGTTGAATGGATAGCTAAGAAAGGCTAAAGCAAGAGAAAATCTACTCAAGCTTCTCCAGCTACAACTACTCCTGCTTCATCTCAAAGTGCCACTCCTAGTGCTACTACCATAGCTGCTCAAAGACTAGCCCAATCTATGCGAGGAGGTGACCAGCCCTCAAAGAAGCATGTTCCAATAGCCCCAACCTATCAAGGTGGATCACTACCAGTCATTGGAGCTCAAGCTGAACCTGAGAAAGGAACAGAAGAGCAGAAAGATGGATCCCCTACTCCAGTCTCACCTCCACATGCCACTTTACCCCCATCTCCTCAAGCTTCTCCGACTCCATCTCCTCATGTTTCCCCTGTCTTATCCCCTCATCATAGCCCTACACCATCTGTAGGTGCTTCTTTTCTAAAGACCACTGGTTCTCCTATTCAAATAGTAGAGATTGGGGATGATAAAAGTAGTAGTAGCGAATCCACTGATTCTGATGAAGTTGCAAAGAAAGCTCAAAAAGAAGAGAAAGCTCCAAGTTCATCTCAGCTCCTTTCTCGAGATCCAAAGACCCCCTTTTCTGACTCCAGTGAAGAAGAAAATGTTCAGTATTGAATCGCTTGGAACAGCCTCCAAAGTGATTAGTATAGAGTCTTTGCTCGAGGATACTTTGGAGAAGAAGAGGAAAAGAAAAGATCAAATTTTTCTTTCAAAGGATGTTGTATCTCAAGCGGTTCGCTCAGGATCTTACATAGTAGAAGCTAAAAAGTGGAAGACCTTGTCAATATTGGGACAAGATCTAGAAATAGGGCACTTAACTATGGAGGTAGCAAAACCAAACAAGGCAGGGAGAATTGAAGATATGACACCAAAAGACTTCACTCTGCACTCAATTGATCTGGGAGAGGTGAGACATGATACAAAGGTAGGCCTATGGAAATCAAGTAATGAGGTGATAGAAGAGCAATTGGAGAACCTCAAGTCATCAAAGGTTAGAATGAAAGTTGAAATAGAAGAGTTGAGAAGATTCATCAGGCAATTAGTTGTGCCATTGGTAACTATTACTGGTGTGCCTGCCACTAAAAACCCTTCAGTAGAAGAGGTACAAGCCTTCATATCATAGCTCCAGAAGGAGAGGCATTTTGGTCAGATTGGGAAGGAATGGATCGAAGAAACTCAATATAGATGGAGTTTCCCTAATTGATCAAATTGGGAATATTATCCTCCAGCTAGAAACTGAAAAGGATAATATTACGTCTAACAGTAATACCTTGGCAGGAGAAAGAGAAAGATGCATAGAATGTATTTCTCTCCTGATTATGGTTATTCAGATGAAGGCAAAAGATGCAATTGAAGAAACGATTCTTAAGAAGGGAAATGAACCTCTAAATAAATGGCTCCAAAGTATGCAGTTCAAGATGGAAATGATTCAAGAGGCTAAGAAAGGACTCAGAGAAATAGGGGACAAAGTGAAGAAGACCCAGGACAGAGCATTTGAGCTTATGTGAGGATTGCACACTGAGTCACATACCAGTGGACAAGGGACATCCTTTATTAATATAGAAGTGATGAAGAATAATTTTTCTCTATTTTTAAGTAACCTATCTGGGATAACTTCAAGCAGTCAAAACAAGGCAATAGAACTGCAAACACTTGGTGGATGCGTACATGTGGCTACTGGAGAAGTGGCAGGTCAGCTGAATGAAGTAAAAGAACTAGTTCTAGAGCATTCAAGGTGGCTATTGAGATTCACCAACGTGCAAGTGCCTAGTCACGAGGAGATGATCCCAATTATAGTGGCTGCCAGAACTTATAGATCAAAAATTGAAAAGGGAAAGAAGTCTAAATGATTTATTGAATACTCCCTTTCTGTTCTCTGATGTAAATGTTACAATTTTTTGTAATTTTTGAAATCCAAAAAACATGCATCTTTCCATTTGTCATTTGAGGAGATGAACTGATTGATATTCCTATTGTAACGGTCATCTCTCAAATCCTATATGTATGAAATTTAATGGTTAATCAAAGGTCAAAAAAAATTTTGTGTGAGATGCTTTTTGTTGCAGAGACAATTGAGAGTACTCAATATCAATCATTTTTTGTTTCATAGAATTGTTGAAATTAGGGTTTTCCTCAGATGTTTTGAAATTGGAATGAGGAATAAACAGAGTTTTACTTCCCTTGTTCATAATATAGTGAGTGAATGTGATAAGCATTGTTATTGTTCATTCAAAGAGGAAACTTTAATATAATTAATTAATAGCAGTAGTTTAGATTCAAGTTTTTGTAGTTAGATATCTTAAGGTTTTGTGAATTCATAAGATTGTGAATACACAAAAATAATTAGATGCTTAGAACCCAAACTCTCCTGAGTTAAGTCTTCTCTAAGTCTAACTTGGTTATACCTCTGCTATTCTTGGGTCAAGAACATACCCCAAATTAGATAGGAGGAACAAATAGAATTCTTTGAATATCATTCATATAGGGAGCTATACTTACCAATTCAGAGAAAAGCCGGTAATCATAAAATGGCTTTTCAACTATTGTGAATAGATATTGTTCATAATCTGGGCATTAAGAGTCATAATTTTATGAAAGGTAAAAAGAAAAAATCTGTTTACCAGCAAATTTATTAGTTCCTAGCATCCATTAGATGTAATTGTATTTTTTTTAAAACTAATCAGTTTCAAATTTTTTTGAAGCATATAAAAATGTACTATATTTTTAACTTTTCCATCTATTTAAATGATTTTAACAAAATTATTACTAGTTTTCTTATTGGATTACAACAATATTAGTAATGTGAAAAAATAATTTTGTTCAAAAAACATTTAGATTATTTAGATAATCCACTTTTTAAACATTAATTATAGTTTTTTTGGAAGTCTCCCTTTATTTTAAAACTCTATCTACTTTCACATTAATGGGCCCACAATCTATGAACAAGAATGGTGGAGTTAGCATTTTGTAATGTCCAATTTTGTAATATTTGTTTGTAGCTCTCTGACATATTTTCCTTCTTTGACATGGAAACGTGAAAAATATTTTTTTGGTAATGGAGAATTAAAACTAAGAATGAATGAATGAAGAATTTTAATGATGTCCACATGACCATCAATCTAAATGACCACTAATCAGAAGTATTGATACTAATTCCTTTCCAGATATAACCTCTTGCTATGAATCTTGACAATCAAACCAACAGTCAATCATATCTTATCATTATCAAAAAATTGTGTAAGCTTATGTCATTCCCTAAGATGACCCTGTATTGGGACCAAATATCCTCATATGCCTTGTAATCAGTAAGAAAGTGACATCCTTTCTTAATCACCCCTTTTTCATAGAACTTGCAGCTCCTCTCATCCCACTCCTCTTTAGGCTTCTCCCATCTACTAGTCTTGCATCTAAGGTGATGTGATATAGTCCTCAATTAAGAAATTAACATCCTATCCTTACTATTAATAGCTAGACCTAGATATGATTGATCCCCATGCCACCTAGATGGATTGAAAACTTTGATATAATGTGTCTTTTTTTGACCCACATTAAGAGACCACATGGCAATTTGAAATTCTCCCATGACAAACTTCTTTATTTCCATGTTGGTGGTAGGACACTCTTGCAACTTGATATTCCACGTGTTCAACCACTTTATTTTTTGTTTCATCTAAGTCTTCTTCCTATGAGCCAAGTCCTCTTTCATTTCAATTTTGGGCTAATGTTGGCTATCCATGTTGAATAGTTTCCTTATATAACTTATTAGTCAATTTATTGTAGCCAACTCCAATGGGTACATATTTGTTAGGATAAACCACGGACAGAAATAAAACCTACATGTAAATATAACCAATAACTAGAAAAAATAATAGATCACACAAATATGAACACAAGGCACAAATATTTAACGTGGTTCACCCAATCCCTGGGCTATGTCCACCAAATAGCAAGTCTGATCTTATTACAATCCAATGATTACAACCTGATTACAGTTTGTAATCCCTTACAGCTCAATACTGCCGCAAGAAGCAATTTTGCATCACAACATCATGAAAATACCTAACCCTAAACCATTTTATACAAGTATTTTATCCATTTTAGGGTTACAACATGTCGACCATATGTCGGCCATAATATGTTGGCCATAATATGAAGTATGTACAGTACTTTCCTGATTAGACACCATAATCTAACAATCTCCCACTTGGGGACTGATCAGGCTCCACACTAAACAACAATCTCCCACTTGGAGACTGATCCTGTAGTAATACCACTACCACATGGGGCTCCCACTAGATCAAACCACCTTGGACTCTACTGTGCTTTTATTCATGTTTAGTCTAGAAGACAAACCGAAGTTGAAGAGGAGTTCAGATTCTCCCTTGTTACAACCTTTGTCAACATATCTGTTGGATTGTCATTTGTATGGATCTTCTCTAGCTTTAACTGTCCATCCTCCAAAATTGACCGAATGAAATGGTACTACAACTGTATGTGTTTGGTCTTAAAATGCAGAGCTGAATTATTTGCAAGATGAATGGCACTCTGACTACCTGTGAAAAAATAATTATCCTTCTGAGGATGTCCCAATTCTTCCAAGAAGAACTAAAGCTATATCATCTCCTTGGCTTCCTCTGTAGCAGCAACATACTCTGCCTCTGTAGTGGATAGAGCATTAATCTTTTGTAACCTAGAAACCCAACTCATAGCTACCGCACCAACAGTAAAGACATAACCTGTAGTACTCCGCTTGGTATTAATATCCCCTACCAAATTTGAGTCAACATAGCCTTGTAAATCAGTGGTAGAGCCCCCAAAGTGTAAACACTTATTGGATGTTCCTCTCAAATATCTGAGAATCCATTTGACTGCATTCCAATGCTCAATTCCTAGTTGACTCATATACCTGCTAACAACTCCCACTACATGTCCAATATCTAGCCTAGTACATACCATAGCATACGTTAAGCTTCCTACAGCTAAAGCATAGGGTACCTTGGACATCTTATCCTCCTCTTCTTGTATCTTGTGACACATCTCCTTAGTCAAGTTCAAATGACCAAGTAAAGGTGTGCTGAGAGCTTTAGCATTCTCCATAGAGAAACGTTGCAACACCTTCTCAACATAATCAGCCTGAGATAGCATTAATGTTATGTTCTTCCTATCTCTACAAATATTCATACCAAGGATTTTTTTTGCTGCCCCCAAATCCTTCATAACAAATGCATGTGCTAACTGGCAGTTTAGCCCCTTAATATGATCCATGTTAGACCCAGCTACAAGCATATCATCAACATATAAACATAAAATAATGTAGCTATCATCATCCAACCTTTTAAAATAAACATAGTAGTCTAAATGACACCTATTATATCCATGCTCATGAATAAAACTGTCAAATTTTAGATACCATTGCCGAGGTGCTTGCTTCAAGCCATATAAACTTTTCTTCAATTTGCACACTAAGGTCTCCTTACCTTTGACCTCAATTCCCCGTGGCTGAGCCATATATATTTCTTCATACAAATCACCATGAAGAAAGGCTATTTTAACATCCAACTGTTCTAAATGCAAATCTTCAGTAGCCACAAGACTTAAAATAGTACGGATAGAAGTCATTTTAACAATAGAAGAAAATATCTCATCAAAATCAATTCCCTTTTTCTATGCAAATCCTTTTACAACTAACTTGTCCTTAAATCTTTTCTTATCTCCTTCCTCTTCTTTCAACCTATAAACCCACTTATTCTATAAAGCCTTTTTACCTACAGGAAACTTGCATAGATCCCATGTCTTATTCTTCAGCAAAGAGTCCATTTCATCTTTCATTGCAGACTCCCACTAAATCTTAGTATTCACTTGCATAGCTTCATCATAACTTTCAGGTTCACCAGCATCAATAAGTAAAATAGAATAAAAAGAGGGAGAAAATCTTTGTGGAGGTCTAATTTTCCTCGTTGACCATCTAACATTCACTGGTGTCTATGGTATTTGTTGTTGCAATTGTTGCACATCATAAGGAATGGCTGGAACATTAGCTTTTGGAGTATTATCCAGCACTACATAATCATCTTCTTTCTTCTCATGTTGCTGCAACAGATCTTTGTACAACACTTTCTCATTGAATGTGACATTCCAACTTCTTACAATTTTATGATTTTCAAAATCCCAAAGCCTATAACCAAATTCATTAATGCCATATCCAAAAAAGACACATTTCTTTGATTTAGCTTCTAGCTTGGTTCTATTTTCAGAGTCTATATGAGCAAAAGCTTCACAACCGAAGTTCTTGAGAAAAGAATAACTCACCTTGTTACCAGTCCATGCCTCCTGTAGAATACCATGGCACAAAGGAGTAGAGTGACCTCTATTAATCAAATATACTGTAGCATTTACAGCCTCCGCCCACATGTGTAAGGGCAACCTAGCATGCAACCTTATGCTCCTTGCGCGCTCCATTATAGTCCTGTTCATGCGTTCAGCCACTCCATTTTCTTGCAGAGTCCTTGGAATAGTTTTCTGTCTACGAATACCATTAGTGGAGCAATAATCTTCAAATTCATGACTACAATACTCACCACCATTATCAGATCTGAGACATTTTAATTTCTTACCAGTCTCGTTTTCAACCAAGCATTTCCATTTCTTAAAAGTTTGAAATACATCAAATTTCTATCTAAGGAAATAAACCCATACTTTTCTAGTTGCGTCATCGATAAATGTAACATAATAATGAGAGCCACCAAGGGAAGATACCTAAGTTGGTCCCCATACATCTGTATGCACGAGCTCTAATTTCTCCTTTTTGTTTTCCTTCCCAGTCTTTACAAAGCTCACTCTCTTTTGTTTTCCATACACACAAATTTCACAAAAATTCATATTAACACATTTCAGACCTGGTAAAACTTTCTTTGAATGAAGTACTTTCATACCTTTCTCACTCATGTGCCAAAGTCTATTGTGCCACAGTGTTGTATTAGAATCTACAGTAGCTATTTGTTCTCCCTGCTCAACTGCAGCAATTGTTCCTGAACATTCATTTTTCTCTGAAATAATTAAAGTAGAAGGAACAATATGACTTGTACAAAGATATAAGGTGCCTACTTTCACACCTTTTTCTACTAAAAGGGAACCTTTTGAAACCTTCCAATTTTTATCATTAAAAGTAACTACACAACCCTCATCACCGAGTTGCTCCACTGAAATTAAATTCCTACTTAGCCTTGGAACATGTCTTACCTCATGTAGTAGCCAATGATTCCCTTTCTGCAACTTAATCTTAATTTTTCCCTTTCCAACAATTTGACAGGGTTCATTATCCCCCAAACAAACAAGCCCAAAATCCCCTTGGACATAATCAATGAAATAACCTCTATGAGGTGTAGCATGAAATGAAGCACCATAATCTAAAACCCATGAATCATCAACACTTTCTAAAGATAGAAGCAAAGCATCCTCTTCAGAATTGTTATTTACCACATTTTCCTCCTTGTCTCCATCTGATTTATCTCCTTCATTTTTCTTTTGATTCCAACAATCTTTCTTTTTATGACCTAGTTTCCCATAGTACCAGCAATCATTTGGTCCTCTCGATTGAGACCTTTTCCCCTTTGACTTTCCTCTTGATTTCTCACAATTTCCAGAGTTACTTCCTCTCTTAATCATTCTGCCCCTACTTTGTGCATTCAAAGCACTTCCTGATGTAGATCCACTTGAGGAATTCCTACAAATTTTCTTACTCAAAACAACACTGATCACATCATCATATTTTAGGGTATTAGATCCAGGAACATAATTACTCATAGCCATTACCAAGCCATTCTAGCTTTCAGGCAAAGAACACAAAATCAAGAGAGCCCTAATTTCTTCATCAAAATTTATACCCACAGAAGATAACTGACTAGTAATAGTATTAAACTCATTTAAATGATCTGCAACAGATTCACCTTCTACCATTTTCATATTAAATAAACGCTTCATGAGAAATACCTTGTTTGAAGCAGAGGGCTTTTCATACAGTGTTGCTAGGGTTTTCATCAAATCTTCTGTTGTCTTTTCTTTTGTAATATTAAATGCCACCAATGGTGCCAAGCATAACCGAATGCTTCCAAGTGCTTTTCTATCCAAAAGATCTCATTCAGCCTCTAACATAGTTCTCTAATTCTTGGCTTTTCCTTCCAATGGCTTCCATAAATCCTTTTGATAAAGATAGTATTCCATTTGCATCTTCCATAACTTGAAGTTCTACCCATTAAACCTACCAACCCTCAGCTTACCCTCATCTTCCATCACTCCCACTCAACTGTGAGACTCCCACTTAACCGTGAGACTTTCCTGTAGAGGATAATTGAAAGAGAACCAAGCTCTAATACCACTTGTTAGGATAAACCACGGACAGAAATAAAACCTACATGGAAATATAACCAATAACAGAAAAAATAATAGATCACACAGATATGAACACAAGGCACCAAGATTTAACGTGGTTCACCCAATTCTTGGGCTACGTCCACCAAATAGCAAGTTCGGTCTTATTACAATCCAGTGATTACAACCTGATTATAGTTTGTAATCCCTTATAGCTCAATATTGCCACAAGAAGCAATTTCACATCACAACATCATGAAAATACCTAACCCTAAACCCTTTTATACAAGAATTTTATCCATTTTAGGGTTACAACATGGCGGCCATATGTCGGCCATAATATGTCAGCTACAACATCGGCCACGACCAAAAAAAAAATTTTGGGGTGATGCCTCGAACCCAACTAATTATGAAGTATGTATAGTACTTTCTTAATCAATCACCATAATCTAACAATATTGGTTTTTGCTAACATGATTTGATAAGATACATAGGCCTTGACCTTGATATTAGTAGTGATTAGTTGTTTCTAGATCCTCTCTAGTCATCTCCACCCACACTTTTTCATGCTACCTCTCAAACATTGCAACCATAAAGAACAAATGGAGTGACTAGCAAACCAAATAGATTTTTCTTTGTCTTCCAGACCCATAGCTCAGTATTCCTACATTTGGTTTGTAGAAAATATAGCACTTTCCATCCCCCTATATCCTTTTAACTCTAAAAGTCTCCAAAATAAGCTTGTGGTTGAAGTCAATCTCTAAATATTTGTATTCTTTCACCTTTTCTAATGGGTTGCCTTCAAAAAGAAAATCTAAATGATCCTCCTTTCTTTTTAAAGAAAAAACATGACTTTTGTCTTGGAATTGTTCACTTGCATCCCCACTTCCTGATAGAAGTGCTCTAACTCCTTTAAGTGATCTTTCAATCCTTGAGAAGTTGTTGATATTAATATTATATCATCCACATAAAGAAAAAGCTTCACCAAATATCTAGTTAATTGGCCCCTTTACCCATAAATTTCATCTAGCCAATCTTCTAGTTCATCAGCATATAATCCAAACAAAGAAGGGGATAATAAGCATACTTTAATCACACCAATATCACTCCCAAAATGCTCAAACATTCCCTCTTTAGTTCTTATTTTTTCTCTAACTTTCTCATAAAGTCTATGCATTGCTACTTTGTACACATCTGAGATGCCTAATTCTTCCATTCTTTTCCATAACTTGTCTCTAGGAATTGTATCAAAAGATTTCTTGAAGTCTATAAAGAATTAAAAATATTCTCCCCCCTGGCCATCCCATATTTTCTCTATCAAATGCCTAAGAGTGATGCAATGATCAATAGTAGTGTTAGCAAATAGTTTTTCCCTCTTGAGAGTTGTTATCTCTTACAACAAACAAAACACTAACTTGCCACAATCAAGTCTTATTATCACTTAGAAAATAAAATAAAATAATTTCTCTATTTAAAGGCATGACTCCCTTTCTAAAATATTAATCTTGAAAAACAAGTTAAATAGCCACATAGGGCTTCTGAATCAAATTTTTGAGACCAACTCCTTAAAGGATTACTAACTATCAAGTAAACCAAGTCTTAAGAAAAACATTAATTAAAAAGGAAATAAAACCACTATGGGTCATGGCCCTTAGATCCCTAACAAATTGTGATTAAGATTTCTAGCATCAACATTCTCTTCCTAGGTCATACGAAAAATGTCACTAGCTTCTTTCCATACTTTGTGAATGACTAGGAAGTTGATTAGTTAATTTTGAAGAGGAACTCCAAGTTTCTCCGGGCACAAATTCAACATCATCTTAATTCTGTTGATGTGTTCCAACTTCTTATCCTATGTTTCCAGGTGATCATTATAAAAGGTCATCATAGAATCAACCCTGATGACAATGGTGAGATCTTTGATAGTAATTTCTTTCACCTATTTCAATGCTGCTATTTTGGAAAGGAAATTTGATTCAACTTCTTTAGAAATTTTTCCTTCCTTATAAGTATTTTACATGATCTTTACATCGATAAAATTGATGTCAGAAGTTAATAATTCCTTCAAACAATTCATTTCCTTATTTAACTAAGCACATTCATCTAGAGATTGTTCAATCACAATGTTCCTCCATTCAAGGTTAGCTCAAGCTATGAACAATAAATCTGTGCTAACATTGGCTCTAGTTTTTTTGGCCAGAAATATATTCACTCCATATTCCTAAACTCTTAAAATGTCAATGATGTATTCATCACATTTCACCTTTTCATATTCCCATGCATTCATCTCAGATTCTGGAGTGATCATCAACTTTTCTACTTTGGCATTGGTGTTGGTAAAATGGGAGAAATAACTAGTGTCATCAACATTCATTGTGTTTAACTATTCATCATAGGCATCAATGACTGACTTGTCCTTTTTTACCTTTTCAATGAATCCCTTGTTGGTGGGAGAAGTAACATTAATTACATATATTGTGTTTGGTTGGGTTTCTATATTCGAATGCTGAAGTTCATGAATATATTCTCCCATTTTGTGCAAGGATTGCTTGAGTTCTTGCTTATCCCTTTTTTCTTTCCATATTTGATGAGAGATCCTAGAATTACCAACACTCCATATCTTCATTTCTACAAACCTAGAGGCGATACCAAAGGTGGTCTTTTCCATGGCATAATCCCAAGGAAGTATCTCATCTAAACTCTTATTAGCTACCAGCTTTATAATATCTACTACCTAATGTCTAGTATAGTTTCAACCTTTACCTTCTTGGTTTTAGGGGTTTGTTCTAGGCATTTTCTCACAATTTCTTCAACTAGGGGAGTTGTAAGAACTAGACTTCTTTTCATCCCTACTGATAAATCAAACTAGTTAGGAACTAAAGAGCTATCCATTGGAGAAGGTGTTTGAAATGTGGAAGAAGTGTTGAACTCCATTGAACTCAATGTATTCACCCCTTAAACGACTTTCTTACTTTCTTGATCCATTATTTTACTCAAGCTCTCAGGTACAAAGTCCCTTGGATCTAGTTCAATTGACTTTGTGCAAGCTTCCCTAATAGAGCTCTACTAACTCAACTTCTTCCTATTGTGCAAATAGGTCTACTTGAGTGAGGGAGGTATTTGAAATGAACTTTGAATAGTTAGTTCAGGTTCAATGTTTTACTTCAGAAAACCTACAATGTGAGAGTGAATAATTTCATTAGTGTCTTCAACATGATGAGTTAAACTAGGGCTAGTAGGCATGTCTTTAACATTAAGCATACTCAATTTGAGCCATTTTTTTCTTGCAAGACATTATTCATTTTTGGTTATTACAGGCAGGGTTCTAGCTTGCAAGTCATCTTCTTTCAAAGTTGACCAATCAACAACAGGCAATGGGTATTCTTCAATCTCTTCAATATAAACTGAATCACCTACCTCTTCATCAAATTCATCAAGGACTCTTGAGATGTCAAGTTGTAGATTGAAAGCCTTGATTTACTTCAAAGTAAGCCATGACCAAAATCTTTTCCTGACTTCATAATCATCTTGGCAATCTTCCTATTGGCCTAATTTTTCACCTAGCCAAAAGATTTGAAATACCTTGTAAAAATCAGGAAGCATATGTGTTTTTATTGCTTAGGGTTTTTGAAAATTTTTCATTCCTCATAAAATAATCCCTAATTATTGTTGCCATAATGTCCTTTTTGCCCTAGGTTTATGAAAGTTGGTTTGCATTATATGCATTTTAAAAAATGCGCAGGAAGGTTTTTAAGTAAAGCCCTAAAACTTTTGAAAATCCTTTTGTTATAAGGTTTTGTGCAACCTTTTAAAATATTTTTATGAAAATTATCTTTACCCTAGCACATGATTCTTTTTAACCTTAAGTTTTCCTTGTGTTATCTTTCCCTTCATTTTCTTTTAAGTTTCTTAACCCAAGGAGAGTTATTTTCATGATCATTGATCAAAGCCTAATCGACGATCATCGCTTTCTCACTTTCTAAAGATGCATGAAGTTTAGCTAAAGAAAGAAAGCAACGAGTTGACACATGTCCATATGGGCCCCTCTTTTGGTTTTCAAGAAATATAAAATGATACATCTTCTGAGTCATTGATCAAATGTAGATCAACACCTATCTCATTCTTGTATCTTGAAGTTACACAAAGAATAGCCAAAGAAAGAATGTGAGCATCTGACATGTGGATATAGTGGGACCAAACTCAACTGTGGGCTACAAAAAGGAATGCATCAGAATAAGTTGTGCAAATGGCATGCTCTAGTTCATTGGAGTTTCTGACTATGACAAAAGAGCTTCAAATTATAGAAGTTGTCAGATCTTGGAAGATCGATGGCTATCACATTCTCACATTTTGAAGTTGCACACATTTTGAAGTTGCATGATGATTAACCAAAGCAAGAATGCAATGTAATGACATGTGGAATGGTAGGGCTGACCCATGTTATGAGTTTCCAAAAGATGTACTATCAGTACGAGATTCTAGATGGAAAGTCCTTATTTGCCAAAGTTGTAGAGTATAAAAGAAGGTATTTCTTTTTTCATGATCATTGATCAAATCAAGATCAAAGATCATCACTTTCCCGCATTTTGAAAATGTGTGATGTTTAACCAAAGTGGGAAAGTGAGAAAGAGACATGTGTCCCAATGGGCCCATTACATTCTATAATATGATCTTTTTCTAGTCATCAGATCAACAATTAATTTTTAAGGTTTTCACTCCATCACAAGTGGTTAAAGGTAACCTAGGGTAAAGGTTGGAAAGAAAAAAATTTCTTGTAGCTACAACTTCATAGGGTTAAGTGTTGAGTTATTTTTTCAAGTTAACTATTAGTTATCACAATGTCGTAAGCTAGAAAGCATTGAACAGAAAGATAAGTTGTGAATGTATGAAATAAAATCAAAACAGTTAAGGGCTAGTGCAACATCACAGGGTTTCATTTGTAGTCAGGATCTTTACTTGCAAAGTTGATAAGTAAAATGGCAATTAGTCAAAATAGTAAACACAAAATTGCATGATTCAGAAAAACTTTGTATCTTGATGTTGTGAAGAGGTGACACAGTTAAGATTAGAGGCATTGCAACATTGCAAGTAAAAGAAATGCTAAGTTCTAAATTACAAAAAATATGTGTAGTAGTAAGTTTGATGGTCATCACCAGATCACAACAATTAGTAGATTGAAGTGGTAATCAGTTGTGAAGTAGGGATAAAGCATAGAATGAAGATATCATAGTTTCATAAAGGCATGCAGTCAATGAAGAAATAGGGTTGCAAAGTAGTGAACAAGAGCAAGCACAACATTGTATGCTTGGCTTAGCAATTAAAGATTTAAGTGATGAATTTGTGAAATAGTTTAAGTTAACCCTCTTCCCATGGTCACAACAATTAACCCATGGTTAGGGAAATGAGCTCCAACGGTGTGAAAAGGAGTTAATTGCATGGTTTTTCTCAAGTCAAGAGTTAAAGCCATGAAATTATGAGGTGATATGTGGAAAGGGGTAGTGAGGTGTTGGATATGTCCAACAAGGAGAAGACACATGGCACCCAGTTGGAGGTCAACAATAGGTTTGACTGAGGACCTAATTTTTCAAACTAGCACTAGAGGGGCAATTTTTATCCAAAACATGGAGTGCAATATACTATTGGAAAGGGAAAAAGATGGCGATTTCAAATTTTTAGTCAGAATATGTGTAGGTCATCATGGGTAAAAGTTATCATAAGAGTTTCCCAATAGGAGCATGTTTTCTTAACTATTTTTGTTGGCCTTCCCATGGAGCTATAGATTTAGTTATAAAGCAAGTGATGATCTGGGTACAAACTAATATTGGAGAGTTCTTAGCTACTGGTATATTTTTGCCTACCAATCAATTTGGTGGAGCTTTTAGTAGTATTTTGGATGCTTATCTAATATTCCATCAAAGGAGGGTTTTCTTATCATTTTGAGGAGATATTTTTACAAGTTTTTTGTGCCATAATGATTAGATTTACTTTTCAATTGAGAAGAGAAGAGATAAGTTCAAAAATAGTAGGTAGAAGAGTCTCAAGTGGACACATGGTAGCATCAAATCTGATTCAGGAAATCTTCCTATCTATTTATTCTCTTTTATTCTCATTTTCTAGAGCTGTCGATGGTTGGATGTTTTCTAGACTATTGAGTAGAGCTCTAGCTATGATCCCACCATTTAGGCCCAACATTTCTCTCTTGTATGAACACCATTAATGAATTTATAGAGATAGTTCTAGTCTATTCAGTCATTTCATGAGTTAATTTCATGCATTCTTCATGAATTTGTTTCAAGGAAATAAATAAAATAGAGCAATTGAGTTTTATCTTCAGTCTGATTCTTTTCTCCTATCTGTGTTGTCTATAATGTTTGTGGTTTCTAAACAAAGAGCTTAAACCCAGTTGCAACATTTTTTAAGTTGTATGTCTCAATATGTTTTTTCATTGGAATAAAGAGCCAAGTAAATGCTTGATATATTTGATAGGGTTACAGATTTCACAGAAGGATAAGTAAAGTATGAGGTTCAGTCTTGATGATGATGTTTGATTCACAAAGTGATAGGATAAATCTAGAGTCTTGATACATGAGATGTATCACTAATTTCTAAGGATGTGTGCTAGTAATTTGTGGAATTTCCCAATAGATAAGGCACTGACCAGCTATAGGATCTATATGTTTGTTGTTCATACCTTGGTTTTGCTGATAATCAACACAATAATAAAAGTCTTTTCCCTTTTATGTTGAAGAACTAAAAGGATTTACCCTCACTTAGCTTGTCAAGTTCATAGGTCATGTTATTAGTTATTTCATGTCTATGTTGTTTGCATAAGAATAGAAGAATTGGGTTTTCAATCTACTTTATATATATTCATATAGATGTTTTAGAAACTGGTGCCATATGAACAAATCTGAGGTTGACCCGCCTAGGTCTTGTAGAGCCTAAAGAAGGAGTATAGCCTTATACTTGGCCCCAATGTTTGAATAGGTATGTTAAACATGGGAATTAGCTTCCCCTATATGTATTTGTTCCTATTATTGGGTTATTCAAAACCCATAAATTTAGGAGCCAACATTGCTCAATAGTCTTCAAATTGAGGAATGTGGGAGAAATGTGTATGCATCTCAAAATACTTTGATTCAAATTCCTAACTATCAAAATCAGAATGAGGGGTATAAAATGAGATGTTCATAATTTTAACCTCCACCCTCAAGCTTAGAGAATCTTGAAAAGACTTACATCTGTAATGTCCAATTTCTACTAAGAAGGTGTAACTAGAGCCTTTTTAGGCTTTACAATTTCTCTCAACCTCTGCTAGTTGCCTACATACTTCAATTAATACATATGTCAAGAAAATGCCAGGTCAATCTTAAAGGTTTCCCTTCATATCTTCCAATCCTCAAGTAAGTGAACTTCTAAAGCTAGATAAAGAAACTACCAAAAATGTTGACTAGCTAAGCTACCTCTTTTCATAGCCTACTATTTTCCTTCCCCTAGAGTTCAAACACTAATTTAGCCAAAAATATATCTTGAACTCTCTTAAACCTTTTGGTTTTTTATCCTTCTATAATAAGGAGAAGTATTCATAAATGGGCATGTCTTGATTCCACACCTGGTGAGGTAGGCCTTTTCATTCTCTTTCACAGGCTAGAACCTAAACTAGATATGATGACATATAAAAACCAGAGGTTGTAGATACTTGAGAAAGCTCTTGTTGCAATCTTGTTGTTATAATGTCATCCTGATCAATAAACTTATCCTTCCTAGAATAGTTTGACTAAAAAATTACATCCATTTTGGTAGGCATGAGAATTCCCTTTCACTTTTTTCAATAGGGTTATGATATCTTTAATTTTAGTGATCATGTGATTTCTGGTCAAAGGACATGGAATAAGGGAACCACCTCTTTCAGGCTTGATTAACCAACCGTTGGAAATTACATTACTATATTCATTAGAATTAGTAGTGAATTGGGCATAGGAAGAGTTGATGGTCCAATCTTCATAAACCTCATGTAGAGGAATCCTCAATGCACCAATTAAAATAACTATGTTCACATATACTAAGACTTCACCACTGTATATACAGATACACCTTTTAGAAGCATCATATCTATCATGGCATGCTAGAACTAGTTCTAGGTAGGGGATAACATTAGGAAAGCTAGAGGCTTGCAACTACCATTTCTTGGGATCATTTTAGATATCAACCTAGATTTTGCATCAAAGAATCTAGCCACTAACTTGCCAATGTCCTCATTAGCCAAGAATGCATCTTCAATTTTGGGTAGAAAACTACTTATGGCAGATAGTTTGTCTTTCTTAAGTAACTTGGGGTGAAAGGAAAACATGAAGGATTTGGGATTAATATTTAGCAAGAAGAGAAAATACCAAAAGAAAATACATAGACAAGCAATCAATCTATAGAAAAGAAAAGAAAAATCAATAGAAAAAAAATGGAGGACTCACCACGATGGCTATATAAGAATTGTTAATAATATGACCTAATGTTATCTCCTTGTATCTTTATAAGAAATAATTTTTTTTGCCTTAAACAGCTAAGGAAAAATGAAAATAAAAGAGTCCTTAAAGGAATGCAACTTGGAGGAAAAAGTGTGTGGATGCAAAGAGCATAAGTGAAAAGACAGGTTACTTTCCATCATTAATTGTTCCTTAAATTTTGCACATACTAAAGCATACTTCATCATCATTACCATCAAATACCAATAAATATGTATCTTTCCCATGAGCCTAAAAAAGTAAAGGGAAATACTCTTTGCCACAACTTTCTTGGACACGTGTCTCCGACACCAAGATCCTCTTAGCCTATGAACTATGACCAATTGAACTACTCAGTAATAATTCAATGCTCAAGTCTGTGGGCCTTAAAATGTTGGAACTGATTCTCATTACAAGATAGAACTCTATCAGGTGAACTATTGAAATTGAACACAAAGTATTCAAAGTTCAATTTCAATAATGAGTGACAATTTCTAATCATTGACAATTTAGCTTAAGTCTAGACCAACCCAACACTTTGTACCCATGAACCAATGAATTATGAACCTCTAAAAACATTGTGTTCAAAGTTCATGTTAAACCTGAGGTTCATGCTAATGATTAAATATTTTAAAAGGAAGGGGTCTGAAGACTCTGAAGTAATGAACAACTTGACTTCTAGGTTCACGCTGGAGACTTTTTACAAAAAGAGGGTTTTATTTAGACAAGTGACATAAATATGTGACATGGCTAATATATGGGCAATAGATGTCTCATTGGAGATTCAAAGTGTAAAGGGCTAAAAAGGAATTCATACATCTCTGGTTTCACACTAAGAGTAAGAACTGGAATAAAACTAAGCTACAACAGAAAGGAAACGAAGGACTAAGAAAAGATACAACAAAAATGCTATATACAGATGGTATGACTAAAGTTGATAAAGCTTCAAATCCTATCCATTATATGATAGGGGCATTTTGGTTCCATCCAAATACCTTAGTTTATAATAGAGTGAGCTCCCAACACCTTGTTGATTCCAAAAGGACCTTTCTAGGGTGATTTAAACTTACCATGTGACCCTTTAGGCTGTCTTCTTTTATCCCATAAAAACACTTTATCATCCACCATGAATTTTTTGGGTCTTTCTTTATGATCAAAGATCTTTTTAACCTACACTTGATGAGAGGTTATATGGTTGACCAAATTTTCTCTATCTTCTTTGACCTTCATGAAATAACAAATTTTCTTTTCCAAATCATCATGGAATACTTCATCTTCAATGACCTTTTGAAGTTTGATAGCTACCAGTTCAAGAGAGAGAGATAATTGAGCCTCAATCTCGTACACTTCTTCAAAAGGAGTCATATTTATCACTCTTTTATGGGTTGTGTGGTCTACCCATAGTGCTTCATAGAGCTTCTTTTGCTAATCCTTAATATTTTCACTCACCAAGTTTTCCATAGTAGAGGCCAAGTTCTTATTCGAGGACTCAACCTGTCTATTTCCTTGTAGAAAATAATAAGAAGAATGAGAAACATAGATCCCATTGGCATAACAAAAAAGTTGTAATTCACTTAAAGAAAATTTTTGAGCATTGTCTATCACCAAATTTTATGGGACTCCAAACCTAACCAAGATATTTTCCATCAGAAACTTTTTCACTACCTTTGAATTTTTCTTTGTGAAAGGAGTTACCTTGACTCATTTAGTAAAATAATTAGTGGAAGTCACAATATGATATTCCCTGCACTAGAAGTTGGGTTGAGAGGTTCTACAAAATCTAAACCCTATTGTTTGAAAGGTTCCTCTATAACAATAGGTCTTAATGGGAGAGTTGCTAATTTAGGTTTTCCATAAAATAACTTACACTTTTCACACTTTCCTACTCATTTATAAGCATATACAGACATTTTAGGTCATTAATACCTGCTTCTTAGTATCTTGAAAGTCGTGATGGTAGAGGAAAAGTGAACGTCATCAACAATCTCATACTTAGCATATTTTAACCTCGAATTCATTTCCTCTTTTCCATTTAAATGCTTGGGACATTTTCCATATGTGAGGTAATAGGCAATGTCTAAGAACAAATTATCTTTTATGAAATAGTGCCAGTGTTTCCACTTCTTCAGCTCTTGCTACATTTTTAGCCATCCATTTGCATAAACCTTTCCCTTTCACCATTTTCATTGGCTTGATTTCTAAATCAAATTCTTGAACCTTTGAAACCCAAGTTTCTCTATTGTTCATGGAAACTTTTTGCTACATAAGAATACTCTTTACAACTGTACTCAGAACAAAGACTATGGAGTAAGAGTGCATGATATAATATCAAAATTTCTTTACTACCTTTACCACTAGAAAGGCTTGTTTCTCTATGAGTGTGTATCTTAATTCATGATTCTTTGAAGAGAAACTCATGAAAGATATTAGAACTTCAGAATGATTTTCATCAGTTTGCAACAAGATGATGAAAATGGTATGCTCACTAGGATAATAGTGATGATAAAAGCTTTCTTGTAATTGGGGTGAGAAATAATTGGAGCATTCATAATAGCAACCTTCACTTGGTCTAAATATTTCCTTGCTTCATCACTCCATTTAAATATTAGCTCTTCACTAATAAAATTTGCAATAGGTGTGGTTGTTTCAACAAAGTTAGGCACAAATCTTCTTAGGAAATTGATCTAGCTAAAGAAAGAGTAGATGCCACTATGGTTAGAAGGAAGACATAATTTCTAGATTGCTTGAACTCACTTAGGATCTATCCTAATTCTGTCCTTCGACACAAGGTATCCTAGAAATTTCCCTTCAGTGACACAAAACACATATTTCTTGGGATTAAGTGAGCCACCGTGTTCTTTGCACCTCTGAAGAATTAGCCTCAATTCAGATAGATGTTTCTTTCTCCTCCTTGAGAAAACTGTCATACCATCTAGGTATATGACAATTATCTTGTTCAATAGATGCCCAAAAGATGAATTCATAGCCCTTTGGAACATGGCACCTATGTTGATCAGAGTGAATGGAATTCTATTATAGGAAAAGGTACCCCAGGGAGTAGTAAAGGAATTTTTGTGTTAATAATCTAGAGCCACAATAATTTGATTATATCCCAAAAATCTATCAAGCATGGACATCATCTCTAAACCCACTACCATCTGCAGAATCCGATCCATATGCGGTAAGGCAAATTTGTCTTTTAAGCTAGCCTAGTTTAGGTTCCTAAAATCTACATAAATTCTAATCTTCCCACTTTTCTTCTAGAAAGGGACTATATTTTCTACCCAAGTGGGGTGATGAATTGGGTATATTATACGTGCTTCCAAAATCTCATCCACTTCTTTGAAAATGACACCAGCTATCCTAGGTTTATAATTCCTCAATTATTGAAAAAGGGTTTGCTCCTAGCTTCAAAGGAATCAAATAGTTAAACTTTCCTTGCCAAAAGTATTTAAAGTCTTCCTAAGACCATGCGAAAACATCTCCAAACTCTTTAAGAAATTTCAAGAATCTTCCTTTCTCAAACTCATTGCAATACTTACCTAAGTTAACTAGCTTTGGATTATCTTCAGTACCAATATTGACCTTCTTGCATTCTCCTAATAATTCCTCCTTTATATTGGCATCCTTATTAAAAGAACATTCTTTCCTATCAAATAATGCTTCTAAGGTTACCAATCCTCACCGAATGTGAATTCCTTTCAATTGACCAATATCATCATCAAGACCACCCTACTTCTAAAGGGGTTTTCCAACATTCATGACTAGAACCCTTGGGATGAAAATATTTGAACTGCCTAGATCCTTGGAGAAATGCACTAATGTGTAATTCATTATCAAAAACTTGCAAGGAGGCCACATTTTCTAGTATAGTAGGGTGATGGATTAATTTAATGGTATAGACATCGTTAGAAAAATCAAGATGCAAATCATTAGAGAGGCCGAACAAGCTTATAATGTATCTACTCTAGCATTATACTCCCTAGGCTTTGATTCTATGGAAAAGGCTTCAAAACCTTCTAGCTCATCCCACACTTTGTTTCTATAATGTTTAATCCTTGCATTATTTATAGAAAAGATGTCTCAAACTTGCTTGACAACTACTTCAACATCTCCCTTAGTTTTAGTATTTTCACCCCTCTCCTCTTGGCTTCTTCAATACCCAAAAGAAGGGCCTCATATTCTACAGTGTTATTCATATTTTCAAAGTCAATATTAAAATCCTTTGGAATGATCTTGTTGGAGGGTATAATGAGAACAACTCTTTTTCTAGAACCAACTAAGGCACAAGTACCATCAAATTCCAATTTCCACATTTCTTCATCTATTAGCTCTTTTGGTCCTATAATGTCTTCTTCAGGGAGAACAAGATAATTAGCAAAATTAGTCTCACTATATAGGATATGTGACCTAGGATCTTCAAAAGGAAAGACTATGTATTTGGCTTTTTTTTCTAGCTTGAGAATAACCATTTGTTTCCTAATAGGTATAGTGGCCTGAGACTAATCTAATTTAATCTCCCCACCCAAATCTTTGCAAAACATCTTGCTCAAAAGCATCCCATAGCTAGTCAAGATGTCAACACTAGAATAGTCAATTTGACTCTTTTGTCAAGGAATTTGGCCAAGGAAACCTGAGTGTCTTTAATTTGACCGACTAAGGGGACTTTCTTGGAATCCATAGCATAACATTTACCAAATGCTTTGGCCTAGGGTAAATCCAAGGATTTGGCTACTATAGTTGGCATTATGTTGTCAGAAGCTCCAGAGTCAATAATATAATTGTTCAGTCTATGACCATGGATAAACAAGGATATATAAAATGGGTTAGGTTTTTCTACTATCAAGAAGGTTTGTGGTGTTTCAACATGAATGGAAGACTACTCTATGTTAGGTTCTTCTATGGATTCAATAGGTACTCCAACAGTTACCACTGAGTTGCTCTATTCAGTTGAACTAGAAGGGAAAGAATCTTTAACATATTTAATCAATCTATCTAACTCATTGGAATTAGATTTAAAATAATCAAAAGGAGAAAACTATAAACTTATAAAATTCAGCAATGTCAAATGTGGGTTCAGAGTCGAGCCTTTTTAAGGACTTCACCTCTTGAATAGGATTCTTTTGAACCTTGAACTCCTCCTTGCACTATCATGTTTGTTCATGTTACTTGCTTGAAGGCATGGAAGAGGATTGAAAAGTAGGGGACTCACCATTGTGATTACTTCTAGTGAGAATCATGCATGAAGGATCTTCAATAGTAGTATAAATGTCACCACCTCATTCTGAGTTGGATTCAAACTCAAGGAAATAACTTACAAATTTTCCAAGTCCTCTTGAAAACTCTTCATTTTTGGGAACCTCTTCTATGGTCTCCTTATTGGCCTGTATCATTTCCAGACAAGAAAGCCCATCATGTTCATCTAAAAGATACAAGATACACATACTTTTTCTCTTGGCTAATGGACCTTCAATAGCCAATTTTTGAATATATGGTAGCATGTTGGGTTGTCTTCCACCTGCTCAAGGGTGTTGGAAGCTCCTAGGGATATCACAGTATGGTACCATTGTTCCTCTCATTTCTCTCTTCATCTCTAAGACATCATTCAACAACCTCTGAACCAAAGGGGCTAGTTAATCGGAAGTAGATGCCTATAAATTTGGAGTTTGCATATCTCTTCTCCATTTTCCTATGGTGAGGAGATCATCATATAACTCAATACCCAATATTTTCATTGCATCAATGTCTACTACATAATCACACCTTAGATGGAATCTTATGTTAGGTGGCATGGCATTAAAAAAGAAACCTTTCCTATTTTATGGATTAGGCCTTTTTGTAGCATATATTTTTTGGAGGATCCTATTGAAATTTGTTATGAAATCATCCATGAGCTTGTGGACCTCTTTTTTGAGCTATGATAATTGCAAAAATAAAGTATTCTTATCATCAACCACCTTAAATCTTACCTCGAAGGTAATCCTCATAGATGCACAATTAGTAATGGCTCCATTCGGGAGATGATGAAACTAATTAGAAGTAACTTTGGTCAAAGTTTGAACAAACAACTTGATTGGTACATTTTCAATAGAAACTACAAGAACCCCACAAATGGTGTTAAATGCATTCATGTGTTCATCTATTGATTTCTTCCCATCACCATTGAATTTGGGAAGGATATCCCTAGCTTTCTTTGGAAGAGGGTCAAGATTAGGTCCTAGGGCAAGGGGTCCTAATTGGACATCCCAAGGGTTTGTAGCCATGTTTGGTAGTATGAAGTTGATTGGTTGCACATTAAAATGTGTTGAGATTAGGTTTCCATGTAGTACTAAGGCTTGTAGGATTTTGGTAATTGGAGTGGGCCTTTCAGGGTGGTCTACTCCTACACTTCATTATTATTTTCCTTCTTTAGGTAAGGTCAAGGGTGAAGTTATGTATTTTTACAAACTAATAAGATTCATCTATGGAACCCTTATATTTATCATCACATGTATACTTACTCCTAGATAGCCTATTTAAAATAAAATTCAAGCATTTGGTCATTGAACTGGATTATTGTTATTTACTTCTGGTTGTTGAACTAATCTTTCTACCACTAATACTTCTTGGGTTGTGGGTACACCTTGGTTTAGTTTAGTGCATTCTTCTTCATCCTTAATAACTTGGCTAACCTGTAGGTGTTGTTCAATATGTTAGGATAAACCACAGACAGAAATAAAAACTAAATGCAAATATAACCAATAATAGTAAATAATAGATCACACAGAAATGAACACAAGGCACCAAGATTTAACGCGGTTCACCCAATCCCTAGGCTATGTCCACCAAACAGCAAGTCCAATATTATTACAATCTAGTAATTATAACCTGATTACAGTCTGTAATCCCTTACAGCTCAATACCGCCGCAAGAAGCAATTTCGTATCACAACATAACATAATGAAAAAATACCCAACCCTAAACCATTTTATACAAGTATTAAACTACTTTAGGGTTATAACATGTCAGCCATAAATTAGCCATGACTTTAGTGGCAAATCTACGAATAGTACCAAAAAAAAAATTTGGGCCGATGCCCTGAACCCCACTAATTATGAAGTATGTACAGTACTTTCTTGATTAGTCATCACAATCCAACACAATAATAATTCTATTGTTCCATGCCAAAGTGTTCAGGTTGAAGATTATATCTTCTTGGGTATTATCAGAACCTGAGCTTGGTTGGAGAACAGGGAAAATGTCTTGATGGGGTAAGACCATTATATGCTAGATTTTTTCAAGTATTCCCCATTAGAGTCACCAAAAACTATTATCAAATAGTTTTCCCTCTTGAGAGTTCTTATATCTTACAACAAATGAAAAACTAACTTGCCACAACTGAGTCTTGTTATCACTTCAAAAAGAAAACAAGACTCTCTTTATTTAAAGGAACAACTCCCTTTGTAAAAGATTAATATGAAAAGAATTTATTATGAAAGAATTTTTGAATAATGGTTATTTTAACATAAAAGAACATAAATAAGCAAAATCATCCTCCTATAAACACATAAGAATGCTACAGATTCAAAGGATAACTATTCCACAACTTATGCCACACGACATAAATCAAAATGCCATTATGATTTCTGATTAGACCTATTGAACTGTAAAGATAAATACATTCATTACTTTAGAAAATTAATGAAAGTAATCCATCACACTAAGATTGGATTTGACACAAAATAAAAACCAACTCAAATAACCATACAATCATATGAGTGATAACTAGAGAATAACCATATGATTAAATACTATTTGTCATTCATTCACCATCAAAATGCCACCAAAAATGATTACTACTGTCTAAAAAGGAGTTATTATTAGTACCTATGTATTTAGATAGTAAACCCTAGGGATCTAACTAAAAACAAGTTAAATAGCCATTTAGGGCTTCCAAATCAATTTTGTGAAACTAACTCCTTAAAGAGTTACCAACTATCAAGTAAACCAAGTCTTAAGAAAACATTACTTAAAAAGGAAATAAAACCATTATGGCTCATGGCTCCTAGATGCTTAAAAAATTTCTAGAAAGATTTATAGCATCAACATTATGTTCCTCATTCATAAGTAAACCACCACCAGCTTCTTTTGATGCTTTGTGAACAACAAGGAAGTTCAATTAGTTCATTTTGCTAAGGAACTTTGGGTTTCTCTAGGTGTAGCTTCCACATAATTATAATTCTCGTGATGCGTTCCAACTTCTTATCCCACATTTTCAAGTGATCAACACAAAAGATCATCATAGAATCATCCCTGGATACAATGGTGGATCTTTGACAGTAAATTCTATTGTCGATTTCAATGCTCCTTTTTTGGAAAGGAAAGTTGATTCAACTTCTTTAGAAGTTTTTCCTTCTTGGTGAGTATTTTCCACAATCTTCACATCAATAAATTTGATGTGGGTAGTTAAGATTTCCTTTAGAAAATTCATTTCCTTCTATAACTCAGTACATTCATCCAAAGACTATTTAATCATGATGTTCCTCTATTTAAGGTTAGCTTGAGCTATGAACAAGAAATCTGTGCTAACATTGGCTCTAGGTTTTTTAGCTAGAAATCTATTCACTCCATATTCCTGAACTTCTAAAATTTCAATGATGTATTCACCCCATTTCATATTTTTAGATTCCTACACATTCATCATAGATTCAAGAGCAATCATTAGCTTTTCTACTTTGGTATTAGTGTTGGTGAAATGGGAGAAATAACTAGTTGCATGAGGATTCATTGTGTTCAACCATTCATCATAAGAAAGAGTGACTGACCTGTCCCTTTTTACCTATTCATGAAGCCCTTATTGGTGGGAGAAGTAACATCAATTAAATAAATTGTGTTTGGTTGGGTTTTTGTATTTAGATTCTGAAGTTCATGAATATATTTTGTCATTTTGTGGAAGGATTGCTTGATTTCTTTCTTATCCCTTTTGTCTTTCCATATACGATGAGAGATTCTCAATTTACCAACACTCCATATATTTATATCTATAAACCTAGAGGTGGGACCAAGGGTGGTCTTTTCCATGACATAATCCTGAGGTAGTATCTCATCTAAAGTCCTATCAGTTGCCAGCTTTAGAACATTTGCTACCCAATATCTTGTCTTTTCCTCAATTTCTAGTATAGTTTCAACCTTTGGCTTCTTGGTTTTAAGGGGTTTTCCTAGGAATTTTCTCACCATTTCTTCAACTAAGAGAGTTGTAGAAACTACACTTCTTTTCATCCCTATTGCTAAATCAAACAAATTAGGAACTGAAGAGCTATCCTTTGGGGGAGTTGTTTGAAACACGAATAAGTATTGAGTGTCATTGAACTCAAAGTATTATCCCCTTCAACCACTTTCTTACTTCCTTGATCCATTATGTTACTAGAGCTCTCAACCATAGAGTGTAAGGAAAAATAGGTGCAGAATCAACTTCCTACACTAATCCTTTAAGGAAAGTATTGTGCAAATTCTTATTAAATCCTTACAATTTCAGATTCGATATTATGTAAACAATAATATTGAAGTCAACCATTAATATAGAAAATAGATAGAGAAAGAAAATACATAAACACAAAAATATGTTGGTGGGGAAAACCTTTTAGTAAAACAACCCCACCCCTTCAAAACCGACACAATGTATTATCTTCAACACAAAGGTTACAACCCACTTGCAATGCAAGTTCTTTTAGGACATGGAAGACTCATGTAGTAGCAACTAACAATACACTTCTTCACTTTCTCCTATATGCAAACCTAAAAACACTTATATCATGTGCTTTCAATTTTTAGGGAAACTTCCAAAGAACAAATGTATTAGGATTTTACCATTCTCTAAAAAAGTAGGAACCCAAAAAAAAATTGGGGGTGATGCCCTAAACCCTGCACACTAGATGGAGACTCAAGCGTATAGTACTCAATGATCAATTGCCACATGTCTTCACATCTTCACCCATCATCATATCTTCCAAAGATAGCTCTTATGTATCTTAGGAATCCATCATAACCATTTCAATCATGATCTCCTCACACACAATTCAAGATGCTGACACATGCAAGTGGAGTGACACATAGACTTTGAACACCATCTGAACTTTTCTATACCCATTTGTTTTGTCAATGCATCTGCAAAATTCTTTATAATATCTACCTTCTCCAAATTTACCTTTCCATCTTCAACCATATCTCTCACAAAGTGAAACTTTACATCAATGTGATTTGTTCTAGCATGGAAAGTTGGATTCTTTGCAATGCAAATAGCACTCTAATTGTCACACCAAATAGTAATCTATCCTACATCAACACCAATATCAAAACACAATCTCCTAAGTCAAATGGCTTCCTTACAAGAATGAGTAGCAACCATGTACTTAGCTTCTGTATTGGACAAAGAAACCATAGGTTGTCATTTACTTATCCAAGTAATGGCACCACCAAACATAATGAACACAAGTGCTAGTGGATTTCCTGCTATCAATATCACCTGCCTAATCTGAATCCACAAGCCCACGAATACAAACTAAATGTGGAGCTCCAGAAGAGTTACCATGATAAAAAATGGAGTAATATGATGTACCCCTCAAATATTTGAATACTTGCTTAACTACATCCCAATGTACCCATCCAGGATTAGCCATAAACTGGCTCAGAACTCCCACTACTTGGGAAAAGTCTAGTCTAGTATAGACCATAGCATACATAAGACTACCAACTACACTAGCATAAGATACTCTACTCATGTCTTCTACCTCACTAGGAGATTTTGGACAATCATCTATAGATAACTTTGTTCCCATAGAAATAGGAACACACAATAGCCTACAATCTACCATGTTGAACCTGTCCAACACAGACTTCACATGCGTACTCTAACTCAACCAAATTTTTCTATTAGACCTATCTCTACTGATTTCCATACCCAATATGTACCTTTCTGCCCCAAGATCTTTCATCTCAAACTATGCTAACAACTGAGATTTAAAATCAGAAATCATACCCTTACCCTTCCCAAACAACATGTCATTTTCAATTCTGAAATAAACACACTAATTTTGATCTTACAAATCCAATTGACAACACAAAGGCATCAAACTTAAGGTACCACATCCTAGGAGATTGTTTCAAACTATACAAAGACTTCTTTAATCTGTAAACCAAAGATTATTTACCTTTAACAATGTAGTGCTCAGGCTGTGACATATAAATCTCTTCCTCCAAATACCATGAAGGAAATTTACATCCATCTATTCCATCTTTAAATCATATGGTTGAGCAAGAGATAATAAAAATCTAATGGATGTCAAATTTGCAACAGGAGAGAATATTTCACCATAATCTATTCCCTCTACCTATTAGTATCCCTTCGCAACCAATCCATCTTTATAAATTTCAACACTACCATCTGCACAAAATTTCTTCTTGAACAACCATTTGCTACTAATAGGTTTTCATCCTTTAGGAAAAGGTACAAGGTCCCAAGTTTTGTTCTTATTCAATAAAGCCATCTCATCATCCATGGCCTCAATCTAGGAACCTACATCTTCCATATCCATCGCCTCTTTCACAAATCTAGGCTCATCAATGTTAGTAATCAAAGAAAAGGCACAACTAGAATCTAATATAGAATAACCAAACCTTTCTAGCTATTTTCTTACTCTCATGGATCTCCTCAAGGGCTAAGGTTGAGGTTGTCTTTCCTCTTCTTCTAAACTATCAGAGCTACTAGAGCTCTCCTCATCATTAGATCCAACATGGTCTTTTTGTTCAGTCTTCTCAAGGGTAGGAGGCAACTAAACAGTATCTTCTTTCTTCTCTTTTTCATCTAGTTTTAGCACAATAGGAGAAGATGTTAGCTCTCTAAAAATAACATTTCTTCTATATAACACCTTACTAGTTGCAAGGTCCCAAAGCTTGTATCCCTTCATACCAACACTATATCTAATGAAAATACATTTGACAGCTTTGTTTTCCAACTTAGATCTTTACTCCTTTGGAACATATGCATAAGCTTCCCAATAAAAAACATGAAGATTTCTAATTGAAGACTTCTTACGAGACCACACCTCCATGGGTATCTTACCAAAAAGGGCTAATGTAGGAGATATATTAACCAAATAGCAAGCAATGGCCACAACTTCAGCCCAAAACCTTTGTTCAAGACCAGCTCCACTAAGCATACTCCTAGCCTTCTCCATCAGTGTTCTATTCATTCTTTCTACAACTCCATTTTTTTGTGGGGTATAAGGAGTTTTCTTATGCCTCTTGATACCTCATTCTTTATAGAACTATTCAAACTCTACTAAGTAAAACTCACCACCATTGTCAATTCTCACACACTTAATCTTCTTACTATTTTGATTCTCTACAAGGGCTTTAAATTCCTTGAACCAACTAAAGACTTGTGTCTTACTTTTTAGGAAATAAATCCATGTCCTTCTACTATAATCATCTATGAAAGATACAAAAAATATAGACTTGGAGATTGAAGGAACTTTTGCATGACCAAATACATCAGAATGAATAAGATCCAAAACATTAGAAGATTTGTGAGAACTAGAGTAAAATTGAACACAATTTTGTTTACCATAGACACAATTTTCATAGAAGTCAAACTCAAGATCACAATCATTTAACCCCTCAATGAGGTTCTTATTTTTTAGGGTTTTGAGACCTTTCTCACCAATGTGGCCAAATCTAATATGCCACAACATTGTCTTTTCTGTTAGAATCTTGTCCTCCAATGTGTTTTCACCCTTAGGTACACATGTTGTACTACCATCAGAACCGATAACCACAGTCTTCTTTACTGCTCATTTAGAAGGTGGGGATGAAGTGATAGCTACTCTCTTCTTTGAAATAGAAGAACCATTGCACTAAGAAATGCATGCATCTAGCTGAAATAGAGTACCTCTCCTAGTACCCTTAGAAAGCACCATAGCTTCTCTTATCATCTTACATCCATATTTGGAAAAAACAACTTGCACATCTACATCATTCAACATGCTTATAGATAATAGGGTTTGTGCCAAACCAAGGATGTGCATTACCCTGTTGATCCGCTATACTCATCCATCAGGGAATCTGATAGTGACCTATCCTTGTCCAACTATCTTTAGGTGACAACCATCACCCAAATACACCTTTCCACCATCAAAAATGTCATACTTTGAGAACCAGCTTCAAGGAGAGGTCATGTGGAAAGAAGCACCCGAGTCTATCAACCACGCATTATAAGATGCATGTGCTACCAAGGCTACAAGGAAAGAATTGCCATCTTCTTGAGATTTTTTTGAACTTGAATTTGAGGCCTTCTTCTTCTTCTTTGGCTCTTTATAGTCTTTATGGAAGTGCCCAGTCTTATCAAAAATTCAACATTTTTCCTTGGACTTTCTAGGAGTTGTTGATTTTCCATGAGATTTGGATCTACCCTTTCCAAACTTGTTATCATTTTGCTTCCCTCTGTCGTTGGATCTACCATGAATAGCAAGAGCTTCCCTAGTCAAAACTGAAGACTTTCTCCATGTCTCCTTAGATAATAGCAAAAACACCACATCATCAATTTTGAAAGTGACTAAAGTACTTCCAAGAGCCATCACAAGATGGTCCCATGAATCCAGAAAGGAACATAATAGGGTCATACATCAATCCTCCTCTATCTTGACACCAGATGATGTCAACTATGCAATTAGTAAATTAAAAGCATTTAGATGATCTATAATAGATCCTTCTTCCTCCATTCTTAGAGAATACAAATTATTCCTCAAGAAAAAATTGTTCCCTAGTGATTTGGCCTAATACACAAACCCAACCCATGTCCACAAAGTGTTTGCGGTCTTCTCATCAAGAACATTCAAGAGAAATAAATTAGCTAGATAGAGTCTAATGAGACCCTTAGCTTTCTTGTCCTTGAGATCCCAATATGCTCAAGATATTTTTGTGGGTCTCACATCAAGTGAAGCCTCCTCCCATAGATCATGATCTTCAAGCAAGTCTTCCATCTTGAGTTTCCACAACTAAAAATTACTACAATTAAATTTCTCCACCTCCATTTTTTTTTATGATGAACTAGCCATCTCAATCTATAAATAAGATTCAGAATGCTTTGCAAAAAACTCTAACTCAACTTGAGATTAGCTCAAAAAACCCTACCCAACAACTAGGATCAAAAGTTGATCAAGCTCTAATACCACTTGTAAGGAAAATTAGCTATGGAAAAAACTTCCTACACTAATCCCTTAAGGAAATTATTGTACAAATTCCTATTAAATCCTTACAATTTCAAATTCAATATTATGTAAACAATAATATTGTAGTCAACCATGAATATAGAAAGCAAATAGAGAAAGAAAATACATAAACACAAAGATATACCGGTGGGGAGAAACCTTTCGGTAAGACAACCCCACCCCTCCAAAACCTGCATAATGTATTATCTTCAACACAAATGTTATAATGCACTTGCAATGCAAGTTCTTTTAGGATAGAAGACTCATCTAGAAGCAATCAGATATACACTTTTTCACTCTCTCCTATTTGCAACCCTAAAAACACTTATATCATGGGCTTTCCATTTTTATGGTCAAGATAATGTCAGGGAAATGTTAAATATTTCCCTTCATATCCTCCAATCCTCAAGTAAGTGAACATCTAAAATTGGATAAATAAACTACCAAAAATGTTGACCAGTTGAGCTGCCTCTTTTGAGAGCTTCTTGTTTTCCTTCCCCTTGAGTTTGAACACTAATTTGGCCAAAAAGGTATCTTGAACTCTCTTAAAACCTTTTGGATTTTTATCCTTCTATAATAAGGGGTAGTATTCATAAATGGGCATGTCCTAATTCCACACCTAGTGAGGTAGGCCTTTCCATTTTTCTTTCACGGGATAGAATGTAAAACATATATGATGATATATGAAATGCAGAGGTTGCACATACTTGAGAAAGCTCCTCTTACAATCATGTTTCTATAATGTCATCCCAATCAATAAACTTATCCTTTCCTAGAATAGTTTGGATGAAATAGTACATCCAATTTTCTCAATAGAAGTTATGAGAGTTTCCTTTCACTTTGTTCAGTAGGGTTATGATCTCTTTAATTTCAGGCATCATGTTTTCTTTGGTGAAAGGACATGGAAGATGGGAACTGTCTCTTTCAGGCTTGAGTAACCAACCCTTGGCAATTACATTATTATATTTGTTTGTATCACTAGTGAATTGGGAATAGGAAGATTTGACAGTTCAATCTTCATAAAACTCAAATGGGGGAATCCTCAACACGCCCATAACAAAAACTATGTTCACATATACCAAGACTTCACCACTGTATGTGTGGATACACCTTTCAGCAACATCATTCCTATCATGATACAGTAGAACCAGTTCTGGGCAAGGGATAGCATCAAGAAATCTAGAGACTTGCAACAACCAACCACTTGAGACCTTTTTAGATATTGACCCAAATTTTACATTAGAGAATCTAGCCACTAACTTGCCAATGTCCTCATTAGCCAGGAATGTATCTTCAATTTTGGGTAGAAAAGTACTTATGAGTGATGGTTTTTCTTTCTTAGGTAATTTAGGGGAAAAGAAATCCATGGAGGATTTGGGATTGACAGAAAGAAAGCAAAGAAAAGAACAACTAACAGAAAGAAGATGGAGGACTTACCATGTTGGATGTATAAGAATTGGTAATAACATGGCCTATTGCTATCTCCTTTTATCTCTAGAAAAAATAGAAAATTTTACCTTAAATAGCTAAGGAAATATTAAAAGAAAAGATTCTTTTAAGACATGCAACTTGGAGGGAAAAGCGTGTGGATGCAAAGACCATAATTAAAAAGACATGTTACTTTCCATCATTAATCATTCCTTCAATTTTGCACATTTTGAAGCATACTTTGTCATCATTACCATCAAGTACTAATAAATGTGTATCTTTCCCACAAGCCTTAGAAAGAAAAGGGAAATCCTCTATATTGCCACTTGCTTAGACACATGTCTCTAGAACCAAGAGCCTCTCCGCTTGTGAACTATGAAAAATTGAACTACCTAGTAATAGTTCAATGTTCAAGTTTGTGGCCCTTAAAATATTGGAACTGATGCTAATAAAAAGACATAACTCTATTAGGTGAACTACTAAACTTGAACGCAAAGTGTTCAAAATTCAATTTCAATAATGAGTGACAATTTCCTATGATTGACAATTTAGCTTAAGTCTAGACCGACCCGACACTTTGTACCCATGAATCGATAAACTATGAACCTTTGAACACATTGTGTTCAAAGTTCATGTTCAACTTGAGGTTCATGCTAATGATGAAATATTTTAAAATGAAGGGGTTTGAAGAATCTGAACTAATGAATAGCTTGACTTCTAGGTTCACGCTGGAGACTTTTTACAAAAAGATGTGATATGGCTAATACGTGGGTAACAAGTAGAATGTCTTGTTTTGAAACCTACTTTTCCCTTTTCTCTTTTTCCTTGCATTTCTGCCCATTTGCTGATCTTGTGTTCCACCATGCTCCCAAAAAAATTATGAATAGTGGGTTGACAATTATAGTGTGATAATTAGATGGGTTGTTAATATCCCCACTCTTAAATTAAGGTATAACCAAACTTGTGGAAAAATCATCCGAAAAGCCATCCCAAATGACCATGTTGAAGGATCCCCTTTATGTGAGGAGTTAGGAGATCAACTCCACATTTCAAAAATTTAGCTTGCAGCCCCTCTATGTCACTTTCCTTGCCACTTTCTAACTTCCTTATTCCAAGTTTGATGTCCTCTACTATGAAGAGATTAGAAGAAGAGGTCACCATGGGAGGTGGTTCTTTCTCCTCAATGTGCTCATAAAGTAACTTCACTTATTCTAGCAAATGGGTAGCAATGATATTGTTTTTTTTTTGTTCTTTCCTTTGCTGCATATCTTTCGAAAAGTCTTTGGGATTGTGCTTGCTTAGGGCTAATAACTCCTCTTGTCTTGCATTTACATAATCTCTTTTGCTTGACTCAACCAACCTCGTATATTTCTTCTTGTTCTCTTTGTTTGTATACTTGACTTTCAAAGATCTCTTGGCTGCCTTGCACTCCTCATCATACCATAGGTTAGCAAGAAAAGTATTTGTAGTCCTCTTTTTATTGTGAGATCTTTTACATTCTTTTAGTGCTTTATGAAGAATAGGGATAATCAAGTTGTGTACATGTTCTAGATCAATGTTGATCTGTTCATCTGTGATATTTGTGTTTGTCTCAAGAAATTTTCGTTTGAGAGCAACCTTGAATATGTCCTTTTTTGCTTGATTTATGAGTATTCTCGCACTACTAGTGGATGCTTTTTCCATGTAGAAGTCATGTTCATTATGTAGGTTATATGGGACCAAGTCCAAATTAAAATAAAGAGGCATGTGATCAAATTTCATTTCAATAGAAGCTCCCCCAACATTGAAATCTATCACTCTAGGAATCCAATAGTGAGAACAAATCACATAGTCCACCATGCTCTATCCATTCTATATTTTCCATGTGATATCCATGTATGTTGGCCAGTTTCTCATGCCATTGCAAATAACCATGTCAAAAAGACTACACATAACCAAAATTTCTGCCTCAAAATGTGAAATACCCCCTTTGTTGTCTTGAGAGGTTCTCTTCCAAGAGTAGTCATCATTTTCTTCTAACCATAAAGGGTTATCCTCCCCTTCATTTATGTTCAATTGCAATGATTAATTATGGGTTGACCTAGCATTAAAGTCTCTGACAAGCATAATTGCCCCTAAGTTGTTGAACAGAGATATGTTTCATTTTTTAATGAAGAAAATGGGTTTTTGTTGTCCAAGTTTTGTTTCTTGTATAGTTTAGAGTTCTTTGGAGAAAAATAGTGCAAGCAACCAAACTGAAAATAGTTTCACCTATAGAGACTTGCAACCATATGTATTGTTTGTTTGGGTCTACTTTAAAAAAATTTACAAATTTGTCCCACTTCTCCTTGATAAGCACTTTAATTCTCCCATGACATTTCTATGTATCCTTCCCTTTGTTCCAAACTAAAAACTTCTCATAACCTTTGAAATCTGGGATCATGCACCCTTCATGCTTGTGTGTCTCAACTAGGATGATAATATCTTTCCCCTTTGCTATAGGACCTAGCCTAGGACCTCTTCTCCATGGATAACCTCTACAATTCCAACTTACTGCACTTAAGTGATCCTGTGAGGGACCATATTCCTATTTCTTATTGAGAGATGTTCACTAATTTGGGCTTTCCCATTTTTCAACAAAGCCCACTTTCCCGCACTTTTGGTTGCCTTTACTTTGTCCCAATCCATCCTTTGTTCCTCTTGTTGAGAAAAATTTAGATCTTCATCTAAATAAATATGAGTTCCTCTAAGCAGCCCCCTATTCCTAAGGAAGAAATTTTTATCCTCTAGATTTTTTTAAACAACTCTTACATGCCTATCTCTTCCTCTGCCCACCTTTTTACCTATCTTTCTTTCTTATTGAATATCACCTGTATATTTCAACATATCAGTAAGAAACTCTCTTACTAGTATATCAATCCTTTCCCTTTCTCCAAAGTCTTTCAAGCCTCTAATGATGATATTTGGAACCTTGTCTCATTTGTTCTATTCATCCCCTATCTGAAAGTTGATTTGTTGCTCAATGATGTCCTTTCGTTTACTTGTTGAGCTACCTACAACTTGCAGAGACCACGATTTAACCTCTTCAATCCTTTCCTTTAATTGAGATTCTTTGAATTCTATATATGCTGAGGTTGATTGGATTTCCTCCAATTGGGTGGTGCTCACCTCTTTCACAATTTTCTTTTCTTTATTCCATGTTACCCTCCATAGTGTCATTTGTTGTTTTAATATTTCTAGTTCTTGTTGTCCAATATCTATTTTGGATTGCATGATCGAGATTTGTTCTTTAAGGATTTTCTTTTATCGTTCTATTTTTCTTTTGTATTCAATTGCTTCAAGCACTTTGGTCTCTTCTTACCAATTCCTTGTTTCTATAGTTTCCATCCTTCTTTTTAAGTCCATAAGCTCTTCAACATATAAATATGAAGACCACAAGAGTGGTGTTTTATCGGGCTGTAATAGATATCCTCATCTTGTTTACCTTCAATGTTGTCTCCTTTGCTTGTTGTGCTAGTTTCAACTTGAATCGTGTTTAATGTGGTGTTCTTGCTTGATTCTACCTTTTTCTGCAGTCCTATTTCATTTTGTTCTTATGTGTCTTGCTTCATATTAACTTGGTATGTTTTGTCAGATATTTTGTTGATTCTTGGTAATATCATAGCTAAATGATTTGTATTTGTTTGTCTTCCCTTCTACATCTATCTATGTTGTAGGATACTTTTGTATTGTTTTGCATTTACCAATATTAGTTTTTCACCTATATTACATGCCTAATTTAAGAAGTCTATCATAACAAATTGGTAAACCTTAGTTAGACTTTCTACTATAGTTAAGAACTGAGGTGTTGAAGGACCTCTTGCTCTCTGATTCCAACCTCTGTGGTTAAGAGAAATCTTATGACAGGGAAATTTTACTTTATTTAAAGAAAACTTTTATTTTGTTTAAAGCATAGCTACAGTAAAATATTTTATTATTATTTGAATATTTAAAATGATAGGTTTAAATTTTTTTAATGTTATTTTAAATATTTAAATAAAAATTTTAAACTATTTTTTTTTTACTACTATTTAGAATCATATGAAGATATTTCATTTAGTTTTAATAATTTATTTAGGTCTTATTTAGATTTATTGCTATATAATATTAAATAAGTAAAACTTTAAGTATAGCTTTTAAAATAAAATATAATTTTATGAACTTTTTAAAATATATTTAGATATTATTTCTTAAATTTTCCATTTCCACTTAAAAATAATGTAATGCATTGTAATTTTAATAATATAGTTATTTCAATATAACCAAAATCATTACAAAATGTAAATATTAGTATAGAAATTTTTGGCTAAATAAAAATAATAATAATGACTAGATTTTAGATTTTTATTTTTTCAATGTAATGATGACTTTTCAATATTTTCTAATTACTTTATTTAATTTTTTATTTTAAAATAATTGAATATACAATATTATAATGCATCATTTAAATATTAATTGTGCATTATCTATTTCAAATAACTAAATAATTTTTTTAAAATAATTATTTAGTTCTAAACAATTTTCAAAAAGAAAAATAATTAGTTTTAAATTATTTTAGTATTATTTTTAAATACATAGTAGTTATTTTAGTATTTTCCCCATTTATAATTATCTAAAATTAAAGAATTGTTTTTTACATCATTCTAAATATTCAAATAGAAAAATATTATATAATTTAAACATTGCAATAAACCTTAAAATATAAAACAAGAGTTTGATTTTTTTTTAAAGAATTAAAGAATTCATAAATCATTATAAAACTAAGATTCTAATTGCACGCATTGTCTACACATGTAGTGTTGTAATGTATTTTATTATTTATAACAATTCTGAAATTCAAAAATAATAATGAAGAAAAAATATTAATGTATGGCATGCTTCCTTTTGTATTCAACTAAAATAGCAATTGATTACAAAGACTTTCATATGGTCAATTGATTACAAAAGTGACTAACATTAATTTTCAAACTCGTTCACTTATTCTTCATCCAATATTAATTTCACACTCAATCTACTTATTTCCTACACTTAACTCATCCCCCACTCTCTTCAGCTACATTTTTATTTTGTCTAAACTAAAAATACAAATGGAAGGAACTTTTACCCTCGCATCTCTTGTTTATATACTATTTTTATTTCTCATGTTGGTTTAGTTGCAATCGACATAATCATTTTTTATAAGAATGCATAGGTAGACGTACTTGCATACTAGACTTGAAGCAAGGGTTTAGGAAAATCTAGTGTCATTCTTGTGAAATACAATTAAGCATTTCATATTTATTTATCTCTAGTATGGAATTGAGCTCTTATGTGTTTCTGTTCTACTACAATAAATCCAACATCTTACTATTATGATATTTTATTTTTTCAATGGATCGGCTTATGGGTATATGCTTATTTTAATGAAAACCACCAACCATGTGTTGAGATAATGGGTGTTGCACACATTGCATAATATTGTTATATTGTATTATTTTATTTTATTATGTAATGTTGCACCTAGATGGATGTGCAACATGTAAAGATTCCCATGGGATATATTTGATGAGTTGTATTGTAACATTGTGATAATATTTCATGTAATTATTTAATATTGGAGAAAATAATTAAATTTTCAATATTAAATGTGGGGTCAATAGGTTAGGTAGCACATGGTTTTAGAAAACTGTTTATGTAATACCATTTGGTGGTTTTGTGGGACTTGCTACTATATAAGAAGCCAGAAGGGTAATTTTTGTATGTGAGAAGAAGAAGACAAAAGGGAAAGAGTTGAGCGGGACAAGGCTTGACAGGTTAGTCAAGGGAGCATTTGTGAATGTTGGAAGCATGACATGGGATGTGTGGATTCATGCTTATTCACATGGATTATTTGGTTGTGGCTATGGCTTTAAAGGCTTCCATGGTTGTATTGCAATGGTGGTTTTGTTGAATAATACATGGTGATGGATGATGTTGGAAGTTGGGTTTTTTCCCTCGACAAGGGTTTCCTAGGGCATATCTTGTGTCACATTTTTTGTGGGTATGTTGTCTATTCTCTTGCATGTGGATTTTAATTGCATATTTGTTTCAGATCATTATGGGTTATGTGGAAATGATTATATTCTTTGTTGCAAGTTTTCTTACAAGTGGTATCAGAGCTATGGTTTTATTATTGTAACCCTAGATTGAATCCATGAGAATGCATGAGAGGATAAAAGAAAGGGCAAGATATATGAGTTGTTTATTGTAGATTTGGCATTTTTGGGTTTGTTGTTATGATAGGATATTGGTAGATTTTGGGCATGTGAAATTTTTTGGACAAAAGGGTTTTTTTTAGATGTTTCATTTAAATGAGGGTTTTAGGGGGAGCTTGCAAAAATGACCTCTTGGGTTAAAAAAAAGCTCACCATTGGATCTGGGTGCATGTTTCCATAAATTTTGATATATAATATGCCTTGGTCTAGCCATGTTTAGAAGAAATGAAAGAGATTTTTAGTTTAAGCCCATGATGGCCATCAAATTTAATCTCATCAAAATTTTTGTCACAAAAAAAAAAAACACAATGAAAATGGTAAAAAGACAGTCTTAGTAAAATGACCATAACTTTCTCTCAGGATATCAAACTTCAGACTTCTTACAAGCATTGGAAAGCTAATTTAGAGAACTACAACTTGGTGTAAGTTTGGTTATGTGGTTTTGACATTTTGTTAGGTTTTAAGAGCCCAAAATTTAGATGTTGTTTATTTTGAGCACAGATTTGGGCATACGGAGTTGGATTTTGAACTTTGAGTAGTCAATGGAAAGCTCTTGGAGAGCTCTACACATTGGTTCAAATTTGGTGCAGGTCTGGCATGGTTTATTTAGTGATATATTAATCTGAATAGTTTATGATAAATATTGAATGTGGTAACAATGTGAGTGTATGACATTTGTATATTTGGAGATTTAAGATTTGATGTCATTTTATACTCAATTCATATTTCAAATTGGTCTCATGATGATATGGTTATCAGTGTTTGGTTTAGACATGTATGATGACTTGTTGGGTCTACAAGTTGTACAGTGTTGTAAGTGGTCCATACTTATAGATTGCATTTATAACTTGGTTATGGGTTGTCTATGTCTATTGATATTTCATTATTGATGCATATTCATATTTGTGGCTTGGATTTGGGTTGTCTATGCCCTAAGTCACATGATTTGTTGATTTTTCTTCATGTAGAAGGGATGAGATGTGCTTACCAGGTACAATCATGGTGGAGAATTTTGGTTGACTATTTTATACTAACAAGTTGGACATATTAAGGGTCAGATGCTCGGTTCATGGATGTGATCATGGTGTCATGGATTTTGTAATGACATGATTGGCTATGTAGGTACATCCTTGATGTTCATTGGTTTAGATTCCTAATTTGGTTATGGTGAAATATCTTCTTGGTTGAGGATCATGGTTATTTGGTTTCTTTTGAGGAGCTCATGATGTGCACTTTGGGTTCTTTGATGGTTTGATGCCTTGGTTGATTCTTATGATTATAGGATAGTTTTTTCATCATGTGTCATGGATATCTTGGATAGACAGTGTAGTGGGAGCTTGTGATAGTAATGTGGTGATAGTGTAGGATTACTTCCTAGTTTGGTTTGTATTTTCTTGGTCTGGAGATCTTGGTTTCACTTGGTATTGACACTTTGATTGTGTGAATATAGACCTGGAGGATCTTTATTTAAGAGATGGATTTTATGATGCTATAGGTGACTTGGTACCATGCTTGAGTGGGAGTTTTTTAGCATTGATATATTTATTGAGTGTTTGTAGATGTAGGAGGTTTGTCTCAGATCCTACTATTGCATAAGCATCTTTGACATTTGCATGATGCATTTGTTATCTTCATGGTGTGTGAACATGGTTAGATCTTGAGGACTCAAAAGGTTCTTAGTTATCTTCATGGTGTGTGGAGATGGTTCTTCATGGTATGTAGAGATTTTTTTTCTTCATGGTGTGTGGAGATGGTTGCATCTTGAGGACTTATGGGGTTCTTGGTAAAGATGTGATTTGTGCTTTCATCTGACATGTTATCCTTGGTGTTAGGATGGTTTCATTTTTATGTCATGATATACTCTTGATATGCATTTAGAGTTTTGACATGTTATAGTATATTCATATGGAGCATGTTATCTCTTTGGTTGAGATGGTTTAGATCGTGTTGTCATGTTTATCTTCCTAAGGCCATGGTTGGAACTTTGACATTGATCTTGATTTAGTTTCTTGGTATTGAGTACATTGATCATTTGCTGAATAATTCATGATATTGATATGTTGCATTTGAAGTTGGCATGGATTGATTGGTTACAGGTGCTCATGGATAGTTAGAGATGTTGGTGATGCTAATTTCTCTTGGATTATAGAATTATTTGTTGGAATAACTATTTAGTTTCAGCAAGAAGTCTGAGGGGAATTCACTTGATATGGACTTGAGAGAACATTGTTTTTAGATGAGTCTTGGTTGGAGACATGGATATCTTGATGAGCATTCTCATTCCCCACTCTTGGTCTACTTGGCAGTTTGCTACTTGAGAGGTATAGCTCATTGTTTCTCTTAGGTGCATTATATTTATTCTTGTCTTTCATGGATATGGATCTTGAGCTATAGTACATGAGTAAATTTTGGAGGGTTCATTTGAGAGATGGTTTAGCATTGGTTATCTCCATTTTCATATGTTGTTATGCTGGTTGAGTTTGGGAGATGGTTTTATATTGGACATATTCCTCAGTTTAGGAATGGTTTATGAGTTTGATTTCCTTGTGAGAGACTTACATCCATGATTAGTTATATGGTATGGTTTGGGTGTTGTTGAGGCTTCTTGTTGGGTTTTGTGGAGGAGATCATACTTGCACAGTTTACATCTAGAGGTGTGTGTAGAAGGACATGATACAAGTTATGATTTGCATGGTTTCTCTTTAGTCTTGGTTATCTTCCTAAATGTTTGGTTTTTCTTACATTGGATTTGAGATTGGTTGGAGATTGTGATCACTAGTTTGTGCTCATGTATGTCATGTGAGAGATGACATGGTTATTCCCTTATCTCCTTCATCTATTGATTGTGGAGAGCTTGGAAGACTGTTGAATTTTTTTGTTATGAGAGTTATTCTTGCAAGATATTGGTTTGTGTTGTAGATGTCCTCGAGACTACATTGATTCACTTCTTTGAGATATTGTGAGTGGATTGGTTATAGATTTGACATTATCTTTTTGTAGTGGGAGCCTCTTGGTATAGATAAGGTAGGTATTGCTCTTGAGGCTTATGATTGTAGGTTACAGATTGGATATGTTGATTTTGTGAGATTCACTTAGTATACCTTTGGAGGTATAGATAGTTGGATGGGTTTGGCACTTGTTGTGGGTGTTATTTCAACTATGGATATTTTGACAACTACGGATACATGTGATTACCTTTGGATCAAGTTTTTGTGCTTGGCATTTGAGTTGGTACAGGATTTTATGATCTTCTAATGCGATAGGTTAGGTGGCATTCTCTTTGGATGGCTTCTATGTATGTCTAGTAGCAGTAGCATAATAGGAGGTAAGATCATTCATGTTTGAGATGCTAGATACTTTGATTTTTTTGTAGGTGCCATAATGAAGCACATGGTGTACTTTGATCGATGATGGTGGATGTGCTAGGAGGGATTGTTACCTTGTTCATTTATGTGGCTACAGATTGACCCTATGCAATGTATACAACAAGTGGGAGATTTTTGAGATAATGGGTGTTGCACACATTGCATAATATTGTTATATTGTATTGTTTTATTTTATTATGTAATGTTGCACCTAGATGGACATGCAACATGTAAAGATTCCCATGGGATATACTTGATGAGTTGTATTGTAACATTGTGATAATATTTCATGTAATTATTTAATATTGGAAAAAATAATTAAATTTCCAATATTAAATGTGGGGTCAATGGGTTAGGTAACATATGGTTTTAGCACACGGTTTATGTAATACCACTTGGTGGTTTTGTGGGACTTGCTACTATATAAGTAGCCACAAGGGTAGTTGTTGTATGTGAGAAGAATAAGACAAAAGGGAAAGAGTCGAACGTGACAAGGCTTGACAGGTTAGCCAAGGGAGCATTTGTGAAGGTTGGAAATGGGATGTGCGAATTCATGCTTGTTCACATGGATTGCTTGGTTGTGGCTATGGATTTAAAGGCTTCCATGGTTGTATTTCAATGATGTTTTTGCTAAATAATACATGGTGATGGATGCTTTTGGAGGCTGGGTTTTTCCCCTCAATGAGGGTTTCCCAGGGTATATCTTGTGTCACAATTTTTGTGGGTATGTTGTCTATTCTCTTGCATGTGGATTTTAATTGCATATTTGTTTTAGATCTTTATGGGTTATGTGGAAATGGTTATATTCTTTGCTACAAGTTTCCTTACACCATGCGTATTTATAAGATTGAATCATATAAAATGTTATTAGCTTGGTAGCTTGCTATGGATATATCAGCTTCCTTCGGGTTTAAATTTTTCTCTAGCATTATAATAATATTATTATTACTATATGTTTTATAAATAATTACTAAATTTATATTCAATGATTTAGCACCTAATTTCTAGAGGATTTTACTACTAAAATTTAAGAGGGTACGAATGGAAGATTGCCAACCTGTGTATGCAACTTTCAATCATAAATGTACATATATTTAACCAAGTGCTTCTATGAACTAGGAATCAATATAATATCATTGTTTCTTATTCTTTTCTTTTGAAAGGAATTTATTGAACATATTAAAAATTGATTTAGACCATATTTGTAATACCACTTCATTAACAATATTTGATAACTATATCACAAGACTATTTTTACATATTTCCACAAATTTGTAAATATAATTTTTTAATTTATTTTTAAACATAAAAGGAAATACCACAAAGTGGGATACTCTCCCATGAACTTTACATTATAAGGTATCAAAACATCTTGTATCCAAATAACCACATGAACCCCTTTTTTTCTTTTCCTCAAGGTTGGGTTACAAAAAGGTAAACAACAAAAAATATAACTTGCCATAGAAAACTTCACCTCTCATCCTAGGCCTTTACAAGCTCACTCCCGAGCTAGGAGAACTAGATACCAAACTAGGTGTTACACACATTACACCAAATACATAATAAACGAAGAATCCACGAACACAAAACTTGAAACTCCCCCCTTTTTTCCAAGCTTCACAAAAACCTTAAATGGTCTAAATGGGGGTGAAGATGGGCATCTCATTAAGAAAAATTCCAACAAAATATAAAGAAGTAACTTGCCTTCACAAAGAAATAATATCACATTGTTATTATGTGTGTGTGTGTGTGTGTATATAATATGTTTATCACACAGAAAGCCCAAAACCCTTATGACCCCCAATAAGGCTTGCTATCCATAACTCCCCTTATGCCCCCCATTTACAAAGTGGCACAAAGAGCCCATAACATCCTTGCTACACCCCTCTACTCCTTGAGGAGACACTCTACACTCTAATGGAGTCACGACCCTTCACCCCAACGTTATCTCAACCTCCAAAGAAAGAAATGGGTCTTGAAACTCCCTTAAAACTTCATAATACAACACTAAAGATAAATCAAAACAAGAAGACCAATACACATACAAATCCATCGAACACTACAAATCTTTTAAGGAAACAAAACATATACAAATATCTTTCCACTAACATATTATCAACAAGGAACATAATTTACTTACAAGGTGAAAGGACCAACTTTGATCCAATTGTGGCAAGGGAAGTTGATGAAGAGCCTACTTTGAATCCTAAAAAAAAATCAGCAACTTCTGGAATGTCTCCAAAATTAGAGAGTGGGTGAACACTTAGCCAACAATAGAGGAACCCTCTAAAAAGGCTTCACACATCTCCCACAACTCTCTTGGGAAAATTATGAGCTATCATTGGTCCCTATACCCAACCCCTTGTAGGTTTCTATTTTTAGCAACTTAAAAAGTGTCATAGGAAAATGTAAAATCAGGTCATGCTTCTAAACATTGATCCCCCCCCCCCAAACAACTTGAAAACTCTACTTTTGGGAGGCCTCCCAAGTCAACTATGAGTTATCCTAGGGCTAGAAATGACCCTTACCCATAGGTATATCGAGTGGTCTTATTAAAAGTGGCCTAAACTTAACCCTAGGTGTTCATTTAACCACTCAAAACCCCACCTAAATTTTTCATATGGGTTCCAAGTGATTTGACCCAACATAAGGATCTCTAAGCAAGTGGTTCACATGGGGATTCCAAAAGGGTATTGTTGTCAAGGTAGGTTGCACATATTTCTAGGTGGATTTTCATTACCATGTTGAATATATATACAAGACATGTGTCAAGTGCCATCACAACACACATGGAAATTCCACAAAGAATTTACACATTTACAATTTACAAAAATCTATTAAACACACATGAGAAAAAATATATTTGCATACGAGGTTGTGTCTCTTCATTAAACAAAATCTTGGCTTATTGTTTCACATATGTTTGGTCCTAGTTCTTTGAATTTAATTTTATGGACTTTCTTGAACATCTTAATTCAAATATCAGTAGTCCAAGAAATCTCTCTCTCTCTCTCTCTCTCTCTCTCTCTCTCTCTCTCTCTCTCTCTCTCTCTCACACACACACACACACACACACACACACACACACAGAATGCGAAAATTGCACCATTTACATAATTCAAGTCCCCATTATACCAATTCAATTCAACTCATTATTTCCACTTTATGAAATTCCATATAAATGACTCCATTAAAACTGTAATTACATCACATTAGCTTAATTCAAAATATTTAGAATCATCCCATATAGAAAATATTCATCACAACATTTTATCCTTTCAATTCAATTCACCATTTTCCAACGTATAAAATACAACATGCATGATTGATACTAAAACCATAATGAAATCACTAAACATTAAATTACCATCATGAGATAAAGCACAATAGGATAAGGCGCATAATCCATAAAATCACTTAAGTTGGCTAGTTAGCGTAAGTTTGCTAATCAATCGTCAAATAAAAGCATTACATCCTATGTTGTCAATATAGTCCATATAATAAGACATTAATATAGTAATTTAACATCTCATTGTGTATGTTACTACTACGTTGATTCACTTGACAAATTTAACGTCATACATTAACTCTACCATGTAAATGCTTCTTAAAGTAATATTATTTTCATCTACAATTACTAATGATCTACTCAAGATGGTGGAAGCTACATTATTCTACCATAATAACCACTTGGGTTAATTATCCTTGATAAAGCATATAATACCCTAAAGCCATCCTCCTAGGTTATGAACCAATACAATATCATATCAAAATTTTGATCATTAATGTCTACACATATAAATCTAATATAACCAACTAGGATATCTTTAATGAAATGGGTGTAAATCTATATCAGACTTGAATAGGATCTCATCATACATCAACTGATGTTAGCATCCATTCATGAAATGTATTTACATCAAAATATCGCATGGAGAAGCAAGGCATGATTCACACCTCATTTCTGATAGAAGGTCTTTTTTAACCTTCCCAACCCTCTATCATGGGACATGTTCATAAAGATAGGGACTTATTAGGTGCATAAGAGGAGGGGTCTTACATCTAGGCACTAATTCCCATCTATTATTATTTTCAATCTGATTAAGTTCTTCTTTCATAACTTCAATCCATGATTCATCTTTACATGCTTCATCAATTCTCTAAGGTTCAATATGTGAAATCAAACAAATTTCATCTCTTATATTTCTTCTTGTCAATACTCCTATACTTGCACCAATAATCCAATCATCGATATTTTTTCTTGCAACATACTTAGGTGCTATTTGTTCTTCTCTAGGTTCTTCAATATGTACTTGAATTCCATCATCAATCTTGAAGAATAACTCATGTTCTACATTATGATTTAGTACTAGTCTTAGGCTTGTGCTAGCTTGATTCAAATCATCATTAGAATCATACTCAAAGGTTCTTTTATGTACCTAAAATCTCTCATAAATTTTGACATTTGCACTTTCAAAAACTTTCTTTAGTCTCAAATTATAACATCTATAAGCCTTACTCTTGGTTGAATATCCAAGAAATATACCTTCTTCACTTCTGGGATTGATTTCCCTATTTCATCTTCTCTTTTGATATAACTTTTTCTTCCAAAGATCTTGAAATATTAAAAAATAGGTGTATGATCAAACCAAATCTTATAATGTGTTTTATGTGTTCCTAGCTTGATCTAATTTGTGTTCATTGTGTATACTCCAACATCAATTTCCTCTCTCCGATATACATGTGATACCTTACCTTCAAGTAACATCACTCTTTTTAATTCACTAATTGTTATGTTGCTTCCAATCTTTAGAATTTGAATGTCATCCATTTAGATGTGGGAAATGCTTTAATACTGGGCATGTTGCAACAAAGTGTAAGGTTGAAAAAATCAAATCTAGGAATCCCTCCTCTTGGTGGAAGGGTGCTATGTTGCAACATTACATGGTGGTTAAGAAGCTTGCATTGGATGGAAACGTCCCCTCAGATGATACTAGTGTTTCTTAGCACCAAGTTGTTGCAACTAATGTTGGTTGTGGTTACTTGTCTATTGTTGATGCAGGCCCTACTGGTGTTTCAATTGTTGTTGATCCTAAATAGATTTTGATTGTTGATGTCGGCTTTGCCTAGCATGGTGCTGATGAGTTTGTTGTTGAGTTTGAATGGAAAAATTTCTAATATTGGCCCTGCCAAAATTGGCTTTGTGGAGGGTGGACCTATTGTTGAGGCTCTTGCTATTGTTAACACCATCATTAGTGGTGTTGTCTTTGTTGGATCGCAGTTTTTGGTTGATTCGCAATCCTAGCAATATGTGGCTATTAGGATTAAAGAGGGATGGATTACAATTAAAGGAAATTTTTCAAAAAAAATTCCCTCTCATGCTTCCCCTAATTCCCACATGTTAGGGATTAAGGGAAAATCTTAATTCTGGTGTTTGTTTCACTTTGTAGTGTGATCAGATTATTGTGGACTTATCTTTTCTTTCATCACTAGTTTGTCTTGGTGGGGGTTTTGTGATGTTTGGAACACTTGCTTTGTATTCAGGTTTCAGGGCCCCTTCAAAACATGTTTTCTTACTTAAAGCATGTTATGCTTCTTCTCTCTTCTACACAATTATGTTGTGGTGTCTTAGCTTTTCAAGTCTATCCGGGAATACCATTTTCATCACAAAATGCATTGAACTAAGAAGTAAACTCTCCACCTCTATCAATTCTCTAACATTTTTTCCTCGATCTTGATTCATTCTCAACTTTTTATCAACTTTTTATTTAAAGGTCCTGAACTTATCAAATGCTTCAAAATTTTCTCTCAAGAAAGAAACCCACATCATCCTAGTAAAATCGTCAATAAACGAAACAAAGTACCACTCACCGTATAATGTTGTTGTCTTTGTAGGTCCACATAAATTTATGTGAACAATCTCTAACTTTTTTGAAGTAGTAAATGCTTTCTCTAAAATATACTCCTTTTATGTTTAGACATTACAGATCCCTTATATGTCACATTATCAGATTTCACAATCTTAGATAGATCTCTAATTGCATTAGAATTGCTCACCTTCATTAGATTATCAAATTATATATGATAAAATCTTCTCTGCCATAGCCAACTATCATCAACTTTTACAACAAGACAATTAATCTCAATGGGATTCAACTGAAATACATTACCTCTAGTCTTTGTACCTGTGGAAATCTCGTTTTCATGTTTATCCTTAATTGAACATTTCTTATCATAAAGTTGTACATGATAACCTTTATCAACTAGTTGTCCAACACTCAACAAGTTATGTTTAAATCCATTAACAAAATATACATCTTTAGTGTTAATCTTATCATCAAGAGTAATAGAGTATTTTCCTTTTATAGGACAAGGTGTATATTTACCAACTCTAACAACACCATCATAGCTCTTGAATTCACCAAACTTATCTATGTCACTTGTCATTTAATGTGAACAACCACTATCTATAATCCAATCTATTATCTTTTTCTCAACATTTGAAGTAAGTGTTTTTTTCTTCTTTGATGGGAATTTCTTCCTTAATAGAAACAAATCCAATTTCATCTTCATCATCATTATGTATAAAATTGATATCTTTGACTTCAACTTCTTTCTCACTAACATGCATACATTCTTTAGGAATTTCTTATTTGTAAGATCTAGGTTTCACCTTAGATTATCTTGTAGGACATCTAGAAGAAAAATGACTAATCTTCTTATAGTGTCAACAAAAAAAAGTTAATTTGTTCTTGAAGACACCATTACCTTTAGGCTCTCTTCTTGTGACCAATGCGTTAAATTCTTTCATCTTTCTTTCTTCTTCTTGAACATCTCCCAATCACTTGCATAATCTTCAAAGCTTCTGCTACTTGTGCGTGCACTGTCTCTAAAAACAGTTTCAACTCTAGGTAGAACATCTTTCAAATTTATTAGTTTCAAAAGCTTGCAATTTACACATCAATGTTTCTCTATTAAAACCTTTGATAAGAGAAATAACTTCTTCAATTGATTTTATCTTGTTCTCATAGATTGGTGTTAAGGATATGAGAATCTTTTGACAAACCTCATCTTTTGATATGGCTCCACCTGAACTTTTTTTATTCTTGTAGTAATTTCAGTAATCATTTGTACATATGCTCTAACATTATCATCTTCTTGCATTCTCTGGCTTAGTTTTTCAATTCTAAAACTTTTCTTTCTTTGTGTTCATCTCCTTCATATAAATGCTCTAACTTAATCTAAATATCATGTGTTAGGTGAAGTTCATTTACATTAATGAATTTTGATTCGGATAGTGTGCTAATCAATGTTTCTTTTGCAATGTTGCACTAGAACACCTTTTGTTAGAAGTGTTTAGACTAACTAGGGGGGGTGTGAATTAGTTACTGAAGGTCTATATGTACCACTTAAACAATTAATCATTAAACACTTCCACTATTCTGCTTATCCTTTTGTTGCTCAGTCTCTATTGTAAAACTGTCATAAACTTAACTTACATTGCATAATGAAAACATTCACCACAGTTTGACACTAGGATTTTACGTGGAAACCCAATTTGGGAAAAACCACTAGCAACATGTCACTCTTTTTCACACTTTTGAAGTGAGCTCTGTTAGGAGCCAACCCTCTTATAGGTTACAATACACATTGTTAAATGTGACCTGGTTAGAGGATTTAATCACCTTATTAGGAGTGGCCTTGTAAGAGGACTTTGATCATTCCATTTAGAATGTCACCCAGTTAAAGGATTTAGATAGATTGTTAAGTATTCAAATGATTGTTAGGTCAACCTCTGTAAAAATGATTTCAATATGAAGTGTTTGCAATGATAAGAAAGCAAACAATAGGTTTGATCTATGTGAATACAACTCACTTTTGCAAGTTTGGATCTCTGTTCAGTCCTTTTGTTGGGTCACTGAGAAGTCTTCCATTGTAATCTCTAATCTTGATCTGCTTGGTCACCCTTTAAGAAATCAGTCCACTCTTCTCATCAACACTTAAGCCTTTTGATATGATTCTCTTATCAACACCAACATCATATCTGCAAGCTTTCTCCTTTAGCTTTGCATTCACACTCTTGTGTGTTTCTGATCAACCTTGATCTGTATGCAAACTCTCTCATACACATTGGCTGGGCTCGGCTAGGCTTGACTGGACACGACACCAAAAGTTTGGTTATGTATCTCTTTAAATAGGCAATTCCTTCTTTACCGTTTTCTGCATCTAGAATAGATCTTAGGGTTTACGATCAAATTCAACTTGACTAAATGTATCTATCCATCTTCTTGATCATCCTCTAAAAACTTCTCTATAATCTGTTTGTTAGGTCTTTACCTAATCACCTCCTTGAATTTAACGATCCAACTCATCAATCTTATCTTCAACACATTTTACAGCTCCTAAGAAATCAATTGAGTCGGCTTGATCTTATGATTTCTTTGAATTTGATCTTTTACTGTCACTCAACAATCTCTAAAATTCTGATACTTAGATAATACTGAAATACTCAGTCACTGTAAAGCTTTCTGGCTTGGCATCAACTAACATCCACAGTTGATGCTAATGCTCGGTCAACACTAGATTTTTTCGGCACTAACTATAGCTCGGTTCACACTAGCATTACTCGACACTCCTTAGTAATTTATTCTTTTTCTCGGCTTAGCTTAGCTTTCTTGACATAAACAATTACTTTGTTTTATCAAAGTTTATCCAATCAAATGTACATTGTAACTTCCTTTTCATAACTTCAACCTTTCCTCTAGGTGCTATAGTTATGAATAACTTCTCAAATCCTCTTCATCAATCAAGTAGACATGATATTTAGATTGGGTAACAATATGTCTCATCCATAGATTTGATATCAATGATAAAACAACAATTGTTCCAATTGTAAGTTTCCAACACCTTTTTCTCCTCATATGTGCTTGAAGATTGTTTAGTCTATATTTTAACCTAAAATTCAGTCTTTTTCACCAACCAGAATTCAATCCTCATGTAGATCAAATATGTTTGCATCTTGTTCTTCCAACTATCATAGTAATCGCCATCAAACTAGGACTTTCCTTCATATAAGCCATAGATCTCCTCAAATTGTTAACCTTCTTTTTCAAAGAGGGCTTGGTGCTCTAATACCAATTGTTAAGAAGTAAAGTCCACACACAACTGAGGGGGGGACGGAATCAAATGTAACCAAATATAATTAAAACCAAACTTATAAATCTAATCTCCAACAATTAAAATAATGATGGACAACAATAAGAAACCATAGACCATAACACAATAATTTGTTGACTAGGGGAACCCTTGATTGAAGGGAAAACCCCAGTGGGGATGGTATCCACAAAATAATGTACTAATATATAAATTCCTTGTGAAAGTATGTGACTCTGTTAGAAGTCAAATATAGTGCCTTTACTACAACAATCCTTGTTAGAAAACAGATCCTTGTTAGGAGACCTTGATACCTTATTAGAAGGTTCAAACCCTAGTAAAAGTTTATAGGAAACAAATAGACTCACTGCCTAAATGCTCTAGCAAGTGTGAAGAATAAACTTTTAGGATAACATATCTAAAATCATTAATTGATTGATCTGCAACTTACATGTCAAAATAGTACCTTTAAAGCTCACATCAATCATCCAACATAACCATTGCTTTGTTCTAATCGTCTAGCATATAAGCTTGCATCCACATCAATTGAGCACATACATAAGATACATAATATCTCTCAACCAAGGAAAATATCTTTCCTTTATACCCCTTACAAATAACTAATTAGGTCAGCTTGTCAAGGCTTCCCCAATGTACATTTAATTACATAGGTCCATGCTAAGGCATATGCACCTTCATAAGCATCATTACTAATATTACAATAAAGTTCTCACATGTTATAACAAGGATATTACATTTTACAACGATAAATTATACACTACGTCAACATTGTCAGCTGCCAATAAAATATATTGCACGCTACACAACAATGATCTTTCCAGAATAACCCAAATGCTTCTCACTCTCAAACATAGGCGCACAAACAAGTCTTTTATTGTCTTTTATCATATGCCAAGCTCGCTAATATTAATTCTTGTTCGCCCATAAGATACAAAAAAAAATACAACCATCTCTGTCATTAATCCTTGTACACTTATTTGCTACTAGTCTTCACCAAACAAATTGTGACTCGTCCAGATCTAAACATAAGACTTAGCGAACATAGACATGATGTCTATACTCATTCAGCTACACAGATCTAAGCTCACATAACATATCCTATCATATACCAACTTCGTTGTACTAATAATCAACTTGCAATAAACAAAGTTTGTGTTTGTCATGATGACACAAACATATGTTATCATCAATGACAAAACCAATCATCAATACAACATTAAAGCAATACATCCAAGTGCCAACAAAGACCTCAATTCCTAACAAGACTAATACAGGCATTGCCAAGTGCAAGGACATCAAATCTTGTGCAAAGATTGAAGCCTATACCAACTTCATTTTACTGATAATCAACCTATGATATACACAATCGGTGTTTGTCATGATCACTCACATGTTGTCATCAATGACAAAACTAGTCATCAATACAACATTAAAGCAATACATCCAACTACCAACAAAGACCTCAATCCCTAACAAGACTGATATAGTCACTACCAAGTGCAAGGACAAATTAAACCCTATGTAAAGATTTGTGAAGCTTAGTTTGTGACCATTTCAATGTTATTTTTTGTGTTATTTGGTACCTATTTTTGTGTTATTGCCTAGTCTGAATCGATTTTGCTAAATAGTATTTTGTAGCATTAGATTTTATGTTGCTTCATGTTTTGTTTCATGCTAATTTTATAATTAGTTAATTATGTGGACTAGAACCATGACCCCAACTTCTAAAACAAACTCCCTATTTTTTCATTCAAATTAGACAAAGTAATAAAAAAAGATCTTTCTCCATTTAATTGCTTTGGATATATTGATTCATGTACTTTGATTTTTGTATCTTTCTTATTTTATTTAGATTTCCCTCATTTTTTCTTGCTCATCTTATCTTCCATATAATTAATGATTATTGCTTCTAATTAATCATATTTTTCTTCATTTTGAGATTGGATAATGAAGAGACCAAATGCATTAATATTAGAAAGCTACTATATATATTCATATAATATTCTCCACCACCATAACTCGGTACAATGTTTTCCTCATGAAAATATTATAAATATTTCAATTGATTTGTAAATATCCAAAATCAATGTATATTTCAATTGATTTCATGGTGGTTGAATGTTTGTGTGCGTGCCACAACCTATTTCTAACCATATGAGAGAGCATAATTGATTGGAATATACTATAGCGGCAAAGGCTTGGCTTGGGCATAATGGCCAAACTCCTTTAGAGTTGAGTACAATTAGTTATACTCAAGGTAAATGAGTTATAGCACCCCTCATGGAGGATAGAAAAGTTTGACACCCAGTAAAGGAGGATAGGAAACAGAAAAATAAATAAAAATTATGTAACTTCAAAGAAGCCACTGACAAAAAAGGGAGGGGCTAACACTAAAAATACTTTCTTACATGATGTTAGAAATGAAAGGAGACATTCGCTTTTCCATGCATTATGTGTAGTGGGCTTCTTGACGGCCTCAATTGAAATGATTTTATAAAATATAAACTAGCTTTCAAAACTCTCTCTCAACCTCATTATTCTCTGCAATGTCAACAGAATGTGATCTCTTCCCCTTTTTTGTCTTGGACTTTTTGTCTTTTACTTGCCTTTTCTTTGCATCTAGTGTTGTCCATTTGTAGTCTGCTGGGATAGCAAAAGGATCTTCAACATCTTCTGCAGAACTTTCCGGACTAGCAGAACCTGATATGCTGCGGTTGGGAGGTCCCTTTATCCAATGAAACCATGAGTTTGAAGACTCTTGTGTGCTATGAGAGTCTCTTGCTATCAGATCTTGCAGATTGGCTGGACTTGATGGAGGTGTACAAAACACTTCAGATGGCGGCAGTTCTTCAAACTTTGTGAACGTAATAACTACCTTGATTGTAGGAACAACTGGAATAGCCACCTGAAAGAAATCAAGCAATAACATAAGCACCAGGTTCGTGAAACTTGAACGATGCATGCTTAGAATATTACTAAATGAATTGTAATTTCAAATAGAAGAATTGAGATTAGAACTTTGCTACCCATAATGTGGGATCTCTTATTTTCCCAATGCTTGAAATAATATAAGGATATCATCTTTTCTGAAGGTGAAGGGGGGTTGAAATATGCATATGATGGCCATCTCAAATTTGACAAAAAGTGGAAGGGGGTCTGATGATCAGCTAAGATGATGTTTGCCATCCCCCTTCAGTCAATTAGACAATATATATTACAGAAATTGGAAGCTGACAAATTAGAATAGTTTGTGCCATCGTGATCACGTTCTTTAAAAAAACAAGAAATACAGGAGGCTCAAAAATGACCTAAATCATATTTGACCAAAACAGAATTCAGGAAAACTGAGAGAACTGCAACATGAAAAATTCTTCGCAACCAAATATCCAAGAACCTAGAGCTCTATTAATATACAGAAATAGTGGTTTAGCATTGACTCCCTTTCTCTAGGAAACACAGTTTTGTAAATGCCACTGAAATAACAAAAATGTTATCTTCCCGATTTGAAGGTCACGTTTCAATACAAGAGGTTGTGCAAAACAGATACCTTTTGTTTTAGAAAAATAAGGCCGCACATATAACAAGGCATAATCTAAAATCACAAACCACAGAAATTAACAGTAACCATGATATAACATGCAGAAAAGCGGGCAACAAAGAGGTGACCTGATCTAACTCATTTAGCTGTAGCTTGTAACAGCTGGAAAATTAAAATTCTCAAATCATAGAACTTATTTAGCAGAGAACATTAGGAAATAGAAAAAAGCCCGCAATGTTTTCTACATTGGCAAGGTTTTCTATGCTGGATGATCTCTCCTCTTCTGTATTATATTTTAGTTCCTATTATAATGCATCCCTCAACCTCATATATACTGAAACCACTGTTCAAAAGCTTACTACTGGGGAGATCCAGTTTTGCCTGGAACTTGGCAAGAAATAGGCAAAACTCAGCAAATTAAAACATACATAAGTTTGAAACTCAGCAAATTAAAACATTATAAGTTCGAAACTCAGCAAAATTCAGCATACGCAAATTTTGCAAGAACTCAAAGTGACTTTCTTTGTGAAACTCACCCATAAGTAAATAGTCAGGCTCGTCACTGTGAATTTTTTTTGTCAATACTCATTAGCCACGCAAATATTGGTAAAGCTTGGTTAAAGAGTATTGACTAAAACTCAAATTTAGAGGTTTTAAATAATGTGCATCTTTGCTATTAATTGTGAATTATTTCCACCTTATCTGGGATCCTGTTTGGAGAAACGACATAAACTTGGATGTTTGAATGCAATAAAACAGTCATCCAATAACTTTCTGTTCTTGTAGATTCAACCCAACAGTGCTGACCCCTTACCATCCATTTCATATAAATTCTGTCTATAACCAAAACACTGTATCCTCAACTGATAAAAGCCTCCATGGAAATGATAAAGTGACGAAAGAAACACCATGTTGCCTTTGCAAAGATTGAAATTCCAATATATCTCATGAAGCAGGCAACTCGGGAAATATATCTTATATCCAGAGGATGGTATCCTATGAGGTTGCACTATACAATACTTGGGAATTCGGAAAATATGTCCCCTGGCCACTAGGTGGTATCCTATAAGGCTGCAATATGTGATACTAGTTGCCCTACCCGGGCAGAATGTTAGTAGTGTTTTGTAATAAGAGAACTTGGTTCCCATATCCCTTTATGTTTGCAGTGCCTGAGTAAGAAAAACAACTATACCAAATATTGCATGGTAACGTAACTTTCCAAGGCTTGAAGGGACCAGATACCTAGCATGTATACACCCTGATCCTCTGATGTCCTCGACATAAGGTAGTACAGGATTCTAATAGTAGAGAATGAGAGAGAGCTTCCAAAGATCTTTTCAACAATTTGGTTGCAGTAAACCCCAATTAGGACTCACCGAGCCTAAAACCCAATCTAGACAAAATACCCTTAGCAGAACCAGAACAGGAGTATCTTTTACAGAAGTCCTGAATGATCAGTACCTTGCTGAAAGGTACAGTTTCGCCTATAAAGTGAGATCTATATCTTTAGATGTATGAGATTCCATCCCATGATAGTGCTAAATGAAGTAATAGCAAGGCATAGTGCTAAATGAAGTAATAGCAAGGCAAGTTTATAAATAGGCTCCTGTGGAAATACCAATTATGGTTGACTAAGTCGCCAGGGTTCATGTTTGAGTTCAAGTTGGGTGAGGATAAAATTCAAATTAAATTTGACAACGAAAAAAATTTGAAGAAAAAACATTATGACTAATTTCAAAGAATATTTATCTAAAATTTCAATATTACTATTATGATATTTAAATACTTGTTTATACTAATAAATTAGGCTTATACAACACTTAATGTTATATTATTTAATATCAAATAAAAGTTACATGAAAGTTTTAAAACCAAAAAAAAAAATTCTAGCTCCAGGGAACATGGGCTGATTTTTATTTATTTTTAATGCTTTTGCTTCCATTTAAATCAAAATGGATTAACTAACCATGAATATGAACAAACATGTAGCTAGATGTAGTACCCCATATTTTGTGAAAGTTTCCAATATCTAAAACTCCAGAAATTATGAAATATTGTCACTGATAAACCTGAAAGTAGATGATAAACATCATAAACACATAGCAGATCCTCAAAGTCGTCTACACAGCTGGAATTGCCACTAAAGCCAACAATGCATCAACAATTTTCAAGGCACCATGTTTAGAAGTTAAGAAGCCTGTGGTGGCATCTTTTAAGAGGTTTGAGCTCTGCCAATCTAGAAACTCTGAAGCCGGACATGATAGTGCAACCAATGCAGTCAACGTTTTTGCAGTAGATGTGCTTGCAGATTGACAGTAAATTATTAATAATAATTTTTATAAATATTAAAACAAATTTTTAAGGAATGTAATAGTAGTCATCTGAATCCAAACTTCTTAGTCGGAAAGTGACAAACAATGTGACATATATAATTGCTACCTTACGGTTGGGTTTACCCTTGTGATTAGTGAATGTTTCAATTCCTGAAGAACAAATCGGAATCTACATGACAATTAACTGATCTGGAGTCCAAAATAAGGACCTGGTACAAAATGAAACTGAAATGACAATGAAGTACATTTTGATGGAAATATATAATGCCCAATAAAAGATACAAGGTACGATATTTTAAGGAACATAATAGTAGTCATCTGATTCCAAACTTATTAATTGAAAAGTGACAAACTATCTGCCATAGATAATTGCTACCTTAAGGTTGGGTTTACCCTTGTGATTAGTGAGTGTTTGAATTCCTGAAGAAAAATCCCAATCTACAGAACAATCAACTGATCTAAACTCCAAAAGAAGGGCCTGCTCCATGGGTCTAACAAAATGAATATGAAATGACAATTAAGTGCATTTTGATGGAAATATAGAATGTCAAAATAGAAGATACAAGATGCAGAAGGTTGGGTTTGTCTAAGTCCTCCAAAAACATACTGACCCCGCATGACATCAGGTGATCTAACAAGTTTAAAAAATGAGCATGATCCATGCATCCGAAAAATGAATCTGAAATGTCAATGAGGTTCATTTTCATAGATGCATGGATTCTAGACACTGCCTAAAAGAAGGTACAAGTGGCAGAAGCTGGGATTACCCTTCCTGCTGGTGAAATTCCAGAAGAACATGTGATTAAACCTACAGGACAATCAAGAAATTTTAGGAATCTGAAAGATGGGCATGCTCCATGAGTCCACCAAAAAGATTCTCAAATGTCATTTAGGTGCATTTTCATCAAAGCATATGCAATGCACAGAAAGAGAGTACAAGTAGCAGAAGGTTGGGTTACACTTACGTTTGGTAAATGTTCAAAAGTTGTGAAGGATGCATACTTAACCAATAGGGTAATTATGTGATATAACAGATCCATATAAAATGAATCTGAAATGTCAATGAGGTGCATTTTCATATATCCATAGAAAATGCCCAAAAAGAGGGTACATGTGGGCATAAGGTTGGGTTTGCCCTTCTAGTTGGATAATGTTGAAGTCTCAGACTCTCAAGGACACATATAGACCCTACAGGACAATCTAACAATTACAAAAATCGGGTGATAATATGAAATGTTAATCAGGATGCACTTTCATGGATGTGTAGAGTCTGTAGACAATGCAATAATAATTAATGTCAAAGTCCTCAAAGACACGTAATGAACCTGCAGGGCACAATCAGGAAATCTATCGAGTCCATTATGCTCCATGAGCCCAACAAAAAAGAATCCGAAATGTCAATGAGGTGCACTTTGATGGATGCATAGAAAATGCCCACAGAAGAGGTATAGGTAGCAGAACCAAGAAACCAGAGAATAAATAATTCATAATTGCTTACAAACCTTTAAGGGGAAATTTCCAACAAAATTTTGAAGACAACAAGGTGCATTTTGATGGATGCATAGATAATGCCCAAAAAATGGTGCATGAAGCAAAACTATGATGATTTCTAACAAACCTTGAGGAGGAAAGTTCCAGCAGGAATCTAAGACTTCAATGGGGTGAATTTCGAAGGATGCATAGAAAATGCCCAAACAAAAGAAACGCAAGTAGCAGAACCAAAACATACCAGAACATGGATGAGTTTTCACAAACCTTGACAGGGAAAGTTCCTGCAGGAAGCTTTGTGGTAAGCAATTCGCGGAGACGACGGACGGCCTTAACTTTATCTGCCAAGATATCAAGCAGTGGAAGCAGCTCATCAGTGCGCAGGGGAAATTGTGGTGTGAGCCACAACACGGGCCTTAAACCCTTCTTATAAACGCTTTCCTGGCTACTAGTACTAGCGTCATTCGGAGGACAAGCTACCCGGGACCTGGAACTGGGCTCTCTGGCGACCCACTTTCTCCCATCATCAGCTGCCATCATGAAATCGCTTTTCTTGACATCCAAAGACCTTCTTCCCGGCTGCACCTCCGATTTCTTAACACTTCCCTTCCTCTCAATACTCACAGAGCTCCGAGATGGAACACCCTTCTCATCCTTGAAGCTCCGCCGACCCCAAACCCACCCTTTCTCCTCCTTACTACTACTGAAGCTCAGCTCAATGTTGGCATTCTTAGTAGACGAAGACGAAGAAAAGCTAAACCTTTCTTTCTTCTCCAAATAAAAGTCCCCTTTGCGATTGAAATCCGCGGGCCTGTCCGCAACAAGAAACCCATCGTCGAGGTCAAGGTCCAGGTCCAGGTCAAGAGCGCGCTCCATCTGGCGCTTCTCGTCCTCCGTGAGAAGATGATCATAGTCACTCTCCTCCTTAACAGGACTCTGAGACGGAACTCGCCGTGACTTAAAGCTAAGCATAACATTATGCATGTCATAAACCTTAGCCTTCCAGTTACCCACCATCTCAGTCTTCTCCTGCCGGCGCCAATTCGACTGCGGAACAAGGAGCGCTCCAGTGACATCAATACCAGGCCTATAGACATTAGAATGAGTCATGGCCGAAGCCTCGTTAACAACCTCTGCATCCGAGGGAGGAACACCAGCATCCTCAAACGCATTCATAATCTCCTTATCCTTATGAGACAACATCAGGAGCGACCCAGGCGCCACTCCCCCGCCGCCTTCACCTAAAAACAGAAAACTCTGCTGCGACCTCTGAATTTTAAACCCATCAAAGCCCGCCAGAGTGGTATCAGCTCTAAGATTAGCATCCCGCTTCCAAATCTTGTAAGTATCAGATGGGGCAATCCTTCCGATGAATGGAATGACGGAGCTTTCGAAGTGAAAACCGATCTCCATATAGAAATCCCTCATTCGCCTCATACAGGCAATGAGGCGGGGCAAACGCCTGCACCATTTGGCCCACGCCATCGGCTGGTAATGCTTCATGATGATCATTGCAATCTGATCACGCCGCGCACAGATTGCCTCCTGAAGGGCACTCCATCCCTGCTCGTTCTGCAAACTCCAATTAGCCCCTGCAGCCATCAACATCTCCGTCGCAGTGGAATCCCCAATTCGCACAGCCAAATGCAGTGGCGTTTCCCTCTTTGCCACATCTCTTCTATCGATCACGGCCGCTATGGCTTCCGCTCTCCGTTCTTCAGCCAACGATTCTTCTTCTGTCTGAACATTTCCCGCCTCTTGCAGCCTCGGTAGCGTCGCTATAATCCTTTTCAAAGCCGCGTGATCTCTGCGCGCAACTGCGTAATGGGCTGGGCTGTGCCCATAAGCCGCCGCCACATCCTCCATGGCCTGAAGCTTTCACCGACTGATTAGCTCTGCGGGATTTCATAAAAGGGGAAATCCACTGCACACAATCTATAATAGCACTTTGCACTCCATTCCCACTTCCTCCATGGCCTGAAACTTACACCGACTGACTAGCGTTGTGGAATTTCGTAAAAGCGAAAAGGCCCTGTATACAATCTATAATAGCACTTTGCACTCCATTGCGACCTGTCTGCCATTGCTTCCTGCCATGCGCATATAATCAATACCCGTTTGCTTTTTCGCTTTTGCATATGCTATTTTTGAGTATTAAAGTTATATTTTGTCCAACGGTAACTTTCGGCCCCAATCAAGTGCGGAGTAGGCCATTGATTGAAGTTTGAACAGTAACCTTGCCGATGCCAAGAACAACAATATCGCCCCTGATCCGGACAATAGGTAGAGTTGATTGCGGCAAATGGATGGATTCATATCTGGTTTTTGTTTTTGTCTCTTCAATGGGAACTTCAATGCCAATGCTATTCAATGTTAGTCATTGCCTAGGTATGTCAGTCTCTTGACATTATTATTTTTCTAGTATTTTTGTGCGATGTTTTTGAAATATTATCAACGATCAAAATGTAGTAAGTTTTCTATCAATGCTTCAAATCATTATTACATTGTGATTAGTTTTATATTAATGTTTCACATTATTATTATTATTACATTGAGATCAGTTTTATAATAGTGTTGTAAAGTGACATTTTAGCTCGTCTCAATTTACACTTTTTTGTTCAAATATTTTAGTTCTTATTGAGTGTTATGGTCTATTTGCTTAGGGGTATGTTTATTATACATCAAACATCTTATGTTCTAATTTTGAGACTCTTACAATCAATTTGACCCACTTTGAATCTGCTCAATTGAAAGGATTTTGTGTAAATCTACACCTTGCATTTGTTCTGAATTTCAAGTTGTCTACTTAGAGATCTTGCATTTTGAGACCTATGATTGTTGAATACAAATTGAGTATACTCCTATTTTGTTGATGTCACAAACATGTCCTATGTCAGTTTTGAGTCCATATTGAACCTATTTGCTCACTTTGCTAGCCCCATTTGAAATCCAAATTATTTTGTTTTTCTAATTGTCTAGTGTTGCAAAATTGAAAGGGTCAACTTCACAAGCTCGCAAAATTTGACCACGTTACCTTCGCGAGTTCTTAGTTATGTTGTATTTTGTGTATCAGATAGAAACTATGTCCCAAGTTTCAAGACTGCATGTAGTCGTTTGATGAATTTTAAAGATCAGATCCAAACACAATTTATTATGATTTCTACATTTACTAGTTAACACATCTATAGGTACCCAAGTTTAGGTGGAATTATCTTTCATCCTCCAAGTTGTTCAAATGTTCTATTTGTTTATGTTGATGGTATCTAAATGTATTTATGCACTAAGTTTCATGTCCCTAAGACTCCATCTAGTATTTTATTATAGAAATATGAGATGCAAATTATTACATTTTGACATATCTAGTTGTAGGACTAAATGAAAGAAGCAACATCTGAGATAAGTATCTCTTGCCCTATTTGTAGTCATTGAGTTCCCCTCAAATAGGATGAATAAATGTGAACCATAAAACATGTATATCAATTGTTAAGGCTAAGTTATCAAAGTTGTTAAATTTTTAAGCTTGACAAAGAGGGTAGTTTACTGTGTTGTGTCACTTTACAAGTTATTGATTTTCAAGTTTCTAGTGATTAGGTGATAATCAATTTCGGATCTAATTACGTTGTATGGGTGCTAGGAGATTGTTTCACACGCAAGTTGATTGAAATTGGAAAAAAAAACAACTTAGTCAGGTCCACTTGGGGACTCGACTTGCCTCACTATATCTTACACATTTGAAGTTGATATTAATGTTTTACTAACTAAAATATTCTGATTTAAGTAATAATATTAATATATAAGAGTCTGGACAAGGTGATTGAGCATGAATAGTGATTATTTAAATCAAGAATGATGTCCTAGGAAGGAATTAAATAGAACTATCAAAAGATGCATTTTCATAATGAAGTGTACTTAAAAGAAAGATCAAAAGAAAGGCTTGGAGTAGCTATAATAGAGTAAAAAGGGAACAGTTGATCTGTAAAACATGAAGTACATTTCAAATGTAATAAATTGTAGCATTTAACGATCATGAAACAAGTCAATTTAGTAATAAAGCAAACAAGTGTGTTGAAGCACTAGAATGAGAAAGCAATATTAAATTTGAATAAAGCAACAAACATTATGTAGTTGAACATATGCAAATTAGAAGAGTCATATTTAAGTTGTTTCAAAGACAGAAAGGCGGTAACATTGATTGAACTTAATTAGTGGTACAAAAGGAATGAATCAATTAGAGATTTGTTATAGAATGGAGTCTAATAAGGCAAAATTGATAGGAGTGAGACTGAAAGAAAGATTTATTATTGCATTGAAACTTACTAAGAACAAAATGACTAAAAGCATCATGACACACATAATAAGGATGATAACTAAAAAGAATGACAAAAATTAAGACTGGTCAAAATTTAACATTTGTTGATGACAGATGGTACTTGTTTTTGGTGTTGTCATGGTAGGGGCACAAATCATGAAAATTGTCTGCACCTTTTTCAAAAAGGTTAAGTGTTTTAGAATGTTGGGAATGCAGTGATCAAACATGGGTCATCGCAAGTTAAGGCCAATGTATTATGGTGCCATTGTTTTCTTACACATATAAGTTGAAGGAACTATTTTGATAGATTTACATAGAGTGACCTATTTTGGCATGGCAACAAAATGATGGCATGTCATAGTAACAGAGGATCTTTGTTTCAAAATGGTGGCATTTGTAGAATGTGAATGCAGGGGGCTCCTAGTTTGTACAACCTACAAGCGTTAAAAAGTAAAGTCCACCAAGATAATTGGGAGGGAGGGATGGACGGAGGGGGAGTGGGGGGAGGGGTGAATTAGTTATACAATCAAAAAAAAATTTATTATCCCTATTAAATATAAAATATGTAATCAACAAGTGCAATAACCACAAGAAAATAACCATACATAATAACACCAGACTTGTTAATTAGGGAAACCCTTGATCAGAGGAAAAACCCTAGTGGGGATGGTACCCACAAAATGATGTACTAATATATAAATTCCTTGCAAGAGGATAGACCCTATTAGGATTCAATGAAATACATTCAGTACATATTAGTCCTTGTGAGGAGACTTTGAATCCCTATGAGGAGATTACAACCCTATTAGGAGTTGTGGAAGGTAGAAGGACCCACTATCCAAATAGCTTCAAGGGCAAGACCACCAAACTCAATGTCCAACTAACCTCAGTATTATTCTTGCTAGAATAATGCTAAATGATCAACTATCCACTAGCACTCTCTACCAAATATAATCACTTCTCTCATTCAATATGCCTCTGCTACACCAAATACTTCTCAAATATCAATACCAAATCCACAAACTTGCATCACACAAATCTCTTAGATCACTTACTCACATGTAATTCACACTATCAATTCACTTAAATACCACATACACTTATTCCATACATAATCACAAGGAAAATAACTTTTCTTTATACCAAGTCCTCAAATTAATTTATTGAGTTGGCCTCGAGACTTTCTCAATTTACAATTGTAATAGGACCTCATTAAGATAAAGTAATGCATGTTGTATTACATCTTTTCATAATTACATAATTTTGTCAACTCACACTCTTCACAAATAGTTCACATGTGCAACATCGAACTTTATGCTCTTACTCATGTCATCATTGTGATGTCTTCTACCTCTTTCTAACTGCACTTAACCAAATTCTATTCATGTTAGGAGATATAATCCAATTACCATAAACCACTTCTCAAGAACTCTGTCTATATACTATCTTCAGTAAATCTTGAATAACTGCCATCGGTCTTTGAATTTTTGTATGCGCTTGTATCCACATCATCAAGACAAACTATAGAACATATTTCAATTGCTTGACCTCATCTTCAATCCTCAAACCTCATGATCTCAAACTCTATCTATTGTTCTGTCAGTCTTCACAGAATAACTAGTATGTTGACATAAATGACAAATAGTGCACTGAATGCAACACATAGTCATACCAACAATCTCCCAAATGCTTCAATAATGCTAGGATACTTCCCCATAGGAATATCATTAGCATTCATGCTAACAATCTCCCCCTTCAACATTGATGGCAACCTAGATAAAAAAACATCTAAGTTTCAAGAATACCAAACATATAACTTTGCTACTATACTCTTTCTTTTCAAATCCTCTTCATCAATCAAATCTAAATCTCAGTAATAACTCTCCATCAATGTATTGCTCCCCCATAGATATACTTTCCTCATTGACATCAATACTCTCTCCATTGAATGTTTTTTATGTCTCCCCCATTGACATCAATGAGAAAGGTATCATTATGTCAATTCTACTACAAAAATATCATTATCAAGCTCAAGTGTCCAAAGACACTATTAAATACTAGCTACCAAGAGTCCTTCATGACTTAGCTCAAACACAAATACTCCCTGTGGAGGAAGCATCCAACATCCAGTCCAGAAAAATAATAGTGCTTTGTACCACTAGACCAATTTAATCTCTGCATCATCTACTTAGAATTAGGCATGGTCATAACCCTATACATACCTCTCAAATGCTCAAACGTTTCCTTTGGCAAAGGCTTTGTAAATATGTCTACTCTCTACTCCTTTGTGCTAATATACTCCGGTCTGATCTCTTTTTTTCTGTAACTTTCTCTCTCAAATCATAACACTTAATAAATATGTGCTTTGTCTTAGAATGTAACACAAGATTTGTAAACATACTCATTGTACTTGTGTTATCACAATGTATGATAACATGTTCTATAAACTCAACTCCAATGTCCTTCAACATCTACTTCACCCACATGATTTGATTGCAATTATTCGCTAATGCTACATACTATGCTTCTGTTGTGCTCTATGAGATGCAATCTTGTTTCTTTCTTAGCCAAGAAACCAATCTTCCTCCTAAGAAAAATTCTCTACCACTTGTACTTTTTATGCCATCCATGTTGTCTACCTAATCTGCATCAGTATATGCACATAAGGTAAAATCATTTGATTTATCATACCACAAACCAAAATTAGGTGTACCCTTCAAATATCTAAAACTCCTCTTTACTATTGCATAATGTGATTCTATAGGATCATCATGAAATCTCGCAACAATGCCAACTGCATTAGCTATATCTAGTCTTGTATGAGTCAAATATTGAAAACCTTCAATCATGGATATGTACTTCTTCTAGTCAATAGTAGGTGTCTCATATTTTCTAGATAACTTATGATCAATTACCGTAGGTTTACAACTTTCCAAACCAAACCTTTTCAACTAGTCTTTTAGATACTTAGTTTGTGATAAGAAAACATCTTCATAGTTTTTTACAATCTATGGACCCAAGAAATACTTTATTGCACCAATCATGTGCATCTCAAACTCCTTCACTTCATCAAAAAATTTCTCACTTGCTTCATCATCACCTCAAAATATTATATCATCCACAAATACTTCAATAATCAATAAACCATTCTCAATTTCCTTCAAATATAGGTTACTATGTAGTACCTTTAGCAAATCTCAATTTTCCCAAATACTTGTCCAACCTTGCATATTAGGCTCTAGGTGCTTGTTTCAATCCATACAATGCTTTCTTCAACTTGCAAACCATATCTCCTTTTGTCAAAGGAAATCCTTCAAGAAGCTCAATGTAAAAATTCTTCTTCAAGTTATCCATTCAAAAATGTTGACTTCAAATCCATCTGATACACTTTAAATTTCTTGTTAACTACATAAGCCAAAAACATTATAATTGTCTATGTTCTAGCAATGGGTGCAAATGTTTCCTCATAACTAATACCTTCTTGTTGTGAATAACCTTTACATACCAGTCTTTCCTTATTTCTCACAACTTCACCTTAATCATTCATATTATTTATGAAAACCCATTTAGTTCCTCTAATATTCTTGTCCTTAGATCTAGGAACCAATTCTTGTGTATCAGTCTTCTCAATTTGATCTAATTCTTCTCTCATAGCTTGAATCCAAAAGTCATATTTACTAGCTTCATATGTACTTTTAGGCTTTACTTGAGCAATCAAACATAATTCTTCTCATTGTACCTTGTTCCTTATCATCACATCTTTGTCCTTGCTGTCAATAATCAGATCAAGAAGATGATTATTTGTCATATTACTATTAGATATTAGCCTCAACCAAGGTAAACTTTAAGATAGTTTCTTCCAAAAAGGATATAAAATATTGGTGAATCTTTCATTATTTTGAAAAAGCAAAATTATTTCTATTGGTGAATTCCTCAAATTTTTATTCTAAATATGATTAATATTGGTGATTATTTTTGAATCATATATTTTTTGTTTAAAATATTGAGAAATCTCAATAATAATAGGAAGTTCATTAATCACCATGGAATATTACAAATAAAAATTGAGCTTTTTTTTTACCTTGTGGAATATTATGAGGATCATTACATATACTTTAAATCAATAGTGAAAACTAAATATTAGTGATATATCCCTAAAGTAACTAATAATTATGATAATTATTGGTCAATTCAATTTAATTTCTCCAATAATATATTATATTTAGATGACTCAAATCTAATCATGTAATGAATATTGTGGTGAATATTTGAATTTAAATTTTTCAATAAAATAAATTATTGAGCGATTTTAAATATTTTAGAATTAAATTTTATAAAACTATGGTGATTTAGGTTGTATCAAATCTTAAGTTATTAGCCAAATTACTAGCCAAAAAATTCTAAAATTATCCAATTTGTGAATATTAGCCACTAAAATATACCTTTGCCTCAACTCTTACTTTAGTTCTAGGTTCACTCCTTAGTTCTTCTCTCTGTTCCACAATCTATATGTCATTCTGCAAATTTGTGTTAGACTCAAAAAATAACTCAACATTCTCTTGGTTAACCTTTGGATTAGTTTCTTCATCATTATCATAATCAAGTATTCTTTCTTGAATTCCAAACTTCTCATCAAATCTAACATTTGTGCTCTCAACAATGGTCTTAGTTCTTTGATTAAAACACCTATATGCTTTACCCTTCAATGAATAACCAAGATGTCTTTTGATGTTACACAAATGTCATATCATTATTAGTCAGTCTATGTCGAGCTCACTCGAGCAGTGAAGACAATTTTCTGTGTCTACCAAATGTTCTAGTGTTTGCCCAGTTCAAAAGGCAGTGTCTATTGAATTCACTCGGGTGCCAAAGGAAAGTTTGCGAAAGATGAGTGTTAACCAAGCTCACTCGGCTAATGAAAGAAATGTTGGATGGCACTAGTGTTATCTGAGCTCACTCGATTACCAAAGGATCTTTGCTAGTATGCAGTGTTGACTGAGTTCACTTGGTTAACACAGGAAAATTGTTTATGAGTTAGTGTCTACCGAGTAGGGTCAGCTAATGAACAATTTTTTTGTTTTGGCATATTAAGTTTAATTGATTTATCTATTGGTTCGAGTAGACTAAGAAGATGAATATTAGTTATTCTAAGTTGTATTTAGCTAACTTGGCAATATGAATGATATAAGTATAAGTACAAGTTGTGGGTTAGAAAATATGAAGTAGTGGTGTGAATACATTGAAGATTTGATAATGGTAAGAGGAAGTGAATCAGAAGGATAAGCAGAATATCCTTGTGGAGCTAAAAAGATATATTCAATCAGAAAGGATCAAGTATACAAGCCAGAAAAGAGATCTGTTATCAGCAATTCAATTGCATCAAGAATTAGGTAATCTCATTGTTACTCTCTAACCATTGTAGCAGTGATCTAAATCTCTTAATAGAGTTTCCTTAATAGCTATTTGTAAATCCTCTAACAAGGTGGCAGTTCTATTGAATTGTCTAAAGACCTCTAACAAGGCCACTCCTAACAAGGTGATTAAATCCTCTAATAGGGTCACACCTAACAGTGTGTTTTGTAACCTTTAACATTGTTGGCTCCTAATAGAACTCACTTTAGAAAAGTGAAAATAGTAAGTAGTTGCAATTGGTGGTTTTTCCCAAATTAGGTTTCCACGTTAAATCTTGGTGTCAAATGTGTTCATGCTATTTTATTTTATGTGTTTGTAACTAAGCTAAAGTTATGGTAATCACAGTTTACATCTAAATTTTTCATGTTAAGTATTTATTGAGCATATTTAGTATTTATCGAGTTACAACATTTTATGTGTATTTTCCAAGCATCAACAGTATTCAATTTTCAAAGTTTATTTTGTACTGACATCTAAGATATCTTGGATTTATTTTTTAGTAACTGATTCACCCCTCCCCTCTGAGTTACTCCTCTTATGTTTTCAACAATTTGTATCAGAGCTCTTGGTGCTTGCAAAGAAGGTATCAAGGACCTAAGCTAAAGATCAAGATGTCTTACAGAAGAGAGATTCCCAAGCTAAATAGAGACAATTTTGTAGTATGGCAAGGACTTATGATGCTACATTTGGCTACTATTAGTGATTCAAGTTGTAAATATCTTGATGCTAAATACAAAACTCCTACTGGAACATTATTAGTTGGAGATATTTCTGAAAAGAAGAATCATAACATCATGATGATTGATATTGCATTTGCTCTTAGTTGTGTTTAATTTGATGAAGTAAAAGACTACAAAATAGTGCATGAAATGTGGACCAAAATGAAAGACATTTATGGAGGAGATGACAATGTAAGAAGAGCCAAAGTAGAAAGTCTTAGAGGTCATTTTGATCAAATGAAAATGAGAGAAGATGAAAGCATTGCAAAATATGTGGAAAGAATCAAAGCAAGTGTGAGTGCAATCAAAGTATCTGGAGGAGACATTGATGACAGTTGTAAGCAAGGTACTTGGAACTCTTCTTCTTATTTATGCAATTAGAGTGTCTACTATTCAAGAGATGAGATGTGATCCAAATAATAAAATATCTTTGGATGCTCTAGTTGGAAGATTGACAGCTTTTGAGTTAGATAACTATTATAACTATGTTCCAAGTTCAAAAGGTATTAAGTCTGCATTTGAAGCTAAACTCTCACTCAAGAAAAATAGTAAGAAATCAAAGGCCAATCAATCAAGAAGTGAAGAAGAAGAAATAGAAGAGAGCTCAAATAGTGATCATGAAGTTGTTGAAGCCTTACTTGCAAGAAAATATTCCAAATGTAGAGGAAAGTACAAAGGTAAGGTTCCTTTGATCTATTTTTCTTGTGAAGAAGTTGGTCACATTGTTGCAAGGTGTCCAAACAAAGAAAACAAAGATGAAAAGAAAAGTAATAAACACAAAGGCAAGAAGGATTTCAAGAACTACAAGAACTACAAGGACAAAGGTAAGAAATCTTGTTTTATGGCTAAAGATTCTAATAATAGTGAAGATGAAATGGTATTTATTGTTGTAAAAGATGAATCTAATGATGAAGGAGATAAAATGGCACGTATCTCTCATGTTATCAAAAATGATACATGGATTATTAACAATGGTTGTTCATATCATATGACTGGAGATAAAACAAAATTTGAGCACATGGAAAATTGTGATGGTGGCAATGTGAGATCTAGAAACAATGAACCTTGTAACATAAAAAGAAAATGATGTATTTCTTTGACTAAAGAACTTGTATGTGACAATGCTTATTGGGTTGAAAGATTAAAGCATAATCTATTGAGTGTGGCATAGTTGAATAACATTGGATTCAAGGTAGAATACATGGATGGAAAGGCCAAACTACTGGATGGAAAAGGAAATTTGGTTGGATCTGGCAAGCAAACAAAAGGTAATCTATTTTATCTTGATCTCAATGAAAGTTCATGTTTTATTGCTCAAATAGAAGAAAGTTGACTATGGCACAAAAGATTATGTCATGTAAACTTTGATAATCTGATTAAGATAAGAAAACATAGAAAAGTAAGAGGCATTCCTAGTTTGAAGAAACTTGATATGGGTCTATGCAAAAATTGCCAAATTGGTAAGATGGGAAAGACTAGTTTCAAAAGGAAGAACTATCATTTAAAAGAAGTCTTAGAGCTTGTGCATACAGACTTATGCGGACCTATTGGAATAGAGAGTTACAGTGGAGATAAGTTTTTCATTTTTTTTGTTGATGAATATTCTAGAATGATGACTATAATGTATCTAAAGAAAAATTAGAAGCTTTTCAAAAGTTCAAATGGTATCTAACATGAGTAGAAAAAGAAACTAGAAAGAAATCAAAATGTTTAAGATCAAACAGATGTGGTGAATTCATCTCTAATGAATTCAAAGATTTCTCCATTGAAAGAGGAATTAAAAGACAAGTACCAGCCCCTAGTACACCTCAGCAGAAAAGTATAATTGAAAGAAGGAACAAATCTATCATAGAAAGTGCAAGAACATTGATGATAAAAGAGAATGTTGCAATCAAATACTGGAAGGAAGCAATTAGTATTGCAGTTCATATCTTGAACATAGTACAGCTGAAGAAAGACTCAAATCAAACTCCTTATGAAATGTGGTATGGCTACAAACCTAATGTAAGTTACTTGAAATTATTTGGTAGCAAATGTTATATCTTGAAATAATATAGAAAAAAGAAAATTTGATGTCAAAGGTGATGAAGGCATATTTCTAGGATACTCCTATAGAAGTAAAGCATACAAATGTTTGAATTTGTCCACTCAAAATCATAGGAAGTGCACATGTGAGAATTGATGAGTTTGCAAAAAAGAGTGAAGAAGAAAGTAGCAAAGAGTTCGAGAATTACAAAAGATTTGTTTAATATGAACTTGATACCCTACCAAATCGATCTGGAAGAAAGGAAGCTTCAGCTCCCAAGTCCCCAAAATCTCTAATTGTTATTGAGTTGTAGACAGTGCCATCCAAGTCATAGTCTAAAGGACCTGAGTCATAGTCAGAGGCTACCGAGCTAGTTTAAACAGAGTCTGAAGGACTTGAGTCATAGACATTTGGGACCTAAGCTTGATACTCAAGTTCATGATGAAAATAGTAAAACTCATTCCAAATACAAAGAACCTATGTTAGCTAGATATGTCAAAAGGCATCATGCTCTTGATCAGATCATTGGAGACAAATCTGATGGAACAATGACAAGAAACAAATTGAAAGGTACATGTTTACTTGCTGAATTTAAACCTAGAAATGTTAAAGATGCATTGGATAATGAAAGTTGGATTAAAGCAATGAATGAAGAAATAGAATAGATAGAGAAGAACAAAACTTGGACTCTTATTCCTAGACCCAAGGATAAAAATGTAATTGGCACAAAGTGGGCGTTTAGAAATAAGTTGAATGAAGATGGAAAAGTTTTCAGAAATAAAGCAAGATTGGTATGTAAAGGCTATTCTCAAGAAGAAGGTATTGATTATGGTGAAACTTTTTCTCTTGTTATAAGATTAGAAGGTGTTAGCACATTTCTAGCATATGCAACACACAGAGGATTTAAAGTGTATCAAATGGATGTTAAATCTACATTCTTGAATGGAATTCTTGATGAGGAAGTCTACATTGAACAGGGTGAACCCACAATAATGGGTTCTACTTTAGTGGGACAAACAAAAATGGAAAAAATTGCAAAATGAGAAACTGAGTTTACCATATGTTTGCGCGAACACACTTATTGTGTTCGCATGAACTCTTTTTTTAATCATGTTCGCGTGAACATGTTTCGTATGTTCGCGCGAACATATGTGATAAATATGTTCGCGCAAACATGATTGTCATGTTCGCGCGAACATATGTTCATGCGAACGCCATGTTCGCACGAACATGCAAAATCAAAAAAAATTTAACTTTTTTTTTTTTTGCTCTTTTGACTGCCATAATTGCAGGAGAATGATCTCCTACTGTAAAATAAAAAATGTCAAAATGTGCTGCTCGGAGCAAGCTTTCCAATGACTATAATTTTAATACATAATTTAATCATTAAGACTTTCAAATATGAGTTTAACTCATTATAGGTTCATTACCGATTGAACATCAACCAAATTTAACACCTTGGGAAAATTAGTAAATTAGGTCAATTTTTTTTGAAAAATATGGAGGCACTGGCTTATTGAGATACCTTTCTATTAAAAAAAAAAAGGTTTATGATAAATTGACTTCAAATTATCTATGTCAAATGGAACGTATGTCTGAATTACGGTTCATGTCACTTCAAAACTTCATAAACTATACAATATTCAACCAAATGCATCCTCTGGATATTGACATTACAAATCTAACGTCGAAAGAATTACTTCATTATCATTTCTAGAAAAAAAGTTATGTGTGTCAAACGGATTGTCACTTTTTAAAATATTGAATTTTATTATGTACCACTTTTCGGAGGAGATAAAAAAAAATTGACATAAATAATTTTTTTTTTTAGATTTAAAAATATGGTTACAAAGTAGGAACAAAGTACTCAAAATCACTAGTTTATGTCATCTTGAAATTATTTATATTTTTGGAGATATAGTCACTTGAACGTGACGTTTGTTGCAAAAATATTGATTTCAATGTCAAAATTGGTCAAAAAGTGGAACCCATTATTGTGGAATCACCCAACAACCAAAAGGTTTTGTAGATCCTAGCAAAAAGGAAATGATTTGCAAATTACACAAGGCATTATATGGACTCAAGAAAGCTCCTAGAGCTTGGTACAAAAGACTTCATAATTACTTGATACAGATTGGCTTTCAAAGAAGAAATGATAACAGTAGCCTGTATATCAAAGGACCAGACAAGAAGATTATGTTAGTAGAAATATTTGTTGATGATATCTTATTCATAGGAAATGATGACTTGTGCAAAGAATTTCTAGAAGAAATGAGAAAAGAATTTGAGATGTTTATGTTTGGAGAGATGATGTAGGAGAATCTAGTGGTGTAAGGGCAATCCTATATCACCCAAAAATATGCTTAGTGTTAGTTTCTCTTTAATTTGTTTTCATTTATGGATACACATTTGGGTCAAATTAAGATTCCAACTCTCATAGTTCCACTATTGGTATTTTGAGTTAGAGTTTTTGAGCACCTTGGGATATGTGCCAATGTAGAAAATAGGTTATTTTGTAATTGAGCCATAATTATGATGATTTAGAGGGTGTAAGTTGGAGGGATTATTATAATTTTAATTTAAAGCACTCCTAAAAAAGAATTGGGTCAAAAGGCTTTGTGGTTTGAAAGTTATTGTAGTTTTAAGTTGCCTAGAGACCTCTTAAGAGCACTTCAAAGTCAGATTTGAGGCACTAAATAGCCTCATATGGGCCCAAAAAATGGGGGACAAGAAAATCTAGTCCATAGAGTTATAGAGCGCTTAGAGAGCTTTTTGGAAATGTAAATGGTTTGTCAATTAGAGTCTCAAATCAAAAGTTATGCCTCTCAAAAGTTGGACTACCATTCCTAGATTCTTCTAATTTTACACCGAATTCGGACATGTTTAATAGAACCTTCCATTTTGGCAGTTGATTCCAAATGGCATATTCTAAAATTTATTCCTAAACCTAAACCTAATTTGGGTTATTGAAGGACATTTCTAGCATTGTAAAGGTCATTTTTGGTAGAGTTTGGGAGAGGGTACTGTGAGAAGGTTTTTCTCCAGAATCTGATAACATTGTAAGTCCATAGGGCATGTCATGGAGTCTATTTTTGTTGTACCAAATGTAATAGCATATCATTTCATATAATAGTATTCCATCTTTCCTATTGTGTTCTTTTTTTTTTTTGACTTGGATTGTGCCCCCATCAAGTGGGATACGTGCCAATGTAGAAAATAGGTTATTTTGTAATTGAGCCATAATTATGATGAGTTAGATTGTGTAAGTTGTAGGGATGATTATAATTATAATTTAAAGCACTCCAAAAAAAAAATCTCAAAAGGCTTTGTAGATTTAAAGTTATTGTAGTTTTAAGTTGCTTGGAGACCTCCTAAGAGCACTTCAAAGTCAAATTTGAGGCACTAAATGACCTTGTACAAACCCAAAAAATGGGAAACAAGCAAAGCTAGTCCATAGGGCTATAGAGCGCTTGGAGAGCTTTCTGAAAATGTAAACGGTTCATCAATCCGAGTCTCAAATCAAAAGTTATGCCTCCCAAAAGTTGGACTAGCGCTTCTAGATTCTTTTAATTTTACACTAACTTCTGACATGTTTTCTAGAACCTTCCATTTTGGTAGTGGATGCCAAATATCATATTCTAAAATGTATTCCTAACCCTAAACCTAATTTGGGTTACTTAAGGACATTTCTACCATTGTAAAGACAATTTTTGGTGGAGTTTGGGAGAGGGTGCTTTTAGAAGGGTTTTCTCCAAAATCTGATGACATTGTAAGCCCACAGGGCATATCATGGAGTCTATTTTTGTCTTACTAAATGTAATAGCATATCATTTCTAATAATAGTATTTTCCTTTTCCTATTGTGTTCTTTTTTTTTTGTCTTGGATTGTGCCCCCATCAAGTGATATTAGAGCAAGTTTTCTTGATTATGTAGACAGAGTGCCGACTGTGAGGCAGTTTGCACCAGGACTGTGTGGTTGTGGATTTTCATATAAGAAGATGCCTTCACGAAGGGAGCATGGTGGAAGGGTTCAAGTTATTACTCCTAAGGTTAGAGCCCTCCAGAGACAAGTCTAGGCATTGCAAGAGGAGATCTGTAGAGGGATGAATGTTGCCATAGGAAATGAATGTGAGGAAGAAAATGAAGAAGGAAATATTGGGTAGGAAGGGGAAAATATGGAGAATTCCTATACCAGGTAGAGAAGAGGCTTTTTACGGCCATTTCCAAGCTTAGAAAAAGACCTAAAATTAATGTCGACATATTTTTGGAAAATCTAAACCCGAATGAGTTGGAGGAATACTTTGAATATGAGGATATTGGGGACTCTGATAGGGTTAAGTCTACGAAGGCCAAAATGAAAGGCCATGCCAAAATTTGGTGGCAAGAGATTCAATTGGAAAGAAATAGAAGAGGAAAGGAGAAAATCACAAGATGGGATCGCATGTTGGACAAACTAAAGAAGCAGTTCATTCCTATTGATTATGAGCTTGATTTGTTCAAAAAGATGCAAGGGTTAAAGCAAGTGGGAAAATCTATCTAGGAATACACAGAGAAATTTTACAGAGTCCTTATTAGGATGGGGCATGTAGAAGCAAACAAAGAGAAGGTTTAATATTACCTTAGTGGGTTAAGACCTAGCATTCAGGAGGAGTTAAATCTAGTTAGAATGACTAGCATCGAAGAGGCATAACAGTTTACCTTGCAAGTTGAGGAGAAGCTAAACAAAAAGTTTGATGGAAGGAAAAGAGGGCATAGTCAAGGAGGAAGGGGTAGTAGTAGGTCATTTGGAAGCCAAAATGAGAACTAGAAGAAAAATGAAGATGTGGGTACTAGCCGAAATTAGAAGAATGAGGGTTTCAACCACTCTCATGATCAAAAATTTGGAGATTAGAGAGGAAGAGGTAGAGGATGTGAACAAGGTTCAGGAAGAGGAGGCTTCTGTGATACCTATTTTCATTGTAATGAAGAAGGTAATCGTGCCTTCAAATGCCCTGAGTGCCAAGAAAGGACAGATAAGAGAGCTGATAGTCAAGCAAGGGTTGCTCATGTGGATGATGATGCACAGCCATCACATCAAGAGGATCCAGAAAGAGGAGAGGTTCTAGTTAATGAAAGGGTCTTACTGAACGATGAGACTGATCTTGCACAAAGGAGGAGTTTGTTTTGTACTAGGTGCAAGTGTGAGGGTAAATGTTGTGATGTGATTTTTAATGGTGGAAGCATTGACAACTTGGTATCAGAGGAGATGGTCTCAAAGATAAAGCTCAAGAGGGAGAAACACCCCCAACCCTATCGAATTGCTTGTGTGTAGGATGATCATAAGTTCCTGGTTAGTGAGAAATGTTTGGTAAAGTTCAAGATTGGGAGTTACCATGACAAGGCTCTTTATGACATCATTCCAATGGATGTATGCCATTTATTGTTGGGAAGGTTGTGGTAGTTTGATAGGCACGCTATACATGATGGTCATACAAATACATACTCTTTGACAAAGGATGGAGTTCACCACAAATTGAAGCCCTTGGAAAAGGAGGGTGAAAAGGTATGTAGTAGTGCTAGGGTATGTCTTGTTGATGGAAGAAAATTTTCGGATGGCATGGAACATCAACATATGTGTTATGCTTTAATTTCTAGAAAGATAAGGAAGGTAGTAGTGAAATTCCACTTGAAGTTTTAGGTCTATTAAGTGAGTATGGAGATGTCATCTCTAATAATATTCTAGAAGGGTTGCCACCAGTAAAGCAAATTAGTCATCAAATAGATTTAGTCCCTGGAGCTAGTTTTCCTAACAAGGCTGCTCATAAGATGACTCCTAATGAGACTGAGGAGCTAAATAGACAAGTTCAGGAGCTATTGAGGAAAGGTTTGATTTGAGAGAGCCTAAGTCCATGTTTAGTACCTATAGTGCTGGCACCAAAGAAGGATGGAGAGTGGATAATGTGTATAGACTCTCGAGCCATAAATAGAATAACCATCAAGCATTAGTTTCTTTTGCCAAGAATGGATGATCTTATGGACTATTTGAGTGAAGCTTAGTACTTCACAAAGATAGATCGCAAGAGTGGTTATCACTAGATACAAATACAAGAGGGAGATGAGTGGAAGACTATATTCAAGACCAAGGATGGTCTATATGAGTGGTTAGTCATGCCCTTTGGATTGACCAATGTGCCAAGCACCTTCATGTGGCTTATGAATGAGGTACTAAAGAAAATTTTGGAAAAATTTGTTATTGTCTATCTAGATGATATTTTAATTTTCAATAAGTCTTTGGATGAACATTTATTACACATTCTTAGTGTCCTTGAAAGGTTGAGGGAAGAGAAATTATTGATTAATTTGAAGAAGTGTGGCTTTGTCAAAAAGGAGTTAGTCTATTTGGGGTTTGTTATATCAGCTGAGGGTCTCAAAATGGACCCAGAGAAGGTGAAGGTCATCTTGGAATGGCCTACTCCAAGGTCTACCATTAAGGTAAGATCATTCCATGGTCTAGCTAGTTTTTACCGGAAGTTCATTAGGAATTTTAGTAGTATATCTGCACACCTAATTGAAACAATGAGGGGGGAATAGAAAAGAGTTCAAGTGGACTACAAGAGCTATAAGGAGTTTTGAATTATTGAAGAAGAAGGTGACAAAAAAACCTATGTTGGCACTTCCTGATTTCAACAAAGTGTTCCAAGTGGATTGCAATGCTAGTGGTAGTGCTATTGGGGTTGTGTTGAGCCAAGAAGGTAAACCTATTTCGTATTTTAGTGAAAAATTGAATGATGCAAAGAAGTATCCTATTTATGATCAAGAGTTCTATGCAATAGTTCAGGCCTTAAAGAAATGGAGGCATTATTTGTTGCCAAAAGAATTTTTTGTGTATACTAATCACTAGGCATTGTAGTACCTAAATAGCTAAGGTAAATTGAATCAAAGAAATTTAAAATGGGTAGAGTTCATGCAAAGCTATACATTTGTATTAAAACATAGAAGTGGAAGGTCTAATAAGGTTGTAGGTGCATTAAGTAGGAGACAATTGTTGCTGACAATAATACAGGTTGAAGTGGTTGGGTTTGATGAACTCAAGAATCTGTACCTTGAGGATCTTGACTTTGTAGAGGCTTGGAAGGCTTGTAAAGAACCTATTACTCTAGACAGGACTAGTGGCTAGATTACATGATTCAAGATGGTATGTTGTTCAAGGAAAGTCAATTGTGTATTCCAAGGAGTTCCATGAGGGAGAACTTGATCAAGGAGAAGCACAATGGAGGAATGGTAGGACACTTTGGTTGAGATAAGTCCATTGCCATTATTAGAGAATATTATTTTTGGCCTCAATTATCATAGGATGTGAAGAAGTTTTTGCAAAGTTGTCAAGTATGTCAAACAACCAAAGGATTTAGTTGCAACACTAGACTCTATCAACCATTGCTTATTCCATTAAAGCCTTAGGAGGACATAAGTATGGATTTTGTTCTTGGATTGCCAAGGACACAAAGGGGTAATGAATCAGTATTTGTGGTGGTTGATAGGTTCTCCAAGATGGCACATTTTATTCCATGCCACAAGATTCATGATGCAGTGCATATTGTAGATTTGTTTTTTAGAGAGGTGGTGAGGCTACATGGTCTCCCAATTTTTTTTTTTTTGATAGAGATACTAAATTTGTTGGGTATTTATGAAGGACTTTGTGGAAGAAGTTGAAGACATAATTGAAGTTTAGTTCTGCACATCATCTGTTGATTGATGGACAAATAGAAGTGGTGAATAGAAGTCTAGGCAATTTGCTAAGGTGTTTAGTAGGAGATAAGCCCAAGGGATGGGATTTGATTCTACCACAAGAAAAATTTTCTTATGATAATTTTGTAAATAAGAGTATTGGTAGATCACCATTCCAAATTTTGTATGGGAGTAGTCCAAGGACTGCACTAGAGCTAAGGAAAATGGAGCAAGGAGAGAGGACAAGTGCTGAGGCAGAAGACTTTGCTGAACATGTCAAGAACCTACATGAGGAGGTGTGAGCACATATTACCAAGATGAACTTATAGTATAAGGCTAGGGTAGATCAAAAGAGGAGACATAAGGAGTTTCAAGTTGGAGATTAGGTTATTGCATATTTGAGGAAGGAATGATTTCCAGTGGGTACTTATAACAAGCTAAATATGACGAAATTTGGCCCCTACAAAATTTTGGAGAAACATAATTCAGGGAATGCATATGATGTGGAGTTGCTAGATGGGATTCACATTTCTCCTATTTTCAATATTGTAAACTTAACATAATATCATTATGATGGTGTAGATAGGGAGTTGATGTTGGACCCATATCTAATTCCTACTTCTGTAAAGGAAGAGATTGAAGAAATTCTAGATAGTTATGTGGGTCAGAGTACTAGAAATAGGTAGTATGAAGAATACCTAGTGAAGTGGAGAATGGCCAATAGAAGACTCAAATTGGATATCCACAATGGAGGTTGCCCATTTGGGGTTTCCTCTACTAGCTACAAGGTGATAGGGTCACTTTTCAATCTACCCTGGGTGTCTGATGCAAGAGCATCTAGTGGTGTAAGGGAAATCTTGTATCACCTAGAAATATGCTTAGTGTTAGTTTCTATTTAATGTGTTTTTATTTCTGGATACCAATTTGTGTCAAATTAATATTCCAACTCTCATAGTTCCACTATTAATTTTTTGGGTTAGAGTTTTTGAGCACCTTGGGATACATGCTACTGTAGAAAATAGGTTATTTTGTAATTGAGCCATAATTATGATGAGTTAGAAAGTGAAAGTTAGAGAGATGATTATAATTGTAATTTAAAGCATCCCAAAAAAAGAATCAGGTCAAAAGGCTTTGTGGTTTGAAAGTTTTTGCAATTTTAAGTTGCTTGGAGACCTTTTAAGAGCACTTCAAAGTCAGATTTAAAGCACTAAATGGCCTTGTACAGGCCCAAAAAATGAGAAACAAGAAAAGCTAGTCCATAGGGCTATAGAGTGCTTTGAGAGCTTTCCATAAATGTAAGCAGTTCATTAATTGGAATCCTAGATCAAAAGTTATGCCTCCCGAAAGTTGGACTAACATTTCTAGATTTTCCTACTTTTACACCAACTTCTAACGTGTTTTCTAGAACCTTCCATTTTTGTGGTGGATGCTAGATGGCATATTCTAAAATGTATTCTTAACCCCAAACCTAATTTGGGTTACTTAAGGACATTTCTAGCACTGCAAAGGTAGTTTTTGGTGGAGTTTGGGAGAGGGTAGTGTGAGAAGGGTTTTCTCCAGAATCTGATAACATTGTAAGCCCATAGGGCATGCCATGGAGTCTATTTTTTTTTTACTGAATATAATAGCATATAATTTCTAATTATAGTATTCCCCTTTTCCTATTGTGTTTTTTTTTTGTCTTGGATTGTGCCCTCATCAAGAGATAAAGTTCTTTGTTGGATTATAGATTCAACAGAAGAAAGATGGTATCTATATTTCTCAATCTAAATATATAAAAGAGATACTAAAAAAATTTGGAATAGAAGATTCAAGACCAGTGGGAACCCCTATGCCTACTAGACATAAGGTTTCCAAGAGTGACGATTCCAAAGAAGTAGATCAGACCACATACAGATCAATGATTGGAAAAATACAATATGTAGTACATGCAAGACCTAATATTGCACTAGTAGTTGGTATGGTGGCAAGATTCTTAGCAAATCTCAGAGAAAATCACATGATGGCAATCGAGAGAATCATGAGATATCTTAAAGGTACTAAAGACTATGACTTATGGTACAAACTTGGAGGCAATTTGGACTTAAAGTTATTCATTGATGTTGATTGGGCAAGAAGTCTTGATGAAAGAAAAAATACTAGTGGTGGACCATTCTTTCTTGGTAAAAGACTAGTGTCTTGGACAAGAAAGAAAAAAAATTGTATCTCTTAGTCCACAATAGAGGTAGAATATGTGGCATCAACAATTAATTATTTTGATATTGTTTGGTTCAAACAATTGTTGGAGGGTATGAAGATAGAGATCAAAGATCCAATAGTCATATACTGTGATAACACTAGTGCAGTCAATATATCAAAGAATCTAGTGATGCATACCAAATCAAAGCATATTACTATAATTCTTAAGAGAATTGGTGCAAGATAAAGAAGTTAGATTGGAATATGTGAACGAAAAAGAACAAATTGTAGACATATTCATTGAGCCATTACCCAAGGATGCATTTCCGTATCTAAGAGGTAAGCTAGAGGTCATTCCCCTATTTGAAGCTCACTAAATAAAGTTTAGTGATGCATCAACCAAAGCATGTTGAAGATCAATCAATTAGTGCAATATTGACAAGGGCATATTGCAAATGATTCAGTACTTAAAGTACATTGATATTAACATAATTTTTTTTTTTGGCATGTGTCGTCAAAGAGGGAGAAGTTCACTATCATATCTCATAGAAATTTTAATTATAAAAAAGGAGAAGTTTGCTATAAGAGAGAAGATTTCTATAACAGGGAGAAGTTTGATATCAAAAGAAGTTGTTGCAGACAAAAGTTTTCTCATAGAGGGAGAAACTGAAGGTAGAAAAAAGTTTACATTGATAGAAGGAATTCTCATGGATGTGAATTAGAATAAAACTAAGGATATGTTCTTACTTTATTCTTATTCCAAAAATTTCATTGTATTATGACATGTTGTGTTCCATCAATGCCAAAGAGGGAGATAAAAGATACAATTGATTAATTGTGTATTGTCTTTGATGTTACACAAATGTCATATCATTATCAGTCAGTGTATGCCAAGCTCACTCATGCAGTAAAGATAGTTTTTTATGTCTATCAAACGTTCTAGTGTTTTCCCAGTTCAGAAGGCAGTGTCTACCGAGTTCACTCGAGTGCCAAAGGAAAGTTTGCAAAAGATGAGTGTTAACCAAGCTTACTCGATTAATGAAAGAAATGTTGGACAGAACTAGTGTTAACCAAGCTCACTCGGTTACCAAAGGATCTTTGCTAGTATACAATGTTGACTGAGTTCACTTGGTTAACATAGGAAAATCCTTTTTGAGTCAGTGTTTGCTGAGCAGGGTTGACTATTGAAGGATTTCCTTGTTTTGGCATATTAAGTTTAATTGATTTATCTATTGGTTTTAGCCAACTGAGAAGATGAATATTAGTTATTCTAAGTTGTATTTTAGCTAACTTGACAATATGAATAATATAAAGTCAATTTGTGGATTAGAAAATATGGAGTAGTGTGAATACATTGAAGATTTGATGATGGTAAGAGGAAGTGAATGAGAAGGATAAGCAAAATATCCTTGTGGAGCTGAAAAGATATATTCGATCAAAAATGATCAAGTATACAAGCCAGAAAAGAGATTTGTAATCGACAGCTCAATTGCATCAAGAATTAGGTCATCTCATTGTTACTCTCTAACCATTGTAGCAGTGATCTAAATCTCTTAACAGAGTTGGCTTAACAATTATTTGTAAATCCTCTAACAAGGTGGCAGTTCTATTGAATTGTCTAAAGACCTCTAACAAGGCCACTCCTAATAGGGTGATTAAATCCTCTAATAGGGTCACACCTAAAAGTGTGTTTTGTAACCTTTAATAGGGTTGGCTCCTAATAGGGCTCACTTTAGAAGAGTGAAAACAATAACTAGTTTCAATTGGTGGTTTTTTCCAAATTGGGTTTCCACGTTAAATCTTGCTCTCGAATGTGTTCATGCTATTCTCATTTATATGTTTTCAACTAAGCTAAAGTTATGGTAATCATAGATAACATCTAAAGTTTTCATGTTAAGTATTTACCGAGCATATTTAGTATTTACCAAGTTACAACATTTTATGTGTGTTTGTTGAACATCAATAGTATTTAGTTTTCATAGTTTATTTTGCACTGACATCTAAGAGATCTTGGATTTATTTTGTAGGAATTGATTCACCCCTCCTCTCTCAGTTACTTCTCTTATATTTCCAACAAAAGAAACATACCTTCATCACTTCTTGCATTAAACTTACCAATGCCATTTTCTCTCTTAATGTAACACTTACTTCCAAAAATTTTAAAATATTGAACTAATGGTGCATGTCCAAACCAAAGCTCATAAGGGATCTTACTAGTACATTGTCTAATCTATACCTTGTTCATTATATATATTGTTGTGATAATGGTTTCTCTCCAAAATGTCTTTGAGAAATAATTGTTCTCGAACATCATAGCTCTCGTTGCTTCTATTACTGGTCTATTTCTGCTTTCTGCTAAACCATGCTACTCAGGTGTCTTAGGGGCTAAAAGTTATCTTTTAATACCATTTACTTCATGAAAATTGTTAAACCATTTGAAGTAAATTCTCCACCTCTATCTAATCTTAAACACTTAAATCTTTAATCTAGATTCATTTTCAACTTTGTTCTTAAACACTTTAAACTTCTCAATTGTTTCAGATTTCTCTCTAAGAAATGCTACCCACATCATTCTAGTAAAATCATCAACAAGAATCATAAAGTACCTTTCACCATAGAATTCTCTTATTTTTGTAGGACCACTCATGTATGTGTGTATTATCTCCAACTTCATTGCTGTAGTAAACTTCTTACTCAAAAAAGAATTTTTCTTCCACTTTTCCATAAGACATTCCTTGCATACCATGTTAGTAGGATTCACTATTTTGGGAAAATATCTAATGGATAGTGTAGTGCTCACTTTCACAATGTTATCAAAATTTATATGATAAAACATTTTGTGCCATAACCAACTCTTATCAACTTTAACAAGCAAGCATGTCATCTCTATAGGATTCAAATGAAAAAAATTACCTTTGATCTTGTGCCAGTACTAATCATCTTACCATTTTTATCCTTGATAATGCATGTCTTTTATGTAAACTTCAAGTTCTCTTCTCACAAGTAGGGTGATTCCTTCTTCAATCTTTATATCTTCTTCATCTTTTCCTCCATTGTTGCTAGCACAATCTCCACTACTACTCATGCTCCTTGTCAATGTAGGTTGTACACTTAGTGTGTTGAATGTTGTCTCAATTATAGGAAAATCTCCACTATGTATTAAGCTTGTCCCCGTTGCTTCCAATCTTTCGAGAAGAATCTCTCTTATGAACTTTTCTGAATAGGGTATAACTTGTTCAATCATTTGCACTATTTTCTTATATGCACGTGTCAAAGTTTTCAAGATGTTCCACACAATTTCATCTTCATCTTTCTTCCCATCACAGCCTTAATTCCTACAACAATTTTTGATATTATGAGAAAACAACTTCTTACAAATTATTTTTCATCATTTTATCTTCTTGAATTAAACATATTCAATCCAGCCTTCTTAGCACACTTATCACCTTCATAAGTAGATTCCAAAGATCTCAAAATTTCATATGCTAATCCTAAAGATTTAGCCTGGTTGTATTCATTTTCAAGAAGGGTTGTCAAAAGTGTTTCCCTGGAAAGCATGTACACATGAATATTTATCTCTCTCTTTTAGTACAATCTTCAAGCTTATCTTCTTCAATCAATTCTTTCTTATTCTGAGGAATTAACCAATATCCTTGACCCATACATAGCAAATGTGTCTTCATCTTCTCTTTTCAACTATCATAGTTGGTTCCATCAAACTTCAAACTATCCTTTCTGAAATGATTCACCATAGATCTCCTTAAGTTGTTAAGATTTTCCTTCAAGGACCTGATTTTCTGATACCAATTGTTAGAAATTCAATTCCACCAAGATAATTGAGAATGGAGGGGGTGAATCACTTATGCAATCAAAACAACTTTTCTTATCCTTATTAAATCTGAAATATGTGATCATCAAGTGCAATAACCACACAAAGATAACCATACATAATAACACCAGATTTGTTAACTAGGGAAACCCTTGATTAGAGAGAAAAACCTAGTGGGGATGGTACCTAGAAAATGATGTACTAATATATAACTTCCTTGCAAGAGAATGGGCCTTGTTAGGAGTCAATGAAATACATTCAGTACATATCAGTCCCTATTAGGAGACTTTGAATCCCTATGAAGAGATTCCAACCATGTTAGGAGTTGTGGAAGGTGGAGGGACCCACTATCCAAACAATTTTAGAGGCAAGACCACTGAACTCACTTTCCAACTGGCCTTAGTATTATTCCTACCAGAACAATACAAAATGATCAATTCTCCACTAGTACTCTCTACCAAATATAATCACTTCTCTCATTCATTGTGCCTTTGTTGCACCAAATATTTCTCATATCTCAATACCAAATCCACAAACTCACATCACATAAATCCTTTAGATCTCTTACTCGGGTGTATTCTCACTTACAATTTGCTTCAATACCACATACACTTATTCCATGCATAATCACAAGGAAAACAACTTTCCTTTATACCAAGTCCTCAAATTAATTTATTGAGTCAGCCTTAAGGCTTTCTAAATTTAAAATTACAATAGGAACTCATTAGGATAAACTAATACATGTTATATTATATCTTTTCATGATTACATAACATGGTCAGCTCACAGTCTTCAAAAATCTTTCACACGTGCAACCTTGAACTTCATGCTCTTTCTCACATCACCATTGTGATGTCTTCTACCTCTGTCTAACTATAGCTAACTAGATTATGTCCCTATTAGGAGATATTTTCCAATTACTTCAAACCACTTCTTAGGAACTCTATCTATATATCGTCTTTAGTAAATGTTGAATAATTGTCACCAATCTTTGACTTTCTACACGTGTTTATAGGCACATCAAACTATAGAACATATCCTCAACTACACTTGACCTCATCTTCAATCCTCGAACCTAATGATTTCAAACTCTATATGTTGTTTTTTTAGTCTTCACATAATAACTAGAATGTTGACATTAATGACATACACTTCTATGAATGCAACATATATTCCTACAAACAATCTCCCAAATTCTCTAGTAATGCTAGGATACTCTCCCATAGGAATATCATTAGCATTCATGCCAACAACAAGTTCATGAAGAGAAAATGCACCAAATTTTGACTTGAGGTGGACCTAAACTAAGACATATGTTTTTAGGTCTAGCTCAACCTTTTAGTGTAGAGCACTTTAAGGAAATTTTCCCACATCCAAACTGTATGCGAAATTTCACTTATTTTTATAAAGAAAATGCAAAAAAATTAACTTGTCAAAGCAAGTGAGGGATTTTGACATGAGGAAGGCTTGTGTGTAGAGAGGCCTTCCATTTGGTAGCTTAGAGAGATATGATGAAATATTTTGAACATAACTGATAGAGTGACAACATGGTGATGTAGAAAGTAGACAAAGTGATGACTTGGGTGCACTTAAACTAAGACATATTTTTTTAGGTCTAGTTCAACCTTTCAGTGTAGAAAACTTTAACAGAATTGTCCCACATCCAAAGTGTGTAGGAAATTTCACTCATTTGTATAAAGAAATGTACAAAAACTGACTTGTAAAAGTGTTGGAATTAACAAGTGAGAAGATTTACTTTTGAGAGGGGAGTTGAATTAGAACTTTCTTTTTAACCTTTTCAGATTCCTTTCAACTAAAAACATTCACATGCATCTAATTTACTAGATAAACATAAAAGTAATGACATGCATGAAAATAGAGAACACACAAATTTGGTAACCCAGAAACCCTCCAAAATGAGAAGGTAAAACTGGGGTGGGGATGACACACACAAAAATCACTACAACAATGTGTAATTGTTCAAGGTTACAATGTTTGACCACTTTGAATGGTCTACCCTATGAAAGGCTTGTCCTGTTAAAGACTTTACACTCTATCAAAAGTGACCTAGTTAAAGAATTTCACTACCTTGCTAAAAGTAGGCCTAGTTAAAGGACTTGTGTACATTCACTTGGAATGCCACCCTATTAAAGGATTTACAAATGGCTGCTAGGCCAACCTAAGTCCATAGGATTTCCATATCTAATACAATTGCTAGAGAGTATTAGATTTTTTTTAACTTGTTAGCTTTGCAATATTCAATTGTTGATTCCAGATCCTTGTTCTACTCTTGCTAATCTTGATCCTTGCTTGATCTGATATGTCACTCTGCGAGATTCTGATGCTTTGTTCTTCAATAACTGGATTTTGAAATGTTCTATTCTTCACTAAGTCTCTTACCCCTCTAAATTTTTCTCTAGTTCACCCATATACTTCTATCATCCACTCATACAATGGGGTTTCATTCTCCTTTTAAAGATTTCAAAGACTTAGGATTAGGTATGAATCTATGATCAATATTAAATCTTTCATTTCCTGCTCATTCCTTGCACTTTTCCTATTGGTTGCATGCCTTCTACATTTTTTTTATTGGCTACATGTTGATTGCATAGGTAATGTGAAAGATTTGTTCTTATCTTCAAGATCCTTTGAGATTCATACCATGTCGGCTCCAAAAATAGTTTACATCTGAGTTTGTGAAAGCACAAACTCATATGCTGATATTTGTGTTACTCAGCACATACTAGTTGTTGATGTTCGAAACATATAGAAAAGCTGGCTCATTTGGCTCCTATGATAATTTTATCTTGCTTGGCACTTATACTTTGCTCGACATCTATACTTTTCTCAACACCTGAACTTCACTCGGCACCTAAAGATTGCTCAGCACTTGAAATTCACTCGACACCTATTGAATCCTTTGACTCGAGATACATTGTAGCTCGACATCTATATTATACTCAGCATTGTCTTGAGAATTTGGTTAAGTATGTTGAAACTCAAATGTCAAAACCAATCTGAGACCAACAATCTCCCCCTTTGACATGAGTGGCAAAAATACTTAACTGAACGTTATGCATCTAATCTCTATGAGTATACTACATATTCTATTCAGCATATGTACAAGACTTTCAAAAACTTATTCAAAATTTTATATACCTCAAAATCTTGTAACTCCCCTTGAGTTGATGTGCCATTACCTTTCCTATAACCAAAATTCTTGTCTTGAATGTGTCTCATGTTGATATAACTTCTTACTCTTTGCCTTATTTGCCTTTATTGTATCTGTGTACCCTGTTTCTAAAGTCTATATCCTATATTTGTTCCCTATCATATTTGCTTGTACTTTGAATGCGAATATCTCCCCCTTTGGATATTCTTTATTGATTTCATCAAAGAATCTATAATGTTAGCATTCTGATTGACATTTCCTTATTCAATGAATGATAGTGAATTATACTCCCCCTTTTATTAGATGCAATAAATAATGAATGAATATTCTTATTCTCCCCCTTATTATCTCCCCCTTTTATTATCTCTCCCCCTTTTTGATACTTAAGTCAAAGGGTCCTAAGGATGAATAGACTATTTAGCCAAAAATGTTTTATTTACCTCCATAATCATCTTGAGAGAAGCATCCCAATTGTCTAAAGCTATCTCCAATGAATGATATTGAACTATACTCCCCCTTTTATTAGATGCAATAAATAATGAATGAATATTCTTATTCAATGAATGATACTAAATTATCCATTTCCTTATTCAATGAATGATACTGAATTATACTCCCCCTTTTATTAGATGCAATAAATAATGAATGAATATTCTTATTCTCCCCCTTATTATCTCTCCCTTTTATTATCCCCCTTTTTGACATTTCCTTATTCAATGAATGATACTAAATTATACTCCCCCTTTTATTAGATGCAATAAATAATGAATGAATATTTTTGTTCTCCCCCTTATTATCTCTCCCCCTTTTTGACACTTATGTCAAAGGGTCCTAAGGATGAATAGAATATTTAGCCAAAAATGTTTTATTTACCTCCATAATCATCTTGAGAGAAGCATCCCAATTGTCTAAAGCTATCTCCAATGACTTGTGCCAGATGGTTGTCTCTACTGCAAGATGAATAAGGCCTTCTAAAGTAGAAATATTTGGGTCTTTCTTGAGTACATTTTCTGCATAGGCCTGCTCCTTATGAAGTACTTCTAGATGTGGAGTTGTTGAGGATTGATTTGCGTCAACTTGGCCTTAATATTGGCCTCCTCAACTGTCAACATAGCTAATTCCTTCTATGTGTGAAGCATTGTTGCAAAATGCTTCTCACGTTGAGCTGGGTCTTTTTGGAGTTGAGCGTTGGAAATCTTTAGATTTCACTCCAAGCTTATTATTATTTGGCTCATTTCCTATGTGAAATAGGATGAATCACACAACTTATTGTACAATGAGAATACATTCTCAAGTACCTTTTTCACTTTTTCAATCTTCTTTGCCAATTCAACCTGTGAAAGTGATATTTCACTTGATATCTTCTTGTTACTTTCATCTAAAATTTCTTTTCTAACCATTCCAATAATTTGACATTGGTTTCAAGGTCCTCATTCTATACGTAGTCCACAATATTGGATAATTGCTCCATTATGGGCTGAGTTTCATTAGGTCCTTTCAAGCTAAAGGCATCAAGAAATATTTCTTTCATCTCCACTAATGCTTGCTTCTGCCTATACTCATTTCTGAGTATCTCTTGCCTCTTTCTCCTTTCCAGTGCCTCTTGTACTTCATTTATCTATTGCAGGTTCATGGTTCTTGAGTCATAACTTGGTATGACTATTTCTTGATCAAGTGTAGGGTCTCCATGGTGAAGTACTCTTGCAACCTTGGTAGTGCTCAAGCTTGGTGCTGATATTTGCAATGGTACTGCATAAGTGCTCAGCTTATTCTAAGGATTCCCTAAGCTAGGAAAGTTTACCAACATTTGTATTGCCTCCTACTCCTTAGGGGTTTTCTCCACTTCTTTCTCCTCCTGTATACTACCTTGATAAATGATGACAATTCAAGGAGGTGCACCTTGGGTTTGTGCTATAGGAACATCTTGTCTTGTTTGTTCCTTTGGTTGCTCCTCGGTAGTAGTTATCACCTTTGTTGTAAAATCAACCTTAGAAATTTTGTCTTGTACCTTTTTCTCTTTAGGTTGCTCTACTATAACTGTGGGAGTTTTAATAGATTGTTCTTGTGTGGTTTCCTTCTCCTTGGTTATTTCTGCTACAACTTTCTACAGCTCATCAACACTCACCAAAACATGATTTGTGCAAAGTTGTGCTTGTAGTGTTGATTGGTGAAGGATCTTCTTAAGATCCTTCATAGTTAAAGGATTGATGTTTTGATCTGAAGTATTAGGAATATCCTTTACAATGACTATATTGCAGGTGCTATATGTGGAGGACTTGGTGGTGGTAGTTAAGTGTCTTGGACACTCTATTCTTCCTACTACTCTTCATCTATTATCCTTTCACCATGTGTCTCCATTGTCTCTTTTTCTAGCTCTTTTTCTCCTTCATCCTTTTCTTGCTCTCTTTCTTCCTCTTTCTCATTCTATTCTCTTCTTCATCATTTCTACCCTCAAATGGGTCTTCTTGTCCTTCTTTAACTATTGTCAAACCATATATCAATTTCCACATTTGTGTGGACTTTTTGATAACATCCTCTATCTAGTTTTTCAAAATACTAAAGGCTTTTGTATTTGGGTGCAAATTTGCTCCCATGCTTTTTGCTAGCCTTTTTTATTTGACCTTTTGTAAGGTTTGGCATTACATGAGCCAATGTAGACTCTCTTATTTCTTTCTCCATCTTAAGATAGTACTGCCACTTATTTTCAACCAATGAACTTAGCTCCTTGGGCATTGAAGTGTCCAATTCAAGTGTAGTAGTCTTGAACTTGGCCATCATAGTGTAGATAGATTCTTCCACTATGCTCTATTTTTATTTTGATAACTTATTGAATTCAATGGTCTTTAGACCAGAAAAATCTACATTATCTCTAATATTATTGCAAATATTTTCTAATTTATATGCGGTGGAGCATTTTACCAATCTAAATTGTTCTTCATTAGACTCTTTTCTCTCCTTGTCTGATTCTAGAGGTACAAAAAATTTCCTCCTCTTTTTCTACTTAGTAGGTCCTGTTTGCTCTATTGCCTTTTGTTTTTCCTACTGCTTTGCCCCTTGTGTAGTAGCCCTAGTGTCAGCTCTTGTAGTTGGCTTGATTGGGCTTGGCTTTGCAAGTTTCTTCTTCTTTCCTTTAGGTTGGGCAACTGGCTACTTTTGAGCTTTCATTTTTTGAGGCTTGGCCTTTGGAGCTTCCTACTTGGCATCTTCCTCTTCATCTGCATCTTCTCCCATACCTTGGGTTAGGGCAAAAGGCCCTTGATCTTGTTCTTCTTCATCACCCTCAACATCTTCTTCTTCTACTTCAGCTTCCTCTATAGTGCCTTCCCCAAATTTTTCTTTAAGCTTCTTTACAAACTTGTCTTTCTTCTTTAAAGTGGAGGCAATCTTCAACTCCATATCCACTTTTGATCTCACCACATCATATGCTCTAAAATGTGGTGCATCCTTGTCAATTTCCTCTGCAAGTAGTGCAATTATTGTTGCTGATGCTTCATCTATATTTATCTCATACCCAAGAGGTCTCAACCATCTCACTCTTGGTATGCCCATTTGTATATATGTATAATCTATGTCTACAAGAAAGAAAACTTCATTTACATGTTTCTCTACTAGAGAAACTAGAATTCTAAGCCTCTGCTTCATTGATTTCTTAAAACCTTCAAAATAACTCGTCATTAAAGTCTCAAAATTTGCTCCAATTTACTCTATGTATTCATTTACTTGAGCTATGATAGACCTATCATTCTTCCATGCCACTTTACCAAAAGAAGGGAGTTCATTCTGTACATAAAAGAAAATGCATATCAAAATTGCACCAAATTTACATTGTGCTCCCTTTGTTCTTCTAATGGCTACCAGATTCTCATTGATCTATTGTAATTGCAACTCTGCAAGATCATATGTGTGATCTTTCTTCACTAGTTTATATCCTACATCCACTGCTATATGTGGCACACTATTGAGTTTACTAGACTAGTAAAATTTGCGTGCAATAACCCTTACTGCAAAGTCATCTAGAGGGTCTTGGATTGTGTCAATTGTCATCCCTCTTTTGTTCCATTTTGCAACTATGTTCTTTTCAATTGCCTCCTTAGAGTTACTTCTAAGGGTATTCGACCGATCTAGGGTTGGGTACCCAGTCACTCTATGAATGATTCTCTTTGTGATCTTGATGGGGCCATCCTCTAACCATAAACTGCCATCATGCACTCAGCTCAACATTAGCCTAATCCATTCTGTCTTAAACACCGTGGGGAAATTTAGGGCTCGTGTTAAACACTTCCTTTCAACAATTTTGAATTCTTCCTTCAATACTCTATTTTCACACAATTTCTCATATGCCTCCCTCATATCCATGTCACCTATGGCTCCTATCTTGTAGTTGTAGCATTTCCTTACATCTTGAACCATCATAACTTTTGGGGGTATTATGGAAAGGGCTCCAACAGGATCATTTTTGTATGAAACTTCTGAGATTAGATGGAAATAAGGTTGCCTAACCTCCTTAGACACTAATTGAACTTCAAATGTATCCTTCTCCTAAGCTTTTCTTGAGCTAGATGCCATTTTTCTCAAACTAGGGTTTCAACACAATGAAAACACAAAACTACATAGTTTGACACAATCGTAAATACCTTAAAATTGATTGATTTGTGCTAAAATGCTATTGAAATCTTTGTATACACTAGATTATTTGCCTTGGATTCTCTCTGTGCTCTTTCTCATCTTTTCTTTGTGTATATAATGAAGAAAAATGAATGAAAGTATGATATTATACCCTATTTTCATTGCATTTAATGCTCAGTACATTCAAAACTGTCCACTTGACTACTGAAGGATTCTTCATTACTCGGCTTCCATTTCCTTTTCATTACTCAGCTTCCACAAGAGTATTACTCACTTGGCTTCAACTAAGATTTCTTTTTCACTTGACTTCCTCTACCAACTCAGCTTCTACCAATCATTCGACTATGACAGTCAACTCGGCTTGTACTAAATTTTTACTTGGCATCTGGGGGCAACTTGACAATACTTATAAATCTTGAATTTTCAACTTTGCATCTTTGTTCATGCTGATATATTCTTTTTAGTACTTTCTTTTCTAAGAACTGATGTATGATAAATCTTTTGTAAATCAATCCCTTATGCCTTCTCTTGCTTAGTTTGATGAAGTGTGACCACTTGACCTGTTAGGTGAAGTGATCCCTTCATTTGATGTGCTAACCTCATCTTTCTTCTTGCATGTCTTGTTCATTTTTCCTCTAATGTGTTCAACATCTACCTTCTCTTTACCTTTGTCATTCTTTGAGTTGGGTGCCTTTGACTTTGTTGGTTAGTGTCTGTTGATATGACTAGTCTTCAAGCAACTAAAACATGTGGCTTGGCTCAACCATCTGCTATAGTTTCCTCTAAAATGTGTCCTTAAGCAATTTTTAGGAATGTGTCCACATTCCTAATAGTAATGAAAGCTATACTTGGTGTTGTAATCCCAATTGTAGTGATGACCATGGTTACCTTCCCTTGTTGTCTAATTTGACATCCACATAGGCTTTGATCTACACTCAAAAGCTCTATGTCCATACTTCTTGCATTTGTAGTAGTGTCCTTCAAATTTTGGTGTACTAATAGTCCTAGTTCTATAGTTATGTGCTTGACGTCCTTTTTTTTTGCACTTATGACAATAACTTGCATTCTTAGGCTTGTCATGCTAATGGGCATTCTTTCTCCTAGGTACATTAGAAGTATGTCCCTTTTTACCATAGAAATGACAAGTAGGTTTATTAATCTTACCTTTGTTACTCCTTTCTTCTACAATCTTGGAGGATTCTCCTTGTTCAGTGCTGATGTATCATTACTAGCCCTTGGTGATTTTAGTAGCTGCTCAAAGTACTTGATGGCCTCATTGGGTTTGTTGAAGCTTTCTGCAATCTACTTCTCTCTTTTTAGATCATTTTTTAGTTGTTCATTTTGCATCATCAGTGTAGAGATCTCAATGTCCTTGATATTTAGTTCATGATGTGCATTCATCACCTGATTTAGATGTTCAGCTGCATGTTTGAGATTCTTGCACGTTCAATTATTTTTTCTTCTAGTCTATTGGCAATGTTTCTTTTATCTTCTTCTAGCATAGCCTTGTCTTTAATGGCTCTTTTCTTCTATTCAGTTACCTCACAAAGAATCATGGCTTGTGATTCTTGTTCAAGCTTGAGTATTCTAATTTCTTCTGCTTGAGTTCTATTCTTCTCCATCAGGTCTACTATTGCCGCATCAAACTCTTTGGAATCTCCATTTGAAAATAGATTTAAGGTGTCAATCTCCTTATATTGTGTGTCATTCTTAGCTATGGCAATCTCTTTTCTTCTTTTGAAGGATTTCCTTAGTTCTCCTCTAGCTTCTTCCAAAGCATGTAAGGAAAGTTGTATGTCAATTGCCTAATTCTTTGTGATCTTCCCAAGTTTGTAGACTTCCATTTCCAGATATTTTCTCCAAGATGTAAGGCTCCTTCTTGTGAGAACTTGGCCTTGATACCAATTGTTGGAATGAACAAGTGGGAAGATTTACTTCTAAGAGGGCGAGGGGGGGGGGAGGGGGGCCACAAGTGAATCAGAAGTAACTTTCTTTTTAACCTTTTCAAATTCCTTTTAACTAAAAACATTCACATGCATCTAATTTACAAGATAAACATAAAAGTAATGACATGCATGAAAATAGACAACACACAAATTTGGTAACCCACAAACCCTCCAAAATGAGAATGTAAAATTGGGGTGGGGATGACACCCATAAAATATCACTACAATAATGTGTAACTATTCAAGGTTATAATGTTTGACCACTTCCAATGGTCTGCCCTATGAAAGGCCTATCCTGTTAAAGACTTTACACTCTATCAAAAGTGACCTAGTTAAAGGATTTCACTACCCTGCTAAAAGTAGGCCTAGTTAAAGGACTTTTGTACATTCACTTGGAATGCCACCTTGTTAAAGGATTTACAAATGGCTACTAGGCCAACCTAAGTCCATAGGATTTCCATATCTAATACAATTGCTAGAGAGTATTAGAAAACTTTTGACCTGTTAGCTTTGCAATCTTCAATTGTTGATTCCAGATCCTTGTTCTACTCTTACTGATCTTGATCCTTGCTTGATCTAATATGTCACTCTGTGAGATTCTGATGCTCTATTCTTCAATAACTAGATTCTACAATATTTTTCTATTCTTCACTAAGTCTCTTACCCCTCTGAATTTCACTATAGTTCACCCATACACTTCTCTCATCCACTCATACAATGAGGTTTTGTTCTCCTTTTAAATATTTTAAAGACTTAGGATTAGGTATGAATCTACAATCAATATTAAATATTTCATTTCTTGCTCATTTCTTGCACTTGTCCTATTGGTTGCATGCCTTCTGCATTTTTCTTATTGGTTGCATGTTGATTGCATAGGTAATGTGAAAGATTCATCCTTATCTTCAAGATCCTTCGAGATTCATACTATGTTGGCTCCAAAAATGGTTTACATTTGAGTTTGTGAAAGCACAAACTCATATGTTAATTTCTGTGTTACTCAGCACATACTAGTTGCTGATGCTCGACACATGTAAAAAAATTGGCTCATTCAACTCCTATAGTAATTCTGTCTCGCTCGACACTTATACTCTGCTCGACATCTATAGTGACTCGGCATCTATACTTTTCTCAGCACTTGAACTTCACTCGACACCTAAAGATTGCTTGGCACTTGAAGTTCACTTAGCACCTATTGAATCCTCTGACTTGGCATATATTGTAGCTTGACATCTATATTATACTCAACATTATCTTGAGAATTATGGTTAAGTGTGTTGACACTCAAATGTCAAAAACCAATCTGAGACTAACACAAAGCAAGCAAAGGATTTGACATGAGGAAGACTTGTGCATAGAGAGGCCTTCTATTTGGTGGCTTAGAGATACATGATGAAATATTTTGAGCATAGCTGATAGAGTGATGACATGGTGATGAGTGGACATGGTGATGTAGAAAGTAGAAGTAAGATTGTGTCATGTGGGTACATAATAATAACTCAATGAAATGTGGTAGCATATAGCAGTGAGTGACAAGTGGCATGTAATAAAAAGAGGTGAAAGTGGGACAAAGTGACATGTGGCATCACCCCATATATTTGTGATCATTGCCAACAATTGATAACTAGCATGCAAAAATATGACAAGTGGTAGTGTGGGCCATGACTTAGATGATGATACAAGACCATAAGACCAACCAGAAGGTGCCATGTGGTACATAGTATGAAGTAGGAAGGTGGGTCTAGGATGACGCATGGTAAAATTATGTGATCCTATGATCCCTATTGAAAAAGAGAGAGAAAGATCGCAGGATCACAAGATTACACCACATGGCAGGGGCAGTAAGAGGATGTTGATGTATCAGTGTGTAGAGTTGACAATGTTAGAGTGCATAGGTGGTATCTAGGTGGAATGGTGGGCCAATCAAGGTCTTCTATGTTGCATTATGAGTAGTTTGACTAGGTGCATAGTTAAACTAGAAAGTGCAAATTGAAAGGCTCCTAAGTTAATAAATAATGAAATATCTTGGCTTGCCTAAGGTGAAATATAATGTGTAGAATTAAAATGAAATATAAAAGGTTATCATATCAATGATAAAGAAACTATGCATGAAAAAGTAAAGGGTACAGTATAATAATGATTTATATGGTGAAATGAAAACATAGGTCAAAGGGAAAATTTGATGTAGATCTCCTTAGCTTGATGATATTACTCTTCCTAACAATGAGACTCTTGTAAGTGCTCAATTTGCTAATGATACTACCCTCTTTGTGGTTTTGGAGGAAATCAATTTTGATAATATGGTCAATAGACTGCAGTTCTTTTGTTTGGTTTTTGGTTCAAAGGTTGCTACACAAAAGTCCTCAATAGTTGGTTGGTAGACTAATACCCATGAATGGGTGGTTGATAAAGGGTGGCAATGGCTTGGCCCTAGCTCCATTATTAGATATTTGGAGATTCCCTTCTCCATTGATCCTTCTCTTAAAGATATGTGGTATTGGCTATATTCAAAAATTGATTATATATATATATATATATATATATATATATATATATATATATATATATATATATATATATATATATATATATATATATATATATATATATATATATATATATATATATATATATATATATATATAACTCTACCCTATCATTAGCTAGGATGATTCAGACTGTCCAAAGGTTCTATCAACTCAACATATCTACTTTTCTTTGGCTTGGCTTTTTGATAGATATTAATCTAGCAATCTAGATAAAATTATGAGGGACTTCTTGTGGTCTGGTGGTTTGGGTAATAAAAAAAGACGTTATGTGAAATGGGAGTGGTGTTGTATCCCTAATAAATAGGGGGCTTGGTATCTAAGATTTCAGGGCTCATAAGATTTCCTTGGCCTCAAAGTGGATAATTCAATCCCTCTATGGAGAAGAACCATGGAAGGTTCTGATTAGGAACAATATTACTAAGTCTAGTATTAAGAAAGGAAAAACTTGGAGTGGAGTTATTCTATGTGACAAGGTCTTTGACAACTTTCAATCATTTGTTTTTGGTTCAAAATTTTTTTAATCTATTTGAAAGGTTTGGGTATTGTTAGGAGCTTTATCAATATTAGGGAGGCTATTGGAGGATCTCCTACATACTTTTTCATTGATAGATCTTTATGGTGGGGTGTGAAGGCTAAAGGGAAACCCCTAGCTCTTACTTAGGGTTGCTTTGCTAAGAATTGGTACAAACTTGTTATATCTATGGTGTAGATGTGTTAGTTGACAATCAACGAGGGACTTGGGAGGAACTCTCTGCCAACTACTTAGAAAAGGACATATTCTATTGTTTGTAAGGCTATGGGCATGTGCTGTCCTAGTGTTACCATGAATTCTAATTAGTTTCTATAGTGGGCTAAATGGGAGGATGACATCAAATTGCTTAAGATATCTACTAAACATATCTATTACATGATAAAAAGTGATTGTTTTATTTTTAATAGAGTGAACCATGGCTAGGAACTAGGGTGGTCTATTTCCAAATGGTATTTTATCTTTGATTTTTTCTGGCACTCCCCTTGTGAACCTAAGAAGTCTTGTTTTATATGGTTGCTTCTTTTAAGATGACTTGTTCTTGGTTTCTCCATTCCTCATGATAAGAATAGTGTGATTATGTGTGAGGTTTGTTCTATCCCTGAGACTTATGAACATTTGTTTTTTGAATGTCATTATGCTCATGGAATTTGGTCTATTTTTCTTGGCTCTCTTAATAAGTGGAATAGTGCTCCCGGGTTATCTTGAAGCAAAATCCTATTTGGATTTTTGGATTCATTTATTTAAAAACTAACATTTTTTGGTCTATCCTTGTGAGATTTTGTGGATCCTCTAGAAGGATAGAAATGGAGAGATCTTTAAAAGGCAAAGGAGATAGCTTATTGAGTTTGATTGTAAACTCACATATTTTCATGTTATGTCACATGTTGTTTCTACATTAGAGATTTCCAAAGATAAATTCATGATGCTAATGAGTGAAGGGAAATTGTTGATACATAAAAATGGTGTGGTTTCATGCAAATACCTGGCTGTGCACAAAGACATGCTTAACTAAAGGGAAATGGAAAATTTAAATTAGTATATGTAGAAGCTAAAGATTCAGGTCAAGATTATGAATAATAGAAATTAAACTTATGAATCTAACTTTTATGGAGTAGCTACTTGACTTTAGTTATTGCCACTAGTTAGTTGTTATTACTATGCTAATAGTTTTTGAGCCTCATTACTTTTTGGCATGGATGTTCTTTGTATCTCAGTTTTGTTTGTATATAAAATCCATCGATTTGATGATGATATGCAATGAGGCTAATTTTGGTACTAGTAGGACTTAGTCTTATTATCAATTGATGACTATAGTGTGCCATTATGTTCCAGTTATGTCAATCCATCTAGGAGGTTCTAGTTTAGGACTAATTCATGGTAGTTCTATTTCATCTCTTGCATATTATGTAATCTCTATTTGAAAAAAAATGGGTTGTCAAAGCAAGTGATTGACATGATGAAGGCTTGTATGTAGAGAGGCCTTCCATTTTGTGGCTTAGAGAGATGTGACAAAATATTTTGAACAACATAGCTGATAGAGTGATGACATGATGATGATTGCGCATGGTGATGTAGAAAGTAGATGTAAGTAATATTGTGTCTTGTGGGTACATGAAAGTGACTCAATGAAATGTGGTAGAATCTAGTAGCGAGTGACAAGTGGCATGTGATGCAAAGAGGGCAAAGCAGGACAGAGTAACACGTCGCATCACCCCATATTTTTATGGTCATTGCCAACAATTAGTAACTAGCATGCACAAATATGACAAGTGGTATTTTGGGACATGACTTAGATGATGATGCAAGACCAGAAGATTGACCAAAGGGTGTCATGTGGTACATAGTATGAAGTAGGAAGGTGGGTCTAGGATGATGCATGGAAAAATTGTATGATCCCATGACGCCTATTGACAAAGAGAGATGAAAATCACATGATCACAAGATTACACCACATGGCAGGGGTAATAGGAGGATGTTGATGCAACAGTGTGTAGAGTTGGCACTATTAGAGTGCAGAGGTGGTATCTAGGTGGAATGGTGGACCAATCAAGGAATTCTATGTGGAATTGTGAGTAGTTTGGCCAAGATTTGACCTGGTGCCGAGTTAAACTAGAAAGTGTAAATTTTAAGGCTCCTAAGTTAATAATAAAAAAATATTTGGGTTTTTCTATGGTGAAATATAATGTGTAGAATTAAAATGAAATACTAAAGGTTATCATATCAATGTTAAAGAAAACTATGCATGAAAAAGTAAAGGGTCCAATATAATAATAATTTATATGGTAAAATGGAAAAATAGGTCAAAGGGAAAAATTGATGTAGATGTTAAGGGGATTTAAGGCTATATGTCCAAATTTGTTGATTAAACACTAGGTTTTATCATGCTTCCTTGCTTTTTAATAATAACATCTTAAAGATATAAGACAAAAAACTTCAAACTATCACTTGTCTATGACTCCCAATGATCCCAAAAATATATTCCAACCTAATAAGGTGTTTTTGGTGATTTCAAGGTTCTATCCATCTATCTTATATGTGAACCCCAATTCCTCATTTTAGGCCTAGCAGCCCATTAGGCCTCCATTTGTCATTTTTGATCACTTTCTCCAAATATTATCAAAACACTTGGAAAAATAATAATATTTTTAGATATCCTTTCATAGATTACAAAATATCAAAAATTTATATACTATTGTTTTGGACCATACCTTGTTGTCCTCACACCTGACACTATTTTTAGGGGTAAAATAACCACTTTTACAAAAGGAAGTACCCTTGACACTTAACCCCAAACCTTGGGGATTTTTATAGAGTTTTATTATGATCCTAATTAGATATTTATCAAGTCAATTTGACTCCATGAGGTTATTTAATATAAAATCCTTAAAACCCTCACTAAAATGCTCCAAAACTTGGGGCTTTCTAATAGAATGCTCTCAAAATAATTTTATGATCAAATGAATGACCCTACACCTTCTTTTTGGTCATATAATGGTATTCCAATCATAAAAATACCATCTCATTAAGGCAGATCTCTTGTTTTTGTAAGGTAGCTACCAAAATTGTTCACTTTTCTTCACCAAAACCATGAGATATTCCTGCAATAGTCATCTCCGACATATTTTGCATTATAAAAATATAATTCATGTTAGTAAGAGTCCATTTTATGATTTTCATGCCCTCATTCATAGAAAGGACCAAGTTCTCATTAAATCTATCAAAATTGTTATATGAAAACCTCTATTCCTTGAGGCTCAATCAACACAAATGAATTTTTTTTATTCAAATTGTTCAAACAATCATGAAAGAAATAAAAGAATATAAGAAATAATGTATTCAAACTATTTACATAGTTAAATCAGTTTCTGACTCAAATGTTCATCAAACGTTGCAAGAAATAAACATTTATTTATTACCAAATGGTTTACTAGTCTGTATGTAAAGTTGCATGCTTGATTATTTGTCTAAACTTCCAATACCTTGTTCAAGATTAAATAAATGTAATATAACTCCCAAAAATGAATTCAATTTTTTGGAGTGATTAAACATTAAAATAAACCTAAACTATCGTTTCCCTCCTAAATGTAACTAATCAGTACAAATTTTTAATAAAAAATTGTAACTTTATTTTATATGACTTCTAATAATATTTAGCCTATTAAATAATGGGTTTTTATTTTTTAGGACATCCTTACATGATTATTGACCCTTTACATCAATTTGGACACTTTGGGGCACTATTGACCCATGTTACATGATTTTAGTCCTACGATCCTTACTGTGACCTCTAGGAGCATTAACATTTACATCACTCATATGTTTTCCAAAGACCATAATCAGCTTTACAGGTTCCAATTGACCCTTATACTCTCAAGACCCCTTTCAAGGTCCTCTGATGTCTTCTTGTTCCACATTTATGGCTTGGGTGTGTTGAAAACAATTATTCAATTGTATGTTCTCTTTGATGTTACACAAAATGTCAAGCCTTACTAAGCAAGTCAGTGATTCCTAAGCTCACTTGAGCATTGAAGATAGTTTCCATTATATGTCAAGCATTCCAATGATAACCAAGTACAAATCTAGTATCTACCGAGCTCACTTGGGCATCAAAGTAAATTCAGTGTTAATTGAGTTCACTCAGTTACCAAAGGAAAGTTGGCTAGGAGCTAGTGTTAATTGAGCTCACCCAGTTACTTTTTGTGGTCCCACAACACATGCCCTATTCCTTACTAGGAATGGGGACCCCCTACTTTTTTCAGACTCTTAAACTCAAGTGTTCGAGAGTTGAGAAAAATTGTTAGAGTCAAAAATCTTAAAAAATGAAAAAAATTGCATGAAAAATAAATAAATAAAAAATAATAAAAATAAATAAACAAATAAATAAAAATAAAATTTTGCATCAAGGCACAAGGTGCACCGTGCACCTATGTACTTGCGTCGGGTCACAAGTGCATGCCTTATAGGTGAGCGGGGTTATAAAACCCTCGCCTCACCACTGAAATCCTTATTCATTTTTTCCATTTTTTTTTGAAGGGAGCTCCATCAAAAGTGAGAACCAAAACTTTGATGCATGTGTGCACCACTCATTCAGGACCCACATGACATTTAGCACCAGCGTGCCCATCATATTGTGTTCACACAACACTTAGGGCTAGCATGTCATATTTTTTTGGCTGTAGCCTATGCAACATTTAATGACTACGCACACTGCTCATTCTACACCCATACACCACTTAGGGCTAGTGCATTGTAATTTGTTGGCTGGACCCACGCAACATTTAATGCCTATGTATGCCACTCATTCTGCACCCGTGCACCACTTAGGGTTTGTATGCTACATTCGCTGGCTGTAGCTGCACGACACTTAGTACCCGTGTGCACACGCTCTACTCGCTTCGAACCCCACACCTCTGCATTAATCGCCATGCAAGTGCAAACCCCACTACGACCGACATCCATATGTGTGTAGCGCCAACTTCCACCACTGACATGCCTCACCACACATGAGCATGCCCCATCTTTCGCCACACTCCACCACCACACCCACTTTGCAGCACTATACGACCCTTTGGCCACCACTTTCCTTCCACAACCCTATGCATGCACACACTACCAAGCAACACCACACATTTTTTTAAAGGATTTAAATAAACTCAAAATCATTAAAGTGAAAAAGTTTTTTTTTTTAAAACAAAATAAAACAAAAATTTAAAAAAAAAAAAAAAAAAGCCCCAATTGGGCATTTTATTTTTGTTCTTTATGTTTATTTTTTTGATTCTTTACTATTTTGAGCTAATAAACATTTTTTCCATGTCATGCAGATCAAAGATTGAAATGACATCCACATCTGAAATGGCACCCAAGCCCGTCATTTTCAAGTTTCAAGGCATTCCCTTGAAATCAAGATTTCATGATGACCACACAGAAATTAGAGATATTGATTTAAGGCACACTAACCTACGAGAATTCCTTAGAATCTGTAACAAACCAACCAAGAGATCAGCTCTGGTATCTTCACTAATTCATTCCGGGTTGGTAAACACATCATCACATCCCCTATTAGTACAATCAATAGAACTAATCATGACATTGGCACAACATTTTTTTTTTGATAAAAAGGTGGTCAAGAGTGTCACTGGAGAGGTTGTGTTGGATCTACGACCTGACAACATTGAGAGGGTCTTCCATCTTTGAAGATCAGATCAGTTCATTAGACTCTCATATGAAGCAGAAGAGAGATGGTACAGGGAGCACCAGTAGGAGGCGATAGACATTAGACAACCATCATACCTCATTGAGAACCCTCCTAGGGGAAAGATAAAAGGCAAAGTGGATATGACCCAAGGATACATGAAGGAGGATATCGATTATTCCATTATTCTTCTAAGTAGAGTTATGGGTTTACTTGCAGTGGGCCACCTCAACATTTTCACGGTCAACTTCATTGAGACCATCAAAGCTACGAAGATATCACTCGATTGGGCTACCACTCTAAGTGAAAACTTGTGTGAGCAATTGAGAATAGTAAAGGACAAGAATAAGTTTTACATGACTTCTTACATGGTATACCTACTTGTAGCAAGGGCAACAAAATATCCTAGTTTGTACAAGAGAGGCAGTATGTAAGTTCCTAATGCCTATCCATATACAGTTTACCCTCAGCTGGTAAAGAAGTAGCTCTCAACATAGAGCAAGGAGTACATAATTGTGAACGATGCATTCATTTTTGCAATCATTTGATTCATTGAGGGAGATTATGGGAAGAGGTTGTCTGATGAGGCCAAAGCACAAATTACAGTTCTTAGAGCCTACTTCATCCAGTTCAAAAAATTCACATATCTTTTGGTAGTTGGTGCCTCCATCAATCCTAAAAAGCTCCCAAGATATCCAAGTGACAAATTGGTGTTATTAGAGATTGCCTGAAAAATTGAGTCAGCCTATGAGAAGATAAAGAGACAATAGACACCTTATTGGGCATGGCCCTTGGTCATTAGACCATACTAGGTGAAGCAGAAGCAAGATATTTTGTCCTTCAAGTGGGAATGAGAGAATTATCCCCTTGAAGAGTAAAACTCTCCCCAACCCTATTTTGATAATATTGGGAGAGTGGAAAGTCTGGCAAGAAAAGAATTTCACCATGAGGATGCTATTGAAGATCACTGGATCAATGTAACAAATGACTATGATGTTCGCATAAGGGACTATTGTAGGATGACTTTGTATCTAGTAGAGAAGGCTCTCCAGTTGAACATCCTAGAGGAGATAAGGTAATAGGATTCAAAGGAGCTACTAGACCCCCTGTTCAACTCAAATAAAATAGGGGAAAGGCCCATTATGAATGCTTAGGTTGTCAGGGAGGAGGCCAATCATATTAATCATCGAGTGAGGCATGTTGTCAGAATGACAAAGGATTGGATCAAGAAACCTTTTCCACTCAATCCAATTCCTGATACAATGATCTTTCATGCACATGCCTACCTAGAAAGACATAGAGGGAAGAAAGTAACAATTCCTACCTTTGCGGCCTAGTCTCCTGTTAGGCCAGAGATAGTGTACCAGCTTGATCACTTGGTTGGATATTATCACCCTCTAGAGAAGAATGGAAGAACAAAAGAAAGAGGACCTCCCCTTAAAGAATTCAAATAGAGTAGGTTGAAGAATAGGTGCCTCCCCAGTAGCAAGAAGAGAGTGCACAAGGGTCCAAAGATACCAGAGCTACTCAAGTCTAGGATGAACCTCAATTGCCTCCCGTTGTGCTTAGCCAACCAAAAGAGGGAGAGATTCCATAGGATTCCATTCCTCTCGCATGAAAGCCAACATCTCCTTCTGTTCTTAAGAAGCAAAAGAAGAGGATTAAGATTCAGATGAAAAAGAGGCAAAGGATCAATAGAAGATTGGTGCCTTCTCCATCTATTCTTGAAACTATTATGGAAGGGAATGAAGAGGAAGAAGAAGAAGAATCAAAAGAGGAAGAGGAAAAAATGCCCCTATAGGGAAGAACTCATCTAACAAGAGCTGTAGAGTTATAAAGGAGAAGGAGTGCCACGGGTACCTTGCTATCCACCCAAGCAGAACCTTTAGAACTCTCTTCTTTGAAAGATTAAGTACAATAGTGGGTGGATGAGAAGAGTGATGAGGTGATGACAATTTTTTAATGTTAGATTTTGATTTTATGCCCATGGGTATAGAGTTGATTAGGGCTAAGATTAGGGATACCCCTACAGGTGAACCTCAATAGGAAGGCTAGACACAAATGCCCCTAGATATATAGGGTCTTGATCTTACTTCCTCATCTCCACTACAAATTATAGTGGTAGGTAAGGGTTCAGTTACTCCTCCACCTTTGAGTTTAGAAGAAGAACATGTTCATAAGGAACAATCACAATAAGATGGACTAGAGAAAATGGTGACCAATGAAGTGTCAGAAAGACAAATGGTAGAATATTCTCAACTACCTTCCCAAGACATCAAGGTTCAAGCTACAGGGTCTATTAAGATTGAGGCTATAGAAGAAGAGCCCTCCCAACAAGAGACAACTTTGAGTAGGACAGACAAAGGTAAGGAAGTTGTAGAACATACCCCTTCATCATCAAGAGCTAAGTCCTCAGCAAAATGCATCCGTAGATGGATCTGGAAGGAAATAATGAGGAGTACTCAGCCTCAATTCTATGCTTCAAAAGAAGACATTTGTGACATTGCAGAGATTTTGAATAAACCTGAGTCTCCATCACATGAGCCATCACCATTGGCATTTTTCACCAGCATACAAAACTAAGAGTTATTTGCACAAGTGGCTATCCCTCTTGAATACACAGATGTAGAAGGCCTTGGTTTTAAGGATTATGAATTGAAGGATGTTATGTTGGGGAGGCCTACATAAGATTCAACTCGATTAATGATGACCATGGGGCTCAAAGAGGTCCTCAAGCACATGGAATAGGATAAGGCAGAACTCCAAGCACTTCAAAGGTAGGTTGAGATCCTAAAGGGATACCTAGCTGAAGTAGTTGGTCCTCTAAATCCTAAGCACCTCAAGTAAAATTTGAACACTGTACTTAGAGAAGGGGGAGGTGTACAGGTAGATCCATTTTTGAAAGCCTGTTAGCAGTGGCATGAAAGTTTTGAAGAGAAAGGTATCTAGATCATCATAGGGAATTTGAAGTTATAGGAAAATGTGAATAAGATCCTAGCAATTTTGAAGTAGGACTTCAGTATTATGGATGAAGTATAGGCCTGGAGTAAGGATTTGCAAACTCTACAAGCCATAAAGGGGCAAAGGTACCAAGTTTTGATTGATCTATATACCAGAGAAGAGCTAGATATGATTGATGACTATATAGAAATGATAGCGGATAGCAATAAACTAATGGAAACATTACATGAGGAGATTCATCAGCTCAAGGACCAAGCCCAAGAGTGAATTTTGGAAGCAGAGAGACACTATAGTGATGCATGCTTGAATATTTTTGAAGATGAGGAATGAGAAAAGTTGTTACCTATAGAGATAGTAGTGGCAAATTTTAGGAAGATTTTTGTGGAGGTTGTTGATGATGAGGACATCTGACAAGCCTTCAGGAATGAAGAAGCATTGTTAGAATTGGATACCAAACTCAGGGATTTCCCTGACACCCAATTGAGGTAGACAATTATAGATAGAAGGTTAAAGATAAATATGAGGCTTTAGATCTACCAAATGTGGCTAAAATTACTTAGATGATATAGAAATTCAAGGGCAAACATCCAAACATAGCTTTGGGATGAAGAAGAATAAAACCTAGATGCCAAAATTTCATTTTTGACACTTAGTAAAATTTTGAGATTTTTGACCCTATCAAGGTCCATAACTCTTATTCAGAGGCACACCGACAGTTAACTACTTGTTCCAAAAATAACACTTTCCATGCATCAAAAGCACATTGTGATGGTAGTTTAACTTCAACACAAACCTAGTAAAGGACTAGCTTCTATTTTTGGCACTTCTAGACACTTCTACTTTGATTGAAGGCTTTTCTCCTCTTTCTTCTCTCATAATTTCTTTATTTTTGACATGTAAAGGCTCATGCATCCAATTAATGAATAAAATATGGATGGAGTCTTTTCTAAGCAGCAATTTAGTTGTTAGTTTGTGTATATTTAGTTTGTTTTATTCTTTAAAAGCATTTTATTACACAAAGAATATCTCTCACTCTCAACACAAATTGAGGAGATGATTTTTTATAAATACCCCATTGTAATATGTAACAAAGGCCACTATTATTATGCAATAAAATTATGCTTTTGGTGCTCGCATTTGGAGTGTGGTGATTCTTGCCTGAATGTGTCATTATTTTGTGAATTTTGTTCATGAGATTGTGATTGAGCCAAAGGTTTATTGCATTGTTTCTGGTTATGCAATCTTTTAGTTCTGGTGTTTGCTATAGATTTACAAATTCCATTGACGTAACGATCTCAAGAAGAAATCACCAAATTGTGTTTGCATAATTCTTTGTCTCGCATGAGCACACTTTCTGTGGCCTTGTGATTTGATGAAGAATGAAGCATCATTTAGTTATTGAAATTTCCCATCAATGATTGCATCAGTAGAATCTAGGAAGCACTAATCCTATTTTCATTGGTTACCTACCGATTTCTTTGAAAGCTTAACTCACAGTGTGTTGTTTTCTATAGCTTATGTCCATTAGGATTTTAATTTCATGTTATTTTCTTTCAAGTTCTGTTATTTTCTTTGCTAACCCATTGTTAGAATAGGAACTCATATTAGTTGCATTGCTAGATTGCATTAAAAAAAACATAAAATACAAAAATATAGTTTTTGTTTAGTGTTATTTTTGAAATATAGTGCAGATTCTACATTCCATCTAAAATCAAAACAAACCAACAAAGGCCTCCTCATGAACAATCACATTTATCTTCAATTGGGTGGGTTCCAGTAGGTTGCAAGATCACCCGGAACCTTGGAGTCAATTTTCAAAATCAACTTTTCAAGAGAGTTCACAAGAATTCCTTCCATTTAGCATTGTGTAAAATGATAGCTCAATAAAAGTGGCACTAGAAAGAGGGTCACACTTTTAGATCTCGGAGAAAAGTGGAAAATTTGCCAAAGTTTCAAAATTCTACACTTTTTGGAAAAATCTGCACTTTGCAAAAGTTCAAAAAAATTTCTAAGTTTTTGAGAAATTCAAGTCCCCAGCTTCACAACTTTGTAGGTACATAGGTCCATAGATCCATAGGTATGTAGGTTCACAGATTTGCAACTTTGTAGTTGCACAAGTACACAAAACTCTATGGTGCACAAAATTTAGAGAGGTGAGAAAGTGTACTTTTGTGGAGGTGCACTTTTTCCAGAATTGATGCAAACTAGAGGATATTGATCCAAAATCCCCATTTCAGCAAGCATTAAGGTCTATGCCAAGTGTACATGAGTTTCTCAAGCTTACCCACTTTGGAAAACCACGTAGTGACAAGGGAACATCTTGAATTCAACCACTTCCATTCGAACCTTCATCATCTTCTTCAACTTCACTTCCACTCCAACCCCTTGGTGGACCACCACATATTCCAATAGCTATTCCTCAACAACCACCTTTAGGTCTGCCAAACCCTCCAATGGCCTTTTTTAAGAATGCCATAGACTCACTAATAAACTTGAGAGGTGCACTCCATGACCTCCCTAAGAATCCTGAGAAGTTTTTCCCAAGATTCATCTATGGTGAGATATGAACTGCCAAAGATCATGTCAAGGTATTCAAGGAAATTTGCAAGCGCAAGAAGGTTGCTAATGAGGATGTGGTTCTTCATTTATTCCCCTACTCTTTGGGGGAAATTGCCTTCAATTGGTATGTCAATTTTCCACCTAGATGCATTGGAGATTGGGACACTTTCAAAAAATTATTCTTGGAACAATTCAAAACATTCATCAACCTAGCTGTGATACATCAACAATTCATATCAATCAAAAGGGACCCAACTGAGATAGTTTCTCACTTCAACCATTGCTTTCATATGGAATATCTCAAGCTAGAGACACCATACACTATACCAGTTAAAGCTGCTATTCAGATTTATCTGAATGCTATGGACCATCTTACTATGATTTTCCTGAGAAGACTTCCTGTGGCAAATATCAACACATTGGATAAAGTCTTCATAGAGGCAATTACCTTCACTAAGCAAGCTAATCGTAATGGAGGAGGGTTAATGCTTCCCACTTCAGCTATCACAATGATGCCAACATACCCTGCCAGAGTACCTATGATGCCTAGTCAATTCATACCTATGAATCTAGTTCCATTACAATAGGCACCCGCTCCACAAAATCCTGCTCTAACATACCCAAGGTTTGAACCTCTAAAATCTACCTTCTTTGAGCAAAAGGCAACAACACCCAATGAAGCAGACAATGATTTTGTTTCCAAATTTTGTTAGATGAAAAAAACTATCCAAAATGAACAAAAAAATGACTCGTCTTAGGTTGTCTCAAGGGTAGAACAATAACTTCCAAAGAAACAATGCTGATCCCTACAACAACAATTCTGGCTAGAATTATAATAGGAACTTCAATGGGAACAAAAACAACAATGTAGGAAACAACAGTGGGGGAAACAACTTCAATCCTCCTGATTGTAATAATGGCTTCCAAAAATAGAACCGACTATGGAACACTCGACTGAATAATGGAAGTATTCTTGCCAAAAACAACAAAAATAATGTTTAGTATGCAAATGTTAATTAGTATGATGATAGTCAGAATGCACCCAACAATGATGGTTCATATTACAATGGGAATCAAGATTATAATGCTCCTCCTGTGTAGTTTAACACTATGCTACTAGAATCCTATGATTCTACATAGAATGTGCAGGTAGAATAGCTAGCTAGCAAAGATTTCTCTTTTCCATTTAGTCAGGAACCTGATCTTCAACATGATGAGATGTTTGCTTTTTGCAATGACAATCAAAATATGTATAATCTGAGAAATAGAAAGGAACCTTTAACGGATGGGATTCCTCTAGGTTTACAACCAACTCCTCCCAATCTAAGAGCAAATAACAATCTAGTGCCAATTAGGCCACCATGTGGAGGACAACAAAATCAGAATCAAGTGATTGTACCAACAATATTAAAAAATCCTGTTTGGTGTACTGAGAAGTATAGTGTTGTTGAAGACTTGAAACAAACCAAAGCAAATTTGTCCATGTTTGACATGTTGCAAAATTGTCCACAATAGCTAAAGCACTCATGAAGAATTTTGATCATACAAAGGTACCCCACAATATGAATACTATCCCTCAAAAGATAGTATCTCAACAAGTCAATGCTATAGAAGCGATGCCTACTATGTTTAAAGACAAGGATGAAGTACCCCCATTTTTGCTTAGCATCAAGATATATGGAAAGAATCTTCACAATTGCTTGATTGATTTTTGAACCTCTTGTAATGTCATGCCACTATCAATAGCACAAAGGTTAGGGGTAAGCCCTCAACCTTCCAATCAGATAGTGATTCAATTGGACAAAATGAAGGTGAAAGTCATCGGCGTGTTGAAAGACTTTTGAATATAATTGACAGTCGATCCCCAGATTCAAAATTTCATTGATATACATGTGGTGGACATTCTAGAGACATATGGGTTGCTCTTGAGTAGAGAATGGACAAAATGCCTAAGAGGATGGTTCTCTATAGATTTCACTTAGCTTTGGTTACCATGGAAAGGATTGAATAATCAAATCAAGATAGATGTTGAACCCAAATTGAAAATGATGATTATAGACTATAATGCCCCGAATGAGATAGCATTCTTATAATCAGATTTGGGTTCATACAAGGTGATGGCATTTGACACTATTCCAATCAAAGCATCCCAAGATCAGGATAAGGAACTCAAGATATCAATCCCAAAGGATGAGATCATGACACAATTCATAGACAATATGGTGACTAATTTACAATGCTTGGGGGAAGAAGCTGATCCTAGTATCTTACTCCTCCTAGGATGTTGCTGATTACACAAAGTTAGGCACTCTAAATTTGAATGTACATCAGGCCAAGAAGTGGTCACAAAAGTGCTAACACATATTATACAAGGCAAGGACAATCAAATTTTGGAAGAGAGACCCATGGGAGATCAAAGTCATAAAAACTCAACTGAGTCAACAAGGATCGAAGAGGAAATTTAAGATCTAAATTCATCATATAGTGATACCTCTTCTGATGGTGGAGGTTTCTCTTCTCTACCCCCAAGAATGATCAAGATCTAGATAAGAAGATGGTACGTAAAAGGCCAGGGGTAGACTTTAGTCTTCGTTCATCCTGAACCCAAAATAAATGAAATAAAGGAATTGATAAAAGAAATCCAAAACAAACAAGAAAAACATACACTTCCTCTATCAACTTGTTACAATGGGGAATCAGCAAGTCCACTCTACGAAAAGTTGCAATGGGTTCCCAAGAAATAATCTTTTAACTCTCAGATCAAAGAAAAGTTAAGAACGAACAAACAAAAGGTTAAAAGGCCCAAGGAAGATCTAATTTGGACAATTTTCTTTGATGGTTCCAGATGCAAATTAGGGGCTAGGGTAGTTATAGAATTGGTTAATCCAAAAGGTAAGTCCTTTTATGTAGCATATCGATTATAGTTTAGATGTACTAACAATGCTGTAAAATACAAAGCATTGATCTGAGGACTTTTCTTTACACTTGAGAAAGGAGTCACAACCCTCATAATCAAAGGAGATTCTCAGTTGGTTATTTGGCAAGTAAAATCATTATACTCTTGCAACAAAAAAAGGTTACTTTCCTATAGGAAAAGAGTATGGGATTTACTAGATGATTTTAAAGCTCTAAACATAAGGTCCATTCCAAGAAGGAAGAACATGGTGGTAGATGCTCTCGCTATTTCAGCAAGCACATTACAACTAGTTGAAAGAACAAGGTTGAAAAGATTTTCAGTAGAGTTGGTTTCTGCCCCATCTATTCTGGACAATATTACCAACTTTCAAGTCTTTTAGGATGATCAACACATACTTGAATTTATCATGTGCAATGGTCACCTTCAAGGGCAAGAAATTGATGACAATCTAGATGACAGACCTGAGGACAATGAACTTGAAGATGAAAATGGGATCCTAAATTTAAAGACTAACACTATTCTCAAGGGGATGGTTTAGTTAGAATACATTTTTGATCATGATAAATCAACACTTAATAAAGAACGATCAGAGAAAAGGGTATTGAGGAGTGCGATGAATACAAATTTGGAATTGAAGAAGAGTCAAGGATAGTTTGAATAGGGAAAGCATGCAATGCACAAGAAAGGGAAGAAATGCTTAAGTTACTTACCGAGTATAAGGATGTTATTTCTTGGAGCTATGAAGAGTTAAAGACATATGACCTCAAGATTATAACCCATGACATCCACTTGAAACTAGATGCCAAACCTTTTCAATAAAGACAAAGGCTTGTTAATCCCATCCTCAAGCCCCTGATTATGAAGGAAGTCAAGAAATTGCTGGATGCAAAGATTATATTTCCAATTCGCCATTCTAGATAGGTGGCTAACTTGGTTCCTACGTGGAAGAAGACTGGAGAGATTCATCTTTGTGTTGATTTTGTAACTTGAACCTGGCATCTCAAAAGGACAATTATCCCCTACCTCACTTGATGAGGTTCTGCAAATTGTAAATGATTCAAAAATAATGTCTTTCCTTGATGAATATTCAAGATATAATTAGGTGATGGTTGAAGAAGAAGATCGACTAAAGAAAGCTTTCAAAACCAAATGGGGAACTTTTGCCTATAGGAGAATGCTGTTTGGATTGATTAATGCAAGGGCTACATTTCAATGAGCCATTGATGAAGCTTTTAAGGGATTGGTAAATAAGTGTATAGTCATCTACATGGATGATTTAACCATCTTTTCAAAAGATTGAAGCACTCACATTGCTGATTTAAGGTGTCTATTCAATAGATGTTGTAGGTACAACATATCCCTCAATCCAAAAAAATGTTCATTTGGGGTCACTAAAGGAAAGGTCCTAGGAAATATCATTTTTGAGGCTGGGATCTCCATCAATCTTGATAGAATTGAAACTATTTTGAAATTAGCACCTCCTTACAGTCGAAAGGAACTAAAGTCTTTCTTCAAGAAGATAAATTTTGTACAAAAATTCATAAGCATATTTGTAGAGATAGTTCATCCCCTTAATGATTTACTTAAAAAGGTGGCTAAGATGGAATGGGTTCCAGAGATAAAAAAATCATTTGAAGACATCAAAGTGGCTATTTCTATGGCTTCAGTCTTAGTAAGTCCTAATTATGAGTTACATTTTAAGATATATTCCTTTGCTTTAGAACACTCTTGTGCTAGGATCCTGACGCAAAAGAAAGAAAAGGAAGATGAAAGACCAATTGCTTTTATGAGTTGCCCCCTGAAGAATGTAGAGTTGAACTATTCAAACCTTGATAGAAAATCCTTTGCATTAATCAAGGTGGTGAAGAAGTTCTGTCATTTCATACTAAGAACTAAGGTGTATGCAATTGTACCTAACCCAACAGTAAAGACACTTTTGATGTAGAATGAACTTGGTGAAAGGAGAGGTAAGTGGATGGACATACTTCAAGAATTTGATCTCAAAATTTAGCCTATGAGATTGGTAAGAGGTCAAGGGTTGTCAAGAATGATAGTTGATAATCAAGACAGAGATGAAAAGGAATTCAAGTTTGATAGTGAAACAAATGAGGATGATCAGAATAAAAATATTTTATCTCAAGTTGATATTGGTCAAATTCGGGTGACAGACATTTGGTATCAATATATTATTTATTATCTTCTACAAGACCAGTGTCCTAGTTGGATGACATAGGGGACTTAAAATGAAGTGTGAATCCTACATGCTACATGGTAACAAGTTATACAAGAGAAACTATGAAGGGATTTATCTAATGTGTTTAGGCTATGAGGAAGCAAAGGAAATCTTGGAACACTTTCATGACAAGTATGGTACATGACATGGTTCAACAGAAGCAACGGTTCTCATGATTCTAAGATTGGGTTAGTTTTGGCCCTCGATATTCAAAGACATGTTCGAACATGTACGCTCTTGCCGTATCTGTCAAACCAGTGCCAATAGAGAAAGGAATCTAGTAGTGCCCTTATAACCTGTATATGAGGTAGACCCCTTCCCAAAGTGGGGGCTAGATTTTATTGGTCCCATTAATCCACCATCATCAACTGGACACACATTTATTCTCATAGCTATGAACTACTGTACACAATGGATGGAAGCAAAAACATTTAGCAATTGCACTGCTAAGGTAATAATAGACTTCTTGGAAGAACACATTGTTACTAGGTTCATAATGCCATTCACCCTTGTGTGTGATAATGGGTCTACTTTTGCATCAACATTCCTGACCCAGTGAACATTTGAAAATAAAGTCATTATCAAGTTCTCTTCAAATTACTACCTACAAGGAAATGGGATAAATAAATCTACAAACAGGAACTTGATCATAGTAATAAGATGATTGTTGAAGGAGAATCCTAGGGATTGGCATACACAACTCAAATATACCTTATGGACAAATCAAGTGAGAGTCAAAAATGCTTTGGGGACTTCTCCATATTTGCTTGTCTATGGACAAGAACCAGTGTTCCCACTTAACCTCAGAATTCCTATTTTGAAATTCATGAGTGGATTTGCTAAAGATGTTGACAAAGTACAAATTAGATTGATGAATCTTTTAGAGATGAATGATAAATAGACAATTGCATTGAAGCATATGGCTAAACATCAAACTGTTGTGAAAAGATGGTTTGAAAAGAGAGCCATGATTAAATCATTTAGGATTTTTGACCTTGTTTTACTCCGGGATTTGGTGAAAGAAAAGCTAGGCAGCCATACCAAGTTTTGATGCTTGTGGACAAGCCCTTATCAAATCACAAAACTTCTCAGAGAAAACACTTTTAGGCTCAGTTCCTTACAGGGGGAATTTCTTCCCTTGCCTATAAATGGGCAGTTTCTAAAGCATTATTTTGAAGCCTAAAAGACCCAAAAAAAAAAAAAGTTTGATTTTATTTCTACATTTAGCTTAGATTTTTATTCCTACAAGTGTGTTTATTTTTTGCAAGTGTGTTTGCTTTCATGTTACATTTATACTTTCAGTCGTGTGTTTCTTTTCAAAGTTGTGTCAGTCCTAGGGGTAAGGTGTACTTGAGATTTTTTCTCAAGATTTTACTAACCACTTTTTGGTTCCAATTTTAGGAAGAGGTATTTCTTTATCAAAATATTTGGATGATTTTGTGTCTTATACCAACCGAGCAATGGACATTCCTTGTGGAAATAAGGGATTTTCAGTCTAAAATCAAGAGTCTAGACCAACAAGTTCTCAACACTTTGCAAATTTAAAATTTGATTATTTTAAGTGCTGTTAAATTGAAGTCAAAGATGACAAAGGGTGATCCAAACTCCAAATGGTTCAAACAAGAGGGGTCTTCGCAAAAGGTTGCTAAGATCATTGTTTGGCATGAGAGTTTCTAAAAATTTCTAAAAGAGGAATGCAAGGGATGTTCACAAGAGATTGAATCTAAGAAACAACATTAATGTCTTGACTACATGGTCTAAGCACAGTCAGGATATAGAAGAATACGATGTTAAGATTGAAGGATTCTAAAGATCTAAAATGGTAAAACGATATATTTTCAAAAGCAAAGTATCTTGTATCCAAAACAATTCTTCATCAAAACTACATGGAGAGATTATTCAAAATTGCCAGAAAGTTAAAAGAACATGACACCCTGCCAAGAGCCCTCAAACTAATTCTCTCATCTAGTTAAGAAAATGATCGATGAATAGCCTTTGTCGAGATTTTGAATGAATGAGCTAGGAGGAGTAGAAGATTGTTTTCAAGTTGTCAGAAAAATTTAATAGACTACATCTTGAGAAGTCAAAGGGAATGAACACATGAATCACACACTGAGCTTCAAAGGTTTTGAATTTTGGGAAATAGATTGCAAAGTCATCTGAAATATGCTAGAGGTTCTCAAAGTTTGGTTGGTGTTTGACACACGTTAGAAGAATGTTTGCTGATGAAGAAATGCCTTCATCATTTCTTCCTTTTTTTGGGGTTATTTGTTGTGGTCTCATAACACAAACCCCATTTCTTACTAGGAATGGGGACCCCCTACTTTTTTTGGACTCCCAAACTCACAGTACGAGAGTTGAGAAAAATTGTTAGAGTCAAAAATCTTAAATAACAAAAAATATTGCATGAAAAAAACAAAAAAAAAAAACAAAAAACAAAAAAAAAAACAAAAAAAGAAGAAATAAAATAGTAATAATAATAAATAAATAAATAAAAATAAAATTATGCATCAAGGCGCAAGGCATGCCGTGCACCTGCATACTTGCATTGAGTTGCAAGTGTGCACCTCACGGGTGAGAGGGGTTATAAAACCCCCACCTCCCCATCGAAACCCTTATTCATTTTTTCCATTTTTTTGTGAAGGGCAATCCATCAAAGGTGAGAACCAAACCCTTGATGGTCATGTGGGCCACTCATTTAGGGCCCATGCAACATTTAGCATTGGCGTGCCCCTTATATTGTGCCCACATGACACTTAGGGCCAGCGCGTTGTATTTTGTTGGTCATGGCCCGCGCAACATTTAACGATCATGCACATCGCTCATTCTATGCCTACATGCCACTTAGGACCAGTGCATTGTAATTTGGTGGCCACACCCCCACATCATTCAATGCCTGTGCATGCCACTCATTCTGCACTTGCGTACCACTTAGTGTCTGCACACTACATTCGTTGGCCATGATTCTCGCACATGCATGTGCTGCTCCCTTTGCACCCCACAGCCACTATGTTCATCACCATGCAAGTGAAAATCCCACAATGACTTGCGCCCATGTGTGCATAGTGCCAACTTCAACCATTGGCATGCTCCACCATGCACGAGCATGTGCCATCTTTCACCGCGCTCCACCACTGCACCCACTTTGCAACACCGTGCACCATGTGGCCCTTTGGCTGTCACACGCCTTCCACAACCCCACACGTGTGAAAACTACTAAGCTGCCCCACACATTTTTTTATAAAAAGGGTTTTAATAAACACAAAATCATTAAAGTGAAAAAGACTTTTTTTTATAAAAAATATTAAAAAAATAAAAATAAATAAATAAATTTAAAAAATGCCCAAATTGGGCATTTTATTTTTGTTCTTTATGTTTATTTTTTTGAGTCTTTATTATTTTGAGCTAATAAATATTTTTTTCCACATCGTGCAAATCAAAGACTGAAATGGCATCCACATCTGAAATGGCACCCAAGCCCGTCGCTTTTGAGTTTCAAGGCATTCCCTTGAAATCAAGATTTCATGATGACCACATGGAATTCAGCGATACTAACTTAGGGCACACTAATCTAGGAGAATTCCTCAAAATTTGTAACAAACCAACCAAGAGATTAGCTTTGGTATCTTCACCGATTCGTTCCAAGTTTGTAAATGCAACATCACATACCCTATCAGTATAATTAACAAAACTAATCATGACATTGGCACAACATTTTGTTTTTGATGAAAGGGTGGTCAAGAGTGTCACTAAAGAGGTTGTGTTGGATCTATGACCTGACAAAATTGAAAGGATCTTCCATCTCCCAAGAGCAAACTAGTTCATTAGACTCTCATGTGAAGTGGTAGAGAGATGGTACAAGGAGCACAAGTAGGAGGCGATAGACATTATACAATCATCATACCTCATTGAGAAGCCTCCTAGGGGAAAGATAACATGAAAAGTGGATATGACCTAAGGATACATTAAGGAGGATATTAGTTATTCCATTATTCTTTTGAGTAGAGTTATGGATTTACTTGCAGTGGGCCACCTCAACACTTTCATGGTCAACTTCATTGAGACCATCAGAGCTGCGAAGATACCACTGTATTGGGCCACCACACTAAGTGAAAACTTGTGTGAGAAATTGAGGACAGTAAAGGACAAGAAGAAGTTTTACATGACTTCTTACATGGTATACTTGCTTGCAGTAAGGGCAACAAACTAGCCTGGTTTGTATAAGAGAGGCAGTATGTAGGATCCTAATGCCTAGCCAAATATAGTCTACCCTCAGTTGGTAAAGAAGAAGCTCTTGGCATAGAGAAAGGAGTATAGAATTGTGAACGATGTGTTCATTTTTGCAATCATTCGATTCATTGAGGGAGATTATGGGAAGAGGCTATCTGATGAGGCCAAAGCACAGATTATAGTTCTCAGAGCCTACTTCATCCAATTCAAAACGTTCACATTTCTTCGAGTAGCTGATGCCTCCATCAATCCTAAGAAGCTCCCAAGATATTCAAGCAAAAAATTGGTGTTATTGGTGATTTCTCAACAAATTTAGTTGGCCTCTAAGAAGATAAAGAGACAACGAAGACCTTGTTGGGCATGGCCCTTGGTCACTGGACCATACCAGGTGAAGCAGAAGCAAGATATTCCATCCTTCAAGTGGGAGTGGGAGAATTATCCCCTTGAAGAGTACAACTCTCCCTAACCCTATTTTGATAATATTGGGAGAGTGGAAAGTCTGGTAGGAAAAGAATTCCACCATGAGGATGATGTTTAAGATCACTGGATGAATGCAACAAATGACTATGATGTTTGCATAAGGGACTATTGTAGGATGACTTTGTATCTAGCAGAGAAGCCTCTTTAGTTGAACATCCTAGAGGAGATAAGGAAACAAGATTCAAAGGAGCTACTGGACACCCTATTCAACTTAGATAAAATTGAAGAAAGGCCCATTATGAATGCTGAGGTTGATGATATTAATCATCGGGTGAGGCATGTTGTTAGAATGACAAAGGATTGGATCAAGAAACTTTTTCCACTTGATCCAACTCCTAATATAGTGATCTTTCATGCACATGCTTGCCCAAAAAGAGGTAGGGGAATAAAGTAATAATTCCTACCTTTGTAGCCCAGTCTCCTATCAGGCTACATATAGTGTACCATCTTGATCACTCGGTTGGTTATTATCACCCTCTAGAGAGGAAAGGAAAGAACAAAAGAAAGAGGACCTCCCCTTAGAGAATTCAAATAGAGCAGGCTGAAGAATAGACGCCTCCTCAATAGAAAGAACAGAGTGCACAAGGGTTTGAAGATACTGGAGCTACTCAAGTCATGGATGAACTTCAATTTCCTCTCATTGTGCCTAGCCAACTAGAAGAGGGAGAGATTCCATAGGTTTCCATTCCTCCCACATGAGAGCTAGCATCTCCTTTTATTCCCAAGAAGCAAAAGAAGAGGATTAAGATTCAGATGAAAAAGAGGCAAAGGATCTATAGAAGATTGGTGCCTTCACCATCTATTCCCGAACCTATTATGGAAGGGGACAAAGAGGAAGAAGAAGAGGAATTAGAAGAGGAAGAGGAAAAAATGCCCCTACAGGGAAGAACTCAACTAACAAGAGCCGTAGAGTTACAAAGGAGAAAGAGTGACATAGGTACCTTGCCATCCACCCAAGAAAAACCTTTAGAACTCTCTTCTTTGGAAGATGAAGTACAATAGTGGGTGGATGAGTAGAGTGATGACATTTTTTCAATGTTAGATTTTTATTTTATGCCCATGAGTATAGAGTTGATTGGGGATAAGATTAGGGACACCCCTACAGGTGAACCTCAATAGGAATATTGGACGCAGATGCCCCTAGATACATAGGTTCCTAATCTTACTTCCTCATCTCCAGCACAAATTATGGTGGTAGATAAGGGTTTAGTCACTCCTCCACCTCTGAGTTCAGAAGGAGAATAGGTTCAAAAGGAACCATCACAAGAAGAGGGACCAAAATAGATGGTGACTGACGAAGTGTTAGAAAGGAAAATGGTGGAATATTCTCAACTTCCTTCCCAAGACACCGAGGTTCAGCCTTAGGGTCTACTAAGATTGAGGCTATAGAAGAAGAGCCCTCCCAACAAGAGACAACTCTGATGTAGAAGCAACAAAGGGAAGGAAGTTGTAGAACATATCCCTTCATTATCAAGAGCCAATTCCTCAGCAGAATGCATCCGTAGATGGATTTGGAAGGAAATAATGAGTAGTACTAAGGCTCAATTCTGTGCTTCAGAAGAAGACATTTGTGACATTGTAGAGATTTTGAATAAACTTGAGTCTCCATCACATAGGGAAACGCCATTGGAATTTGTGACTAGCACATGGAAGCAAGAGTTGTTTGCACAAGTGGTTGTCCCTACTAAAGACATAGATGTGGAAGACCTTGGTCTTGAGGAATATGAATTGAAGGATGTTATGTTGGGGAGGCCTACATAGGATTTAGCCTAATTAATGATGACCATGGGGGTGAAAGAGGTCCTCAAGCACGTGGAACAAGATGAGGCCAAACTCTAAGCACTTCGAAGGTATGTCAAGATCCTAAAGGGATACCTAGCTAAAGTAGTTGGTCCTCTAGATCCTGAGCACCCCAAGCAGACTTTGAACACTATACTTAGAGAAGGGGGAGGTGTACAACTGGATCCATTTTTGAAAGCCTGTTAGCAGTGGTGAGAAAGTTTTGAAGAGAAAGGTATCCAGATCATCATAGGGAATTTGAAGTTATTGCATGCTATATAGGAAAACATGAATAAAATCATAGCAATTTTGAAGCAAGACTTCAGTATTATGGATGAAGTACGTGCCTGGAGTAAGGATTTGCAAACTCTACAAGCCATAAAGGGGCAAACATACTAGGTTTTGATTGATGTATATACCAAAGAAGAGCTAGACATGATTGATGAGTGGATAGAAATGATAGTGGATAGCAATAAAGTAATGGGAACATTACATGAGGAGATTCATTGGCTCAAGGACCAAGCCTGAGAGCGAATTTTGGAAGCAGAGAGACACTATAGTGATGCATGCTTGGATATTTTTGAAGATGAGGAGTGAGAAAAGTTGTTACCTGTAGAGATAGTAGTGGCAAATTTTAGGAAGATTTTTGTGGAGGTTGCTGATGATGAGGACATTCAACAAGCCTTTAGGACTGAAGAAGCATTGTTAGAATTAGATACCAAACTCAGGGATTTTTTTGACACCCAAATTAAGGTAGACAATTATAGATAGAAGGTTAAAGATATATATGAGGCTTTAGATCTACTATATGTAGCTAAAATTAATGAGATGATAGAGAAATTCAATGGAAAACATCCAAACATAGCTTTGGGATGAAGAAGAACAAAACCTAGATGCCAAAATTTCAATTTTGACACTTAGTAAAATTTTGGGATTTTTGACCCTATTGAGGTTCACAACTCTGTAGCTCCATAGGTGCACCGGTCCACAGCTCTGCAATTCAGAGGTGCAACATTAATTAATTACTTATTCCAAAAATAGTGCTTTCCATGCATTGGAAATGCATTCTTGTTAGGAATAAGGTGTCTCAACCTTGTATAATTCCTATTCTTATTATTTGTTTTGTAAAATTGTATTTCTTGCAAATAATGTTGATGTGTCGACATCTTGAATTGTGTATAAGGAGATCATGACTAAAATAGTTATGACATATTCCTATGACACGTAAGAGCTATGTTAGGAAGATCCAATGACAGGTGAAGACATGTGGTAACTAAGATAATTGAGTACTATACACTCTATAGTGGGGTTCTGAATTTTTTTTGGCGTTCCTATTTTCTTGGAGAATGGTAAAACCCTAATACGATTTACCTTTGGGAGTAGCCCTAAAGTGAAGCACATGTTATAAGCATTTTTTAGGGTTGCGAAGAGAAGCAATGCAAAAAAAGGTGTATTGTTGGTACTGCTAGTAGCTAATCTTCTGTTGTTGATGTTGAACTTGCATTACAAGTGTAGTGTAACCTTGTGTTGAAGATAATACATTGTGCAGGTTCTGAAGGGGTGGGGTTGTTTTATCGAAAGGTTTTTCTCCACCGGCAAATCATTGTGTTATGTGTTCCTTTCTCTGTCTATTTTTTGTATGCATGTTTGGCTATAATATTGTTGATTACATGATATTGAATCTGTAAGTGTAGAAGATTTTAATAGGATTTGCATCATACTTTCCTTATGAGATTAGTGTAGGAAGCTATTTCTGTACCTGAGTTTCCTTACAAGTGGTATCAGAGCTTGATCAACTTTTGATCCTAGTTGTTGGGTAGGGTTTTTTGAGCTAATCTCAAGTTGAGTGGGAGTCTTGTGTAGATCATCTTGAATCTTATTTATAGATTGAGATGGTGAGTTCATCATATGGAAGAATGGAGGTGGAGAAATTTAATGGCACTAATTTTGAGTTGTGGAAACTCAAGATGGAAGACATATTGGAAGATCGTGACCTATGGGAAGCAACTACAAGTGCTACAAGACCAGCAACTATAGCTCAAGCAGATTGGGATATCAAAGATCGTAAAGCTAAGGGTCTCATAAGACTTTGTTTAACCGGTGCAGTCCTTCTGAATGTTCTAGATGAGAAAACTGCATATAGTTTGTGGGAGAGACTTGGGGCCGTGTATCAAGCCAAATATTTGGTGAACAAGTTGTTCTTGAGGAAGAAGTTGTATTCTCTGCTAATGGAGGAAGGTGGATCCTTAACAGATCATTTAATCTGCTAGCTACATAGTTGACATCAGCTGGTGTTAAGTTAGAGAAGGAGGATCATTGCTACACACTTTTGTGTTCTTTACCAGATTCATGGGACCATCTTGTGATGGCTCTCGGAAGCATGTTAGTCACTTTCAAAATGGATGATGTGGTGTCTTCACTACTATCAGAGGAGATGCAGAGAAAGGCTTTCATTTCAAAAAAAGAAGCCCTTGCTGTTTGTGGGAGATCCACGAAAAGAGGAAAGAAAAATGACAATAACTCTGACAATAAGGGTAGATCCAAATCTCGTGGGAAGTCAAAGACTTCCAATAAGTCCAAGGCAAAATGTTGGATCTATAATAAGATTGGGCAGTTCTGTAAAGACTGTAAAGAGCCTAAGAAGAAGAAGAAAGCCCCAGATTCTGGTTTTGAAAAATCTCAAGAAGATGGCAATGCATTCATCGTAGCTTTGGCAGCCCATGCATCTGATGATGTGTGGTTGGTTGACTTGGGTGCATCTTTTCACATGACCTCTCATCGAAACTGGTTCTCAAGATATGAAGAGTTCGATGGTGGAAAGGTGTACTTGGGTGATGATTCTCACCTAAAGATAGTTGGACGCAGAAGGGTCACTATAAAATTTCCCGATGGACGAGTAAAGGGAATCAATGGAGTTATGCACATTCTAGGTTTGGCATGAAACCTATTATCTGTAAGTATGTTGAATGATGTAGGTGTGAAAGTTGTTTTTTCTAAAGATGGATGTAAGATGATGAGAGGAGCTATGGTGCTTGCTAAGGGTACTAGGAGAGGTACTTTGTTTCAGCTTGATGCATACATTTCTTAGTGTAATAGTTCTTCTGTTTCAAAGAAGAGAGCAACTATCATTTCATCCCCACCGTTTGAATGTGTAGTAAAGAAGACTGTGGTTAGTGGTTTTGATGGTAGTGCAACAAGTGTACCTAAGGGTGCAAACACTTTGGAAGGAAAGCTTCCTGCAGAAAAGACAATGTTGTGGCATATGTGATTTGGCCACATTAATGAGAAGGGTCTCAGAACCCTAAAAGATAAAAGTCTCATTGAGGGGTTAAATGATTGCAATCTCGAGTTTGACTTCTGTGAACACTGTGTATATGGTAAACAAAATCATGTTTAGTTTTACTCTAGTTCTCACAAATCTTCTGATGTTTTGGATCTTATTCATTTTGATGTATTTGGTCCTATAAAAGTTCCTTCAATCTCCAAGTCTATATTTTTTGTATCTTTCATAGATGATTATAGTAGAAGGACATGGATTTATTTCCTTAAAAGTAAGACACAAGTATTTAGTCAATTCCAGGAATTTAAAGCCCTTGTAGAGAATTAGACTAGTAAGAAGATTAAGTGTGTGAGAACTGACAATGGTGGTGAGTTTTGCTCTACAGAGTTTGAACAGTTCTATAAAGAACAAGGTATCGAGAGGCATAAGACAACTCCTTATACCCCAGAGCAAAATGGAGTGGCAGAGAGAATGAATAGGACAATGATGGAGAGGGCTAGGAGTATGCTTAGTGGAGATGGTTTAGAACAAAGGTTTTGGGCTGAAGTTGTGGCCACTGCTTGCTATCTAGTTAACAGATCTCCTACATCAGCCCTTGTTGGTAAGACACCCATGGAGGTGTGGTTTGGTAAAAAGCCTTCAATTAGACATCTTCATATTTTTGGTTGTGAAGCTTATGCACATGTTCCAAAGGAGAAAAGATCTAAGTCTGAAAACAAAGCTGTTAAATGTATTTTCATCAGGTACAGTGCTAGTGTGAAAGGATACAAGCTTTGGGATCCTGTGACTAGTAAGGTGTTGTATAGCAGAAATGTTATTTTTAGAGAGCTAACATCTTCTCCTATTGTGCTACAACCAGATAAAAAAGAAAAGGAAAAAGATGTTGTTCAGTTGCCTCCTACCCTTGAGAAGACTGAATAGAGAGACCATGTTGGGTCTAATGATGAGGAGAGCTCTAGCATCTCTGATAGTTTAGAAGAAGAGGAAGAACAACCTCAACCTCAGCCCTTGAGGAGATCCACAAGAGAAAGAAAGCAACCAGAAAGGTTTGGTTATTCTATGTTAGATTCCAATTGTGCTTTTGCTTTGATTACTAACACTAATGAGCCTAGATTTGTGAAAGAGGCTTTGGACATGGAAGATGCAGGTTCCTGAATTGAGGCTATGGATGATGAGATGGCTTCATTAGAGAAAAACAAAACATAGGACCTTGTACCTTTGCCTAAAGGGAGAAAATTTGTTGGCTGTAAATAGGTGTTCAAGAAGAAATTCTGTGCAGATGGCAGTGTTGAAAGGTACAAAGCTAGATTGGTTGCAAAGGGGTATTCATAGGTAGAGGGAATACATTATGGTGAAATATTCTCTCTTGTTGCAAAGTTGACATCCATTAGATTTCTATTATCTCTTGCTGCATCATATGATTTAGATATAGAACAGATGGATGTGAAGACAACTTTCCTTCATGGTGATTTGGAGGAAGAGATTTATATGTCACAGCCTAAGCACTACATTGTTAAAGGTAAAGAATCCTTAGTTTGTAGATTAAAGAAATCTCTATATGGTTTGAAGCAATCTCCTAGGATGTGGTACCTTAAGTTTGATGCCTTTGTGTTGTCAATTAGATTTGTAAGATCGAAATCAGATCATTGTGTTTATTTTAGAGTTGAAAATGATTGCCTTCTTATTGTTGCATTATATGTTGATGATATGTTGCTATTTGGGAAGGGTAAGGGTATGATTTATGATTTTAAATCTCAGTTGTCAGCACAGTTTGAGATGAAAGATCTTGGGGCAGCTAGGTACATCTTGGGTATGGAAATTAGTAGAGACAGGTCTAACAAAAAACTTTGGTTGAGTCAGAGTAAGTATGTGAAGTCTGTGTTGGACAGGTTCAACATGGTAGATTGTAGACCACTATGTGTTCCTATTCGTATGGGAACAAAGTTATCTGTAGATGATTGTCCAAAATCTCCTAGTGAGGTGGAGGACATGAGTAGAGAACCTTATGCTAGTGCAGTTGGAAGTCTTATGTATGCTATTGTCTATACTAGACCAGACATTGCCCAAGCAGTGGGAGTCCTGAGTCGATTTATTGCTAATCTTGGACGGAGACATTGGGATGCAGTTAAGCGAGTATTCAGATATTTGAGGGGTACATTAGATTACTCCATATGTTATCATGGTAACTCTTCTGGATCTCAGCATTCAGTTTGTATTCATGGGTTTGTGGATTCATATTGGGTAGGTGATATTGACCGCAGGAGATCCACCAATGCTTATGTGTTCACTATGTTTGGTGGTGCCATCAGTTGGATAAGCAAGCGACAACCTGTGGTTGCTTTGTCCACTACAGAAGCTGGGTACATGGCTGCTAATCATGCTTGTAAAGAAGCCGTTTGGCTTAAGAGATTGTGTTCTGATGTTGGTGTTGATGCAGAACAAATTACTATTTGGTGTGATAGTCAGAGTACTATTTGCCTTGCAAAGAATCCAACTTTCCATGCCAGAACGACGCACATTGATGTGCAGTATCACTTCATGAGAGATATGGTGGAAGATGGAAAGGTAAATTTGGAAAAGGTAGATACTGTGAAGAATGTTGTAGATGCATTAACAAAACCAATGGGCACTAAGAAGTTCAGATGGTGTTCGGAGTCTATGGGCCTTTTGTACTATAGCGGTTAGTTCATATTGCTCTTACAAGGTGTTCGACAAGTGGGAGAATGTTAGGAATAAGGTGTCTCAACCTTGTATAATTCCTATTCTTATTATTTGTTTTGTAAAATTGTATTTCTTGCAAATAATGTTGATGTGTCAACATTTTGAATTGTGTGTAAGGAGATCATGACTAAAACGGTTATGACGGATTCCTATGACACGTAAGAGCTATGTTAGGAAGATTCAATGACAGGTGAAGACATGTGGCAACTAAGATAATTGAGTACTGTACACTCTTTCAAAAAAAATTTTGGGTTCCTATTTTCTCAGAGAATGGTAAAACCCTAATACAGTTTACCTTTGGGAGTAGCCCTAAAGTGAAGCGCATGTTATAAGCATTTTTTAGGGTTGTGAAGAGAAGCGATGCGAAAAAAGGTGTATTGTTGGTACTGCGAGTAGCTACTGGAGTCTTCTATTGTTGATGTTGAACTTGCATTACAAGTGTAGTGTAACCTTGTGTTGAAGATAATACATTGTGCAGGTTCTGAAGGGGTGGGGTTGTTTTATCGAAAGGTTTTTCTCCACCGGCAAATCATTGTGTTATGTGTTCCTTTCTCTGTCTATTTTTTGTATGCATGTTTGGCTATAATATTGTTGATTACATGATATTGAATCTGTAAGTGTAGAAGATTTTAATAGGATTTGCATCATACTTTCCTTATGAGATTAGTGTAGGAAGCTGTTTTCGCACCTGAGTTTCCTTACAATTCTAACGACAGTTTAACTTCAATGCATGCCTAGTAAAGAACCAACTTCTATTTTTGGCACTTCCAAACACTTCTACTTCAATTGAAGACTTTCCTCCTCTTTCTTCTCTCATAAGTTCTTTGTTTTTGACATGTAAAGGCTCATGCATCCAATTAATGACTAAAATATGGATGGAGTCTTGTCTAAGCACTAGTTTAATTGTTAGTTTGTGTATATTTAGTTTTTATTATTATTTAAAAGCATTTTATTACATGAAGAATATCTCTCACTCTCAACACAAATCGAGGAGATGATTTCTTATATATACCCCATGTTAATATATAACAAAGGTCACCATTATTATGCAATAAAATTATGCTTTTGGTGCTCGCATTTGGAGTGTAGTGATTCTTGTCTGAATGTGTCATTATTTTGTGAATTTTGTTCATGAGATTGTGATTGAGCCAAAGGTTTATTGTGTTTTTTTCTAATTGTGCAATCTTTTAGTTTTGGTGTTTGCTATAGATTTACGAATTCCCCTGACGTAATGAGCTCGAGAAGAAATCACCAAATTGTGCCTGCATAATTATTCATCTCACATGAGCACACTTTCCATGACCTTGCGATTTAATGAGGAGTGAAACATCATTCAGTTATTGAAATTTCCCATTGACGATAGCATCAGTAGAATCTAGGAAGTACTACTCCTATTTTCATTGGTTACCTATCAATATCTTTGAAAGCTTAACTCACAGTGTGTTATTATTTGTAGCTTATGTCCATTAGGATTTTAATTTCATGTTATTTTCTTTTAATTTCATGTTATTTGCTTTCAAGTTTTATTATTTGGTTTGCTAACCCCTTGTTAGAATAAGAACTCATATTAGTTTCATTAAAAAAAAACATAAAATACAAAAATATAGTTTTCTTTTAGTGTTATTTTTGAAACAATGTGCAGATTCTACATTCCATCTGAAATCAAAATGAACAAGCAAAGGCCTCCGTGTGAAAATTTACATTTATCTTTAACTAGGTGGGTTCCAGTAGGTCACAAGATCACCCAGAACCTTGGAGTTGATTTTCAAAATCAACTTTTCAAGAGAGGAGTTTGCAAGAATTCCTGCCATTTAGCATCATGTAAAATGACAACTCAACACTACCAAAGGAAAGTTGGCATGGAACCAGTGTTAACCAAGCTCACTCAATTACCAAATAAAAGTTGGAAATGTCCAATGTTAATTGAGTTCACTCAATTACCAAAGAAAAGTCTTCTCTAAGTAAGTGTTGACCGAGTTGGGTTAGCTAACGAAGGATTTTCCTATGACAACATATTGAGTCTAATGGATTTATTTGTTAGCTCTAGCTAATTCAAGGGTTGATTATTGATTAGTTATAAGTGTACTTAATCTGACTTGACAAGGTAATTCATATAAGTATAAGGTCAAGCTAAGGATTGAATGTGTGGAACAAGTGGAATTGAACAAGATCATTTAACCAAGCAAATGAGAAGGATATTTGCAAGAGGACAGAGTATTCTAGTTGATCAAGCTGCAAAGAACATTCTAATAGAAGAGGATCAAGTAATCAAGCTAGAACTAAGATTTGAATCAGCAAAGTTAGTTGCATCAGCAATTAAGTCAACTCATTCTTACTCTAATAATTCTAGCAGTGAATCAAATCTCCTAATAGAGTTAGCTTAACAACTATTTGGAAAATCCTTTAACAAGGTGGCATCTCTAGATTAAAGTGTTTGAAGGCCTCTAACAAATCCACTCCTAATAGGGTAAACTAAATCCTCTAATAGGGTTACACCTAATATATTTTTTTTCTAACCTTTAACATGGTTGGCTCCTAATAGAGCTCACTTTAGAAGAGTGAAACATAGTAACTAGTTACAATTGGTGGTTTTTCCAAATTGGGTTTCTACATTAAATCTTGGTGTCTCACGTGTTCATGTTATTTTCTTTATGTTTCTACAACTAAGTTAACTAAGGCTTATCACATTTAATATCTTAAGATTTTCATATTTAGTGTTAAACAAGTGACAGTAATTATTTTAGTTTTAATTGAGTGTTTACAGAGTGATCCTATGCTAACCGAGTTACAACAATATATTCAGTTTTAGAAGAGTTTTGGTTTTGTATTGTATTGACATCTTAAGGGAGTTGGATTCTTTTTGTGGTAACTAATTCACCCCTCCCCTCACAGTTTTTTTTTACATTTACAACAATTGGTATCAAAGCATTTGGTGCTTGCAGATGAGGTTTCAATGACCTAAGCTAAAGATCAAGATGTCTTACAGAAGGGAAATTCCTAAGTTGAGTAGAGATAACTTCCAAGCATGAATGGAACTCATGAAGTTGCATTTGGAAACCATTGGAGAGTTAGGCCTAAAGTATCTAGAGAACAAGTATGTGGCACCTACTGGAACTTTGAATATGAAACATATTATAGAAAAGAAAAATCAGAACATAATGATGATTGACATTGCCTCTACTCTCAATTATGCTAAATTTGATGAAGTCAAAGATTGTCCTACTGCTCATGAAATGTGGATCAAGCTGAAAGATATCTATGAAGGAGATGACAATATAAGGAGAGCCAAGGTAGAAAGTCTCAAAGGTTAATTTGATCAAATGAAGATGAGAGAAGATAAAAACATTGCAAAATACATTGAAAGATTCAAAGCCATTGTGAGTGCAATTAGAGCCTCATGAGGAAAGATGGAAGATGTGATAGTGGTCAGCAAGGTACTCATAACTCTTCTTCCTGACTATGCAATTAGAATTTCAGCAATTCAAGAGATGAGATGCAATCCTAAAAATGATATAACTTGCTATGCACTAGTGGGAAGATTGACAACTTTTGAGTTAGATAACTTTGATAACTATGTTCCTAACTCTAGTAGCATTGTGTCTACATTTCAAGCTAAAGGATTACTCAAAAAGAAAGGTGGAAAATCTAAAAGAAAATAGTTTGACAATGAAGATGAAGAAGATTCTAATGATGACCTTGAAATTATTGAAGCCCTACCTGCAAGAAGATTCCCTAAAGGCAAAGAAAAGTACAAAGGTAAAATACCTATAATATGTTTTTCTTGTGAAGAAGTTGGTCACATTGTTGGAAGGTGTCCAAACAAAGAAGGAAAAAAAGAAAAGAAGTTCAACAAGTATGAAGGCAAGAAAGATTTCAAAAGCTACAAAGATAACAAGGATAAAGGTAAGAAATCTTGTTACATGGATAAAGATTCTAACAGTAGTGATGATGATGAAATGGTTTATATTGCTATTAAAGATGAATCAAATGATGAAATGATAAGATGGCCCTCATTTCTCATATTAGCAAGAATGGCACATGCATCATAGATTGTGGTTGTTCTCACCACATGACTGGTGATAAAACTAAATTTTAGAACTTGGTACACTATGATGGTGGATGTGTTAGATTTGGTAATAATGAACCATGTTATGTGAAATGAAAAGGTTGCATTGGATTGAGCAATGAACTTAGATGTGATAATGCTTATTGGATTGAAGGACTGAAACAAAATCTACTTAGTGTGGCATAATTGAACAACATTGAATTCAAGGTAGAATTCATGAATGGAAAGGCTAAGCTGCTAGATGGAAAAAGAAACATATTGGGACTGGCAATTGAACAAAAGGTAATTTTTTCTATATAGATCAAAATGAAAGTTTGTCTTTCCTAGCTCAAGTAGAGGAAAGTTGGTTATGACATAAAAGATTGTGTTATGTGAATTTTGATAACCTGGTCAACATAAGAAAGAATAGAAGAGTGAGAGGCATTCCAAGCCTAAAGAAACCTGACATGGGCATGTGCAAGAATTTTCAAATTGGGAAGATGGGAAAGACAAGATTCAAAAGCAAGAACTATCATTTTGAAGAAGTTCTAGAGTTGGTTCATACAGACCTTGTGGACCTATTGGCATATAAAGCTACTATGGAGACAAGTAATTTATTTTATTTGTTGAGGATATTCTAGAATGATGACAATAATACACTTGAAGGATAAATCTGAAGCTTTAAAAAAATTTAAGTGGTATCTGGCTAGAGTGGAGAAAGAAACATGAAAGAAATGGAAATGTCTAAGGTCAAAAAGAGGAGAAGAATTCATCTCAAATAAATTCAATGAATTTTGCAATGGAAGAGGAATCAAAAGGCAAGTATCTGCTCCTTGTATACTTCAATAAAATGACATAGTAGAAAGAAGAGATAGATCCACTATGGATTATGCAAGGACATTGATGATAGAGAAAAATATTGCAATGAAATACTAGAAGGAAGAAATCAACATAGCAGTTCATATCTTGAACCGAGTTTAGCTGAAAAAAGACTCAGATCAAACACCTTATGAATTATGGTATGGCTATAAACCTAATGTGTATTATTTCAAAGTATTTAGAAGCAAATATTATATCTTAAAAGAGAAAAGGAAAGGAAAATTTGATATGAAAAGTGATGAAGGAATATTCGTAGGATACTCCGACAAAAGAAAAACATATAAATGTTTGAATCTTACTACTCACAAAGTTATAGAAAGTGTACATGTAAAAATTTAGAAGTTTGCATAAAATAATGAAGAACAAAGTAGTAAAGATCTTAAAAAATACAAAAAAATTTGTCTACTACGAGCCTAATACTTTACCTAAAGTTCAAACTAATGCAATTGGAAATCAATACTCTTCACCACTTGTATCCCCAAAATCTCTAGTACAACTTGAGTTGTAGCCAGTGCAACCCAAGTCATAGTCAGAAGGATCTGAGTCTCTATCAAAAGGACCCAAGTTTTAGACAATGGAAATTGAGTCACAGTCTAAAAGACCCAAGTCACAAACATTGGGACATAAGCATGATTCATAAGATCATTTTGAGGATGCGAACTGAGTCAAATTAGAAAGAAGGAACCTATACTTGCTAGATATGTCAAAAGGCATCATGCACTTGAGTAGATCATTAAAGATCATTCAAAAGGAACAAACTAAAAGGTACATGTTTGCTTATTGAGTTTGAACCTAGAATTGTTAAAGATGCATTAGACAATGAAAGTTGGATTGAGGCTATGAATGAAGATATAGAATAAATTGAAAGAATTAAGACTTGGTCTCTTATTCCTAGACCCAAGGAAAAAAATGTAATTGGCACAAACTGGGTATTTAGAAAGAAGTTGAATGAAAATGGAGAAGTATCAAGGAACAAAGAAAGGATAGTATGCAAAAGTTGTGCTTAAGAAGAAGGTATTGATTGTGGAGAAACTTTTTCTCTTGTTGCAAGACTAGAATGTGTTAGAACACTACTTGCTTATGCTACACATAAAGGATTCAAAGTATATTAGATGGATGTAAAATCAAGTTTCTTGAATGAAATCCTAGAAGACGAAGTCTACATTGAGCAACCTAAAGGTTTCATAGATCCCAGAAAAAGGAATATAGTTTGTAGATTACAAAAAGCTTCATATGGTCTCAAACAAGCCCCCTGATCCTGGTATGAATGATTGCATAGTGATTTGGTAAAGATTGGTTTTCAAAGGACAAATGACAACAAAAACCTATACATCTAGGAAGGACCAAAAAAGAAGATATTGTTGGTATAAATTTTTCTAGATGATATATTATTCACTAGACACGATGACTTGTGCAATCTTTTTTTGAGGAAATGAATAAGGAATTTGAAATGTCAATATTTAGAGAGATTAAATTCTTTGTTGGCCTACAAATTCAACAAAAGAAGGATGGTATCTAAATTACTCAATCAAAGTACATCAAGGATATATTGAAGAAATTTGGAATGGAGGATTCAAGACTAGTTGGAACACTTATGTCTACTGGACATAAGCTTTGCAAAAATGATGATTCCAAAGAGGTAGATAAGACTACATATAGATCAATGATTGGAAAAATTTAGTATGTTGTGCACACAATACCTAATATTGCACTAGGAGTTGGTATGGTGGCAAGATTCTCTACTAATCAAAAAGAAAATCATATGATGGGAATAAAAAGAATCATGACATATCTTAAAGGTACTAAAGATTATGGTTTGTGATATAAGAAAGGAGACAACTTTGAATTGAAAGTCTTCACTAATGCTGATTGGGCAAGAAGTGTTGATGATAGGCAGAGCACTAGTGGTGCAAAATTCTTTCTTGGGAAGAGGTTAGTGTCTTGGACAAGCAAGAAGAAGACTTTTATCTCTTAGGCTGCAACATAAGTAGAATATGTTGCACCAATACTCAATTGTTCCAACATTGTTTGGTTCAAACAAATGTTGTTAGGTATGAAGGAAGAAATCAAGGATCTAGTAGTTTTCTTTTGTGATAACACCAATGTAATAAAAATTTCCAAGAATCCTATGATGCATACTAAGATAAAACATATTGCAATAAAATATCATTTTTTGAGAGAATTGGTGCAAGAAAAAGAGGTGAGATTAGAATATTTGAATACAAAGGAAAAAATTGTAGACATATTCACTAAGCCATTACCTAAGGATGCACTTTTATATCTAAGAGGTAAGCTAGGGGTTGTTCCCCTATCTGAAGCTCACTAAAAAGAGTTTAGTGATGCATCAAACGAGCCTTTGAAGATCAGTCAAGGTTGATGCAGTATTCTTCGAGTAGATTGCATATGAATCAATGCATTAGGTATATGAAAATTCCATTGAATGTTATCTTTGGCATAAGATTTCAAAGAAGGAGAGTTTATGATGTCATATTAGAGAAATTTTATGAATGATTAAGATGTCAAAAAAGGAGAGTTTATGCTTTTGGCATGAGATGTCAAAGAGGGAGAGTTTGCTGTCATATCAGAGAAACTACAGTCAAAGAAATCAGAGAATCATTCCAGAGGGAGAGATTGATGTCAAAGGGAGCTCAGACTGATAGAGGGAGTTCTCATAGATGAGAACCAAAATCAAACTAAGGATATTATCCTTGCTTTTATTTTTCTCTAAAATTTTATTATACAATGACATGTTGTGTTGTCATCAATATCAAAGAGGGAGATTGTTGAAAACAATTATTCAATTGTATGTTGTCTTTGATGTTACACAAAATGTCAAACCTTGCCAAGAAAGTCAGTGATTGCCAAGATCACTCAAGCATTGAAGACACTTTTGACTGTATGTTGAGAATTCTAATGATAACCAAGTTCAGAGCTAGTATCTACCAAGCTTACTTGGGTATCAAAGGAAATCCAGTGTTAATTGAGTTCACTAGGTTACCAAAGGAAAGTTGGCATGGAACAAGTGTTAACTGATCTCACTTGGTTACCAAAGGGAAGTTGACATGAAACTAGTGTTAATTGAGCTCACTTGGTTACCAAAGAAAAGATAGCAAAGTCTAGTGTTAATCGAGTACACTTGGTTACCAAAGGAAAGTCTTCTTTAAGTTATTGTTGACCAAGTTGGGTTAGCTAATGAAGGATTTTCCTATGATAGCATATTGAGTCTGATGGATTTATTTGTTAGTTCTAACTGACTTAAGGGTTGATTATTGATTAATTATAAGTGTATTCAAGCAAACTTGATAAGGTAATTCATATAAGTATAAGGTTAAATTAAGGATTGAATGTGTGGAACACGTGGAATTGAAGAAGATGATTTAAGCAAGTGAATAATAAGGCTATCTGCAAGAGGACATAGTATCCAAGTTGACCAAGCTGCAAAGAACATTCTAATCAAAGACAATCAAGTAATCAAGGCAGAACTAAGATTTGAATCAACAATTTGTTCAAGTCATTGTTACTCTCTAATAATTGTAGCAGTGAATCAAATCTCCTAATAGAGTTAGCTTAACAACTATTTGGTAAATCCTCTAACAAGGTGGAATCTCTAGATTGAAGTGTCTTAAGACCTCTAAAAAAGCCACTCCTAATAGGATAAACTAAGTCCTCTAATAGGGTCACACCTAATAGTGTGTTTTGTAACCTTTAATAGGGTTGGCTTCTAACAAGGCTCACTTTAGAAGAGTAAAAAATAGTAACTAGTTGCAATTCATGGTTTTTCCAAATTGGGTTTCCACATTAAGTCTTGGTGTCTCATGTGTTCACATTATTTGCTTTATGTTTCTACAACTAAATTAGTTAAGGCTAATCACATTTAATATCTTAAGATCTTCATTTTTAGTGTTAACTAAGTGAATAATTATTTCAATGTCAACCGAGTGTTTACCAAGTGATCTTGTGCTAACCGAGTTACTACAGTATATTTAGTTTCAATAGAGTTTTGGTTTTGTATTGTATTGACATCTTAAGGGACTTGGTTTTTTTTTTGTGGCAATTGATTCACCCATCCCCTCTTAGTTAATCCTTTATTTTTCCAGCAAGGTGGTCCTGCACCAAAAAGGTAAAGTTATTTTTGCATTATTTGAAAACTAGTGAAGTTTTCATGCGAGTAAAATGATATAAAAAGGAAAAATACAAAGAGAGGATGAAAGTTTTGTCAAGTTTTTCCTTTTGCATCTAGTGTTTTTTTTAGTGGGTTTTCTTCTTCAAGTAGTGGGTATTCTACAAAAATGGCTCCTAGTTTGTGGAGTGTCCTTAGCTAGTTTTGATTTTTGTAAGAAGGTTGTATAGGAATATTTTATGCATTCTTGTAGTTGATCCAAAATGGAAAGAAAGAGATAGTGATGGGAAGTTATTGAGAGATGTATTTTTCATCATATTTGAAGATTTTAAAGATGGAAATATGACATTCCAAGATTAAATCAAGGGTTCTTCTCTCTTTTATATAATCTTTTTCTCTCTCCTTTGTTAGGATTCTAACTTCATTTTCTTGGCATGCCAATTTTTAGCTATAGACCTAGGTGGTTTCTTGTAGCAAGTTTTTGGTTTGTGGGTAGCCTTGTAATTTTCTATAGAGAAAAGAATAATGAATATGAGTTATTTTCAACTTGTGGATTTTGTAGCTATTGTTTTATTTGCATTGTATGGAAGAGATAGAAAGTGTTTCAATGAATACAATCTTGATAGAGTTCTCTCCATTTGTGCAACTAGTAAGGTTTTAAGTGAAATGGAACAAGTTTCTTCTTCTCTTAGTGTCTTGTTGTGAGATATGCAATTCATCTTTCATGCTTCAATCCAAGGGATTGATTAAAATATTTAATGAAAATCGTAGATTTTATTAAGCTTGCATATGGATTTGATAAGTAGCCTAGGTTAAATTTATTTTTGTAGAGTTTTGTAAGGCGACATTTCCTAGATCTTGGTTATTTAATAATGTTGTTATACAATGTGGTGTTTTTATAACTCCAATATGCTCAATTGGATGAGGCACTGGTTGAAGCTATTCATGGGTTTTACATATGTTCTTCTGCCCATTTTACAATTTGGATAAAGCAACCTTTGCAAAAAATGTAAAAATTTATGTAAGAAGTTGCATTCAATTCTAGGAAGAAGTTGTAATTGTGAAGAAAATTGGGAATTGTATAAAGGTCTAGAAGTTGTATAATTTCATCATGGTAGTATACTTAGAGGGAAATTTGTAAGCTAAATATATTGTACCTTTGACTTACATCAAGTTTCCTCTAGGGATGATGGCACTAGTAGATCCGGTGTTAATTTTCAACCTTATGCCATTTTCCATTTGATGTTTACTATTTTTTTTTGGTTAAGATCTCGAGTTAGTCAAAAATTTGAGCAACATGAGTTTGTTTGGTCAAAATTTTGACCAAAATGGATTATAAAGATTAAAAAAAGAGAAAAGTTTGAGAGAGGCTTGATTTTCACTAAGAGCTAATTAGTCACGAGCATGGGAGGAGGTATCTGTTGATCTAAGATTAGTTTTGATAAGTGAGTGTCAAGACACTTAAGCCATTTACTTAGTTCATACTGAACTAGTAATACATGTTGAGCACAACATGTAAATATTAGACCATGCCGAGTTGCAATGATTGCAGAGTCACTCATGTGCCAAGTCACTCAAATGTCAAGTAGATAGACCATGCTGAGTTATTTAGGAGCTAAGTAAATAGTTGATGTCAAGTATTGTAGGTGCCGAGTCAAAGCAGAAATACAATGCATGCCAAGTATTAGAGAATTCATATGCCGAGTGACATAGTTTTGATATATTTGTTTGTAATGGCATGAAAAAATATGTAAACTATTTTTGAGCTGACTTAAGGATAGATTATGATCTTTTGGAGATAAGGATGAATCTATATTTAAATTCCCTATGCAATTGTACACTATATTTGTGTAACACTCTAAACCCTTCTATCCAAGGTATTCCATGAGATTGGAATGCTTAGATGTCAGCTTAGAACTCCCTATACATGGAGTGCAAGAATACATAAAGTAACATGAAATAGGCTCTCAGTTGAGTTTTAGAAATGTAGCCCTTGCTAGTAAACCATGTAATGGGACATTCCAAAGATAAGATGCAAGTATGCAAATGTCCACAGGGAGCTCCTCAAGAATGCAATGCCAAATGTAAACTAAACTAGTATGAATATAGAAGATGCAACTATATTAAAAAATATGAGTGTTACAAATCCAACTAATTACTATGTGATCTAAATTATTGCAAAATGAAAGCTAAACTATATGGATCTATGTTAAAATTCTTATGGATGATAGAATGAGACAAGGAATAAAAATTCTCCACAAGCTCTTGAGAATTCAAATGATAGACTAGTAGCATAACAATATTCAAGAGTGTGTTTTGCATATGAGGAGAGAGCCCTCTTTTTAAAGAAAATTGGATAGTTTAGATCAAAAGACAAGAAATGTCTAATCAAGGGTGGAGAATAATCCTTGCCTAATTTTTAACATTAAAAGGTCCTTAGTCAAAATAAAAGGCCCCACTCATAGAAAATTATGCATTTTTGTAGAAAATGATTTTTTTTTTGTCAAAATGGGAGGCTCTCAACACATGGAAAATTACACCTTCATGTGTAGACAAAAATATTGTCAAAATAAGAGGCTCTACACATGGAAAATTACACTTTCATGTGTAGACAAAATGATTTAGTCAAAATAGAAAGCTCATTTGTAGACAAAAATGCATTTCTTTTATTTATCAAATAAGAAATGTGTGGATGGATTTTTGAGAATTATATTTGAATCAAAAGGGAGTAAATTATTTTAATCAAATATGTGTTTAGAATATGATGGTCAAACTTATAGGTTAAAATGAAATAAATTGATTTTATCTTATTTTTGAGAATTTGTGATCAAACACTTGATAACATTAGCAAGAAATGCTAGAAGGGGGTTTATGGTCTAGGTAACCATTTTTAGGTGATTAAATTTGCCCCTCTTTGACTAATGTGTGATCAATGTGGGAACACATTGGTCAAATAATAGAAAAAGCTTAGAATTATTCATCTAATATCTGATCGAAGCTATTCTTTAACTAACATGTGATCGATATGGGAACACTTGAAATTAGAAAAAATTAAGAGACTATGATAGAAATGGATGTAGCAAGCATTGAGTGATCATATTGATAGCGATAGTCTAGAACACTAGTAGATAGATTAAGAGCAAATGTACATCTTGTACAATAGCAATGATAGAGTATATCTGCCCCCTCAGGATCAAAATTGAAATGATAGAGAGAGTGTAGAAACTAGAAAAATATGAGCAAATGGAGATATAGTAAAGTCCATAATAATAGATAGATGATTAGAACCAAAGGTTGACCATAAAGAAGTGATGGAATGCCCCAATTTGATAAGAATTGACCATGAATGATAAAATATGAAAATGAGGTCAAATTGAAAAAAATGATGTAGAGGTGAAAGTTGTGAAGTGAAGAAGACATGAAGCATGGTAATGGTGAAGACATAGAGGAATGAAGATGCCCCAACAAAGATTCAAGGACTAGACCTCCAAAAGTCAACTAATTGTAGAGAAGAAGGTAGAATGTGAAAATGTGATTTTGACCCGAAAGATAAACTCAAATTTGGTTTGGATACCAACAATGTATCCAAGATGTCCAAATTAGCTAGCATCAAAAATAATAAGAGATACAAAAGGGTAGATAGATGTGATGATATGATGACAGAATATCAAAGAAGCGAAGCACAAGATCAAGAAGGTGAAAATACATGATCAAGAAAAACAATAAAAAAATGAGATGAAAGTAGTTAGCTAAGATGTCTGAAAAAAAGATAAAGAGAGAGCTCTCCCCATATGTAGGAATCAATACTATGCAAACTAATATGCAAATTGGTTTACTAGCAAGGAACACAAAACATTTAGACTCTAATTTCATCATCGAGCATTTATAAGATCATACAATCATCATTAGCATGACCTATGAAGATATGAATATGACCTTATTCGGATGTTGGAATGAGGTGTAAGAATTAAGGCATAAGAAGCTGGAATGACCAGAACACCTATCCCTTTTAATTTAGCAAGGGAACATAAGCATCAAAGCATAAAGGCTAGGATGACCAGAATGTTTCTTGAAGACAAGCACACCAGACACGTGAGAGATCCTTCTCATGCTAAGTAATCAGGAAGTTTTTTGTCTACAATAAACCTTACATTCATAACTTGAGATAGAAGTTTGTGGAGGATACTCATAGTGACCCAGACATTCACTAAGAGTATGAGTATCAATATATACTATAGCATAAAAACTCACTCAAATAGACAAAGAGAAGAACCAACCTCACTAAAGCATCCATATAAAATGAGTCGAGGTATACACGGCCATCCAACATGAGAGAGAGACTCTTATAGTAGACACCCCTTTTATATGGATTCTTCAGCTCATTGGAACTAAACCATCAAGCAAAAAACAAAAAAAGATCATGTCCCACAACCCTTCCTCCTCTAGTTTTAAAAATCATCGAGTAGCAAGAGACGTGGGACTAAAGAAAAGAAAACATCACATAGTCTTTTTTTATTGTATAATAATGTGTGATAGTTTTTAACAACGTGTAGTTTGTTCTTATCCTATTGAATAAAAAAACAATGGGAGTCGGTTTGGACCATTAAAGGATAGTGGAAATCAAAAAATCATGTCATATCATGAAAAGTTCAGTATCCAATGAACCAATTGAGTGAAAAGTGTAATAACAAAGGATGTGTGAGACACATATCCATGACTACCAAAGTTGATATTTCCAAATTAATAGACAACTTCACCTACTTCCATTATTACTTTGATGTGTTGCAATGATAGGATGAATGAAATGATATGTAGAGACAAAAATGTATGTTGAAGTTTTTCTATAAATAAAAAACTACATTAATTGAACCAATTCACAAGTCTACAAGATTATCAGTAATCTTGAAAAATTGGAGTGAAGTAAAAAAAAAGCGTGTGAATTATTATAGTCATGGCTAGTGCTCAAGATAAAGTGCAACAAGAACTAGAGATGGTAGATACTGGAAAGATGGGATGGATTGATGAGGGAAGTGATAGCTTGGTGGATGGAAGGGGGCGAAGGGGACAAAAAAGAGAAAAGCGCTAGTAGTCAGAACCAAGAGGAGCATCATTGCATCAAAGGGTTCGTAGATCTAACCCAGAAGTGGCTAGAGCAAGTCAAGTGGAGTGACCAGTCTAGGGTCCAACAGAGGAAAATGAAGAGGACCCTACCTTGCTTCAATTGTTAGTAGAGAGTGTGACGTAGCTCATGGAGTAAGAGAAACCAACAGAGGAAACAAGATCACCAATCTTGGAGAGACTTAGTGAGACTGGGGATGTGCATATTAGTTTCATAGATAGCCAAGTAGAGGAACAACTACCAATGGAGGAGCCTTACCAAGATATGGGGCAAGGACTAGTGCTAAAGCCCATTACATCACCATGGAGGCAAGAAAAAAGCATCCTAGGGGGTATAATCAACATCCCTGAGGAGAACACAAGTGGTGTTCTCAGGTCTCCATTTCATCCATTTAGGGAAGCACAACCTAGCATGGTTTTTCCACCAGTTCATGATGTAGCCAAGGTGATAGAAGTGGAGCTAAAGAAAGTGCTAGTGGTGGAGATGAAGTGGGCTGATAATGCATAGAAAGATGTAGAGTTCTTTCAAGGTTTGATTGAAAGAGCTCGAGAAGATGGAGCACGAGAGGAAGTGAAGTGAGTGGAAGTAGCTCTGTCAGCAGAACAAGCATGGACAGAAACTATAGAGACATCTCTAGTGGTAGAGCAAGTGGTAGTGGAATGAACTTGCAATGAGATGGTGTTGTTACAGGCTTACATGGAAGCATTTAGAGAAATAATGGCAAAGACTAATGCCATAGCATACTGATCACAAGATCAATTAAATGCTGCCAATGCAAGGATCACCCACTTCATGAACCAGATGCATGAAGTAAAGCATGAGAGGGAATCATAGAAGATGACTGCAAATACATATAAGGCGGAATGAGACATGGCTCAACAGGCGATGATAGTACCTGGGGCAGCAAAATTGCAAGCAGATATGAATGAAGTGAGGGAGAAGTTAGAGAAGTTGGCACAAGAGGCAACATATTACATTGGGATGTTTCTCTAAGTGTGCATCGAGACAAACATTCTCAAGGTCTATAAAAAGGCATTTTGGGGTGTTCTTAATGTTTCAAGCTTTTATGGCCATGTTTGGCAATTATGAGCCCCTTTTAAATGTATTGGGCTATTTGAGGAATTTTTTGATATTTGTAGATGATTTTTGAAATTTTTAGACAATTTTTTATTTTTTTTGGCATTTTTAGACAATTTTTGAATTTTTTTGATAGTTTTAGGCAATTTTTGAAATTTTTTTGATATTTTTTGACAATTTTTGAATATTTTTTTTGGTAATTTTGGATGATTTTTGGGTCTATGGGGGTGAAACAGAGGATGTGAGCAAGATTTGGTGGAATATGGGGTAACTAGGACCATGTGAGGTACCAAAAGAGGCAATGAAGGGAGTTTATGATGCCAAGTGGGTTGACTAAGGGCTAAAATAAATATTGGAGATCATTGGCCAAAGTGGAAAGCACAGATGTGCATTGATTTTCCATTCATTCATGTCTATGGTATCTCAATGCATAATTAGACTCCATGTTTCCTCCAAGCCACAACCTTCTCTCTAGCTACCCCTACTTCCATCCATTTCTAATGTTGAGCAACCACTGATTGGTAGAGTAGAACTTAAAACCCAAAGTGTTTGTCAATTGAGTATTTATGAAATTAATTCTAGATCGAATACCAGCCTGATAGACTACTCTAGTCGAGGATATAAGCTTCTCAACCCCAAATAAACAAATAATTTTCTACCAAATACCTTCAAATAATTCAATTGTAAATGCTACCCCTTTCTCTTATTCATATCTTCTATTAATTGTAATGGAAAGCCACAAAGAACCAAAATTTGTCTCAAAGATGGAAAATCAATCATTCAACTGCAACCCTTTTTCAGCATCTAAGGCCTCGTGTTGTTTAGGGAAGTCAAAAGTGCTATCTCTCACCCATTTTAAAATTAGAGGTGACATTCTCACTTCTTTCTTTTCTTTTTTTCTTTTTTTTTGACCTTTTGCAATTTTTAGGATTTTTTCAGGATCATAGATATGTACAAGATAGTTGAGCAGTAAGCCTTTAAGCCTAGAACTTCTTTAAGTGTAGAACACTAATAGGTTCTTCTAGTTATTCACCTTTGGGAGTAGACAACTAATGAGCCCCAGACCCAAATGCTGCTATGACAATGTATGGGCCTAACCAATCAGGTTCAAACTTTCCTTTCTGCTCTCTATGCTATTGATTTTTTGGATTTTCTCTAAGCATGAGGTCACCAACTTGAAACTCACATGGAAGAACCTTCTTGTTATATTGAGTAGACATGCACTTCTGATAAGATCTCATGTGATCAAAAGCTACCTTACGATGCTCATCAAGAGTCTCTGATTCTTTTATTCGCATAGCTCTATGGTCTTCATCAGTTATCAACCCATGTAAAGAGACTCACAAGGAGGGGATCTCTACTTATAATGGGAGAATGGCCTCAAAGCCATAGACTAAAGAAAAAGGTGTGGCCCCTATAGGAGTATAGATGGTAGTTCTATAGGCCCAAAGTGCTAGATTTATCTGTAGATGCCAATCTCTCCTAGACTTATGAACTATGTGATGCAAGATTTTTAGCAATGTTTTGTTGGAGGCCTCTACTCTATCATTACCTTGAGGGTAATAAATAGAAGACTAGTGTTGTTTGATCTGAAACTTCTTGCATAGCTATCTTAGGTCCTTATTTTTTAATTGTCCTCCATTATCAGTGATAATAGAGGAAGGAATACCATATCAAAAATTGATGTGGTTTAGTATGAATAGGGAAACATGTTTTCCTGTAGCGGCAAATAATGGCACAACTTCAACCCATTTAGTGAAATACTCAGTTGCTTTAATGATGAACTTGTGACCACTGGAAAAACTTGGGTGAATTTTTCCTACCAAGTCAAAGGCCCATTGTTGAAATGGCCAATATGTCACAGAAGGAATCAACTCATGTCCATGAGCATGAATTAAGTTACCATGAAGTTGACATTTTTTACAAGACTTGGCATAATGAATAGCATCAGCTTGCATTGTGGGCCAGTAATAACCCATTCTAAGCAATTTTCAAGCAAGTGCAAGGCCAGTAGAATGTGCCCCACAAATACCATCATGGACTTTAGCAAGTGCCTTTTCAGACTCTTCTAGTTCTAAACACCTAAACAATGTTCCATCTAGACTTTTCCTATACAAGTCACCGGAGACCAAAGTGTAATGTGAAGCATTGCGGAGTAGTTGGCATTTTTGGTTGCATGTGAACAATTTGATCATGCAGTTAAGAGATGATGTTGGCATAACAGGAGGAATCATGACCTACAATAGTATAGATCACTTGATTATCAGAGGAGTCATAGGTGGGATGACATAGGTCTTCCACCAGGAACTCAAATCAAGATTCATGTTCTTGTAGTTGGAGAATAGATGCTAGAGTGGCCATAGCATCATAAACTTTATTTCCTACTCTAGAAATTTGTTGAAATGTCAAAAAAATGAAGTAGTTCCTTAGAGCACGTATCAAATTTTTGTAAGGTATCAACTTGTCATCTTTCATTTGATAGTCATTATTCACTTGGTTAATAACAAGTTGAGAATCTTTGTAGCTATGCAATTAAGTTATTCTCCATTCAAGAGCCATCTTGATCCCATTTGTTAAAGCTTCATATTCTGCCATGTTGTTTGTACAAGGGAACAAAAGTTTGTAAGATTTGGGGATCGTATATCCATGAGGGGAAACAAACAAGATACCTTCTCTAGCTCCATTTTGTGTATGAGACTCATCAAAGAACATTTTCCAAGTTCTCTTAGTGATGTATATAATTGAGGCATCTAGAAATTCAGCTTGTATTGGTGTAGTATCCTCTAGTGGAAAATTAGCTAATTGGTTAGCTATGGCTTGTCCTTTGATGGCTTTACATTCGACATACTGAATATCAAATTCTGAAAGAATCATCATCCATTTAGCTAGACGACCAGTAAGCACAACTTTTCTCAACAAATATTTTAAAGGATCAATTTTAGCAACTAGGTGAACTGTATGTGCCAACATGTAATGTTGAAGCTTTTGAGAAGCAAAGACCACTGCAAGACATGCTTTCTTGATGCTAGTATAGTTCATTTCATAAGAAACCAAAGTTTGACTGATATAATATATAGCCCATTCTTTACCAGTCTCAATAATTTAGGATAATAGTGCTCCTAGAGAAGAAGTTGTAGCTAAGATATACAAGATCAAAGGTTTGCCTGGAATAGGTGGCATCAAAACTGACGGTTTGGCAAGTACCCTTTGATTTGATCTAGACTTTGTTGACATTCGTCTTTCCAAATATGAGTAGAACCTTTGGGAAAATTCTTTTTAAAAGGTTGATCTTTATCAACCAATTGAGAAATAAACCTCCTTATGGATTGTAGATGTCCTTGGAGACTTCTTAGCTACCTAATGTTGTGAGGTGGAGGCATTTCCATGATAGCTTATACTTTTTTTGGATCAACCTCAATTCCCTTAGTTGAGATTATGTAACCTAGGAGCTTACCTGACGTGACACCAAAGGCACACTTCTTAGGATTTAATCTAAGTTGAAATTGTTCCATGTGATCCAATATCAAACTTTAAATCATCTAAGTGGGTTTCTCTTTGTTTTAATTTTGCCAAGGTATCATCTACATAATCTTCCATGTTACGATGCATCATGTCATGAAAAATAGTAGTCAGTGCCCTTTGGTATGTTGCACCAGCATTTTTTAGTCAAAAAGGCATGACATTCTAGTAGAAGGTACCCCATGCACACGTAAAAGCTATTTTCTCTTGGTTTGTAGGGGCAATTTTAATTTGGTTGTAATAAGAGAATCCATCCATTAGTGAATACATTTCATACCCCATAGTCATATCCACTATCATGTTTATGTTTGGAAGTGGAAAGTCATCCTTAGGGAAAGCTTTTTTGAGATCTCTGAAATTAGTACAAACTTGAATAGATTTGTCATGTTTAGTGACAGGTACAATGTTTGATATCCAATCTGCATAGTTTATAGCTTTGATAAATCCCGCACTCAAAAGTTTTTCTAACTCCACCTTGACCAATAGTGTAATATGAGGATGCATCTTCCTCAACTTTTGTTTGACAAGCTTGACATCATGAGCTATGGAGAGATGGTGCATAATAATATTAGTGCCTAATCTAGGCATGTCAACATATGTCTAGGAAAAATTAATCTTCTTCTCTTTAAAGAATTCAGTAAACTATTCCTTTTCCTCTTGTGACAAAGAATGAGCTAGATATATGATTTTAGGAGCTTCCTCAGTACCAAGGTTAACGGGCTATGTTGGTTCAATAAGAACTGATGGTCTCTCTTGAAAATAGCTAGGGAGACTACCAAGTACCTCATCCGTAGGTTCCTCAAAGAGGTTTTCACCATTAGATACATCTTTATTTTTACTATTTTTAGGCTTAGATATGACTACAATGTGGTTTTTACCATCTGACCATTTATTTTTTCTTTTGATCTTATGACTAAGGTACTTGATATCTGATTCTATCATATGAATCATGGGTTCACTGGTGGAAGAAGTGACAGGGTCAATGGCATTTAGGTAATAGGTGATCTCATAGTCATTTTGGAAAGACTATGTCTTTGGCTTCTGATATCAAATGGACCAGTCTATGAGATCAAGATGAATCAATGAAAGCAAGTTAGAAGCTTCAAGGTTATTAATGCAAAAAGAGTCATTTCTGGTGACAGGAAAAGTTGAGCCTATGGTGAATTTTGCAAAGATATCCAGATTAGGAATAGTCCTAGAGGGACTAGTGTGGCCCACTAAAGCATTTTGCAAGCCAAACTCATCAAACTCTACACTAGACTCATCTACTGCATTCAATTGGATTGCATATGTGTGAATGACATCAACCTCAAATTCACAAGAGGCCTCTGATAAACTTTCCCATTTGTACTCTTGAGAGTTTGTACTCTGATCTCTAGCAATTATATGGGAAATATTTTGTCTAATCTATCCTCTATTTAAATCTTCAAGCTTAGCTTCATCTTGTCCTAGTTGTCTAGAGGTGGAAGCCTCATCATCATTATTGGTAGTGAATGTTTCTCCCTCCCAAAGAAGAGAAGTTATAGTTATAAAGTCTTCATCTTGTGAAGTGGCAACAACAAAGAGAGAATCATCATCCTCTAAGTCACTAGATATGGGTGCATTTTGAGTAAACACCGACATATTATCATCTAGCCCAAATCATAGGCCAGTAGTATCTCGAGCATCATGACCTTGAGTATGACTTAAAGGGTCAGCTAGAGCTTTTTTGTTACCAGTTAAGGACTCATGACCTTGATAGCCCATGTCTGCAAGCATTTTATATCCTTTTCCATATCGTTTAGGAGAAATGGGACTGGTGACCTTAATATCTTCCTCATCTTCCTCTTCCCTATATATCCAATCTTCAATAACTTGTTCTTCTTTTTTTGCTTCTAGGGGAATTGAGGACTACACAAAAATGCCAAAAAGAGTCATAGCAGATGCAAAAGTTTCTTTTTTGTGGATTTCTTTCCATAAGACTGAGGGGAAATAGGTAGAGTAGCAATAGAGTCTAAAGTGTATTCATCCATACTAAGACTCATCATTTCCATTTTTTGTTCACACTCTATAAAAGATGGTTTTGGTTCATGAGAAGAGCAATTGTGTGGAACCAGTGTTTCAGTAGTAGATAATATGCTGATGGACATTGAGTTGTCACCGGGGACAACTACTTCAGTACCATTAAAAGGGAACTTGATGCACTAATGATACATAGAAGGCACAACTTGCATGTCATGAATCCATGGTTGTCTCAACAACAAATTATATGCAAGGGGTATCTCTAAGACTTGGAAAATAACATCTTTCTCCATTGGACCAACTCTGATCGGTAACACAATTAGACCCTTGGAAGGTCTTTCAACCTCATCATAGGCTTTTATAGTGATCTTGCGACTAGGGTCAATAGAAAAATCTGACATGCCCAACTATTTAACAACGTTGAAAGAGCATATGTTTAACCCTACACCATTATCAATCAATACACACCTAACTTAGGTACGATAAATTTGAACTTCAATGTGAAATTCTAGGTTATGCGAGTGGGTTAGAGTCTTATCATCTTCCTCTAAAAAGGAAAGGTAGTGTGGAGTGGAGATATGGTTGATCATGGTTTGGAACTTATCTGTATCAATGTTGTTGGGGACACTAGTGGTACGTAAAGCCTTTTCTATAATGTACTTATGGAGTGGTGATAGCTCTAACAACTCAAAAATGGAAATTTGTGCGGGGGACTTTTGTAGTTGATTGACAAGGTCATAAGTCAAGGCAGATGTAGTTGATGAACTAGTTGGTTTAGCACTTTTTTTCTTAGAAACATCTACTCCTCTATGGACAACTTTTGGATGGCTTATAGTAACAACATTTAGTTTATCACCATAAGATGAAGGAGTAGCCCCTCTAAGTATGATCAAGAGTTCACATCTAGTAGAATTTTGTATTTCAACAGAACCAACACCTCTTAAGATAAGCTTTGGTATTTCATCATTAGTCTCATAGTCATCATATCTAGGCCTAATCATATTGACATTTTCACAAACAATTTTAAGCATAGCAATGAGATTGTCAGTATTAGCATACGTACAATTGATTTTAGAATCATGATTCTTTTTTCCTACATTTGTGTTGGTGTTTGAACTTTCTCCTTGAGTATATTTAGGTAAAGGTTCCTTGAAAACTTTATGATTTGAGTTTTTAATGAGCCCATCCACACCAACCTTCTCATCCTTGATGAGATCTTGAATAATGTCTTTTAGTTTAAAATAGTTATTAGTCATATGGCCTTTGTTTCTATGATAGTTACAATAATGGTCATCTCTCCACCAAGGAGGTTTGACAGTGGGATCATATGGTCTAGAGTTGTCTGGTAATGTGATGATCCTATGTGCAAGTAGGGTTTTGAGGATGATTTCATATGAATCTCCAAGAGGAGTCAAGACACGCTTAGAATTTTTTTAAAGCTTGGCCTTGTTAGAATCCTTTTTTGTAGATACCACTTGTTCCTTTGTTGTCATTAGAATGCTAGCCAAGTTGAAAATGGGTTTTTTAGTTTGTGGAACATCCACAACACCATCATTTACTACATGTTCTTATTCCAAGGTTTATTCCTATCTTTCCAATTACTATTAGATTTATCTTTGGCAATAGTAATCTCACCCTTCTTAATGGCGACATCTTCTATATCAAAAACACTCTCAACCATATCATTAAAAGTGAGGTAGATTTGTTTTCTCAAGTCATAATGCAATTTTGGAATGAGATTAGACACAAAGATATCAATCTTCTCATTCTTAGGTAGTTGTCATGGGTAACTTGAATATAGCTTTCTCCAGCTTTGTAAATAAGTAACAAAGGGTTCTTCCACCTTTTGTTTCATGTTGCACAAGTCTACCATAGTGATAGGATGTGAGATGTTATAGGAATAATGTTGGATAAATCATTTCACTAGCTCATCAAAATATTTAAGAGGAGGTGTGATCTTGGTGAACCACTCCATGGCTTGACCATTTAAGCTTCTTAGAAATAATCACATGAGATATGTATCATCATACATAAAGTCCATACTAAGTGCATAGAATTGTCTTATATGGTCATAAGGATCTCCATTGCTATCATACTTATCTTACTTAGGGATGTCAACATCTCTTGGGAATGGTATCATGTATAGATTCTTATCAAATGGAAATGCACATATAGACTCTATAGTTGAAGAGGTCTTTGGTTTCCCATGTTCTTTCTTTAATTTGGACATTTGCATTTCAAGGTCTTGTATTCTTTGCATAGCCATTTTGAGGGGAGTGGCCTCCCTATTTTGAACTAGATTTTTCACATCGAAGTTAGGCGATAGCTTGACCCTTTTGGAAACAACATGCATGAAGTATTGATCACCATTTTGTTCCAGTGACTTGAGCATCAATTTTTGAAAGAAATCATCTTGTTGAAACTTTATGAGATCTTCATCGATTATCTCCATGTCTATATCACTCTCATGGTGGGACTTATGGGATTCATGACTAGGAGGTGATACAAAACCAACATGACGTGACCGTGGAGTTATAGGGGGAGAATTGCTCCCATCATCCCCATGATTACCAAAAGGATTTATGTTGTCAATATTTTGAGGCTCACTAGTACTCGACCCTCCAAAAATGTTGGCATTAAATCTCATGGCAAAGAGAGAAGCTTGTTCATCCATATAAGCCTTTCTCTCTCTCTCTCTCTCTCTCTCTCTCTCTCTCTCATCATTGCAACCTTTCATTGTTTGCAAAAAAAT